>CATKUP010000033.1:0-1297333 GCA_949786385.1 Onychomys leucogaster | reverse complement strand
CTTCTTTTCAGGTAAGGGCAGTCACTTTTCAGCTCAAAAGAACTACATCGTTCACGAAGCTCACACGTTTCTCATCTTAACAGACAAGCATTGGATGTTAGAGCACCAGTGCTTTGTATCAGTTTCAGAAGCAGAGTTGGACTAGATATGGTCCGTATGTGTAGGAAACACCGTTCTTTTGTTCTCAGCACACACACGTTTCCTGCTGTCTAGAGACTCTAGAAAGCAAGAGCATGCTTCTTGCTCTAAAGCAGAGTGTGATCCATGGATGAGAACTATGCTGTGTGTTTCCCTTCAGAAATGGAGTTAAATCCCAGGCTCTGTGTCTTCCTACAAGCAAGACTTCATTTCAGGTAACGGCAGTCATTTTTCTGCTCAAACGAACTACATCGTTCACGAAGCTCACACGTTTCTCATCTTAACTGACAAGCATTGGATGTTAGAGGAACAATGTATTGTAACAGTTTCAGAAGCAGATTTGAACTACATATGGTCCGTATATGTAGGAAACTCTGTTCTTTTGTTCCGGGCACACTCAGATTTCCTGCTGTATTAGAGACTCTAGAAAGCAAGAGCGTGCATCTTGATGTAAAGCAGAGTGTGATCCATGGGTGAGAACTATGCTGTGTGTTTCCCTTCAGAAATGCAGTTAAATCCCAGGCTCTGTGTCTTCCTACAAGCAAGACTTCGTTTCAGGTAAGGGCAGTCACTTTTCAGCTCAAAGGAACTACATCGTTCACGAAGCTCACACATTTCTCATCTTAACAGACAAGCATTGGGTGTTATAGTACCAGTGCTTTGTATTAGTTTCAGAAGCAGAGTTGGACTAGATAAGGTCCGTATGTGAAGGAAACACCGTTCCTTTGTTCTCACCACACTCACGTTTCCTGCTGTCTTAGAGACTCTAGAAATCAAGAGTGTGCTTCTCGCTCTAAAGAGGAGTGTGATCAATGGATGAGAACTATGCTGTGTGTTTTCCTTCAGAAATGGAGTTAAATCCCAGGCTCTGTGTCTTCCTAGAGGCAAGACTTCGTTTCAGGTAAGGGCAGTCTCTTTTCAGCTCAAACGAACTACGTCGTTCACGAAGCTCACACGTTTCTCATCTCAACAGACAAGCATTGGATGTTAGAGGACCAGTGCTTTGTATCAGTTTCAGAAGAAGAGTTGGACTAGATATGGTCTGCATGTGTAGGAAACACCGTTCTTTTGTTCTCACCACACTCACGTTTCCTGCTGTCTTAGAGACTCTAGAAATCAAGAGTGTGCATCTCGTTCTAAAGCAGAGTGTGATAAATGGATGACAACTATGCTGTGTGTTTCCCATCAGAAATGGAGTTAAATCCCAGGCTCTTTGTCTTCCTACAAGCAAGACTTCCTTTCAGGTAAGGGCAGTCACTTTTCAGCTCAAAAGAACTACAATGTTCACGGAGCTCACACGTTTCTCATCTCAACAGACAAGCATTGGATGTTAGAGGACCAGTTCTTTGTATCAGTTTAAGAAGAAGAGTTGGACTAGACATGGTCGTTATGTGTAGGAAACACAGATCTTTTGTTTTCAGCACACTCACGTTTCCTAGTGTCTTAGAGACTCTAGAAAGCAAGAGCATGCTTCTTGCTCTAAAGCAGCGTGTGATCCATGGATGAGAACTATGCTGTGTGTTTCCCTTCAGAAATGGAGTTAAATCCCAGGCTCTGTGTCTTCCTACAAGCAAGACTTCATTTCAGGTAACGGCAGTCATTTTTCTGCTCAAACGAACTACATCGTTCAGGAAGCTCACACGTTTCTCATCTTAACTGAAAAGCATTGGATGTTAGAGGAACAGTGCATTGTATCAGTTTCAGAAGCAGATTTGGACTACATATGGTCTGTATGTGTAGGAAACACTGTTCTTTTGTTCTGGGCACACTCAGATTTCCTGCTGTATTAGAGACTCTAGAAAGCAAGAGCGTGCTACTTGTTCTAAAGCAGAGTGTGATCAATGGATGAGAACACTGCTGTGTGTTTCACTTCAGAAATGGAGTTAAATCCCAGGCTCTGTTTCAAGCTACAAGGAAGACTTCGTTTCAGGTAAGGGCAGTTAATTTTTTTGCTCAAACGAACTACATTGTTCATTAAGCTCACACGTTTCTTATCTTAACTGACAAGCATTAGATGTTAGAGGACCAGAGCTTTGTATCAGTTTCAGAAGCATATTTGAACTACATATGGTCCGTATATGTAGGAAACTCTGTTCTTTTGTTCCGGGCACACTCAGATTTCCTGCTGTATTAGAGACTCTAGAAAGCAAGAGCGTGCATCTTGATGTAAAGCAGAGTGTGATCCATGGGTGAGAACTATGCTGTGTGTTTCCCTTCAGACATGCAGTTAAATCCCAGGCTCTGTGTCTTCCTACAAGCAAGACTTCGTTTCAGGTAAGGGCAGTCACTTTTCAGCTCAAACGATCTACATCGTTCACGGAGCTCACACGTTTCTCATCTCAACAGACAAGCATTGGATGTTAGAGCACCAGTCTTTGTATCAGTTTCAGAAGCAGAGTTGGAGTAGATATGGTCCCTATGTGTAGGAAACACAGTTCTTTTGTTCTCAGCACACTCACGTTTCCTGCTGTCTAGAGACTCTAGAAAACAAGAGCGTGCTTCTCGCTCTAAAGCAGAGTGTGATCCATGGGTGAGAACTATGCTCTGTGTTTCCCTTCAGAAATGGAGTTAAATCCCAGGCTCTGTGTCTTCCTACAAGCAAGACTTCGTTTCAGGTAAGGGCAGTCACTTTTCAGCTCAAAGGAACTACAACTTTCACGTAGCTCACAGGTTTCTAATATTTACCGACAAGCATTGGATGTTAGAGGACCAGTGCTTTGTATCAGTTTCAGAAGCAGAGTTGGAGTAGATATGGTCTGCATGTGTAGGAAACACCGTTCTTTTGTTCTCAGCACACTCACGTTTTCTGCTGTCTTAGAGACTCTAGAAATCAAGAGTGTGCTGCTCGCTCTAAAGCAGAGTGTGATCCATGGATGACAACTATGCTGTGTGTTTCCCATCAGAAATGGAGTTAAATCCCAGGCTCTGTGTCTTCCTACAAGCAAGACTTCGTTTCAGGTAAGGGCAGTCACTTTTCAGCTCAAACGAACTACATCGTACATGGAGCTCAAACGTTTCTCATCTCAACAGACAAGCATTGGATGTTAGAGAACCAGTGCTTTGTATCAGTTTAAGAAGCAGAGTTGGACTAGATATGGTCCGTATGTGTAGGAAACACTGTTCTTTTGTTCTCAGCACACTCACGTTTCCTAGTGTCTTAGAGACTCTAGAAAGCAAGAGCATGCTTCTTGCTCTAAAGCAGCGTGTGATCCATGGATGAGAACTATGCTGTGTGTTTCTCTTCAGAAATGGAGTTAAATGCCAGGCTCTGTGTCTTACTACAAGCAAGACTTCGTTTCAGGTAAGGGCAGTCACTTTTCAGCTCAAAAGAACTACATCGTTCACGAAGCTCACACGTTTCTCATCATAACAGACAAAAATTGGATGTTAAAGGACCAGTGCTTTGTATCAGTTGCAGAAGCAGAGTTGGACTAGATATGGTCCGTATGTGTAGGAAACACCGTTCTTTTGTTCTCAGCACACACACGTTTCCTGCTGTCTTAGAGACTCTAGAAAGCAAGAGCCTGCTTCTTGTTCTAAAGCAGAGTGGGATCAATGGATGGTTACACTGCTGTGTGTTTCACTTCAGAAATGGAGTTAAATCCCAGGCTCTGTGTCTTCCTAGAGGCAAGACTTCGTTTCAGGTAAGGGCAGTCTCTTTTCAGCTCAAACGAACTACGCCGTTCACGAAGCTCACACGTTTCTCATCTCAACAGACAAGCATTGGATGTTAGAGGACCAGTGCTTTGTATCAGTTTCAGAAGCAGAGTTGGACTAGATATGGTCTGCATGTGTAGGAAACACCGTTCTTTTGTTCTCAGCACACTCACGTTTCTGGCTGTCTTAGAGACTCTAGAAATCAAGAGTGTGCATCTCGTTCTAAAGCAGAGTGTGATCCATGGATGACAACTATGCTGTGTGTTTCCCTTCAGAAATGGAGTTAAATCCCAGGCTCTGTGTCTTCCTACAAGCAAGACTTCATTTCAGGTAACAGCAGTCATTTTTCTGCTCAAACGAACTACATCGTTCACGAAGCTCACACGTTTCTCATCTTAACTGACAAGCATTGGATGTTAGAGGAACAGTGCATTGTATCAGTTTCAGAAGCAGATTTGGACTACATATGGTCTGTATGTGTAGGAAACACTGTTCTTTTGTTCTGGGCACACTCAGATTTCCTGCTGTATTAGAGACTCAAGAAATCAAGAGCGTGCTTCTTGCTCTAAAGCAGAGTGTGTTCCATGGATGAGAACTATGCTGTGTGTTTCCCTTCAGAAATGGAGTTAAATCCCAGGCTCTGAGTCTTCCTAGAGGCAAGACTTCGTTTCAGGTAAGGGCAGTCACTTTTCAGCTCAAACGAACTACATCGTTCACGAAGCTCACACGTTTCTCATCTTAACAGATAAGCATTGGATGTTAGAGGACCAGTGCTTTGTATCAGTTTCAGAAGCAGAGTTGGACTACATATGGTCTGTATGTGTAGGAAACACTGTTCTTTTGTTCTGGGCACACTCAGATTTCCTGCTGTATTAGAGACTCAAGAAATCAAGAGCGTGCTTCTTGCTCTAATGCAGAGTGTTGTCCATGGATGAGAACTATGCTGTGTGTTTCCCTTCAGAAATGGAGTTAAATCCCAGGCTCTGAGTCTTCCTAGAGGCAAGACTTCGTTTCAGGTAAGGGCAGTCACATTTCAGCTCAAACGAACTACATCGTTCACGAAGCTCACACGTTTCTCATCTTAACAGATAAGCATTGGATGTTAGAGGACCAGTGCTTTGTATCAGTTTCAGAAGCAGAGTTGGACTATATAATGTCTGTATGTGTAGGAAACACCTTTCTTTTGTTCTCAGCAAACTCACATTTCCTGCTGTCTTAGAGACTCTAGAAAGCAAGAGCGTGCTTCTTGTTCTAAAGCAGAGTGTGATCAATGGATGAGAACACTGCTGTGTGTTTCACTTCAGAAATGGAGTTAAATCCCAGGCTCTGTTTCTAGCTACAAGGAAGACTTCGTTTCAGGTAAGGGCAGTCACTTTTTTGCTCAAACGAACTACATTGTTCATGAAGCTCACACGTTTCTTATCTTAACTGACAAGCATTAGATGTTAGAGGACCAGAGCTTTGTATCAGTTTCAGAAGCAGATTTGAACTACATATGGTCCGTATATGTAGGAAACTCTGTTCTTTTGTTCCGGACACAATCAGATTTCCTGCTGTAATAGAGACTCTAGAAAGCAAGAGCGTGCATCTTGATGTAAAGCAGAGTGTGATCCATGGGTGAGAACTATGCTGTGTGTTTCCCTTCAGAAATGCAGTTAAATCCCAGGCTCTGTGTCTTCCTACAAGCAAGACTTCGTTTCAGGTAAGGGCAGTCACTTTTCAGCTCAAAGGAACTACATCGTTCACGGAGCTCACACGTTTCTCATCTCAACAGACAAGCATTGGATGTTATAGGACCAGTGCTTTGTATTAGTTTCAGAAGCAGAGTTGGACTAGATATGGTCCATATGTGAAGGAAACACCGTTCCTTTGTTTTCACAACACTCACGTTTCCTGCTGTCTTAGAGACTCTAGAAATCAAGAGTGTGCTTCTCGCTCTAAAGCAGAGTGTGATCAATGGATGAGAACTATGCTGTGTGTTTCCCTTCAGAAATGGAGGTAAATCCCAGGCTCTGTGTCTTCCTACAAGCAAGACTTGGTTTCAGGTAAGGGCAGTCACTTTTCAGCTCAAAGGAACTACATCGTTCACAGAGCTCACACGTTTCTAATCTTAACAGAGAAGCATTGGATGTTAGGGGCCCAGTGCTTTGTAACAGTTTGAGAAGCAGAGTTGGACTAGATACGGTCTGTATGTGTAGGAAACACCGTTCTTTTGTTCTGAGCACACTCACGTTTCTGCTGTCTTAGAGACTCTAGAAATCAAGAGTGTGCTTCTCGCTCTAAAGAGGAGTGTGATCAATGGATGAGAACTATGCTGTGTGTTTTCCTTCAGAAATGGAGTTAAATCCCAGGCTCTGTGTCTTCCTACAAGCAAGACTTCGTTTCAGGTAAGGGCAGTCACTTTTCAGCTCAAACGATCTACATCGTTCAAGGAGCTCACACGTTTCTCATCTCAACAGACAAGCATTGGATGTTAGAGCACCAGTCTTTGTATCAGTTTCAGAAGCAGAGTTGGACTAGATATGGTCCGTATGTGTAGGAAACACAGTTCTTTTGTTCTCAGCACACTCACGTTTCCTGCTGTCTAGAGACTCTAGAAAACAAGAGCGTGCTTCTCGCTCTAAAGCAGAGTGTGATCCATGGGTGAGAACTATGCTGTGTGTTTCCCTTCAGAAATGGAGTTAAATCCCAGGCTCCGTGTCTTCCTACAAGCAAGACTTCATTTCAGGAAAGTGAAGTCACTTTTCAGCTCAAAGGAACTACATCGTTCACGTAGCTCACATGTTTCTAATATTTACAGACAAGCATTGGATGTTAGAGGACCAGTGCTTTGTATCAGTTTCAGAAGCAGAGATGGAGTAGATATGGTCTGCATGTGTAGGAAACACCGTTCTTTTGTTCTCAGCACACTCACGTTTGCTGCTGACTTAGAGACTCTAGAAATCAAGAGTGTGCTGCTCGCTCTAAAGCAGAGTGTGATCCATGGATGACAACTATGCTGTGTGTTTCCCATCAGAAATGCAGTTAAATCCCAGGCTCTGTGTCTTCCTACAAGCAAGACTTCGTTTCAGGTAAGGGCAGTCACTTTTCAGCTCAAATGAACTACATCATTTACGGAGCTCACAATTTCTCTTCTTAAGAGACAAGCATTGGATGTTAGAGGACCAGTGCTTTGTATCAGTTTAAGAAGCAGATTTGGACTACATATGGTCAGTTTGTGTAGGAAACCCCGTTCATTTGTTCTGGGCACCCTCAGATTTCCTGCTGTCTTAGAGACTCTAGAAAGCAAGAGCGTGCTTCTTGCTCTAAAGCAGAGTGTGATCCATGGATGAGAACTATGCTGTGTGTTTCTCTTCAGAAATGGAGTTAAATCCCAGGCTCTGTGTCTTCCTACAAGCAAGACTTCGTTTCAGGTAAGGGCAGTCACTTTTCAGCTGAAACGAACTACATCGTTCACAAAGCTCACACGTTTCTCATCTTAACAGACAAGCCTTGGATGTTAGAGGACCAGTGCTTTGTATCAGTTTCAGAAGCAGAGTTGGACTAGATATGGTCCGTATGTGTAGGAAACACCGTTCTTTTGTTCTCAGCAAAATCACGTTTCCTGCTGTCTTAGAGACTCTAGAAAGCAAGAGCGTGCTTCTTGTTCTAAAGCAGAGGGTGATCAATGGATGAGAACACTGCTGTGTGTTTCACTTCAGAAATGGAGTTAAATCCCAGGCTCTGAGTCTTCCTACAAGCAAGACTTCGTTTCAGGAAAGGTCAGTCATTTTTAGGCTCAAATGAACTACATCGTTCACGAACCTCACACGTTTCTCATCTTAACTGACAAGCATTGGATGTTAGAGGACCAGTGCATTGTATCAGTTTCAGAAGCATATTTGGACTACATATGGTCTGTATGTGTAGGAAACACCGTTCTTTTGTTCTGGGCACACTCAGATTTCCTGCTGTATTAGAGAATCTAGAAAGCAAGAGCGTGCTTCTCGCTCTAAAGCAGAGTGTGATCCATGGGTGAGAACTATGCTGTGTGTTTCACTTCAGAAATGGAGTTAAATCCCAGGCTCTGTGTCCTCCTACACGCAAGACTTCGTTTCAGGTAAGGGCAGTCACTTTTCAGCTCAAAGGAACTACACCGTTCACGGAGCTCACACGTTTCTAATCTTAACAGGCAAGCATTGGATGTTAGAGGACCAGTGCTTTGTATCAGTTTCAGAAGGAGAGTTGGACGAGATATGGTCTGCATGTGTATGAAACACCGTTCTTTTGTTCTCAGCACACTCACGTTTTCTGCTGTCTTAGAGACTCTAGAAATCAAGAGTGTGCTTCTCGCTCTAACGCAGAGTGTGATCCATGGACGACAACTATGCTGTGTGTTTCCCATCAGAAATGGAGTTAAATCCCAGGCTCTGTGTCTTCCTACAACAAGACTTCGTTTCAGGAAAGGGCAGTCACTTTTCAGCTCAAACGATCTACATCGTTCATGGAGCTCAAACGTTTTTCATCTCAACAGACAAGGATTGGATGTTAGAGGACCAGTGCTTTGTATCAGTTTAAGAAGCAGAGTTGGACTACATATGGTCCGTATATGTAGGAAACACCGTTCTTTTGTTCTCAGCACACTCACGTTTCCTGCTGTCTTAGAGACTCTAGAAAGCAAGAGCATGCTTCTTGCTCTAAAGCAGAGTGTGATCCATGGATGAGAACTATGGTGTGTGTTTCCCATCAGAAATGGAGTTAAATCCCAGGCTCTTTGTCTTCCTACAAGCAAGACTTCGTTTCAGTTAAGGGCAGTCAATTTTCAGCTCAAACGAACTACATTGTTCACAAAGCTCACACGTTTCTTCTTAACAGACAAGCATTGGATGTTAGAGCACCTTTGCTTTGTATCTGTTTAAGAAGCAGAGTTGGACTAGATATGGTCCGTATGTGTAGGAAACACCGTTATTTTGTTCTCAGCACACACACGTTTCCTGCTGTCTAGAGACTCTAGAAAGCAAGAGCGTGCTTCTTGCTCTAAAGCAGAGTGTGATCCATGGATGAGAATTATGCTGTGTGTTTCCCTTCAGAAATGGAGTTAAATCCCAGGCTCTGTGTCTTCCTACAAGCAGGACTTCGTTTCAGGTAAGGGCAGTCATTTTTCTGCTCAAACGAACTTCATCGTTCACGAAGCTCACACGTTTCTCATCTTAAATGACAAGCATTGGATGTTAGAGGAACAGTGCATTGTATCAGTTTCAGAAGCAGATTTGGACTACATATGGTCTGTATGTGTAGGAAACACTGTTCTTTTGTTCTGGGCACACTCAGATTTCCTGCTGTATTAGAGACTCAAGAAATCAAGCGCGTGCTTCTTGCTCTAAAGCAGAGTATGATCCATGGATGAGAACTATGCTGTGTGTTTCCCTTCAGAAATGGAGTTAATTCCCAGGCTCTGTGTCTTCCTAGAGGCAAGACTTCATTTCAGGTAAGGGCAGTCACTTTTCAGCTCAAAGGAACTACATCGTTCACGAAGCTCACACGTTTCTCATCTCAACAGAAGAGCATTGGTTTTAGAGGACCTGTGCTTTGTATCAGTTTAAGAAGCAGAGTTGGACTAGATATGGTCCGTATGTGTAGGAAACACAGTTCTTTTGTTCTTGGGACACTCACGTTTCCTGCTGTCTTAGATCCTCTAGAAAGCAGGAGCGTGCTTCTTGTTCCAAGCAGAGTGTGATCAATGGATGAGAACACTGCTGTGTGTTTCACTTCAGAAATGGAGTTAAATCCCAGGCTCTGAGTCTTCCTACAAGCAAGACTTCGTTTCAGGAAAGGTCAGTCATTTTTAGGCTCAAATGAACTACATCGTTCACGAACCTCACACGTTTCTCATCTTAACTGACAAGCATTGGATGTTAGAGGACCAGTGCATTGTTTCAGTTTCAGAAGCATATTTGGACTACATATGTTCCGTATGTGTAGGAAACACCGTTCTTTTGTTCTAGGCACACTCAGATTTCCTGCTGTATTAGACACTCTAGAAAGCAAGAGCGTGCTTCTCGCTCTAAAGCAGAGTGTGATCCATGGGTGAGAACTATGCTGTGTGTTTTACTTCAGAAATGGAGTTAAATCTCAGGCTCTGTGTCCTCCTACAAGCAAGACTTCGTTTCAGGTAAGGGCAGTCACTTTTCAGCTCAAAGGAACTACATCGTTCACGGAGCTCACAGGTTTGTAATCTTAACAGACAAGCATTGGATGTTAGAGGACCAGTGCTTTGTATCAGTTTCAGAAGCAGAGTTGGACTAGATATGGTCTGCATGTGTAGGAAACACCGTTCTTTTGTTCTCAGCACACTCAGGTTTTCTGCTGTATTAGAGACTCTAGAAATCAAGAGTGTGCTGCTCGCTCTAAAGCAGAGTGTGATCCATTGATGACAACTTTGCTGTGTGTTTCCCATCAGAAATGGAGTTAAATCCCAGGCTCTGTGTCTTCCTACAAGCAAGACTTCGTTTCAGGTAAGGGCAGTCACTTTTCAGCTCAAACGAACTACATCGTTCACGAAGCTCACACGTTTCTCATCTTAACAGACAAGCATTGGATGTTAGAGGACCAGTGCTTTGTATCAGTTTCAGAAGCAGAGTTGGACTAGATATGGTCCGTATGTGTAGGAAACACCGTTCTTTTGTTCTCAGCACACAAACGTTTCCTGCTGTCTAGAGACTCTAGAAAGCAAGAGCATGCTTCTTGCTCTAAAGCAGAGTGTGATCCATGGATGAGAACTATGCTGTGTGTTTCCCTTCAGAAATGGAGTTAAATCCCAGGCTCTGTGTCTTCCTACAAGCAAGACTTCGTTTCAGGTAAGGGCAGTCATTTTTCTGCTCAAACGAACTACATTGTTCACGAAGCTCACACGTTTCTCATCTTAACTGACAAGCATTGGATGTTAGAGGAACAGTGCATTGTATCAGTTTCAGAAGCAGATTTGGACTACATATGGTCTGTATGTGTAGGAAACACCGTTCTTTTGTTCTGGGCACACTCAGATTTCCTGCTGTATTAGAGAATCTAGAAAGCAAGAGCGTGCTTCTCGCTCTAAAGCAGAGTGTGATCCATGGGTGAGAACTATGCTGTGTGTTTCACTTCAGAAATGGAGTTAAATCCCAGGCTCTGTGTCCTCCTACAAGCAAGACTTCGTTTCAGGTAAGGGCAGTCACTTTTCAGCTCAAAGGAACTACACCGTTCACGGAGCTCACACGTTTCTAATCTTAACAGGCAAGCATTGGATGTTAGAGGACCAGTGCTTTGTATCAGTTTCAGAAGGAGAGTTGGACGAGATATGGTCTGCATGTGTATGAAACACCGTTCTTTTGTTCTCAGCACACGCACGTTTTCTGCTGTCTTAGAGACTCTAGAAATCAAGAGTGTGCTTCTCGCTCTAACGCAGAGTGTGATCCATGGACGACAACTATGCTGTGTGTTTCCCATCAGAAATGGAGTTAAATCCCAGGCTCTGTGTCTTCCTACAAGCAAGACTTCGTTTCAGGAAAGGGCAGTCACTTTTCAGCTCAAACGATCTACATCGTTCATGGAGCTCAAACGTTTTTCATCTCAACAGACAAGGATTGGATGTTAGAGGACCAGTGCTTTGTATCAGTTTAAGAAGCAGAGTTGGACTACATATGGTCCGTATATGTAGGAAACACCGTTCTTTTGTTCTCAGCACACTCACGTTTCCTGCTGTCTTAGAGACTCTAGAAAGCAAGAGCATGCTTCTTGCTCTAAAGCAGAGTGTGATCCATGGAGGAGAACTATGGTGTGTGTTTCCCATCAGAAATGGAGTTAAATCCCAGGCTCTTTGTCTTCCTACAAGCAAGACTTCGTTTCAGTTAAGGGCAGTCAATTTTCAGCTCAAACGAACTACATTGTTCACGAAGCTCACACGTTTCTTCTTAACAGACAAGCATTGGATGTTAGAGCACCTTTGCTTTGTATCAGTTTAAGAAGCAGAGTTGGACTAGATATGGTCCGTATGTGTAGGAAACACCGTTATTTTGTTCTCAGCACACACACGTTTCCTGCTTTCTAGAGATTCTAGAAAGCAAGAGCGTGCTTCTTGCTCTAAAGCAGAGTGTGATCCATGGATGAGAAATATGCTGTGTGTTTCCCTTCAGAAATGGAGTTAAATCCCAGGCTCTGTGTCTTCCTACAAGCAGGACTTCGTTTCAGGTAAGGGCAGTCATTTTTCTGCTCAAACGAACTACATCGTTCACGAAGCTCACACGTTTCTCATCTTAAATGACAAGCATTGGATGTTAGAGGAACAGTGCATTGTATCAGTTTCAGAAGCAGATTTGGACTACATATGGTCTGTATGTGTAGGAAACACTGTTCTTTTGTTCTGGGCACACTCAGATTTCCTGCTGTATTAGAGACTCAAGAAATCAAGCGCGTGCTTCTTGCTCTAAAGCAGAGTATGATCCATGGATGAGAACTATGCTGTGTGTTTCCCTTCAGAAATGGAGTTAATTCCCAGGCTCTGTGTCTTCCTAGAGGCAAGACTTCATTTCAGGTAAGGGCAGTCACTTTTCAGCTCAAAGGAACTACATCGTTCACGAAGCTCACACGTTTCTCATCTCAACAGAAGAGCATTGGTTTTAGAGGACCTGTGCTTTGTATCAGTTTAAGAAGCAGAGTTGGACTAGATATGGTCCGTATGTGTAGGAAACACAGTTCTTTTGTACTTGGGACACTCACGTTTCCTGCTGTCTTAGATCCTCTAGAAAGCAGGAGCGTGCTTCTTGTTCCAAGCAGAGTGTGATCAATGGATGAGAACACTGCTGTGTGTTTCACTTCAGAAATGGAGTTAAATCCCAGGCTCTGTGTCTTCCTACAAGCAAGACTTCATTTCAGGTAACGGCAGTCATTTTTCTGCTCAAACGAACTACATCGTTCACGAAGCTCACACGTTTCTCATCTTAACTGACAAGCATTGGATGTTAGAGGAACAGTGCATTGTATCAGTTTCAGAAGCAGATTTGGACTACATATGGTCTGTATGTGTAGGAAACACCGTTCTTTTGTTCTGGGCACACTCAGATTTCCTGCTGTATTAGAGACTCTAGAAAGCAAGAGCGTGCATCTTGATGTAAAGCAGAGTGTGATCCATGGGTGAGAACTATGCTGTGTGTTTCCCTTCAGAAATGCAGTTAAATCCCAGGCTCTGTGTCTTCCTACAAGCAAGACTTCGTTTCAGGTAAGGGCAGTCACTTTTCAGCTCAAAGGAACTACATCATTCACGGAGCTCACACGTTTCTCATCTTAACAGACAAGCATTGGATGTTATAGGGCCAGTGCTTTGAATTAGTTTCAGAAGCAGAGTTGGACTAGATATGGTCCGTATGTGTAGGAAACACCGTTCTTTTGTTCTCAGCACACAAGTTTCTTGCTGTCTAGAGACTCTAGAAAGCAAGAGCGTGCTTCTTGTTCTAAAGCAGAGTGCGATCAATGGATGAGAACACTGCTGTGTGTTTCACTTCAGAAATGGAGTTAAATCCCAGGCTCTGTGTCTTCCTACAAGCAAGACTTCATTTCAGGTAACGGCAGTCATTTTTCTGCTCAAACGAACTACATCGTTCACGAAGCTCACACGTTTCTCATCTTAACTGACAAGCATTGGATGTTAGAGGCCCAGTGCTTTGTATCAGTTTGAGAAGCAGAGTTGGACTAGATATGGTCTGTATGTGTAGGAAACACCGTTCTTTTGTTCTGAGCACACTCACGTTTCCTGCTGTCTTAGAGACTCTAGAAATCAAGAGTGTGCTTCTCGCTCTAAAGAGGAGTGTGATCAATGGATGAGAACTATGCTGTGTGTTTTCCTTCAGAAATGGAGTTAAATCCCAGGCTCTGTGTCTTCCTACAAGCAAGACTTTGTTTCAGGTAAGGGCAGTCACTTTTCAGCTCAAACGATCTACATCGTTCACGGAGCTCACACATTTCTCATCTCAACAGACAAGCATTGGATGTTAGAGCACCAGTCTTTGTATCAGTTTCAGAAGCAGAGTTGGACTAGATATGGTCCGTATGTGTAGGAAACACAGTTCTTTTGTTCTCAGGACACTCACGTTTCCTGCTGTCTAGAGACTCTAGAAAACAAGAGCGTGCTTCTCGCTCTAAAGCAGAGTGTGATCCATGGGTGAGAACTATGCTCTGTGTTTCCCTTCAGAAATGGAGTTAAATCCCAGGCTCTGTGTCTTCCTACAAGCAAGACTTCGTTTCAGGTAAGGGAAGTCACTTTTCAGCTCAAGGGAACTACAACGTTCACGTAGCTCACAGGTTTCTAATATTTACAGGCAAGCATTGGATGTTAGAGAACCAGTGCTTTGTATCAGTTTCAGAAGCAGAGTTGGACTAGATATGGTCTGCATGTGTAGGAAACACCGTTCTTTTGTTCTCAGAACACTCACGTTTTCTGCTGTCTTAGAGACTCTGGAAATCAAGAGTGTGCTGCTCGCTCTAAAGCAGAGTGTGATCCATTGATGACAACTTTGCTGTGTGTTTCCCATCAGAAATGGAGTTAAATCCCAGGCTCTGTGTCTTCCTACAAGCAAGACTTCGTTTCTGGTAAGGGCAGTCACTTTTCAGCTCAAAGGAACTACATCGTTCATGGAGTTCAAACGTTTTTCATCTCAACAGACAAGCACTGCATGTTAGAGGACCAGTGCTTTGTATCAGTTTAAGAAGCAGAGTTGGACTAGATATGGTCCGTATATGTAGGAAACACCGTTCTTTTGTTCTCAGCAAAATCACGTTTCCTGCTGTCTTAGAGACTCTAGAAAGCAAGGGCATGCTTCTTGCTCTAAAGCAGAGTGTGAGCCATGAATGAGAACTATGCTGTGTGTTTCCTTTCAGAAATGGAGTTAAATCCCAGGCTCTGTGTCTTCCTACAAGCAAGACTTCGTTTCAGGTAAGGGCAGTCACTTTTCAGCTCAAACGAACTACATCGTTCACGAAGCTCACACGTTTCTCATCTTAACAGACAAGCATTGGATGTTAGAGCACCAGTGCTTTGTATCAGTTTCAGAAGCAGAGTTGGACTAGATATGGTCCGTATGTGTAGGAAACACCGTTCTTTTGTTCTCAGCACACTCAAGTTTCCTGCTGTCTAGAGACTCTAGAAAGCAAGAGCGTGCTTCTTGTTCTAAAGCAGAGTGCGATCAATGGATGAGAACACTGCTGTGTGTTTCACTTCAGAAATGGAGTTAAATCCCAGGCTCTGTGTCTTCCTACAAGCAAGACTTCATTTCAGGTAACGGCAGTCATTTTTCTGCTCAAACGAACTACATCGTTCACGAAGCTCACACGTTTCTCATCTTAACTGACAAGCATTGGATGTTAGAGGAACAGTGCATTGTATCAGTTTCAGAAGCAGATTTGGACTACATATGGTCTGTATGTGTAGGAAACACCGTTCTTTTGTTCTGGGCACACTCAGATTTCCTGCTGTATTAGAGACTCTAGAAAGCAAGAGCGTGCATCTTGATGTAAAGCAGAGTGTGATCCATGGGTGAGAACTATGCTGTGTGTTTCCCTTCAGAAATGCAGTTAAATCCCAGGCTCTGTTTCTTCCTACAAGCAAGACTTCGTTTCAGGTAAGGGCAGTCACTTTTCAGCTCAAAGGAACTACATCATTCACGGAGCTCACACGTTTCTAATCTTAACAGACACGCATTGGATGTTATAGGACCAGTGCTTTGTATTAGTTTCAGAAGCAGAGTTGGACTAGATATGGTCCGTATGTGAAGGAAACACCGTTCCTTTGTTCTCACCACACTCATGTTTCCTGCTGTCTTAGAGACTCTAGAAATCAAGAGTGTGCTTCTTGCTCTAAAGCAGAGTGTGATCAATGGATGAGAACTATGCTGTGTGTTTTTCTTCAGAAATGGAGATAAATCCCAGGCTCTGTGTCTTCCTACAAGCAAGACTTGGTTTCAGGTAAGGGCAGTCACTTTTCAGCTCAAAGGAACTACATCGTTCACAGAGCTCACACGTTTCTAATCTTAACAGACAAGCATTGGATGTTAGAGGCCCAGTGCTTTGTATCAGTTTGAGAAGCAGAGTTGGACTAGATATGGTCTGTATGTGTAGGAAACACCGTTCTTTTGTTCTGAGCACACTCACGTTTCCTGCTGTCTTAGAGACTCTAGAAATCAAGAGTGTGCTTCTCGCTCTAAAGAGGAGTGTGATCAATGGATGAGAACTATGCTGTGTGTTTTCCTTCAGAAATGGAGTTAAATCCCAGGCTCTGTGTCTTCCTACAAGCAAGACTTCGTTTCAGGTAAGGGCAGTCACTTTTCAGCTCAAACGATCTACATCGTTCACGGAGCTCACACGTTTCTCATCTCAACAGACAAGCAATGGATGTTAGAGCACCAGTCTTTGTATTAGTTTCAGAAGCAGAGTTGGACTAGATATGGTCCGTATGTTTAGGAAACACAGTTCTTTTGTTCTCAGCACACTCACGTTTCCTGCTGTCTAGAGACTCTAGAAAACAAGAGCGTGCTTCTCGCTCTAAAGCAGAGTGTGATCCATGGGTGAGAACTATGCTCTGTGTTTCCCTTTAGAAATGGAGTTAAATCCCAGGCTCTGTGTCTTCCTACAAGCAAGACTTCGTTTCAGGTAAGGGAAGTCACTTTTCAGCTCAAAGGAACTACAACGTTCACGTAGCTCACAGGTTTCTAATATTTACAGACAAGCATTGGATGTTAGAGGACCAGTGCTTTGTATGAGTTTCAGAAGCAGAGTTGGACTAGATATGGTCTGCATGTGTAGGAAACACCGTTCTTTTGTTCTCAGCACACTCACGTTTTCTGCTGTCTTAGACACTCTGGAAATCAAGAGTGTGCTGCTCGCTCTAAAGCAGAGTGTGATCCATTGATGACAACTTTGCTGTGTGTTTCCCATCAGAAATGGAGTTAAATCCCAGGCTCTGTGTCTTCCTACAAGCAAGACTTCGTTTCAGGTAAGGGCAGTCACTTTTCAGCTCAAACGAACTAAATCGTTCATGGAGCTCAAACGTTTTTCATCTCAACAGACAAGCATTGCATGTTAGAGGACCAGTGCTTTGTATCAGTTTAAGAAGCAGAGTTGGACTAGATATGGTCCGTATATGTAGGAAACACCGTTCTTTTGTTCTCAGCAAAATCACGTTTCCTGCTGTCTTAGAGACTCTAGAAAGCAAGAGCATGCTTCTTGCTCTAAAGCAGAGTGTGATCCATGGATGAGAACTATGCTGTGTGTTTCCCTTCAGAAATGGAGTTAAATCCCGGGCTCTGTGTCTTCCTACAAGCAAGACTTCGTTTCAGGTAAGGGCAGTCACTTTTCAGCTCAAACGCACTACATCGTTCACGAAGCTCACACGTTTCTCATCTTAACAGACAAGCATTGGATGTTAGAGCACCAGTGCTTATTATCAGTTTCAGAAGCAGAGTTGGACTAGATATGGTCTGTATGTGTAGGAAACACCGTTCTTCTGTTCTAGGCACACTCAGATTTCCTGCTGTATTAGACACTCTAGAAAGCAAGAGCGTGCTTCTCGCTCTAAAGCAGAGTGTGATCCATGGGTGAGAACTATGCTGTGTGTTTTACTTCAGAAATGGAGTTAAATCCCAGGCTCTGTGTCCTCCTACAAACAAGACTTCGTTTCAGGTAAGGGCAGTCACTTTTCAGCTCAAAGGAACTACATCCTTCACGGAGCTCACAGGTTTCTAATCTTAACAGACAAGCATTGGATGTTAGAGGACCAGTGCTTTGTATCAGTTTCAGAAGCAGAGTTGGAGTAGATATGGTCTGCATGTGTAGGAAACACCTTCTTTGTTCTCAGCACACTCAGGTTTTCTGCTGTCTTAGAGACTCTACAAATCAAGAGTGTGCTGCTCGCCCTAAGCAGAGTGTGATCCATTGATGACAACTTTGCTGTGTGTTTCCCATCAGAAATGGAGTTAAATCCCAGGCTCTGTGTCTTCCTACAAGCAAGACTTCGTTTCAGGTAAGGGCAGTCACTTTTCAGCTCAAACGAACTACATCGTTCATGGAGCTCAAACTTTTTTCATCTCAACAGACAAGCATTGGATGTTAGAGGACCAGTGCTTTGTATCAGTTTAAGAAGCAGAGTTGGCCTAGATATGGTCCGTATATGTAGGAAACACCGTTCTTTTGTTCTCAGCAAAATCACGTTTCCTGCTGTCTTAGAGACTCTAGAAAGCAAGAGCATGCCTCTAGCTCTAAAGCAGAGTGTGAGCCATGGATGAGAACTATGCTGTGTGTTTTCCTTCAGAAATGGAGTTAAATCCCAGGCTCTGTGTCTTCCTACAATCAAGACTTCGTTTCAGGTAAGGGCAGTCACTTTTCAGCTCAAACGATCTACATCGTTCACGAAGCTCACACGTTTCTCTTCTCAACAGACAAGGATTGGATGTTAGAGCACCAGTGCTTTGTATCAGTTTCAGAAGCAGAGTTGGACTAGATATGGTCTGTATGTGTAGGAAAGACCGTTCTTTTGTTCTCAGCACACACACGTTTCCTGCTGTCTAGAGACTCTAGAAAGCAAGAGCATGCTTCTTGCTCTAAAGCAGAGTGTGATCCATGGATGAGAACTATGCTGTGTGTTTCCCTTCAGAAATGGAGTTAAATCCCAGGCTCTGTGTCTTCCTACAAGCAAGACTTCGTTTCAGGTAAGGGCAGTCATTTTTCTGCTCAAACGAACTACATTGTTCACGAAGCTCACACGTTTCTCATCTTAACTGACAAGCATTGGATGTTAGAGGAACAGTGCATTGTATCAGTTTCAGAAGCAGATTTGGACTACATATGGTCTGTATGTGTAGGAAACACCGTTCTTTTGTTCTGGGCACACTCAGATTTCCTGCTGTATTAGAGACTCAAGAAATCAAGAGCGTGCTTCTTGCTCTAAAGCAGAGTGTGTTCCATGGATGAGAACTATGCTGTGTGTTTCCCTTCAGAAATGGAGTTAAATCCCAGGCTCTGTGTCTTCCTAGAGGCAAGACTTCGTTTCACTTAAGGGCAGTCACTTTTCAGCTCAAACGAACTACATCGTTCACGAAGCTCACACGTTTCTCATCTTAACAGACAAGCATTGGATGTTAGAGGACCAGTGCTTTGTATCAGTTTCAGAAGCAGAGTTGGACTAGATATGGTCTGTATGTGTAGGAAACACCGTTCTTTTGTTCTCAGCACACTCACGTTTCCTGCTGTCTAGAGACTCTAGAAAGCAAGAGCATGCTTCTTGTTCTAAAGCAGAGTGCGATCAATGGATGAGAACACTGCTGTGTGTTTCACTTCAGAAATGGAGTTAAATCCCAGGCTCTGTGTCTTCCTACAAGCAAGACTTCATTTCAGGTAACTGCAGTCATTTTTCTGCTCAAACGAACTACATCGTTCACGAAGCTCACACGTTTCTCATCTTAACTGACAAGCATTGGATGTTAGAGGAACAGTGCATTGTATCAGTTTCAGAAGCAGATTTGGACTACATATGGTCTGTATGTGTAGGAAACACCGTTCTTTTGTTCTGGGCACACTCAGATTTCCTGCTGTATTAGAGACTCTAGAAAGCAAGAGCGTGCATTTTGATGTAAAGCAGAGTGTGATCCATGGGTGAGAACTATGCTGTGTGTTTCCCTTCAGAAATGCAGTTAAATCCCAGGCTCTGTGTCTTCTTACAAGCAAGACTTCGTTTCAGGTAAGGGCAGTCACTTTTCAGCTCAAAGGAACTACATCATTCACGGAGCTCACACGTTTCTAATCTTAACAGACAAGCATTGGATGTTATAGGACCAGTGCTTTGTATTAGTTTCAGAAGCAGAGTTGGACTAGATATGGTCCGTATGTGAAGGAAACACCGTTCCTTTGTTCTCACCACACTCACGTTTCCTGCTGTCTTAGAGACTCTAGAAATCAAGAGTGTGCTTCTCGCTCTAAAGAGGAGTGTGATCAATGGATGAGAACTATGCTGTGTGTTTTCCTTCAGAAATGGAGTTAAATCCCAGGTTCTGTGTCATCCTACAATCAAGACTTCGTTTCAGGTAAGGGCAGTCACTTTTCAGCTCAAACGATCTACATCGTTCACGGAGCTCACACGTTTCTCTTCTCAACAGACAAGGATTGGATGTTAGAGCACCAGTGCTTTGTATCAGTTTCAGAAGCAGAGTTGGACTAGATATGGTCTGTATGTGTAGGAAACACCGTTCTTTTGTTCTCAGCACACACACGTTTCCTGCTGTCTAGAGACTCTAGAAAGCAAGAGCATGCTTCTTGCTCTAAAGCAGAGTGTGATCCATGGATGAGAACTATGCTGTGTGTTTCCCTTCAGAAATGGAGTTAAATCCCAGGCTCTGTGTCTTCCTACAAGCAAGACTTCGTTTCAGGTAAGGGCAGTCATTTTTCTGCTCAAACGAACTACATTGTTCACGAAGCTCACACGTTTCTCATCTTAACTGACAAGCATTGGATGTTAGAGGAACAGTGCATTGTATCAGTTTCAGAAGCAGATTTGGACTACATATGGTCTGTATGTGTAGGAAACACCGTTCTTTTGTTCTGGGCACACTCAGATTTCCTGCTGTATTAGAGACTCAAGAAATCAAGAGCGTGCTTCTTGCTCTAAAGCAGAGTGTGTTCCATGGATGAGAACTATGCTGTGTGTTTCCCTTCAGAAATGCAGTTAAATCCCAGGCTCTGTGTCTTCCTAGAGGCAAGACTTCGTTTCACTTAAGGGCAGTCACTTTTCAGCTCAAACGAACTACATCGTTCACGAAGCTCACACGTTTCTCATCTTAACAGACAAGCATTGGATGTTAGACGACCAGTGCTTTGTATCAGTTTCAGAAGCAGAGTTGGACTAGATATGGTCTGTATGTGTAGGAAACACCGTTCTTTTGTTCTCAGCACACTCATGTTTCCTGCTGTCTAGAGACTCTAGAAAGCAAGAGCATGCTTCTTGTTCTAAAGCAGAGTGCGATCAATGGATGAGAACACTGCTGTGTGTTTCACTTCAGAAATGGAGTTAAATCCCAGGCTCTGTGTCTTCCTACAAGCAAGACTTCATTTCAGGTAACGGCAGTCATTTTTCTGCTCAAACGAACTACATCGTTCACGAGGCTCACACGTTTCTCATCTTAACTGACAAGCATTGGATGTTAGAGGAACAGTGCATTGTATCAGTTTCAGAAGCAGATTTGGACTACATATGGTCTGTATGTGTAGGAAACACCGTTCTTTTGTTCTGGGCACACTCAGATTTCCTGCTGTATTAGAGACTCTAGAAAGCAAGAGCGTGCATTTTGATGTAAAGCAGAGTGTGATCCATGGGTGAGAACTATGCTGTGTGTTTCCCTTCAGAAATGCAGTTAAATCCCAGGCTCGGTGTCTTCCTACAAGCAAGACTTCGTTTCAGGTAAGGGCTGTCCCTTTTCAGCTCAAAGGAACTACATCATTCACGGAGCTCACACGTTTCTAATCTTAACAGACAAGCATTGGATATTATAGGACCAGTGCTTTGTATTAGTTTCAGAAGCAGAGTTGGACTAGATATGGTCCGTATGTGAAGGAAACACCGTTCCTTTGTTCTCACCACACTCACGTTTCCTGCTGTCTTAGAGACTCTAGAAATCAAGAGTGTGCTTCTCGCTCTAAAGCAGAGTGTGATCAATGGATGAGAACTATGCTGTGTGTTTTCCTTCAGAAATGGAGATAAATCCCAGGCTCTGTGTCTTCCTACAAGCAAGACTTGGTTTCAGGTAAGGGCAGTCACTTTTCAGCTCAAAGGAACTACATCGTTCACAGAGCTCACACGTTTCTAATCTTAACAGACAAGCATTGGATGTTAGAGGCCCAGTGCTTTGTATCAGTTTGAGAAGCAGAGTTGGACTAGATATGGTCTGTATGTGTAGGAAACACCGTTCTTTTGTTCTGAGCACACTCACGTTTTCTGCTGTCTTAGAGACTCTGGAAATCAAGAGTGTGCTGGTCGCTCTAAAGCAGAGTGTGATCCATTGATGACAACTTTGCTGTGTGTTTCCCATAAGAAATGGAGTTAAATCCCAGGCTCTGTGTCTTCCTACAAGCAAGACTTCGTTTCAGGTAAGGGCAGTCACTTTTCAGCTCAAACGAACTACATCGTTCATGGAGCTCAAACGTTTTTCATCTCAACAGACAAGCATTGCATGTTAGAGGACCAGTGCTTTGTATCAGTTTAAGAAGCAGAGTTGGACTAGATATGGTCCGTATATGTAGGAAACACCGTTCTTTTGTTCTCAGCAAAATCACGTTTCCTGCTGTCTTAGAGACTCTAGAAAGCAAGAGCATGCTTCTTGCTCTAAAGCAGAGTGTGATCCATGGATGAGAACTATGCTGTGTGTTTCCCTTCAGAAATGGAGTTAAATCCCAGGCTCTGTGTCTTCCTACAAGCAAGATTTCGTTTCAGGTAAGGGCAGTCACTTTTCAGCTCAAACGAACTACATCGTTCACGAAGCTCACACGTTTCTCATCTTAACAGACAAGCATTGGATGTTAGAGCACCAGTGCTTTGTATCAGTTTCAGAAGCAGAGTTGGACTAGATATGGTCTGTATGTGTAGGAAACACCGTTCTTTTGTTCTAGGCACACTCAGATTTCCTGCTGTATTAGACACTCTAGAAAGCAAGAGCGTGCTTCTCGCTCTAAAGCAGAGTGTGATCCATGGGTGAGAACTATGCTGTGTGTTTTACTTCAGAAATGGAGTTAAATCCCAGGCTCTGTGTCCTCCTACAAGCAAGACTTCGTTTCAGGTAAGGGCAGTCACTTTTCAGCTCAAAGGAACTACATCGTTCACGGAGCTCACAGGTTTCTAATCTTAACAGACAAGCATTGGATGTTAGAGGACCAGTGCTTTGTATCAGTTTCAGAAGCAGAGTTGGACTAGATATGGTCTGCATGTGTAGGAAACACCGTTCTTTTGCTCTCAGCACACTCAGGTTTTCTGCTGTCTTAGAGACTCTAGAAATCAAGAGTGTGCTGCTCGCTATAAAGCAGAGTGTGATCCATTGATGACAACTTTGCTGTGTGTTTCCCATCAGAAAAGGAGTTAAATCCCAGGCTCTGTGTCTTCCTACAAGCAAGACTTCGTTTCAGGTAAGGGCAGTCACTTTTCAGCTCAAACGAACTACATCGTTCATGGAGCTCAAACGTTTTTCATCTCAAGAGACAAGCATTGGATGTTAGAGGACCAGTGCTTTGTATCAGTTTAAGAAGCAGAGTTGGACTAGATATGGTCCGTATATGTAGGAAACACCGTTCTTTTGTTCTCAGCAAAATCACGTTTCCTGCTGTCTTAGAGACTCTAGAAAGCAAGAGCATGCCTCTTGCTCTAAAGCAGAGGGTGATCCATGAATGAGAACTATGCTGTGTGTTTCCCTTCAGAAATGGAGTTAAATCCCGGGCTCTGTGTCTTCCTACAAGCAAGACTTCGTTTCAGGGATGGGCAGTCACTTTTTAGCTCAAATGAACTACATCGTTCACGAAGCTCACACGTTTCTCATCTTAACAGACAAGCATTGGATGTTAGAGCACCAGTGCTTTGTATCAGTTTCAGAAGCAGAGTTGGACTAGATATGGTCCGTATGTGTAGGAAACACCATTCTTTTGTTCTCAGCACACAAGTTTCCTGCTGTCTAGAGACTCTAGAAAGCAAGAGCATGCTTCTTGCTCTAAAGCAGAGTGTGATCCATGGATGAGAACTATGCTGTGTGTTTCCCTTCAGAAATGGAGTTAAATCCCAGGCTCTGTGTCTTCCTACAAGCAAGACTTCATTTCAGGTAAGGGCAGTCACTTTTCAGCTCAAAGGAACTACATATTTCACGAAGCTCACACGTTTCTTATCTTAACAGACAAGCATTGGATGTAGGAGCACCAGTGCTTTGTATCAGTTTCAGAAGCAGAGTTGGACTAGATATGGTCTGTATGTGTAGGAAACACCGTTCTTTTGTTCTCAGCACACACACGTTTCCTGCTGTCTAGAGACTCTAGAAAGCAATAGCATGCTTCTTGCTCTAAAGCAGAGTGTGATCCATGGGTGAGAACTATGCTGTGTGTTTCCCTTCAGAAATGCAGTTAAATCCCAGGCTCTGTGTCTTCCTACAAGCAAGACTTCGTTTCAGGTAAGGGCAGTCACTTTTCAGCTCAAAGGAACTACATCATTCACGGAGCTCACACGTTTCTAATCTTAACAGACAAGCATTGGATGTTATAGGACCAGTGCTTTGAATTAGTTTCTGAAGCAGAGTTGGACTAGATATGGTCCGTATGTGAAGGAAACACCGTTCCTTTGTTCTCACCACACTCACGTTTCCTGCTGTCTTAGAGACTCTAGAAATCAAGAGTGTGCTTCTTGCTCTAAAGCAGAGTGTGTTCCATGGATGAGAACTATGCTGTGTGTTTCCCTTCAGAAATGGAGTTAAATCCCAGGCTCTGTGTCTTCCTAGAGGCAAGACTTCGTTTCACTTAAGGGCAGTCACTTTTCAGCTCAAACGAACTACATCGTTCACGAAGCTCACAAGTTTCTCATCTTAACAGACAAGCATTGGATGTTAGAGGACCAGTGCTTTGTATCAGTTTCAGAAGCAGAGTTGGACTAGATATGGTCTGTATGTGTAGGAAACACCGTTCTTTTGTTCTCAGCACACTCATGTTTCCTGCTGTCTAGAGACTCTAGAAAGCAAGAGCATGCTTCTTGTTCTAAAGCAGAGTGCGATCAATGGATGAGAACACTGCTGTGTGTTTCACTTCAGAAATGGAGTTAAATCCCAGGCTCTGTGTCTTCCTACAAGCAAGACTTCATTTCAGGTAACTGCAGTCATTTTTCTGCTCAAACGAACTACATCGTTCACGAAGCTCACACGTTTCTCATCTTAACTGACAAGCATTGGATGTTAGAGGAACAGTGCATTGTATCAGTTTCAGAAGCAGATTTGGACTACATATGGTCTGTATGTGTAGGAAACACCGTTCTTTTGTTCTGGGCACACTCAGATTTCCTGCTGTATTAGAGACTCTAGAAAGCAAGAGCGTGCATTTTGATGTAAAGCAGAGTGTGATCCATGGGTGAGAACTATGCTGTGTGTTTCCCTTCAGAAATGCAGTTAAATCCCAGGCTCTGTGTCTTCCTACAAGCAAGACTTCGTTTCAGGTAAGGGCAGTCACTTTTCAGCTCAAACGAACTACATCATTCACGGAGCTCACACGTTTCTAATCTTAACAGACAAGCATTGGATGTTATAGGACCAGTGCTTTGTATTAGTTTCAGAAGCAGAGTTGGACTAGATATGGTCCGTATGTGAAGGAAACACCATTCCTTTGTTCTCACCACACTCACGTTTCCTGCTGTCTTAGAGACTCTAGAAATCAAGAGTGTGCTTCTCGCTCTAAAGAGGAGTGTGATCAATGGATGAGAACTATGCTGTGTGTTTTCCTTCAGAAATGGAGTTAAATCCCAGGCTCTGTGTCTTCCTACAAGCAAGACTTCGTTTCAGGTAAGGGCAGTCACTTTTCAGCTCAAACGATCTACATCGTTCACGGAGCTCACACGTTTCTCTTCTCAACAGACAAGGATTGGATGTTAGAGCACCAGTGCTTTGTATCAGTTTCAGAAGCAGAGTTGGACTAGATATGGTCTGTATGTGTAGGAAACACCGTTCTTTTGTTCTCAGCACACACACGTTTCCTGCTGTCTAGAGACTCTAGAAAGCAAGAGCATGCTTCTTGCTCTAAAGCAGAGTATGATCCATGGATGAGAACTATGCTGTGTGTTTCCCTTCAGAAATGGAATTAAATCCGAGGCTCTGTGTCTTCCTACAAGCAAGACTTCGTTTCAGGTAAGGGCAGTCACTTTTCAGCTCAAACGAACTACATCGTTCATGGAGCTCAAACGTTTTTCATCTCAACAGACAAGCATTGCATGTTAGAGGACCAGTGCTTTGTATCAGTTTAAGAAGCAGAGTTGGACTAGATATGGTCCGTATATGTAGGAAACACCGTTCTTTTGTTCTCAGCAAAATCACGTTTCCTGCTGTCTTAGAGACTCTAGAAAGCAAGAGCATGCTTCTTGCTCTAAAGCAGAGTGTGATCCATGGATGAGAACTATGCTGTGTGTTTCCCTTCAGAAATGGAGTTAAATCCCAGGCTCTGTGTCTTCCTACAAGCAAGATTTCGTTTCAGGTAAGGGCAGTCACTTTTCAGCTCAAACGAACTACATCGTTCACGAAGCTCACACGTTTCTCATCTTAACAGACAAGCATTGGATGTTAGAGCACCAGTGCTTTGTATCAGTTTCAGAAGCAGAGTTGGACTAGATATGGTCCGTATGTGTAGGAAACACCGTTCTTTTGTTCTCAGCACACAAGTTTCCTGCTGTCTAGAGACTCTAGAAAGCAAGAGCATGCTTCTTGCTCTAAAGCAGAGTGTGATCCATGGATGAGAACTATGCTGTGTGTTTCCCTTCAGGAATGGAGTTAAATCCCAGGCTCTGTGTCTTCCTACAAGCAAGACTTCGTTTCAGGTAAGGGCAGTCATTTTTCTGCTCAAACGAACTACATCGTTCACGAAGCTCACAGGTTTCTCATCTTAACTGACAAGCATTGGATGTTAGAGGAACAGTGCATTGTATCAGTTTCAGAAGCAGATTTGGACTACATATGGTCTGTATGTGTAGGAAACACCGTTCTTTTGTTCTGGGCACACTCAGATTTCCTGCTGTATTAGAGACTCTAGAAAGCAAGAGCGTGCATCTTGATGTAAAGCAGAGTGTGATCCATGGGTGAGAACTATGCTGTGTGTTTCCCTTCAGAAATGCAGTTAAATCCCAGGCTCTGTGTCTTCCTACAAGCAAGACTTCGTTTCAGGTAAGGGCAGTCACTTTTCAGCTCAAAGGAACTACATCATTCACGGAGGTCACACGTTTCTAATCTTAACAGACAAGCATTGGATGTTATAGGACCAGTGCTTTGAATCAGTTTCAGAAGCAGAGTTGGACTAGATATGGTCCGTATGTGAAGGAAACACCATTCCTTTGTTCTCACCACACTCACGTTTCCTGCTGTCTTAGAGATTCTAGAAATCAAGAGTGTGCTTCTCGCTCTAAAGCAGAGTGTGATCAATGGATGAGAACTATGCTGTGTGTTTTCCTTCAGAAATGGAGATAAATCCCAGGCTCTGTGTCTTCCTACAAGCAAGACTTGGTTTCAGGTAAGGGCAGTCACTTTTCAGCTCAAAGGAACTACATCGTTCACAGAGCTCACACGTTTCTAATCTTAACAGACAAGCATTGGATGTTAGAGGACCAGTGCTTTGTATCAGTTTGAGAAGCAGAGTTGGACTAGATATGGTCTGTATGTGTAGGAAACACCGTTCTTTTGTTCTGAGCACACTCACGTTTCCTGCTGTCTTAGAGACTCTAGAAATCAAGAGTGTGCTTCTCGCTCTAAAGAGGAGTGTGATCCATGGATGAGAACTATGCTGTGTGTTTCCCTTCAGAAATGGAGTTAAATCCCAGGCTCTGTGTCTTCCTACAAGCAAGACTTCGTTTCAGGTAAGGGCAGTCATTTTTCTGCTCAAACGAACTACATTGTTCACGAAGCTCACACGTTTCTCATCTTAACTGACAAGCATTGGATGTTAGAGGAACAGTGCATTGTATCAGTTTCAGAAGCAGATTTGGACTACATATGGTCTGTATGTGTAGGAAACACCGTTCTTTTGTTCTGGGCACACTCAGATTTCCTGCTGTATTAGAGACTCAAGAAATCAAGAGCGTGCTTCTTGCTCTAAAGCAGAGTGTGTTCCATGGATGAGAACTATGCTGTGTGTTTCCCTTCAGAAATGGAGTTAAATCCCAGGCTCTGTGTCTTCCTAGAGGCAAGACTTCGTTTCACTTAAGGGCAGTCACTTTTCAGCTCAAACGAACTACATCGTTCACGAAGCTCACAAGTTTCTCATCTTAACAGACAAGCATTGGATGTTAGAGGACCAGTGCTTTGTATCAGTTTCAGAAGCAGAGTTGGACTAGATATGGTCTGTATGTGTAGGAAACACCGTTCTTTTGTTCTCAGCACACTCACGTTTCCTGCTGTCTAGAGACTCTAGAAAGCAAGAGCATGCTTCTTGTTCTAAAGCAGAGTGCGATCAATGGATGAGAACACTGCTGTGTGTTTCACTTCAGAAATGGAGTTAAATCCCAGGCTCTGTGTCTTCCTACAAGCAAGACTTCATTTCAGGTAACTGCAGTCATTTTTCTGCTCAAACGAACTACATCGTTCACGAAGCTCACACGTTTCTCATCTTAACTGACAAGCATTGGATGTTAGAGGAACAGTGCATTGTATCAGTTTCAGAAGCAGATTTGGACTACATATGGTCTGTATGTGTAGGAAACACCATTCTTTTGTTCTGGGCACACTCAGATTTCCTGCTGTATTAGAGACTCTAGAAAGCAAGAGCGTGCATTTTGATGTAAAGCAGAGTGTGATCCATGGGTGAGAACTATGCTGTGTGTTTCCCTTCAGAAATGCAGTTAAATCCCAGGCTCTGTGTCTTCCTACAAGCAAGACTTCGTTTCAGGTAAGGGCAGTCACTTTTCAGCTCAAAGGAACTACATCATTCACGGAGCTCACACGTTTCTAATCTTAACAGACAAGCATTGGATGTTATAGGACCAGTGCTTTGTATTAGTTTCAGAAGCAGAGTTGGACTAGATATGGTCCGTATGTGAAGGAAACACCATTCCTTTGTTCTCACCACACTCACGTTTCCTGCTGTCTTAGAGACTCTAGAAATCAAGAGTGTGCTTCTCGCTCTAAAGAGGAGTGTGATCAATGGATGAGAACTATGCTGTGTGTTTTCCTTCAGAAATGGAGTTAAATTCCAGGCTCTGTGTCTTCCTACAAGCAAGACTTCGTTTCAGGTAAGGGCAGTCACTTTTCAGCTCAAACGATCTACAACGTTCACGGAGCTCACACGTTTCTCTTCTCAACAGACAAGGATTGGATGTTAGAGCACCAGTGCTTTGTATCAGTTTCAGAAGCAGAGTTGGACTAGATATGGTCTGTATGTGTAGGAAACACCGTTCTTTTGTTCTCAGCACACACACGTTTCCTGCTGTCTAGAGACTCTAGAAAGCAAGAGCATGCTTCTTGCTCTAAAGCAGAGTGTGATCCATGGATGAGAACTATGCTGTGTGTTTCCCTTCAGAAATGGAGTTAAATCCCAGGCTCTGTGTCTTCCTACAAGCAAGACTTCGTTTCAGGTAAGGGCAGTCATTTTTCTGCTCAAACGAACTACATTGTTCACGAAGCTCACACGTTTCTCATCTTAACTGACAAGCATTGGATGTTAGAGGAACAGTGCATTGTATCAGTTTCAGAAGCAGATTTGGACTACATATGGTCTGTATGTGTAGGAAACACCGTTCTTTTGTTCTGGGCACACTCAGATTTCCTGCTGTATTAGAGACTCAAGAAATCAAGAGCGTGCTTCTTGCTCTAAAGCAGAGTATGTTCCATGGATGAGAACTATGCTGTGTGTTTCCCTTCAGAAATGGAGTTAAATCCCAGGCTCTGTGTCTTCCTAGAGGCAAGACTTCGTTTCACTTAAGGGCAGTCACTTTTCAGCTCAAACGAACTACATCGTTCACGAAGCTCACACGTTTCTCATCTTAACAGACAAGCATTGGATGTTAGAGGACCAGTGCTTTGTATTAGTTTCAGAAGCAGAGTTGGACTAGATATGGTCCGTATTTGTAGGAAACACCGTTCTTTTGTTCTCAGCACACACAGGTTTCCTGCTGTCTAGAGACTCTAGAAAGCAAGAGCATGCTTCTTGCTCTAAAGCAGAGTGTGATCCATGGATGAGAACTATGCTGTGTGTTTCCCTTCAGAAATGGAGTTAAATCCCAGGCTCTGTGTCTTCCTACAAGCAAGATTTCGTTTCAGGTAAGGGCAGTCACTTTTCAGCTCAAACGAACTACATCGTTCACGAAGCTCACACGTTTCTCATCTTAACAGACAAGCATTGGATGTTAGAGCACCAGTGCTTTGTATCAGTTTCAGAAGCAGAGTTGGACTAGATATGGTCCGTATGTGTAGGAAACACCGTTCTTTTGTTCTCAGCACACAAGTTTCCTGCTGTCTAGAGACTCTAGAAAGCAAGAGCATGCTTCTTGCTCTAAAGCAGAGTGTGATCCATGGATGAGAACTATGCTGTGTGTTTCCCTTCAGGAATGGAGTTAAATCCCAGGCTCTGTGTCTTCCTACAAGCAAGACTTCGTTTCAGGTAAGGGCAGTCATTTTTCTGCTCAAACGAACTACATCGTTCACGAAGCTCACAGGTTTCTCATCTTAACTGACAAGCATTGGATGTTAGAGGAACAGTGCATTGTATCAGTTTCAGAAGCAGATTTGGACTACATATGGTCTGTATGTGTAGGAAACACCGTTCTTTTGTTCTGGGCACACTCAGATTTCCTGCTGTATTAGAGACTCTAGAAAGCAAGAGCGTGCATCTTGATGTAAAGCAGAGTGTGATCCATGGGTGAGAACTATGCTGTGTGTTTCCCTTCAGAAATGCAGTTAAATCCCAGGCTCTGTGTCTTCCTACAAGCAAGACTTCGTTTCAGGTAAGGGCAGTCACTTTTCAGCTCAAAGGAACTACATCATTCACGGAGCTCACACGTTTCTAATCTTAACAGACAAGCATTGGATGTTATAGGACCAGTGCTTTGAATTAGTTTCAGAAGCAGAGTTGGACTAGATATGGTCCGTATGTGAAGGAAACACCGTTCCTTTGTTCTCACCACACTCACGTTTCCTGCTGTCTTAGAGACTCTAGAAATCAAGAGTGTGCTTCTCGCTCTAAAGCAGAGTGTGATCAATGGATGAGAACTATGCTGTGTGTTTTCCTTCAGAAATGGAGATAAATCCCAGGCTCTGTGTCTTCCTACAAGCAAGACTTGGTTTCAGGTAAGGGCAGTCACTTTTCAGCTCAAAGGAACTACATCGTTCACAGAGCTCACACGTTTCTAATCTTAACAGACAAGCATTGGATGTTAGAGGACCAGTGCTTTGTATCAGTTTGAGAAGCAGAGTTGGACTAGATATGGTCTGTATGTGTAGGAAACACCGTTCTTTTGTTCTGAGCACACTCACGTTTCCTGCTGTCTTAGAGACTCTAGAAATCAAGAGTGTGCTTCTCGCTCTAAAGAGGAGTGTGATCCATGGATGAGAACTATGCTGTGTGTTTCCCTTCAGAAATGGAGTTAAATCCCAGGCTCTGTGTCTTCCTACAAGCAAGACTTCGTTTCAGGTAAGGGCAGTCATTTTTCTGCTCAAACGAACTACATTGTTCACGAAGCTCACACGTTTCTCATCTTAACTGACAAGCATTGGATGTTAGAGGAACAGTGCATTGTATCAGTTTCAGAAGCAGATTTGGACTACATATGGTCTGTATGTGTAGGAAACACCGTTCTTTTGTTCTGGGCACACTCAGATTTCCTGCTGTATTAGAGACTCAAGAAATCAAGAGCGTGCTTCTTGCTCTAAAGCAGAGTGTGTTCCATGGATGAGAACTATGCTGTGTGTTTCCCTTCAGAAATGGAGTTAAATCCCAGGCTCTGTGTCTTCCTACAAGCAAGACTTCGTTTCAGGTAAGGGCAGTCACTTTTCAGCTCAAACGATCTACATCGTTCACGGAGCTCACACGTTTCTCTTCTCAACAGACAAGGATTGGATGTTAGAGCACCAGTGCTTTGTATCAGTTTCAGAAGCAGAGTTGGACTAGATATGGTCTGTATGTGTAGGAAACACCGTTCTTTTGTTCTCAGCACACACACGTTTCCTGCTGTCTAGAGACTCTAGAAAGCAAGAGCATGCTTCTTGCTCTAAAGCAGAGTGTGATCCATGGATGAGAACTATGCTGTGTGTTTCCCTTCAGAAATGGAGTTAAATCCCAGGCTCTGTGTCTTCCTACAAGCAAGACTTCGTTTCAGGTAAGGGCAGTCATTTTTCTGCTCAAACGAACTACATTGTTCACGAAGCTCACACGTTTCTCATCTTAACTGACAAGCATTGGATGTTAGAGGAACAGTGCATTGTATCAGTTTCAGAAGCAGATTTGGACTACATATGGTCTGTATGTGTAGGAAACACCGTTCTTTTGTTCTGGGCACACTCAGATTTCCTGCTGTATTAGAGACTCAAGAAATCAAGAGCGTGCTTCTTGCTCTAAAGCAGAGTATGTTCCATGGATGAGAACTATGCTGTGTGTTTCCCTTCAGAAATGGAGTTAAATCCCAGGCTCTGTGTCTTCCTAGAGGCAAGACTTCGTTTCACTTAAGGGCAGTCACTTTTCAGCTCAAACGAACTACATCGTTCACGAAGCTCACACGTTTCTCATCTTAACAGACAAGCATTGGATGTTAGAGGACCAGTGCTTTGTATTAGTTTCAGAAGCAGAGTTGGACTAGATATGGTCCGTATTTGTAGGAAACACCGTTCTTTTGTTCTCAGCACACACAGGTTTCCTGTTGTCTAGAGACTCTAGAAAGCAAGAGCATGCTTCTTGCTCTAAAGCAGAGTGTGATCCATGGATGAGAACTATGCTGTGTGTTTCCCTTCAGAAATGGAGTTAAATCCCAGGCTCTGTGTCTTCCTACAAGCAAGATTTCGTTTCAGGTAAGGGCAGTCACTTTTCAGCTCAAACGAACTACATCGTTCACGAAGCTCACACGTTTCTCATCTTAACAGACAAGCATTGGATGTTAGAGCACCAGTGCTTTGTATCAGTTTCAGAAGCAGAGTTGGACTAGATATGGTCCGTATGTGTAGGAAACACCGTTCTTTTGTTCTCAGCACACAAGTTTCCTGCTGTCTAGAGACTCTAGAAAGCAAGAGCATGCTTCTTGCTCTAAAGCAGAGTGTGATCCATGGATGAGAACTATGCTGTGTGTTTCCCTTCAGGAATGGAGTTAAATCCCAGGCTCTGTGTCTTCCTACAAGCAAGACTTCGTTTCAGGTAAGGGCAGTCATTTTTCTGCTCAAACGAACTACATCGTTCACGAAGCTCACAGGTTTCTCATCTTAACTGACAAGCATTGGATGTTAGAGGAACAGTGCATTGTATCAGTTTCAGAAGCAGATTTGGACTACATATGGTCTGTATGTGTAGGAAACACCGTTCTTTTGTTCTGGGCACACTCAGATTTCCTGCTGTATTAGAGACTCTAGAAAGCAAGAGCGTGCATCTTGATGTAAAGCAGAGTGTGATCCATGGGTGAGAACTATGCTGTGTGTTTCCCTTCAGAAATGCAGTTAAATCCCAGGCTCTGTGTCTTCCTACAAGCAAGACTTCGTTTCAGGTAAGGGCAGTCACTTTTCAGCTCAAAGGAACTACATCATTCACGGAGCTCACACGTTTCTAATCTTAACAGACAAGCATTGGATGTTATAGGACCAGTGCTTTGAATTAGTTTCAGAAGCAGAGTTGGACTAGATATGGTCCGTATGTGAAGGAAACACCGTTCCTTTGTTCTCACCACACTCACGTTTCCTGCTGTCTTAGAGACTCTAGAAATCAAGAGTGTGCTTCTCGCTCTAAAGCAGAGTGTGATCAATGGATGAGAACTATGCTGTGTGTTTTCCTTCAGAAATGGAGATAAATCCCAGGCTCTGTGTCTTCCTACAAGCAAGACTTGGTTTCAGGTAAGGGCAGTCACTTTTCAGCTCAAAGGAACTACATCGTTCACAGAGCTCACACGTTTCTAATCTTAACAGACAAGCATTGGATGTTAGAGGACCAGTGCTTTGTATCAGTTTGAGAAGCAGAGTTGGACTAGATATGGTCTGTATGTGTAGGAAACACCGTTCTTTTGTTCTGAGCACACTCACGTTTCCTGCTGTCTTAGAGACTCTAGAAATCAAGAGTGTGCTTCTCGCTCTAAAGAGGAGTGTGATCCATGGATGAGAACTATGCTGTGTGTTTCCCTTCAGAAATGGAGTTAAATCCCAGGCTCTGTGTCTTCCTACAAGCAAGACTTCGTTTCAGGTAAGGGCAGTCATTTTTCTGCTCAAACGAACTACATTGTTCACGAAGCTCACACGTTTCTCATCTTAACTGACAAGCATTGGATGTTAGAGGAACAGTGCATTGTATCAGTTTCAGAAGCAGATTTGGACTACATATGGTCTGTATGTGTAGGAAACACCGTTCTTTTGTTCTGGGCACACTCAGATTTCCTGCTGTATTAGAGACTCAAGAAATCAAGAGCGTGCTTCTTGCTCTAAAGCAGAGTGTGTTCCATGGATGAGAACTATGCTGTGTGTTTCCCTTCAGAAATGGAGTTAAATCCCAGGCTCTGTGTCTTCCTAGAGGCAAGACTTCGTTTCACTTAAGGGCAGTCACTTTTCAGCTCAAACGATCTACATCGTTCACGGAGCTCACACGTTTCTCTTCTCAACAGACAAGGATTGGATGTTAGAGCACCAGTGCTTTGTATCAGTTTCAGAAGCAGAGTTGGACTACATATGGTCTGTATGTGTAGGAAACACCGTTCTTTTGTTCTAGGCACACTCAGATTTCCTGCTGTATTAGACACTCTAGAAAGCAAGAGCGTGCTTCTCGCTCTAAAGCAGAGTGTGATCCATGGGTGAGAACTATGCTGTGTGTTTTACTTCAGAAATGGAGTTAAATCCCAGGATCTGTGTCCTCCTACAAGCAAGACTTCGTTTCAGGTAAGGGCAGTCACTTTTGAGCTCAAAGGAACTACATCGTTCACGGAGCTCACAGGTTTCTAATCTTAACAGACAAGCATTGGATGTTAGAGGACCAGTGCTTTGTATCAGTTTCAGAAGCAGAGTTGGACTAGATATGGTCTGCATGTGTAGGAAACACCGTTCTTTTGCTCTCAGCACACTCAGGTTTTCTGCTGTCTTAGAGACTCTAGAAATCAAGAGTGTGCTGCTCGCTATAAAGCAGAGTGTGATCCATTGATGACAACTTTGCTGTGTGTTTCCCATCAGAAAAGGAGTTAAATCCCAGGCTCTGTGTCTTCCTACAAGCAAGACTTCGTTTCAGGTAAGGGCAGTCACTTTTCAGCTCAAACGAACTACATCGTTCATGGAGCTCAAACGTTTTTCATCTCAACAGACAAGCATTGGATGTTAGAGGACCAGTGCTTTGTATCAGTTTAAGAAGCAGAGTTGGCCTAGATATGGTCCGTATATGTAGGAAACACCGTTCTTTTGTTCTCAGCAAAATCACGTTTCCTGCTGTCTTAGAGACTCAAGAAATCAAGAGCGTGCTTCTTGCTCTAAAGCAGAGTGTGTTCCATGGATGAGAACTATGCTGTGTGTTTCCCTTCAGAAATGGAGTTAAATCCCAGGCTCTGTGTCTTCCTAAAGGCAAGACTTCGTTTCACTTAAGGGCAGTCACTTTTCAGCTCAAAGGAACTACATCATTCACGAAGCTCACACGTTTCTCATCTTAACAGACAAGCATTGGATGTTAGAGGACCAGTGCTTTGTATCAGTTTCAGAAGCAGAGTTGGACTAGATATGATCTGTATGTGTAGGAAACACCATTCTTTTGTTCTCAGCACACTCACGTTTCCTGCTGTCTAGAGACTCTAGAAAGCAAGAGCATGCTTCTTGTTCTAAAGCAGAGTGCGATCAATGGATGAGAACACTGCTGTGTGTTTCACTTCAGAAATGGAGTTAAATCCCAGGCTCTGTGTCTTCCTACAAGCAAGACTTCATTTCAGGTAACGGCAGTCATTTTTCTGCTCAAACGAACTACATCGTTCACGAGGCTCACACGTTTCTCATCTTAACTGACAAGCATTGGATGTTAGAGGAACAGTGCATTGTATCAGTTTCAGAAGCAGATTTGGACTACATATGGTCTGTATGTGTAGGAAACACCGTTCTTTTGTTCTGGGCACACTCAGATTTCCTGCTGTATTAGAGACTCTAGAAAGCAAGAGCGTGCATTTTGATGTAAAGCAGAGTGTGTTTCATGGGTGAGAACTATGCTGTGTGTTTTCCTTCAGAAATGGAGATAAATCCCAGGCTCTGTGTCTTCCTACAAGCAAGACTTGGTTTCAGGTAAGGGCAGTCACTTTTCAGCTCAAAGGAACTACATCGTTCACAGAGCTCACACGTTTCTAATCTTAACAGACAAGCATTGGATGTTAGAGGACCAGTGCTTTGTATCAGTTTGAGAAGCAGAGTTGGACTAGATATGGTCTGTATGTGTAGGAAACACCGTTCTTTTGTTCTGAGCACACTCACGTTTCCTGCTGTCTTAGAGACTCTAGAAATCAAGAGTGTGCTTCTCGCTCTAAAGAGGAGTGTGATCAATGGATGAGAACTATGCTGTGTGTTTTCCTTCAGAAATGGAGTTAAATCCCAGGCTCTGTGTCTTCCTACAAGAAAGACTTCGTTCAGGTAAGGGAAGTCACTTTTCAGCTCAAAGGAACTACAACGTTCACGTAGCTCACAGGTTTCTAATATTTACAGACAAGCATTGGATGTTAGAGGACCAGTGCTTTGTATCAGTTTCAGAAGCAGAGTTGGACTAGATATGATCAGCATGTGTAGGAAACACCGTTCTTTTGTTCTCAGCAAAATCACGTTTCCTGCTGTCTTAGAGACTCTAGAAAGCAAGAGCATGCTTCTTGCTCTAAAGCAGAGTGTGATCCATGGATGAGAACTATGCTGTGTGTTTCCCTTCAGAAATGGAGTTAAATCCCAGGCTCTGTGTCTTCCTACAAGCAAGATTTCGTTTCAGGTAAGGGCAGTCACTTTTCAGCTCAAACGAACTACATCGTTCACGAAGCTCACACGTTTCTCATCTTAACAGACAAGCATTGGATGTTAGAGCACCAGTGCTTTGTATCAGTTTCAGAAGCAGAGTTGGACTAGATATGGTCTGTATGTGTAGGAAACACCGTTCTTTTGTTCTAGGCACACTCAGATTTCCTGCTGTATTAGACACTCTAGAAAGCAAGAGCGTGCTTCTCGCTCTAAAGCAGAGTGTGATCCATGGGTGAGAACTATGCTGTGTGTTTTACTTCAGAAATGGAGTTAAATCCCAGGCTCTGTGTCCTCCTACAAGCAAGACTTCGTTTCAGGTAAGGGCAGTCACTTTTCAGCTCAAAGGAACTACATCATTCACGGAGCTCACAGGTTTCTAATCTTAACAGACAAGCATTGGATGTTAGAGGACCAGTGCTTTGTATCAGTTTCAGAAGCAGAGTTGGACTAGATATGGTCTGCATGTGTAGGAAACACCGTTCTTTTGCTCTCAGCACACTCAGGTTTTCTGCTGTCTTAGAGACTCTAGAAATCAAGAGTGTGCTGCTCGCTATAAAGCAGAGTGTGATCCATTGATGACAACTTTGCTGTGTGTTTCCCATCAGAAAAGGAGTTAAATCCCAGGCTCTGTGTCTTCCTACAAGCAAGACTTCGTTTCAGGTAAGGGCAGTCACTTTTCAGCTCAAACGAACTACATCGTTCATGGAGCTCAAACGTTTTTCATCTCAACAGACAAGCATTGGATGTTAGAGGACCAGTGCTTTGTATCAGTTTAAGAAGCAGAGTTGGCCTAGATATGGTCCGTATATGTAGGAAACACCGTTCTTTTGTTCTCAGCAAAATCACGTTTCCTGCTGTCTTAGAGACTCTAGAAAGCAAGAGCATGCCTCTTGCTCTAAAGCAGAGGGTGATCCATGGATGAGAACTATGCTGTGTGTTTCCCTTCAGAAATGGAGTTAAATCCCGGGCTCTGTGTCTTCCTACAAGCAAGACTTCGTTTCAGGGACGGGCAGTCACTTTTTAGCTCAAACGAACTACATCGTTCACGAAGCTCACACGTTTCTCATCTTAACAGACAAGCAATGGATGTTAGAGCACCAGTGCTTTGTATCAGTTTCAGAAGCAGAGTTGGACTAGATATGGTCCGTATGTGTAGGAAACACCGTTCTTTTGTTCTCAGCATACAAGTTTCCTGCTGTCTAGAGACTCTAGAAAGCAAGAGCATGCTTCTTGCTCTAAAGCAGAGTGTGATCCATGGATGAGAACTATGCTGTGTGTTTCCCTTCAGAAATGGAGTTAAATCCCAGGCTCTGTGTCTTCCTACAAGCAAGACTTCATTTCAGGTAAGGGCAGTCACTTTTCAGCTCAAAGGAACTACATATTTCACGAAGCTCACACGTTTCTCATCTTAACAGACAAGCATTGGATGTTAGAGCACCAGTGCTTTGTATCAGTTTCAGAAGCAGAGTTGGACTAGATATGGTCTGTATGTGTAGGAAACACCGTTCTCTTGTTCTCAGCACACACACGTTTCCTGCTGTCTAGAGACTCTAGAAAGCAAGAGCAGGCTTCTTGCTCTAAAGCAGAGTGTGATCCATGGATGAGAATTATGCTGTGTGTTTCCCTTCAGAAATGGAGTTAAATCCCAGGCTCTGTGTCTTCCTACAAGCAAGACTTCGTTTCAGGTAACGGCAGTCATTTTTCTGCTCAAACGAACTACATCGTTCACGAAGCTCACACGTTTCTCATCTTAACTGACAAGCATTGGATGTTAGAGGAACAGTGCATTGTATCAGTTTCAGAAGCAGATTTGGACTACATATGGTCTGTATGTGTAGGAAACACCGTTCTTTTGTTCTGGGCACACTCAGATTTCCTGCTGTATTAGAGACTCTAGAAATCAAGAGTGTGCTTCTTGCTCTAACGCAGAGTGTGATCCATGGATGAGAACTATGCTGTGTGTTTCCCTTCAGAAATGGAGTTAAATCCCAGGCTCTGTGTCTTCCTACAAGCAAGACTTCGTTTCAGGTAACGGCAGTCATTTTTCTGCTCAAACGAACTACATCGTTCACGAAGCTCACACGTTTCTCATCTTAACTGACAAGCATTGGATGTTAGAGGAACAGTGCATTGTATCAGTTTCAGAAGCAGATTTGGACTACATATGGTCTGTATGTGTAGGAAACACCGTTCTTTTGTTCTGGGCACACTCAGATTTCCTGCTCTAGTAGAGACTCAAGAAATCAAGAGCGTGCTTCTTGCTCTAAAGCAGAGTGTGTTCCATGGATGAGAACTATGCTGTGTGTTTCGCTTCAGAAATGGAGTTAAATCCCAGGCTCTGTGTCTTCCTAGAGGCAAGACTTCGTTTCACTTAAGGGCAGTCACTTTTCAGCTCAAACGAACTACATCGTTCACGAAGCTCACAAGTTTCTCATCTTAACAGACAAGCATTGGATGTTAGAGGACCAGTGCTTTGTATCAGTTTCAGAAGCAGAGTTGTACTAGATATGGTCTGTATGTGTAGGAAACACCGTTCTTTTGTTCTCAGCACACTCACGTTTCCTGCTGTCTAGAGACTCTAGAAAGCAAGAGCATGCTTCTTGTTCTAAAGCAGAGTGCGATCAATGGATGAGAACACTGCTGTGTGTTTCACTTCAGAAATGGAGTTAAATCCCAGGCTCTGTGTCTTCCTACAAGCAAGACTTCATTTCAGGTAACTGCAGTCATTTTTGTGCTCAAACGAACTACATCGTTCACGAAGCTCACACGTTTCTCATCTTAACTGACAAGCATTGGATGTTAGAGGAACAGTGCATTGTATCAGTTTCAGAAGCAGATTTGGACTACATATGGTCTGTATTGTAGGAAACACCGTTCTTTTGTTCTGGGCACACTCAGATTTCCTGCTGTATTAGAGACTCTAGAAAGCAAGAGCGTGCATTTTGATGTAAAGCAGAGTGTGATCCATGGGTGAGAACTATGCTGTGTGTTTCCCTTCAGAAATGCAGTTAAATCCCAGGCTCCGTGTCTTCCTACAAGCAAGACTTCGTTTCAGGTAAGGGCAGTCACTTTTCAGCTCAAAGGAACTACATCATTCACGGAGCTCACACGTTTCTAATCTTAACAGACAAGCATTGGATGTTATAGGACCAGTGCTTTGTATTAGTTTCAGAAGCAGAGTTGGACTAGATATGGTCCGTATGTGAAGGAAACACCGTTCCTTTGTTCTCACCACACTCACGTTTCCTGCTGTCTTAGAGACTCTAGAAATCAAGAGTGTGCTTCTCGCTCTAAAGAGGAGTGTGATCAATGGATGAGAACTATGCTGTGTGTTTTCCTTCAGAAATGGAGTTAAATCCCAGGCTCTGTGTCTTCCTACAAGCAAGACTTCGTTTCAGGTAAGGGCAGTCACTTTTCAGCTCAAACGATCTACATCGTTCACGGAGCTCACACGTTTCTCTTCTCAACAGACAAGGATTGGATGTTAGAGCACCAGTGCTTTGTATCAGTTTCAGAAGCAGAGTTGGACTAGATATGGTCTGTATGTGTAGGAAACACCGTTCTTTTGTTCTCAGCACACACACGTTTCCTGCTGTCTAGAGACTCTAGAAAGCAAGAGCATGCTTCTTGCTCTAACGCAGAGTGTGATCCATGGATGAGAACTATGCTGTGTGTTTCCCTTCAGAAATGGAGTTAAATCCCAGGCTCTGTGTCTTCCTACAAGCAAGACTTCGTTTCAGGTAAGGGCAGTCATTTTTCTGCTCAAACGAACTACATTGTTCACGAAGCTCACACGTTTCTCATCTTAACTGACAAGCATTGGATGTTAGAGGAACAGTGCATTGTATCAGTTTCAGAAGCAGATTTGGACTACATATGGTCTGTATGTGTAGGAAACACCGTTCTTTTGTTCTGGGCACACTCAGATTTCCTGCTGTATTAGAGATTCTAGAAAGCAAGAGCATGCATTTTGATGTAAAGCAGAGTGTGATCCATGGGTGAGAACTATGCTGTGTGTTTCCCTTCAGAAATGCAGTTAAATCCCAGGCTCTGTGTCTTCCTACAAGCAAGACTTCGTTTCAGGTAAGGGCAGTCACTTTTCAGCTCAAAGAAACTACATCATTCACGGAGCTCACACGTTTCTAATCTTAACAGACAAGCATTGGATGTTATAGGACCAGTGCTTTGTATTAGTTTCAGAAGCAGAGTTGGACTAGATATGGTCCGTATGTGAAGGAAACACCGTTCCTTTGTTCTCACCAGACTCACGTTTCCTGCTGTCTTAGAGACTCTAGAAAGCAAGAGTGTGCTTCTCGCTCTAAAGAGGAGTGTGATCAATGGATGAGAACTATGCTGTGTGTTTTCCTTCAGAAATGGAGTTAAATCCCAGGCTCTGTGTCTTCCTACAAGCAAGACTTCGTTTCAGGTAAGGGCAGTCACTTTTCAGCTCAAACGATCTACATCGTTCACGGAGCTCACACGTTTCTCTTCTCAACAGACAAGGATTGGATGTTAGAGCACCAGTGCTTTGTATCAGTTTCAGAAGCAGAGTTGGACTAGATATGGTCCGTATATGTAGGAAACACCGTTCTTTTGTTCTCAGCAAAATCACGTTTCCTGCTGTCTTAGAGACTCTAGAAAGCAAGAGCATGCCTCTTGCTCTAAAGCAGAGGGTGATCCATGGATGAGAACTATGCTGTGTGTTTCCCTTCAGAAATGGAGTTAAATCCCGGGCTCTGTGTCTTCCTACAAGCAAGACTTCGTTTCAGGGACGGGCAGTCACTTTTTAGCTCAAACGAACTACATCGTTCACGAAGCTCACACGTTTCTCATCTTAACAGACAAGCAATGGATGTTAGAGCACCAGTGCTTTGTATCAGTTTCAGAAGCAGAGTTGGACTAGATATGGTCCGTATGTGTAGGAAACACCGTTCTTTTGTTCTCAGCACACAAGTTTCCTGCTGTCTAGAGACTCTAGAAAGCAAGAGCATGCTTCTTGCTCTAAAGCAGAGTGTGATCCATGGATGAGAACTATGCTGTGTGTTTCCCTTCAGAAATGGAGTTAAATCCCAGGCTCTGTGTCTTCCTACAAGCAAGACTTCATTTCAGGTAAGGGCAGTCACTTTTCAGCTCAAAGGAACTACATATTTCACGAAGCTCACACGTTTCTCATCTTAACAGACAAGCATTGGATGTTAGAGCACCAGTGCTTTGTATCAGTTTCAGAAGCAGAGTTGGACTAGATATGGTCTGTATGTGTAGGAAACACCGTTCTCTTGTTCTCAGCACACACACGTTTCCTGCTGTCTAGAGACTCTAGAAAGCAAGAGCATGCTTCTTGCTCTAAAGCAGAGTGTGATCCATGGATGAGAATTATGCTGTGTGTTTCCCTTCAGAAATGGAGTTAAATCCCAGGCTCTGTGTCTTCCTACAAGCAAGACTTCGTTTCAGGTAAGGGCAGTCATTTTTCTGCTCAAACGAACTACATCGTTCACGAAGCTCACACGTTTCTCATCTTAACAGACAAGCATTGGATGTTAGAGGAACAGTGCATTGTATCAGTTTCAGAAGCAGATTTGGACTACATATGGTCTGTATGTGTAGGAAACACCGTTCTTTTGTTCTGGGCACACTCAGATTTCCTGCTGTATTAGAGACTCTAGAAAGCAAGAGCGTGCATCTTGATGTAAAGCAGAGTGTGATCCATGGGTGAGAACTATGCTGTGTGTTTCCCTTCAGAAATGCAGTTAAATCCCAGGCTCTGTGTCTTCCTACAAGCAAGCCTTCGTTTCAGGTAAGGGCAGTCACTTTTCAGCTCAAAGGAACTACATCATTCACGGAGCTCACACGTTTCTAATCTTAACAGACAAGCATTGGATGTTATAGGACCAGTGCTTTGAATTAGTTTCAGAAGCAGAGTTGGACTAGATATGGTCCGTATGTGAAGGAAACACCGTTCCTTTGTTCTCACCACACTCACGTTTCCTGCTGTCTTAGAGACTCTAGAAATCAAGAGTGTGCTTCTCGCTCTAAAGCAGAGTGTGATCAATGGATGAGAACTATGCTGTGTGTTTTCCTTCAGAAATGGAGATAAATCCCAGGCTCTGTGTCTTCCTACAAGCAAGACTTGGTTTCAGGTAAGGGCAGTCACTTTTCAGCTCAAAGGAACTACATCGTTCACAGAGCTCACACGTTTCTCATCTTAACAGACAAGCATTGGATGTTAGAGGCCCAGTGCTTTGTATCAGTTTGAGAAGCAGAGTTGGACTAGATATGGTCTGTATGTGTAGGAAACACCGTTCTTTTGTTCTGAGCACACTCACGTTTCCTGCTGTCTTAGAGACTCTAGAAATCAAGAGTGTGCTTCTTGCTCTAACGCAGAGTGTGATCCATGGATGAGAACTATGCTGTGTGTTTCCCTTCAGAAATGGAGTTAAATCCCAGGCTCTGTGTCTTCCTACAAGCAAGACTTCGTTTCAGGTAACGGCAGTCATTTTTCTGCTCAAACGAACTACATCGTTCACGAAGCTCACACGTTTCTCATCTTAACTGACAAGCATTGGATGTTAGAGGAACAGTGCATTGTATCAGTTTCAGAAGCAGATTTGGACTACATATGGTCTATATGTGTAGGAAACACCGTTCTTTTGTTCTGGGCACACTCAGATTTCCTGCTCTATTAGAGACTCAAGAAATCAAGAGCGTGCTTCTTGCTCTAAAGCAGAGTGTGTTCCATGGATGAGAACTATGCTGTGTGTTTCGCTTCAGAAATGGAGTTAAATCCCAGGCTCTGTGTCTTCCTAGAGGCAAGACTTCGTTTCACTTAAGGGCAGTCACTTTTCAGCTCAAACGAACTACATCGTTCACGAAGCTCACAAGTTTCTCATCTTAACAGACAAGCATTGGATGTTAGAGGACCAGTGCTTTGTATCAGTTTCAGAAGCAGAGTTGTACTAGATATGGTCTGTATGTGTAGGAAACACCGTTCTTTTGTTCTCAGCACACTCACGTTTCCTGCTGTCTAGAGACTCTAGAAAGCAAGAGCATGCTTCTTGTTCTAAAGCAGAGTGCGATCAATGGATGAGAACACTGCTGTGTGTTTCACTTCAGAAATGGAGTTAAATCCCAGGCTCTGTGTCTTCCTACAAGCAAGACTTCATTTCAGGTAACTGCAGTCATTTTTGTGCTCAAACGAACTACATCGTTCACGAAGCTCACACGTTTCTCATCTTAACTGACAAGCATTGGATGTTAGAGGAACAGTGCATTGTATCAGTTTCAGAAGCAGATTTGGACTACATATGGTCTGTATGTGTAGGAAACACCGTTCTTTTGTTCTGGGCACACTCAGATTTCCTGCTGTATTAGAGACTCTAGAAAGCAAGAGCGTGCATTTTGATGTAAAGCAGAGTGTGATCCATGGGTGAGAACTATGCTGTGTGTTTCCCTTCAGAAATGCAGTTAAATCCCAGGCTCTGTGTCTTCCTACAAGCAAGACTTCGTTTCAGGTAAGGGCAGTCACTTTTCAGCTCAAAGGAACTACATCATTCACGGAGCTCACACGTTTCTAATCTTAACAGACAAGCATTGGATGTTATAGGACCAGTGCTTTGTATTAGTTTCAGAAGCAGAGTTGGACTAGATATGGTCCGTATGTGAAGGAAACACCGTTCCTTTGTTCTCACCACACTCACGTTTCCTGCTGTCTTAGAGACTCTAGAAATCAAGAGTGTGCTTCTCGCTCTAAAGAGGAGTGTGATCAATGGATGAGAACTATGCTGTGTGTTTTCCTTCAGAAATGGAGTTAAATCCCAGGCTCTGTGTCTTCCTACAAGCAAGACTTCGTTTCAGGTAAGGGCAGTCACTTTTCAGCTCAAACGATCTACATCGTTCACGGAGCTCACACGTTTCTCTTCTCAACAGACAAGGATTGGATGTTAGAGCACCAGTGCTTTGTATCAGTTTCAGAAGCAGAGTTGGACTAGATATGGTCTGTATGTGTAGGAAACACCGTTCTTTTGTTCTCAGCACACACACGTTTCCTGCTGTCTAGAGACTCTAGAAAGCAAGAGCATGCTTCTTGCTCTAACGCAGAGTGTGATCCATGGACGAGAACTATGCTGTGTGTTTCCCTTCAGAAATGGAGTTAAATCCCAGGCTCTGTGTCTTCCTACAAGCAAGACTTCGTTTCAGGTAAGGGCAGTCATTTTTCTGCTCAAACGAACTACATTGTTCACGAAGCTCAAACGTTTCTCATCTTAACTGACAAGCATTGGATGTTAGAGGAACAGTGCATTGTATCAGTTTCAGAAGCAGATTTGGACTACATATGGTCTGTATGTGTAGGAAACACCGTTCTTTTGTTCTGGGCACACTCAGATTTCCTGCTGTATTAGAGACTCTAGAAAGCAAGAGCATGCATTTTGATGTAAAGCAGAGTGTGATCCATGGGTGAGAACTATGCTGTGTGTTTCCCTTCAGAAACGCAGTTAAATCCCAGGCTCTGTGTCTTCCTACAAGCAAGACTTCGTTTCAGGTAAGGGCAGTCACTTTTCAGCTCAAAGAAACTACATCATTCACGGAGCTCACACGTTTCTAATCTTAACAGACAAGCATTGGATGTTATTGGACCAGTGCTTTGTATTAGTTTCAGAAGCAGAGTTGGACTAGATATGGTCCGTATGTGAAGGAAACACCGTTCCTTTGTTCTCACCACACTCACGTTTCCTGCTGTCTTAGAGACTCTAGAAAGCAAGAGTGTGCTTCTCGCTCTAAAGAGGAGTGTGATCAATGGATGAGAACTATGCTGTGTGTTTTCCTTCAGAAATGGAGTTAAATCCCAGGCTCTGTGTCTTCCTACAAGCAAGACTTCGTTTCAGGTAAGGGCAGTCACTTTTCAGCTCAAACGATCTACATCGTTCACGGAGCTCACACGTTTCTCTTCTCAACAGACAAGGATTGGATGTTAGAGCACCAGTGCTTTGTATCAGTTTCAGAAGCAGAGTTGGACTAGATATGGTCCGTATATGTAGGAAACACCGTTCTTTTGTTCTCAGCAAAATCACGTTTCCTGCTGTCTTAGAGACTCTAGAAAGCAAGAGCATGCCTCTTGCTCTAAAGCAGAGGGTGATCCATGGATGAGAACTATGCTGTGTGTTTCCCTTCAGAAATGGAGTTAAATCCCGGGCTCTGTGTCTTCCTACAAGCAAGACTTCGTTTCAGGGACGGGCAGTCACTTTTTAGCTCAAACGAACTACATCGTTCACGAAGCTCACACGTTTCTCATCTTAACAGACAAGCAATGGATGTTAGAGCACCAGTGCTTTGTATCAGTTTCAGAAGCAGAGTTGGACTAGATATGGTCCGTATGTGTAGGAAACACCGTTCTTTTGTTCTCAGCACACAAGTTTCCTGCTGTCTAGAGACTCTAGAAAGCAAGAGCATGCTTCTTGCTCTAAAGCAGAGTGTGATCCATGGATGAGAACTATGCTGTGTGTTTCCCTTCAGAAATGGAGTTAAATCCCAGGCTCTGTGTCTTCCTACAAGCAAGACTTCATTTCAGGTAAGGGCAGTCACTTTTCAGCTCAAAGGAACTACATATTTCACGAAGCTCACACGTTTCTCATCTTAACAGACAAGCATTGGATGTTAGAGCACCAGTGCTTTGTATCAGTTTCAGAAGCAGAGTTGGACTAGATATGGTCTGTATGTGTAGGAAACACCGTTCTCTTGTTCTCAGCACACACACGTTTCCTGCTGTCTAGAGACTCTAGAAAGCAAGAGCATGCTTCTTGCTCTAAAGCAGAGTGTGATCCATGGATGAGAATTATGCTGTGTGTTTCCCTTCAGAAATGGAGTTAAATCCCAGGCTCTGTGTCTTCCTACAAGCAAGACTTCGTTTCAGGTAAGGGCAGTCATTTTTCTGCTCAAACGAACTACATCGTTCACGAAGCTCACACGTTTCTCATCTTAACAGACAAGCATTGGATGTTAGAGGAACAGTGCATTGTATCAGTTTCAGAAGCAGATTTGGACTACATATGGTCTGTATGTGTAGGAAACACCGTTCTTTTGTTCTGGGCACACTCAGATTTCCTGCTGTATTAGAGACTCTAGAAAGCAAGAGCGTGCATCTTGATGTAAAGCAGAGTGTGATCCATGGGTGAGAACTATGCTGTGTGTTTCCCTTCAGAAATGCAGTTAAATCCCAGGCTCTGTGTCTTCCTACAAGCAAGCCTTCGTTTCAGGTAAGGGCAGTCACTTTTCAGCTCAAAGGAACTACATCATTCACGGAGCTCACACGTTTCTAATCTTAACAGACAAGCATTGGATGTTATAGGACCAGTGCTTTGAATTAGTTTCAGAAGCAGAGTTGGACTAGATATGGTCCGTATGTGAAGGAAACACCGTTCCTTTGTTCTCACCACACTCACGTTTCCTGCTGTCTTAGAGACTCTAGAAATCAAGAGTGTGCTTCTCGCTCTAAAGCAGAGTGTGATCAATGGATGAGAACTATGCTGTGTGTTTTCCTTCAGAAATGGAGATAAATCCCAGGCTCTGTGTCTTCCTACAAGCAAGACTTGGTTTCAGGTAAGGGCAGTCACTTTTCAGCTCAAAGGAACTACATCGTTCACAGAGCTCACACGTTTCTCATCTTAACAGACAAGCATTGGATGTTAGAGGCCCAGTGCTTTGTATCAGTTTGAGAAGCAGAGTTGGACTAGATATGGTCTGTATGTGTAGGAAACACCGTTCTTTTGTTCTGAGCACACTCACGTTTCCTGCTGTCTTAGAGACTCTAGAAATCAAGAGTGTGCTTCTTGCTCTAACGCAGAGTGTGATCCATGGATGAGAACTATGCTGTGTGTTTCCATTCAGAAATGGAGTTAAATCCCAGGCTCTGTGTCTTCCTACAAGCAAGACTTCGTTTCAGGTAACGGCAGTCATTTTTCTGCTCAAACGAACTACATCGTTCACAAAGCTCACACGTTTCTCATCTTAACTGACAAGCATTGGATGTTAGAGGAACAGTGCATTGTATCAGTTTCAGAAGCAGATTTGGACTACATATGGTCTATATGTGTAGGAAACACCGTTCTTTTGTTCTGGGCACACTCAGATTTCCTGCTCTATTAGAGACTCAAGAAATCAAGAGCGTGCTTCTTGCTCTAAAGCAGAGTGTGTTCCATGGATGAGAACTATGCTGTGTGTTTCGCTTCAGAAATGGAGTTAAATCCCAGGCTCTGTGTCTTCCTAGAGGCAAGACTTCGTTTCACTTAAGGGCAGTCACTTTTCAGCTCAAACGAACTACATCGTTCACGAAGCTCACAAGTTTCTCATCTTAACAGACAAGCATTGGATGTTAGAGGACCAGTGCTTTGTATCAGTTTCAGAAGCAGAGTTGTACTAGATATGGTCTGTATGTGTAGGAAACACCGTTCTTTTGTTCTCAGCACACTCACGTTTCCTGCTGTCTAGAGACTCTAGAAAGCAAGAGCATGCTTCTTGTTCTAAAGCAGAGTGCGATCAATGGATGAGAACACTGCTGTGTGTTTCACTTCAGAAATGGAGTTAAATCCCAGGCTCTGTGTCTTCCTACAAGCAAGACTTCATTTCAGGTAACTGCAGTCATTTTTGTGCTCAAACGAACTACATCGTTCACGATGCTCACACGTTTCTCATCTTAACAGACAAGCATTGGATGTTAGAGGAACAGTGCATTGTATCAGTTTCAGAAGCAGATTTGGACTACATATGGTCTGTATGTGTAGGAAACACCGTTCTTTTGTTCTGGGCACACTCAGATTTCCTGCTGTATTAGAGACTCTAGAAAGCAAGAGCGTGCATCTTGATGTAAAGCAGAGTGTGATCCATGGGTGAGAACTATGCTGTGTGTTTCCCTTCAGAAATGCAGTTAAATCCCAGGCTCTGTGTCTTCCTACAAGCAAGACTTCGTTTCAGGTAAGGGCAGTCACTTTTCAGCTCAAAGGAACTACATCATTCACGGAGCTCACACGTTTCTAATCTTAACAGACAAGCATTGGATGTTATAGGACCAGTGCTTTGTATTAGTTTCAGAAGCAGAGTTGGACTAGATATGGTCCCTATGTGAAGGAAACACCGTTCCTTTGTTCTCACCACACTCACGTTTCCTGCTGTCTTAGAGACTCTAGAAATCAAGAGTGTGCTTCTCGCTCTAAAGAGGAGTGTGATCAATGGATGAGAACTATGCTGTGTGTTTTCCTTCAGAAATGGAGTTAAATCCCAGGCTCTGTGTCTTCCTACAAGCAAGACTTCGTTTCAGGTAAGGGCAGTCACTTTTCAGCTCAAACGATCTACATCGTTCACGGAGCTCACACGTTTCTCTTCTCAACAGACAAGGATTGGATGTTAGAGCACCAGTGCTTTGTATCAGTTTCAGAAGCAGAGTTGGACTAGATATGGTCTGTATGTGTAGGAAACACCGTTCTTTTGTTCTCAGCACACACACGTTTCCTGCTGTCTAGAGACTCTAGAAAGCAAGAGCATGCTTCTTGCTCTAACGCAGAGTGTGATCCATGGATGAGAACTATGCTGTGTGTTTCCCTTCAGAAATGGAGTTAAATCCCAGGCTCTGTGTCTTCCTACAAGCAAGACTTCGTTTCAGGTAAGGGCAGTCATTTTTCTGCTCAAACGAACTACATTGTTCACGAAGCTCACACGTTTCTCATCTTAACTGACAAGCATTGGATGTTAGAGGAACAGTGCATTGTATCAGTTTCAGAAGCAGATTTGGACTACATATGGTCTGTATGTGTAGGAAACACCGTTCTTTTGTTCTGGGCACACTCAGATTTCCTGCTGTATTAGAGACTCTAGAAAGCAAGAGCATGCATTTTGATGTAAAGCAGAGTGTGATCCATGGGTGAGAACTATGCTGTGTGTTTCCCTTCAGAAATGCAGTTAAATCCCAGGCTCTGTGTCTTCCTACAAGCAAGACTTCGTTTCAGGTAAGGGCAGTCACTTTTCAGCTCAAAGAAACTACATCATTCACGGAGCTCACACGTTTCTAATCTTAACAGACAAGCATTGGATGTTATAGGACCAGTGCTTTGTATTAGTTTCAGAAGCAGAGTTGGACTAGATATGGTCCGTATGTGAAGGAAACACCGTTCCTTTGTTCTCACCACACTCACGTTTCCTGCTGTCTTAGAGACTCTAGAAAGCAAGAGTGTGCTTCTCGCTCTAAAGAGGAGTGTGATCAATGGATGAGAACTATGCTGTGTGTTTTCCTTCAGAAATGGAGTTAAATCCCAGGCTCTGTGTCTTCCTACAAGCAAGACTTCGTTTCAGGTAAGGGCAGTCACTTTTCAGCTCAAACGATCTACATCGTTCACGGAGCTCACACGTTTCTCTTCTCAACAGACAAGGATTGGATGTTAGAGCACCAGTGCTTTGTATCAGTTTCAGAAGCAGAGTTGGACTAGATATGGTCTGTATGTGTAGGAAACACCGTTCTTTTGTTCTCAGCACACACACGTTTCCTGCTGTCTAGAGACTCTAGAAAGCAAGAGCATGCTTCTTGCTCTAACGCAGAGTGTGATCCATGGATGAGAACTATGCTGTGTGTTTCCCTTCAGAAATGGAGTTAAATCCCAGGCTCTGTGTCTTCCTACAAGCAAGACTTCGTTTCAGGTAAGGGCAGTCATTTTTCTGCTCAAACGAACTACATCGTTCACGAAGCTCACACGTTTCTCATCTTAACTGACAAGCATTGGATGTTAGAGGAACAGTGCATTGTATCAGTTTCAGAAGCAGATTTGGACTACATATGGTCTGTATGTGTAGGAAACACCGTTCTTTTGTTCTGGGCACACTCAGATTTCCTGCTGTATTAGAGACTCAAGAAATCAAGAGCGTGCTTCTTGCTCTAAAGCAGAGTGTGTTCCATGGATGAGAACTATGCTGTGTGTTTCCCTTCAGAAATGGAGTTAAATCCCAGGCTCTGTGTCTTCCTAGAGGCAAGACTTAGTTTCACTTAAGGGCAGTCACTTTTCAGCTCAAACGAACTACATCGTTCACGAAGCTCACGCGTTTCTCATCTTAACAGACAAGCATTGGATGTTAGAGGACCAGTGCTTTGTATCAGTTTCAGAAGCAGAGTTGGACTAGATATGGTCTGTATGTGTAGGAAACACCGTTCTTTTGTTCTCAGCACACTCACGTTTCCTGCTGTCTAGAGACTCTAGAAAGCAAGAGCATGCTTCTTGTTCTAAAGCAGAGTGCGATCAATGGATGAGAACACTGCTGTGTGTTTCACTTCAGAAATGGAGTTAAATCCCAGGCTCTGTGTCTTCCTACAAGGAAGACTTCATTTCAGGTAACGGCAGTCATTTTTCTGCTCAAACGAACTACATCGTTCACGAGGCTCACACGTTTCTCATCTTAACTTACAAGCATTGGATGTTAGAGGAACAGTGCATTGTATCAGTTTCAGAAGCAGATTTGGACTACATATGGTCTGTATGTGTAGGAAACACCGTTCTTTTGTTCTGGGCACACTCAGATTTCCTGCTGTATTAGAGACTCTAGAAAGCAAGAGCGTGCATCTTGATGTAAAGCAGAGTGTGATCCATGGGTGAGAACTATGCTGTGTGTTTCCCTTCAGAAATGCAGTTAAATCCCAGGCTCTGTGTCTTCCTACAAGCAAGACTTCGTTTCAGGTAAGGGCAGTCCCTTTTCAGCTCAAAGGAACTACATCATTCACGGAGCTCACACGTTTCTAATCTTAACAGACAAGCATTGGATATTATAGGACCAGTGCTTTGTATTAGTTTCAGAAGCAGAGTTGGACTAGATATGGTCCGTATGTGAAGGAAACCCCGTTCCTTTGTTCTCACCACACTCACGTTTCCTGCTGTCTTAGAGACTCTAGAAATCAAGAGTGTGCTTCTCGCTCTAAAGCAGAGTGTGAATAATGGATGAGAACTATGCTGTGTTTTTTCCTTCAGAAATGGAGATAAATCCCAGGCTCTGTGTCTTCCTACAAGCAAGACTTGGTTTCAGGTAAGGGCAGTCACTTTTCAGCTCAAAGGAACTACATCGTTCACAGAGCTCACACGTTTCTAATCTTAACAGACAAGCATTGGATGTTAGAGGCCCAGTGCTTTGTATAAGTTTGAGAAGCAGAGTTGGACTAGATATGATCTGCATGTGTAGGAAACACCGTTCTTTTGTTCTCAGCACACTCACGTTTTCTGCTGTCTTAGAGACTCTGGAAATCAAGAGTGTGCTGCTCGCTCTAAAGCAGAGTGTGATCCATTGATGACAACTTTGCTGTGTGTTTCCCATCAGAAATGGAGTTAAATCCCAGGCTCTGTGTCTTCCTACAAGCAAGACTTCGTTTCAGGTAAGGGCAGTCACTTTTCAGCTCAAATGAACTACATCGTTCATGGAGCTCAAACGTTTTTCATCTCAACAGACAAGCATTGCATGTTAGAGGACCAGTGCTTTGTATCAGTTTAAGAAGCAGAGTTGGACTAGATATGGTCCGTATATGTAGGAAACACCGTTCTTTTGTTCTCAGCAAAATCACGTTTCCTGCTGTCTTAGAGACTCTAGAAAGCAAGAGCATGCTTCTTGCTCTAAAGCAGAGTGTGATCCATGGATGAGAACTATGCTGTGTGTTTCCCTTCAGAAATGGAGTTAAATCCCAGGCTCTGTATCTTCCTACAAGCAAGATTTCGTTTCAGGTAAGGGCAGTCACTTTTCAGCTCAAACGAACTACATCGTTCACGAAGCTCACACGTTGCTCATCTTAACAGACAAGCATTGGATGTTAGAGCACCAGTGCTTTGTATCAGTTTCAGAAGCAGAGTTGGACTAGATATGGTCTGTATGTGTAGGAAACACCGTTCTTTTGTTCTAGGCACACTCAGATTTCCTGCTGTATTAGACACTCTAGAAAGCAAGAGCGTGCTTCTCGCTCTAAAGCAGAGTGTGATCCATGGGTGAGAACTATGCTGTGTGTTTTACTTCAGAAATGGAGTTAAATCCCAGGCTCTGTGTCCTCCTACAAGCAAGACTTCGTTTCAGGTAAGGGCAGTCACTTTTCAGCTCAAAGGAACTACATCGTTCACGGAGCTCACAGGTTTCTAATCTTAACAGACAAGCATTGGATGTTAGAGGACCAGGGCTTTGTATCAGTTTCAGAAGCAGAGTTGGACTAGATATGGTCTGTATGTGTAGGAAACACCGTTCTTTTGTTCTCAGCACACTCAGGTTTTCTGCTGTCTTAGAGACTCTAGAAATCAAGAGTGTGCTGCTCGCTCTAAAGCAGAGTGTGATCCATTGATGACAACTTTGCTGTGTGTTTCCCATCAGAAATGGAGTTAAATCCCAGGCTCTGTGTCTTCCTACAAGCAAGACTTCGTTTCAGGGAAGGGCAGTCACTTTTTAGCTCAAACGAACTACATCGTTCACGAAGCTCACACGTTTCTCATCTTAACAGACAAGCATTGGATGTTAGAGCACCAGTGCTTTGTATCAGTTTCAGAAGCAGAGTTCGACTAGATATGGTCCGTATGTGTAGGAAACACCGTTCTTTTGTTCTCAGCACACACACGTTTCCTGCTGTCTAGAGACTCTAGAAAGCAAGAGCATGCTTCTTGCTCTAAAGCAGAGTGTGATCCATGGATGAGAACTATGCTGTGTGTTTCCCTTCAGAAATGGAGTTAAATCCCAGGCTCTGTGTCTTCCTACAAGCAAGACTTCGTTTCAGGTAAGGGCAGTCATTTTTCTGCTCAAACGAACTACATTGTTCACGAAGCTCACACGTTTCTCATCTTAACTGACAAGCATTGGATGTTAGAGGAACAGTGCATTGTATCAGTTTCAGAAGCAGATTTGGACTACATATGGTCTGTATGTGTAGGAAACACCGTTCTTTTGTTCTGGGCACACTCAGATTTCCTGCTGTATTAGAGACTCAAGAAATCAAGAGCGTGCTTCTTGCTCTAAAGCAGAGTGTGTTCCATGGATGAGAACTATGCTGTGTGTTTCCCTTCAGAAATGGAGTTAAATCCCAGGCTCTGTGTCTTCCTAGAGGCAAGACTTCCTTTCACTTAAGGGCAGTCACTTTTCAGCTCAAACGAACTACATCGTTCACGAAGCTCACACGTTTCTCATCTTAACAGACAAGCATTGGATGTTAGAGGACCAGTGCTTTGTATCAGTTTCAGAAGCAGAGTTGGACTAGATATGGTCTGTATGTGTAGGAAACACCGTTCTTTTGTTCTCAGCACACTCACGTTTCCTGCTGTCTAGAGACTCTAGAAAGCAAGAGCGTGCTTCTTGTTCTAAAGCAGAGTGCGATCAATGGATGAGAACACTGCTGTGTGTTTCACTTCAGAAATGGAGTTAAATCCCAGGCTCTGTGTCTTCCTACAAGCAAGACTTCGTTTCAGGTAAGGGCAGTCATTTTTCTGCTCAAACGAACTACATCGTTCACGAAGCTCACACGTTTCTCATCTTAACAGACAAGCATTGGATGTTAGAGGAACAGTGCATTGTATCAGTTTCAGAAGCAGATTTGGACTACATATGGTCTGTATGTGTAGGAAACACCGTTCTTTTGTTCTGGGCACACTCAGATTTCCTGCTGTATTAGAGACTCTAGAAAGCAAGAGCGTGCATCTTGATGTAAAGCAGAGTGTGATCCATGGGTGAGAACTATGCTGTGTGTTTCCCTTCAGAAATGCAGTTAAATCCCAGGCTCTGTGTCTTCCTACAAGCAAGCCTTCGTTTCAGGTAAGGGCAGTCACTTTTCAGCTCAAAGGAACTACATCATTCACGGAGCTCACACGTTTCTAATCTTAACAGACAAGCATTGGATGTTATAGGACCAGTGCTTTGAATTAGTTTCAGAAGCAGAGTTGGACTAGATATGGTCCGTATGTGAAGGAAACACCGTTCCTTTGTTCTCACCACACTCACGTTTCCTGCTGTCTTAGAGACTCTAGAAATCAAGAGTGTGCTTCTCGCTCTAAAGCAGAGTGTGATCAATGGATGAGAACTATGCTGTGTGTTTTCCTTCAGAAATGGAGATAAATCCCAGGCTCTGTGTCTTCCTACAAGCAAGACTTGGTTTCAGGTAAGGGCAGTCACTTTTCAGCTCAAAGGAACTACATCGTTCACAGAGCTCACACGTTTCTCATCTTAACAGACAAGCATTGGATGTTAGAGGCCCAGTGCTTTGTATCAGTTTGAGAAGCAGAGTTGGACTAGATATGGTCTGTATGTGTAGGAAACACCGTTCTTTTGTTCTGAGCACACTCACGTTTCCTGCTGTCTTAGAGACTCTAGAAATCAAGAGTGTGCTTCTTGCTCTAACGCAGAGTGTGATCCATGGATGAGAACTATGCTGTGTGTTTCCATTCAGAAATGGAGTTAAATCCCAGGCTCTGTGTCTTCCTACAAGCAAGACTTCGTTTCAGGTAACGGCAGTCATTTTTCTGCTCAAACGAACTACATCGTTCACAAAGCTCACACGTTTCTCATCTTAACTGACAAGCATTGGATGTTAGAGGAACAGTGCATTGTATCAGTTTCAGAAGCAGATTTGGACTACATATGGTCTATATGTGTAGGAAACACCGTTCTTTTGTTCTGGGCACACTCAGATTTCCTGCTCTATTAGAGACTCAAGAAATCAAGAGCGTGCTTCTTGCTCTAAAGCAGAGTGTGTTCCATGGATGAGAACTATGCTGTGTGTTTCGCTTCAGAAATGGAGTTAAATCCCAGGCTCTGTGTCTTCCTAGAGGCAAGACTTCGTTTCACTTAAGGGCAGTCACTTTTCAGCTCAAACGAACTACATCGTTCACGAAGCTCACAAGTTTCTCATCTTAACAGACAAGCATTGGATGTTAGAGGACCAGTGCTTTGTATCAGTTTCAGAAGCAGAGTTGTACTAGATATGGTCTGTATGTGTAGGAAACACCGTTCTTTTGTTCTCAGCACACTCACGTTTCCTGCTGTCTAGAGACTCTAGAAAGCAAGAGCATGCTTCTTGTTCTAAAGCAGAGTGCGATCAATGGATGAGAACACTGCTGTGTGTTTCACTTCAGAAATGGAGTTAAATCCCAGGCTCTGTGTCTTCCTACAAGCAAGACTTCATTTCAGGTAACTGTAGTCATTTTTGTGCTCAAACGAACTACATCGTTCACGAAGCTCACACGTTTCTCATCTTAACAGACAAGCATTGGATGTTAGAGGAACAGTGCATTGTATCAGTTTCAGAAGCAGATTTGGACTACATATGGTCTGTATGTGTAGGAAACACCGTTCTTTTGTTCTGGGCACACTCAGATTTCCTGCTGTATTAGAGACTCTAGAAAGCAAGAGCGTGCATCTTGATGTAAAGCAGAGTGTGATCCATGGGTGAGAACTATGCTGTGTGTTTCCCTTCAGAAATGCAGTTAAATCCCAGGCTCTGTGTCTTCCTACAAGCAAGACTTCGTTTCAGGTAAGGGCAGTCACTTTTCAGCTCAAAGGAACTACATCATTCACGGAGCTCACACGTTTCTAATCTTAACAGACAAGCATTGGATGTTATAGGACCAGTGCTTTGTATTAGTTTCAGAAGCAGAGTTGGACTAGATATGGTCCCTATGTGAAGGAAACACCGTTCCTTTGTTCTCACCACACTCACGTTTCCTGCTGTCTTAGAGACTCTAGAAATCAAGAGTGTGCTTCTCGCTCTAAAGAGGAGTGTGATCAATGGATGAGAACTATGCTGTGTGTTTTCCTTCAGAAATGGAGTTAAATCCCAGGCTCTGTGTCTTCCTACAAGCAAGACTTCGTTTCAGGTAAGGGCAGTCACTTTTCAGCTCAAACGATCTACATCGTTCACGGAGCTCACACGTTTCTCTTCTCAACAGACAAGGATTGGATGTTAGAGCACCAGTGCTTTGTATCAGTTTCAGAAGCAGAGTTGGACTAGATATGGTCTGTATGTGTAGGAAACACCGTTCTTTTGTTCTCAGCACACACACGTTTCCTGCTGTCTAGAGACTCTAGAAAGCAAGAGCATGCTTCTTGCTCTAACGCAGAGTGTGATCCATGGATGAGAACTATGCTGTGTGTTTCCCTTCAGAAATGGAGTTAAATCCCAGGCTCTGTGTCTTCCTACAAGCAAGACTTCGTTTCAGGTAAGGGCAGTCATTTTTCTGCTCAAACGAACTACATTGTTCACGAAGCTCACACGTTTCTCATCTTAACTGACAAGCATTGGATGTTAGAGGAACAGTGCATTGTATCAGTTTCAGAAGCAGATTTGGACTACATATGGTCTGTATGTGTAGGAAACACCGTTCTTTTGTTCTGGGCACACTCAGATTTCCTGCTGTATTAGAGACTCTAGAAAGCAAGAGCATGCATTTTGATGTAAAGCAGAGTGTGATCCATGGGTGAGAACTATGCTGTGTGTTTCCCTTCAGAAATGCAGTTAAATCCCAGGCTCTGTGTCTTCCTACAAGCAAGACTTCGTTTCAGGTAAGGGCAGTCACTTTTCAGCTCAAAGAAACTACATCATTCACGGAGCTCACACGTTTCTAATCTTAACAGACAAGCATTGTATGTTATAGGACCAGTGCTTTGTATTAGTTTCAGAAGCAGAGTTGGACTAGATATGGTCCCTATGTGAAGGAAACACCGTTCCTTTGTTCTCACCACACTCACGTTTCCTGCTGTCTTAGAGACTCTAGAAAGCAAGAGTGTGCTTCTCGCTCTAAAGAGGAGTGTGATCAATGGATGAGAACTATGCTGTGTGTTTTCCTTCAGAAATGGAGTTAAATCCCAGGCTCTGTGTCTTCCTACAAGCAAGACTTCGTTTCAGGTAAGGGCAGTCACTTTTCAGCTCAAACGATCTACATCGTTCACGGAGCTCACACGTTTCTCTTCTCAACAGACAAGGATTGGATGTTAGAGCACCAGTGCTTTGTATCAGTTTCAGAAGCAGAGTTGGACTAGATATGGTCTGTATGTGTAGGAAACACCGTTCTTTTGTTCTCAGCACACACACGTTTCCTGCTGTCTAGAGACTCTAGAAAGCAAGAGCATGCTTCTTGCTCTAACGCAGAGTGTGATCCATGGATGAGAACTATGCTGTGTGTTTCCCTTCAGAAATGGAGTTAAATCCCAGGCTCTGTGTCTTCCTACAAGCAAGACTTCGTTTCAGGTAAGGGCAGTCATTTTTCTGCTCAAACGAACTACATCGTTCACGAAGCTCACACGTTTCTCATCTTAACTGACAAGCATTGGATGTTAGAGGAACAGTGCATTGTATCAGTTTCAGAAGCAGATTTGGACTACATATGGTCTGTATGTGTAGGAAACACCGTTCTTTTGTTCTGGGCACACTCAGATTTCCTGCTGTATTAGAGACTCAAGAAATCAAGAGCGTGCTTCTTGCTCTAAAGCAGAGTGTGTTCCATGGATGAGAACTATGCTGTGTGTTTCCCTTCAGAAATGGAGTTAAATCCCAGGCTCTGTGTCTTCCTAGAGGCAAGACTTAGTTTCACTTAAGGGCAGTCACTTTTCAGCTCAAACGAACTACATCGTTCACGAAGCTCACGCGTTTCTCATCTTAACAGACAAGCATTGGATGTTAGAGGACCAGTGCTTTGTATCAGTTTCAGAAGCAGAGTTGGACTAGATATGGTCTGTATGTGTAGGAAACACCGTTCTTTTGTTCTCAGCACACTCACGTTTCCTGCTGTCTAGAGACTCTAGAAAGCAAGAGCATGCTTCTTGTTCTAAAGCAGAGTGCGATCAATGGATGAGAACACTGCTGTGTGTTTCACTTCAGAAATGGAGTTAAATCCCAGGCTCTGTGTCTTCCTACAAGGAAGACTTCATTTCAGGTAACGGCAGTCATTTTTCTGCTCAAACGAACTACATCGTTCACGAGGCTCACACGTTTCTCATCTTAACTTACAAGCATTGGATGTTAGAGGAACAGTGCATTGTATCAGTTTCAGAAGCAGATTTGGACTACATATGGTCTGTATGTGTAGGAAACACCGTTCTTTTGTTCTGGGCACACTCAGATTTCCTGCTGTATTAGAGACTCAAGAAATCAAGAGCGTGCTTCTTGCTCTAAAGCAGAGTGTGTTCCATGGATGAGAACTATGCTGTGTGTTTCCCTTCAGAAATGGAGTTAAATCCCAGGCTCTGTGTCTTCCTAGAGGCAAGACTTAGTTTCACTTAAGGGCAGTCACTTTTCAGCTCAAACGAACTACATCGTTCACGAAGCTCACGCGTTTCTCATCTTAACAGACAAGCATTGGATGTTAGAGGACCAGTGCTTTGTATCAGTTTCAGAAGCAGAGTTGGACTAGATATGGTCTGTATGTGTAGGAAACACCGTTCTTTTGTTCTCAGCACACTCACGTTTCCTGCTGTCTAGAGACTCTAGAAAGCAAGAGCATGCTTCTTGTTCTAAAGCAGAGTGCGATCAATGGATGAGAACACTGCTGTGTGTTTCACTTCAGAAATGGAGTTAAATCCCAGGCTCTGTGTCTTCCTACAAGGAAGACTTCATTTCAGGTAACGGCAGTCATTTTTCTGCTCAAACGAACTACATCGTTCACGAGGCTCACACGTTTCTCATCTTAACTTACAAGCATTGGATGTTAGAGGAACAGTGCATTGTATCAGTTTCAGAAGCAGATTTGGACTACATATGGTCTGTATGTGTAGGAAACACCGTTCTTTTGTTCTGGGCACACTCAGATTTCCTGCTGTATTAGAGACTCTAGAAAGCAAGAGCGTGCATCTTGATGTAAAGCAGAGTGTGATCCATGGGTGAGAACTATGCTGTGTGTTTCCCTTCAGAAATGCAGTTAAATCCCAGGCTCTGTGTCTTCCTACAAGCAAGACTTCGTTTCAGGTAAGGGCAGTCCCTTTTCAGCTCAAAGGAACTACATCATTCACGGAGCTCACACGTTTCTAATCTTAACAGACAAGCATTGGATATTATAGGACCAGTGCTTTGTATTAGTTTCAGAAGCAGAGTTGGACTAGATATGGTCCGTATGTGAAGGAAACCCCGTTCCTTTGTTCTCACCACACTCACGTTTCCTGCTGTCTTAGAGACTCTAGAAATCAAGAGTGTGCTTCTCGCTCTAAAGCAGAGTGTGAATAATGGATGAGAACTATGCTGTGTTTTTTCCTTCAGAAATGGAGATAAATCCCAGGCTCTGTGTCTTCCTACAAGCAAGACTTGGTTTCAGGTAAGGGCAGTCACTTTTCAGCTCAAAGGAACTACATCGTTCACAGAGCTCACACGTTTCTAATCTTAACAGACAAGCATTGGATGTTAGAGGCCCAGTGCTTTGTATAAGTTTGAGAAGCAGAGTTGGACTAGATATGATCTGCATGTGTAGGAAACACCGTTCTTTTGTTCTCAGCACACTCACGTTTTCTGCTGTCTTAGAGACTCTGGAAATCAAGAGTGTGCTGCTCGCTCTAAAGCAGAGTGTGATCCATTGATGACAACTTTGCTGTGTGTTTCCCATCAGAAATGGAGTTAAATCCCAGGCTCTGTGTCTTCCTACAAGCAAGACTTCGTTTCAGGTAAGGGCAGTCACTTTTCAGCTCAAATGAACTACATCGTTCATGGAGCTCAAACGTTTTTCATCTCAACAGACAAGCATTGCATGTTAGAGGACCAGTGCTTTGTATCAGTTTAAGAAGCAGAGTTGGACTAGATATGGTCCGTATATGTAGGAAACACCGTTCTTTTGTTCTCAGCAAAATCACGTTTCCTGCTGTCTTAGAGACTCTAGAAAGCAAGAGCATGCTTCTTGCTCTAAAGCAGAGTGTGATCCATGGATGAGAACTATGCTGTGTGTTTCCCTTCAGAAATGGAGTTAAATCCCAGGCTCTGTATCTTCCTACAAGCAAGATTTCGTTTCAGGTAAGGGCAGTCACTTTTCAGCTCAAACGAACTACATCGTTCACGAAGCTCACACGTTGCTCATCTTAACAGACAAGCATTGGATGTTAGAGCACCAGTGCTTTGTATCAGTTTCAGAAGCAGAGTTGGACTAGATATGGTCTGTATGTGTAGGAAACACCGTTCTTTTGTTCTAGGCACACTCAGATTTCCTGCTGTATTAGACACTCTAGAAAGCAAGAGCGTGCTTCTCGCTCTAAAGCAGAGTGTGATCCATGGGTGAGAACTATGCTGTGTGTTTTACTTCAGAAATGGAGTTAAATCCCAGGCTCTGTGTCCTCCTACAAGCAAGACTTCGTTTCAGGTAAGGGCAGTCACTTTTCAGCTCAAAGGAACTACATCGTTCACGGAGCTCACAGGTTTCTAATCTTAACAGACAAGCATTGGATGTTAGAGGACCAGGGCTTTGTATCAGTTTCAGAAGCAGAGTTGGACTAGATATGGTCTGTATGTGTAGGAAACACCGTTCTTTTGTTCTCAGCACACTCAGGTTTTCTGCTGTCTTAGAGACTCTAGAAATCAAGAGTGTGCTGCTCGCTCTAAAGCAGAGTGTGATCCATTGATGACAACTTTGCTGTGTGTTTCCCATCAGAAATGGAGTTAAATCCCAGGCTCTGTGTCTTCCTACAAGCAAGACTTCGTTTCAGGGAAGGGCAGTCACTTTTTAGCTCAAACGAACTACATCGTTCACGAAGCTCACACGTTTCTCATCTTAACAGACAAGCATTGGATGTTAGAGCACCAGTGCTTTGTATCAGTTTCAGAAGCAGAGTTCGACTAGATATGGTCCGTATGTGTAGGAAACACCGTTCTTTTGTTCTCAGCACACACACGTTTCCTGCTGTCTAGAGACTCTAGAAAGCAAGAGCATGCTTCTTGCTCTAAAGCAGAGTGTGATCCATGGATGAGAACTATGCTGTGTGTTTCCCTTCAGAAATGGAGTTAAATCCCAGGCTCTGTGTCTTCCTACAAGCAAGACTTCGTTTCAGGTAAGGGCAGTCATTTTTCTGCTCAAACGAACTACATTGTTCACGAAGCTCACACGTTTCTCATCTTAACTGACAAGCATTGGATGTTAGAGGAACAGTGCATTGTATCAGTTTCAGAAGCAGATTTGGACTACATATGGTCTGTATGTGTAGGAAACACCGTTCTTTTGTTCTGGGCACACTCAGATTTCCTGCTGTATTAGAGACTCAAGAAATCAAGAGCGTGCTTCTTGCTCTAAAGCAGAGTGTGTTCCATGGATGAGAACTATGCTGTGTGTTTCCCTTCAGAAATGGAGTTAAATCCCAGGCTCTGTGTCTTCCTAGAGGCAAGACTTCCTTTCACTTAAGGGCAGTCACTTTTCAGCTCAAACGAACTACATCGTTCACGAAGCTCACACGTTTCTCATCTTAACAGACAAGCATTGGATGTTAGAGGACCAGTGCTTTGTATCAGTTTCAGAAGCAGAGTTGGACTAGATATGGTCTGTATGTGTAGGAAACACCGTTCTTTTGTTCTCAGCACACTCACGTTTCCTGCTGTCTAGAGACTCTAGAAAGCAAGAGCGTGCTTCTTGTTCTAAAGCAGAGTGCGATCAATGGATGAGAACACTGCTGTGTGTTTCACTTCAGAAATGGAGTTAAATCCCAGGCTCTGTGTCTTCCTACAAGCAAGACTTCGTTTCAGGTAAGGGCAGTCATTTTTCTGCTCAAACGAACTACATCGTTCACGAAGCTCACACGTTTCTCATCTTAACAGACAAGCATTGGATGTTAGAGGAACAGTGCATTGTATCAGTTTCAGAAGCAGATTTGGACTACATATGGTCTGTATGTGTAGGAAACACCGTTCTTTTGTTCTGGGCACACTCAGATTTCCTGCTGTATTAGAGACTCTAGAAAGCAAGAGCGTGCATCTTGATGTAAAGCAGAGTGTGATCCATGGGTGAGAACTATGCTGTGTGTTTCCCTTCAGAAATGCAGTTAAATCCCAGGCTCTGTGTCTTCCTACAAGCAAGCCTTCGTTTCAGGTAAGGGCAGTCACTTTTCAGCTCAAAGGAACTACATCATTCACGGAGCTCACACGTTTCTAATCTTAACAGACAAGCATTGGATGTTATAGGACCAGTGCTTTGAATTAGTTTCAGAAGCAGAGTTGGACTAGATATGGTCCGTATGTGAAGGAAACACCGTTCCTTTGTTCTCACCACACTCACGTTTCCTGCTGTCTTAGAGACTCTAGAAATCAAGAGTGTGCTTCTCGCTCTAAAGCAGAGTGTGATCAATGGATGAGAACTATGCTGTGTGTTTTCCTTCAGAAATGGAGATAAATCCCAGGCTCTGTGTCTTCCTACAAGCAAGACTTGGTTTCAGGTAAGGGCAGTCACTTTTCAGCTCAAAGGAACTACATCGTTCACAGAGCTCACACGTTTCTCATCTTAACAGACAAGCATTGGATGTTAGAGGCCCAGTGCTTTGTATCAGTTTGAGAAGCAGAGTTGGACTAGATATGGTCTGTATGTGTAGGAAACACCGTTCTTTTGTTCTGAGCACACTCACGTTTCCTGCTGTCTTAGAGACTCTAGAAATCAAGAGTGTGCTTCTTGCTCTAACGCAGAGTGTGATCCATGGATGAGAACTATGCTGTGTGTTTCCATTCAGAAATGGAGTTAAATCCCAGGCTCTGTGTCTTCCTACAAGCAAGACTTCGTTTCAGGTAACGGCAGTCATTTTTCTGCTCAAACGAACTACATCGTTCACAAAGCTCACACGTTTCTCATCTTAACTGACAAGCATTGGATGTTAGAGGAACAGTGCATTGTATCAGTTTCAGAAGCAGATTTGGACTACATATGGTCTATATGTGTAGGAAACACCGTTCTTTTGTTCTGGGCACACTCAGATTTCCTGCTCTATTAGAGACTCAAGAAATCAAGAGCGTGCTTCTTGCTCTAAAGCAGAGTGTGTTCCATGGATGAGAACTATGCTGTGTGTTTCGCTTCAGAAATGGAGTTAAATCCCAGGCTCTGTGTCTTCCTAGAGGCAAGACTTCGTTTCACTTAAGGGCAGTCACTTTTCAGCTCAAACGAACTACATCGTTCACGAAGCTCACAAGTTTCTCATCTTAACAGACAAGCATTGGATGTTAGAGGACCAGTGCTTTGTATCAGTTTCAGAAGCAGAGTTGTACTAGATATGGTCTGTATGTGTAGGAAACACCGTTCTTTTGTTCTCAGCACACTCACGTTTCCTGCTGTCTAGAGACTCTAGAAAGCAAGAGCATGCTTCTTGTTCTAAAGCAGAGTGCGATCAATGGATGAGAACACTGCTGTGTGTTTCACTTCAGAAATGGAGTTAAATCCCAGGCTCTGTGTCTTCCTACAAGCAAGACTTCATTTCAGGTAACTGTAGTCATTTTTGTGCTCAAACGAACTACATCGTTCACGAAGCTCACACGTTTCTCATCTTAACAGACAAGCATTGGATGTTAGAGGAACAGTGCATTGTATCAGTTTCAGAAGCAGATTTGGACTACATATGGTCTGTATGTGTAGGAAACACCGTTCTTTTGTTCTGGGCACACTCAGATTTCCTGCTGTATTAGAGACTCTAGAAAGCAAGAGCGTGCATCTTGATGTAAAGCAGAGTGTGATCCATGGGTGAGAACTATGCTGTGTGTTTCCCTTCAGAAATGCAGTTAAATCCCAGGCTCTGTGTCTTCCTACAAGCAAGACTTCGTTTCAGGTAAGGGCAGTCACTTTTCAGCTCAAAGGAACTACATCATTCACGGAGCTCACACGTTTCTAATCTTAACAGACAAGCATTGGATGTTATAGGACCAGTGCTTTGTATTAGTTTCAGAAGCAGAGTTGGACTAGATATGGTCCCTATGTGAAGGAAACACCGTTCCTTTGTTCTCACCACACTCACGTTTCCTGCTGTCTTAGAGACTCTAGAAATCAAGAGTGTGCTTCTCGCTCTAAAGAGGAGTGTGATCAATGGATGAGAACTATGCTGTGTGTTTTCCTTCAGAAATGGAGTTAAATCCCAGGCTCTGTGTCTTCCTACAAGCAAGACTTCGTTTCAGGTAAGGGCAGTCACTTTTCAGCTCAAACGATCTACATCGTTCACGGAGCTCACACGTTTCTCTTCTCAACAGACAAGGATTGGATGTTAGAGCACCAGTGCTTTGTATCAGTTTCAGAAGCAGAGTTGGACTAGATATGGTCTGTATGTGTAGGAAACACCGTTCTTTTGTTCTCAGCACACACACGTTTCCTGCTGTCTAGAGACTCTAGAAAGCAAGAGCATGCTTCTTGCTCTAACGCAGAGTGTGATCCATGGATGAGAACTATGCTGTGTGTTTCCCTTCAGAAATGGAGTTAAATCCCAGGCTCTGTGTCTTCCTACAAGCAAGACTTCGTTTCAGGTAAGGGCAGTCATTTTTCTGCTCAAACGAACTACATTGTTCACGAAGCTCACACGTTTCTCATCTTAACTGACAAGCATTGGATGTTAGAGGAACAGTGCATTGTATCAGTTTCAGAAGCAGATTTGGACTACATATGGTCTGTATGTGTAGGAAACACCGTTCTTTTGTTCTGGGCACACTCAGATTTCCTGCTGTATTAGAGACTCTAGAAAGCAAGAGCATGCATTTTGATGTAAAGCAGAGTGTGATCCATGGGTGAGAACTATGCTGTGTGTTTCCCTTCAGAAATGCAGTTAAATCCCAGGCTCTGTGTCTTCCTACAAGCAAGACTTCGTTTCAGGTAAGGGCAGTCACTTTTCAGCTCAAAGAAACTACATCATTCACGGAGCTCACACGTTTCTAATCTTAACAGACAAGCATTGTATGTTATAGGACCAGTGCTTTGTATTAGTTTCAGAAGCAGAGTTGGACTAGATATGGTCCCTATGTGAAGGAAACACCGTTCCTTTGTTCTCACCACACTCACGTTTCCTGCTGTCTTAGAGACTCTAGAAAGCAAGAGTGTGCTTCTCGCTCTAAAGAGGAGTGTGATCAATGGATGAGAACTATGCTGTGTGTTTTCCTTCAGAAATGGAGTTAAATCCCAGGCTCTGTGTCTTCCTACAAGCAAGACTTCGTTTCAGGTAAGGGCAGTCACTTTTCAGCTCAAACGATCTACATCGTTCACGGAGCTCACACGTTTCTCTTCTCAACAGACAAGGATTGGATGTTAGAGCACCAGTGCTTTGTATCAGTTTCAGAAGCAGAGTTGGACTAGATATGGTCTGTATGTGTAGGAAACACCGTTCTTTTGTTCTCAGCACACACACGTTTCCTGCTGTCTAGAGACTCTAGAAAGCAAGAGCATGCTTCTTGCTCTAACGCAGAGTGTGATCCATGGATGAGAACTATGCTGTGTGTTTCCCTTCAGAAATGGAGTTAAATCCCAGGCTCTGTGTCTTCCTACAAGCAAGACTTCGTTTCAGGTAAGGGCAGTCATTTTTCTGCTCAAACGAACTACATCGTTCACGAAGCTCACACGTTTCTCATCTTAACTGACAAGCATTGGATGTTAGAGGAACAGTGCATTGTATCAGTTTCAGAAGCAGATTTGGACTACATATGGTCTGTATGTGTAGGAAACACCGTTCTTTTGTTCTGGGCACACTCAGATTTCCTGCTGTATTAGAGACTCAAGAAATCAAGAGCGTGCTTCTTGCTCTAAAGCAGAGTGTGTTCCATGGATGAGAACTATGCTGTGTGTTTCCCTTCAGAAATGGAGTTAAATCCCAGGCTCTGTGTCTTCCTAGAGGCAAGACTTAGTTTCACTTAAGGGCAGTCACTTTTCAGCTCAAACGAACTACATCGTTCACGAAGCTCACGCGTTTCTCATCTTAACAGACAAGCATTGGATGTTAGAGGACCAGTGCTTTGTATCAGTTTCAGAAGCAGAGTTGGACTAGATATGGTCTGTATGTGTAGGAAACACCGTTCTTTTGTTCTCAGCACACTCACGTTTCCTGCTGTCTAGAGACTCTAGAAAGCAAGAGCATGCTTCTTGTTCTAAAGCAGAGTGCGATCAATGGATGAGAACACTGCTGTGTGTTTCACTTCAGAAATGGAGTTAAATCCCAGGCTCTGTGTCTTCCTACAAGGAAGACTTCATTTCAGGTAACGGCAGTCATTTTTCTGCTCAAACGAACTACATCGTTCACGAGGCTCACACGTTTCTCATCTTAACTTACAAGCATTGGATGTTAGAGGAACAGTGCATTGTATCAGTTTCAGAAGCAGATTTGGACTACATATGGTCTGTATGTGTAGGAAACACCGTTCTTTTGTTCTGGGCACACTCAGATTTCCTGCTGTATTAGAGACTCTAGAAAGCAAGAGCGTGCATCTTGATGTAAAGCAGAGTGTGATCCATGGGTGAGAACTATGCTGTGTGTTTCCCTTCAGAAATGCAGTTAAATCCCAGGCTCTGTATCTTCCTACAAGCAAGACTTCGTTTCAGGTAAGGGCAGTCCCTTTTCAGCTCAAAGGAACTACATCATTCACGGAGCTCACACGTTTCTAATCTTAACAGACAAGCATTGGATATTATAGGACCAGTGCTTTGTATTAGTTTCAGAAGCAGAGTTGGACTAGATATGGTCCGTATGTGAAGGAAACACCGTTCCTTTGTTCTCACCACACTCACGTTTCCTGCTGTCTTAGAGACTCTAGAAATCAAGAGTGTGCTTCTCGCTCTAAAGCAGAGTGTGAATAATGGATGAGAACTATGCTGTGTTTTTTCCTTCAGAAATGGAGATAAATCCCAGGCTCTGTGTCTTCCTACAAGCAAGACTTGGTTTCAGGTAAGGGCAGTCACTTTTCAGCTCAAAGGAACTACATCGTTCACAGAGCTCACACGTTTCTAATCTTAACAGACAAGCATTGGATGTTAGAGGCCCAGTGCTTTGTATAAGTTTGAGAAGCAGAGTTGGACTAGATATGATCTGCATGTGTAGGAAACACCGTTCTTTTGTTCTCAGCACACTCACGTTTTCTGCTGTCTTAGAGACTCTGGAAATCAAGAGTGTGCTGCTCGCTCTAAAGCAGAGTGTGATCCATTGATGACAACTTTGCTGTGTGTTTCCCATCAGAAATGGAGTTAAATCCCAGGCTCTGTGTCTTCCTACAAGCAAGACTTCGTTTCAGGTAAGGGCAGTCACTTTTCAGCTCAAATGAACTACATCGTTCATGGAGCTCAAACGTTTTTCATCTCAACAGACAAGCATTGCATGTTAGAGGACCAGTGCTTTGTATCAGTTTAAGAAGCAGAGTTGGACTAGATATGGTCCGTATATGTAGGAAACACCGTTCTTTTGTTCTCAGCAAAATCACGTTTCCTGCTGTCTTAGAGACTCTAGAAAGCAAGAGCATGCTTCTTGCTCTAAAGCAGAGTGTGATCCATGGATGAGAACTATGCTGTGTGTTTCCCTTCAGAAATGGAGTTAAATCCCAGGCTCTGTGTCTTCCTACAAGCAAGATTTCGTTTCAGGTAAGGGCAGTCACTTTTCAGCTCAAACGAACTACATCGTTCACGAAGCTCACACGTTGCTCATCTTAACAGACAAGCATTGGATGTTAGAGCACCAGTGCTTTGTATCAGTTTCAGAAGCAGAGTTGGACTAGATATGGTCTGTATGTGTAGGAAACACCGTTCTTTTGTTCTAGGCACACTCAGATTTCCTGCTGTATTAGACACTCTAGAAAGCAAGAGCGTGCTTCTCGCTCTAAAGCAGAGTGTGATCCATGGGTGAGAACTATGCTGTGTGTTTTACTTCAGAAATGGAGTTAAATCCCAGGCTCTGTGTCCTCCTACAAGCAAGACTTCGTTTCAGGTAAGGGCAGTCACTTTTCAGCTCAAAGGAACTACATCGTTCACGGAGCTCACAGGTTTCTAATCTTAACAGACAAGCATTGGATGTTAGAGGACCAGGGCTTTGTATCAGTTTCAGAAGCAGAGTTGGACTAGATATGGTCTGCATGTGTAGGAAACACCGTTCTTTTGTTCTCAGCACACTCAGGTTTTCTGCTGTCTTAGAGACTCTAGAAATCAAGAGTGTGCTGCTCGCTCTAAAGCAGAGTGTGATCCATTGATGACAACTTTGCTGTGTGTTTCCCATCAGAAATGGAGTTAAATCCCAGGCTCTGTGTCTTCCTACAAGCAAGACTTCGTTTCAGGTAAGGGCAGTCACTTTTCAGCTCAAACGAACTACATCGTTCATGGAGCTCAAACGTTTTTCATCTCAACAGACAAGCATTGGATGTTAGAGGACCAGTGCTTTGTATCAGTTTAAGAAGCAGAGTTGGCCTAGATATGGTCCGTATATGTAGGAAACACCGTTCTTTTGTTCTCAGCAAAATCACGTTTCCTGCTGTCTTAGAGACTCTAGAAAGCAAGAGCATGCCTCTTGCTCTAAAGCAGAGGGTGATCCATGGATGAGAACTATGCTGTGTGTTTCCCTTCAGAAATGGAGTTAAATCCCGGGCTCTGTGTCTTCCTACAAGCAAGACTTCGTTTCAGGGAAGGGCAGTCACTTTTTAGCTCAAACGAACTACATCGTTCACGAAGCTCACACGTTTCTCATCTTAACAGACAAGCATTGGATGTTAGAGCACCAGTGCTTTGTATCAGTTTCAGAAGCAGAGTTCGACTAGATATGGTCCGTATGTGTAGGAAACACCGTTCTTTTGTTCTCAGCACACAAGTTTCCTGCTGTCTAGAGACTCTAGAAAGCAAGAGCATGTTTCTTGCTCTAAAGCAGAGTGTGATCCATGGATGAGAACTATGCTGTGTGTTTCCCTTCAGAAATGGAGTTAAATCCCAGGCTCTGTGTCTTCCTACAAGCAAGACTTCATTTCAGGTAAGGGCAGTCACTTTTCAGCTCAAAGGAACTACATATTTCACGAAGCTCACACGTTTCTCATCTTAACAGACAAGCATTGGATGTTAGAGCACCAGTGCTTTGTATCAGTTTCAGAAGCAGAGTTGGACTAGATATGGTCTGTATGTGTAGGAAACACCGTTCTTTTGTTCTCAGCACACACACGTTTCCTGCTGTCTAGAGACTCTAGAAAGCAAGAGCATGCTTCTTGCTCTAAAGCAGAGTGTGATCCATGGATGAGAACTATGCTGTGTGTTTCCCTTCAGAAATGGAGTTAAATCCCAGGCTCTGTGTCTTCCTACAAGCAAGACTTCGTTTCAGGTAAGGGCAGTCATTTTTCTGCTCAAACGAACTACATTGTTCACGAAGCTCACACGTTTCTCATCTTAACTGACAAGCATTGGATGTTAGAGGAACAGTGCATTGTATCAGTTTCAGAAGCAGATTTGGACTACATATGGTCTGTATGTGTAGGAAACACCGTTCTTTTGTTCTGGGCACACTCAGATTTCCTGCTGTATTAGAGACTCAAGAAATCAAGAGCGTGCTTCTTGCTCTAAAGCAGAGTGTGTTCCATGGATGAGAACTATGCTGTGTGTTTCCCTTCAGAAATGGAGTTAAATCCCAGGCTCTGTGTCTTCCTAGAGGCAAGACTTCCTTTCACTTAAGGGCAGTCACTTTTCAGCTCAAACGAACTACATCGTTCACGAAGCTCACACGTTTCTCATCTTAACAGACAAGCATTGGATGTTAGAGGACCAGTGCTTTGTATCAGTTTCAGAAGCAGAGTTGGACTAGATATGGTCTGTATGTGTAGGAAACACCGTTCTTTTGTTCTCAGCACACTCACGTTTCCTGCTGTCTAGAGACTCTAGAAAGCAAGAGCGTGCTTCTTGTTCTAAAGCAGAGTGCGATCAATGGATGAGAACACTGCTGTGTGTTTCACTTCAGAAATGGAGTTAAATCCCAGGCTCTGTGTCTTCCTACAAGCAAGACTTCATTTCAGGTAACGGCAGTCATTTTTCTGCTCAAACGAACTACATCGTTCACGAAGCTCACACGTTTCTCATCTTAACTGACAAGCATTGGATGTTAGAGGAACAGTGCATTGTATCAGTTTCAGAAGCAGATTTGGACTACATATGGTCTGTATGTGTAGGAAACACTGTTCTTTTATTCTGGGCACACTCAGATTTCCTGCTGTATTAGAGACTCTAGAAAGCAAGAGCGTGCATTTTGATGTAAAGCAGAGTGTGATCCATGGGTGAGAACTATGCTGTGTGTTTCCCTTCAGAAATGCAGTTAAATCCCAGGCTCTGTGTCTTCCTACAAGCAAGACTTCGTTTCAGGTAAGGGCAGTCACTTTTCAGCTCAAAGGAACTACATCATTCACGGAGCTCACACGTTTCTAATCTTAACAGACAAGCATTGGATGTTATAGGACCAGTGCTTTGTATTAGTTTCAGAAGCAGAGTTGGACTAGATATGGTCCGTATGTGAAGGAAACACCGTTCCTTTGTTCTCACCACACTCACGTTTCCTGCTGTCTTAGAGACTCTAGAAATCAAGAGTGTGCTTCTCGCTCTAAAGCAGAGTGTGATCAATGGATGAGAACTATGCTGTGTGTTTTCCTTCAGAAATGGAGATAAATCCCAGGCTCTGTGTCTTCCTACAAGCAAGACTTGGTTTCAGGTAAGGGCAGTCACTTTTCAGCTCAAAGGAACTACATCGTTCACAGAGCTCACACGTTTCTAATCTTAACAGACAAGCATTGGATGTTAGAGGCCCAGTGCTTTGTATCATTTTGAGAAGCAGAGTTGGACTAGATATGGTCTGTATGTGTAGGAAACACCGTTCTTTTGTTCTGAGCACACTCACGTTTCCTGCTGTCTTAGAGACTCTAGAAATCAAGAGTGTGCTTCTCGCTCTAAAGAGGAGTGTGATCAATGGATGAGAACTATGCTGTGTGTTTTCCTTCAGAAATGGAGTTAAATCCCAGGCTCTGTGTCTTCCTACAAGCAAGACTTCGTTTCAGGTAAGGGAAGTCACTTTTCAGCTCAAAGGAACTACAACGTTCACGTAGCTCACAGGTTTCTAATATTTACAGACAAGCATTGGATGCTAGAGGACCAGTGCTTTGTATCAGTTTCAGAAGCAGAGTTGGACTAGATATGGTCTGCTTGTGTAGGAAACACCGTTCTTTTGTTCTCAGCACACTCACGTTTTCTGCTGTCTTAGAGACTCTGGAAATCAAGAGTGTGCTGCTCGCTCTAAAGCAGAGTGTGATCCATTGATGACAACTTTGCTGTGTGTTTCCCATCAGAAATGGAGTTAAATCCCAGGCTCTGTGTCTTTCTACAAGCAAACTTCGTTTCAGGTAAGGGCAGTCACTTTTCAGCTCAAACGAACTACATCGTTCATGGAGCTCAAACGTTTTTCATCTCAACAGACAAGCATTGCATGTTAGAGGACCAGAGCTTTGTATCAGTTTAAGAAGCAGAGTTGGACTAGATATGGTCCGTATATGTAGGAAACACCGTTCTTTTGTTCTCAGCAAAATCACGTTTCCTGCTGTCTTAGAGACTCTAGAAAGCAAGAGCATGCTTCTTGCTCTAAAGCAGAGTGTGATCCATGGATGAGAACTATGCTGTGTGTTTCCCTTCAGAAATGGAGTTAAATCCCAGGCTCTGTGTCTTCCTACAAGCAAGATTTCGTTTCAGGTAAGGGCAGTCACTTTTCAGCTCAAACGAACTACATCGTTCACGAAGCTCACACGTTTCTCATCTTAACAGACAAGCATTGGATGTTAGAGCACCAGTGCTTTGTATCAGTTTCAGAAGCAGAGTTGGACTAGATATGGTCTGTATGTGTAGGAAACACCGTTCTTTTGTTCTAGGCACACTCAGATTTCCTCCTGTATTAGACACTCTAGAAAGCAAGAGCGTGCTTCTCGCTCTAAAGCAGAGTGTGTTCCATGGATGAGAACTATGCTGTGTGTTTCCCTTCAGAAATGGAGTTAAATCCCAGGCTCTGTGTCTTCCTAGAGGCAAGACTTCTTTTCACTTAAGGGCAGTCACTTTTCAGCTCAAACGAACTACATCATTCACGAAGCTCACACGTTTCTCATCTTAACAGACAAGCATTGGATGTTAGAGGAACAGTGCATTGTATCAGTTTCAGAAGCAGATTTGGACTACATATGGTCTGTATGTGTAGGAAACACCGTTCTTTTGTTCTGGGCACACTCAGATTTCCTGCTGTATTAGAGACTCTAGAAAGCAAGAGCGTGCATTTTGATGTAAAGCAGAGTGTGATCCATGGGTGAGAACTATGCTGTGTGTTTCCCTTCAGAAATGCAGTTAAATCCCAGGCTCTGTGTCTTCCTACAAGCAAGACTTCGTTTCAGGTAAGGGCAGTCCCTTTTCAGCTCAAAGGAACTACATCATTCACGGAGCTCACACGTTTCTAATCTTAACAGACAAGCATTGGATGTTATAGGACCAGTGCTTTGTATTAGTTTCAGATGCAGAGTTGGACTAGATATGGTCCATATGTGAAGGAAACACCGTTCCTTTGTTCTCAGCACACTCATGTTTCCTGCTGTCTTAGAGACTCTGGAAATCAAGAGTGTGCTGCTCGCTCTAAAGCAGAGGGTGATCCATGGATGAGAACTATGCTGTGTGTTTCCCTTCAGAAATGGAGTTAAATCCCAGGCTCTGTGTCTTCCTACAAGCAAGTCTTCGTTTCAGGGAAGGGCAGTCACTTTTTAGCTCAAACGAACTACATCGTTCACGGAGCTCAAACGTTTTTCATCTCAACAGACAATCATTGCATGTTAGAGGACCAGTGCTTTGTATCAGTTTAAGAAGCAGAGTTGGACTAGATATGGTCCGTATGTGTAGGAAACACTGTTCTTTTGTTCTCAGCACACAAGTTTCCTGCTGTATTAGACACTCTAGAAAGCAAGAGCGTGCTTCTCGCTCTAAAGCAGAGTGTGATCCATGGATGAGAACTATGCTGTGTGTTTCCCTTCAGAAATGGAGTTAAATCCCAGGCTCTGTGTCCTCCCACAAGCCAGACTTCATTTCAGGTAAGGGCAGTCACTTTTCAGCTCAAAGGATCTACATCGGTCACGGAGCTCACAGGTTTCTAATCTTAACAGACAAGCATTGGATGTTAGAGGACCAGTGCTTTGTATCAGTTTCAGAAGCAGAGTTGGACTAGATATGGTCTGCATGTGTAGGAAACACCGTTCTTTTGTTCTCAGCACACTCAGGTTTTCTGCTGTCTTAGAGACTCTAGAAAGCAAGAGCGTGCTTCTTGCTCTAAAGCAGAGTGTGATCCATGGATGACAACTATGCTGTGTGTTTCCCTTCAGAAATGGAGTTAAATCCCAGGCTCTGTGTCTTCCTACAAGCAAGACTTCGTTTCAGGTAAGGGCAGTCATTTTTCTGCTCAAACGATCTACATTGTTCATGAAGCTCACACGTTTCTCATCTTAACTGACAAGCATTGGATGTTAGAGGAACAGTGCATTGTATCAGTTTCAGAAGCAGATTTGGACTACATATGGTCTGTATGTGTAGGAAACACCGTTCTTTTGTTCTGGGCACACTCAGATTTCCTGCTGTATTAGACACTCTAGAAAGCAACAGCGTGCTTCTCGCTCTAAAGCAGAGTGTGATCCATGGGTGAGAACTATGCTGTGTGTTTTACTTCAGAAATGGAGTTAAATCCCAGGCTCTGTGTCCTCCTACAAGCAAGACTTCGTTTCAGGTAAGGGCAGTCACTTTTCAGCTCAAAGGAACTACATCGTTCACGGAGCTCACAGGTTTCTAATCTTAACAGACAAGCATTGGATGTTAGAGGACCAGTGCTTTGTATCAGTTTCAGAAGCAGAGTTGGACTAGATATGGTCTGCATGTGTAGGAAACACCGTTCTTTTGTTCTCAGCACACTCAGGTTTTCTGCTGTCTTAGAGACTCTAGAAATCAAGAGTGTGCTGCTCGCTCTAAAGCAGAGTGTGATCCATTGATGACAACTTTGCTGTGTGTTTCCCATCAGAAATGGAGTTAAATCCCAGGCTCTGTGTCTTCCTACAAGCAAGACTTCGTTTCAGGTAAGGGCAGTCACTTTTCAGCTCAAACGAACTACATCGTTCATGGAGCTCAAACGATTTTCATCTCAACAGACAAGCATTGGATGTTAGAGGACCAGTGCTTTGTATCAGTTTAAGAAGCAGAGTTGGCCTAGATATGGTCCGTATATGTAGGAAACACCGTTCTTTTGTTCTCAGCAAAGTCACGTTTCCTGCTGTCTTAGAGACTCTAGAAAGCAAGAGCATGCCTCTTGCTCTAAAGCAGAGGGTGATCCATGGATGAGAACTATGCTGTGTGTTTCCCTTCAGAAATGGAGTTAAATCCCGGGCTCTGTGTCTTCCTACAAGCAAGACTTCGTTTCAGGTAAGGGCAGTCACTTTTCAGCTCAAAGGAACTACATATTTCACGAAGCTCACACGTTTCTCATCTTAACAGACAAGCATTGGATGTTAGAGCACCAGTGCTTTGTATCAGTTTCAGAAGCAGAGTTGGACTAGATATGGTCTGTATGTGTAGGAAACACCGTTCTTTTGTTCTCAGCACACACACGTTTCCTGCTGTCTAGAGACTCTAGAAAGCAAGAGCATGCTTTTTGCTCTAAAGCAGAGTGTGATCCATGGATGAGAACTATGCTGTGTGTTTCCCTTCAGAAATGGAGTTAAATCCCAGGCTCTGTGTCTTCCTACAAGCAAGACTTCGTTTCAGGTAAGGGCAGTCATTTTTCTGCTCAAACGAACTACATCGTTCACGAAGCTCACACGTTTCTCATCTTAACTGACAAGCATTGGATGTTAGAGGAACAGTGCATTGTATCAGTTTCAGAAGCAGATTTGGACTACATATGGTCTGTATGTGTAGGAAACACTGTTCTTTTGTTCTGGGCACACTAAGATTTCCTGCTGTATTAGAGACTCTAGAAAGCAAGAGCGTGCATTTTGATGTAAAGCAGAGTGTGATCCATGGGTGAGAACTATGCTGTGTGTTTCCCTTCAGGAATGCAGTTAAATCCCAGGCTCTGTGTCTTCCTACAAGCAAGACTTCGTTTCAGGTAAGGGCAGTCACTTTTCAGCACAAAGGAACTACATCATTCACGGAGCTCACACGTTTCTAATCTTAACAGACAAGCATTGGATGTTATAGGACCAGTGCTTTGTATTAGTTTCAGAAGCAGAGTTGGACTAGATATGGTCCATATGTGAAGGAAACACCGTTCCTTTGTTCTCACCACACTCACGTTTCCTGCTGTCTTAGAGACTCTAGAAATCAAGAGTGTGCTTCTCGCTCTAAAGCAGAGTGTGATCAATGGATGAGAACTATGCTGTGTGTTTTCCTTCAGAAATGGAGATAAATCCCAGGCTCTGTGTCTTCCTACAAGCAAGACTTGGTTTCAGGTAAGGGCAGTCACTTTTCAGCTCAAAGGAACTACATCGTTCACAGAGCTCACACGTTTCTAATCTTAACAGACAAGCATTGGATGTTAGAGGCCCAGTGCTTTGTATCAGTTTGAGAAGCAGAGTTGGACTAGATATGGTCTGTATGTGTAGGAAACACCGTTCTTTTGTTCTGAGCACACTCACGTTTCCTGCTGTCTTAGAGACTCTAGAAATCAAGAGTGTGCTTCTCGCTCTAAAGAGGAGTGTGATCAATGGATGAGAACTAATCTGTGTGTTTTCCTTCAGAAATGGAGTTAAATCCCAGGCTCTGTGTCTTCCTACAAGCAAGACTTCGTTTCAGGTAAGGGAAGTCACTTTTCAGCTCAAAGGAACTACAACGTTCACGTAGCTCACAGGTTTCTAATATTTACAGACAAGCATTGGATGTTAGAGGACCAGTGCTTTGTATCAGTTTCAGAAGCAGAGTTGGACTAGATATGGTCTGCATGTGTAGGAAACACCGTTCTTTTGTTCTCAGCACACTCACGTTTTCTGCTGTCTTAGAGACTCTGGAAATCAAGAGTGTGCTGCTCGCTCTAAAGCAGTGTGTGATCCATTGATGACAACTTTGCTGTGTGTTTCCCATCAGAAATGGAGTTAAATCCCAGGCTCTGTGTCTTTCTACAAGCAAACTTCGTTTCAGGTAATGGCAGTCACTTTTCAGCTCAAACGAACTACATCGTTCATGGAGCTCAAACGTTTTTCATCTCAACAGACAAGCATTGCATGTTAGAGGACCAGAGCTTTGTATCAGTTTAAGAAGCAGAGTTGGACTAGATATGGTCCGTATATGTAGGAAACACCGTTCTTTTGTTCTAAGCACACACACGTTTCCTGCTGTCTAGAGACTCTAGAAAGCAAGAGCATGCTTCTTGCTCTAAAGCAGAGTGTGATCCATGGATGAGAACTATGCTGTGTGTTTCCCTTCAGAAATGGAGTTAAATCCCAGGCTCTGTGTCTTCCTACAAGCAAGACTTCGTTTCAGGTAAGGGCAGTCATTTTTCTGCTCAAACGAACTACATTGTTCACGAAGCTCACACGTTTCTCATCTTAACTGACAAGCATTGGATGTTAGAGGAACAGTGCATTGTATCAGTTTCAGAAGCAGATTTGGACTACATATGGTCTGTATGTGTAGGAAACACCGTTCTTTTGTTCTGGGCACACTCAGATTTCCTGCTGTATTAGAGACTCAAGAAATCAAGAGCGTGCTTCTTGCTCTAAAGCAGAGTGTGTTCCATGGATGAGAACTATGCTGTGTGTTTCCCTTCAGAAATGGAGTTAAATCCCAGGCTCTGTGTCTTCCTAGAGGCAAGACTTCCTTTCACTTAAGGGCAGTCACTTTTCAGCTCAAACGAACTACATCGTTCACGAAGCTCACACGTTTCTCATCTTAACAGACAAGCATTGGATGTTATAGGACCAGTGCTTTGTATTAGTTTCAGAAGCAGAGTTGGACTAGATATGGTCCGTATGTGAAGGAAACACCGTTCCTTTGTTCTCACCACACTCACGTTTCCTGCTGTCTTAGAGACTCTAGAAATCAAGAGTGTGCTTCTCGCTCTAAAGCAGAGTGTGATCAATGGATGAGAACTATGCTGTGTGTTTTCCTTCAGAAATGGAGATAAATCCCAGGCTCTGTGTCTTCCTACAAGCAAGACTTGGTTTCAGGTAAGGGCAGTCACTTTTCAGCTCAAAGGAACTACATCGTTCACAGAGCTCACACGTTTCTAATCTTAACAGACAAGCATTGGATGTTAGAGGCCCAGTGCTTTGTATCAGTTTGAGAAGCAGAGTTGGACTAGATATGGTCTGTATGTGTAGGAAACACCGTTCTTTTGTTCTGAGCACACTCACGTTTCCTGCTGTCTTAGAGACTCTAGAAATCAAGAGTGTGCTTCTCGCTCTAAAGAGGAGTGTGATCAATGGATGAGAACTATGCTGTGTGTTTTCCTTCAGAAATGGAGTTAAATCCCAGGCTCTGTGTCTTCCTACAAGCAAGACTTCGTTTCAGGTAAGGGAAGTCACTTTTCAGCTCAAAGGAACTACAACGTTCACGTAGCTCACAGGTTTCTAATATTTACAGACAAGCATTGGATGTTAGAGGACCAGTGCTTTGTATCAGTTTCAGAAGCAGAGTTGGACTAGATATGGTCTGCATGTGTAGGAAACACCGTTCTTTTGTTCTCAGCACACTCACGTTTTCTGCTGTCTTAGAGACTCTGGAAATCAAGAGTGTGCTGCTCGCTCTAAAGCAGAGTGTGATCCATTGATGACAACTTTGCTGTGTGTTTCCCATCAGAAATGGAGTTAAATCCCAGGCTCTGTGTCTTTCTACAAGCAAATTTCGTTTCAGGTAAGGGCAGTCACTTTTCAGCTCAAACGAACTACATCGTTCATGGAGCTCAAACGTTTTTCATCTCAACAGACAAGCATTGCATGTTAGAGGACCAGTGCTTTGTATCAGTTTAAGAAGCAGAGTTGGACTAGATATGGTCCGTATATGTAGGAAACACCGTTCTTTTGTTCTCAGCAAAATCACGTTTCCTGCTGTCTTAGAGACTCTAGAAAGCAAGAGCATGCTTCTTGCTCTAAAGCAGAGTGTGATCCATGGATGAGAACTATGCTGTGTGTTTCCCTTCAGAAATGGAGTTAAATTCCAGGCTCTGTGTCTTCCTACAAGCAAGATTTCGTTTCAGGTATGGGCAGTCACTTTTCAGCTCAAACGAACTACATCGTTCACGAAGATCACACGTTTCTCATCTTAACAGATAAGCATTGGATGTTAGAGCACCAGTGCTTTGTATCAGTTTCAGAAGCAGAGTTGGACTAGATATGGTCTGTATGTGTAGGAAACACCGTTCTTTTGTTCTAGGCACACTCAGATTTCCTGCTGTATTAGACACTCTAGAAAGCAAGAGCGTGCTTCTCGCTCTAAAGCAGAGTGTGTTCCATGGATGAGAACTATTCTGTGTGTTTCCCTTCAGAAATGGAGTTAAATCCCAGGCTCTGTGTCTTCCTAGAGGCAAGACTTCTTTTCACTTAAGGGCAGTCACTTTTCAGCTCAAACGAACTACATCGTTCACAAAGCTCACACGTTTCTCATCTTAACAGACAAGCATTGGATGTTAGAGGACCAGTGCTTTGTATCAGTTTCAGAAGCAGAGTTGGAATAGATATGGTCTGTATGTGTAGGAAACACCGTTCTTTTGTTCTCAGCACACTCACGTTTCCTGCTGTCTAGAGATTCTAGAAAGCAAGAGCGTGCTTCTTGTTCTAAAGCAGAGTGCGATCAATGGATGAGAACACTGCTGTGTGTTTCACTTCAGAAATGGAGTTAAATCCCAGGCTCTGTGTCTTCCTACAAGCAAGACTTCATTTCAGGTAACGGCAGTCATTTTTCTGCTCAAACGAACTACATCCTTCACGAAGCTCACACGTTTCTCATCTTAACTGACAAGCATTGGATGTTAGAGGGTCAGTGCTTTGTTTCAGTTTAAGAAGCAGAGTTGGCCTAGATATGGTCCGTATATGTAGGAAACACCGTTCTTTTGTTCTCAGCAAAATCACGTTTCCTGCTGTCTTAGAGACTCTAGAAAGCAAGTGCATGCCTCTTGCTCTAAAGCAGAGGGTGATCCATGGATGAGAACTATGCTGTGTGTTTCCCTTCAGAAATGGAGTTAAATCCCGGGCTCTGTGTCTTCCTACAAGCAAGACTTCGTTTCAGGGAAGGGCAGTCACTTTTTAGCTCAAACGAACTACATCGTTCACGAAGCTCACACGTTTCTCATCTTAACAGACAAGCATTGGATGTTAGAGCACCAGTGCTTTGTATCAGTTTCAGAAGCAGAGTTGGACTAGATATGGTCCGTATGTGTAGGAAACACCGTTCTTTTGTTCTCAGCACACAAGTTTCCTGCTGTATAGAGACTCTAGAAAGGAAGAGCATGCTTCTTGCTCTAAAGCAGAGTGCGATCAATGGATGAGAACACTGCTGTGTGTTTCACTTCAGAAATGGAGTTAAATCCCAGGCTCTGTGTCTTCCTACAAGCAAGACTTCATTTCAGGTAACGGCAGTCATTTTTCTGCTCAAACGAACTACATCCTTCACGAAGCTCACACGTTTCTCATCTTAACTGACAAGCATTGGATGTTAGAGGAACAGTGCATTGTATCAGTTTCAGAAGCAGATTTGGACTACATATGGTCTGTATGTGTAGGAAACACTGTTCTTTTGTTCTGGGCACACTCAGATTTCCTGCTGTATTAGAGACTCTAGAAAGCAAGAGCGTGCATTTTGATGTAAAGCAGAGTGTGATCCATGGGTGAGAACTATGCTGTGTGTTTCCCTTCAGAAATGCAGTTAAATCCCAGGCTCTGTGTCTTCCTACAAGCAAGACTTGGTTTCAGGTAAGGGCAGTCACTTTTCAGCTCAAAGGAACTACATCATTCACGGAGCTCACACGTTTCTAATCTTAACAGACAAGCATTGGATGTTATAGGACCAGTGCTTTGTATTAGTTTCAGAAGCAGAGTTGGACTAGATATGGTCCATATGTGAAGGAAACACCGTTCCTTTGTTCTCACCACACTCACGTTTCCTGCTGTCTTAGAGACTCTAGAAATCAAGAGTGTGCTTCTCGCTCTAAAGCAGAGTGTGATCAATGGATGAGAACTATGCTGTGTGTTTTCCTTCAGAAATGGAGATAAATCCCAGGCTCTGTGTCTTCCTACAAGCAAGACTTGGTTTCAGGTAAGGGCAGTCACTTTTCAGCTCAAAGGAACTACATCGTTCACAGAGCTCACACGTTTCCAATCTTAACAGACAAGCATTGGATGTTAGAGGCCCAGTGCTTTGTATCAGTTTGAGAAGCAGAGTTGGACTAGATATGGTCTGTATGTGTAGGAAACACCGTTCTTTTGTTCTGAGCACACTCACGTTTCCTGCTGTCTTAGAGACTCTAGAAATCAAGAGTGTGCTTCTCGCTCTAAAGAGGAGTGTGATCAATGGATGAGAACTATGCTGTGTGTTTTCCTTCAGAAATGGAGTTAAATCCCAGGCTCTGTGTCTTCCTACAAGCAAGACTTCGTTTCAGGTAAGGGAAGTCACTTTTCAGCTCAAAGGAACTACAACGTTCACGTAGCTCACAGGTTTCTAATATTTACAGACAAGCATTGGATGTTAGAGGACCAGTGCTTTGTATCAGTTTCAGAAGCAGAGTTGGACTAGATATGGTCCATATGTGTAGGAAACACCGTTCTTTTGTTCTCAGCACACTCACGTTTTCTGCTGTCTTAGAGACTCTGGAAATCAAGAGTGTGCTGCTCGCTCTAAAGCAGAGTGTGATCCATTGATGACAACTTTGCTGTGTGTTTCCCATCAGAAATGGAGTTAAATCCCAGGCTCTGTGTCTTCCTACAAGCAAGACTTCGTTTCAGGTAAGGGCAGTCACTTTTCAGCTCAAACGAACTACATCGTTCATGGAGCTCAAACGTTTTTCATCTCAACAGACAAGCATTGCATGTTAGAGGACCAGTGCTTTGTATCAGTTTAAGAAGCAGAGTTGGACTAGATATGGTCCGTATATGTAGGAAACACCGTTCTTTTGTTCTCAGCAAAATCACGTTTCCTGCTGTCTTAGAGATTCTAGAAAGCAAGAGCATGCTTCTTGCTTAAAGCAGAGTGTGATCCATGGATGAGAACTATGCTGTGTGTTTCCCTTCAGAAATGGAGTTAAATCCCAGGCTCTGTGTCTTCCTACAAGCAAGATTTCGTTTCAGGTAAGGGCAGTCACTTTTCAGCTCAAACGAACTACATCGTTCACGAAGCTCACACGTTTCTCATCTTAACAGACAAGCATTGGATGTTAGAGCACCAGTGCTTTGTATCAGTTTCAGAAGCAGAGTTGGACTAGATATGGTCTGTATGTGTAGGAAACACCGTTCTTTTGTTCTAGGCACACTCAGATTTCCTGCTGTATTAGACACTCTAGAAAGCAAGAGCGTGCTTCTCGCTCTAAAGCAGAGTGTGATCCATGGGTGAGAACTATGCTGTGTGTTTTACTTCAGAAATGGAGTTAAATCCCAGGCTCTGTGTCCTCCCACAAGCAAGACTTCATTTCAGGTAAGGGCAGTCACTTTTCAGCTCAAAGGATCTACATCGTTCACGGAGCTCACAGGTTTCTAATCTTAACAGACAAGCATTGGATGTTAGAGGACCAGTGCTTTGTATCAGTTTCAGAAGCAGAGTTGGACTAGATATGGTCTGCATGTGTAGGAAACACCGTTCTTTTGTTCTCAGCACACTCAGGTTTTCTGCTGTCTTAGAGACTCTAGAAATCAAGAGTGTGCTGCTCGCTCTAAAGCAGAGTGTGATCCATTGATGACAACTTTGCTGTGTGTTTCCCATCAGAAATGGAGTTAAATCCCAGGCTCTGTGTCTTCCTACAAGCAAGACTTCGTTTCAGGTAAGGGCAGTCACTTTTCAGCTCAAACGAACTACATCGTTCATGGAGCTCAAACGTTTTTCATCTCAACAGACAAGCATTGGATGTTAGAGGACCAGTGCTTTGTATCAGTTTAAGAAGCAGAGTTGGCCTAGATATGGTCCGTATATGTAGGAAACACCGTTCTTTTGTTCTCAGCAAAGTCACGTTTCCTGCTGTCTTAGAGACTCTAGAAAGCAAGAGCATGCCTCTTGCTCTAAAGCAGAGGGTGATCCATGGATGAGAACTATGCTGTGTGTTTCCCTTCAGAAATGGAGTTAAATCCCGGGCTCTGTGTCTTCCTACAAGCAAGACTTCGTTTCAGGGAAGGGCAGTCACTTTTTAGCTCAAACGAACTACATCGTTCACGAAGCTCACACGTTTCTCATCTTAACAGACAAGCATTGGATGTTAGAGCACCAGTTCTTTGTATCAGTTTCAGAAGCAGAGTTGGACTAGATATGGTCTGCATGTGTAGGAAACACCGTTCTTTTGTTCTCAGCACACAAGTTTCCTGCTGTCTAGAGACTCTAGAAAGCAAGAGCATGCTTCTTGCTCTAAAGCAGAGTGTGATCCATGGATGAGAACTATGCTGTGTGTTTCCCTTCAGAAATGGAGTTAAATCCCAGGCTCTGTGTCTTCCTACAAGCAAGACTTCATTTCAGGTAAGGGCAGTCACTTTTCAGCTCAAAGGAACTACATATTTCACGAAGCTCACACGTTTCTCATCTTAACAGACAAGCATTGGATGTTAGAGCACCAGTGCTTTGTATCAGTTTCAGAAGCAGAGTTGGACTAGATATGGTCCGTATGTGTAGGAAACACCGTTCTTTTGTTCTCAGCACACACACGTTTCCTGCTGTCTAGAGACTCTAGAAAGCAAGAGCATGATTCTTGCTCTAAAGCAGAGTGTGATCCATGGATGAGAACTATGCTGTGTGTTTCCCTTCAGAAATGGAGTTAAATCCCAGGCTCTGTGTCTTCCTACAAGCAAGACTTCGTTTCTGGTAAGGGCAGTCATTTTTCTGCTCAAACGAACTACATTGTTCACGAAGCTCACACGTTTCTCATTTTAACTGACAAGCATTGGATGTTAGAGGAACAGTGCATTGTATCAGTTTCAGAAGCAGATTTGGACTACATATGGTCTGTATGTGTAGGAAATACCGTTCTTTTGTTCTGGGCACACTCAGATTTACTGCTGTATTAGAGACTCAAGAAATCAAGAGCGTGCTTCTTGCTCTAAAGCAGAGTGTGTTCCATGGATGAGAACTATGCTGTGTGTTACCCTTCATAAATGGAGTTAAATCCCAGGCTCTGTGTCTTCCTAGAAGCAAGACTTCGTTTCAGGTAAGGGCAGTCATTTTTCTGCTCAAACGAACTACATTGTTCACGAAGCTCACACGTTTCTCATCTTAACTGACAAGCATTGGATGTTAGAGGAACAGTGCATTGTATCAGTTTCAGAAGCAGATTTGGACTACATATGGTCTGTATGTGTAGGAAACACCGTTCTTTTGTTCTCAGCACACTCAGGTTTTCTGCTGTCTTAGAGACTCTAGAAATCAAGAGTGTGCTGCTCGCTCTAAAGCAGAGTGTGATCCATTGATGACAACTTTGCTGTGTGTTTCCCATCAGAAATGGAGTTAAATCCCAGGCTCTGTGTCTTCCTACAAGCAAGACTTCGTTTCAGGTAAGGGCAGTCACTTTTCAGCTCAAACGAACTACATCGTTCATGGAGCTCAAACGTTTTTCATCTCAACAGACAAGCATTGGATGTTAGAGGACCAGTGCTTTGTATCAGTTTAAGAAGCAGAGTTGGCCTAGATATGGTCCGTATATGTAGGAAACACCGTTCTTTTGTTCTCAGCAAAATCACGTTTCCTGCTGTCTTAGAGACTCTAGAAAGCAAGAGCATGCCTCTTGCTCTAAAGCAGAGGGTGATCCATGGATGAGAACTATGCTGTGTGTTTCCCTTCAGAAATGGAGTTAAATCCCGGGCTCTGTGTCTTCCTACAAGCAAGACTTCGTTTCAGGGAAGGGCAGTCACTTTTTAGCTCAAACGAACTACATCGTTCACGAAGCTCACACGTTTCTCATCTTAACAGACAAGCATTGGATGTTAGAGCACCAGTGCTTTGTATCAGTTTCAGAAGCAGAGTTCGACTAGATATGGTCCGTATGTGTAGGAAACACCGTTCTTTTGTTCTCAGCACACAAGTTTCCTGCTGTCTAGAGACTCTAGAAAGCAAGAGCATGCTTCTTGCTCTATAGCAGTGTGTGATCCATGGATGAGAACTATTCTGTGTGTTTCCCTTCAGAAATGGAGTTAAATCCCAGGCTCTGTGTCTTCCTACAAGCAAGACTTCATTTCAGGTAAGGGCAGTCACTTTTCAGCTCAAAGGAACTACATCGTTCACGAAGCTCACACGTTTCTCATCTTAACAGACAAGCATTGGATGTTAGAGGACCAGTGCTTTGTATCAGTTTCAGAAGCAGAGTTGGACTAGATATGGTCTGTATGTGTAGGAAACACCCTTCTTTTGTTCTCAGCACACTCACGTTTCCTGCTGTCTAGAGACTCTAGAAAGCAAGAGCGTGCTTCTTGTTCTAAAGCAGAGTGCGATCAATGGATGAGAACACTGCTGTGTGTTTCACTTCAGAAATGGAGTTAAATCCCAGGCTCTGTGTCTTCCTACAAGCAAGACTTCATTTCAGGTAACGGCAGTCATTTTTCTGCTCAAACGAACTACATCCTTCAAGAAGCTCACACGTTTCTCATCTTAACTGACAAGCATTGGATGTTAGAGGAACAGTGCATTGTATCAGTTTCAGAAGCAGATTTGGACTACATATGGTCTGTATGTGTAGGAAACACTGTTCTTTTGTTCTGGGCACACTCAGATTTCCTGCTGTATTAGAGACTCTAGAAAGCAAGAGCGTGCATTTTGATGTAAAGCAGAGTGTGATCCATGGGTGAGAACTATGCTGTGTGTTTCCCTTCAGAAATGCAGTTAAATCCCAGGCTCTGTGTCTTCCTACAAGCAAGACTTCGTTTCAGGTAAGGGCAGTCACTTTTCAGCTCAAAGGAACTACATCATTCACGGAGCTCACACGTTTCTAATCTTAACAGACAAGCATTGGATGTTATAGGACCAGTGCTTTGTATTAGTTTCAGAAGCAGAGTTGGACTAGATATGGTCCGTATGTGAAGGAAACACCGTTCCTTTGTTCTCACCACACTCGCGTTTCCTGCTGTCTTAGAGACTCTAGAAATCAAGAGTGTGCTTCTCGCTCTAAAGCAGAGTGTGATCAATGGATGAGAACTATGCTGTGTGTTTTCCTTCAGAAATGGAGATAAATCCCAGGCTCTGTGTCTTCCTACAAGCAAGACTTGGTTTCAGGTAAGGGCAGTCACTTTTCAGCTCAAAGGAACTACATCGTTCACAGAGCTCACACGTTTCTAATCTTAACAGACAAGCATTGGATGTTAGAGGCCCAGTGCTTTGTATCAGTTTGAGAAGCAGAGTTGGACTAGATATGGTCTGTATGTGTAGGAAACACCGTTCTTTTGTTCTGAGCACACTCACGTTTCCTGCTGTCTTAGAGACTCTAGAAATCAAGAGTGTGCTTCTCGCTCTAAAGAGGAGTGTGATCAATGGATGAGAACTATGCTGTGTGTTTTCCTTCAGAAATGGAGTTAAATCCCAGGCTCTGTGTCTTCCTACAAGCAAGACTTCGTTTCAGGTAAGGGAAGTCACTTTTCAGCTCAAAGGAACTACAACGTTCACGTAGCTCACAGGTTTCTAATATTTACAGACAAGCATTGGATGTTGGAGGACCAGTGCTTTGTATCAGTTTCAGAAGCAGAGTTGGACTAGATATGGTCTGCATGTGTAGGAAACACCGTTCTTTTGTTCTCAGCACACTCACGTTTTCTGCTGTCTTAGAGACTCTGGAAATCAAGAGTGTGCTGCTCGCTCTAAAGCAGAGTGTGATCCATTGATGACAACTTTGCTGTGTGTTTCCCATCAGAAATGGAGTTAAATCCCAGGCTCTGTGTCTTCCTACAAGCAAGACTTCGTTTCAGGTAAGGGCAGTCACTTTTCAGCTCAAACGAACTACATCGTTCATGGAGCTCAAACGTTTTTCATCTCAACAGACAAGCATTGCATGTTAGAGGACCAGTGCTTTGTATCAGTTTAAGAAGCAGAGTTGGACTAGATATGGTCCGTATATGTAGGAAACACCGTTCTTTTGTTCTCAGCAAAATCACGTTTCCTGCTGTCTTAGAGACTCTAGAAAGCAAGAGCATGCTTCTTGCTCTAAAGCAGAGTGTGATCCATGGATGAGAACTATGCTGTGTGTTTCCCTTCAGGAATGGAGTTAAATCCCAGGCTCTGTGTCTTCCTACAAGCAAGATTTTGTTTCAGGTAAGGGCAGTCACTTTTCAGCTCAAACGAACTACATCGTTCACGAAGCTCACACGTTTCTCATCTTAACAGACAAGCATTGGATGTTAGAGCACCAGTGCTTTGTATCAGTTTCAGAAGCAGAGTTGGACTAGATATGGTCTGTATGTGTAGGAAACACCGTTCTTTTGTTCTAGGCACACTCAGATTTCCTGCTGTATTAGACACTCTAGAAAGCAAGAGCGTGCTTCTCGCTCTAAAGCAGAGTGTGATCCATGGGTGAGAACTATGCTGTGTGTTTTACTTCAGAAATGGAGTTAAATCCCAGGCTCTGTGTCCTCCCACAAGCAAGACTTCATTTCAGGTAAGGGCAGTCACTTTTCAGCTCAAAGGATCTACATCGTTCACGGAGCTCACAGGTTTCTCATCTTAACAGACAAGCATTGGATGTTAGAGCACCAGTGCTTTGTATCAGTTTCAGAAGCAGAGTTGGACTAGATATGGTCTGCATGTGTAGGAAACACCGTTCTTTTGTTCTCAGCACACTCAGGTTTTCTGCTGTCTTAGAGACTCTAGAAATCAAGAGTGTGCTGCTCGCTCTAAAGCAGAGTGTGATCCATTGATGACAACTTTGCTGTGTGTTTCCCATCAGAAATGGAGTTAAATCCCAGGCTCTGTGTCTTCCTACAAGCAAGACTTCGTTTCAGGTAAGGGCAGTCACTTTTCAGCTCAACGAACTACATCGTTCATGGAGCTCAAACGTTTTTCATCTCAACAGACAAGCATTGGATGTTAGAGGACCAGTGCTTTGTATCAGTTTAAGAAGCAGAGTTGGCCTAGATATGGTCCGTATATGTAGGAAACACCGTTCTTTTGTTCTCAGCAAAATCACGTTTCCTGCTGTCTTAGAGACTCTAGAAAGCAAGAGCATGCCTCTTGCTCTAAAGCAGAGGGTGATCCATGGATGAGAACTATGCTGTGTGTTTCCCCTCAGAAATGGAGTTAAATCCCGGGCTCTGTGTCTTCCTACAAGCAAGACTTCGTTTCAGGGAAGGGCAGTCACTTTTTAGCTCAAACGAACTACATCGTTCACGAAGCTCACACGTTTCTCATCTTAACAGACAAGCATTGGATGTTAGAGCACCAGTGCTTTGTATCAGTTTCAGAAGCAGAGTTGGACTAGATATGGTCCGTATGTGTAGGAAACACCGTTCTTTTGTTCTCAGCACACAAGTTTCCTGCTGTCTAGAGACTCTAGAAAGCAAGAGCATGCTTCTTGCTCTAAAGCAGAGTGTGATCCATGGATGAGAACTATGCTGTGTGTTTCCCTTCAGAAATGGAGTTAAATCCCAGGCTCTGTGTCTTCCTAGAGGCAAGACTTCGTTTCACTTAAGGGCAGTCACTTTTCAGCTCAAACGAACTACATCGTTCACGAAGCTCACACGTTTCTCATCTTAACAGACAAGCATTGGATGTTAGAGGACCAGTGCTTTGTATCAGTTTCAGAAGCAGAGTTGGACTAGATATGGTCCGTATGTGTAGGAAACACCGTTCTTTTGTTCTCAGCACACAAGTTTCTTGCTGTCTAGGGACTCTAGAAAGCAAGAGCGTGCTTCTTGTTCTAAAGCAGAGTGCGATCAATGGATGAGAACACTGCTGTGTGTTTCACTTCAGAAATGGAGTTAAATCCCAGGCTCTGTGTCTTCCTACAAGCAAGACTTCATTTCAGGTAACGGCAGTCATTTTTCTGCTCAAACGAACTACATCCTTCACGAAGCTCACACGTTTCTCATCTTAACTGACAAGCATTGGATGTTAGAGGAACAGTGCATTGTATCAGTTTCAGAAGCAGATTTGGACTACATATGGTCTGTATGTGTAGGAAACACTGTTCTTTTGTTCTGGGCACACTCAGATTTCCTGCTGTATTAGAGACTCTAGAAAGCAAGAGCGTGCATTTTGATGTAAAGCAGAGTGTGATCCATGGGTGAGAACTATGCTGTGTGTTTCCCTTCAGAAATGCAGTTAAATCCCAGGCTCTGTGTCTTCCTACAAGCAAGACTTCGTTTCAGGTAAGGGCAGTCACTTTTCAGCTCAAAGGAACTACATCATTCACGGAGCTCACACGTTTCTAATCTTAACAGACAAGCATTGGATGTTATAGGACCAGTGCTTTGTATTAGTTTCAGAAGCAGAGTTGGACTAGATATGGTCCGTATGTGAAGGAAACACCGTTCCTTTGTTCTCACCACACTCACGTTTCCTGCTGTCTTAGAGACTCTAGAAATCAAGAGTGTGCTTCTCGCTCTAAAGCAGAGTGTGATCAATGGATGAGAACTATGCTGTGTGTTTTCCTTCAGAAATGGAGATAAATCCCAGGCTCTGTGTCTTCCTACAAGCAAGACTTGGTTTCAGGTAAGGGCAGTCACTTTTCAGCTCAAAGGAACTACATCGTTCACAGAGCTCACACGTTTCTAATCTTAACAGACAAGCATTGGATGTTAGAGGCCCAGTGCTTTGTATCAGTTTGAGAAGCAGAGTTGGACTAGATATGGTCTGTATGTGTAGGAAACACCGTTCTTTTGTTCTGAGCACACTCACGTTTCCTGCTGTCTTAGAGACTCTAGAAATCAAGAGTGTGCTTCTCGCTCTAAAGAGGAGTGTGATCAATGGATGAGAACTATGCTGTGTGTTTTCCTTCAGAAATGGAGTTAAATCCCAGGCTCTGTGTCTTCCTACAAGCAAGACTTCGTTTCAGGTAAGGGAAGTCACTTTTCAGCTCAAAGGAACTACAACATTCACGTAGCTCACAGGTTTCTAATATTTACAGACAAGCATTGGATGTTGGAGGACCAGTGCTTTGTATCAGTTTCAGAAGCAGAGTTGGACTAGATATGGTCTGCATGTGTAGGAAACACCGTTCTTTTGTTCTCAGCACACTCACGTTTTCTGCTGTCTTAGAGACTCTGGAAATCAAGAGTGTGCTGCTCGCTCTAAAGCAGAGTGTGATCCATTGATGACAACTTTGCTGTGTGTTTCCCATCAGAAATGGAGTTAAATCCCAGGCTCTGTGTCTTCCTACAAGCAAGACTTCGTTTCAGGTAAGGGCAGTCACTTTTCAGCTCAAACGAACTACATCGTTCATGGAGCTCAAACGTTTTTCATCTCAACAGACAAGCATTGCATGTTAGAGGACCAGTGCTTTGTATCAGTTTAAGAAGCAGAGTTGGACTAGATATGGTCCGTATATGTAGGAAACACCGTTCTTTTGTTCTCAGCAAAATCACGTTTCCTGCTGTCTTAGAGACTCTAGAAAGCAAGAGCATGCTTCTTGCTCTAAAGCAGAGTGTGATCCATGGATGAGAACTATGCTGTGTGTTTCCCTTCAGGAATGGAGTTAAATCCCAGGCTCTGTGTCTTCCTACAAGCAAGATTTTGTTTCAGGTAAGGGCAGTCACTTTTCAGCTCAAACGAACTACATCGTTCACGAAGCTCACACGTTTCTCATCTTAACAGACAAGCATTGGATGTTAGAGCACCAGTGCTTTGTATCAGTTTCAGAAGCAGAGTTGGACTAGATATGGTCTGTATGTGTAGGAAACACCGTTCTTTTGTTCTAGGCACACTCAGATTTCCTGCTGTATTAGACACTCTAGAAAGCAAGAGCGTGCTTCTCGCTCTAAAGCAGAGTGTGATCCATGGGTGAGAACTATGCTGTGTGTTTTACTTCAGAAATGGAGTTAAATCCCAGGCTCTGTGTCCTCCCACAAGCAAGACTTCATTTCAGGTAAGGGCAGTCACTTTTCAGCTCAAAGGATCTACATCGTTCACGGAGCTCACAGGTTTCTCATCTTAACAGACAAGCATTGGATGTTAGAGCACCAGTGCTTTGTATCAGTTTCAGAAGCAGAGTTGGACTAGATATGGTCTGCATGTGTAGGAAACACCGTTCTTTTGTTCTCAGCACACTAAGGTTTTCTGCTGTCTTAGAGACTCTAGAAATCAAGAGTGTGCTGCTCGCTCTAAAGCAGAGTGTGATCCATTGATGACAACTTTGCTGTGTGTTTCCCATCAGAAATGGAGTTAAATCCCAGGCTCTGTGTCTTCCTACAAGCAAGACTTCGTTTCAGGTAAGGGCAGTCACTTTTCAGCTCAACGAACTACATCGTTCATGGAGCTCAAACGTTTTTCATCTCAACAGACAAGCATTGGATGTTAGAGGACCAGTGCTTTGTATCAGTTTAAGAAGCAGAGTTGGCCTAGATATGGTCCGTATATGTAGGAAACACCGTTCTTTTGTTCTCAGCAAAATCACGTTTCCTGCTGTCTTAGAGACTCTAGAAAGCAAGAGCATGCCTCTTGCTCTAAAGCAGAGGGTGATCCATGGATGAGAACTATGCTGTGTGTTTCCCCTCAGAAATGGAGTTAAATCCCGGGCTCTGTGTCTTCCTACAAGCAAGACTTCGTTTCAGGGAAGGGCAGTCACTTTTTAGCTCAAACGAACTACATCGTTCACGAAGCTCACACGTTTCTCATCTTAACAGACAAGCATTGGATGTTAGAGCACCAGTGCTTTGTATCAGTTTCAGAAGCAGAGTTGGACTAGATATGGTCCGTATGTGTAGGAAACACCGTTCTTTTGTTCTCAGCACACAAGTTTCCTGCTGTCTAGAGACTCTAGAAAGCAAGAGCATGCTTCTTGCTCTAAAGCAGAGTGTGATCCATGGATGAGAACTATGCTGTGTGTTTCCCTTCAGAAATGGAGTTAAATCCCAGGCTCTGTGTCTTCCTAGAGGCAAGACTTCGTTTCACTTAAGGGCAGTCACTTTTCAGCTCAAACGAACTACATCGTTCACGAAGCTCACACGTTTCTCATCTTAACAGACAAGCATTGGATGTTAGAGGACCAGTGCTTTGTATCAGTTTCAGAAGCAGAGTTGGACTAGATATGGTCCGTATGTGTAGGAAACACCGTTCTTTTGTTCTCAGCACACAAGTTTCTTGCTGTCTAGGGACTCTAGAAAGCAAGAGCGTGCTTCTTGTTCTAAAGCAGAGTGCGATCAATGGATGAGAACACTGCTGTGTGTTTCACTTCAGAAATGGAGTTAAATCCCAGGCTCTGCGTCTTCCTACAAGCAAGACTTCATTTCAGGTAACGGCAGTCATTTTTCTGCTCAAACGAACTACATCGTTCACGAAGCTCACACGTTTCTCATCTTAACTGACAAGCATTGGATGTTAGAGGAACAGTGCATTGTATCAGTTTCAGAAGCAGATTTGGACTACATATGGTCTGTATGTGTAGGAAACACCGTTCTTTTGTTCTCAGCACACTCAGGTTTTCTGCTGTCTTAGAGACTCTAGAAATCAAGAGTGTGCTGCTCGCTCTAAAGCAGAGTGTGATCCATTGATGACAACTTTGCTGTGTGTTTCCCATCAGAAATGGAGTTAAATCCCAGGCTCTGTGTCTTCCTACAAGCAAGACTTCGTTTCAGGTAAGGGCAGTCACTTTTCAGCTCAAACGAACTACATCGTTCATGGAGCTCAAACGTTTTTCATCTCAACAGACAAGCATTGGATGTTAGAGGACCAGTGCTTTGTATCAGTTTAAGAAGCAGAGTTGGCCTAGATATGGTCCGTATATGTAGGAAACACCGTTCTTTTGTTCTCAGCAAAGTCACGTTTCCTGCTGTCTTAGAGACTCTAGAAAGCAAGAGCATGCCTCTTGCTCTAAAGCAGAGGGTGATCCATGGATGAGAACTATGCTGTGTGTTTCCCTTCAGAAATGGAGTTAAATCCCGGGCTCTGTGTCTTCCTACAAGCAAGACTTCGTTTCAGGGAAGGGCAGTCACTTTTTAGCTCAAACGAACTACATCGTTCACGAAGCTCACACGTTTCTCATCTTAACAGACAAGCATTGGATGTTAGAGCACCAGTTCTTTGTATCAGTTTCAGAAGCAGAGTTGGACTAGATATGGTCCGCATGTGTAGGAAACACCGTTCTTTTGTTCTCAGCACACAAGTTTCCTGCTGTCTAGAGACTCTAGAAAGCAAGAGCATGCTTCTTGCTCTAAAGCAGAGTGTGATCCATGGATGATAACTATGCTGTGTGTTTCCCTTCAGAAATGGAGTTAAATCCCAGGCTCTGTGTCTTCCTACAAGCAAGACTTTATTTCAGGTAAGGGCAGTCACTTTTCAGCTCAAAGGAACTACATATTTCACGAAGCTCACACGTTTCTCATCTTAACAGACAAGCATTGGATGTTAGAGCACCAGTGCTTTGTATCAGTTTCAGAAGCAGAGTTGGACTAGATATGGTCCGTATGTGTAGGAAACACCGTTCTTTTGTTCTCAGCACACAAGTTTCCTGCTGTCTAGAGACTCTAGAAAGCAAGAGCATGCTTCTTGCTCTAAAGCAGAGTGTGATCCATGGATGAGAACTATGCTGTGTGTTTCCCTTCAGAAATGGAGTTAAATCCCAGGCTCTGTGTCTTCCTAGAGGCAAGACTTCGTTTCACTTAAGGGCAGTCACTTTTCAGCTCAAACGAACTACATCGTTCACGAAGCTCACACGTTTCTCATCTTAACAGACAAGCATTGGATGTTAGAGGACCAGTGCTTTGTATCAGTTTCAGAAGCAGAGTTGGACTAGATATGGTCCGTATGTGTAGGAAACACCGTTCTTTTGTTCTCAGCACACAAGTTTCTTGCTGTCTAGGGACTCTAGAAAGCAAGAGCGTGCTTCTTGTTCTAAAGCAGAGTGCGATCAATGGATGAGAACACTGCTGTGTGTTTCACTTCAGAAATGGAGTTAAATCCCAGGCTCTGCGTCTTCCTACAAGCAAGACTTCATTTCAGGTAACGGCAGTCATTTTTCTGCTCAAACGAACTACATCGTTCACGAAGCTCACACGTTTCTCATCTTAACTGACAAGCATTGGATGTTAGAGGAACAGTGCATTGTATCAGTTTCAGAAGCAGATTTGGACTACATATGGTCTGTATGTGTAGGAAACACCGTTCTTTTGTTCTGGGCACACTCAGGTTTTCTGCTGTCTTAGAGACTCTAGAAATCAAGAGTGTGCTGCTCGCTCTAAAGCAGAGTGTGATCCATTGATGACAACTTTGCTGTGTGTTTCCCATCAGAAATGGAGTTAAATCCCAGGCTCTGTGTCTTCCTACAAGCAAGACTTCGTTTCAGGTAAGGGCAGTCACTTTTCAGCTCAAACGAACTACATCGTTCATGGAGCTCAAACGTTTTTCATCTCAACAGACAAGCATTGGATGTTAGAGGACCAGTGCTTTGTATCAGTTTAAGAAGCAGAGTTGGCCTAGATATGGTCCGTATATGTAGGAAACACCGTTCTTTTGTTCTCAGCAAAGTCACGTTTCCTGCTGTCTTAGAGACTCTAGAAAGCAAGAGCATGCCTCTTGCTCTAAAGCAGAGGGTGATCCATGGATGAGAACTATGCTGTGTGTTTCCCTTCAGAAATGGAGTTAAATCCCGGGCTCTGTGTCTTCCTACAAGCAAGACTTCGTTTCAGGGAAGGGCAGTCACTTTTTAGCTCAAACGAACTACATCGTTCACGAAGCTCACACGTTTCTCATCTTAACAGACAAGCATTGGATGTTAGAGCACCAGTTCTTTGTATCAGTTTCAGAAGCAGAGTTGGACTAGATATGGTCCGCATGTGTAGGAAACACCGTTCTTTTGTTCTCAGCACACAAGTTTCCTGCTGACTAGAGACTCTAGAAAGCAAGAGCATGCTTCTTGCTCTAAAGCAGAGTGTGATCCATGGATGAGAACTATGCTGTGTGTTTCCCTTCAGAAATGGAGTTAAATCCCAGGCTCTGTGTCTTCCTACAAGCAAGACTTCATTTCAGGTAAGGGCAGTCACTTTTCAGCTCAAAGGAACTACATATTTCACGAAGCTCACACGTTTCTCATCTTAACAGACAAGCATTGGATGTTAGAGCACCAGTGCTTTGTATCAGTTTCAGAAGCAGAGTTGGACTAGATATGGTCTGTATGTGTAGGAAACACCGTTCTTTTGTTCTCAGCACACACACGTTTCCTGCTGTCTAGAGACTCTAGAAAGCAAGAGCATGATTCTTGCTCTAAAGCAGAGTGTGATCCATGGATGAGAACTATGCTGTGTGTTTCCCTTCAGAAATGGAGTTAAATCCCAGGCTCTGTGTCTTCCTACAAGCAAGACTTCGTTTCAGGTAAGGGCAGTCATTTTTCTGCTCAAACGAACTACATTGTTCACGAAGCTCACACGTTTCTCATCTTAACTGACAAGCATTGGATGTTAGAGGAACAGTGCATTGTATCAGTTTCAGAAGCAGATTTGGACTACATATGGTCTGTATGTGTAGGAAATACCGTTCTTTTGTTCTGGGCACACTCAGATTTACTGCTGTATTAGAGACTCAAGAAATCAAGAGCGTGCTTCTTGCTCTAAAGCAGAGTGTGTTCCATGGATGAGAACTATGCTGTGTGTTTCCCTTCAGAAATGGAGTTAAATTCCAGGCTCTGTGTCTTCCTACAAGCAAGACTTCGTTTCAGGGAAGGGCAGTCACTTTTTAGCTCAAACGAACTACATCGTTCACGAAGCTCACACGTTTCTCATCTTAACAGACAAGCATTGGATGTTAGAGCACCAGTTCTTTGTATCAGTTTCAGAAGCAGAGTTGGACTAGATATGGTCCGCATGTGTAGGAAACACCGTTCTTTTGTTCTCAGCACACAAGTTTCCTGCTGTCTAGAGACTCTAGAAAGCAAGAGCATGCTTCTTGCTCTAAAGCAGAGTGTGATCCATGGATGATAACTATGCTGTGTGTTTCCCTTCAGAAATGGAGTTAAATCCCAGGCTCTGTGTCTTCCTACAAGCAAGACTTTATTTCAGGTAAGGGCAGTCACTTTTCAGCTCAAAGGAACTACATATTTCACGAAGCTCACACGTTTCTCATCTTAACAGACAAGCATTGGATGTTAGAGCACCAGTGCTTTGTATCAGTTTCAGAAGCAGAGTTGGACTAGATATGGTCCGTATGTGTAGGAAACACCGTTCTTTTGTTCTCAGCACACAAGTTTCCTGCTGTCTAGAGACTCTAGAAAGCAAGAGCATGCTTCTTGCTCTAAAGCAGAGTGTGATCCATGGATGAGAACTATGCTGTGTGTTTCCCTTCAGAAATGGAGTTAAATCCCAGGCTCTGTGTCTTCCTAGAGGCAAGACTTCGTTTCACTTAAGGGCAGTCACTTTTCAGCTCAAACGAACTACATCGTTCACGAAGCTCACACGTTTCTCATCTTAACAGACAAGCATTGGATGTTAGAGGACCAGTGCTTTGTATCAGTTTCAGAAGCAGAGTTGGACTAGATATGGTCCGTATGTGTAGGAAACACCGTTCTTTTGTTCTCAGCACACAAGTTTCTTGCTGTCTAGGGACTCTAGAAAGCAAGAGCGTGCTTCTTGTTCTAAAGCAGAGTGCGATCAATGGATGAGAACACTGCTGTGTGTTTCACTTCAGAAATGGAGTTAAATCCCAGGCTCTGCGTCTTCCTACAAGCAAGACTTCATTTCAGGTAACGGCAGTCATTTTTCTGCTCAAACGAACTACATCGTTCACGAAGCTCACACGTTTCTCATCTTAACTGACAAGCATTGGATGTTAGAGGAACAGTGCATTGTATCAGTTTCAGAAGCAGATTTGGACTACATATGGTCTGTATGTGTAGGAAACACCGTTCTTTTGTTCTGGGCACACTCAGGTTTTCTGCTGTCTTAGAGACTCTAGAAATCAAGAGTGTGCTGCTCGCTCTAAAGCAGAGTGTGATCCATTGATGACAACTTTGCTGTGTGTTTCCCATCAGAAATGGAGTTAAATCCCAGGCTCTGTGTCTTCCTACAAGCAAGACTTCGTTTCAGGTAAGGGCAGTCACTTTTCAGCTCAAACGAACTACATCGTTCATGGAGCTCAAACGTTTTTCATCTCAACAGACAAGCATTGGATGTTAGAGGACCAGTGCTTTGTATCAGTTTAAGAAGCAGAGTTGGCCTAGATATGGTCCGTATATGTAGGAAACACCGTTCTTTTGTTCTCAGCAAAGTCACGTTTCCTGCTGTCTTAGAGACTCTAGAAAGCAAGAGCATGCCTCTTGCTCTAAAGCAGAGGGTGATCCATGGATGAGAACTATGCTGTGTGTTTCCCTTCAGAAATGGAGTTAAATCCCGGGCTCTGTGTCTTCCTACAAGCAAGACTTCGTTTCAGGGAAGGGCAGTCACTTTTTAGCTCAAACGAACTACATCGTTCACGAAGCTCACACGTTTCTCATCTTAACAGACAAGCATTGGATGTTAGAGCACCAGTTCTTTGTATCAGTTTCAGAAGCAGAGTTGGACTAGATATGGTCCGCATGTGTAGGAAACACCGTTCTTTTGTTCTCAGCACACAAGTTTCCTGCTGACTAGAGACTCTAGAAAGCAAGAGCATGCTTCTTGCTCTAAAGCAGAGTGTGATCCATGGATGAGAACTATGCTGTGTGTTTCCCTTCAGAAATGGAGTTAAATCCCAGGCTCTGTGTCTTCCTACAAGCAAGACTTCATTTCAGGTAAGGGCAGTCACTTTTCAGCTCAAAGGAACTACATATTTCACGAAGCTCACACGTTTCTCATCTTAACAGACAAGCATTGGATGTTAGAGCACCAGTGCTTTGTATCAGTTTCAGAAGCAGAGTTGGACTAGATATGGTCTGTATGTGTAGGAAACACCGTTCTTTTGTTCTCAGCACACACACGTTTCCTGCTGTCTAGAGACTCTAGAAAGCAAGAGCATGATTCTTGCTCTAAAGCAGAGTGTGATCCATGGATGAGAACTATGCTGTGTGTTTCCCTTCAGAAATGGAGTTAAATCCCAGGCTCTGTGTCTTCCTACAAGCAAGACTTCGTTTCAGGTAAGGGCAGTCATTTTTCTGCTCAAACGAACTACATTGTTCACGAAGCTCACACGTTTCTCATCTTAACTGACAAGCATTGGATGTTAGAGGAACAGTGCATTGTATCAGTTTCAGAAGCAGATTTGGACTACATATGGTCTGTATGTGTAGGAAATACCGTTCTTTTGTTCTGGGCACACTCAGATTTACTGCTGTATTAGAGACTCAAGAAATCAAGAGCGTGCTTCTTGCTCTAAAGCAGAGTGTGTTCCATGGATGAGAACTATGCTGTGTGTTTCCCTTCAGAAATGGAGTTAAATTCCAGGCTCTGTGTCTTCCTACAAGCAAGACTTCGTTTCAGGTAAGGGCAGTCATTTTTCTGCTCAAACGAACTACATTGTTCACGAAGCTCACACGTTTCTCATCTTAACTGACAAGCATTGGATGTTAGAGGAACAGTGCATTGTATCAGTTTCAGAAGCAGATTTGGACTACATATGGTCTGTATGTGTAGGAAACACCGTTCTTTTGTTCTCAGCACACTCAGGTTTTCCGCTGTCTTAGAGACTCTAGAAATCAAGAGTGTGCTGCTCGCTCTAAAGCAGAGTGTGATCCATTGATGACAACTTTGCTGTGTGTTTCCCATCAGAAATGGAGTTAAATCCCAGGCTCTGTGTCTTCCTACAAGCAAGACTTCGTTTCAGGTAAGGGCAGTCACTTTTCAGCTCAAACGAACTACATCGTTCATGGAGCTCAAACGTTTTTCATCTCAACAGACAAGCATTGGATGTTAGAGGACCAGTGCTTTGTATCAGTTTAAGAAGCAGAGTTGGCCTAGATATGGTCCGTATATGTAGGAAACACCGTTCTTTTGTTCTCAGCAAAATCACGTTTCCTGCTGTCTAGAGACTCTAGAAAGCAAGAGCATGCTTCTTGCTCTAAAGCAGAGTGTGATCCATGGATGAGAACTATGCTGTGTGTTTCCCTTCAGAAATGGAGTTAAATCCCAGGCTCTGTGTCTTCCTACAAGCAAGACTTCGTTTCAGGTAAGGGCAGTCATTTTTCTGCTCAAACGAACTACATTGTTCATGAAGCTCACACGTTTCTCATCTTAACTGACAAGCATTGGATGTTAGAGGAACAGTGCATTGTATCAGTTTCAGAAGCAGATTTGGACTACATATGGTCTGTATGTGTAGGAAACACCGTTGTTTTGTTCTGGGCACACTCAGATTTCCTGCTGTATTAGAGACTCAAGAAATCAAGAGCGTGCTTCTTGCTCTAAAGCAGAGTGTGTTCCATGGATGAGAACTATGCTGTGTGTTTCCCTTCAGAAATGGAGTTAAATCCCAGGCTCTGTGTCTTCCTAGAGGCAAGACTTCGTTTCACTTAAGGGCAGTCACTTTTCAGCTCAAACGAACTACATCGTTCACGAAGCTCACACGTTTCTCATCTTAACAGACAAGCATTGGATGTTAGAGGACCAGTGCTTTGTATCAGTTTCAGAAGCAGAGTTGGACTAGATATGGTCCGTATGTGTAGGAAACACCGTTCTTTTGTTCTCAGCACACAAGTTTCTTGCTGTCTAGAGACTCTAGAAAGCAAGAGCGTGCTTCTTGTTCTAAAGCAGAGTGCGATCAATGGATGAGAACACTGCTGTGTGTTTCACTTCAGAAATGGAGTTAAATCCCAGGCTCTGCGTCTTCCTACAAGCAAGACTTCATTTCAGGTAACGGCAGTCATTTTTCTGCTCAAACGAACTACATCGTTCACGAAGCTCACACGTTTCTCATCTTAACTGATAAGCATTGGATGTTAGAGGAACAGTGCATTGTATCAGTTTCAGAAGCAGATTTGGACTACATATGGTCTGTATGTGTAGGAAACACCGTTCTTTTGTTCTGGGCACACTCAGATTTCCTGCTGTATTAGACACTCTAGAAAGCAACAGCGTGCTTCTCGCTCTAAAGCAGAGTGTGATCCATGGGTGAGAACTATGCTGTGTGTTTTACTTCAGAAATGGAGTTAAATCCCAGGCTCTGTGTCCTCCTACAAGCAAGACTTCGTTTCAGGTAAGGGCAGTCACTTTTCAGCAAAAGGAATTACATCGTTCACGGAGCTCACAGGTTTCTAATCTTAACAGACAAGCATTGGATGTTAGAGGACCAGTGCTTTGTATCAGTTTCAGAAGCAGAGTTGGACTAGATATGGTCTGCATGTGTAGGAAACACCGTTCTTTTGTTCTCAGCACACTCAGGTTTTCTGCTGTCTTAGAGACTCTAGAAATCAAGAGTGTGCTGCTCGCTCTAAAGCAGAGTGTGATCCATTGATGACAACTTTGCTGTGTGTTTCCCATCAGAAATGGAGTTAAATCCCAGGCTCTGTGTCTTCCTACAAGCAAGACTTCGTTTCAGGTAAGGGCAGTCACTTTTCAGCTCAAACGAACTACATCGTTCATGGAGCTCAAACGTTTTTCATCTCAACAGACAAGCATTGGATGTTAGAGGACCAGTGCTTTGTATCAGTTTAAGAAGCAGAGTTGGCCTAGATATGGTCCGTATATGTAGGAAACACCGTTCTTTTGTTCTCAGCAAAGTCATGTTTCCTGCTGTCTTAGAGACTCTAGAAAGCAAGAGCATGCCTCTTGCTCTAAAGCAGAGGGTGATCCATGGATGAGAACTATGCTGTGTGTTTCCCTTCAGAAATGGAGTTAAATCCCGGGCTCTGTGTCTTCCTACAAGCAAGACTTCGTTTCAGGGAAGGGCAGTCACTTTTTAGCTCAAACGAACTACATCGTTCACGAAGCTCACACGTTTCTCATCTTAACAGACAAGCATTGGATGTTAGAGCACCAGTTCTTTGTATCAGTTTCAGAAGCAGAGTTGGACTAGATATGGTCCGCATGTGTAGGAAACACCGTTCTTTTGTTCTCAGCACACAAGTTTCCTGCTGTCTAGAGACTCTAGAAAGCAAGAGCATGCTTCTTGCTCTAAAGCAGAGTGTGATCCATGGATGAGAACTATGCTGTGTGTTTCCCTTCAGAAATGGAGTTAAATCCCAGGCTCTGTGTCTTCCTACAAGCAAGACTTCATTTCAGGTAAGGGCAGTCACTTTTCAGCTCAAAGGAACTACATATTTCACGAAGCTCACACGTTTCTCATCTTAACAGACAAGCATTGGATGTTAGAGCACCAGTGCTTTGTATCAGTTTCAGAAGCAGAGTTGGACTAGATATGGTCCGTATGTGTAGGAAACACCGTTCTTTTGTTCTCAGCACACACACGTTTCCTGCTGTCTAGAGACTCTAGAAAGCAAGAGCATGATTCTTGCTCTAAAGCAGAGTGTGATCCATGGATGAGAACTATGCTGTGTGTTTCCCTTCAGAAATGGAGTTAAATCCCAGGCTCTGTGTCTTCCTACAAGCAAGAATTCGTTTCAGGTAAGGGCAGTCATTTTTCTGCTCAAACGAACTACATTGTTCACGAAGCTCACACGTTTCTCATCTTAACTGACAAGCATTGGATGTTAGAGGAACAGTGCATTGTATCAGTTTCAGAAGCAGATTTGGACTACATATGGTCTGTATGTGTAGGAAATACCGTTCTTTTGTTCTGGGCACACTCAGATTTACTGCTGTATTAGAGACTCAAGAAATCAAGAGCGTGCTTCTTGCTCTAAAGCAGAGTGTGTTCCATGGATGAGAACTATGCTGTGTGTTTCCCTTCAGAAATGGAGTTAAATTCCAGGCTCTGTGTCTTCCTACAAGCAAGACTTCGTTTCAGGTAAGGGCAGTCATTTTTCTGCTCAAACGAACTACATTGTTCACGAAGCTCACACGTTTCTCATCTTAACTGACAAGCATTGGATGTTAGAGGAACAGTGCATTGTATCAGTTTCAGAAGCAAATTTGGACTACATATGGTCTGTATGTGTAGGAAACACCGTTCTTTTGTTCTCAGCACACTCAGGTTTTCTGCTGTCTTAGAGACTCTAGAAATCAAGAGTGTGCTGCTCGCTCTAAAGCAGAGTGTGATCCATTGATGACAACTTTGCTGTGTGTTTCCCATCAGAAATGGAGTTAAATCCCAGGCTCTGTGTCTTCCTACAAGCAAGACTTCGTTTCAGGTAAGGGCAGTCACTTTTCAGCTCAAACGAACTACATCGTTCATGGAGCTCAAACGTTTTTCATCTCAACAGACAAGCATTGGATGTTAGAGGACCAGTGCTTTGTATCAGTTTAAGAAGCAGAGTTGGCCTAGATATGGTCCGTATATGTAGGAAACACCGTTCTTTTGTTCTCAGCAAAATCACGTTTCCTGCTGTCTAGAGACTCTAGAAAGCAAGAGCATGCTTCTTGCTCTAAAGCAGAGTGTGATCCATGGATGAGAACTATGCTGTGTGTTTCCCTTCAGAAATGGAGTTAAATCCCAGGCTCTGTGTCTTCCTACAAGCAAGACTTCGTTTCAGGTAAGGGCAGTCATTTTTCTGCTCAAACGAACTACATTGTTCACGAAGCTCACACGTTTCTCATCTTAACTGACAAGCATTGGATGTTAGAGGAACAGTGCATTGTATCAGTTTCAGAAGCAGATTTGGACTACATATGGTCTGTATGTGTAGGAAACACCGTTCTTTTGTTCTGGGCACACTCAGATTTCCTGCTGTATTAGAGACTCAAGAAATCAAGAGCGTGCTTCTTGCTCTAAAGCAGAGTGTGTTCCATGGATGAGAACTATGCTGTGTGTTTCCCTTCAGAAATGGAGTTAAATCCCAGGCTCTGTGTCTTCCTAGAGGCAAGACTTCGTTTCACTTAAGGGCAGTCACTTTTCAGCTCAAACGAACTACATCGTTCACGAAGCTCACACGTTTCTCATCTTAACAGACAAGCATTGGATGTTAGAGGACCAGTGCTTTGTATCAGTTTCAGAAGCAGAGTTGGACTAGATATGGTCCGTATGTGTAGGAAACACCGTTCTTTTGTTCTCAGCACACAAGTTTCTTGCTGTCTAGAGACTCTAGAAAGCAAGAGCGTGCTTCTTGTTCTAAAGCAGAGTGCGATCAATGGATGAGAACACTGCTGTGTGTTTCACTTCAGAAATGGAGTTAAATCCCAGGCTCTGCGTCTTCCTACAAGCAAGACTTCATTTCAGGTAACGGCAGTCATTTTTCTGCTCAAACGAACTACATCGTTCACAAAGCTCACACGTTTCTCATCTTAATTGATAAGCATTGGATGTTAGAGGAACAGTGCATTGTATCAGTTTCAGAAGCAGATTTGGACTACATATGGTCTGTATGTGTAGGAAACACCGTTCTTTTGTTCTGGGCACACTCAGATTTCCTGCTGTATTAGACACTCTAGAAAGCAACAGCGTGCTTCTCGCTCTAAAGCAGAGTGTGATCCATGGGTGAGAACTATGCTGTGTGTTTTACTTCAGAAATGGAGTTAAATCCCAGGCTCTGTGTCCTCCTACAAGCAAGACTTCGTTTCAGGTAAGGGCAGTCACTTTTCAGCAAAAGGAATTACATCGTTCACGGAGCTCACAGGTTTCTAATCTTAACAGACAAGCATTGGATGTTAGAGGACCAGTGCTTTGTATCAGTTTCAGAAGCAGAGTTGGACTAGATATGGTCTGCATGTGTAGGAAACACCGTTCTTTTGTTCTCAGCACACTCAGGTTTTCTGCTGTCTTAGAGACTCTAGAAATCAAGAGTGTGCTGCTCGCTCTAAAGCAGAGTGTGATCCATTGATGACAACTTTGCTGTGTGTTTCCCATCAGAAATGGAGTTAAATCCCAGGCTCTGTGTCTTCCTACAAGCAAGACTTCGTTTCAGGTAAGGGCAGTCACTTTTCAGCTCAAACGAACTACATCGTTCATGGAGCTCAAACGTTTTTCATCTCAACAGACAAGCATTGGATGTTAGAGGACCAGTGCTTTGTATCAGTTTAAGAAGCAGAGTTGGCCTAGATATGGTCCGTATATGTAGGAAACACCGTTCTTTTGTTCTCAGCAAAGTCATGTTTCCTGCTGTCTTAGAGACTCTAGAAAGCAAGAGCATGCCTCTTGCTCTAAAGCAGAGGGTGATCCATGGATGAGAACTATGCTGTGTGTTTCCCTTCAGAAATGGAGTTAAATCCCGGGCTCTGTGTCTTCCTACAAGCAAGACTTCGTTTCAGGGAAGGGCAGTCACTTTTTAGCTCAAACGAACTACATCGTTCACGAAGCTCACACGTTTCTCATCTTAACAGACAAGCATTGGATGTTAGAGCACCAGTTCTTTGTATCAGTTTCAGAAGCAGAGTTGGACTAGATATGGTCCGCATGTGTAGGAAACACCGTTCTTTTGTTCTCAGCACACAAGTTTCCTGCTGTCTAGAGACTCTAGAAAGCAAGAGCATGCTTCTTGCTCTAAAGCAGAGTGTGATCCATGGATGAGAACTATGCTGTGTGTTTCCCTTCAGAAATGGAGTTAAATCCCAGGCTCTGTGTCTTCCTACAAGCAAGACTTCATTTCAGGTAAGGGCAGTCACTTTTCAGCTCAAAGGAACTACATATTTCACGAAGCTCACACGTTTCTCATCTTAACAGACAAGCATTGGATGTTAGAGCACCAGTGCTTTGTATCAGTTTCAGAAGCAGAGTTGGACTAGATATGGTCCGTATGTGTAGGAAACACCGTTCTTTTGTTCTCAGCACACACACGTTTCCTGCTGTCTAGAGACTCTAGAAAGCAAGAGCATGATTCTTGCTCTAAAGCAGAGTGTGATCCATGGATGAGAACTATGCTGTGTGTTTCCCTTCAGAAATGGAGTTAAATCCCAGGCTCTGTGTCTTCCTACAAGCAAGAATTCGTTTCAGGTAAGGGCAGTCATTTTTCTGCTCAAACGAACTACATTGTTCACGAAGCTCACACGTTTCTCATCTTAACTGACAAGCATTGGATGTTAGAGGAACAGTGCATTGTATCAGTTTCAGAAGCAGATTTGGACTACATATGGTCTGTATGTGTAGGAAATACCGTTCTTTTGTTCTGGGCACACTCAGATTTCCTGCTGTATTAGAGACTCAAGAAATCAAGAGCGTGCTTCTTGCTCTAAAGCAGAGTGTGTTCCATGGATGAGAACTATGCTGTGTGTTTCCCTTCAGAAATGGAGTTAAATCCCAGGCTCTGTGTCTTCCTACAAGCAAGACTTCGTTTCAGGTAAGGGCAGTCATTTTTCTGCACAAACGAACTACATTGTTCACGAAGCTCACACGTTTCTCATCTTAACTGACAAGCATTGGATGTTAGAGGAACAGTGCATTGTATCAGTTTCAGAAGCAGATTTGGACTACATATGGTCTGTATGTGTAGGAAACACCGTTCTTTTGTTCTCAGCACACTCAGGTTTTCTGCTGTCTTAGAGACTCTAGAAATCAAGAGTGTGCTGCTCGTTCTAAGGCAGAGTGTGATCCATTGATGACAACTTTGCTGTGTGTTTCCCATCAGAAATGGAGTTAAATCCCAGGCTCTGTGTCTTCCTACAAGCAAGACTTCGTTTCAGGTAAGGGCAGTCACTTTTCAGCTCAAACGAACTACATCGTTCATGGAGCTCAAACGTTTTTCATCTCAACAGACAAGCATTGGATGTTAGAGGACCAGTGCTTTGTATCAGTTTAAGAAGCAGAGTTGGCCTAAATATGGTCCGTATATGTAGGAAACACCGTTCTTTTGTTCTCAGCAAAATCACGTTTCCTGCTGTCTTAGAGACTCTAGAAAGCAAGAGCATGCCTCTTGCTCTAAAGCAGAGGGTGATCCATGGATGAGAACTATGCTGTGTGTTTCCCTTCAGAAATGGAGTTAAATCCCGGGCTCTGTGTCTTCCTACAAGCAAGACTTCGTTTCAGGGAAGGGCAGTCACTTTTTAGCTCAAACGAACTACATCGTTCACGAAGCTCACACGTTTCTCATCTTAACAGACAAGCATTGGATGTTAGAGCACCAGTGCTTTGTATCAGTTTCAGAAGCAGAGTTGGACTAGATATGGTCCGTATGTGTAGGAAACACCGTTCTTTTGTTCTCAGCACACAAGTTTCCTGCTGTCTAGAGACTCTAGAAAGCAAGAGCATGCTTCTTGCTCTATAGCAGTGTGTGATCCATGGATGAGAACTATGCTGTGTGTTTCCCTTCAGAAATGGAGTTAAATCCCAGGCTCTGTGTCTTCCTACAAGCAAGACTTCATTTCAGGTAAGGGCAGTCACTTTTCAGCTCAAAGGAACTACATATTTCACGAAGCTCACACGTTTCTCATCTTAACAGACAAGCATTGGATGTTAGAGCACCAGTGCTTTGTATCAGTTTCAGAAGCAGAGTTGGACTAGATATGGTCCGTATGTGTAGGAAACACCGTTCTTTTGTTCTCAGCACACACACGTTTCCTGCTGTCTAGAGACTCTAGAAAGCAAGAGCATGCTTCTTGCTCTAAAGCAGAGTGTGATCCATGGATGAGAACTATGCTGTGTGTTTCCCTTCAGAAATGGAGTTAAATCCCAGGCTCTGTGTCTTCCTACAAGCAAGACTTCGTTTCAGGTAAGGGCAGTCATTTTTCTGCTCAAACGAACTACATTGTTCACGAAGCTCACACGTTTCTCATCTTAACTGACAAGCATTGGATGTTAGAGTGTCAGTGCTTTGTATCAGTTTCAGAAGCAGATTTGGACTACATATGGTCTGTATGTGTAGGAAACACCGTTCTTTTGTTCTGGGCACACTCAGATTTCCTGCTGTATTAGAGACTCTAGAAAGCAAGAGCGTGCATCTTGATGTAAAGCAGAGTGTGATCCATGGGTGAGAACTATGCTGTGTGTTTCCCTTCAGAAATGGAGTTAAATCCCAGGATCTGTGTCTTCCTAGAGGCAAGACTTCGTTTCACTTAAGGGCAGTCACTTTTCAGCTCAAACGAACTACATCGTTCACGATCTCACACGTTTCTCATCTTAACAGACAAGCATTGGATGTTAGAGGACCAGTGCTTTGTATCAGTTTCAGAAGCAGAGTTGGACTAGATATGGTCCGTATGTGTAGGAAACACCGTTCTTTTGTTCTCAGCACACAAGTTTCTTGCTGTCTAGAGACTCTAGAAAGCAAGAGCGTGCTTCTTGTTCTAAAGCAGAGTGCGATCAATGGATGAGAACACTGCTGTGTGTTTCACTTCAGAAATGGAGGTAAATCCCAGGCTCTGTGTCTTCCTACAAGCAAGACTTCATTTCAGGTAACGGCAGTCATTTTTCTGCTCAAACGAACTACATCGTTCACGAAGCTCACACGTTTCTCATCTTAACTGACAAGCATTGGATGTTAGAGGAACAGTGCATTGTATCAGTTTCAGAAGCAGATTTGGACTACATATGGTCTGTATGTGTAGGAAACACCGTTCTTTTGTTCTGGGCACACTCAGATTTCCTGCTGTATTAGAGACTCTAGAAAGCAAGAGCGTGCATCTTGATGTAAAGCAGAGTGTGATCCATGGGTGAGAACTATGCTGTGTGTTTCCCTTCAGAAATGCAGTTAAATCCCAGGCTCTGTGTCTTCCTACAAGCAAGACTTCGTTTCAGGTAAGGGCAGTCACTTTTCAGCTCAAAGGAACTACATCATTCACGGAGCTCACACGTTTCTAATCTTAACAGACAAGCATTGGATGTTATAGGACCAGTGCTTTGTATTAGTTTCAGAAGCAGAGTTGGACTAGATATGGTCTGTATGTGAAGGAAACACCGTTCCTTTGTTCTCACCACACTCAAGTTTCCTGCTGTCTTAGAGACTCTAGAAATCAAGAGTGTACTTCTCGCTCTAAAGCAGAGTGTGATCAATGGATGAGAACTATGCTGTGTGTTTTCCTTCAGAAATGGAGTTAAATCCCAGGCTCTGTGTCTTCCTACAAGCAAGACTTCGTTTCAGGTAAGGGCAGTCACATTTCAGCTCCAACGATCTACATCGTTCACGGAGCTCACACGTTTCTCATCTCAACAGACAAGCATTGGATGTTAGAGCACCAGTCTTTGTATCAGTTTCAGAAGCAGAGTTGGACTAGATATGGTCCGTATGTGTAGGAAACACAGTTCTTTTGTTCTCAGCACACTCACGTTTCCTGCTGTCTAGAGACTCTAGAAAACAAGAGCGTGCTTCTCGCTCTAAAGCAGAGTGTGATCCATGGGTGAGAACTATGCTGTGTGTTTCCCTTTAGAAATGGAGTTAAATCCCAGGCTCTGTGTCCTCCTACAAGCAAGACTTCGTTTCAGGTAAGGGAAGTCACGTTTCAGCTCAAAGGAACTACAACGTTCACGTAGCTCACAGGTTTCTAATATTTACAGACAAGCATTGGATGTTAGAGGACCAGTGCTTTGTATCAGTTTCAGAAGCAGAGTTGGACTAGATATGGTCTGCATGTGTAGGAAACACCGTTCTTTTGTTCTCAGCACACTCACGTTTTCTGCTGTCTTAGAGACTCTGGAAATCAAGAGTGTGCTGCTCGCTCTAAAGCAGAGTGTGATCCATTGATGACAACTTTGCTGTGTGTTTCCCATCAGAAATGGAGTTAAATCCCAGGCTCTGTGTCTTCCTACAAGCAAGACTTCGTTTCAGGTAAGGGCAGTCACTTTTCAGCTCAAACGAACTACATCGTTCATGGAGCTCAAACGTTTTTCATCTCAACAGACAAGCATTGCATGTTAGAGGACCAGTGCTTTGTATCAGTTTAAGAAGCAGAGTTGGACTAGATATGGTCCGTATATGTAGGAAACACCGTTCTTTTGTTCTCAGCAAAATCACGTTTCCTGCTGTGTTAGAGACTCTAGAAAGCAAGAGCATGCTTCTTGCTCTAAAGCAGAGTGTGATCCATGGATGAGAACTATGCTGTGTGTTTCCCTTCAGAAATGGAGTTAAATCCCAGGCTCTGTGTCTTCCTACAAGCAAGACTTCGTTTCAGGTAAGGGCAGTCACTTTTCAGCTCAAACGAACTACATCGTTCACGAAGCTCACACGTTTCTCATCTTAACAGACAAGCATTGGATGTTAGAGCACCAGTGCTTTGTATCAGTTTCAGAAGCAGATTTGGACTACATATGGTCTGTATGTGTAGGAAACACCGTTCTTTTGTTCTCAGCACACACACGTTTCCTGCTGTCTAGAGACTCTAGAAAGCAAGAGCATGCTTCCTGCTCTAAAGCAGAGTGTGATCCATGGATGAGAACTATGCTGTGTGTTTCCCTTCAGAAATGGAGTTAAATCCCAGGCTCTGTGTCTTCCTACAAGCAAGACTTCGTTTCAGGTAAGGGCAGTCATTTTTCTGCTCAAACGAACTACATTGTTCACGAAGCTCACACGTTTCTCATCTTAACTGACAAGCATTGGATGTTAGAGGAACAGTGCATTGTATCAGTTTCAGAAGCAGATTTGGACTACATATGGTCTGTATGTGTAGGAAACACCGTTCTTTTGTTCTGGGCACACTCAGATTTCCTGCTGTATTAGAGACTCAAGAAATCAAGAGCGTGCTTCTTGCTCTAAAGCAGAGTGTGTTCCATGGATGAGAACTATGCTGTGTGTTTCCCTTCAGAAATGGAGTTAAATCCCAGGCTCTGTGTCTTCCTAGAGGCAAGACTTCGTTTAACTTAAGGGCATTCACTTTTCAGCTCAAACGAACTACATCGTTCACGAAGCTCACACGTTTCTCATCTTAACAGACAAGCATTGGATGTTAGAGGACCAGTGCTTTGTATCAGTTTCAGAAGCAGAGTTGGACTAGATATGGTCCGTATGTGTAGGAAACACCGTTCTTTTGTTCTCAGCACACTCACGTTTCCTGCTGTCTAGAGACTCTAGAAATCAAGAGTGTGCTTCTGGCTCTAAAGCAGAGTGTGATCCATGGATGACAACTATGCTGTATGTTTTCCATCAGAAATGTTGTTAAATCCCAGGCTCTGTGTCTTCATACAAGCAAGACTTCGTTTCAGGAAAGGGCAGTCACTTTTCAGCTCAAAGGAACTACATCGTTCACGAAGCTCACACGTTTCTCATCTTAACTGACAAGCATTGGATGTTAGAGGAACACTGCATTGTATCAGTTTCAGAAGCAGATTTGGACTACATATGGTCTGTATGTGTAGGAAACACTGTTCTTTTGTTCTGGGCACACTCAGATTTCCTGCTGTATTAGAGACTCAAGAAATCAAGCGCGTGCTTCTTGCTCTAAAGCAGAGTATGATCCATGGATGAGAACTATGCTGTGTGTTTCCCTTCAGAAATGGAGTTAAATCCCAGGCTCTGTGTCTTCCTAGAGGCAAGACTTCGTTTCATGTAAGGGCAGTAACTTTTCAGCTCAAAGGAACTACGTCGTTCACAAAGCTCACACGTTTCTCATCTCAACAGACGAGCATTGGTGTTAGAGGACCAGTGCTTTGTATCAGTTTAAGAAGCAGAGTTGGACTAGATATGGTCGGTATGTGTAGGAAACACAGTTCTTTTGTACTCGGGACACTCACGTTTCCTGCTGTCTTAGATCCTCTAGAAAGCAAGAGCGTGCTTCTTGTTCTAAAGCAGAGTGTGATCAATGGATGAGAACACTGCTGTGTGTTTCACTTCAGAAATGGAGTTAAATCCCAGGCTCTGAGTCTTCCTACAAGCAAGACTTCATTTCAGAAAAGGTCAGTCATTTTTAGGCTCAAATGAACTACATCGTTCATGGAGCTCACAGGTTTCTAATCTCAACAGACAAGCATTGGATGTTAGAGGACCAGTGCATTGTATCTGTTTCTGAAGCATATTTGGACTACATATGTTCCGTATGTGTAGGAAACACCATTCTTTTGTTCTAGGCACACTCAGATTTCCTGCTGTATTAGAGACTCCAGAAAGCAAGAGGGTGCTTCTCGCTCTAAAGCAGAGTGTGATCCATGGGTGAGAACTATGCTGTGTGTTTCACTTCAGAATTGGAGTTAAATTCCAGGCTCTCTGTCTTCCTACAAGCAAGACTTCGTTTCAGGTAAGGGCAGTCACTTTTCAGCTCAGACGAACTACATCGTTCATGGAGCTCACAGGTTTCTAATCTCAACAGACAAGCATTGGATGTTAGAGGACCAGTGCTTTGTATCAGTTTCAGAAGCAGAGTTGGACTAGATATGGTCTGCATGTGTAGGAAACACCGTTCTTTTGTTCTCAGCACACTCACGTTTTCTGCTGTCTTAGAGACTCTAGAAATCAAGAGTGTGCTGCTCGCTCTAAAGCAGAGTGTGATCCATTGATGACAACTTTGCTGTGTGTTTCCCATCAGAAATGGAGTTAAATCCCAGGCTCTGTGTCTTCCTACAAGCAAGACTTCGTTTCAGGTAAGGGCAGTCACTTTTCAGCTCAAACGAACTACATCGTTCATGGAGCTCAAACGTTTTTCATCTCAACAGACAAGCATTGGATGTTAGAGGACCAGTGCTTTGTATCAGTTTAAGAAGCAGAGTTGGCCTAGATATGGTCCGTATATGTAGGAAACACCGTTCTTTTGTTCTCAGCAAAGTCATGTTTCCTGCTGTCTTAGAGACTCTAGAAAGCAAGAGCATGCCTCTTGCTCTAAAGCAGAGGGTGATCCATGGATGAGAACTATGCTGTGTGTTTCCCTTCAGAAATGGAGTTAAATCCCGGGCTCTGTGTCTTCCTACAAGCAAGACTTCGTTTCAGGGAAGGGCAGTCACTTTTTAGCTCAAACGAACTACATCGTTCACGAAGCTCACACGTTTCTCATCTTAACAGACAAGCATTGGATGTTAGAGCACCAGTTCTTTGTATCAGTTTCAGAAGCAGAGTTGGACTAGATATGGTCCGCATGTGTAGGAAACACCGTTCTTTTGTTCTCAGCACACAAGTTTCCTGCTGTCTAGAGACTCTAGAAAGCAAGAGCATGCTTCTTGCTCTAAAGCAGAGTGTGATCCATGGATGAGAACTATGCTGTGTGTTTCCCTTCAGAAATGGAGTTAAATCCCAGGCTCTGTGTCTTCCTACAAGCAAGACTTCATTTCAGGTAAGGGCAGTCACTTTTCAGCTCAAAGGAACTACATATTTCACGAAGCTCACACGTTTCTCATCTTAACAGACAAGCATTGGATGTTAGAGCACCAGTGCTTTGTATCAGTTTCAGAAGCAGAGTTGGACTAGATATGGTCCGTATGTGTAGGAAACACCGTTCTTTTGTTCTCAGCACACACACGTTTCCTGCTGTCTAGAGACTCTAGAAAGCAAGAGCATGATTCTTGCTCTAAAGCAGAGTGTGATCCATGGATGAGAACTATGCTGTGTGTTTCCCTTCAGAAATGGAGTTAAATCCCAGGCTCTGTGTCTTCCTACAAGCAAGAATTCGTTTCAGGTAAGGGCAGTCATTTTTCTGCTCAAACGAACTACATTGTTCACGAAGCTCACACGTTTCTCATCTTAACTGACAAGCATTGGATGTTAGAGGAACAGTGCATTGTATCAGTTTCAGAAGCAGATTTGGACTACATATGGTCTGTATGTGTAGGAAATACCGTTCTTTTGTTCTGGGCACACTCAGATTTCCTGCTGTATTAGAGACTCAAGAAATCAAGAGCGTGCTTCTTGCTCTAAAGCAGAGTGTGTTCCATGGATGAGAACTATGCTGTGTGTTTCCCTTCAGAAATGGAGTTAAATCCCAGGCTCTGTGTCTTCCTACAAGCAAGACTTCGTTTCAGGTAAGGGCAGTCATTTTTCTGCACAAACGAACTACATTGTTCACGAAGCTCACACGTTTCTCATCTTAACTGACAAGCATTGGATGTTAGAGGAACAGTGCATTGTATCAGTTTCAGAAGCAGATTTGGACTACATATGGTCTGTATGTGTAGGAAACACCGTTCTTTTGTTCTCAGCACACTCAGGTTTTCTGCTGTCTTAGAGACTCTAGAAATCAAGAGTGTGCTGCTCGCTCTAAAGCAGAGTGTGATCCATTGATGACAACTTTGCTGTGTGTTTCCCATCAGAAATGGAGTTAAATCCCAGGCTCTGTGTCTTCCTACAAGCAAGACTTCGTTTCAGGTAAGGGCAGTCACTTTTCAGCTCAAACGAACTACATCGTTCATGGAGCTCAAACGTTTTTCATCTCAACAGACAAGCATTGGATGTTAGAGGACCAGTGCTTTGTATCAGTTTAAGAAGCAGAGTTGGCCTAAATATGGTCCGTATATGTAGGAAACACCGTTCTTTTGTTCTCAGCAAAATCACGTTTCCTGCTGTCTTAGAGACTCTAGAAAGCAAGAGCATGCCTCTTGCTCTAAAGCAGAGGGTGATCCATGGATGAGAACTATGCTGTGTGTTTCCCTTCAGAAATGGAGTTAAATCCCGGGCTCTGTGTCTTCCTACAAGCAAGACTTCGTTTCAGGGAAGGGCAGTCACTTTTTAGCTCAAACGAACTACATCGTTCACGAAGCTCACACGTTTCTCATCTTAACAGACAAGCATTGGATGTTAGAGCACCAGTGCTTTGTATCAGTTTCAGAAGCAGAGTTGGACTAGATATGGTCCGTATGTGTAGGAAACACCGTTCTTTTGTTCTCAGCACACAAGTTTCCTGCTGTCTAGAGACTCTAGAAAGCAAGAGCATGCTTCTTGCTCTATAGCAGTGTGTGATCCATGGATGAGAACTATGCTGTGTGTTTCCCTTCAGAAATGGAGTTAAATCCCAGGCTCTGTGTCTTCCTACAAGCAAGACTTCATTTCAGGTAAGGGCAGTCACTTTTCAGCTCAAAGGAACTACATATTTCACGAAGCTCACACGTTTCTCATCTTAACAGACAAGCATTGGATGTTAGAGCACCAGTGCTTTGTATCAGTTTCAGAAGCAGAGTTGGACTAGATATGGTCCGTATGTGTAGGAAACACCGTTCTTTTGTTCTCAGCACACACACGTTTCCTGCTGTCTAGAGACTCTAGAAAGCAAGAGCATGCTTCTTGCTCTAAAGCAGAGTGTGATCCATGGATGAGAACTATGCTGTGTGTTTCCCTTCAGAAATGGAGTTAAATCCCAGGCTCTGTGTCTTCCTACAAGCAAGACTTCGTTTCAGGTAAGGGCAGTCATTTTTCTGCTCAAACGAACTACATTGTTCACGAAGCTCACACGTTTCTCATCTTAACTGACAAGCATTGGATGTTAGAGGAACAGTGCATTGTATCAGTTTCAGAAGCAGATTTGGACTACATATGGTCTGTATGTGTAGGAAACACCGTTCTTTTGTTCTGGGCACACTCAGATTTCCTGCTGTATTAGAGACTCAAGAAATCAAGAGCGTGCTTCTTGCTCTAAAGCAGAGTGTGTTCCATGGATGAGAACTATGCTGTGTGTTTCCCTTCAGAAATGGAGTTAAATCACAGGATCTGTGTCTTCCTAGAGGCAAGACTTCGTTTCACTTAAGGGCAGTCACTTTTCAGCTCAAACGAACTACATCGTTCACGATCTCACACGTTTCTCATCTTAACAGACAAGCATTGGATGTTAGAGGACCAGTGCTTTGTATCAGTTTCAGAAGCAGAGTTGGACTAGATATGGTCCGTATGTGTAGGAAACACCGTTCTTTTGTTCTCAGCACACAAGTTTCTTGCTGTCTAGAGACTCTAGAAAGCAAGAGCGTGCTTCTTGTTCTAAAGCAGAGTGCGATCAATGGATGAGAACACTGCTGTGTGTTTCACTTCAGAAATGGAGGTAAATCCCAGGCTCTGTGTCTTCCTACAAGCAAGACTTCATTTCAGGTAACGGCAGTCATTTTTCTGCTCAAACGAACTACATCGTTCACGAAGCTCACACGTTTCTCATCTTAACTGACAAGCATTGGATGTTAGAGGAACAGTGCATTGTATCAGTTTCAGAAGCAGATTTGGACTACATATGGTCTGTATGTGTAGGAAACACCGTTCTTTTGTTCTGGGCACACTCAGATTTCCTGCTGTATTAGAGACTCTAGAAAGCAAGAGCGTGCATCTTGATGTAAAGCAGAGTGTGATCCATGGGTGAGAACTATGCTGTGTGTTTCCCTTCAGAAATGCAGTTAAATCCCAGGCTCTGTGTCTTCCTACAAGCAAGACTTCGTTTCAGGTAAGGGCAGTCACTTTTCAGCTCAAAGGAACTACATCATTCACGGAGCTCACACGTTTCTAATCTTAACAGACAAGCATTGGATGTTATAGGACCAGTGCTTTGTATTAGTTTCAGAAGCAGAGTTGGACTAGATATGGTCTGTATGTGAAGGAAACACCGTTCCTTTGTTCTCACCACACTCAAGTTTCCTGCTGTCTTAGAGACTCTAGAAATCAAGAGTGTACTTCTCGCTCTAAAGCAGAGTGTGATCAATGGATGAGAACTATGCTGTGTGTTTTCCTTCAGAAATGGAGTTAAATCCCAGGCTCTGTGTCTTCCTACAAGCAAGACTTCGTTTCAGGTAAGGGCAGTCACATTTCAGCTCAAACGATCTACATCGTTCACGGAGCTCACACGTTTCTCATCTCAACAGACAAGCATTGGATGTTAGAGCACCAGTCTTTGTATCAGTTTCAGAAGCAGAGTTGGACTAGATATGGTCCGTATGTGTAGGAAACACAGTTCTTTTGTTCTCAGCACACTCACGTTTCCTGCTGTCTAGAGACTCTAGAAAACAAGAGCGTGCTTCTCGCTCTAAAGCAGAGTGTGATCCATGGGTGAGAACTATGCTGTGTGTTTCCCTTTAGAAATGGAGTTAAATCCCAGGCTCTGTGTCCTCCTACAAGCAAGACTTCGTTTCAGGTAAGGGAAGTCACGTTTCAGCTCAAAGGAACTACAACGTTCACGTAGCTCACAGGTTTCTAATATTTACAGACAAGCATTGGATGTAAGAGGACCAGTGCTTTGTATCAGTTTCAGAAGCAGAGTTGGACTAGATATGGTCTGCATGTGTAGGAAACACCGTTCTTTTGTTCTCAGCACACTCACGTTTTCTGCTGTCTTAGAGACTCTGGAAATCAAGAGTGTGCTGCTCGCTCTAAAGCAGAGTGTGATCCATTGATGACAACTTTGCTGTGTGTTTCCCATCAGAAATGGAGTTAAATCCCAGGCTCTGTGTCTTCCTACAAGCAAGACTTCGTTTCAGGTAAGGGCAGTCACTTTTCAGCTCAAACGAACTACATCGTTCATGGAGCTCAAACGTTTTTCATCTCAACAGACAAGCATTGCATGTTAGAGGACCAGTGCTTTGTATCAGTTTAAGAAGCAGAGTTGGACTAGATATGGTCCGTATATGTAGGAAACACCGTTCTTTTGTTCTCAGCAAAATCACGTTTCCTGCTGTGTTAGAGACTCTAGAAAGCAAGAGCATGCTTCTTGCTCTAAAGCAGAGTGTGATCCATGGATGAGAACTATGCTGTGTGTTTCCCTTCAGAAATGGAGTTAAATCCCAGGCTCTGTGTCTTCCTACAAGCAAGACTTCGTTTCAGGTAAGGGCAGTCACTTTTCAGCTCAAACGAACTACATCGTTCACGAAGCTCACACGTTTCTCATCTTAACAGACAAGCATTGGATGTTAGAGCACCAGTGCTTTGTATCAGTTTCAGAAGCAGATTTGGACTACATATGGTCTGTATGTGTAGGAAACACCGTTCTTTTGTTCTCAGCACACACACGTTTCCTGCTGTCTAGAGACTCTAGAAAGCAAGAGCATGCTTCCTGCTCTAAAGCAGAGTGTGATCCATGGATGAGAACTATGCTGTGTGTTTCCCTTCAGAAATGGAGTTAAATCCCAGGCTCTGTGTCTTCCTAGAGGCAAGACTTCGTTTAACTTAAGGGCATTCACTTTTCAGCTCAAACGAACTACATCGTTCACGAAGCTCACACGTTTCTCATCTTAACAGACAAGCATTGGATGTTAGAGGACCAGTGCTTTGTATCAGTTTCAGAAGCAGAGTTGGACTAGATATGGTCCGTATGTGTAGGAAACACCGTTCTTTTGTTCTCAGCACACTCACGTTTCCTGCTGTCTAGAGACTCTAGAAATCAAGAGTGTGCTTCTGGCTCTAAAGCAGAGTGTGATCCATGGATGACAACTATGCTGTATGTTTTCCATCAGAAATGTTGTTAAATCCCAGGCTCTGTGTCTTCATACAAGCAAGACTTCGTTTCAGGAAAGGGCAGTCACTTTTCAGCTCAAAGGAACTACATCGTTCACGAAGCTCACACGTTTCTCATCTTAACTGACAAGCATTGGATGTTAGAGGAACACTGCATTGTATCAGTTTCAGAAGCAGATTTGGACTACATATGGTCTGTATGTGTAGGAAACACTGTTCTTTTGTTCTGGGCACACTCAGATTTCCTGCTGTATTAGAGACTCAAGAAATCAAGCGCGTGCTTCTTGCTCTAAAGCAGAGTATGATCCATGGATGAGAACTATGCTGTGTGTTTCCCTTCAGAAATGGAGTTAAATCCCAGGCTCTGTGTCTTCCTAGAGGCAAGACTTCGTTTCATGTAAGGGCAGTAACTTTTCAGCTCAAAGGAACTACGTCGTTCACAAAGCTCACACGTTTCTCATCTCAACAGACGAGCATTGGTGTTAGAGGACCAGTGCTTTGTATCAGTTTAAGAAGCAGAGTTGGACTAGATATGGTCGGTATGTGTAGGAAACACAGTTCTTTTGTACTCGGGACACTCACGTTTCCTGCTGTCTTAGATCCTCTAGAAAGCAAGAGCGTGCTTCTTGTTCTAAAGCAGAGTGTGATCAATGGATGAGAACACTGCTGTGTGTTTCACTTCAGAAATGGAGTTAAATCCCAGGCTCTGAGTCTTCCTACAAGCAAGACTTCATTTCAGAAAAGGTCAGTCATTTTTAGGCTCAAATGAACTACATCGTTCATGGAGCTCACAGGTTTCTAATCTCAACAGACAAGCATTGGATGTTAGAGGACCAGTGCATTGTATCTGTTTCTGAAGCATATTTGGACTACATATGTTCCGTATGTGTAGGAAACACCATTCTTTTGTTCTAGGCACACTCAGATTTCCTGCTGTATTAGAGACTCCAGAAAGCAAGAGGGTGCTTCTCGCTCTAAAGCAGAGTGTGATCCATGGGTGAGAACTATGCTGTGTGTTTCACTTCAGAATTGGAGTTAAATTCCAGGCTCTCTGTCTTCCTACAAGCAAGACTTCGTTTCAGGTAAGGGCAGTCACTTTTCAGCTCAGACGAACTACATCGTTCATGGAGCTCACAGGTTTCTAATCTCAACAGACAAGCATTGGATGTTAGAGGACCAGTGCTTTGTATCAGTTTCAGAAGCAGAGTTGGACTAGATATGGTCTGCATGTGTAGGAAACACCGTTCTTTTGTTCTCAGCACACTCACGTTTTCTGCTGTCTTAGAGACTCTGGAAATCAAGAGTGTGCTGCTCGCTCTAAAGCAGAGTGTGATCCATTGATGACAACTTTGCTGTGTGTTTCCCATCAGAAATGGAGTTAAATCCCAGGCTCTGTGTCTTCCTACAAGCAAGACTTCGTTTCAGGTAAGGGCAGTCACTTTTCAGCTCAAACGAACTACATCGTTCATGGAGCTCAAACGTTTTTCATCTCAACAGACAAGCATTGCATGTTAGAGGACCAGTGCTTTGTATCAGTTTAAGAAGCAGAGTTGGACTAGATATGGTCCGTATATGTAGGAAACACCGTTCTTTTGTTCTCAGCAAAATCACGTTTCCTGCTGTCTTAGAGACTCTAGAAAGCAAGAGCATGCTCCTTGCTCTAAAGCAGAGTGTGATCCATGGATGAGAACTATGCTGTGTGTTTTCCTTCAGAAATGGAGTTAAATCCCAGGCTCTGTGTCTTCCTACAAGCAAGACTTCGTTTCAGGTAAGGGCAGTCACTTTTCAGCTCAAACGAACTACATCGTTCACGAAGCTCACACGTTTCTCATCTTAACAGACAAGCATTGGATGTTAGAGCACCAGTGCTTTGTATCAGTTTCAGAAGCAGAGTTGGACTAGATATGGTCTGTATGTGTAGGAAACACCGTTCTTTTGTTCTCAGCACACACACGTTTCCTGCTGTCTAGAGACTCTAGAAAGCAAGAGCATGCTTCTTGCTCTAAAGCAGAGTGTGATCCATGGATGAGAACTATGCTGTGTGTTTCCCTTCAGAAATGGAGTTAAATCCCAGGCTCTGTGTCTTCCTACAAGCAAGACTTCGTTTCAGGTAAGGGCAGTCATTTTACTGCTCAAACGAACTACATTGTTCACGAAGCTCACACGTTGCTCATCTTAACTGACAAGCATTGGATGTTAGAGGAACAGTGCATTGTATCAGTTTCAGAAGCAGATTTGGACTACATATGGTCTGTATGTGTAGGAAACACCGTTCTTTTTTCTGGGCACACTCAGATTTCCTGCTGTATTAGAGACTCAAGAAATCAAGAGCGTGCTTCTTGCTCTAAAGCAGAGTGTGTTCCATGGATGAGAACTATGCTGTGTGTTTCCCTTCAGAAATGGAGTTAAATCCCAGGCTCTGTGTCTTCCTAGAGGCAAGACTTCGTTTCACTTAAGGGCATTCACTTTTCAGCTCAAACGAACTACATCGTTCACGAAGCTCACACGTTTCTCATCTTAACAGACAAGCATTGGATGTTAGAGGACCAGTGCTTTGTATCAGTTTCAGAAGCAGAGTTGGACTAGATATGGTCCGTATGTGTAGGAAACACCGTTCTTTGGTTTTAACACACTCATGTTTCCTGGTGTCTAGAGACTCTAGAAATCAAGAGTGTGCTTCTGGCTCTAAAGCAGAGTGTGATACATGAATGACAACTATGCTGTATGTTTCCCATCAGAAATGGAGTTAAATCCCAGGCTCTGTGTCTTCATACAAGCAAGACTTCGTTTCAGGAAAGGGCAGTCACTTTTCACCTCAAACGAACTACATCGTTCATGGAGCTCAAACGCATTTCATCTCAACAGACAAGGATTGGATGTTAGAGGACCAGTGCTTTGTATCAGTTTAAGAAGCAGAGTTGGACTAGATATGGTCCGTATATGTAGGAAACACCGTTCTTTTGTTCTCAGCACACACACGTTTCCTGCTGTCTAGAGACTCTAGAAAGCAAGAGCATGCTTCTTGCTCTAAAGCAGAGTGTGATCAATGGATGAGAACACTGCTGTGTGTTTCACTTCAGAAATGGAGTTAAATCCCAGGCTCTGAGTCTTCCTACAAGCAAGACGTCGTTTCACGAAAGGTCAGTCATTTTTAGGCTCAAAGAAACTACATCGTTCATGGAGCTCAAAGGTTTCTAATCTCAACAGACAAGCATTGGATGTTAGAGGACCAGTGCATTGTATCTGTTTCAGAAGCATATTTGGACTACATATGTTCCGTATGTGTAGGAAACACCCTTCTTTTGTTCTAGGCACACTCAGATTTCCTGCTGTATTAGAGACTCCAGAAAGCAAGAGGGTGCTTCTCGCTCTAAAGCAGAGTGTCATCCATGGGTGAGAACTATGCTGTGTGTTTTCCTTCAGAAATGGAGTTAAATCCCAGGCTCTGTGTCTTCCTAGTGGCAAGACTTCTTTTCAGGTAAGGGCAGTCACTTTTTAGCTCAAAAGGACTACATCGTTCACGGAGCTCAAACGTTTTTCATCTCAACAGACAAGCATTGGATGTTAGAGGACCAGTGCTTTGTATCAGTTTAAGAAGCAGAGTTGGACTAGATATGGTCCGTATGTGTAGGAAACACTGTTCTTTTATTCTCAGCACACTCATGTTTCCTAGTGTCTTAGAGACTCTAGAAAGCAAGAGCATGCTTCTTGCTCTAAAGCAGCGTGTGATCCATGGATGAGAACTATGCTGTGTGTTTCTCTTCAGAAATGGAGTTAAATGCCAGGCTCTGTGTCTTTCTACAAGCAAGACTTCGTTTCAGGTAAGGGCAGTCACTTTTCAGCTCAGACGAACTACATCGTTCATGGAGCTCACAGGTTTCTAATCTCAACAGACAAGCATTGGATGTTAGAGGACCAGTGCTTTGTATCAGTTTCAGAAGCAGAGTTGGACTAGATATGGTCTGCATGTGTAGGAAACACCGTTCTTTTGTTCTCAGCACACTCACGTTTTCTGCTGTCTTAGAGACTCTAGAAATCAAGAGTGTGCTGCTCGCTCTAAAGCAGAGTGTGATCCATTGATGACAACTTTGCTGTGTGTTTCCCATCAGAAATGGAGTTAAATCCCAGGCTCTGTGTCTTCCTACAAGCAAGACTTCGTTTCAGGTAAGGGCAGTCACTTTTCAGCTCAAACGAACTACATCGTTCATGGAGCTCAAACGTTTTTCATCTCAACAGACAAGCATTGGATGTTAGAGGACCAGTGCTTTGTATCAGTTTAAGAAGCAGAGTTGGCCTAGATATGGTCCGTATATGTAGGAAACACCGTTCTTTTGTTCTCAGCAAAGTCATGTTTCCTGCTGTCTTAGAGACTCTAGAAAGCAAGAGCATGCCTCTTGCTCTAAAGCAGAGGGTGATCCATGGATGAGAACTATGCTGTGTGTTTCCCTTCAGAAATGGAGTTAAATCCCGGGCTCTGTGTCTTCCTACAAGCAAGACTTCGTTTCAGGGAAGGGCAGTCACTTTTTAGCTCAAACGAACTACATCGTTCACGAAGCTCACACGTTTCTCATCTTAACAGACAAGCATTGGATGTTAGAGCACCAGTTCTTTGTATCAGTTTCAGAAGCAGAGTTGGACTAGATATGGTCCGCATGTGTAGGAAACACCGTTCTTTTGTTCTCAGCACACAAGTTTCCTGCTGTCTAGAGACTCTAGAAAGCAAGAGCATGCTTCTTGCTCTAAAGCAGAGTGTGATCCATGGATGAGAACTATGCTGTGTGTTTCCCTTCAGAAATGGAGTTAAATCCCAGGCTCTGTGTCTTCCTACAAGCAAGACTTCATTTCAGGTAAGGGCAGTCACTTTTCAGCTCAAAGGAACTACATATTTCACGAAGCTCACACGTTTCTCATCTTAACAGACAAGCATTGGATGTTAGAGCACCAGTGCTTTGTATCAGTTTCAGAAGCAGAGTTGGACTAGATATGGTCCGTATGTGTAGGAAACACCGTTCTTTTGTTCTCAGCACACACACGTTTCCTGCTGTCTAGAGACTCTAGAAAGCAAGAGCATGATTCTTGCTCTAAAGCAGAGTGTGATCCATGGATGAGAACTATGCTGTGTGTTTCCCTTCAGAAATGGAGTTAAATCCCAGGCTCTGTGTCTTCCTACAAGCAAGAATTCGTTTCAGGTAAGGGCAGTCATTTTTCTGCTCAAACGAACTACATTGTTCACGAAGCTCACACGTTTCTCATCTTAACTGACAAGCATTGGATGTTAGAGGAACAGTGCATTGTATCAGTTTCAGAAGCAGATTTGGACTACATATGGTCTGTATGTGTAGGAAATACCGTTCTTTTGTTCTGGGCACACTCAGATTTCCTGCTGTATTAGAGACTCAAGAAATCAAGAGCGTGCTTCTTGCTCTAAAGCAGAGTGTGTTCCATGGATGAGAACTATGCTGTGTGTTTCCCTTCAGAAATGGAGTTAAATCCCAGGCTCTGTGTCTTCCTACAAGCAAGACTTCGTTTCAGGTAAGGGCAGTCATTTTTCTGCACAAACGAACTACATTGTTCACGAAGCTCACACGTTTCTCATCTTAACTGACAAGCATTGGATGTTAGAGGAACAGTGCATTGTATCAGTTTCAGAAGCAGATTTGGACTACATATGGTCTGTATGTGTAGGAAACACCGTTCTTTTGTTCTCAGCACACTCAGGTTTTCTGCTGTCTTAGAGACTCTAGAAATCAAGAGTGTGCTGCTCGCTCTAAAGCAGAGTGTGATCCATTGATGACAACTTTGCTGTGTGTTTCCCATCAGAAATGGAGTTAAATCCCAGGCTCTGTGTCTTCCTACAAGCAAGACTTCGTTTCAGGTAAGGGCAGTCACTTTTCAGCTCAAACGAACTACATCGTTCATGGAGCTCAAACGTTTTTCATCTCAACAGACAAGCATTGGATGTTAGAGGACCAGTGCTTTGTATCAGTTTAAGAAGCAGAGTTGGCCTAAATATGGTCCGTATATGTAGGAAACACCGTTCTTTTGTTCTCAGCAAAATCACGTTTCCTGCTGTCTTAGAGACTCTAGAAAGCAAGAGCATGCCTCTTGCTCTAAAGCAGAGGGTGATCCATGGATGAGAACTATGCTGTGTGTTTCCCTTCAGAAATGGAGTTAAATCCCGGGCTCTGTGTCTTCCTACAAGCAAGACTTCGTTTCAGGGAAGGGCAGTCACTTTTTAGCTCAAACGAACTACATCGTTCACGAAGCTCACACGTTTCTCATCTTAACAGACAAGCATTGGATGTTAGAGCACCAGTGCTTTGTATCAGTTTCAGAAGCAGAGTTGGACTAGATATGGTCCGTATGTGTAGGAAACACCGTTCTTTTGTTCTCAGCACACAAGTTTCCTGCTGTCTAGAGACTCTAGAAAGCAAGAGCATGCTTCTTGCTCTATAGCAGTGTGTGATCCATGGATGAGAACTATGCTGTGTGTTTCCCTTCAGAAATGGAGTTAAATCCCAGGCTCTGTGTCTTCCTACAAGCAAGACTTCATTTCAGGTAAGGGCAGTCACTTTTCAGCTCAAAGGAACTACATATTTCACGAAGCTCACACGTTTCTCATCTTAACAGACAAGCATTGGATGTTAGAGCACCAGTGCTTTGTATCAGTTTCAGAAGCAGAGTTGGACTAGATATGGTCCGTATGTGTAGGAAACACCGTTCTTTTGTTCTCAGCACACACACGTTTCCTGCTGTCTAGAGACTCTAGAAAGCAAGAGCATGCTTCTTGCTCTAAAGCAGAGTGTGATCCATGGATGAGAACTATGCTGTGTGTTTCCCTTCAGAAATGGAGTTAAATCCCAGGCTCTGTGTCTTCCTACAAGCAAGACTTCGTTTCAGGTAAGGGCAGTCATTTTTCTGCTCAAACGAACTACATTGTTCACGAAGCTCACACGTTTCTCATCTTAACTGACAAGCATTGGATGTTAGAGGAACAGTGCATTGTATCAGTTTCAGAAGCAGATTTGGACTACATATGGTCTGTATGTGTAGGAAACACCGTTCTTTTGTTCTGGGCACACTCAGATTTCCTGCTGTATTAGAGACTCAAGAAATCAAGAGCGTGCTTCTTGCTCTAAAGCAGAGTGTGTTCCATGGATGAGAACTATGCTGTGTGTTTCCCTTCAGAAATGGAGTTAAATCACAGGATCTGTGTCTTCCTAGAGGCAAGACTTCGTTTCACTTAAGGGCAGTCACTTTTCAGCTCAAACGAACTACATCGTTCACGATCTCACACGTTTCTCATCTTAACAGACAAGCATTGGATGTTAGAGGACCAGTGCTTTGTATCAGTTTCAGAAGCAGAGTTGGACTAGATATGGTCCGTATGTGTAGGAAACACCGTTCTTTTGTTCTCAGCACACAAGTTTCTTGCTGTCTAGAGACTCTAGAAAGCAAGAGCGTGCTTCTTGTTCTAAAGCAGAGTGCGATCAATGGATGAGAACACTGCTGTGTGTTTCACTTCAGAAATGGAGGTAAATCCCAGGCTCTGTGTCTTCCTACAAGCAAGACTTCATTTCAGGTAACGGCAGTCATTTTTCTGCTCAAACGAACTACATCGTTCACGAAGCTCACACGTTTCTCATCTTAACTGACAAGCATTGGATGTTAGAGGAACAGTGCATTGTATCAGTTTCAGAAGCAGATTTGGACTACATATGGTCTGTATGTGTAGGAAACACCGTTCTTTTGTTCTGGGCACACTCAGATTTCCTGCTGTATTAGAGACTCTAGAAAGCAAGAGCGTGCATCTTGATGTAAAGCAGAGTGTGATCCATGGGTGAGAACTATGCTGTGTGTTTCCCTTCAGAAATGCAGTTAAATCCCAGGCTCTGTGTCTTCCTACAAGCAAGACTTCGTTTCAGGTAAGGGCAGTCACTTTTCAGCTCAAAGGAACTACATCATTCACGGAGCTCACACGTTTCTAATCTTAACAGACAAGCATTGGATGTTATAGGACCAGTGCTTTGTATTAGTTTCAGAAGCAGAGTTGGACTAGATATGGTCTGTATGTGAAGGAAACACCGTTCCTTTGTTCTCACCACACTCAAGTTTCCTGCTGTCTTAGAGACTCTAGAAATCAAGAGTGTACTTCTCGCTCTAAAGCAGAGTGTGATCAATGGATGAGAACTATGCTGTGTGTTTTCCTTCAGAAATGGAGTTAAATCCCAGGCTCTGTGTCTTCCTACAAGCAAGACTTCGTTTCAGGTAAGGGCAGTCACATTTCAGCTCAAACGATCTACATCGTTCACGGAGCTCACACGTTTCTCATCTCAACAGACAAGCATTGGATGTTAGAGCACCAGTCTTTGTATCAGTTTCAGAAGCAGAGTTGGACTAGATATGGTCCGTATGTGTAGGAAACACAGTTCTTTTGTTCTCAGCACACTCACGTTTCCTGCTGTCTAGAGACTCTAGAAAACAAGAGCGTGCTTCTCGCTCTAAAGCAGAGTGTGATCCATGGGTGAGAACTATGCTGTGTGTTTCCCTTTAGAAATGGAGTTAAATCCCAGGCTCTGTGTCCTCCTACAAGCAAGACTTCGTTTCAGGTAAGGGAAGTCACGTTTCAGCTCAAAGGAACTACAACGTTCACGTAGCTCACAGGTTTCTAATATTTACAGACAAGCATTGGATGTAAGAGGACCAGTGCTTTGTATCAGTTTCAGAAGCAGAGTTGGACTAGATATGGTCTGCATGTGTAGGAAACACCGTTCTTTTGTTCTCAGCACACTCACGTTTTCTGCTGTCTTAGAGACTCTGGAAATCAAGAGTGTGCTGCTCGCTCTAAAGCAGAGTGTGATCCATTGATGACAACTTTGCTGTGTGTTTCCCATCAGAAATGGAGTTAAATCCCAGGCTCTGTGTCTTCCTACAAGCAAGACTTCGTTTCAGGTAAGGGCAGTCACTTTTCAGCTCAAACGAACTACATCGTTCATGGAGCTCAAACGTTTTTCATCTCAACAGACAAGCATTGCATGTTAGAGGACCAGTGCTTTGTATCAGTTTAAGAAGCAGAGTTGGACTAGATATGGTCCGTATATGTAGGAAACACCGTTCTTTTGTTCTCAGCAAAATCACGTTTCCTGCTGTGTTAGAGACTCTAGAAAGCAAGAGCATGCTTCTTGCTCTAAAGCAGAGTGTGATCCATGGATGAGAACTATGCTGTGTGTTTCCCTTCAGAAATGGAGTTAAATCCCAGGCTCTGTGTCTTCCTACAAGCAAGACTTCGTTTCAGGTAAGGGCAGTCACTTTTCAGCTCAAACGAACTACATCGTTCACGAAGCTCACACGTTTCTCATCTTAACAGACAAGCATTGGATGTTAGAGCACCAGTGCTTTGTATCAGTTTCAGAAGCAGATTTGGACTACATATGGTCTGTATGTGTAGGAAACACCGTTCTTTTGTTCTCAGCACACACACGTTTCCTGCTGTCTAGAGACTCTAGAAAGCAAGAGCATGCTTCCTGCTCTAAAGCAGAGTGTGATCCATGGATGAGAACTATGCTGTGTGTTTCCCTTCAGAAATGGAGTTAAATCCCAGGCTCTGTGTCTTCCTAGAGGCAAGACTTCGTTTAACTTAAGGGCATTCACTTTTCAGCTCAAACGAACTACATCGTTCACGAAGCTCACACGTTTCTCATCTTAACAGACAAGCATTGGATGTTAGAGGACCAGTGCTTTGTATCAGTTTCAGAAGCAGAGTTGGACTAGATATGGTCCGTATGTGTAGGAAACACCGTTCTTTTGTTCTCAGCACACTCACGTTTCCTGCTGTCTAGAGACTCTAGAAATCAAGAGTGTGCTTCTGGCTCTAAAGCAGAGTGTGATCCATGGATGACAACTATGCTGTATGTTTTCCATCAGAAATGTTGTTAAATCCCAGGCTCTGTGTCTTCATACAAGCAAGACTTCGTTTCAGGAAAGGGCAGTCACTTTTCAGCTCAAAGGAACTACATCGTTCACGAAGCTCACACGTTTCTCATCTTAACTGACAAGCATTGGATGTTAGAGGAACACTGCATTGTATCAGTTTCAGAAGCAGATTTGGACTACATATGGTCTGTATGTGTAGGAAACACTGTTCTTTTGTTCTGGGCACACTCAGATTTCCTGCTGTATTAGAGACTCAAGAAATCAAGCGCGTGCTTCTTGCTCTAAAGCAGAGTATGATCCATGGATGAGAACTATGCTGTGTGTTTCCCTTCAGAAATGGAGTTAAATCCCAGGCTCTGTGTCTTCCTAGAGGCAAGACTTCGTTTCATGTAAGGGCAGTAACTTTTCAGCTCAAAGGAACTACGTCGTTCACAAAGCTCACACGTTTCTCATCTCAACAGACGAGCATTGGTGTTAGAGGACCAGTGCTTTGTATCAGTTTAAGAAGCAGAGTTGGACTAGATATGGTCGGTATGTGTAGGAAACACAGTTCTTTTGTACTCGGGACACTCACGTTTCCTGCTGTCTTAGATCCTCTAGAAAGCAAGAGCGTGCTTCTTGTTCTAAAGCAGAGTGTGATCAATGGATGAGAACACTGCTGTGTGTTTCACTTCAGAAATGGAGTTAAATCCCAGGCTCTGAGTCTTCCTACAAGCAAGACTTCATTTCAGAAAAGGTCAGTCATTTTTAGGCTCAAATGAACTACATCGTTCATGGAGCTCACAGGTTTCTAATCTCAACAGACAAGCATTGGATGTTAGAGGACCAGTGCATTGTATCTGTTTCTGAAGCATATTTGGACTACATATGTTCCGTATGTGTAGGAAACACCATTCTTTTGTTCTAGGCACACTCAGATTTCCTGCTGTATTAGAGACTCCAGAAAGCAAGAGGGTGCTTCTCGCTCTAAAGCAGAGTGTGATCCATGGGTGAGAACTATGCTGTGTGTTTCACTTCAGAATTGGAGTTAAATTCCAGGCTCTCTGTCTTCCTACAAGCAAGACTTCGTTTCAGGTAAGGGCAGTCACTTTTCAGCTCAGACGAACTACATCGTTCATGGAGCTCACAGGTTTCTAATCTCAACAGACAAGCATTGGATGTTAGAGGACCAGTGCTTTGTATCAGTTTCAGAAGCAGAGTTGGACTAGATATGGTCTGCATGTGTAGGAAACACCGTTCTTTTGTTCTCAGCACACTCACGTTTTCTGCTGTCTTAGAGACTCTGGAAATCAAGAGTGTGCTGCTCGCTCTAAAGCAGAGTGTGATCCATTGATGACAACTTTGCTGTGTGTTTCCCATCAGAAATGGAGTTAAATCCCAGGCTCTGTGTCTTCCTACAAGCAAGACTTCGTTTCAGGTAAGGGCAGTCACTTTTCAGCTCAAACGAACTACATCGTTCATGGAGCTCAAACGTTTTTCATCTCAACAGACAAGCATTGCATGTTAGAGGACCAGTGCTTTGTATCAGTTTAAGAAGCAGAGTTGGACTAGATATGGTCCGTATATGTAGGAAACACCGTTCTTTTGTTCTCAGCAAAATCACGTTTCCTGCTGTCTTAGAGACTCTAGAAAGCAAGAGCATGCTCCTTGCTCTAAAGCAGAGTGTGATCCATGGATGAGAACTATGCTGTGTGTTTTCCTTCAGAAATGGAGTTAAATCCCAGGCTCTGTGTCTTCCTACAAGCAAGACTTCGTTTCAGGTAAGGGCAGTCACTTTTCAGCTCAAACGAACTACATCGTTCACGAAGCTCACACGTTTCTCATCTTAACAGACAAGCATTGGATGTTAGAGCACCAGTGCTTTGTATCAGTTTCAGAAGCAGAGTTGGACTAGATATGGTCTGTATGTGTAGGAAACACCGTTCTTTTGTTCTCAGCACACACACGTTTCCTGCTGTCTAGAGACTCTAGAAAGCAAGAGCATGCTTCTTGCTCTAAAGCAGAGTGTGATCCATGGATGAGAACTATGCTGTGTGTTTCCCTTCAGAAATGGAGTTAAATCCCAGGCTCTGTGTCTTCCTACAAGCAAGACTTCGTTTCAGGTAAGGGCAGTCATTTTACTGCTCAAACGAACTACATTGTTCACGAAGCTCACACGTTGCTCATCTTAACTGACAAGCATTGGATGTTAGAGGAACAGTGCATTGTATCAGTTTCAGAAGCAGATTTGGACTACATATGGTCTGTATGTGTAGGAAACACCGTTCTTTTTTCTGGGCACACTCAGATTTCCTGCTGTATTAGAGACTCAAGAAATCAAGAGCGTGCTTCTTGCTCTAAAGCAGAGTGTGTTCCATGGATGAGAACTATGCTGTGTGTTTCCCTTCAGAAATGGAGTTAAATCCCAGGCTCTGTGTCTTCCTAGAGGCAAGACTTCGTTTCACTTAAGGGCATTCACTTTTCAGCTCAAACGAACTACATCGTTCACGAAGCTCACACGTTTCTCATCTTAACAGACAAGCATTGGATGTTAGAGGACCAGTGCTTTGTATCAGTTTCAGAAGCAGAGTTGGACTAGATATGGTCCGTATGTGTAGGAAACACCGTTCTTTGGTTTTAACACACTCATGTTTCCTGGTGTCTAGAGACTCTAGAAATCAAGAGTGTGCTTCTGGCTCTAAAGCAGAGTGTGATACATGAATGACAACTATGCTGTATGTTTCCCATCAGAAATGGAGTTAAATCCCAGGCTCTGTGTCTTCATACAAGCAAGACTTCGTTTCAGGAAAGGGCAGTCACTTTTCACCTCAAACGAACTACATCGTTCATGGAGCTCAAACGCATTTCATCTCAACAGACAAGGATTGGATGTTAGAGGACCAGTGCTTTGTATCAGTTTAAGAAGCAGAGTTGGACTAGATATGGTCCGTATATGTAGGAAACACCGTTCTTTTGTTCTCAGCACACACACGTTTCCTGCTGTCTAGAGACTCTAGAAAGCAAGAGCATGCTTCTTGCTCTAAAGCAGAGTGTGATCAATGGATGAGAACACTGCTGTGTGTTTCACTTCAGAAATGGAGTTAAATCCCAGGCTCTGAGTCTTCCTACAAGCAAGACGTCGTTTCACGAAAGGTCAGTCATTTTTAGGCTCAAAGAAACTACATCGTTCATGGAGCTCAAAGGTTTCTAATCTCAACAGACAAGCATTGGATGTTAGAGGACCAGTGCATTGTATCTGTTTCAGAAGCATATTTGGACTACATATGTTCCGTATGTGTAGGAAACACCCTTCTTTTGTTCTAGGCACACTCAGATTTCCTGCTGTATTAGAGACTCCAGAAAGCAAGAGGGTGCTTCTCGCTCTAAAGCAGAGTGTCATCCATGGGTGAGAACTATGCTGTGTGTTTTCCTTCAGAAATGGAGTTAAATCCCAGGCTCTGTGTCTTCCTAGTGGCAAGACTTCTTTTCAGGTAAGGGCAGTCACTTTTTAGCTCAAAAGGACTACATCGTTCACGGAGCTCAAACGTTTTTCATCTCAACAGACAAGCATTGGATGTTAGAGGACCAGTGCTTTGTATCAGTTTAAGAAGCAGAGTTGGACTAGATATGGTCCGTATGTGTAGGAAACACTGTTCTTTTATTCTCAGCACACTCATGTTTCCTAGTGTCTTAGAGACTCTAGAAAGCAAGAGCATGCTTCTTGCTCTAAAGCAGCGTGTGATCCATGGATGAGAACTATGCTGTGTGTTTCTCTTCAGAAATGGAGTTAAATGCCAGGCTCTGTGTCTTTCTACAAGCAAGACTTCGTTTCAGGTAAGGGCAGTCACTTTTCAGCTCAAACGAACTACATCGTTCACAAAGCTCACACGTTTCTCTTCATAACAGACAAGCATTGGATGTTAAAGGACCAGTGCTTTGTATCAGTTTCAGAAGCAGAGTTGGACTAGATATGGTCCGTATGTGTAGGGAAGACCGTTCTTTTGTTCTCAGCACACACACGTTTCCTGCTGTCTTAGAGACTCTAGAAAGCAAGAGCCTGCTTCTTGTTCTAAAGCAGAGTGGGATCAATGGATGATTACACTGCTGTGTGTTTCACTTCAGAAATGGAGTTAAATCCCAGGCTCTGTGTCTTCCTAGAGGCAAGACTTCGTTTCAGGTAAGGGCAGTCTCTTTTCAGCTCAAACGAACTACGTCGTTCACGAAGCTCACACGTTTCTCATCTCAACAGACAAGCATTGGATGTTAGAGGACCAGTGCTTTGTATCAGTTTCAGAAGCAGAGTTGGACTAGATATGGCCTGCATGTGTAGGAAACACCGTTCTTTTGTTCTCAGCACACACACGTTTCCTGCTGTCTTAGAGACTCTAGAAATCAAGAGTGTGCATCCCGTTCTAAACCAGAGTGTGATCCATGGATGACAACTATGCTGTGTGTTTCCCATCAGAAATGGAGTTAAATCCCAGGCTCTGTGTCTTCCTACAAGCAAGACTTCATTTCAGGTAACGGCAGTCATTTTTCTGCTCAAACGAACTACATCGTTCACGAAGCTCACACGTTTCTCATCTCAACAGACAAGGATTGGATGTTAGAGGACCAGTGCTTTGTATCAGTTTAAGAAGAAGAGTTGGACTAGACATGGTCGGTATGTGTAGGAAACACAGTTCTTTTGTTTTCAGCACACTCACGTTTCCTAGTGTCTTAGAGACTCTAGAAAGCAAGAGCATGCTTCTTGCTCTAAAGCAGAGTGTGATCCATGGATGAGAACTATGCTGTGTGTTTCCCTTCAGAAATGGAGTTAAATCCCAGGCTCTGTGTCTTCCTACAAGCAAGACTTCATTTCAGGTAACGGCAGTCATTTTTCTGCTCAAACGAACTACATCGTTCACGAAGCTCACACGTTTCTCATCTTAACTGACAAGCATTGGATGTTAGAGGAACAGTGCATTGTATCAGTTTCAGAAGCAGATTTGGACTACATATGGTCAGTATGTGTAGGAAACACTGTTCTTTTGTTCTGGGCACACTCAGATTTCCTGCTGTATTAGAGACTCAAGAAATCAAGAGCGTGCTTCTTGCTCTAAAGCAGAGTGTGATCCATGGATGAGAACTATGCTGTGTGTTTTCCTTCAGAAATGGAGTTAAATCCCAGGCTCTGTGTCTTCCTAGTGGCAAGACTTCGTTTCAGGTAAGGGCTGACACTTTTCAGCTCAAACAAACTACATCGTTCACGGAGCTCACACGTTTGTCTTCTTAAGAGACAAGCATTGGATGTTAGAGGACCAGTGCTTTGTATCAGTTTAAGAAGCAGATTTGGACTACATATCGTCAGTATGTGTAGGAAACACCGTTCATTTGTTCTGGGCACCCTCAGATTTCCTGCTGTCTTAGAGACTCTAGAAAGCAAGAGCGTGCTTCTTGCTCTAAAGCAGAGTGTGATCCATGGATATGAACTATGCTGTGTGTTTCCCTTCAGAAATGGAGTTAAATCCCAGGCTCTGTGTCTTCCTACAAGCAAGACTTCGTTTCAGGTAAGGGCAGTCACTTTTCAGCTCAAACGAACTACATCGTTCACGAAGCTCACACGTTTCTCATCTTAACAGACAAGCATTGGATGTTAGAGGACCAGTGCTTTGTATCAGTTTCAGAAGCAGAGTTGGACTAGATATGGTCCGTATGTGTAGAAGACACCGTTCTTTTGTTCTCAGCAAAATCATGTTTCCTGCTGTCTTAGAGACTCTAGAAAGCAAGACCATGCTTCTCGCCCTAAATCAGAGTGTGATCCATGGGTGAGAACTATGCTGTGTGTTTCACTTCAGAAATGGAGTAAAATCCCAGGCTCTGTGTCCTCCTACAAGCAAGACTTCGTTTCAGGTAAGGGCAGTCACTTTTCAGCTCAAAGGAAATACACAGTTCACGGAGCTCACAGGTTTCTAATCTTAACAGGCAAGCATTGGATGTTAGAGGACCAGTGCTTTGTATCAGTTTTAGAAGCAGAGTTGGACTAGATATGGTCTGCATGTGTAGGAAACACTGTTCTTTTGTTCTCAGCACACGCACGTTTTCTGCTGTCTTAGAGACTCTAGAAATCAAGAGTGTGCTTCTCGCTCTAAAGCAGAGTGTGATCCATGGATGACAACTATGCTTTGTGTTTCCCATCAGAAATGGAGTTAAATCCCAGGCTCCGTGTCTTCCTACAAGCAAGACTTCGTTTCAGGTAAGGGCAGTCACTTTTCAGCTCAAACGAACTACATCGTTCATGGAGCTCAAACGTTTTTCATCTCAACAGACAAGGATTGGATGTTAGAGGACCAGTGCTTTGTATCAGTTTCAGAAGCAGAGTTGGACTAGATATGGTCCGTATGTGTAGGAAACACCGTTCTTTTGTTCTCAGCACACACACGTTTCCTGCTGTCTAGAGACTCTAGAAAGCAAGAGCATGCTTCTTGCTCTAAAGCAGAGTGTGACCCATGGATGAGAACTATGCTGTGTGTTTCCCTTCAGAAATGGAGTTAAATCCTAGGCTCTGTGTCTTCCTACAAGCAAGACTTCGTTTCAGGTAAGGGCAGTCATTTTTCTGCTCAAAGGAACTACATCGTTCTCGAAGCTCACACGTTTCTCATCTTAACTGACAAGCATTGGATGTTAGAGGAACAGTGCATTGTATCAGTTTCAGAAGCAGATTTGGACTACATATGGTCTGTATGTGTAGGAAACACTGTTCTTTTGTTCTGGGCACACTCAGATTTCCTGCTGTATTAGAGACTCAAGAAATCAAGCGCGTGCTTCTTGCTCTAAAGCAGATTATGATCCATGGATGAGAACTATGCTGTGTGTTTCCCTTCAGATATGGAGTTAAATCCCAGGCTCTGTGTCTTCCTAGAGGCAAGACTTCGTTTCAGGTAAGGGGAGTCACTTTTCAGCTCAAAATATCTACATCGTTCACGGAGCTCACACGTTTCTCATCTCAACAGACAAGCATTGGATGTTAGAGCACCAGTCTTTGTATCAGTTTCAGAAGCAGAGTTGGTTTAGATATGGTCTGCCTGTGTAGGAAACACCGTTCTTTTGTTCTCAGCACACTCACGTTTTCTGCTGTCTTAGAGACTCTAGAAATCAAGAGTGTGCTGCTTGCTCTAAAGCAGAGTGTGATCCATGGATGACAACTATGCTGTGTGTTTCCCATCAGAAATGGAGTTAAATCCCAGGCTCTGTGTCTTCCTACAAGCAAGACTTCTTTTCAGGTAAGGGCAGTCACTTTTTAGCTCAAACGGACTACATCGTTCACGGAGCTCAAACGTTTTTCATCTCAACAGACAAGGATTGGATGTTAGAGGACCAGTGCTTTGTATCAGTTTAAGAAGCAGAGTTGGACTAGATATGGTCCGTATGTGTAGGAAACACTGTTCTTTTATTCTCAGCACACTCATGTTTCCTAGTGTCTTAGAGACTCTAGAAAGCAAGAGCATGCTTCTTGCTCTAAAGCAGCGTGTGATCCATGGATGAGAACTATGCTGTGTGTTTCTCTTCAGAAATGGAGTTAAATGCCAGGCTCTGTGTCTTTCTACAAGCAAGACTTCGTTTCAGGTAAGGGCAGTCATTTTTCTGCTCAAAGGAACTACATCGTTCTCGAAGCTCACACGTTTCTCATCTTAACTGACAAGCATTGGATGTTAGAGGAACAGTGCATTGTATCAGTTTCAGAAGCAGAGTTGGACTAGATATGGTCCGTATGTGTAGGGAAGACCGTTCTTTTGTTCTCAGCACACACACGTTTCCTGCTGTCTTAGAGACTCTAGAAAGCAAGAGCCTGCTTCTTGTTCTAAAGCAGAGTGGGATCAATGGATGATTACACTGCTGTGTGTTTCACTTCAGAAATGGAGTTAAATCCCAGGCTCTGTGTCTTCCTAGAGGCAAGACTTCGTTTCAGGTAAGGGCAGTCTCTTTTCAGCTCAAACGAACTACGTCGTTCACGAAGGTCACACGTTTCTCATCTCAACAGACAAGCATTGGATGTTAGAGGACCAGTGCTTTGTATCAGTTTCAGAAGCAGAGTTGGACTAGATATGGCCTGCATGTGTAGGAAACACCGTTCTTTTGTTCTCAGCACACACACGTTTCCTGCTGTCTTAGAGACTCTAGAAATCAAGAGTGTGCATCCCGTTCTAAACCAGAGTGTGATCCATGGATGACAACTATGCTGTGTGTTTCCCATCAGAAATGGAGTTAAATCCCAGGCTCTGTGTCTTCCTACAAGCAAGACTTCATTTCAGGTAACGGCAGTCATTTTCCTGCTCAAACGAACTACATCGTTCACGAAGCTCACACGTTTCTCATCTCAACAGACAAGCATTGGATGTTAGAGGACCAGTGCTTTGTATCAGTTTCAGAAGCAGAGTTGGACTAGATATGGTCCGTATGAGTAGAAGACACCGTTCTTTTGTTCTCAGCAAAATCATGTTTCCTGCTGTCTTAGAGACTCTAGAAAGCAAGACCATGCTTCTCGCCCTAAATCAGAGTGTGATCCATGGGTGAGAACTATGCTGTGTGTTTCACTTCAGAAATGGAGTAAAATCCCAGGCTCTGTGTCCTCCTACAAGCAAGACTTCGTTTCAGGTAAGGGCAGTCACTTTTCAGCTCAAAGGAAATACACCGTTCACGGAGCTCACAGGTTTCTAATCTTAACAGGCAAGCATTGGATGTTAGAGGACCAGTGCTTTGTATCAGTTTTAGAAGCAGAGTTGGACTAGATATGGTCTGCATGTGTAGGAAACACTGTTCTTTTGTTCTCAGCACACGCACGTTTTCTGCTGTCTTAGAGACTCTAGAAATCAAGAGTGTGCTTCTCGCTCTAAAGCAGAGTGTGATCCATGGATGACATCTATGCTTTGTGTTTCCCATCAGAAATGGAGTTAAATCCCAGGCTCCGTGTCTTCCTACAAGCAAGACTTCGTTTCAGGTAAGGGCAGTCACTTTTCAGCTCAAACGAACTACATCGTTCATGGAGCTCAAACGTTTTTCATCTCAACAGACAAGGATTGGATGTTAGAGGACCAGTGCTTTGTATCAGTTTAAGAAGCAGAGTTGGACTAGATATGGTCCGTATGTGTAGGAAACACCGTTCTTTTGTTCTCAGCACACACACGTTTCCTGCTGTCTAGAGACTCTAGAAAGCAAGAGCATGCTTCTTGCTCTAAAGCAGAGTGTGACCCATGGATGAGAACTATGCTGTGTGTTTCCCTTCAGAAATGGAGTTAAATCCTAGGCTCTGTGTCTTCCTACAAGCAAGACTTCGTTTCAGGTAAGGGCAGTCATTTTTCTGCTCAAAGGAACTACATCGTTCTCGAAGCTCACACGTTTCTCATCTTAACTGACAAGCATTGGATGTTAGAGGAACAGTGCATTGTATCAGTTTCAGAAGCAGATTTGGACTACATATGGTCTGTATGTGTAGGAAACACTGTTCTTTTGTTCTGGGCACACTCAGATTTCCTGCTGTATTAGAGACTCAAGAAATCAAGCGCGTGCTTCTTGCTCTAAAGCAGATTATGATCCATGGATGAGAACTATGCTGTGTGTTTCCCTTCAGAAATGGAGTTAAATCCCAGGCTCTGTGTCTTCCTAGAGGCAAGACTTCGTTTCAGGTAAGGGCAGTCACTTTTCAGCTCAAAAGATCTACATCGTTCACGGAGCTCACACGTTTGTCATCTCAACAGACAAGCATTGGATGTTAGAGCACCAGTCTTTGTATCAGTTTGAGAAGCAGAGTTGGAGTAGATATGGTTTGCATGTGTAGGAAACACCGTTCTTTTGTTCTCAGCACACTCACGTTTTCTGCTGTCTTAGAGACTCTAGAAATCAAGAGTGTGCTGCTTGCTCTAAAGCAGAGTGTGGTCCATGGATGACAACTATGCTGTGTGTTTCCCATCAGAAATGGAGTTAAATCCAAGGCTCTGTGTCTTCCTACAAGCAAGACTTCTTTTCAGGTAAGGGCAGTCACTTTTCAGCTCAAACGAACTACATCGTTCACGGAGCTCAAACGTTTTTCATCTCAACAGACAAGCATTGGATGTTAGAGGACCAGTGCTTTGTATCAGTTTAAGAAGCAGAGTTGGACTAGATACGGTCCATATGTGTAGGAAACACTGTTCTTTTATTCTCAGCACACTCATGTTTCCTAGTGTCTTAGAGACTCTAGAAAGCAAGAGCATGCTTCTTGCTCTAAAGCAGCGTGTGATCCATGGATGAGAACTATGCTGTTTGTTTCTCTTCAGAAATGGAGTTAAATGCCAGGCTCTGTGTCTTTCTACAAGCAAGACTTCGTTTCAGGTAAGGGCAGTCACTTTTCAGCTCAAACGAACTACATCGTTCACAAAGCTCACACGTTTCTCTTCATAACAGACAAGCATTGGATGTTAAAGGACCAGTGCTTTGTATCAGTTTAAGAAGAAGAGTTGGACTAGACATGGTCGGTATGTGTAGGAAACACAGTTCTTTTGTTTTCAGCACACTCACGTTTCCTAGTGTCTTAGAGACTCTAGAAAGCAAGAGCATGCTTCTTGCTCTAAAGCAGAGTGTGATCCATGGATGAGAACTATGCTGTGTGTTTCCCTTCAGAAATGGAGTTAAATCCCAGGCTCTGTGTCTTCCTACAAGCAAGACTTCATTTCAGGTAACGGCAGTCATTTTTCTGCTCAAACAAACTACATCGTTCACGAAGCTCACACGTTTCTCATCTTAACTGACAAGCATTGGATGTTAGAGGAACAGTGCATTGTATCAGTTTCAGAAGCAGATTTGGACTACATATGGTCTGTATGTGTAGGAAACACTGTTCTTTTGTTCTGGGCACACTCAGATTTCCTGCTGTATTAGAGACTCAAGAAATCAAGAGCGTGCTTCTTGCTCTAAAGCAGAGTGTGATCCATGGATGAGAACTATGCTGTGTGTTTTCCTTCAGAAATGGAGTTAAATCCCAGGCTCTGTGTCTTCCTAGTGGCAAGACTTCGTTTCAGGTAAGGGCTGACACTTTTCAGCTCAAACAAACTACATCGTTCACGGAGCTCACACGTTTGTCTTCTTAAGAGACAAGCATTGGATGTTAGAGGACCAGTGCTTTGTATCAGTTTAAGAAGCAGATTTGGACTATATATCGTCAGTATGTGTAGGAAACACCGTTCATTTGTTCTGGGCACCCTCAGATTTCCTGCTGTCTTAGAGACTCTAGAAAGCAAGAGCGTGCTTCTTGCTCTAAAGCAGAGTGTGATCAATGGATATGAACTATGCTGTGTGTTTCCCTTCAGAAATGGAGTTAAATCCCAGGCTCTGTGTCTTCCTACAAGCAAGACTTCGTTTCAGGTAAGGGCAGTCACTTTTCAGCTCAAACGAACTACATCGTTCAAGAAGCTCACACGTTTCTCATCTTAACAGACAAGCATTGGATGTTAGAGGACCAGTGCTTTGTATCAGTTTCAGAAGCAGAGTTGGACTAGATATGGTCCTTATGTGTAGAAGACACCGTTCTTTTGTTCTCAGCAAAATCATGTTTCCTGCTGTATTAGAGACTCTATAAAGCAAGAGCATGCTTCTCGCCCTAAAGCAGAGTGTGATCCATGGGTGAGAACTATGCTGTGTGTTTCACTTCAGAAATGGAGTTAAATCCCAGGCTCTGTGTCCTCCTACTAGCAAGACTTCGTTTCAGGTAAGGGCAGTCACTTTTCAGCTCAAAGGAAATACACCGTTCATGGAGCTCACAGGTTTCTAATCTTAACACGCAATAATTGGATGTTAGAGGACCAGTGCTTTGTATCAGTTTTAGAAGCAGAGTTGGACTAGATATGGTCTGCATGTGTAGGAAACACCGTTCTTTGTTCTCAGCACACGCACGTTTTCTGCTGTCTTAGAGACTCTAGAAATCAAGAGTGTGCTTCTCGCTCTAAAGCAGAGTGTGACCCATGGATGAGAACTATGCTGTGTGTTTCCCTTCAGAAATGGAGTTAAATCCTAGGCTCTGTGTCTTCCTACAAGCAAGTCTTCGTTTCAGGTAAGGGCAGTCATTTTTCTGCTCAAAGGAACTACATCGTTCACGAAGCTCACACGTTTCTCATCTTAACTGACAAGCATTGGATGTTAGAGGAACAGTGCATTGTATCAGTTTCAGAAGCAGATTTGGACTACATATGGTCTGTATGTGTAGGAAACACTGTTCTTTTGTTCTGGGCACACTCAGATTTCCTGCTGTATTAGAGACTCAAGAAATCAAGCGCGTGCTTCTTGCTCTAAAGCAGAGTATGATCCATGGATGAGAACTATGCTGTGTGTTTCCCTTCAGAAATGGAGTTAAATCCCAGGCTCTGTGTCTTCCTAGAGGCAAGACTTCGTTTCAGGTAAGGGCAGTCACTTTTCAGCTCAAAGGAACTACGTCATTCACGAAGCTCACACGTTTCTCATCTCAACAGACGAGCATTGGTGTTAGAGGACCAGTGCTTTGTATCAGTTTAAGAAGCAGAGTTGGACTAGATATGGTCGGTATGTGTAGGAAACACAGTTCTTTTGTTCTGGGCACACTCAGATTTCCTGCTGTATTAGAGACTCTAGAAAGCAAGAGCGTGCATCTTGATGTAAAGCAGAGTGTGATCCATGGGTGAGAACTATGCTGTGTGTTTCCCTTCAGAAATGCAGCTAAATCCCAGGCTCTGTGTCTTCCTACAAGCAAGACTTCATTTCAGGTAAGGGCAGTCACTTTTCAGCTCAAAGGAACTACATCGTTCACGGAGCTCACACGTTTCTAATCTTAACAGACAAGCATTGGATGTTAGAGCACGAGTGCTTTGTATCAGTTTCAGAAGCAGAGTTGGACTAGATATGGTCCGTATGTGTAGGAAACACCGTTATTTTGTTCTCAGCACACACATGTTTCCTGCTGTCTAGAGACTCTAGAAAGCAAGAGCATGCTTCTTGCTCTAAAGTAGAGTGTGATCCATGGATGAGAACTATGCTGTGTGTTTCCCTTCAGAAATGGAGTTAAATCCCAGGCTCTGTGTCTTCCTACAAGCAAGACTTCGTTTCAGGTAAGGGCAGTCATTTTTCTGCTCAAACGAACTACATTGTTCACGAAGCTCACACGTTTCTCATCTTAACTGACAAGCATTGGATGTTAGAGGAACAGTGCATTGTATCAGTTTCAGAAGCAGATTTGGACTACATATGGTCTGTATGTGTAGGAAACACTGTTCTTTTGTTCTGGGCACACTCAGATTTCCTGCTGTATTAGAGACTCAAGAAATCAAGAGCGTGCTTCTTGCTCTAAAGCAGAGTGTGATCCATGGATGAGAACTATGCTGTGTGTTTTCCTTCAGAAATGGAGTTAAATCCCAGGCTCTGTGTCTTCCTAGTGGCAAGACTTCGTTTCAGGTAAGGGCTGACACTTTTCAGCTCAAACAAACTACATCGTTCACGGAGCTCACACGTTTGTCTTCTTAAGAGACAAGCATTGGATGTTAGAGGACCAGTGCTTTGTATCAGTTTAAGAAGCAGATTTGGACTATATATCGTCAGTATGTGTAGGAAACACCGTTCATTTGTTCTGGGCACCCTCAGATTTCCTGCTGTCTTAGAGACTCTAGAAAGCAAGAGCGTGCTTCTTGCTCTAAAGCAGAGTGTGATCAATGGATATGAACTATGCTGTGTGTTTCCCTTCAGAAATGGAGTTAAATCCCAGGCTCTGTGTCTTCCTACAAGCAAGACTTCGTTTCAGGTAAGGGCAGTCACTTTTCAGCTCAAACGAACTACATCGTTCAAGAAGCTCACACGTTTCTCATCTTAACAGACAAGCATTGGATGTTAGAGGACCAGTGCTTTGTATCAGTTTCAGAAGCAGAGTTGGACTAGATATGGTCCTTATGTGTAGAAGACACCGTTCTTTTGTTCTCAGCAAAATCATGTTTCCTGCTGTATTAGAGACTCTATAAAGCAAGAGCATGCTTCTCGCCCTAAAGCAGAGTGTGATCCATGGGTGAGAACTATGCTGTGTGTTTCACTTCAGAAATGGAGTTAAATCCCAGGCTCTGTGTCCTCCTACTAGCAAGACTTCGTTTCAGGTAAGGGCAGTCACTTTTCAGCTCAAAGGAAATACACCGTTCATGGAGCTCACAGGTTTCTAATCTTAACACGCAATAATTGGATGTTAGAGGACCAGTGCTTTGTATCAGTTTTAGAAGCAGAGTTGGACTAGATATGGTCTGCATGTGTAGGAAACACCGTTCTTTGTTCTCAGCACACGCACGTTTTCTGCTGTCTTAGAGACTCTAGAAATCAAGAGTGTGCTTCTCGCTCTAAAGCAGAGTGTGACCCATGGATGAGAACTATGCTGTGTGTTTCCCTTCAGAAATGGAGTTAAATCCTAGGCTCTGTGTCTTCCTACAAGCAAGTCTTCGTTTCAGGTAAGGGCAGTCATTTTTCTGCTCAAAGGAACTACATCGTTCACGAAGCTCACACGTTTCTCATCTTAACTGACAAGCATTGGATGTTAGAGGAACAGTGCATTGTATCAGTTTCAGAAGCAGATTTGGACTACATATGGTCTGTATGTGTAGGAAACACTGTTCTTTTGTTCTGGGCACACTCAGATTTCCTGCTGTATTAGAGACTCAAGAAATCAAGCGCGTGCTTCTTGCTCTAAAGCAGAGTATGATCCATGGATGAGAACTATGCTGTGTGTTTCCCTTCAGAAATGGAGTTAAATCCCAGGCTCTGTGTCTTCCTAGAGGCAAGACTTCGTTTCAGGTAAGGGCAGTCACTTTTCAGCTCAAAGGAACTACGTCATTCACGAAGCTCACACGTTTCTCATCTCAACAGACGAGCATTGGTGTTAGAGGACCAGTGCTTTGTATCAGTTTAAGAAGCAGAGTTGGACTAGATATGGTCGGTATGTGTAGGAAACACAGTTCTTTTGTTCTGGGCACACTCAGATTTCCTGCTGTATTAGAGACTCTAGAAAGCAAGAGCGTGCATCTTGATGTAAAGCAGAGTGTGATCCATGGGTGAGAACTATGCTGTGTGTTTCCCTTCAGAAATGCAGCTAAATCCCAGGCTCTGTGTCTTCCTACAAGCAAGACTTCATTTCAGGTAAGGGCAGTCACTTTTCAGCTCAAAGGAACTACATCGTTCACGGAGCTCACACGTTTCTAATCTTAACAGACAAGCATTGGATGTTAGAGCACGAGTGCTTTGTATCAGTTTCAGAAGCAGAGTTGGACTAGATATGGTCCGTATGTGTAGGAAACACCGTTATTTTGTTCTCAGCACACACATGTTTCCTGCTGTCTAGAGACTCTAGAAAGCAAGAGCATGCTTCTTGCTCTAAAGTAGAGTGTGATCCATGGATGAGAACTATGCTGTGTGTTTCCCTTCAGAAATGGAGTTAAATCCCAGGCTCTGTGTCTTCCTACAAGCAAGACTTCGTTTCAGGTAACGGCAGTCATTTTTCTGCTCAAACGAACTACATTGTTCACGAAGCTCACACGTTTCTCATCTTAACTGACAAGCATTGGATGTTAGAGGAACAGTGCATTGTATCAGTTTCAGAAGCAGATTTGGACTACATATGGTCTGTATGTGTAGGAAACACCGTTCTTTTGTTCTGGGCACACTCAGATTTCCTGCTGTATTAGAGACTCAAGAAATCAAGAGCGTGCTTCTTGCTCTAAAGCAGAGTGTGTTCCATGGATGAGAACTATGCTGTGTGTTTCCCTTCAGAAATGGAGTTAAATCCCAGGCTCTGTGTCTTCCAAGAGGGAAGACTTCGTTTCAGTTAAGGGCAGTCACTTTTCAGCTCAAACGAACTACATCGTTCACGAAGCTCACACGTTTCTCATCTTAACTGACAAGCATTGGATGTTAGAGGAACAGTGCATTGTATCAGTTTCAGAAGCAGATTTGGACTACATATGGTCTGTATGTGTAGGAAACACCGTTCTTTTGTTCTGGGCACACTCAGATTTCCTGCTGTATTAGAGACTCTAGAAAGCAAGAGCGTGCATCTTGATGTAAAGCAGAGTGTGATCCATGGGTGAGAACTATGCTGTGTGTTTCCCTTCAGAAATGCAGTTAAATCCCAGGCTCTGTGTCCTCCTACAAGCAAGACTTCGTTTCAGGTAAGGGCAGTCACTTTTCAGCTCAAACGAACTACATCGTTCACGAAGCTCACACGTTTCTCATCTTAACAGACAAGCAATGGATGTTAGAGCACCAGTGCTTTGTATCAGTTTCAGAAGCAGAGTTGGACTAGATATGGTCCGTATGTGTAGGAAACACCGTTCTTTTGTTCTCAGCACACACATGTTTCCTGCTGTCTAGAGACTCTAGAAAGCAAGAGCATGCTTCTTGCTCTAAAGCAGAGTGTGATCCATGGATGAGAACTATGCTGTGTGTTTCCCTTCAGAAATGGAGTTAAATCCCAGGCTCTGTGTCTTCCTACAAGCAAGACTTCGTTTCAGGTAAGGGCAGTCATTTTTCTGCTCAAACGAACTACATTGTTCACGAAGCTCACACGTTTCTCATCTTAACTGACAAGCATTGGATGTTAGAGGAACAGTTCATTGTATCAGTTTCAGAAGCAGATTTGGACTATATATGGTTTGTATGTGTAGGAAACACCGTTCTTTTGTTCTGGGCACACTCAGATTTCCTGCTGTATTAGAGACTCAAGAAATCAAGAGCGTGCTTCTTGCTCTAAAGCAGAGTGTGTTCCATGGATGAGAACTATGCTGTGTGTTTCCCTTCAGAAATGGAGTTAAATCCCAGGCTCTGTGTCTTCCTAGAGGCAAGACTTCGTGTCAGTTAAGGGCAGTCACTTTTCAGCTCAAACGAACTACATCATTCACGAAGCTCACACGTTTCTCATCTTAACAGACAAGCATTGGATGTTAGAGCACCAGTGCTTTGTATCAGTTTCAGAAGCAGAGTTGGACTAGATATGGTCCGTATGTGTAGGAAACACCGTTCTTTTGTTCTCAGCACACTCACGTTTCCTGCTGTCTAGAGACTCTAGAAAGCAAGAGCGTGCTTCTTGTTCTAAAGCAGAGTGTGATCAATGGATGAGAACACTGCTGTGTGTTTCACTTCAGAAATGGAGTTAAATCCCAGGCTCTGTGTCTTCCTACAAGCAAGACTTCATTTCAGGTAACGGCAGTCATTTTTCTGCTCAAACGAACTACATCCTTCACGAAGCTCACACGTTTCTCATCTTAACTGACAAGCATTGGATGTTAGAGGAACAGTGCATTGTATCAGTTTCAGAAGCAGATTTGGACTACATATGGTCTGTATGTGTAGGAAACACCGTTCTTTTGTTCTGGGCACACTCAGATTTCCTGCTGTATTAGAGACTCTAGAAAGCAAGAGCATGCATCTTGATGTAAAGCAGAGTGTGATCCATGGGTGAGAACTATGCTGTGTGTTTCCCTTCAGAAATGCAGTTAAATCCCAGGCTCTGTGTCTTCCTACAAGCAAGACTTCGTTTCAGGTAAGGGCAGTCACTTTTCAGCTCAAAGGAACTACATCGTTCACGGAGCTCACACGTTTCTAATCTTAACAGACAAGCATTGGATGTTATAGGACCAGTGCTTTGTATTAGTTTCAGAAGCAGAGTTGGACTAGATATGGTCCGTATGTGTAGGAAACATTGTTCTTTTATTCTCAGCACACTCATGTTTCCTAGTGTCTTAGAGACTCTAGAAAGCAAGAGCATGCTTCTTGCTCTAAAGCAGCGTGTGATCCATGGATGAGAACTATGCTGTTTGTTTCTCTTCAGAAATGGAGTTAAATGCCAGGCTCTGTGTCTTTCTACAAGCAAGACTTCGTTTCAGGTAAGGGCAGTCACTTTTCAGCTCAAACGAACTACATCGTTCACAAAGCTCACACGTTTCTCTTCATAACAGACAAGCATTGGATGTTAAAGGACCAGTGCTTTGTATCAGTTTAAGAAGAAGAGTTGGACTAGACATGGTCGGTATGTGTAGGAAACACAGTTCTTTTGTTTTCAGCACACTCACGTTTCCTAGTGTCTTAGAGACTCTAGAAAGCAAGAGCATGCTTCTTGCTCTAAAGCAGAGTGTGATCCATGGATGAGAACTATGCTGTGTGTTTCCCTTCAGAAATGGAGTTAAATCCCAGGCTCTGTGTCTTCCTACAAGCAAGACTTCATTTCAGGTAACGGCAGTCATTTTTCTGCTCAAACAAACTACATCGTTCACGAAGCTCACACGTTTCTCATCTTAACTGAGAAGCATTGGATGTTAGAGGAACAGTGCATTGTATCAGTTTCAGAAGCAGATTTGGACTACATATGGTCTGTATGTGTAGGAAACACTGTTCTTTTGTTCTGGGCACACTCAGATTTCCTGCTGTATTAGAGACTCAAGAAATCAAGAGCGTGCTTCTTGCTCTAAAGCAGAGTGTGATCCATGGATGAGAACTATGCTGTGTGTTTTCCTTCAGAAATGGAGTTAAATCCCAGGCTCTGTGTCTTCCTAGTGGCAAGACTTCGTTTCAGGTAAGGGCTGACACTTTTCAGCTCAAACAAACTACATCGTTCACGGAGCTCACACGTTTGTCTTCTTAAGAGACAAGCATTGGATGTTAGAGGACCAGTGCTTTGTATCAGTTTAAGAAGCAGATTTGGACTATATATCGTCAGTATGTGTAGGAAACACCGTTCATTTGTTCTGGGCACCCTCAGATTTCCTGCTGTCTTAGAGACTCTAGAAAGCAAGAGCGTGCTTCTTGCTCTAAAGCAGAGTGTGATCAATGGATATGAACTATGCTGTGTGTTTCCCTTCAGAAATGGAGTTAAATCCCAGGCTCTGTGTCTTCCTACAAGCAAGACTTCGTTTCAGGTAAGGGCAGTCACTTTTCAGCTCAAACGAACTACATCGTTCAAGAAGCTCACACGTTTCTCATCTTAACAGACAAGCATTGGATGTTAGAGGACCAGTGCTTTGTATCAGTTTCAGAAGCAGAGTTGGACTAGATATGGTCCTTATGTGTAGAAGACACCGTTCTTTTGTTCTCAGCAAAATCATGTTTCCTGCTGTATTAGAGACTCTATAAAGCAAGAGCATGCTTCTCGCCCTAAAGCAGAGTGTGATCCATGGGTGAGAACTATGCTGTGTGTTTCACTTCAGAAATGGAGTTAAATCCCAGGCTCTGTGTCCTCCTACTAGCAAGACTTCGTTTCAGGTAAGGGCAGTCACTTTTCAGCTCAAAGGAAATACACCGTTCATGGAGCTCACAGGTTTCTAATCTTAACAGGCAATAATTGGATGTTAGAGGACCAGTGCTTTGTATCAGTTTTAGAAGCAGAGTTGGACTAGATATGGTCTGCATGTGTAGGAAACACCGTTCTTTGTTCTCAGCACACGCACGTTTTCTGCTGTCTTAGAGACTCTAGAAATCAAGAGTGTGCTTCTCGCTCTAAAGCAGTGTGTGACCCATGGATGAGAACTATGCTGTGTGTTTCCCTTCAGAAATGGAGTTAAATCCTAGGCTCTGTGTCTTCCTACAAGCAAGTCTTCGTTTCAGGTAAGGGCAGTCATTTTTCTGCTCAAAGGAACTACATCGTTCACGAAGCTCACACGTTTCTCATCTTAACTGACAAGCATTGGATGTTAGAGGAACAGTGCATTGTATCAGTTTCAGAAGCAGATTTGGACTACATATGGTCTGTATGTGTAGGAAACACTGTTCTTTTGTTCTGGGCACACTCAGATTTCCTGCTGTATTAGAGACTCAAGAAATCAAGCGCGTGCTTCTTGCTCTAAAGCAGAGTATGATCCATGGATGAGAACTATGCTGTGTGTTTCCCTTCAGAAATGGAGTTAAATCCCAGGCTCTGTGTCTTCCTAGAGGCAAGACTTCGTTTCAGGTAAGGGCAGTCACTTTTCAGCTCAAAGGAACTACGTCATTCACGAAGCTCACACGTTTCTCATCTCAACAGACGAGCATTGGTGTTAGAGGACCAGTGCTTTGTATCAGTTTAAGAAGCAGAGTAGGACTAGATATGGTCGGTATGTGTAGGAAACACAGTTCTTTTGTTCTGGGCACACTCAGATTTCCTGCTGTATTAGAGACTCTAGAAAGCAAGAGCGTGCATCTTGATGTAAAGCAGAGTGTGATCCATGGGTGAGAACTATGCTGTGTGTTTCCCTTCAGAAATGCAGTTAAATCCCAGGCTCTGTGTCTTCCTACAAGCAAGACTTCGTTTCAGGTAAGGGCAGTCACTTTTCAGCTCAAACGAACTACATCGTTCACGAAGCTCACACGTTTCTCATCTTAACAGACAAGCAATGGATGTTAGAGCACCAGTGCTTTGTATCAGTTTCAGAAGCAGAGTTGGACTAGATATGGTCCGTATGTGTAGGAAACACCGTTCTTTTGTTCTCAGCACACACATGTTTCCTGCTGTCTAGAGACTCTAGAAAGCAAGAGCATGCTTCTTGCTCTAAAGCAGAGTGTGATCCATGGATGAGAACTATGCTGTGTGTTTCCCTTCAGAAATGGAGTTAAATCCCAGGCTCTGTGTCTTCCTACAAGCAAGACTTCGTTTCAGGTAAGGGCAGTCATTTTTCTGCTCAAACGAACTACATTGTTCACGAAGCTCACACGTTTCTCATCTTAACTGACAAGCATTGGATGTTAGAGGAACAGTTCATTGTATCAGTTTCAGAAGCAGATTTGGACTATATATGGTTTGTATGTGTAGGAAACACCGTTCTTTTGTTCTGGGCACACTCAGATTTCCTGCTGTATTAGAGACTCAAGAAATCAAGAGCGTGCTTCTTGCTCTAAAGCAGAGTGTGTTCCATGGATGAGAACTATGCTGTGTGTTTCCCTTCAGAAATGGAGTTAAATCCCAGGCTCTGTGTCTTCCTAGAGGCAAGACTTCGTGTCAGTTAAGGGCAGTCACTTTTCAGCTCAAACGAACTACATCATTCACGAAGCTCACACGTTTCTCATCTTAACAGACAAGCATTGGATGTTAGAGCACCAGTGCTTTGTATCAGTTTCAGAAGCAGAGTTGGACTAGATATGGTCCGTATGTGTAGGAAACACCGTTCTTTTGTTCTCAGCACACTCACGTTTCCTGCTGTCTAGAGACTCTAGAAAGCAAGAGCGTGCTTCTTGTTCTAAAGCAGAGTGTGATCAATGGATGAGAACACTGCTGTGTGTTTCACTTCAGAAATGGAGTTAAATCCCAGGCTCTGTGTCTTCCTACAAGCAAGACTTCATTTCAGGTAACGGCAGTCATTTTTCTGCTCAAACGAACTACATCGTTCACGAAGCTCACACGTTTCTCATCTTAACTGACAAGCATTGGATGTTAGAGGAACAGTGCATTGTATCAGTTTCAGAAGCAGATTTGGACTACATATGGTCTGTATGTGTAGGAAACACCGTTCTTTTGTTCTGGGCACACTCAGATTTCCTGCTGTATTAGAGACTCTAGAAAGCAAGAGCATGCATCTTGATGTAAAGCAGAGTGTGATCCATGGGTGAGAACTATGCTGTGTGTTTCCCTTCAGAAATGCAGTTAAATCCCAGGCTCTGTGTCTTCCTACAAGCAAGACTTCGTTTCAGGTAAGGGCAGTCACTTTTCAGCTCAAAGGAACTACATCGTTCACGGAGCTCACACGTTTCTAATCTTAACAGACAAGCATTGGATGTTATAGGACCAGTGCTTTGTATTAGTTTCAGAAGCAGAGTTGGACTAGATATGGTCCGTATGTGTAGGAAACACCGTTCCTTTGTTCTCACCACACTCACGTTTCCTGCTGTCTTAGAGAATCTAGAAATCAAGAGTGTGCTTCTCGCTCTAAAGCAGAGTGTGATCCATGGATGAGAACTATGCTGTGTGTTTCCCTTCAGAAATGGAGTTAAATCCCAGGCTCTGTGTCTTCCTACAAGCAAGACTTCGTTTCAGGTAAGGGCAGTCACTTTTCAGTTCAAACGAACTACATCGTTCACGAAGCTCACATGTTTCTCATCTTAACAGACAAGCAATGGATGTTAGAGCACCAGTGCTTTGTATCAGTTTCAGAAGCAGAGTTGGACTAGATATGGTCCGTATGTGTAGGAAACACCGTTCTTTTGTTCTCAGCACACACATGTTTCCTGCTGTCTAGAGACTCTAGAAAGCAAGAGCATGCTACTTGCTCTAAAGCAGAGTGTGATCCATGGATGAGAACTATGCTGTGTGTTTCCATTCAGAAATGGAGTTAAATCCCAGGCTCTGTGTCTTCCTACAAGCAAGACTTCGTTTCAGGTAAGGGCAGTCACTTTTCAGTTCAAACGAACTACATCGTTCACGAAGCTCACATGTTTCTCATCTTAACAGACAAGCAATGGATGTTAGAGCACCAGTGCTTTGTATCAGTTTCAGAAGCAGAGTTGGACTAGATATGGTCCGTATGTGTAGGAAACACCGTTCTTTTGTTCTCAGCACACACATGTTTCCTGCTGTCTAGAGACTCTAGAAAGCAAGAGCATGCTACTTGCTCTAAAGCAGAGTGTGATCCATGGATGAGAACTATGCTGTGTGTTTCCATTCAGAAATGGAGTTAAATCCCAGGCTCTGTGTCTTCCTACAAGCAAGACTTCGTTTCAGGTAAGGGCAGTCATTTTTCTGCTCAAACGAACTACATTGTTCACGAAGCTCACACGTTTCTCTTCTTAACTGACAAGCATTGGATGTTAGAGGAACAGTGCATTGTAACAGTTTCAGAAGCAGATTTGGACTATATATGGTTTGTATGTGTAGGAAACACCGTTCTTTTGTTCTCAGCACACTCACGTTTCCTGCTGTCTAGAGACTCTAGAAAGCAAGAGCGTGCTTCTTGTTCTAAAGCAGAGTGTGATCAATGGATGAGAACACTGCTGTGTGTTTCACTTCAGAAATGGAGTTAAATCCCAGGCTCTGTGTCTTCCTACAAGCAAGACTTCATTTCAGGTAACGGCAGTCATTTTTCTGCTCAAACGAACTACATCGTTCACGAAGCTCACACGTTTCTCATCTTAACTGACAAGCATTGGATGTTAGAGGAACAGTGCACTGTATCAGTTTCAGAAGCAGATTTGGACTACATATGGTCTGTATGTGTAGGAAACACCGTTCTTTTGTTCTGGGCACACTCAGATTTCATGCTGTATTAGAGACTCTAGAAAGCAAGAGCGTGCATCTTGATGTAAAGCAGAGTGTGATCCATGGGTGAGAACTATGCTGTGTGTTTCCCTTCAGAAATGCAGTTAAATCCCAGGCTCTGTGTCTTCCTACAAGCAAGACTTCGTTTCAGGTAAGGGCAGTCACTTTTCAGCTCAAAGGAACTACATCGTTCACGGAGCTCACACGTTTCTAATCTTAACAGACAAGCATTGGATGTTATAGGACCAGTGCTTTGTATTAGTTTCAGAAGCAGAGTTGGACTAGATATGGTCCGTATGTGAAGGAAACACCGTTCCTTTGTTCTCACCACAATCACGTTTCCTGCTGTCTTAGAGACTCTAGAAATCAAGAGTGTGCTTCTCGCTCTAAAGCAGAGTGTGATCAATGGATGAGAACTATGCTGTGTGTTTTCCTTCAGAAATGGAGTTAAATCCCAGGCCCTGTGTCTTCCTACAAGCAAGACTTGGTTTCAGGTAAGGGCAGTCACTTTTCAGCTCAAAGGAACTACATCGTTCACAGAGCTCACACGTTTCTAATCTTAACAGACAAGCATTGGATGTTAGAGGCCCCGTGCTTTGTATCAGTTTGAGAAGCAGAGTTGGACTAGATATGGTCTGTATGTGTAGGAAACACCGTTCTTTTTTTCTGAGCACACTCACGTTTCCTGCTGTCTTAGAGACTCTAGAAATCAAGAGTGTGCTTCTCGCTCTAAAGAGGAGTGTGATCAATGGATGAGAACTATGCTGTGTGTTTTCCTTCAGAAATGGAGTTAAATCCCAGGCTCTGTGTCTTCCTACAAGCAAGACTTCGTTTCAGGTAAGGGTAGTCACTTTTCAGCTCAAACGATCTACATCGTTCACGGAGCTCACACGTTTCTCATCTCAAGAGACAAGCATTGGATGTTAGAGCACCAGTCTTTGTATCAGTTTCAGAAGCAGAGTTGGAGTAGATATGGTCTGCATGTGTAGGAAACACCGTTCTTTTGTTCTCAGCACACTCACGTTTTCTGCTGTCTTAGAGACTCTAGAAATCAAGAGTGTGCTGCTTGCTCTAAAGCAGAGTGTGATCCATGGATGACAACTATGCTGTGTGTTTCCCATCAGAAATGGAGTTAAATCCCAGGCTCTGTGTCTTCCTACAAGCAAGACTTCGTTTCAGGTAAGGGCAGTCACTTTTCAGCTCAAACGAACTACATCGTTCACGGAGCTCAAACGTTTTTCATCTCAACAGACAAGCATTGGATGTTAGAGGACCAGTGCTTTGTATCAGTTTAAGAAGCAGAGTTGGACTAGATACGGTCCGTATGTGTAGGAAACACTGTTCTTTTATTCTCAGCACACTCACGTTTCCTAGTGTCTTAGAGACTCTAGAAAGCAAGAGCATGCTTCTTGCTCTAAAGCAGCGTGTGATCCATGGATGAGAACTATGCTGTGTGTTTCTCTTCAGAAATGGAGTTAAATGCCAGGCTCTGTGTCTTTCTACAAGCAAGACTTCGTTTCAGGTAAGGGCAGTCACTTTTCAGCTCAAACGAACTACATCGTTTACAAAGCTCACACGTTTCTCTTCATAACAGACAAGCATTGGATGTTAAAGGACCAGTGCTTTGTATCAGTTTCAGAAGCAGAGTTGGACTAGATATGGTCCGTATGTGTAGGGAACACCGTTCTTTTGTTCTCAGCACACACACGTTTCCTGCTGTCTTAGAGACTCTAGAAAGCAAGAGCCTGCTTCTTGTTCTAAAGCAGAGTGGGATCAATGGATGATTACACTGCTGTGTGTTTCACTTCAGAAATGGAGTTAAAACCCAGGCTCTGTGTCTTCCTAGAGGCAAGACTTCGTTTCAGGTAAGGGCAGTCTCTTTTCAGCTCAAACGAACTACGTCGTTCACGAAGCTCACACGTTTCTCATCTCAACAGACAAGCATTGGATGTTAGAGGACCAGTGCTTTGTATCAGTTTCAGAAGCAGAGTTGGACTAGATATGGTCTGCATGTGTAGGAAACACCGTTCTTTTGTTCTCAGCACACTCACGTTTCCTGCTGTCTTAGAGACTCTAGAAATCAAGAGTGTGCATCCCGTTCTAAACCAGAGTGTGATCCATGGATGACAACTATGCTGTGTGTTTCCCATCAGAAATGGAATTAAATCCCAGGCTCTTTGTCTTCCTACAAGCAAGACTTCGTTTCAGGTAAGGGCAGTCACTTTTCAGCTCAAAAGAACTACTTTGTTCACGGAGCTCACACGTTTCTCATCTCAACAGACAAGCATTGGATGTTAGAGGACCAGTGCTTTGTATCAGTTTAAGAAGAAGAGTTGGACTAGACATGGTCGGTATGTGTAGGAAACACAGTTCTTTTGTTTTCAGCACACTCACGTTTCCTAGTGTCTTAGAGACTCTAGAAAGCAAGAGCATGCTTCTTGCTCTAAAGCAGAGTGTGATCCATGGATGAGAACTATGCTGTGTGTTTCCCTTCAGAAATGGAGTTAAATCCCAGGCTCTGTGTCTTCCTACAAGCAAGACTTCATTTCAGGTAACGGCAGTCATTTTTCTGCTCAAACGAACTACATCGTTCACGAAGCTCACACGTTTCTCATCTTAACTGACAAGCATTGGATGTTAGAGGAACAGTGCATTGTATCAGTTTCAGAAGCAGATTTGGACTACATATGGTCTGTATGTGTAGGAAACACTGTTCTTTTGTTCTGGGCACACTCAGATTTCCTGCTGTATTAGAGACTCAAGAAATCAAGAGCGTGCATTTTGATGTAAAGCGGAGTGTGATCCATGGATGAGAACTATGCTGTGTGTTTTCCTTCAGAAATGGAGTTAAATCCCAGGCTCTGGGTCTTCCTAGTGGCAAGACTTCGTTTCAGGTAAGGGCTGACACTTTTCAGCTCAAACAAACTACATCGTACACGGAGCTCACACGTTTGTCTTCTTAAGAGACAAGCATTGGATGTTAGAGGACCAGTGCTTTGTATCAGTTTAAGAAGCAGATTTGGACTACATATCGTCAGTATGTGTAGGAAACACCGTTCATTTGTTCTGGGCACCCACAGATTTCCTGCTGTCTTAGAGACTCTAGAAAGCAAGAGCGTGCTTCTTGCTCTAAAGCAGAGTGTGATCCATGGATATGAACTATGCTGTGTGTTTCCCTTCAGAAATGGAGTTAAATCCCAGGCTCTGTGTCTTCCTACAAGCAAGACTTCGTTTCAGGTAAGGGCAGTCACTTTTCAGCTCAAAGGAACTACATCGTTCACGGAGCTCACACGTTTCTAATCTTAACAGACAAGCATTGGATGTTATAGGACCAGTGCTTTGTATTAGTTTCAGAAGCAGAGTTGGACTAGATATGGTCCGTATGTGTAGGAAACACCGTTCCTTTGTTCTCACCACACTCACGTTTCCTGCTGTCTTAGAGAATCTAGAAATCAAGAGTGTGCTTCTCGCTCTAAAGCAGAGTGTGATCCATGGATGAGAACTATGCTGTGTGTTTCCCTTCAGAAATGGAGTTAAATCCCAGGCTCTGTGTCTTCCTACAAGCAAGACTTCGTTTCAGGTAAGGGCAGTCACTTTTCAGCTCAAACGAACTACATCGTTCACGAAGCTCACACGTTTCTCATCTTAACAGACAAGCAATGGATGTTAGAGCACCAGTGCTTTGTATCAGTTTCAGAAGCAGAGTTGGACTAGATATGGTCCGTATGTGTAGGAAACACCGTTCTTTTGTTCTCAGCACACACATGTTTCCTGCTGTCTAGAGACTCTAGAAAGCAAGATCATGCTTCTTGCTCTAAAGCAGAGTGTGATCCATGGATGAGAACTATGCTGTGTGTTTCCCTTCAGAAATGGAGTTAAATCCCAGGCTCTGTGTCTTCCTACAAGCAAGACTTCATTTCAGGTAACGGCAGTCATTTTTCTGCTCAAACGAACTACATCGTTCACGAAGCTCACACGTTTCTCATCTTAACTGACAAACATTGGATGTTAGAGGAACAGTGCATTGTATCAGTTTCAGAAGCAGATTTGGACTACATATGGTCTGTATGTGTAGGAAACACTGTTCTTTTGTTCTGGGCACACTCAGATTTCCTGCTGTATTAGAGACTCAAGAAATCAAGAGCGTGCTTCTTGCTCTAAAGCAGAGTGTGATCCATGGATGAGAACTATGCTGTGTGTTTTCCTTCAGAAATGGAGTTAAATCCCAGGCTCTGGGTCTTCCTAGTGGCAAGACTTCGTTTCAGGTAAGGGCTGACACTTTTCAGCTCAAACAAACTACATCGTACACGGAGCTCACACGTTTGTCTTCTTAAGAGACAAGCATTGGATGTTAGAGGACCAGTGCTTTGTATCAGTTTAAGAAGCAGATTTGGACTACATATCGTCAGTATGTGCAGGAAACACCGTTCATTTGTTTTGGGCACCCACAGATTTCCTGCTGTCTTAGAGACTCTAGAAAGCAAGAGCGTGCTTCTTGCTCTAAAGCAGAGTGTGATCCATGGATATGAACTATGCTGTGTGTTTCCCTTCAGAAATGGAGTTAAATGCCAGGCTCTGTGTCTTCCTACAAGCAAGACTTCGTTTCAGGTAAGGGCAGTCACTTTTCAGCTCAAACGAACTACATCGTTAACGAAGCTCACACTTTCTCATCATAACAGACAAGCATTGGATGTTAAAGGACCAGTGCTCTGTATCAGTTTCAGAAGCAGAGTTGGACTAGATATGGTCCGTATGTGTAGGAAACACCGTTCTTTTGTTCTCAGCACACACACGTTTCCTGCTGTCTTTGAGACTCTAGAAAGCAAGAGCCTGCTTCTTGTTCTAAAGCAGAGTGTGATCAATGGATGAGAACACTGCTGTGTGTTTTCCTTCAGAAATGGAGTTAAATCCCAGGCTCTGTGTCTTCCTACAAGCAAGACTGCGTTTCAGGTAAGGGCAGTCACTTTTCAGCTCAAATGAACTACATCTTTCACGGAGCTCACACGTTTCTCATCTCAACAGACAAGCATTGTATGTTAGAGGACCAGTGCTTTGTATCAGTTTAAGAAGCAGAGTTGGACTAGATATGGTCCGTATTTGTAGGAAACACCGTTCTTTTGTTCTCAGCACACACCCGTTTCCTGCAGTCTAGAGACTCTAGAAAGCAAGAGCATGCTTCTTGCTCTAAAGCAGAGTGTGATCCATGGATGAGAACTATGCTGTGTGTTTCCCTTCAGAAATGGAGTTAAATCCCAGGCTCTGTGTCTTCCTACAAGAAAGACTTCGTTTCAGGTAAGGGCAGTCATTTTTCTGCTCAAACGAACTACATCGTTCACGGAGCTCACAGGTTTCTAATCTTAACAGACAAGCATTGGATGTTAAGGGACCAGTGCTTTGTATCAGTTTCAGAAGCAGAGTTGGACTAGATATGGTCTGCATGTGTAGGAAACACCGTTCTTTTGTTCTCAGCACACTCACGTTTTCTGCTGTCTTAGAGACTCTAGAAATCAAGAGTGTGCTGCTCGCAATAAAGCAGAGTGTGATCCATGGATGACAACTATGCTGTGTATTTCCCATCAGAAATGGAGTTAAATCCCAGGCTCTGTGTCTTCCTACAAGCAAGACTTCGTTTCTGGTAAGGGCAGTCACTTTTCAGCTCAAACGAACTACATCGTTCATGGAGCTCAAACGTTTTTCATCTCAACAGACAAGCATTGCATTTAGAGGACCAGTGCTTTGTATCAGTTTAAGAAGCAGAGTTGGACTAGATATGGTCCGTATGTGTAGGAAACACCGTTCTTTTGTTCTCAGCAAAATCACGTTTCCTGCTGTCTTAGAGACTCTAGAAAGCAAGAGCATGCTTCTTGCTCTAAAGCAGAGTGTGATCCATGGATGAGAGCTACGCTGTGTGTTTCCCTTCAGAAATGGAGTTAAATCCCAGGCTCTGTGTCTTCCTACAAGCAAGACTTCGTTTCAGGTAAGGGCAGTCATTTTTCAGTTCAAATGAACTACATCGTTCACGAAGCTCACACGTTTCTCATCTTAACAGACAAGCATTGGATGTTAGAGCACCAGTGCTTTGTAGCAGTTTCAGAAGCAGAGTTGGACTAGATATGGTCCGTATGTGTAGGAAACACCGTTCTTTTGTTCTCAGCACACTCACGTTTCCTGATGTCTAGAGACTCTAGAAAGCAAGAGCATGCTTCTTGCTCTAAAGCAGAGTGTGATCCATGGATGATAACTATGCTGTGTGTTTTCCTTCAGAAATGGAGTGAAATCCCAGGCTCTGTGTCTTCCTACAAGCAAGACTTCGTTTCAGGTAAGGGCAGTCATTTTTCTGCTCAATCGAACTACATCGTTCACGAAGCTCACACGTTTCTCATCTTAACTGACAAGCATTGGATGTTAGAGGAACAGTGCACTGTATCAGTTTCAGAAGCAGATTTGGACTACATATGGTCTGTATGTGTAGGAAACACCGTTCTTTTGTTCTGGGCACACTCAGATTTCATGCTGTATTAGAGACTCTAGAAAGCAAGAGCGTGCATCTTGATGTAAAGCAGAGTGTGATCCATGGGTGAGAACTATGCTGTGTGTTTCCCTTCAGAAATGCAGTTAAATCCCAGGCTCTGTGTCTTCCTACAAGCAAGACTTCGTTTCAGGTAAGGGCAGTCACTTTTCAGCTCAAAGGAACTACATCGTTCACGGAGCTCACACGTTTCTAATCTTAACAGACAAGCATTGGATGTTATAGGACCAGTGCTTTGTATTAGTTTCAGAAGCAGAGTTGGACTAGATATGGTCCGTATGTGAAGGAAACACCGTTCCTTTGTTCTCACCACAATCACGTTTCCTGCTGTCTTAGAGACTCTAGAAATCAAGAGTGTGCTTCTCGCTCTAAAGCAGAGTGTGATCAATGGATGAAAACTATGCTGTGTGTTTTCCTTCAGAAATGGAGTTAAATCCCAGGCCCTGTGTCTTCCTACAAGCAAGACTTGGTTTCAGGTAAGGGCAGTCACTTTTCAGCTCAAAGGAACTACATCATTCACAGAGCTCACACGTTTCTAATCTTAACAGACAAGCATTGGATGTTAGAGGCCCCGTGCTTTGTATCAGTTTGAGAAGCAGAGTTGGACTAGATATGGTCTGTATGTGTAGGAAACACCGTTCTTTTTTTCTGAGCACACTCACGTTTCCTGCTGTCTTAGAGACTCTAGAAATCAAGAGTGTGCTTCTCGCTCTAAAGAGGAGTGTGATCAATGGATGAGAACTATGCTGTGTGTTTTCCTTCAGAAATGGAGTTAAATCCCAGGCTCTGTGTCTTCCTACAAGCAAGACTTCGTTTCAGGTAAGGGTAGTCACTTTTCAGCTCAAACGATCTACATCGTTCACGGAGCTCACACGTTTCTCATCTCAAGAGACAAGCATTGGATGTTAGAGCACCAGTCTTTGTATCAGTTTCAGAAGCAGAGTTGGAGTAGATATGGTCTGCATGTGTAGGAAACACCGTTCTTTTGTTCTCAGCACACTCACGTTTTCTGCTGTCTTAGAGACTCTAGAAATCAAGAGTGTGCTGCTTGCTCTAAAGCAGAGTGTGATCCATGGATGACAACTATGCTGTGTGTTTCCCATCAGAAATGGAGTTAAATCCCAGGCTCTGTGTCTTCCTACAAGCAAGACTTCGTTTCAGGTAAGGGCAGTCACTTTTCAGCTCAAACGAACTACATCGTTCACGGAGCTCAAACGTTTTTCATCTCAACAGACAAGCATTGGATGTTAGAGGACCAGTGCTTTGTATCAGTTTAAGAAGCAGAGTTGGACTAGATACGGTCCGTATGTGTAGGAAACACTGTTCTTTTATTCTCAGCACACTCACGTTTCCTAGTGTCTTAGAGACTCTAGAAAGCAAGAGCATGCTTCTTGCTCTAAAGCAGCGTGTGATCCATGGATGAGAACTATGCTGTGTGTTTCTCTTCAGAAATGGAGTTAAATGCCAGGCTCTGTGTCTTTCTACAAGCAAGACTTCGTTTCAGGTAAGGGCAGTCACTTCTCAGCTCAAACGAACTACATCGTTTACAAAGCTCACACGTTTCTCTTCATAACAGACAAGCATTGGATGTTAAAGGACCAGTGCTTTGTATCAGTTTCAGAAGCAGAGTTGGACTAGATATGGTCCGTATGTGTAGGGAACACCGTTCTTTTGTTCTCAGCACACACACGTTTCCTGCTGTCTTAGAGACTCTAGAAAGCAAGAGCCTGCTTCTTGTTCTAAAGCAGAGTGGGATCAATGGATGATTACACTGCTGTGTGTTTCACTTCAGAAATGGAGTTAAAACCCAGGCTCTGTGTCTTCCTAGAGGCAAGACTTCGTTTCAGGTAAGGGCAGTCTCTTTTCAGCTCAAACGAACTACGTCGTTCACGAAGCTCACACGTTTCTCATCTCAACAGACAAGCATTGGATGTTAGAGGACCAGAGCTTTGTATCAGTTTCAGAAGCAGAGTTGGACTAGATATGGTCTGCATGTGTAGGAAACACCGTTCTTTTGTTCTCAGCACACTCACGTTTCCTGCTGTCTTAGAGACTCTAGAAATCAAGAGTGTGCATCCCGTTCTAAACCAGAGTGTGATCCATGGATGACAACTATGCTGTGTGTTTCCCATCAGAAATGGAATTAAATCCCAGGCTCTTTGTCTTCCTACAAGCAAGACTTCGTTTCAGGTAAGGGCAGTCACTTTTCAGCTCAAAAGAACTACTTTGTTCACGGAGCTCACACGTTTCTCATCTCAACAGACAAGCATTGGATGTTAGAGGACCAGTGCTTTGTATCAGTTTAAGAAGAAGAGTTGGACTAGACATGGTCGGTATGTGTAGGAAACACAGTTCTTTTGTTTTCAGCACACTCACGTTTCCTAGTGTCTTAGAGACTCTAGAAAGCAAGAGCATGCTTCTTGCTCTAAAGCAGAGTGTGATCCATGGATGAGAACTATGCTGTGTGTTTCCCTTCAGAAATGGAGTTAAATCCCAGGCTCTGTGTCTTCCTACAAGCAAGACTTCATTTCAGGTAACGGCAGTCATTTTTCTGCTCAAACGAACTACATCGTTCACGAAGCTCACACGTTTCTCATCTTAACTGACAAGCATTGGATGTTAGAGGAACAGTGCATTGTATCAGTTTCAGAAGCAGATTTGGACTACATATGGTCTGTATGTGTAGGAAACACTGTTCTTTTGTTCTGGGCACACTCAGATTTCCTGCTGTATTAGAGACTCAAGAAATCAAGAGCGTGCATTTTGATGTAAAGCAGAGTGTGATCCATGGATGAGAACTATGCTGTGTGTTTTCCTTCAGAAATGGAGTTAAATCCCAGGCTCTGGGTCTTCCTAGTGGCAAGACTTCGTTTCAGGTAAGGGCTGACACTTTTCAGCTCAAACAAACTACATCATACACGGAGCTCACACGTTTGTCTTCTTAAGAGACAAGCATTGGATGTTAGAGGACCAGTGCTTTGTATCAGTTTAAGAAGCAGATTTGGACTACATATCGTCATTATGTGTAGGAAACACCGTTCATTTGTTCTGGGCACCCACAGATTTCCTGCTGTCTTAGAGACTCTAGAAAGCAAGAGCGTGCTTCTTGCTCTAAAGCAGAGTGTGATCCATGGATATGAACTATGCTGTGTGTTTCCCTTCAGAAATGGAGTTAAATCCCAGGCTCTGTGTCTTCCTACAAGCAAGACTTCGTTTCAGGTAAGGGCAGTCACTTTTCAGCTCAAAGGAACTACATCGTTCACGGAGCTCACACGTTTCTAATCTTAACAGACAAGCATTGGATGTTATAGGACCAGTGCTTTGTATTAGTTTCAGAAGCAGAGTTGGACTAGATATGGTCCGTATGTGTAGGAAACACCGTTCCTTTGTTCTCACCACACTCACGTTTCCTGCTGTCTTAGAGAATCTAGAAATCAAGAGTGTGCTTCTCGCTCTAAAGCAGAGTGTGATCCATGGATGAGAACTATGCTGTGTGTTTCCCTTCAGAAATGGAGTTAAATCCCAGGCTCTGAGTCTTCCTACAAGCAAGACATCGTTTCAGGTAAGGGCAGTCACTTTTCAGCTCAAACGAACTACATCGTTCACGAAGCTCACACGTTTCTCATCTTAACAGACAAGCAATGGATGTTAGAGCACCAGTGCTTTGTATCAGTTTCAGAAGCAGAGTTGGACTAGATATGGTCCGTATGTGTAGGAAACACCGTTCTTTTGTTCTCAGCGCACACATGTTTCCTGCTGTCTAGAGACTCTAGAAAGCAAGATCATGCTTCTTGCTCTAAAGCAGAGTGTGATCCATGGATGAGAACTATGCTGTGTGTTTCCCTTCAGAAATGGAGTTAAATCCCAGGCTCTGTGTCTTCCTACAAGCAAGACTTCATTTCAGGTAACGGCAGTCATTTTTCTGCTCAAACGAACTACATCGTTCACGAAGCTCACACGTTTCTCATCTTAACTGACAAGCATTGGATGTTAGAGGAACAGTGCATTGTATCAGTTTCAGAAGCAGATTTGGACTACATATGGTCTGTATGTGTAGGAAACACTGTTCTTTTGTTCTGGGCACACTCAGATTTCCTGCTGTATTAGAGACTCAAGAAATCAAGAGCGTGCTTCTTGCTCTAAAGCAGAGTGTGATCCATGGATGAGAACTATGCTGTGTGTTTTCCTTCAGAAATGGAGTTAAATCCCAGGCTCTGGGTCTTCCTAGTGGCAAGACTTCGTTTCAGGTAAGGGCTGACACTTTTCAGCTCAAACAAACTACATCGTACACGGAGCTCACACGTTTGTCTTCTTAAGAGACAAGCATTGGATGTTAGAGGACCAGTGCTTTGTATCAGTTTAAGAAGCAGATTTGGACTACATATCGTCAGTATGTGCAGGAAACACCGTTCATTTGTTTTGGGCACCCACAGATTTCCTGCTGTCTTAGAGACTCTAGAAAGCAAGAGCGTGCTTCTTGCTCTAAAGCAGAGTGTGATCCATGGATATGAACTATGCTGTGTGTTTCCCTTCAGAAATGGAGTTAAATGCCAGGCTCTGTGTCTTCCTACAAGCAAGACTTCGTTTCAGGTAAGGGCAGTCACTTTTCAGCTCAAACGAACTACATCGTTAACGAAGCTCACACTTTCTCATCATAACAGACAAGCATTGGATGTTAAAGGACCAGTGCTCTGTATCAGTTTCAGAAGCAGAGTTGGACTAGATATGGTCCGTATGTGTAGGAAACACCGTTCTTTTGTTCTCAGCACACACACGTTTCCTGCTGTCTTTGAGACTCTAGAAAGCAAGAGCCTGCTTCTTGTTCTAAAGCAGAGTGTGATCAATGGATGAGAACACTGCTGTGTGTTTTCCTTCAGAAATGGAGTTAAATCCCAGGCTCTGTGTCTTCCTACAAGCAAGACTGCGTTTCAGGTAAGGGCAGTCACTTTTCAGCTCAAATGAACTACATCTTTCACGGAGCTCACACGTTTCTCATCTCAACAGACAAGCATTGGATGTTAGAGGACCAGTGCTTTGTATCAGTTTAAGAAGCAGAGTTGGACTAGATATGGTCCGTATTTGTAGGAAACACCGTTCTTTTGTTCTCAGCACACACCCGTTTCCTGCAGTCTAGAGACTCTAGAAAGCAAGAGCATGCTTCTTGCTCTAAAGCAGAGTGTGATCCATGGATGAGAGCTACGCTGTGTGTTTCCCTTCAGAAATGGAGTTAAATCCCAGGCTCTGTGTCTTCCTACAAGCAAGACTTCGTTTCAGGTAAGGGCAGTCATTTTTCTGCTCAATCGAACTACATCGTTCACGAAGCTCACACGTTTCTCATCTTAACTGACAGGCATTGGATGTTAGAGGAACAGTGCATTGTATCAGTTTCAGAAGCAGATTTGGACTACATATGGTCTGTATGTGTAGGAAACACTGTTCTTTTGTTCTGGGTACACTCAGATTTCCTGCTGTATTAGAGACTCAAGAAATCAAGAGCGTGCTTCTTGCTCTAAAGCAGAGTGTGATCCATGGATGAGAACTATGCTGTGTGTTTCCCTTCAGAAATGGAATTAAATCCCAGGCTCTGTGTCTTCCTAGAGGCAAGACTTCGTTTCAGGTAAGAGCAGTCACTTTTCAGCTCAAACGAACTACATCGTTCACGAAGCTCACACGTTTCTCATCTTAACAGACAAGCATTGGATGTTAGAGGACCAGTGCTTTGTATCAGTTTCAGAAGCAGAGTTGGACTATATATTGTCTGTATGTGTAGGAAACACCTTTCTTTTGTTCTCAGCAAACTCACGTTTCCTGCTGTCTTAGAGACTCTAGAAAGCAAGAGTGTGCTTCTTGTTCTAAAGCAGAGTGTGATCAATGGATGAGAACACTGCTGTGTGTTTCACTTCAGAAATGGAGTTAAATCCCAGGCTCTGTTTCTAGCTACAAGGAAGACTTCGTTTCAGGTAAGGGCAGTCACTTTTTTGCTCAAACGAACTTCATTGTTCATGAAGCTCACACGTTTCTTATCTTAACTGACAAGCATTGGATGTTAGAGGACCAGAGCTTTGTATCAGTTTCAGAAGCAGATTTGAACTACATATGGTCCGTGTATGTAGGAAACTCTGTTCTTTTGTTCTGGGCACACTCAGATTTCCTGCTGTATTAGAGACTCTAGAAAGCCAGAGCGTGCATCTTGATATAAAGCAGAGTGTGATCCATGGGTGAGAACTATGCTGTGTGTTTGCCTTCAGAAATGCAGTTATATCCCAGGCTCTGTGTCTTCCTACAAGCAAGACTTCGTTTCAGGTAAGGGCAGTCACTTTTCAGCTCAAAGGAACTACATCATTCACGGAGCTCACACGTTTCTAATCTTAACAGACAACTATTGGATGTTATAGGACCAGTGCTTTGTATCAGTTTCAGAAGCAGAGTTGGACTAGATATGGTCCGTATGTGAAGGAAACACCGTTCCTTTGTTCTCACCACACTCACGTTTCCTGCTGTCTTAGAGACTCTAGAAATCAAGAGTGTGCTTCTCGCTCTAAAGCAGAGTGTGATCAATGGATGAGAACTATGCTGTGTGTTTCCCTTCAGAAATGGAGTTAAATCCCAGGCTCTGTGTCTTCCTACAAGCAAGACTTTGTTTCAGGTAAGGGCAGTCACTTTTCAGCTCAAAGGAACTACATCGTTCACAGAGCTCACACGTTTCTAATCTTAACAGACAAGCATTGTATGTTAGAGGACCAGTGCTTTGTATCAGTTTCAGAAGCAGAGTTGGACTAGATATGGTCTGCATGTGTAGGAAACAACGTTCTTTTGTTCTCAGCACACTCACGTTTTCTGCTGTCTTAGAGACTCTAGAAATCAAGAGTGTGCTGCTCGCAATAAAGCAGAATGTGATCCATGGATGACAACTATGCTGTGTGTTTCCCATCAGAAATGGAGTTAAATCCCAGGCTCTGTGTCTTACTACAAGCAAGACTTCGTTTCTGGTAAGGGCAGTCACTTTTCACCTCAAACGAACTACATCGTTCATGGAGCTCAAACGTTTTTCATCTCAACAGACAAGCATTGCATGTTAGAGGACCAGTATTTGTATCAGTTTAAGAAGCAGAGTTGGACTAGATATGGTCCGTATGTGTAGGAAACACCGTTCTTTTGTTCTCAGCACACACACGTTTCCTGCTGTCTAGAGACTCTAGAAAGCAAGAGCATGCTTCTTGCTCTAAAGCAGAGTATGATCCATGGATGAGAACTATGCTGTGTGTTTCCCTTCAGAAATGGAGTTAAATCCCAGGCTCTGTGTCTTCCTACAAGCAAGACTTCGTTTCAGGTAAGGGCAGTCACTTTTCAGCTCAAACGAACTACATCGTTCATGGAGCTCAAACGTTTTTCATCTCAACAGACAAGCATTGCATGTTAGAGGACCAGTGCTTTGTATCAGTTTAAGAAGCAGAGTTGGACTAGATATGGTCCGTATATGTAGGAAACACCGTTCTTTTGTTCTCAGCAAAATCACGTTTCCTGCTGTCTTAGAGACTCTAGAAAGCAAGAGCATGCTTCTTGCTCTAAAGCAGAGTGTGATCCATGGATGAGAACTATGCTGTGTGTTTCCCTTCAGAAATGGAGTTAAATCCCAGGCTCTGTGTCTTCCTACAAGCAAGATTTCGTTTCAGGTAAGGGCAGTCACTTTTCAGCTCAAACGAACTACATCGTTCACGAAGCTCACACGTTTCTCATCTTAACAGACAAGCATTGGATGTTAGAGCACCAGTGCTTTGTATCAGTTTCAGAAGCAGAGTTGGACTAGATATGGTCCGTATGTGTAGGAAACACCGTTCTTTTGTTCTCAGCACACAAGTTTCCTGCTGTCTAGAGACTCTAGAAAGCAAGAGCATGCTTCTTGCTCTAAAGCAGAGTGTGATCCATGGATGAGAACTATGCTGTGTGTTTCCCTTCAGAAATGGAGTTAAATCCCAGGCTCTGTGTCTTCCTACAAGCAAGACTTCATTTCAGGTAAGGGCAGTCACTTTTCAGCTCAAAGGAACTACATATTTCACGAAGCTCACACGTTTCTCATCTTAACAGACAAGCATTGGATGTAGGAGCACCAGTGCTTTGTATCAGTTTCAGAAGCAGAGTTGGACTAGATATGGTCTGTATGTGTAGGAAACACCGTTCTTTTGTTCTCAGCACACACACGTTTCCTGCTGTCTAGAGACTCTAGAAAGCAAGAGCATGCTTCTTGCTCTAAAGCAGAGTGTGATCCATGGATGAGCACTATGCTGTGTGTTTCCCTTCAGAAATGGAGTTAAATCCCAGGCTCTGTGTCTTCCTACAAGCAAGACTTCGTTTCAGGTAAGGGCAGTCATTTTTCTGCTCAAACGAACTACATCGTTCACGAAGCTCACACGTTTCTCATCTTAACTGACAAGCATTGGATGTTAGAGGAACAGTGCATTGTATCAGTTTCAGAAGCAGATTTGGACTACATATGGTCTGTATGTGTAGGAAACACCGTTCTTTTGTTCTGGGCACACTCAGATTTCCTGCTGTATTAGAGACTCTAGAAAGCAAGAGCGTGCATCTTGATGTAAAGCAGAGTGTGATCCATGGGTGAGAACTATGCTGTGTGTTTCCCTTCAGAAATGCAGTTAAATCCCAGGCTCTGTGTCTTCCTACAAGCAAGACTTCGTTTCAGGTAAGGGCAGTCACTTTTCAGCTCAAAGGAACTACATCATTCACGGAGCTCACACGTTTCTAATCTTAACAGACAAGCATTGGATGTTATAGGACCAGTGCTTTGAATTAGTTTCAGAAGCAGAGTTGGACTAGATATGGTCCGTATGTGAAGGAAACACCGTTCCTTTGTTCTCACCACACTCACGTTTCCTGCTGTCTTAGAGACTCTAGAAATCAAGAGTGTGCTTCTCGCTCTAAAGAGGAGTGTGATCAATGGATGAGAACTATGCTGTGTGTTTTCCTTCAGAAATGGAGTTAAATCCCAGGCTCTGTGTCTTCCTACAAGCAAGACTTCGTTTCAGGTAAGGGCAGTCACTTTTCAGCTCAAACGATCTACATCGTTCACGGAGCTCACACGTTTCTCTTCTCAACAGACAAGGATTGGATGTTAGAGCACCAGTGCTTTGTATCAGTTTCAGAAGCAGAGTTGGACTAGATATGGTCTGTATGTGTAGGAAACACCGTTCTTTTGTTCTCAGCACACACACGTTTCCTGCTGTCTAGAGACTCTAGAAAGCAAGAGCATGCTTCTTGCTCTAAAGCAGAGTGTGATCCATGGATGAGAACTATGCTGTGTGTTTCCCTTCAGAAATGGAGTTAAATCCCAGGCTCTGTGTCTTCCTACAAGCAAGACTTCGTTTCAGGTAAGGGCAGTCATTTTTCTGCACAAACGAACTACATTGTTCACGAAGCTCACACGTTTCTCATCTTAACTGACAAGCATTGGATGTTAGAGGAACAGTGCATTGTATCAGTTTCAGAAGCAGATTTGGACTACATATGGTCTGTATGTGTAGGAAACACCGTTCTTTTGTTCTGGGCACACTCAGATTTCCTGCTGTATTAGAGACTCTAGAAAGCAAGAGCGTGCATCTTGATGTAAAGCAGAGTGTGATCCATGGGTGAGAACTATGCTGTGTGTTTCCCTTCAGAAATGCAGTTAAATCCCAGGCTCTGTGTCTTTCTACAAGCAAGACTTCGTTTCAGGTAAGGGCAGTCACTTTTCAGCTCAAAGGAACTACATCATTCACGGAGCTCACACGTTTCTAATCTTAACAGACAAGCATTGGATGTTATAGGACCAGTGCTTTGAATTAGTTTCAGAAGCAGAGTTGGACTAGATATGGTCCGTATGTGAAGGAAACACCGTTCCTTTGTTCTCACCACACTCACGTTTCCTGCTGTCTTAGAGACTCTAGAAATCAAGAGTGTGCTTCTCGCTCTAAAGCAGAGTGTGATCAATGGATGAGAACTATGCTGTGTGTTTTCCTTCAGAAATGGAGATAAATCCCAGGCTCTGTGTCTTCCTACAAGCAAGACTTGGTTTCAGGTAAGGGCAGTCACTTTTCAGCTCAAAGGAACTACATCGTTCACAGAGCTCACACGTTTCTAATCTTAACAGACAAGCATTGGATGTTAGAGGACCAGTGCTTTGTATCAGTTTGAGAAGCAGAGTTGGACTAGATATGGTCTGTATGTGTAGGAAACACCGTTCTTTTGTTCTGAGCACACTCACGTTTCCTGCTGTCTTAGAGACTCTAGAAATCAAGAGTGTGCTTCTCGCTCTAAAGAGGAGTGTGATCCATGGATGAGAACTATGCTGTGTGTTTCCCTTCAGAAATGGAGTTAAATCCCAGGCTCTGTGTCTTCCTACAAGCAAGACTTCGTTTCAGGTAAGGGCAGTCATTTTTCTGCTCAAACGAACTACATTGTTCACGAAGCTCACACGTTTCTCATCTTAACTGACAAGCATTGGATGTTAGAGGAACAGTGCATTGTATCAGTTTCAGAAGCAGATTTGGACTACATATGGTCTGTATGTGTAGGAAACACCGTTCTTTTGTTCTGGGCACACTCAGATTTCCTGCTGTATTAGAGACTCAAGAAATCAAGAGCGTGCTTCTTGCTCTAAAGCAGAGTGTGTTCCATGGATGAGAACTATGCTGTGTGTTTCCCTTCAGAAATGGAGTTAAATCCCAGGCTCTGTGTCTTCCTAGAGGCAAGACTTCGTTTCACTTAAGGGCAGTCACTTTTCAGCTCAAACGAACTACATCGTTCACGAAGCTCACAAGTTTCTCATCTTAACAGACAAGCATTGGATGTTAGAGGACCAGTGCTTTGTATCAGTTTCAGAAGCAGAGTTGGACTAGATATGGTCTGTATGTGTAGGAAACACCGTTCTTTTGTTCTCAGCACACTCACGTTTCCTGCTGTCTAGAGACTCTAGAAAGCAAGAGCATGCTTCTTGTTCTAAAGCAGAGTGCGATCAATGGATGAGAACACTGCTGTGTGTTTCACTTCAGAAATGGAGTTAAATCCCAGGCTCTGTGTCTTCCTACAAGCAAGACTTCATTTCAGGTAACTGCAGTCATTTTTCTGCTCAAACGAACTACATCGTTCACGAAGCTCACACGTTTCTCATCTTAACTGACAAGCAATGGATGTTAGAGGAACAGTGCATTGTATCAGTTTCAGAAGCAGATTTGGACTACATATGGTCTGTATGTGTAGGAAACACCGTTCTTTTGTTCTGGGCACACTCAGATTTCCTGCTGTATTAGAGACTCTAGAAAGCAAGAGCGTGCATTTTGATGTAAAGCAGAGTGTGATCCATGGGTGAGAACTATGCTGTGTGTTTCCCTTCAGAAATGCAGTTAAATCCCAGGCTCTGTGTCTTCCTACAAGCAAGACTTCGTTTCAGGTAAGGGCAGTCACTTTTCAGCTCAAAGGAACTACATCATTCACGGAGCTCACACGTTTCTAATCTTAACAGACAAGCATTGGATGTTATAGGACCAGTGCTTTGTATTAGTTTCAGAAGCAGAGTTGGACTAGATATGGTCCGTATGTGAATGAAACACCATTCCTTTGTTCTCACCACACTCACGTTTCCTGCTGTCTTAGAGACTCTAGAAATCAAGAGTGTGCTTCTCGCTCTAAAGAGGAGTGTGATCAATGGATGAGAACTATGCTGTGTGTTTTCCTTCAGAAATGGAGTTAAATCCCAGGCTCTGTGTCTTCCTACAAGCAAGACTTCGTTTCAGGTAAGGGCAGTCACTTTTCAGCTCAAACGATCTACATCGTTCACGGAGCTCACACGTTTCTCTTCTCAACAGACAAGGATTGGATGTTAGAGCACCAGTGCTTTGTATCAGTTTCAGAAGCAGAGTTGGACTAGATATGGTCTGTATGTGTAGGAAACACCGTTCTTTTGTTCTCAGCACACACACGTTTCCTGCTGTCTAGAGACTCTAGAAAGCAAGAGCATGCTTCTTGCTCTAAAGCAGAGTGTGATCCATGGATGAGAACTATGCTGTGTGTTTCCCTTCAGAAATGGAGTTAAATCCCAGGCTCTGTGTCTTCCTACAAGCAAGACTTCGTTTCAGGTAAGGGCAGTCATTTTTCTGCTCAAACGAACTACATTGTTCACGAAGCTCACACGTTTCTCATCTTAACTGACAAGCATTGGATGTTAGAGGAACAGTGCATTGTATCAGTTTCAGAAGCAGATTTGGACTACATATGGTCTGTATGTGTAGGAAACACCGTTCTTTTGTTCTGGGCACACTCAGATTTCCTGCTGTATTAGAGACTCAAGAAATCAAGAGCGTGCTTCTTGCTCTAAAGCAGAGTGTGTTCCATGGATGAGAACTATGCTGTGTGTTTCCCTTCAGAAATGGAGTTAAATCCCAGGCTCTGTGTCTTCCTAGAGGCAAGACTTCGTTTCACTTAAGGGCAGTCACTTTTCAGCTCAAAGGAACTACATCGTTCACAGAGCTCACACGTTTCTAATCTTAACAGACAAGCATTGGATGTTAGAGGACCAGTGCTTTGTATCAGTTTGGAAGCAGAGTTGGACTAGATATGGTCTGTATGTGTAGGAAACACCGTTCTTTTGTTCTGAGCACACTCACGTTTCCTGCTGTCTTAGAGACTCTAGAAATCAAGAGTGTGCTTCTCGCTCTAAAGAGGAGTGTGATCCATGGATGAGAACTATGCTGTGTGTTTCCCTTTAGAAATGGAGTTAAATCCCAGGCTCTGTGTCTTCCTACAAGCAAGACTTCGTTTCAGGTAAGGGCAGTCATTTTTCTGCTCAAACGAACTACATTGTTCACGAAGCTCACACGTTTCTCATCTTAACTGACAAGCATTGGATGTTAGAGGAACAGTGCATTGTATCAGTTTCAGAAGCAGATTTGGACTACATATGGTCTGTATGTGTAGGCAACACCGTTCTTTTGTTCTGGGCACACTCAGATTTCCTGCTGTATTAGAGACTCAAGAAATCAAGAGCGTGCATCTTGCTCTAAAGCAGAGTGTGTTCCATGGATGAGAACTATGCTGTGTGTTTCCCTTCAGAAATGGAGTTAAATCCCAGGCTCTGTGTCTTCCTAGAGGCAAGACTTCGTTTCACTTAAGGGCAGTCACTTTTCAGCTCAAAGGAACTACATCATTCACGGAGCTCACACGTTTCTAATCTTAACAGACAAGCATTGGATGTTATAGGACCAGTGCTTTGTATTAGTTTCAGAAGCAGAGTTGGACTAGATATGGTCCGTATGTGAAGGAAACACCATTCCTTTGTTCTCACCACACTCACGTTTCCTGCTGTCTTAGAGACTCTAGAAATCAAGAGTGTGCTTCTCGCTCTAAAGAGGAGTGTGATCAATGGATGAGAACTATGCTGTGTGTTTTCCTTCAGAAATGGAGTTAAATCCCAGGCTCTGTGTCTTCCTACAAGCAAGACTTCGTTTCAGGTAAGGGCAGTCACTTTTCAGCTCAAACGATCTACATCGTTCACGGAGCTCACACGTTTCTCTTCTCAACAGACAAGGATTGGATGTTAGAGCACCAGTGCTTTGTATCAGTTTCAGAAGCAGAGTTGGACTAGATATGGTCTGTATGTGTAGGAAACACCGTTCTTTTGTTCTCAGCACACACACGTTTCCTGCTGTCTAGAGACTCTAGAAAGCAAGAGCATGCTTCTTGCTCTAAAGCAGAGTGTGATCCATGGATGAGAACTATGCTGTGTGTTTCCCTTCAGAAATGGAGTTAAATCCCAGGCTCTGTGTCTTCCTACAAGCAAGACTTCGTTTCAGGTAAGGGCAGTCATTTTTCTGCTCAAACGAACTACATTGTTCACGAAGCTCACACGTTTCTCATCTTAACTGACAAGCATTGGATGTTAGAGGAACAGTGCATTGTATCAGTTTCAGAAGCAGATTTGGACTACATATGGTCTGTATGTGTAGGAAACACCGTTCTTTTGTTCTGGGCACACTCAGATTTCCTGCTGTATTAGAGACTCTAGAAAGCAAGAGCGTGCATCTTGATGTAAAGCAGAGTGTGATCCATGGGTGAGAACTATGCTGTGTGTTTCCCTTCAGAAATGCAGTTAAATCCCAGGCTCTGTGTCTTCCTACAAGCAAGACTTCGTTTCAGGTAAGGGCAGTCACTTTTCAGCTCAAAGGAACTACATCATTCACGGAGCTCACACGTTTCTAATCTTAACAGACAAGCATTGGATGTTATAGGACCAGTGCTTTGAATTAGTTTCAGAAGCAGAGTTGGACTAGATATGGTCCGTATGTGAAGGAAACACCGTTCCTTTGTTCTCACCACACTCACGTTTCCTGCTGTCTTAGAGACTCTAGAAATCAAGAGTGTGCTTCTCGCTCTAAAGCAGAGTGTGATCAATGGATGAGAACTATGCTGTGTGTTTTCCTTCAGAAATGGAGATAAATCCCAGGCTCTGTGTCTTCCTACAAGCAAGACTTGGTTTCAGGTAAGGGCAGTCACTTTTCAGCTCAAAGGAACTACATCGTTCACAGAGCTCACACGTTTCTAATCTTAACAGACAAGCATTGGATGTTAGAGGACCAGTGCTTTGTATCAGTTTGAGAAGCAGAGTTGGACTAGATATGGTCTGTATGTGTAGGAAGCACCGTTCTTTTGTTCTGAGCACACTCACGTTTCCTGCTGTCTTAGAGACTCTAGAAATCAAGAGTGTGCTTCTCGCTCTAAAGAGGAGTGTGATCCATGGATGAGAACTATGCTGTGTGTTTCCCTTCAGAAATGGAGTTAAATCCCAGGCTCTGTGTCTTCCTACAAGCAAGACTTCGTTTCAGGTAAGGGCAGTCATTTTTCTGCTCAAACGAACTACATTGTTCACGAAGCTCACACGTTTCTCATCTTAACTGACAAGCATTGGATGTTAGAGGAACAGTGCATTGTATCAGTTTCAGAAGCAGATTTGGACTACATATGGTCTGTATGTGTAGGAAACACCGTTCTTTTGTTCTGGGCACACTCAGATTTCCTGCTGTATTAGAGACTCAAGAAATCAAGAGCGTGCTTCTTGCTCTAAAGCAGAGTGTGTTCCATGGATGAGAACTATGCTGTGTGTTTCCCTTCAGAAATGGAGTTAAATCCCAGGCTCTGTGTCTTCCTAGAGGCAAGACTTCGTTTCACTTAAGGGCAGTCACTTTTCAGCTCAAACGAACTACATCGTTCACGAAGCTCACAAGTTTCTCATCTTAACAGACAAGCATTGGATGTTAGAGGACCAGTGCTTTGTATCAGTTTCAGAAGCAGAGTTGGACTAGATATGGTCTGTATGTGTAGGAAACACCGTTCTTTTGTTCTCAGCACACTCACGTTTCCTGCTGTCTAGAGACTCTAGAAAGCAAGAGCATGCTTCTTGTTCTAAAGCAGAGTGCGATCAATGGATGAGAACACTGCTGTGTGTTTCACTTCAGAAATGGAGTTAAATCCCAGGCTCTGTGTCTTCCTACAAGCAAGACTTCATTTCAGGTAACTGCAGTCATTTTTCTGCTCAAACGAACTACATCGTTCACGAAGCTCACACGTTTCTCATCTTAACTGACAAGCATTGGATGTTAGAGGAACAGTGCATTGTATCAGTTTCAGAAGCAGATTTGGACTACATATGGTCTGTATGTGTAGGAAACACCGTTCTTTTGTTCTGGGCACACTCAGATTTCCTGCTGTATTAGAGACTCTAGAAAGCAAGAGCGTGCATTTTGATGTAAAGCAGAGTGTGATCCATGGGTGAGAACTATGCTGTGTGTTTCCCTTCAGAAATGCAGTTAAATCCCAGGCTCTGTGTCTTCCTACAAGCAAGACTTCGTTTCAGGTAAGGGCAGTCACTTTTCAGCTCAAAGGAACTACATCATTCACGGAGCTCACACGTTTCTAATCTTAACAGACAAGCATTGGATGTTATAGGACCAGTGCTTTGTATTAGTTTCAGAAGCAGAGTTGGACTAGATATGGTCCGTATGTGAAGGAAACACCATTCCTTTGTTCTCACCACACTCACGTTTCCTGCTGTCTTAGAGACTCTAGAAATCAAGAGTGTGCTTCTCGCTCTAAAGAGGAGTGTGATCAATGGATGAGAACTATGCTGTGTGTTTTCCTTCAGAAATGGAGTTAAATCCCAGGCTCTGTGTCTTCCTACAAGCAAGACTTCGTTTCAGGTAAGGGCAGTCACTTTTCAGCTCAAACGATCTACATCGTTCACGGAGCTCACACGTTTCTCTTCTCAACAGACAAGGATTGGATGTTAGAGCACCAGTGCTTTGTATCAGTTTCAGAAGCAGAGTTGGACTAGATATGGTCTGTATGTGTAGGAAACACCGTTCTTTTGTTCTCAGCACACACACGTTTCCTGCTGTCTAGAGACTCTAGAAAGCAAGAGCATGCTTCTTGCTCTAAAGCAGAGTGTGATCCATGGATGAGAACTATGCTGTGTGTTTCCCTTCAGAAATGGAGTTAAATCCCAGGCTCTGTGTCTTCCTACAAGCAAGACTTCGTTTCAGGTTAGGGCAGTCATTTTTCTGCTCAAACGAACTACATTGTTCACGAAGCTCACACGTTTCTCATCTTAACTGACAAGCATTGGATGTTAGAGGAACAGTGCATTGTATCAGTTTCAGAAGCAGATTTGGACTACATATGGTCTGTATGTGTAGGAAACACCGTTCTTTTGTTCTGGGCACACTCAGATTTCCTGCTGTATTAGAGACTCAAGAAATCAAGAGCGTGCTTCTTGCTCTAAAGCAGAGTGTGTTCCATGGATGAGAACTATGCTGTGTGTTTCCCTTCAGAAATGGAGTTAAATCGCAGGCTCTGTGTCTTCCTAGAGGCAAGACTTCGTTTCACTTAAGGGCAGTCACTTTTCAGCTCAAACGAACTACATCGTTCACGAAGCTCACACGTTTCTCATCTTAACAGACAAGCATTGGATGTTAGAGGACCAGTGCTTTGTATCAGTTTCAGAAGCAGAGTTGGACTAGATATGGTCTGTATGTGTAGGAAACACCGTTCTTTTGTTCTCAGCACACTCACGTTTCCTGATGTCTAGAGACTCTAGAAAGCAAGAGCATGCTTCTTGTTCTAAAGCAGAGTGCGATCAATGGATGAGAACACTGCTGTGTGTTTCACTTCAGAAATGGAGTTAAATCCCAGGCTCTGTGTCTTCCTACAAGCAAGACTTCATTTCAGGTAACGGCAGTCATTTTTCTGCTCAAACGAACTACATCGTTCACGAGGCTCACATGTTTCTCATCTTAACTGACAAGCATTGGATGTTAGAGGAACAGTGCTTTGTATCAGTTTCAGAAGCAGAGTTGGACTAGATATGATCTGCATGTGTAGGAAACACCGTTCTTTTGTTCTCAGCACACTCACGTTTTCTGCTGTCTTAGAGACTCTGGAAATCAAGAGTGTGCTGCTCGCTCTAAAGCAGAGTGTGATCCATTGATGACAACTTTGCTGTGTGTTTCCCATCAGAAATGGAGTTAAATCCCAGGCTCTGTGTCTTCCTACAAGCAAGACTTCGTTTCAGGTAAGGGCAGTCACTTTTCAGCTCAAACGAACTACATCGTTCATGGAGCTCAAACGTTTTTCTTCTCAACAGACAAGCATTGCATGTTAGAGGACCAGTGCTTTGTATCAGTTTAAGAAGCAGAGTTGGACTAGATATGGTCCGTATATGTAGGAAACACCGTTCTTTTGTTCTCAGCAAAATCACGTTTCCTGCTGTCTTAGAGACTCTAGAAAGCAAGAGCATGCTTCTTGCTCTAAAGCAGAGTGTGATCCATGGATGAGAACTATGCTGTGTGTTTCCCTTCAGAAATGGAGTTAAATCCCAGGCTCTGTGTCTTCCAACAAGCAAGACTTCATTTCAGGTAAGGGCAGTCACTTTTCAGCTCAAATGAACTACATCGTTCACGAAGCTCACACGTTTCTCATCTTTACAGACAAGCATTGGATGTTAGAGCACCAGTGCTTTGTATCAGTTTCAGAAGCAGAGTTGGACTACATATGGTCTGTATGTGTAGGAAACACCGTTCTTTTGTTCTAGGCACACTCAGATTTCCTGCTGTATTAGACACTCTAGAAAGCAAGAGCGTGCTTCTCGCTCTAAAGCAGAGTGTGATCCATGCGTGAGAACTATGCTGTGTGTTTTACTTCAGAAATGGAGTTAAATCCCAGGCTCTGTGTCCTCCTACAAGCAAGACTTCGTTTCAGGTAAGGGCAGTCACTTTTCAGCTCAAAGGACCTACATCGTTCACGGAGCTCACAGGTTTCTAATCTTTACAGACAAGCATTGGATGTTAGAGGACCAGTGCTTTGTATCAGTTTCAGAAGCAGAGTTGGACTAGATATGGTCTGCATGTGTAGGAAACACCGTTCTTTTGCTCTCAGCACACTCAGGTTTTCTGCTGTCTTAGAGACTCTAGAAATCAAGAGTGTGCGGCTCGCTATAAAGCAGAGTGTGATCCATTGATGACAACTTTGCTGTGTGTTTCCCATCAGAAAAGGAGTTAAATCCCAGGCTCTGTGTCTTCCTACAAGCAAGACTTCGTTTCAGGTAAGGGCAGTCACTTTTCAGCTCAAACGAACTACATCGTTCATGGAGCTCAAACGTTTTTCATCTCAACAGACAAGCATTGGATGTTAGAGGACCAGTGCTTTGTATCAGTTTAAGAAGCAGAGTTGGCCTAGATATGGTCCGTATATGTAGGAAACACCGTTCTTTTGTTCTCAGCAAAATCACGTTTCCTGCTGTCTTAGAGACTCTAGAAAGCAAGAGCATGCCTCTTGCTCTAAAGCAGAGGGTGATCCATGGATGAGAACTATGCTGTGTGTTTCCCTTCAGAAATGGAGTTAAATCCCGGGCTCTGTGTCTTCCTACAAGCAAGACTTCGTTTCAGAGAAGGGCAGTCACTTTTTAGCTCAAACGAACTACATCGTTCACGAAGCTCACACGTTTCTCATCTTAACAGACAAGCATTGGATGTTAGAGCACCAGTGCTTTGTATCAGTTTCAGAAGCAGAGTTGGACTAGATATGGTCCGTATGTGAAGGAAACACCGTTCTTTTGTTCTGGGCACACTCAGATTTCCTGCTCTATTAGAGACTCAAGAAATCAAGAGCGTGCTTCTTGCTCTAAAGCAGAGTGTGTTCCATGGATGAGAACTATGCTGTGTGTTTCCCTTCAGAAATGGAGTTAAATCCCAGGCTCTGTGTCTTCCTAGAGGCAAGACTTCGTTTCACTTAAGGGCAGTCACTTTTCAGCTCAAACGAACTACATCGTTCACGAAGCTCACAAGTTTCTCATCTTAACAGACAAGCATTGGATGTTAGAGGACCAGTGCTTTGTATCAGTTTCAGAAGCAGAGTTGGACTAGATATGGTCTGTATGTGTAGGAAACACCGTTCTTTTGTTCTCAGCACACTCACGTTTCCTGCTGTCTAGAGACTCTAGAAAGCAAGAGCATGCTTCTTGTTCTAAAGCAGAGTGCGATCAATGGATGAGAACACTGCTGTGTGTTTCACTTCAGAAATGGAGTTAAATCCCAGGCTCTGTGTCTTCCTACAAGCAAGACTTCATTTCAGGTAACGGCAGTCATTTTTCTGCTCAAACGAACTACATCGTTCACGAGGCTCACATGTTTCTCATCTTAACTGACAAGCATTGGATGTTAGAGGAACAGTGCATTGTATCAGTTTCAGAAGCAGATTTGGACTACATATGGTCTGTATGTGTAGGAAACACCGTTCTTTTGTTCTGGGCACACTCAGATTTCCTGCTGTATTAGAGACTCTAGAAAGCAAGAGCGTGCATTTTGATGTAAAGCAGAGTGTGATCCATGGGTGAGAACTATGCTGTGTGTTTCCCTTCAGAAATGCAGTTAAATCCCAGGCTCTGTGTCTTCCTACAAGCAAGACTTCGTTTCAGGTAAGGGCAGTCCCTTTTCAGCTCAAAGGAACTACATCATTCACGGAGCTCACACGTTTCTAATCTTAACAGACAAGCATTGGATATTATAGGACCAGTGCTTTGTATTAGTTTCAGAAGCAGAGTTGGACTAGATATGGTCCGTATGTGAAGGAAACACCGTTCCTTTGTTCTCACCACACTCACGTTTCCTGCTGTCTTAGAGACTCTAGAAATCAAGAGTGTGCTTCTCGCTCTAAAGCAGAGTGTGATCAATGGATGAGAACTATGCTGTGTGTTTTCCTTCAGAAATGGAGATAAATCCCAGGCTCTGTGTCTTCCTACAAGCAAGACTTGGTTTCAGGTAAGGGCAGTCACTTTTCAGCTCAAAGGAACTACATCATTCACAGAGCTCACACGTTTCTAATCTTAACAGACAAGCATTGGATGTTAGAGGCCCAGTGCTTTGTATCAGTTTGAGAAGCAGAGTTGGACTAGATATGGTCTGTATGTGTAGGAAACACCGTTCTTTTGTTCTGAGCACACTCACGTTTCCTGCTGTCTTAGAGACTCTAGAAATCAAGAGTGTGCTTCTCGCTCTAAAGAGGAGTGTGATCAATGGATGAGAACTATGCTGTGTGTTTTCCTTCAGAAATGGAGTTAAATCCCAGGCTCTGTGTCTTCCTACAAGAAAGAATTCGTTTCAGGTAAGGGAAGTCACTTTTCAGCTCAAAGGAACTACAACGTTCACGTAGCTCACAGGTTTCTAATATTTACAGACAAGCATTGGATGTTAGAGGACCAGTGCTTTGTATCAGTTTCAGAAGCAGAGTTGGACTAGATATGATCTGCATGTGTAGGAAACACCGTTCTTTTGTTCTCAGCACACTCACGTTTTCTGCTGTCTTAGAGACTCTGGAAATCAAGAGTGTGCTGCTCGCTCTAAAGCAGAGTGTGATCCATTGATGACAACTTTGCTGTGTGTTTCCCATCAGAAATGGAGTTAAATCCCAGGCTCTGTGTCTTCCTACAAGCAAGACTTCGTTTCAGGTAAGGGCAGTCACTTTTCAGCTCAAACGAACTACATCGTTCATGGAGCTCAAACGTTTTTCATCTCAACAGACAAGCATTGCATGTTAGAGGACCAGTGCTTTGTATCAGTTTAAGAAGCAGAGTTGGACTAGATATGGTCCGTATATGTAGGAAACACCGTTCTTTTGTTCTCAGCAAAATCACGTTTCCTGCTGTCTTAGAGACTCTAGAAAGCAAGAGCATGCTTCTTGCTCTAAAGCAGACTGTGATCCATGGATGAGAACTATGCTGTGTGTTTCCCTTCAGAAATGGAGTTAAATCCCAGGCTCTGTGTCTTCCTACAAGCAAGATTTCGTTTCAGGTAAGGGCAGTCACTTTTCAGCTCAAATGAACTACATCGTTCACGAAGCTCACACGTTTCTCATCTTAACAGACAAGCATTGGATGTTAGAGCACCAGTGCTTTGTATCAGTTTCAGAAGCAGAGTTGGACTAGATATGGTCCGTATGTGAAGGAAACACCGTTCTTTTGTTCTGGGCACACTCAGATTTCCTGCTCTATTAGAGACTCAAGAAATCAAGAGCGTGCTTCTTGCTCTAAAGCAGAGTGTGTTCCATGGATGAGAACTATGCTGTGTGTTTCCCTTCAGAAATGGAGTTAAATCCCAGGCTCTGTGTCTTCCTAGAGGCAAGACTTCTTTTCACTTAAGGGCAGTCACTTTTCAGCTCAAACGAACTACATCGTTCACGAAGCTCACAAGTTTCTCATCTTAACAGACAAGCATTGGATGTTAGAGGACCAGTGCTTTGTATCAGTTTCAGAAGCAGAGTTGGACTAGATATGGTCTGTATGTGTAGGAAACACCGTTCTTTTGTTCTCAGCACACTCACGTTTCCTGCTGTCTAGAGACTCTAGAAAGCAAGAGCATGCTTCTTGTTCTAAAGCAGAGTGCGATCAATGGATGAGAACACTGCTGTGTGTTTCACTTCAGAAATGGAGTTAAATCCCAGGCTCTGTGTCTTCCTACAAGCAAGACTTCATTTCAGGTAACTGCAGTCATTTTTCTGCTCAAACGAACTACATCGTTCACGAAGCTCACATGTTTCTCATCTTAACTGACAAGCATTGGATGTTAGAGGAACAGTGCATTGTATCAGTTTCAGAAGCAGATTTGGACTACATATGGTCTGTATGTGTAGGAAACACCGTTCTTTTGTTCTGGGCACACTCAGATTTCCTGCTGTATTAGAGACTCTAGAAAGCAAGAGCGTGCATTTTGATGTAAAGCAGAGTGTGATCCATGGGTGAGAACTATGCTGTGTGTTTCACTTCAGAAATGCAGTTAAATCCCAGGCTCTGTGTCTTCCTACAAGCAAGACTTCGTTTCAGGTAAGGGCAGTCACTTTTCAGCTCAAAGGAACTACATCATTCACGGAGCTCACACGTTTCTAATCTTAACAGACAAGCATTGGATGTTATAGGACCAGTGCTTTGTATTAGTTTCAGAAGCAGAGTTGGACTAGATATGGTCCGTATGTGAAGGAAACACCGTTCCTTTGTTCTCACCACACTCACGTTTCCTGCTGTCTTAGAGACTCTAGAAATCAAGAGTGTGCTACTCGCTCTAAAGAGGAGTGTGATCAATGGATGAGAACTATGCTGTGTGTTTTCCTTCAGAAATGGAGTTAAATCCCAGGCTCTGTGTCTTCATACAAGCAAGACTTCGTTTCAGGTAAGGGCAGTCACTTTTCAGCTCAAACGATCTACATCGTTCACGGAGCTCACACGTTTCTCATCTTAACTGACAAGCATTGGATGTTAGAGGAACAGTGCATTGTATCAGTTTCAGAAGCAGATTTGGACTACATATGGTCTGTATGTGTAGGAAACACCGTTCTTTTGTTCTGGGCACACTCAGATTTCCTGCTGTATTAGAGACTCAAGAAATCAAGAGCGTGCTTCTTGCTCTAAAGCAGAGTGTGTTCCATGGATGAGAACTATGCTGTGTGTTTCCCTTCAGAAATGGAGTTAAATCCCAGGCTCTGTGTCTTCCTACAAGAAAGACTTCGTTCAGGTAAGGGAAGTCACTTTTCAGCTCAAAGGAACTACAACGTTCACGTAGCTCACAGGTTTGTAATATTTACAGACAAGCATTGGATGTTAGAGGACCAGTGCTTTGTATCAGTTTCAGAAGCAGAGTTGGACTAGATATGATCTGCATGTGTAGGAAACACCGTTCTTTTGTTCTCAGCACACTCACGTTTTCTGCTGTCTTAGAGACTCTGGAAATCAAGAGTGTGCTGCTCGCTCTAAAGCAGAGTGTGATCCATTGATGACAACTTTGCTGTGTGTTTCCCATCAGAAATGGAGTTAAATCCCAGGCTCTGTGTCTTCCTACAAGCAAGACTTCGTTTCAGGTAAGGGCAGTCACTTTTCAGCTCAAATGAACTACATCGTTCATGGAGCTCAAACGTTTTTCATCTCAACAGACAAGCATTGCATGTTAGAGGACCAGTGCTTTGTATCAGTTTAAGAAGCAGAGTTGGACTAGATATGCTCCGTATATGTAGGAAACACCGTTCTTTTGTTCTCAGCAAAATCACGTTTCCTGCTGTCTTAGAGACTCTAGAAAGCAAGAGCATGCTTCTTGCTCTAAAGCAGAGTGTGATCCATGGATGAGAACTATGCTGTTTGTTTCCCTTCAGAAATGGAGTTAAATCCCAGGCTCTGTGTCTTCCTACAAGCAAGATTTCGTTTCAGGTAAGGGCAGTCACTTTTCAGCTCAAACGAACTACATCGTTCACGAAGCTCACACGTTTCTCATCTTAACAGACAAGCATTGGATGTTAGAGCACCAGTGCTTTGTATCAGTTTCAGAAGCAGAGTTGGACTAGATATGGTCTGTATGTGTAGGAAACACCGTTCTTTTGTTCTAGGCACACTCAGATTTCCTGCTGTATTAGACACTCTAGAAAGCAAGAGCGTGCTTCTTGCTCTAAAGCAGAGTGTGATCCATGGGTGAGAACTATGCTGTGTGTTTTACTTCAGAAATGGAGTTAAATCCCAGGCTCTGTGTCCTCCTACAAGCAAGACTTCGTTTCAGGTAAGGGCAGTCACTTTTCAGCTCAAAGGAAATACATCATTCACGGAGCTCACAGGTTTCTAATCTTAACAGACAAGCATTGGATGTTAGAGGACCAGTGCTTTGTATCAGTTTCAGAAGCAGAGTTGGACTAGATATGGTCTGCATGTGTAGGAAACACCGTTCTTTTGCTCTCAGCACACTCAGGTTTTCTGCTGTCTTAGAGACTCTAGAAATCAAGAGTGTGCTGCTCGCTATAAAGCAGAGTGTGATCCATTGATGACAACTTTGCTGTGTGTTTCCCATCAGAAAAGGAGTTAAATCCCAGGCTCTGTGTCTTCCTACAAGCAAGACTTCGTTTCAGGTAAGGGCAGTCACTTTTCAGCTCAAACGAACTACATCGTTCATGGAGCTCAAACGTTTTTCATCTCAACAGACAAGCATTGGATGTTAGAGGACCAGTGCTTTGTATCAGTTTAAGAAGCAGAGTTGGCCTAGATATGGTCCGTATATGTAGGAAACACCGTTCTTTTGTTCTCAGCAAAATCACGTTTCCTGCTGTCTTAGAGACTCTAGAAAGCAAGAGCATGCCTCTTGCTCTAAAGCAGAGGGTGATCCATGGATGAGAACTATGCTGTGTGTTTCCCTTCAGAAATGGAGTTAAATCCCGGGCTCTGTGTCTTCCTACAAGCAAGACTTCGTTTCAGGGACGGGCAGTCACTTTTTAGCTCAAACGAACTACATCGTTCACGAAGCTCACACGTTTCTCATCTTAACAGACAAGCAATGGATGTTAGAGCACCAGTGCTTTGTATCAGTTTCAGAAGCAGAGTTGGACTAGATATGGTCCGTATGTGTAGGAAACACCGTTCTTTTGTTCTCAGCACACAAGTTTCCTGCTGTCTAGGGACTCTAGAAAGCAAGAGCATGCTTCTTGCTCTAAAGCAGAGTGTGATCCATGGATGAGAACTATGCTGTGTGTTTCCCTTCAGAAATGGAGTTAAATCCCAGGCTCTGTGTCTTCCTACAAGCAAGACTTCATTTCAGGTAAGGGCAGTCACTTTTCAGCTCAAAGGAACTACATATTTCACGAAGCTCACACGTTTCTCATCTTAACAGACAAGCATTGGATGTTAGAGCACCAGTGCTTTCTATCAGTTTCAGAAGCAGAGTTGGACTAGATATGGTCTGTATGTGTAGGAAACACCGTTCTCTTGTTCTCAGCACACACACGTTTCCTGCTGTCTAGAGACTCTAGAAAGCAAGAGCATGCTTCTTGCTCTAAAGCAGACTGTGATCCATGGATGAGAATTATGCTGTGTGTTTCCCTTCAGAAATGGAGTTAAATCCCAGGCTCTGTGTCTTCCTACAAGCAAGACTTCGTTTCAGGTAAGGGCAGTCATTTTTCTGCTCAAACGAACTACATCGTTCACGAAGCTCACACGTTTCTCATCTTAACAGACAAGCATTGGATGTTAGAGGAACAGTGCATTGTATCAGTTTCAGAAGCAGATTTGGACTACATATGGTCTGTATGTGTAGGAAACACCGTTCTTTTGTTCTGGGCACACTCAGATTTCCTGCTGTATTAGAGACTCTAGAAAGCAAGAGCGTGCATCTTGATGTAAAGCAGAGTGTGATCCATGGGTGAGAACTATGCTGTGTGTTTCCCTTCAGAAATGCAGTTAAATCCCAGGCTCTGTGTCTTCCTACAAGCAAGACTTCGTTTCAGGTAAGGGCAGTCACTTTTCAGCTCAAAGGAACTACATCATTCACGGAGCTCACACGTTTCTAATCTTAACAGACAAGCATTGGATGTTATAGGACCAGTGCTTTGAATTAGTTTCAGAAGCAGAGTTGGACTAGATATGGTCCGTATGTGAAGGAAACACCGTTCCTTTGTTCTCACAACACTCACGTTTCCTGCTGTCTTAGAGACTCTAGAAATCAAGAGTGTGCTTCTCGCTCTAAAGCAGAGTGTGATCAATGGATGAGAACTATGCTGTGTGTTTTCCTTCAGAAATGGAGATAAATCCCAGGCTCTGTGTCTTCCTACAAGCAAGACTTGGTTTCAGGTAAGGGCAGTCACTTTTCAGCTCAAAGGAACTACATCGTTCACAGAGCTCACACGTTTCTCATCTTAACAGACAAGCATTGGATGTTAGAGGCCCAGTGCTTTGTATCAGTTTGAGAAGCAGAGTTGGACTAGATATGGTCTGTATGTGTAGGAAACACCGTTCTTTTGTTCTGAGCACACTCACGTTTCCTGCTGTCTTAGAGACTCTAGAAATCAAGAGTGTGCTTCTCGCTCTAAAGAGGAGTGTGATCCATGGATGAGAACTATGCTGTGTGTTTCCCTTCAGAAATGGAGTTAAATCCCAGGCTCTGTGTCTTCCTACAAGCAAGACTTCGTTTCAGGTAAGGGCAGTCATTTTTCTGCTCAAACGAACTACATCGTTCACGAAGCTCACACGTTTCTCATCTTAACTGACAAGCATTGGATGTTAGAGGAACAGTGCATTGTATCAGTTTCAGAAGCAGATTTGGACTACATATGGTCTGTATGTGTAGGAAACACCGTTCTTTTGTTCTGGGCACACTCAGATTTCCTGCTCTATTAGAGACTCAAGAAATCAAGAGCGTGCTTCTTGCTCTAAAGCAGAGTGTGTTCCATGGATGAGAACTATGCTGTGTGTTTCCCTTCAGAAATGGAGTTAAATCCCAGGCTCTGTGTCTTCCTAGAGGCAAGACTTCCTTTCACTTAAGGGCAGTCACTTTTCAGCTCAAACGAACTACATCGTTCACGAAGCTCACAAGTTTCTCATCTTAACAGACAAGCATTGGATGTTAGAGGACCAGTGCTTTGTATCAGTTTCAGAAGCAGAGTTGTACTAGATATGGTCTGTATGTGTAGGAAACACCGTTCTTTTGTTCTCAGCACACTCACGTTTCCGGCTGTCTAGAGACTCTCGAAAGCAACTGCATGCTTCTTGTTCTAAAGCAGAGTGCGATCAATGGATGAGAACACTGCTGTGTGTTTCACTTCAGAAATGGAGTTAAATCCCAGGCTCTGTGTCTTCCTACAAGCAAGACTTCATTTCAGGTAACTGCAGTCATTTTTGTGCTCAAACGAACTACATCATTCACGAAGCTCACACGTTTCTCATCTTAACTGACAAGCATTGGATGTTAGAGGAACAGTGCATTGTATCAGTTTCAGAAGCAGATTTGGACTACATATGGTCTGTATGTGTAGGAAACACCGTTCTTTTGTTCTGGGCACACTCAGATTTCCTGCTGTATTAGAGACTCTAGAAAGCAAGAGCGTGCATTTTGATGTAAAGCAGAGTGTGATCCATGGGTGAGAACTATGCTGTGTGTTTCCCTTCAGAAATGCAGTTAAATCCCAGGCTCTGTGTCTTCCTACAAGCAAGACTTCGTTTCAGGTAAGGGCAGTCACTTTTCAGCTCAAAGGAACTACATCATTCACGGAGCTCACACGTTTCTAATCTTAACAGACAAGCATTGGATGTTATAGGACCAGTGCTTTGTATTAGTTTCAGAAGCAGAGTTGGACTAGATATGGTCCGTATGTGAAGGAAACACCGTTCCTTTGTTCTCACCACACTCACGTTTCCTGCTGTCTTAGAGACTCTAGAAATCAAGAGTGTGCTTCTCGCTCTAAAGAGGAGTGTGATCAATGGATGAGAACTATGCTGTGTGTTTTCCTTCAGAAATGGAGTTAAATCCCATGCTCTGTGTCTTCCTACAAGCAAGACTTGGTTTCAGGTAAGGGCAGTCACTTTTCAGCTCAAAGGAACTACATCGTTCACAGAGCTCACACGTTTCTAATCTTAACAGACAAGCATTGGATGTTAGAGGCCCAGTGCTTTGTATAAGTTTGAGAAGCAGAGTTGGACTAGATATGATCTGCATGTGTAGGAAACACCGTTCTTTTGTTCTCAGCACACTCACGTTTTCTGCTGTCTTAGAGACTCTGGAAATCAAGAGTGTGCTGCTCGCTCTAAAGCAGAGTGTGATCCATTGATGACAACTTTGCTGTGTGTTTCCCATCAGAAATGGAGTTAAATCCCAGGCTCTGTGTCTTCCTACAAGCAAGACTTCGTTTCAGGTAAGGGCAGTCACTTTTCAGCTCAAATGAACTACATCGTTCATGGAGCTCAAACGTTTTTCATCTCAACAGACAAGCATTGCATGTTAGAGGACCAGTGCTTTGTATCAGTTTAAGAAGCAGAGTTGGACTAGATATGGTCCGTATATGTAGGAAACACCGTTCTTTTGTTCTCAGCAAAATCACGTTTCCTGCTGTCTTAGAGACTCTAGAAAGCAAGAGCATGCTTCTTGCTCTAAAGCAGAGTGTGATCCATGGATGAGAACTATGCTGTGTGTTTCCCTTCAGAAATGGAGTTAAATCCCAGGCTCTGTGTCTTCCTACAAGCAAGATTTCGTTTCAGGTAAGGGCAGTCACTTTTCAGCTCAAACGAACTACATCGTTCACGAAGCTCACACGTTTCTCATCTTAACAGACAAGCATTGGATGTTAGAGCACCAGTGCTTTGTATCAGTTTCAGAAGCAGAGTTGGACTAGATATGGTCTGTATGTGTAGGAAACACCGTTCTTTTGTTCTAGGCACACTCAGATTTCCTGCTGTATTAGACACTCTAGAAAGCAAGAGCGTGCTTCTCGCTCTAAAGCAGAGTGTGATCCATGGGTGAGAACTATGCTGTGTGTTTTACTTCAGAAATGGAGTTAAATCCCAGGCTCTGTGTCCTCCTACAAGCAAGACTTCGTTTCAGGTAAGGGCAGTCACTTTTCGGCTCAAAGGAACTACATCGTTCACGGAGCTCACAGGTTTCTAATCTTAACAGACAAGCATTGGATGTTAGAGGATCAGTGCTTTGTATCAGTTTCAGAAGCAGAGTTGGACTAGATATGGTCTGCATGTGTAGGAAACACCGTTCTTTTGTTCTCAGCACACTCAGGTTTTCTGCTGTCTTAGAGACTCTAGAAATCAAGAGTGTGCTGCTCGCTCTAAAGCAGAGTGTGATCCATTGATGACAACTTTGCTGTGTGTTTCCCATCAGAAATGGAGTTAAATCCCAGGCTCTGTGTCTTCCTACAAGCAAGACTTCGTTTCAGGTAAGGGCAGTCACTTTTCAGCTCAAACGAACTACATCGTTCATGGAGCTCAAACGTTTTTCATCTCAACAGACAAGCATTGGATGTTAGAGGACCAGTGCTTTGTATCAGTTTAAGAAGCAGAGTTGGCCTAGATATGGTCCGTATATGTAGGAAACACCGTTCTTTTGTTCTCAGCAAAATCACGTTTCCTGCTGTCTTAGAGACTCTAGAAAGCAAGAGCATGCCTCTTGCTCTAAAGCAGAGGGTGATCCATGGATGAGAACTATGCTGTGTGTTTCCCTTCAGAAATGGAGTTAAATCCCGGGCTCTGTGTCTTCCTACAAGCAAGACTTCGTTTCAGGGAAGGGCAGTCACTTTTTAGCTCAAACGAACTACATCGTTCACGAAGCTCACACGTTTCTCATCTTAACAGACAAGCATTGGATGTTAGAGCACCAGTGCTTTATATCAGTTTCAGAAGCAGAGTTCGACTAGATATGGTCCGTATGTGTAGGAAACACCGTTCTTTTGTTCTCAGCACACAAGTTTCCTGCTGTCTAGAGACTCTAGAAAGCAAGAGCATGTTTCTTGCTCTAAAGCAGAGTGTGATCCATGGATGAGAACTATGCTGTGTGTTTCCCTTCAGAAATGGAGTTAAATCCCAGGCTCTGTGTCTTCCTACAAGCAAGACTTCATTTTAGGTAAGGGCAGTCACTTTTCAGCTCAAAGGAACTACATATTTCACGAAGCTCACACGTTTCTCATCTTAACAGACAAGCATTGGATGTTAGAGCACCAGTGCTTTGTATCAGTTTCAGAAGCAGAGTTGGACTAGATATGGTCTGTATGTGTAGGAAACACCGTTCTTTTGTTCTCAGCACACACACGTTTCCTGCTGTCTAGAGACTCTAGAAAGCAAGAGCATGCTTCTTGCTCTAAAGCAGAGTGTGATCCATGGATGAGAACTATGCTGTGTGTTTCCCTTCAGAAATGGAGTTAAATCCCAGGCTCTGTGTCTTCCTACAAGCAAGACTTCGTTTCAGGTAAGGGCAGTCATTTTTCTGCTCAAACGAACTACATTGTTCACGAAGCTCACACGTTTCTCATCTTAACTGACAAGCATTGGATGTTAGAGGAACAGTGCATTGTATCAGTTTCAGAAGCAGATTTGGACTACTATTGGTCTGTATGTGTAGGAAACACCGTTCTTTTGTTCTGGGCACACTCAGATTTCCTGCTGTATTAGAGACTCAAGAAATCAAGAGCGTGCTTCTTGCTCTAAAGCAGAGTGTGTTCCATGGATGAGAACTATGCTGTGTGTTTCCCTTCAGAAATGGAGTTAAATCCCAGGCTCTGTGTCTTCCTAGAGGCAAGACTTCCTTTCACTTAAGGGCAGTCACTTTTCAGCTCAAACGAACTACATCGTTCATGAAGCTCACACGTTTCTCATCTTAACAGACAAGCATTGGATGTTAGAGGACCAGTGCTTTGTATCAGTTTCAGAAGCAGAGTTGGACTAGATATGGTCTGTATGTGTAGGAAACACCGTTCATTTGTTCTCAGCACACTCACGTTTCCTGCTGTCTAGAGACTCTAGAAAGCAAGAGCGTGCTTCTTGTTCTAAAGCAGAGTGCGATCAATGGATGAGAACACTGCTGTGTGTTTCACTTCAGAAATGGAGTTAAATCCCAGGCTCTGTGTCTTCCTACAAGCAAGACTTCATTTCAGGTAACGGCAGTCATTTTTCTGCTCAAACGAACTACATCGTTCTCGAAGCTCACACGTTTCTCATCTTAACTGACAAGCATTGGATGTTAGAGGAACAGTGCATTGTATCAGTTTCAGAAGCAGATTTGGACTACATATGGTCTGTATGTGTAGGAAACACTGTTCTTTTGTTCTGGGCACACTCAGATTTCCTGCTGTATTAGAGACTCTAGAAAGCAAGAGCGTGCATTTTGATGTAAAGCAGAGTGTGATCCATGGGTGAGAACTATGCTGTGTGTTTCCCTTCAGAAATGCAGTTAAATCCCAGGCTCTGTGTCTTCCTACAAGCAAGACTTCGTTTCAGGTAAGGGCAGTCACTTTTCAGCTCAAAGGAACTACATCATTCACGGAGCTCACACGTTTCTAATCTTAACAGACAAGCATTGGATGTTATAGGACCAGTGCTTTGTATTAGTTTCAGAAGCAGAGTTGGACTAGATATGGTCCGTATGTGAAGGAAACACCGTTCCTTTGTTCTCACCACACTCACGTTTCCTGCTGTCTTAGAGACTCTAGAAATCAAGAGTGTGCTTCTCGCTCTAAAGAGGAGTGTGATCAATGGATGAGAACTATGCTGTGTGTTTTCCTTCAGAAATGGAGTTAAATCCCAGGCTCTGTGTCTTCCTACAAGCAAGACTTCGTTTCAGGTAAGGGAAGTCACTTTTCAGCTCAAAGGAACTACAACGTTCACGTAGCTCACAGGTTTCTAATATTTACAGACAAGCATTGGATGCTAGAGGACCAGTGCTTTGTATCAGTTTCAGAAGCAGAGTTGGACTAGATATGGTCTGCATGTGTAGGAAACACCGTTCTTTTGTTCTCAGCACACTCACGTTTTCTGCTGTCTTAGAGACTCTGGAAATCAAGAGTGTGCTGCTCGCTCTAAAGCAGAGTGTGATCCATTGATGACAACTTTGCTGTGTGTTTCCCATCAGAAATGGAGTTAAATCCCAGGCTCTGTGTCTTTCTACAAGCAAACTTCGTTTCAGGTAAGGGCAGTCACTTTTCAGCTCAAACGAACTACATCGTTCATGGAGCTCAAACGTTTTTCATCTCAACAGACAAGCATTGCATGTTAGAGGACCAGAGCTTTGTATCAGTTTAAGAAGCAGAGTTGGACTAGATATGGTCCGTATATGTAGGAAACACCGTTCTTTTGTTCTCAGCAAAATCACGTTTCCTGCTGTCTTAGAGACTCTAGAAAGCAAGAGCATGCTTCTTGCTCTAAAGCAGAGTGTGATCCATGGATGAGAACTATGCTGTGTGTTTCCCTTCAGAAATGGAGTTAAATCCCGGGCTCTGTGTCTTCCTACAAGCAAGATTTCGTTTCAGGTAAGGGCAGTCACTTTTCAGCTCAAACGAACTACATCGTTCACGAAGCTCACACGTTTCTCATCTTAACAGACAAGCATTGGATGTTAGAGCACCAGTGCTTTGTATCAGTTTCAGAAGCAGAGTTGGACTAGATATGGTCTGTATGTGTAGGAAACACCGTTCTTTTGTTCTAGGCACACTCAGATTTCCTGCTGTATTAGACACTCTAGAAAGCAAGAGCGTGCTTCTCGCTCTAAAGCAGAGTGTGTTCCATGGATGAGAACTATGCTGTGTGTTTCCCTTCAGAAATGGAGTTAAATCCCAGGCTCTGTGTCTTCCTAGAGGCAAGACTTCTTTTCACTTAAGGGCAGTCACTTTTCAGCTCAAACGAACTACATCGTTCACGAAGCTCACACGTTTCTCATCTTAACAGACAAGCATTGGATGTTAGAGGACCAGTGCTTTGTATCAGTTTCAGAAGCAGAGTTGGACTAGATATGGTCTGTATGTGTAGGAAACACCGTTCTTTTGTTCTCAGCACACACACGTTTCCTGCTGTCTAGAGACTCTAGAAAGCAAGAGCATGCTTCTTGCTCTAAAGCAGAGTGTGATCCATGGATGAGAACTATGCTGTGTGTTTCCCTTCAGAAATGGAGTTAAATCCCAGGCTCTGTGTCTTCCTACAAGCAAGACTTCGTTTCAGGTAAGGGCAGTCATTTTTCTGCTCAAACGAACTACATTGTTCACGAAGCTCACACGTTTCTCATCTTAACTGACAAGCATTGGATGTTAGAGGAACAGTGCATTGTATCAGTTTCAGAAGCAGATTTGGACTACATATGGTCTGTATGTGTAGGAAACACCGTTCTTTTGTTCTGGGCACACTCAGATTTCCTGCTGTATTAGAGACTCAAGAAATCAAGAGCGTGCTTCTTGCTCTAAAGCAGAGTGTGTTCCATGGATGAGAACTATGCTGTGTGTTTCCCTTCAGAAATGGAGTTAAATCCCAGGCTCTGTGTCTTCCTAGAGGCAAGACTTCCTTTCACTTAAGGGCAGTCACTTTTCAGCTCAAACGAACTACATCGTTCATGAAGCTCACACGTTTCTAATCTTAACAGACAAGCATTGGATGTTAGAGGACCAGTGCTTTGTATCAGTGTCAGAAGCAGAGTTGGACTAGATATGGTCTGTATGTGTAGGAAACACCGTTCATTTGTTCTCAGCACACTCACGTTTCCTGCTGTCTAGAGACTCTAGAAAGCAAGAGCGTGCTTCTTGTTCTAAAGCAGAGTGCGATCAATTAATGAGAACACTGCTGTGTGTTTCACTTCAGAAATGGAGTTAAATCCCAGGCTCTGTGTCTTCCTACAAGCAAGACTTCATTTCAGGTAACGGCAGTCATTTTTCTGCTCAAACGAACTACATCGTTCTCGAAGCTCACACGTTTCTCATCTTAACTGACAAGCATTGGATGTTAGAGGAACAGTGCATTGTATCAGTTTCAGAAGCAGATTTGGACTACATATGGTCTGTATGTGTAGGAAACACCGTTCTTTTGTTCTGGGCACACTCAGATTTCCTGCTGTATTAGAGACTCAAGAAATCAAGAGCGTGCTTCTTGCTCTAAAGCAGAGTGTGTTCCATGGATGAGAACTATGCTGTGTGTTTCCCTTCAGAAATGGAGTTAAATCCCAGGCTCTGTGTCTTCCTAGAGGCAAGACTTCCTTTCACTTAAGGGCAGTCACTTTTCAGCTCAAACGAACTACATCGTTCATGAAGCTCACACGTTTCTAATCTTAACAGACAAGCATTGGATGTTAGAGGACCAGTGCTTTGTATCAGTGTCAGAAGCAGAGTTGGACTAGATATGGTCTGTATGTGTAGGAAACACCGTTCATTTGTTCTCAGCACACTCACGTTTCCTGCTGTCTAGAGACTCTAGAAAGCAAGAGCGTGCTTCTTGTTCTAAAGCAGAGTGCGATCAATTAATGAGAACACTGCTGTGTGTTTCACTTCAGAAATGGAGTTAAATCCCAGGCTCTGTGTCTTCCTACAAGCAAGACTTCATTTCAGGTAACGGCAGTCATTTTTCTGCTCAAACGAACTACATCGTTCTCGAAGCTCACACGTTTCTCATCTTAACTGACAAGCATTGGATGTTAGAGGAACAGTGCATTGTATCAGTTTCAGAAGCAGATTTGGACTACATATGGTCTGTATGTGTAGGAAACACTGTTCTTTTGTTCTGGGCACACTCAGATTTCCTGCTGTATTAGAGACTCTAGAAAGCAAGAGCGTGCATTTTGATGTAAAGCAGAGTGTGATCCATGGGTGAGAACTATGCTGTGTGTTTCCCTTCAGAAATGCAGTTAAATCCCAGGCTCTGTGTCTTCCTACAAGCAAGACTTCGTTTCAGGTAAGGGCAGTCACTTTTCAGCTCAAAGGAACTACATCATTCACGGAGCTCACACGTTTCTAATCTTAACAGACAAGCATTGGATGTTATAGGACCAGTGCTTTGTATTAGTTTCAGAAGCAGAGTTGGACTAGATATGGTCCGTATGTGAAGGAAACACCGTTCCTTTGTTCTCACCACACTCACGTTTCCTGCTGTCTTAGAGACTCTAGAAATCAAGAGTGTGCTTCTCGCTCTAAAGCAGAGTGTGATCAATGGATGAGAACTATGCTGTGTGTTTTCCTTCAGAAATGGAGATAAATCCCAGGCTCTGTGTCTTCCTACAAGCAAGACTTGGTTTCAGGTAAGGGCAGTCACTTTTCAGCTCAAAGGAACTACATCGTTCACAGAGCTCACACGTTTCTAATCTTAACAGACAAGCATTGGATGTTAGAGGCCCAGTGCTTTGTATCAGTTTGAGAAGCAGAGTTGGACTAGATATGGTCTGTATGTGTAGGAAACACCGTTCTTTTGTTCTGAGCACACTCACGTTTCCTGCTGTCTTAGAGACTCTAGAAATCAAGAGTGTGCTTCTCGCTCTAAAGAGGAGTGTGATCAATGGATGAGAACTATGCTGTGTGTTTTCCTTCAGAAATGGAGTTAAATCCCAGGCTCTGTGTCTTCCTACAAGCAAGACTTCGTTTCAGGTAAGGGAAGTCACTTTTCAGCTCAAAGGAACTACAACGTTCACGTAGCTCACAGGTTTCTAATATTTACAGACAAGCATTGGATGCTAGAGGACCAGTGCTTTGTATCAGTTTCAGAAGCAGAGTTGGACTAGATATGGTCTGCATGTGTAGGAAACACCGTTCTTTTGTTCTCAGCACACTCACGTTTTCTGCTGTCTTAGAGACTCTGGAAATCAAGAGTGTGCTGCTCGCTCTAAAGCAGAGTGTGATCCATTGATGACAACTTTGCTGTGTGTTTCCCATCAGAAATGGAGTTAAATCCCAGGCTCTGTGTCTTTCTACAAGCAAACTTCGTTTCAGGTAAGGGCAGTCACTTTTCAGCTCAAACGAACTACATCGTTCATGGAGCTCAAACGTTTTTCATCTCAACAGACAAGCATTGCATGTTAGAGGACCAGAGCTTTGTATCAGTTTAAGAAGCAGAGTTGGACTAGATATGGTCCGTATATGTAGGAAACACCGTTCTTTTGTTCTCAGCAAAATCACGTTTCCTGCTGTCTTAGAGACTCTAGAAAGCAAGAGCATGCTTCTTGCTCTAAAGCAGAGTGTGATCCATGGATGAGAACTATGCTGTGTGTTTCCCTTCAGAAATGGAGTTAAATCCCGGGCTCTGTGTCTTCCTACAAGCAAGATTTCGTTTCAGGTAAGGGCAGTCACTTTTCAGCTCAAACGAACTACATCGTTCACGAAGCTCACACGTTTCTCATCTTAACAGACAAGCATTGGATGTTAGAGCACCAGTGCTTTGTATCAGTTTCAGAAGCAGAGTTGGACTAGATATGGTCTGTATGTGTAGGAAACACCGTTCTTTTGTTCTAGGCACACTCAGATTTCCTGCTGTATTAGACACTCTAGAAAGCAAGAGCGTGCTTCTCGCTCTAAAGCAGAGTGTGTTCCATGGATGAGAACTATGCTGTGTGTTTCCCTTCAGAAATGGAGTTAAATCCCAGGCTCTGTGTCTTCCTAGAGGCAAGACTTCTTTTCACTTAAGGGCAGTCACTTTTCAGCTCAAACGAACTACATCGTTCACGAAGCTCACACGTTTCTCATCTTAACAGACAAGCATTGGATGTTAGAGGACCAGTGCTTTGTATCAGTTTCAGAAGCAGAGTTGGACTAGATATGGTCTGTATGTGTAGGAAACACCGTTCTTTTGTTCTCAGCACACACACGTTTCCTGCTGTCTAGAGACTCTAGAAAGCAAGAGCATGCTTCTTGCTCTAAAGCAGAGTGTGATCCATGGATGAGAACTATGCTGTGTGTTTCCCTTCAGAAATGGAGTTAAATCCCAGGCTCTGTGTCTTCCTACAAGCAAGACTTCGTTTCAGGTAAGGGCAGTCATTTTTCTGCTCAAACGAACTACATTGTTCACGAAGCTCACACGTTTCTCATCTTAACTGACAAGCATTGGATGTTAGAGGAACAGTGCATTGTATCAGTTTCAGAAGCAGATTTGGACTACATATGGTCTGTATGTGTAGGAAACACCGTTCTTTTGTTCTGGGCACACTCAGATTTCCTGCTGTATTAGAGACTCAAGAAATCAAGAGCGTGCTTCTTGCTCTAAAGCAGAGTGTGTTCCATGGATGAGAACTATGCTGTGTGTTTCCCTTCAGAAATGGAGTTAAATCCCAGGCTCTGTGTCTTCCTAGAGGCAAGACTTCCTTTCACTTAAGGGCAGTCACTTTTCAGCTCAAACGAACTACATCGTTCATGAAGCTCACACGTTTCTAATCTTAACAGACAAGCATTGGATGTTAGAGGACCAGTGCTTTGTATCAGTGTCAGAAGCAGAGTTGGACTAGATATGGTCTGTATGTGTAGGAAACACCGTTCATTTGTTCTCAGCACACTCACGTTTCCTGCTGTCTAGAGACTCTAGAAAGCAAGAGCGTGCTTCTTGTTCTAAAGCAGAGTGCGATCAATTAATGAGAACACTGCTGTGTGTTTCACTTCAGAAATGGAGTTAAATCCCAGGCTCTGTGTCTTCCTACAAGCAAGACTTCATTTCAGGTAACGGCAGTCATTTTTCTGCTCAAACGAACTACATCGTTCTCGAAGCTCACACGTTTCTCATCTTAACTGACAAGCATTGGATGTTAGAGGAACAGTGCATTGTATCAGTTTCAGAAGCAGATTTGGACTACATATGGTCTGTATGTGTAGGAAACACCGTTCTTTTGTTCTGGGCACACTCAGATTTCCTGCTGTATTAGAGACTCAAGAAATCAAGAGCGTGCTTCTTGCTCTAAAGCAGAGTGTGTTCCATGGATGAGAACTATGCTGTGTGTTTCCCTTCAGAAATGGAGTTAAATCCCAGGCTCTGTGTCTTCCTAGAGGCAAGACTTCCTTTCACTTAAGGGCAGTCACTTTTCAGCTCAAACGAACTACATCGTTCATGAAGCTCACACGTTTCTAATCTTAACAGACAAGCATTGGATGTTAGAGGACCAGTGCTTTGTATTAGTTTCAGAAGCAGAGTTGGACTAGATATGGTCCGTATGTGAAGGAAACACCGTTCCTTTGTTCTCACCACACTCACGTTTCCTGCTGTCTTAGAGACTCTAGAAATCAAGAGTGTGCTTCTCGCTCTAAAGCAGAGTGTGATCAATGGATGAGAACTATGCTGTGTGTTTTCCTTCAGAAATGGAGATAAATCCCAGGCTCTGTGTCTTCCTACAAGCAAGACTTGGTTTCAGGTAAGGGCAGTCACTTTTCAGCTCAAAGGAACTACATCGTTCACAGAGCTCACACGTTTCTAATCTTAACAGACAAGCATTGGATGTTAGAGGCCCAGTGCTTTGTATCAGTTTGAGAAGCAGAGTTGGACTAGATATGGTCTGTATGTGTAGGAAACACCGTTCTTTTGTTCTGAGCACACTCACGTTTCCTGCTGTCTTAGAGACTCTAGAAATCAAGAGTGTGCTTCTCGCTCTAAAGAGGAGTGTGATCAATGGATGAGAACTATGCTGTGTGTTTTCCTTCAGAAATGGAGTTAAATCCCAGGCTCTGTGTCTTCCTACAAGCAAGACTTCGTTTCAGGTAAGGGAAGTCACTTTTCAGCTCAAAGGAACTACAACGTTCACGTAGCTCACAGGTTTCTAATATTTACAGACAAGCATTGGATGCTAGAGGACCAGTGCTTTGTATCAGTTTCAGAAGCAGAGTTGGACTAGAAATGGTCTGCATGTGTAGGAAACACCGTTCTTTTGTTCTCAGCACACTCACGTTTTCTGCTGTCTTAGAGACTCTGGAAATCAAGAGTGTGCTGCTCGCTCTAAAGCAGAGTGTGATCCATGGATGAGAACTATGCTGTGTGTTTCCCTTCAGAAATGGAGTTAAATCCCAGGCTCTGTGTCTTCCTACAAGCAAGACTTCGTTTCAGGTAAGGGCAGTCATTTTTCTGCTCAAACGAACTACATTGTTCACGAAGCTCACACGTTTCTCATCTTAACTGACAAGCATTGGATGTTAGAGGAACAGTGCATTGTATCAGTTTCAGAAGCAGATTTGGACTACATATGGTCTGTATGTGTAGGAAACACCGTTCTTTTGTTCTGGGCACACTCAGATTTCCTGCTGTATTAGAGACTCAAGAAATCAAGAGCGTGCTTCTTGCTCTAAAGCAGAGTGTGTTCCATGGATGAGAACTATGCTGTGTGTTTCCCTTCAGAAATGGAGTTAAATCCCAGGCTCTGTGTCTTCCTAGAGGCAAGACTTCCTTTCACTTAAGGGCAGTCACTTTTCAGCTCAAACGAACTACATCGTTCATGAAGCTCACACGTTTCTAATCTTAACAGACAAGCATTGGATGTTAGAGGACCAGTGCTTTGTATCAGTTTCAGAAGCAGAGTTGGACTAGATATGGTCTGTATGTGTAGGAAACACCGTTCATTTGTTCTCAGCACACTCACGTTTCCTGCTGTCTAGAGACTCTAGAAAGCAAGAGCGTGCTTCTTGTTCTAAAGCAGAGTGCGATCAATTAATGAGAACACTGCTGTGTGTTTCACTTCAGAAATGGAGTTAAATCCCAGGCTCTGTGTCTTCCTACAAGCAAGACTTCATTTCAGGTAACGGCAGTCATTTTTCTGCTCAAACGAACTACATCGTTCTCGAAGCTCACACGTTTCTCATCTTAACTGACAAGCATTGGATGTTAGAGGAACAGTGCATTGTATCAGTTTCAGAAGCAGATTTGGACTACATATGGTCTGTATGTGTAGGAAACACTGTTCTTTTGTTCTGGGCACACTCAGATTTCCTGCTGTATTAGAGACTCTAGAAAGCAAGAGCGTGCATTTTGATGTAAAGCAGAGTGTGATCCATGGGTGAGAACTATGCTGTGTGTTTCCCTTCAGAAATGCAGTTAAATCCCAGGCTCTGTGTCTTCCTACAAGCAAGACTTCGTTTCAGGTAAGGGCAGTCACTTTTCAGCTCAAAGGAACTACATCATTCACGGAGCTCACACGTTTCTAATCTTAACAGACAAGCATTGGATGTTAGAGGACCAGTGCTTTGTATTAGTTTCAGAAGCAGAGTTGGACTAGATATGGTCCGTATGTGAAGGAAACACCGTTCCTTTGTTCTCACCACACTCACGTTTCCTGCTGTCTTAGAGACTCTAGAAATCAAGAGTGTGCTTCTCGCTCTAAAGCAGAGTGTGATCAATGGATGAGAACTATGCTGTGTGTTTTCCTTCAGAAATGGAGATAAATCCCAGGCTCTGTGTCTTCCTACAAGCAAGACTTGGTTTCAGGTAAGGGCAGTCACTTTTCAGCTCAAAGGAACTACATCGTTCACAGAGCTCACACGTTTCTAATCTTAACAGACAAGCATTGGATGTTAGAGGCCCAGTGCTTTGTATCAGTTTGAGAAGCAGAGTTGGACTAGATATGGTCTGTATGTGTAGGAAACACCGTTCTTTTGTTCTGAGCACACTCACGTTTCCTGCTGTCTTAGAGACTCTAGAAATCAAGAGTGTGCTTCTCGCTCTAAAGAGGAGTGTGATCAATGGATGAGAACTATGCTGTGTGTTTTCCTTCAGAAATGGAGTTAAATCCCAGGCTCTGTGTCTTCCTACAAGCAAGACTTCGTTTCAGGTAAGGGAAGTCACTTTTCAGCTCAAAGGAACTACAACGTTCACGTAGCTCACAGGTTTCTAATATTTACAGACAAGCATTGGATGCTAGAGGACCAGTGCTTTGTATCAGTTTCAGAAGCAGAGTTGGACTAGATATGGTCTGCATGTGTAGGAAACACCGTTCTTTTGTTCTCAGCACACTCACGTTTTCTGCTGTCTTAGAGACTCTGGAAATCAAGAGTGTGCTGCTCGCTCTAAAGCAGAGTGTGATCCATTGATGACAACTTTGCTGTGTGTTTCCCATCAGAAATGGAGTTAAATCCCAGGCTCTGTGTCTTTCTACAAGCAAACTTCGTTTCAGGTAAGGGCAGTCACTTTTCAGCTCAAACGAACTACATCGTTCATGGAGCTCAAACGTTTTTCATTTCAACAGACAAGCATTGCATGTTAGAGGACCAGAGCTTTGTATCAGTTTAAGAAGCAGAGTTGGACTAGATATGGTCCGTATATGTAGGAAACACCGTTCTTTTGTTCTCAGCAAAATCACGTTTCCTGCTGTCTTAGAGACTCTAGAAAGCAAGAGCATGCTTCTTGCTCTAAAGCAGAGTGTGATCCATGGATGAGAACTATGCTGTGTGTTTCCCTTCAGAAATGGAGTTAAATCCCAGGCTCTGTGTCTTCCTACAAGCAAGATTTCGTTTCAGGTAAGGGCAGTCACTTTTCAGCTCAAACGAACTACATCGTTCACGAAGCTCACACGTTTCTCATCTTAACAGACAAGCATTGGATGTTAGAGCACCAGTGCTTTGTATCAGTTTCAGAAGCAGAGTTGGACTAGATATGGTCTGTATGTGTAGGAAACACCGTTCTTTTGTTCTAGGCACACTCAGATTTCCTGCTGTATTAGACACTCTAGAAAGCAAGAGCGTGCTTCTCGCTCTAAAGCAGAGTGTGTTCCATGGATGAGAACTATGCTGTGTGTTTCCCTTCAGAAATGGAGTTAAATCCCAGGCTCTGTGTCTTCCTAGAGGCAAGACTTCTTTTCACTTAAGGGCAGTCACTTTTCAGCTCAAACGAACTACATCGTTCACGAAGCTCACACGTTTCTCATCTTAACAGACAAGCATTGGATGTTAGAGGACCAGTGCTTTGTATCAGTTTCAGAAGCAGAGTTGGACTAGATATGGTCTGTATGTGTAGGAAACACCGTTCTTTTGTTCTCCGCACACTCACGTTTCCTGCTGTCTAGAGACTCTAGAAAGCAAGAGCGTGCTTCTTGTTCTAAAGCAGAGTGCGATCAATGGATGAGAACACTGCTGTGTGTTTCACTTCAGAAATGGAGTTAAATCCCAGGCTCTGTGTCTTCCTACAAGCAAGACTTCATTTCAGGTAACGGCAGTCATTTTTCTGCTGAAACGAACTACATCCTTCACGAAGCTCACACGTTTCTCATCTTAACTGACAAGCATTGGATGTTAGAGGAACAGTGCATTGTATCAGTTTCAGAAGCAGATTTGGACTACATATGGTCTGTATGTGTAGGAAACACCGTTCTTTTGTTCTGGGCACACTCAGATTTCCTGCTGTATTAGAGACTCTAGAAAGCAAGAGCGTGCATTTTGATGTAAAGCAGAGTGTGATCCATGGGTGAGAACTATGCTGTGTGTTTCCCTTCAGAAATGCAGTTAAATCCCAGGCTCTGTGTCTTCCTACAAGCAAGACTTCGTTTCAGGTAAGGGCAGTCCCTTTTCAGCTCAAAGGAACTACATCATTCACGGAGCTCACACGTTTCTAATCTTAACAGACAAGCATTGGATGTTATAGGACCAGTGCTTTGTATTAGTTTCAGAAGCAGAGTTGGACTAGATATGGTCCGTATGTGAAGGAAACACCGTTCCTTTGTTCTCACCACACTCACGTTTCCTGCTGTCTTAGAGACTCTAGAAATCAAGAGTGTGCTTCTCGCTCTAAAGCAGAGTGTGATCAATGGATGAGAACTATGCTGTGTGTTTTCCTTCAGAAATGGAGATAAATCCCAGGCTCTGTGTCTTCCTACAAGCAAGACTTGGTTTCAGGTAAGGGCAGTCACTTTTCAGCTCAAAGGAACTACATCGTTCACAGAGCTCACACGTTTCTAATCTTAACAGACAAGCATTGGATGTTAGAGGCCCAGTGCTTTGTATCAGTTTGAGAAGCAGAGTTGGACTAGATATGGTCTGTATGTGTAGGAAACACCGTTCTTTTGTTCTGAGCACACTCACGTTTCCTGCTGTCTTAGAGACTCTAGAAATCAAGAGTGTGCTTCTCGCTCTAAAGAGGAGTGTGATCAATGGATGAGAACTATGCTGTGTGTTTTCCTTCAGAAATGGAGTTAAATCCCAGGCTCTGTGTCTTCCTACAAGCAAGACTTCGTTTCAGGTAAGGGAAGTCACTTTTCAGCTCAAAGGAACTACAACGTTCACGTAGCTCACAGGTTTCTAATATTTACAGACAAGCATTGGATGTTAGAGGACCAGTGCTTTGTATCAGTTTCAGAAGCAGAGTTGGACTAGATATGGTCTGCATGTGTAGGAAACACCGTTCTTTTGTTCTCAGCACACTCACGTTTCCTGCTGTCTTAGAGACTCTGGAAATCAAGAGTGTGCTGCTCGCTCTAAAGCAGAGGGTGATCCATGGATGAGAACTATGCTGTGTGTTTCCCATCAGAAATGGAGTTAAATCCCAGGCTCTGTGTCTTCCTACAAGCAAGTCTTCGTTTCAGGGAAGGGCAGTCACTTTTTAGCTCAAACGAACTACATCGTTCACGGAGCTCAAACGTTTTTCATCTCAACGACAAGCATTGCATGTTAGAGGACCAGTGCTTTGTATCAGTTTAAGAAGCAGAGTTGGACTAGATATGGTCCGTATGTGTAGGAAACACCGTTCTTTTGTTCTCAGCACACAAGTTTCCTGCTGTATTAGACACTCTAGAAAGCAAGAGCGTGCTTCTCGCTCTAAAGCAGAGTGTGATCCATGGATGAGAACTATGCTGTGTGTTTCCCTTCAGAAATGGAGTTAAATCCCAGGCTCTGTGTCCTCCCACAAGCCAGACTTCATTTCAGGTAAGGGCAGTCACTTTTCAGCTCAAAGGATCTACATCGTTCACGGAGCTCACAGGTTTCTAATCTTAACAGACAAGCATTGGATGTTAGAGGACCAGTGCTTTGTATCAGTTTCAGAAGCAGAGTTGGACTAGATATGGTCTGCATGTGTAGGAAACACCGTTCTTTTGTTCTCAGCACACTCAGGTTTTCTGCTGTCTTAGAGACTCTAGAAAGCAAGAGCGTGCTTCTTGCTCTAAAGCAGAGTGTGATCCATGGATGACAACTATGCTGTGTGTTTCCCTTCAGAAATGCAGTTAAATCCCAGGCTCTGTGTCTTCCTACAAGCAAGACTTCGTTTCAGGTAAGGGCAGTCATTTTTCTGCTCAAACGAACTACATTGTTCATGAAGCTCACACGTTTCTCATCTTAACTGACAAGCATTGGATGTTAGAGGAACAGTGCATTGTATCAGTTTCAGAAGCAGATTTGGACTACATATGGTCTGTATGTGTAGGAAACACCGTTCTTTTGTTCTGGGCACACTCAGATTTCCTGCTGTATTAGAGACTCAAGAAATCAAGAGCGTGCTTCTTGCTCTAAAGCAGAGTGTGTTCCATGGATGAGAACTATGCTGTGTGTTTCCCTTCAGAAATGGAGTTAAATCCCAGGCTCTGTGTCTTCCTAGAGGCAAGACTTCGTTTCACTTAAGGGCAGTCACTTTTCAGCTCAAACGAACTACATCGTTCACGAAGCTCACACGTTTCTCATCTTAACAGACAAGCATTGGATGTTAGAGGACCAGTGCTTTGTATCAGTTTCAGAAGCAGAGTTGGACTAGATATGGTCCGTATGTGTAGGAAACACCGTTCTTTTGTTCTCAGCACACAAGTTTCTTGCTGTCTAGAGACTCTAGAAAGCAAGAGCGTGCTTCTTGTTCTAAAGCAGAGTGCGATCAATGGATGAGAACACTGCTGTGTGTTTCACTTCAGAAATGGAGTTAAATCCCAGGCTCTGCGTCTTCCTACAAGCAAGACTTCATTTCAGGTAACGGCAGTCATTTTTCTGCTCAAACGAACTACATCGTTCACGAAGCTCACACGTTTCTCATCTTAACTGACAAGCATTGGATGTTAGAGGAACAGTGCATTGTATCAGTTTCAGAAGCAGATTTGGACTACATATGGTCTGTATGTGTAGGAAACACCGTTCTTTTGTTCTGGGCACACTCAGATTTCCTGCTGTATTAGACACTCTAGAAAGCAACAGCGTGCTTCTCGCTCTAAAGCAGAGTGTGATCCATGGGTGAGAACTATGCTGTGTGTTTTACTTCAGAAATGGAGTTAAATCCCAGGCTCTGTGTCCTCCTACAAGCAAGACTTCGTTTCAGGTAAGGGCAGTCACTTTTCAGCTCAAAGGAACTACATCGTTCACGGAGCTCACAGGTTTCTAATCTTAACAGACAAGCATTGGATGTTAGAGGACCAGTGCTTTGTATCAGTTTCAGAAGCAGAGTTGGACTAGAACTGGTCTGCATGTGTAGGAAACACCGTTCTTTTGTTCTCAGCACACTCAGGTTTTCTGCTGTCTTAGAGACTCTAGAAATCAAGAGTGTGCTGCTCGCTCTAAAGCAGAGTGTGATCCATTGATGACAACTTTGCTGTGTGTTTCCCATCAGAAATGGAGTTAAATCCCAGGCTCTGTGTCTTCCTACAAGCAAGACTTCGTTTCAGGTAAGGGCAGTCACTTTTCAGCTCAAACGAACTACATCGTTCATGGAGCTCAAACGTTTTTCATCTCAACAGACAAGCATTGGATGTTAGAGGACCAGTGCTTTGTATCAGTTTAAGAAGCAGAGTTGGCCTAGATATGGTCCGTATATGTAGGAAACACCGTTCTTTTGTTCTCAGCAAAGTCACGTTTCCTGCTGTCTTAGAGACTCTAGAAAGCAAGAGCATGCCTCTTGCTCTAAAGCAGAGGGTGATCCATGGATGAGAACTATGCTGTGTGTTTCCCTTCAGAAATGGAGTTACATCCCGGGCTCTGTGTCTTCCTACAAGCAAGACTTCATTTCAGGGAAGGGCAGTCCCTTTTTAGCTCAAACGAACTACATCGTTCACGAAGCTCACACGTTTCTCATCTTAACATACAAGCATTGGATGTTAGAGCACCAGTTCTTTGTATCAGTTTCAGAAGCAGAGTTGGACTAGATATGGTCCGCATGTGTAGGAAACACCGTTCTTTTTTCTCAGCACACAAGTTTCCTGCTGTCTAGAGACTCTAGAAAGCAAGAGCATGCTTCTTGCTCTAAAGCAGAGTGTGATCCATGGATGAGAACTATGCTGTGTGTTTCCCTTCAGAAATGGAGTTAAATACCAGGCTCTGTGTCTTCCTACAAGCAAGACTTCATTTCAGGTAAGGGCAGTCACTTTTCAGCTCAAAGGAACTACATATTTCACGAAGCTCACACGTTTCTCATCTTAACAGACAAGCATTGGATGTTAGAGCACCAGTGCTTTGTATCAGTTTCAGAAGCAGAGTTGGACTAGATATGGTCCGTATGTGTAGGAAACACCGTTCTTTTGTTCTCAGCACACACAGGTTTCCTGCTGTCTAGAGACTCTAGAAAGCAAGAGCATGATTCTTGCTCTAAAGCAGAGTGTGATCCATGGATGAGAACTATGCTGTGTGTTTCCCTTCAGAAATGGAGTTAAATCCCAGGCTCTGTGTCTTCCTACAAGCAAGACTTCGTTTCAGGTAAGGGCAGTCATTTTTCTGCTCAAACGAACTACATTGTTCACGAAGCTCACACGTTTCTCATCTTAACTGACAAGCATTGGATATTAGAGGAACAGTGCATTGTATCAGTTTCAGAAGCAGATTTGGACTACATATGGTCTGTATGTGTAGGAAACACCGTTCTTTTGTTCTAGGCACACTCAGATTTCCTGCTGTATTAGACACTCTAGAAAGCAAGAGCGTGCTTCTCGCTCTAAAGCAGAGTGTGATCCATGGGTGAGAACTATGCTGTGTGTTTTACTTCAGAAATGGAGTTAAATCCCAGGCTCTGTGTCCTCCTACAAGCAAGACTTCGTTTCAGTTAAGGGCAGTCACTTTTCAGCTCAAAGGAACTACATCGTTCACGGAACTCACAGGTTTCTAATCTTAACAGACAAGCATTGGATGTTAGAGGACCAGTGCTTTGTATCAGTTTCAGAAGCAGAGTTGGACTAGATATGGTCTGCATGTGTAGGAAACACCGTTCTTTTGTTCTCAGCACACTCAGGTTTTCTGCTGTCTTAGAGACTCTAGAAATCAAGAGTGTGCTGCTCGCTCTAAAGCAGAGTGTGATCCATTGATGACAACTTTGCTGTGTGTTTCCCATCAGAAATGGAGTTAAATCCCAGGCTCTGTGTCTTCCTACAAGCAAGACTTCGTTTCAGGTAAGGACAGTCACTTTTCAGCTCAAACGAACTACATCGTTCATGGAGCTCAAACGTTTTTCATCTCAACAGACAAGCATTGGATGTTAGAGGACCCGTGCTTTGTATCAGTTTAAGAAGCAGAGTTGGCCTAGATATGGTCCGTATATGTAGGAAACACCGTTCTTTTGTTCTCAGCAAAATCACGTTTCCTGCTGTCTTAGAGACTCTAGAAAGCAAGAGCATGCCTCTTGCTCTAAAGCAGAGGGTGATCCATGGATGAGAACTATGCTGTGTGTTTCCCTTCAGAAATGGAGTTAAATCCCGGGCTCTGTGTCTTCCTACAAGCAAGACTTCGTTTCAGGGAAGGGCAGTCACTTTTTAGCTCAAACGAACTACATCGTTCACGAAGCTCACACGTTTCTCATCTTAACAGACAAGCATTGGATGTTAGAGCACCAGTGCTTTGTATCAGTTTCAGAAGCAGAGTTGGACTAGATATGGGCCGTATGTGTAGGAAACACCGTTCTTTTGTTCTCAGCACACAAGTTTCCTGCTGTCTAGAGACCCTAGAAAGCAAGAGCATGCTTCTTGCTCTAAAGCAGAGTGTGATCCATGGATGAGAACTATGCTGTGTGTTTCCCTTCAGAAATGGAGTTAAATCCCAGGATCTGTGTCTTCCTACAAGCAAGACTTCATTTCAGGTAAGGGCAGTCACTTTTCAGCTCAAAGGAACTACATATTTCACGAAGCTCACACGTTTCTCATCTTAACAGACAAGCATTGGATGTTAGAGCACCAGTGCTTTGTATCAGTTTCAGAAGCAGAGTTGGACTAGATATGGTCTGTATGTGTAGGAAACACCGTTCTTTTGTTCTCAGCACACACACGTTTCCTGCTGTCTAGAGACTCTAGAAAGCAAGAGCATGCTTTTTGCTCTAAAGCAGAGTGTGATCCATGGATGAGAACTATGCTGTGTGTTTCCCTTCAGAAATGGAGTTAAATCCCAGGCTCTGTGTCTTCCTACAAGCAAGACTTCGTTTCAGGTAAGGGCAGTCATTTTTCTGCTCAAACTAACTACATTGTTCACGAAGCTCACACGTTTCTCATCTTAACTGACAAGCATTGGATGTTAGAGGAACAGTGCATTGTATCAGTTTCAGAAGCAGATTTGGACTACATATGGTCTGTATGTGTAGGAAACACCGTTCTTTTGTTCTGGGCACACTCAGATTTCCTGCTGTATTAGAGACTCAAGAAATCAAGAGCGTGCTTCTTGCTCTAAAGCAGAGTGTGTTCCATGGATGAGAACTATGCTGTGTGTTTCCCTTCAGAAATGGAGTTAAATCCCAGGCTCTGTGTCTTCCTAGAGGCAAGACTTCCTTTCACTTAAGGGCAGTCACTTTTCAGCTCAAACGAACTACATCGTTCACGAAGCTCACACGTTTCTCATCTTAACAGACAAGCATTGGATGTTAGAGTACCAGTGCTTGGTATCAGTTTCAGAAGCAGAGTTGGACTAGATATGGTCTGTATGTGTAGGAAACACCGTTCTTTTGTTCTCAGCACACTCACGTTTCCTGCTGTCTAGAGACTCTAGAAAGCAAGAGCGTGCTTCTTGTTCTAAAGCAGAGTGCGATCAATGGATGAGAACACTGCTGTGTGTTTCACTTCAGAAATGGAGTTAAATCCCAGGCTCTGTGTCTTCCTACAAGCAAGACTTCATTTCAGGTAACGGCAGTCATTTTTCTGCTCAAACGAACTACATCGTTCACGAAGCTCACACGTTTCTCATCTTAACTGACAAGCATTGGATGTTAGAGGAACAGTGCATTGTATCAGTTTCAGAAGCAGATTTGGACTACATATGGTCTGTATGTGTAGGAAACACTGTTCTTTTGTTCTGGGCACACTCAGATTTCCTGCTGTATTAGAGACTCTAGAAAGCAAGAGCGTGCATTTTGATGTAAAGCAGAGTGTGATCCATGGGTGAGAACTATGCTGTGTGTTTCCCTTCAGAAATGCAGTTAAATCCCAGGCTCTGTGTCTTCCTACAAGCAAGACTTCGTTTCAGGTAAGGGCAGTCACTTTTCAGCTCAAAGGAACTACATCATTCACGGAGCTCACACGTTTCTAATCTTAACAGACAAGCATTGGATGTTATAGGACCAGTGCTTTGTATTAGTTTCAGAAGCAGAGTTGGACTAGATATGGTCCGTATGTGAAGGAAACACCGTTCCTTTGTTCTCACCACACTCACGTTTCCTGCTGTCTTAGAGACTCTAGAAATCAAGAGTGTGCTTCTCGCTCTAAAGCAGAGTGTGATCAATGGATGAGAACTATGCTGTGTGTTTTCCTTCAGAAATGGAGATAAATCCCAGGCTCTGTGTCTTCCTACAAGCAAGACTTGGTTTCAGGTAAGGGCAGTCACTTTTCAGCTCAAAGGAACTACATCGTTCACAGAGCTCACACGTTTCTAATCTTAACAGACAAGCATTGGATGTTAGAGGCCCAGTGCTTTGTATCAGTTTGAGAAGCAGAGTTGGACTAGATATGGTCTGTATGTGTAGGAAACACCGTTCTTTTGTTCTGAGCACACTCACGTTTCCTGCTGTCTTAGAGACTCTAGAAATCAAGAGTGTGCTTCTCGCTCTAAAGAGGAGTGTGATCAATGGATGAGAACTATGCTGTGTGTTTTCCTTCAGAAATGGAATTAAATCCCAGGCTCTGTGTCTTCCTACAAGCAAGACTTCGTTTCAGGTAAGGGAAGTCACTTTTCAGCTCAAAGGAACTACAACGTTCACGTAGCTCACAGGTTTCTAATATTTACAGACAAGCATTGGATGTTATAGGACCAGTGCTTTGTATCAGTTTCAGAAGCAGAGTTGGACTAGATATGGTCTGCATGTGTAGGAAACACCGTTCTTTTGTTCTCAGCACACTCACGTTTTCTGCTGTCTTAGAGACTCTGGAAATCAAGAGTGTGCTGCTCGCTCTAAAGCAGAGTGTTCCATTGATGACAACTTTGCTGTGTGTTTCCCATCAGAAATGGAGTTAAATCCCAGGCTCTGTGTCTTTCTACAAGCAAACTTCGTTTCAGGTAATGGCAGTCACTTTTCAGCTCAAACGAACTACATCGTTCATGGAGCTCAAACGTTTTTCATCTCAACAGACAAGCATTGCATGTTAGAGGACCAGAGCTTTGTATCAGTTTAAGAAGCAGAGTTGGACTAGATATGGTCCGTATATGTAGGAAACACCGTTCTTTTGTTCTCAGCACACACACGTTTCCTGCTGTCTAGAGACTCTAGAAAGCAAGAGCATGCTTCTTGCTCTAAAGCAGAGTGTGATCCATGGATGAGAACTATGCTGTGTGTTTCCCTTCAGAAATGGAGTTAAATCCCAGGCTCTGTGTCTTCCTACAAGCAAGACTTCGTTTCAGGTAAGGGCAGTCATTTTTCTGCTCAAACGAACTACATTGTTCACGAAGCTCACACGTTTCTCATCTTAACTGACAAGCATTGGATGTTAGAGGAACAGTGCATTGTATCAGTTTCAGAAGCAGATTTGGACTACATATGGTCTGTATGTGTAGGAAACACCGTTCTTTTGTTCTGGGCACACTCAGATTTCCTGCTGTATTAGAGACTCAAGAAATCAAGAGCGTGCTTCTTGCTCTAAAGCAGAGTGTGTTCCATGGATGAGAACTATGCTGTGTGTTTCCCTTCAGAAATGGAGTTAAATCCCAGGCTCTGTGTCTTCCTACAAGCAAGACTTCATTTCAGGTAACGGCAGTCATTTTTCTGCTCAAACGAACTACATCGTTCACGAAGCTCACACGTTTCTCATCTTAACTGACAAGCATTGGATGTTAGAGGAACAGTGCATTGTATCAGTTTCAGAAGCAGATTTGGACTACATATGGTCTGTATGTGTAGGAAACACTGTTCTTTTGTTCTGGGCACACTCAGATTTCCTGCTGTATTAGAGACTCTAGAAAGCAAGAGCGTGCATTTTGATGTAAAGCAGAGTGTGATCCATGGGTGAGAACTATGCTGTGTGTTTCCCTTCAGAAATGCAGTTAAATCCCAGGCTCTGTGTCTTCCTACAAGCAAGACTTCGTTTCAGGTAAGGGCAGTCACTTTTCAGCTCAAAGGAACTACATCATTCACGGAGCTCACACGTTTCTAATCTTAACAGACAAGCATTGGATGTTATAGGACCAGTGCTTTGTATTAGTTTCAGAAGCAGAGTTGGACTAGATATGGTCTGTATGTGAAGGAAACACCGTTCCTTTGTTCTCACCACACTCACGTTTCCTGCTGTCTTAGAGACTCTAGAAATCAAGAGTGTGCTTCTCGCTCTAAAGCAGAGTGTGATCAATGGATGAGAACTATGCTGTGTGTTTTCCTTCAGAAATGGAGATAAATCCCAGGCTCTGTGTCTTCCTACAAGCAAGACTTGGTTTCAGGTAAGGGCAGTCACTTTTCAGCTCAAAGGAACTACATCGTTCACAGAGCTCACACGTTTCTAATCTTAACAGACAAGCATTGGATGTTAGAGGCCCAGTGCTTTGTATCAGTTTGAGAAGCAGAGTTGGACTAGATATGGTCTGTATGTGTAGGAAACACCGTTCTTTTGTTCTGAGCACACTCACGTTTCCTGCTGTCTTAGAGACTCTAGAAATCAAGAGTGTGCTTCTCGCTCTAAAGAGGAGTGTGATCAATGGATGAGAACTATGCTGTGTGTTTTCCTTCAGAAATGGAGTTAAATCCCAGGCTCTGTGTCTTCCTACAAGCAAGACTTCGTTTCAGGTAAGGGAAGTCACTTTTCAGCTCAAAGGAACTACAACGTTCACGTAGCTCACAGGTTTCTAATATTTACAGACAAGCATTGGATGTTAGAGGACCAGTGCTTTGTATCAGTTTCAGAAGCAGAGTTGGACTAGATATGGTCTGCATGTGTAGGAAACACCGTTCTTTTGTTCTCAGCACACTCACGTTTTCTGCTGTCTTAGAGACTCTGGAAATCAAGAGTGTGCTGCTCGCTCTAAAGCAGAGTGTGATCCATTGATGACAACTTTGCTGTGTGTTTCCCATCAGAAATGGAGTTAAATCCCAGGCTCTGTGTCTTTCTACAAGCAAACTTCGTTTCAGGTAAGGGCAGTCACTTTTCAGCTCAAACGAACTACATCGTTCATGGAGCTCAAACGTTTTTCATCTCAACAGACAAGCATTGCATGTTAGAGGACCAGTGCTTTGTATCAGTTTAAGAAGCAGAGTTGGACTAGATATGGTCCGTATATGTAGGAAACACCGTTCTTTTGTTCTCAGCAAAATCACGTTTCCTGCTGTCTTAGAGACTCTAGAAAGCAAGAGCATGCTTCTTGCTCTAAAGCAGAGTGTGATCCATGGATGAGAACTATGCTGTGTGTTTCCCTTCAGAAATGGAGTTAAATCCCAGGCTCTGTGTCTTCCTACAAGCAAGATTTCATTTCAGGTAAGGGCAGTCACTTTTCAGCTCAAACGAACTACATCGTTCACGAAGCTCACACGTTTCTCATCTTAACAGACAAGCATTGGATGTTAGAGCACCAGTGCTTTGTATCAGTTTCAGAAGCAGAGTTGGACTAGATATGGTCTGTATGTGTAGGAAACACCGTTCTTTTGTTCTCAGCACACTCACGTTTCCTGCTGTCTAGAGACTCTAGAAAGCAAGAGCGTGCTTCTTGTTCTAAAGCAGAGTGCGATCAATGGATGAGAACACTGCTGTGTGTTTCACTTCAGAAATGGAGTTAAATCCCAGGCTCTGTGTCTTCCTACAAGCAAGACTTCATTTCAGGTAACGGCAGTCATTTTTCTGCTCGAACGAACTACATCGTTCACGAAGCTCACACGTTTCTCATCTTAACTGACAAGCATTGGATGTTAGAGGAACAGTGCATTGTATCAGTTTCAGAAGCAGATTTGGACTACATATGGTCTGTATGTGTAGGAAACACTGTTCTTTTGTTCTGGGCACACTCAGATTTCCTGCTGTATTAGAGACTCTAGAAAGCAAGAGCGTGCATTTTGATGTAAAGCAGAGTGTGATCCATGGGTGAGAACTATGCTGTGTGTTTCCCTTCAGAAATGCAGTTAAATCCCAGGCTCTGTGTCTTCCTACAAGCAAGACTTCGTTTCAGGTAAGGGCAGTCACTTTTCAGCTCAAAGGAACTACATCATTCACGGAGCTCACACGTTTCTTATCTTAACAGACAAGCATTGGATGTTATAGGACCAGTGCTTTGTATTAGTTTCAGAAGCAGAGTTGGACTAGATATGGTCCGTATGTGAAGGAAACACCGTTCCTTTGTTCTCACCACACTCACGTTTCCTGCTGTCTTAGAGACTCTAGAAATCAAGAGTGTGCTTCTCGCTCTAAAGCAGAGTGTGATCAATGGATGAGAACTATGCTGTGTGTTTTCCTTCAGAAATGGAGATAAATCCCAGGCTCTGTGTCTTCCTACAAGCAAGACTTGGTTTTAGGTAAGGGCAGTCACTTTTCAGCTCAAAGGAACTACATCGTTCACAGAGCTCACACGTTTCTAATCTTAACAGACAAGCATTGGATGTTAGAGGCCCAGTGCTTTGTATCAGTTTGAGAAGCAGAGTTGGACTAGATATGGTCTGTATGTGTAGGAAACACCGTTCTTTTGTTCTGAGCACACTCACGTTTCCTGCTGTCTTAGAGACTCTAGAAATCAAGAGTGTGCTTCTCGCTCTAAAGAGGAGTGTGATCAATGGATGAGAACTATGCTGTGTGTTTTCCTTCAGAAATGGAGTTAAATCCCAGGCTCTGTGTCTTCCTACAAGCAAGACTTCATTTCAGGTAAGGGAAGTCACTTTTCAGCTCAAAGGAACTACAACGTTCACGTAGCTCACAGGTTTCTAATATTTACAGACAAGCATTGGATGTTAGAGGACCAGTGCTTTGTATCACTTTCAGAAGCAGAGTTGGACTAGATATGGTCTGCATGTGTAGGAAACACCATTCTTTTGTTCTCAGCACACTCACGTTTTCTGCTGTCTTAGAGACTCTGGAAATCAAGAGTGTGCTGCTCGCTATAAAGCAGAGTGTGATCCATTGATGACAACTTTGCTGTGTGTTTCCCATCAGAAATGGAGTTAAATCCCAGGCTCTGTGTCTTTCTACAAGCAAACTTCATTTCAGGTAAGGGCAGTCACTTTTCAGCTCAAACGAACTACATCGTTCATGGAGCTCAAACGTTTTTCATCTCAACAGACAAGCATTGCATGTTAGAGGACCAGTGCTTTGTATCAGTTTAAGAAGCAGAGTTGGACTAGATATGGTCCGTATATGTAGGAAACACCGTTCTTTTGTTCTCAGCAAAATCACGTTTCCTGCTGTCTTAGAGACTCTAGAAAGCAAGAGCATGCTTCTTGCTCTAAAGCAGAGTGTGATCCATGGATGAGAACTATGCTGTGTGTTTCCCTTCAGAAATGGAGTTAAATCCCAGGCTCTGTGTCTTCCTACAAGCAAGATTTCGTTTCAGGTAAGGGCAGTCACTTTTCAGCTCAAACGAACTACATCGTTCACGAAGATCACACGTTTCTCATCTTAACAGACAAGCATTGGATGTTAGAGCACCAGTGCTTTGTATCAGTTTCAGAAGCAGAGTTGGACTAGATATGGTCTGTATGTGTAGGAAACACCGTTCTTTTGTTCTAGGCACACTCAGATTTCCTGCTGTATTAGACACTCTAGAAAGCAAGAGCGTGCTTCTCGCTCTAAAGCAGAGTGTGATCCATGGATGAGAACTATGCTGTGTGTTTCCCTTCAGAAATGGAGTTAAATCCCAGGCTCTGTGTCTTCCTACAAGCAAGACTTCGTTTCAGGTAAGGGCAGTCATTTTTCTGCTCAAAGGAACTACATTGTTCACGAAGCTCACACGTTTCTCATCTTAACTGACAAGCATTGGATGTTAGAGGAACAGTGCATTGTATCAGTTTCAGAAGCAGATTTGGACTACATATGGTCTGTATGTGTAGGAAACACCGTTCTTTTGTTCTGGGCACACTCAGATTTCCTGCTGTATTAGAGACTCAAGAAATCAAGAGCGTGCTTCTTGCTCTAAAGCAGAGTGTGTTCCATGGATGAGAACTATGCTGTGTGTTTCCCTTCAGAAATGGAGTTAAATCCCAGGCTCTGTGTCTTCCTAGAGGCAAGACTTCCTTTCACTTAAGGGCAGTCACTTTTCAGCTCAAACGAACTACATCGTTCACGAAGCTCACACGTTTCTCATCTTAACAGACAAGCATTGGATGTTAGAGGACCAGTGCTTTGTATCAGTTTCAGAAGCAGAGTTGGACTAGATATGGTCTGTATGTGTAGGAAACACCGTTCTTTTGTTCTCAGCACACTCACGTTTCCTGCTGTCTAGAGACTCTAGAAAGCAAGAGCGTGCTTCTTGTTCTAAAGCAGAGTGCGATCAATGGATGAGAACACTGCTGTGTGTTTCACTTCAAAAATGGAGTTAAATCCCAGGCTCTGTGTCTTCCTACAAGCAAGACTTCATTTCAGGTAACGGCAGTCATTTTTCTGCTCAAACGAACTACATCGTTCACGAAGCTCACACGTTTCTCATCTTAACTGACAAGCATTGGATGTTAGAGGAACAGTGCATTGTATCAGTTTCAGAAGCAGATTTGGACTACATATGGTCTGTATGTGTAGGAAACACTGTTCTTTTGTTCTGGGCACACTCAGATTTCCTGCTGTATTAGAGACTCTAGAAAGCAAGAGCATGCATTTTGATGTAAAGCAGAGTGTGATCCATGGGTGAGAACTATGCTGTGTGTTTCCCTTCAGAAATGCAGTTAAATCCCAGGCTCTGTGTCTTCCTACAAGCAAGACTTCGTTTCAGGTAAGGGCAGTCACTTTTCAGCTCAAAGGAACTACATCATTCACGGAGCTCACACGTTTCTAATCTTAACAGACAAGCATTGGATGTTATAGGACCAGTGCTTTGTATTAGTTTCAGAAGCAGAGTTGGACTAGATATGGTCCGTATGTGAAGGAAACACCGTTCCTTTGTTCTCACCACACTCACGTTTCCTGCTGTCTTAGAGACTCTAGAAATCAAGAGTGTGCTTCTCGCTCTAAAGCAGAGTGTGATCAATGGATGAGAACTATGCTGTGTGTTTTCCTTCAGAAATGGAGATAAATCCCAGGCTCTGTGTCTTCCTACAAGCAAGACTTGGTTTCAGGTAACGGCAGTCACTTTTCAGCTCAAAGGAACTACATCGTTCACAGAGCTCACACGTTTCTAATCTTAACAGACAAGCATTGGATGTTAGAGGACCAGTGCTTTGTATCAGTTTCAGAAGCAGAGTTGGACTAGATATGGTCTGCATGTGTAGGAAACACCGTTCTTTTGTTCTCAGCACTCTCACGTTTTCTGCTGTCTTAGAGACTCTGGAAATCAAGAGTGTGCTGCTCGCTCTAAAGCAGAGTGTGATCCATTGATGACAACTTTGCTGTGTGTTTCCCATCAGAAATGGAGTTAAATCCCAGGCTCTGTGTCTTTCTACAAGCAAACTTCGTTTCAGGTAAGGGCAGTCACTTTTCAGCTCAAACGAACTACATCGTTCATGGAGCTCAAACGTTTTTCATCTCAACAGACAAGCATTGCATGTTAGAGGACCAGTGCTTTGTATCAGTTTAAGAAGCAGAGTTGGACTAGATATGGTCCGTATATGTAGGAAACACCGTTCTTTTGTTCTCAGCAAAATCACGTTTCCTGCTGTCTTAGAGACTCTAGAAAGCAAGAGCATGCTTCTTGCTCTAAAGCAGAGTGTGATCCATGGATGAGAACTATGCTGTGTGTTTCCCTTCAGAAATGGAGTTAAATCCCAGGCTCTGTGTCTTCCTACAAGCAAGATTTCATTTCAGGTAAGGGCAGTCACTTTTCAGCTCAAACGAACTACATCGTTCACGAAGATCACACGTTTCTCATCTTAACAGACAAGCATTGGATGTTAGAGCACCAGTGCTTTGTATCAGTTTCAGAAGCAGAGTTGGACTAGATATGGTCTGTATGTGTAGGAAACACCGTTCTTTTGTTCTCAGCACACTCACGTTTCCTGCTGTCTAGAGACTCTAGAAAGCAAGAGCGTGCTTCTTGTTCTAAAGCAGAGTGCGATCAATGGATGAGAACACTGCTGTGTGTTTCACTTCAGAAATGGAGTTAAATCCCAGGCTCTGTGTCTTCCTACAAGCAAGACTTCATTTCAGGTAACGGCAGTCATTTTTCTGCTCAAACGAACTACATCGTTCACGAAGCTCACACGTTTCTCATCTTAACTGACAAGCATTGGATGTTAGAGGAACAGTGCATTGTATCAGTTTCAGAAGCAGATTTGGACTACATATGGTCTGTATGTGTAGGAAACACTGTTCTTTTGTTCTGGGCACACTCAGATTTCCTGCTGTATTAGAGACTCTAGAAAGCAAGAGCGTGCATTTTGATGTAAAGCAGAGTGTGATCCATGGGTGAGAACTATGCTGTGTGTTTCCCTTCAGAAATGCAGTTAAATCCCAGGCTCTGTGTCTTCCTACAAGCAAGACTTCGTTTCAGGTAAGGGCAGTCACTTTTCAGCTCAAAGGAACTACATCATTCACGGAGCTCACACGTTTCTAATCTTAACAGACAAGCATTGGATGTTATAGGACCAGTGCTTTGTATTAGTTTCAGAAGCAGAGTTGGACTAGATATGGTCCGTATGTGAAGGAAACACCGTTCCTTTGTTCTCACCACACTCACGTTTCCTGCTGTCTTAGAGACTCTAGAAATCAAGAGTGTGCTTCTCGCTCTAAAGCAGAGTGTGATCAATGGATGAGAACTATGCTGTGTGTTTTCCTTCAGAAATGGAGATAAATCCCAGGCTCTGTGTCTTCCTACAAGCAAGACTTGGTTTTAGGTAAGGGCAGTCACTTTTCAGCTCAAAGGAACTACATCGTTCACAGAGCTCACACGTTTCTAATCTTAACAGACAAGCATTGGATGTTAGAGGAACAGTGCTTTGTATCAGTTTGAGAAGCAGAGTTGGACTAGATATGGTCTGTATGTGTAGGAAACACCGTTCTTTTGTTCTGAGCACACTCACGTTTCCTGCTGTCTTAGAGACTCTAGAAATCAAGAGTGTGCTTCTCGCTCTAAAGAGGAGTGTGATCAATGGATGAGAACTATGCTGTGTGTTTTCCTTCAGAAATGGAGTTAAATCCCAGGCTCTGTGTCTTCCTACAAGCAAGACTTCGTTTCAGGTAAGGGAAGTCACTTTTCAGCTCAAAGGAACTACAACGTTCACGTAGCTCACAGGTTTCTAATATTTACAGACAAGCATTGGATGTTAGAGGACCAGTGCTTTGTATCAGTTTCAGAAGCAGAGTTGGACTAGATATGGTCTGCATGTGTAGGTAACACCGTTCTTTTGTTCTCAGCACACTCACGTTTTCTGCTGTCTTAGAGACTCTGGAAATCAAGAGTGTGCTGCTCGCTCTAAAGCAGAGTGTGATCCATTGATGACAACTTTGCTGTGTGTTTCCCATCAGAAATGGAGTTAAATCCCAGGCTCTGTGTCTTTCTACAAGCAAACTTCGTTTCAGGTAAGGGCAGTCACTTTTCAGCTCAAACGAACTACATCGTTCATGGAGCTCAAACGTTTTTCATCTCAACAGACAAGCATTGCATGTTAGAGGACCAGTGCTTTGTATCAGTTTAAGAAGCAGAGTTGGACTAGATATGGTCCGTATATGTAGGAAACACCGTTCTTTTGTTCTCAGCAAAATCACGTTTCCTGCTGTCTTAGAGACTCTAGAAAGCAAGAGCATGCTTCTTGCTCTAAAGCAGAGTGTGATCCATGGATGAGAACTATGCTGTGTGTTTCCCTTCAGAAATGGAGTTAAATCCCAGGCTCTGTGTCTTCCTACAAGCAAGATTTCGTTTCAGGTAAGGGCAGTCACTTTTCAGCTCAAACGAACTACATCGTTCACGAAGCTCACACGTTTCTCATCTTAACAGACAAGCATTGGATGTTAGAGCACCAGTGCTTTGTATCAGTTTCAGAAGCAGAGTTGGACTAGATATGGTCTGTATGTGTAGGAAACACCGTTCTTTTGTTCTAGGCACACTCAGATTTCCTGCTGTATTAGACACTCTAGAAAGCAAGAGCGTGCTTCTCGCTCTAAAGCAGAGTGTGTTCCATGGATGAGAACTATGCTGTGTGTTTCCCTTCAGAAATGGAGTTAAATCCCAGGCTCTGTGTCTTCCTACAAGCAAGACTTCATTTCAGGTAACGGCAGTCATTTTTCTGCTCAAACAAACTACATCGTTCACGAAGCTCACACGTTTCTCATCTTAACTGACAAGCATTGGATGTTAGAGGAACAGTGCATTGTATCAGTTTCAGAAGCAGATTTGGACTACATATGGTCTGTATGTGTATGAAACACTGTTCTTTTGTTCTGGGCACACTCAGATTTCCTGCTGTATTAGAGACTCTAGAAAGCAAGAGCGTGCATTTTGATGTAAAGCAGAGTGTGATCCATGGGTGAGAACTATGCTGTGTGTTTCCCTTCAGAAATGCAGTTAAATCCCAGGCTCTGTGTCTTCCTACAAGCAAGACTTCGTTTCAGGTAAGGGCAGTCACTTTTCAGCTCAAAGGAACTACATCATTCACGGAGCTCACACGTTTCTAATCTTAACAGACAAGCATTGGATGTTATAGGACCAGTGCTTTGTATTAGTTTCAGAAGCAGAGTTGGACTAGATATGGTCCGTATGTGAAGGAAACACCGTTCCTTTGTTCTCACCACACTCACGTTTCCTGCTGTCTTAGAGACTCTAGAAATCAAGAGTGTGCTTCTCGCTCTAAAGCAGAGTGTGATCAATGGATGAGAACTATGCTGTGTGTTTTCTTTCAGAAATGGAGATAAATCCCAGGCTCTGTGTCTTCCTACAAGTAAGACTTGGTTTCAGGTAAGGGCAGTCACTTTTCAGCTCAAAGGAACTACATCGTTCACAGAGCTCACACGTTTCTAATCTTAACAGACAAGCATTGGATGTTAGAGGCCCAGTGCTTTGTATCAGTTTGAGAAGCAGAGTTGGACTAGATATGGTCTGTATGTGTAGGAAACACCGTTCTTTTGTTCTGAGCACACTCACGTTTCCTGCTGTCTTAGAGACTCTAGAAATCAAGAGTGTGCTTCTCGCTCTAAAGAGGTGTGTGATCAATGGATGAGAACTATGCTGTGTGTTTTCCTTCAGAAATGGAGTTAAATCCCAGGCTCTGTGTCTTCCTACAAGCAAGACTTCGTTTCAGGTAAGGGAAGTCACTTTTCAGCTCAAAGGAACTACAACGTTCACGTAGCTCACAGGTTTCTAATATTTACAGACAAGCATTGGATGTTAGAGGACCAGTGCTTTGTATCAGTTTCAGAAGCAGAGTTGGACTAGATATGGTCTGCATGTGTAGGAAACACCGTTCTTTTGTTCTCAGCACACTCACGTTTTCTGCTGTCTTAGAGACTCTGGAAATCAAGAGTGTGCTGCTCGCTCTAAAGCAGAGTGTGATCCATTGATGACATCTTTGCTGTGTGTTTCCCATCAGAAATGGAGTTAAATCCCAGGCTCTGTGTCTTTCTACAAGCAAACTTCATTTCAGGTAAGGGCAGTCACTTTTCAGCTCAAACGAACTACATCGTTCATGGAGCTCAAACGTTTTTCATCTCAACAGACAAGCATTGCATGTTAGAGGACCAGTGCTTTGTATCAGTTTAAGAAGCAGAGTTGGACTAGATATGGTCCGTATATGTAGGAAACACCGTTCTTTTGTTCTCAGCAAAATCACGTTTCCTGCTGTCTTAGAGACTCTAGAAAGCAAGAGCATGCTTCTTGCTCTAAAGCAGAGTGTGATCCATGGATGAGAACTATGCTGTGTGTTTCCCTTCAGAAATGGAGTTAAATCCCAGGCTCTGTGTCTTCCTACAAGCAAGATTTCGTTTCAGGTAAGGGCAGTCACTTTTCAGCTCAAACGAACTACATCGTTCACGAAGATCACACGTTTCTCATCTTAACAGACAAGCATTGGATGTTAGAGCACCAGTGCTTTGTATCAGTTTCAGAAGCAGAGTTGGACTAGATATGGTCTGTATGTGTAGGAAACACCGTTCTTTTGTTCTAGGCACACTCAGATTTCCTGCTGTATTAGACACTCTAGAAAGCAAGAGCGTGCTTCTCGCTCTAAAGCAGAGTGTGTTCCATGGATGAGAACTATGCTGTGTGTTTCCCTTCAGAAATGGAGTTAAATCCCAGGCTCTGTGTCTTCCTAGAGGCAAGACTTCTTTTCACTTAAGGGCAGTCACTTTTCAGCTCAAACGAACTACATCGTTCACGAAGCTCACACGTTTCTCATCTTAACACACAAGCATTGGATGTTAGAGGACCAGTGCTTTGTATCAGTTTTAGAAGCAGAGTTGGACTAGATATGGTCTGTATGTGTAGGAAACACCGTTCTTTTGTTCTCAGCACACTCACGTTTCCTGCTGTCTAGAGACTCTAGAAAGCAAGAGCGTGCTTCTTGTTCTAAAGCAGAGTGCGATCAATGGATGAGAACACTGCTGTGTGTTTCACTTCAGAAATGGAGTTAAATCCCAGGCTCTGTGTCTTCCTACAAGCAAGACTTCATTTCAGGTAACGGCAGTCATTTTTCTGCTCAAACGAACTACATCGTTCACGAAGCTCACACGTTTCTAATCTTAACAGACAAGCATTGGATGTTATAGGACCAGTGCTTTGTATTAGTTTCAGAAGCAGAGTTGGACTAGATATGGTCTGTATGTGAAGGAAACACCGTTCCTTTGTTCTCACCACACTCACGTTTCCTGCTGTCTTAGAGACTCTAGAAATCAAGAGTGTGCTTCTCGCTCTAAAGCAGAGTGTGATCAATGGATGAGAACTATGCTGTGTGTTTTCCTTCAGAAATGGAGATAAATCCCAGGCTCTGTGTCTTCCTACAAGCAAGACTTGGTTTCAGGTAAGGGCAGTCACTTTTCAGCTCAAAGGAACTACATCGTTCACAGAGCTCACACGTTTCTAATCTTAACAGACAAGCATTGGATGTTAGAGGCCCAGTGCTTTGTATCAGTTTGAGAAGCAGAGTTGGACTAGATATGGTCTGTATGTGTAGGAAACACCGTTCTTTTGTTCTGAGCACACTCACGTTTCCTGCTGTCTTAGAGACTCTAGAAATCAAGAGTGTGCTTCTCGCTCTAAAGAGGAGTGTGATCAATGGATGAGAACTATGCTGTGTGTTTTCCTTCAGAAATGGAGTTAAATCCCAGGCTCTGTGTCTTCCTACAAGCAAGACTTCGTTTCAGGTAAGGGAAGTCACTTTTCAGCTCAAAGGAACTACAACGTTCACGTAGCTCACAGGTTTCTAATATTTACAGACAAGCATTGGATGTTAGAGGACCAGTGCTTTGTATCAGTTTCAGAAGCAGAGTTGGACTAGATATGGTCTGCATGTGTAGGAAACACCGTTCTTTTGTTCTCAGCACACTCACGTTTTCTGCTGTCTTAGAGACTCTGGAAATCAAGAGTGTGCTGCTCGCTCTAAAGCAGAGTGTGATCCATTGATGACAACTTTGCTGTGTGTTTCCCATCAGAAATGGAGTTAAATCCCAGGCTCTGTGTCTTTCTACAAGCAAACTTCGTTTCAGGTAAGGGCAGTCACTTTTCAGCTCAAACGAACTACATCGTTCATGGAGCTCAAACGTTTTTCATCTCAACAGACAAGCATTGCATGTTAGAGGACCAGTGCTTTGTATCAGTTTAAGAAGCAGAGTTGGACTAGATATGGTCCGTATATGTAGGAAACACCGTTCTTTTGTTCTCAGCAAAATCACGTTTCCTGCTGTCTTAGAGACTCTAGAAAGCAAGAGCATGCTTCTTGCTCTAAAGCAGAGTGTGATCCATGGATGAGAACTATGCTGTGTGTTTCCCTTCAGAAATGGAGTTAAATCCCAGGCTCTGTGTCTTCCTACAAGCAAGATTTCATTTCAGGTAAGGGCAGTCACTTTTCAGCTCAAACGAACTACATCGTTCACGAAGCTCACACGTTTCTCATCTTAACAGACAAGCATTGGATGTTAGAGCACCAGTGCTTTGTATCAGTTTCAGAAGCAGAGTTGGACTAGATATGGTCTGTATGTGTAGGAAACACCGTTCTTTTGTTCTCAGCACACTCACGTTTCCTGCTGTCTAGAGACTCTAGAAAGCAAGAGCGTGCTTCTTGTTCTAAAGCAGAGTGCGATCAATGGATGAGAACACTGCTGTGTGTTTCACTTCAGAAATGGAGTTAAATCCCAGGCTCTGTGTCTTCCTACAAGCAAGACTTCATTTCAGGTAACGGCAGTCATTTTTCTGCTCGAACGAACTACATCGTTCACGAAGCTCACACGTTTCTCATCTTAACTGACAAGCATTGGATGTTAGAGGAACAGTGCATTGTATCAGTTTCAGAAGCAGATTTGGACTACATATGGTCTGTATGTGTAGGAAACACTGTTCTTTTGTTCTGGGCACACTCAGATTTCCTGCTGTATTAGAGACTCTAGAAAGCAAGAGCGTGCATTTTGATGTAAAGCAGAGTGTGATCCATGGGTGAGAACTATGCTGTGTGTTTCCCTTCAGAAATGCAGTTAAATCCCAGGCTCTGTGTCTTCCTACAAGCAAGACTTCGTTTCAGGTAAGGGCAGTCACTTTTCAGCTCAAAGGAACTACATCATTCACGGAGCTCACACGTTTCTTATCTTAACAGACAAGCATTGGATGTTATAGGACCAGTGCTTTGTATTAGTTTCAGAAGCAGAGTTGGACTAGATATGGTCCGTATGTGAAGGAAACACCGTTCCTTTGTTCTCACCACACTCACGTTTCCTGCTGTCTTAGAGACTCTAGAAATCAAGAGTGTGCTTCTCGCTCTAAAGCAGAGTGTGATCAATGGATGAGAACTATGCTGTGTGTTTTCCTTCAGAAATGGAGATAAATCCCAGGCTCTGTGTCTTCCTACAAGCAAGACTTGGTTTTAGGTAAGGGCAGTCACTTTTCAGCTCAAAGGAACTACATCGTTCACAGAGCTCACACGTTTCTAATCTTAACAGACAAGCATTGGATGTTAGAGGCCCAGTGCTTTGTATCAGTTTGAGAAGCAGAGTTGGACTAGATATGGTCTGTATGTGTAGGAAACACCGTTCTTTTGTTCTGAGCACACTCACGTTTCCTGCTGTCTTAGAGACTCTAGAAATCAAGAGTGTGCTTCTCGCTCTAAAGAGGAGTGTGATCAATGGATGAGAACTATGCTGTGTGTTTTCCTTCAGAAATGGAGTTAAATCCCAGGCTCTGTGTCTTCCTACAAGCAAGACTTCATTTCAGGTAAGGGAAGTCACTTTTCAGCTCAAAGGAACTACAACGTTCACGTAGCTCACAGGTTTCTAATATTTACAGACAAGCATTGGATGTTAGAGGACCAGTGCTTTGTATCACTTTCAGAAGCAGAGTTGGACTAGATATGGTCTGCATGTGTAGGAAACACCATTCTTTTGTTCTCAGCACACTCACGTTTTCTGCTGTCTTAGAGACTCTGGAAATCAAGAGTGTGCTGCTCGCTATAAAGCAGAGTGTGATCCATTGATGACAACTTTGCTGTGTGTTTCCCATCAGAAATGGAGTTAAATCCCAGGCTCTGTGTCTTTCTACAAGCAAACTTCATTTCAGGTAAGGGCAGTCACTTTTCAGCTCAAACGAACTACATCGTTCATGGAGCTCAAACGTTTTTCATCTCAACAGACAAGCATTGCATGTTAGAGGACCAGTGCTTTGTATCAGTTTAAGAAGCAGAGTTGGACTAGATATGGTCCGTATATGTAGGAAACACCGTTCTTTTGTTCTCAGCAAAATCACGTTTCCTGCTGTCTTAGAGACTCTAGAAAGCAAGAGCATGCTTCTTGCTCTAAAGCAGAGTGTGATCCATGGATGAGAACTATGCTGTGTGTTTCCCTTCAGAAATGGAGTTAAATCCCAGGCTCTGTGTCTTCCTACAAGCAAGATTTCGTTTCAGGTAAGGGCAGTCACTTTTCAGCTCAAACGAACTACATCGTTCACGAAGATCACACGTTTCTCATCTTAACAGACAAGCATTGGATGTTAGAGCACCAGTGCTTTGTATCAGTTTCAGAAGCAGAGTTGGACTAGATATGGTCTGTATGTGTAGGAAACACCGTTCTTTTGTTCTAGGCACACTCAGATTTCCTGCTGTATTAGACACTCTAGAAAGCAAGAGCGTGCTTCTCGCTCTAAAGCAGAGTGTGATCCATGGATGAGAACTATGCTGTGTGTTTCCCTTCAGAAATGGAGTTAAATCCCAGGCTCTGTGTCTTCCTACAAGCAAGACTTCGTTTCAGGTAAGGGCAGTCATTTTTCTGCTCAAAGGAACTACATTGTTCACGAAGCTCACACGTTTCTCATCTTAACTGACAAGCATTGGATGTTAGAGGAACAGTGCATTGTATCAGTTTCAGAAGCAGATTTGGACTACATATGGTCTGTATGTGTAGGAAACACCGTTCTTTTGTTCTGGGCACACTCAGATTTCCTGCTGTATTAGAGACTCAAGAAATCAAGAGCGTGCTTCTTGCTCTAAAGCAGAGTGTGTTCCATGGATGAGAACTATGCTGTGTGTTTCCCTTCAGAAATGGAGTTAAATCCCAGGCTCTGTGTCTTCCTAGAGGCAAGACTTCCTTTCACTTAAGGGCAGTCACTTTTCAGCTCAAACGAACTACATCGTTCACGAAGCTCACACGTTTCTCATCTTAACAGACAAGCATTGGATGTTAGAGGACCAGTGCTTTGTATCAGTTTCAGAAGCAGAGTTGGACTAGATATGGTCTGTATGTGTAGGAAACACCGTTCTTTTGTTCTCAGCACACTCACGTTTCCTGCTGTCTAGAGACTCTAGAAAGCAAGAGCGTGCTTCTTGTTCTAAAGCAGAGTGCGATCAATGGATGAGAACACTGCTGTGTGTTTCACTTCAAAAATGGAGTTAAATCCCAGGCTCTGTGTCTTCCTACAAGCAAGACTTCATTTCAGGTAACGGCAGTCATTTTTCTGCTCAAACGAACTACATCGTTCACGAAGCTCACACGTTTCTCATCTTAACTGACAAGCATTGGATGTTAGAGGAACAGTGCATTGTATCAGTTTCAGAAGCAGATTTGGACTACATATGGTCTGTATGTGTAGGAAACACTGTTCTTTTGTTCTGGGCACACTCAGATTTCCTGCTGTATTAGAGACTCTAGAAAGCAAGAGCATGCATTTTGATGTAAAGCAGAGTGTGATCCATGGGTGAGAACTATGCTGTGTGTTTCCCTTCAGAAATGCAGTTAAATCCCAGGCTCTGTGTCTTCCTACAAGCAAGACTTCGTTTCAGGTAAGGGCAGTCACTTTTCAGCTCAAAGGAACTACATCATTCACGGAGCTCACACGTTTCTAATCTTAACAGACAAGCATTGGATGTTATAGGACCAGTGCTTTGTATTAGTTTCAGAAGCAGAGTTGGACTAGATATGGTCCGTATGTGAAGGAAACACCGTTCCTTTGTTCTCACCACACTCACGTTTCCTGCTGTCTTAGAGACTCTAGAAATCAAGAGTGTGCTTCTCGCTCTAAAGCAGAGTGTGATCAATGGATGAGAACTATGCTGTGTGTTTTCCTTCAGAAATGGAGATAAATCCCAGGCTCTGTGTCTTCCTACAAGCAAGACTTGGTTTCAGGTAACGGCAGTCACTTTTCAGCTCAAAGGAACTACATCGTTCACAGAGCTCACACGTTTCTAATCTTAACAGACAAGCATTGGATGTTAGAGGACCAGTGCTTTGTATCAGTTTCAGAAGCAGAGTTGGACTAGATATGGTCTGCATGTGTAGGAAACACCGTTCTTTTGTTCTCAGCACTCTCACGTTTTCTGCTGTCTTAGAGACTCTGGAAATCAAGAGTGTGCTGCTCGCTCTAAAGCAGAGTGTGATCCATTGATGACAACTTTGCTGTGTGTTTCCCATCAGAAATGGAGTTAAATCCCAGGCTCTGTGTCTTTCTACAAGCAAACTTCGTTTCAGGTAAGGGCAGTCACTTTTCAGCTCAAACGAACTACATCGTTCATGGAGCTCAAACGTTTTTCATCTCAACAGACAAGCATTGCATGTTAGAGGACCAGTGCTTTGTATCAGTTTAAGAAGCAGAGTTGGACTAGATATGGTCCGTATATGTAGGAAACACCGTTCTTTTGTTCTCAGCAAAATCACGTTTCCTGCTGTCTTAGAGACTCTAGAAAGCAAGAGCATGCTTCTTGCTCTAAAGCAGAGTGTGATCCATGGATGAGAACTATGCTGTGTGTTTCCCTTCAGAAATGGAATTAAATCCCAGGCTCTGTGTCTTCCTACAAGCAAGATTTCATTTCAGGTAAGGGCAGTCACTTTTCAGCTCAAACGAACTACATCGTTCACGAAGATCACACGTTTCTCATCTTAACAGACAAGCATTGGATGTTAGAGCACCAGTGCTTTGTATCAGTTTCAGAAGCAGAGTTGGACTAGATATGGTCTGTATGTGTAGGAAACACCGTTCTTTTGTTCTCAGCACACTCACGTTTCCTGCTGTCTAGAGACTCTAGAAAGCAAGAGCGTGCTTCTTGTTCTAAAGCAGAGTGCGATCAATGGATGAGAACACTGCTGTGTGTTTCACTTCAGAAATGGAGTTAAATCCCAGGCTCTGTGTCTTCCTACAAGCAAGACTTCATTTCAGGTAACGGCAGTCATTTTTCTGCTCAAACGAACTACATCGTTCACGAAGCTCACACGTTTCTCATCTTAACTGACAAGCATTGGATGTTAGAGGAACAGTGCATTGTATCAGTTTCAGAAGCAGATTTGGACTACATATGGTCTGTATGTGTAGGAAACACTGTTCTTTTGTTCTGGGCACACTCAGATTTCCTGCTGTATTAGAGACTCTAGAAAGCAAGAGCGTGCATTTTGATGTAAAGCAGAGTGTGATCCATGGGTGAGAACTATGCTGTGTGTTTCCCTTCAGAAATGCAGTTAAATCCCAGGCTCTGTGTCTTCCTACAAGCAAGACTTCGTTTCAGGTAAGGGCAGTCACTTTTCAGCTCAAAGGAACTACATCATTCACGGAGCTCACACGTTTCTAATCTTAACAGACAAGCATTGGATGTTATAGGACCAGTGCTTTGTATTAGTTTCAGAAGCAGAGTTGGACTAGATATGGTCCGTATGTGAAGGAAACACCGTTCCTTTGTTCTCACCACACTCACGTTTCCTGCTGTCTTAGAGACTCTAGAAATCAAGAGTGTGCTTCTCGCTCTAAAGCAGAGTGTGATCAATGGATGAGAACTATGCTGTGTGTTTTCCTTCAGAAATGGAGATAAATCCCAGGCTCTGTGTCTTCCTACAAGCAAGACTTGGTTTTAGGTAAGGGCAGTCACTTTTCAGCTCAAAGGAACTACATCGTTCACAGAGCTCACACGTTTCTAATCTTAACAGACAAGCATTGGATGTTAGAGGAACAGTGCTTTGTATCAGTTTGAGAAGCAGAGTTGGACTAGATATGGTCTGTATGTGTAGGAAACACCGTTCTTTTGTTCTGAGCACACTCACGTTTCCTGCTGTCTTAGAGACTCTAGAAATCAAGAGTGTGCTTCTCGCTCTAAAGAGGAGTGTGATCAATGGATGAGAACTATGCTGTGTGTTTTCCTTCAGAAATGGAGTTAAATCCCAGGCTCTGTGTCTTCCTACAAGCAAGACTTCGTTTCAGGTAAGGGAAGTCACTTTTCAGCTCAAAGGAACTACAACGTTCACGTAGCTCACAGGTTTCTAATATTTACAGACAAGCATTGGATGTTAGAGGACCAGTGCTTTGTATCAGTTTCAGAAGCAGAGTTGGACTAGATATGGTCTGCATGTGTAGGTAACACCGTTCTTTTGTTCTCAGCACACTCACGTTTTCTGCTGTCTTAGAGACTCTGGAAATCAAGAGTGTGCTGCTCGCTCTAAAGCAGAGTGTGATCCATTGATGACAACTTTGCTGTGTGTTTCCCATCAGAAATGGAGTTAAATCCCAGGCTCTGTGTCTTTCTACAAGCAAACTTCGTTTCAGGTAAGGGCAGTCACTTTTCAGCTCAAACGAACTACATCGTTCATGGAGCTCAAACGTTTTTCATCTCAACAGACAAGCATTGCATGTTAGAGGACCAGTGCTTTGTATCAGTTTAAGAAGCAGAGTTGGACTAGATATGGTCCGTATATGTAGGAAACACCGTTCTTTTGTTCTCAGCAAAATCACGTTTCCTGCTGTCTTAGAGACTCTAGAAAGCAAGAGCATGCTTCTTGCTCTAAAGCAGAGTGTGATCCATGGATGAGAACTATGCTGTGTGTTTCCCTTCAGAAATGGAGTTAAATCCCAGGCTCTGTGTCTTCCTACAAGCAAGATTTCGTTTCAGGTAAGGGCAGTCACTTTTCAGCTCAAACGAACTACATCGTTCACGAAGCTCACACGTTTCTCATCTTAACAGACAAGCATTGGATGTTAGAGCACCAGTGCTTTGTATCAGTTTCAGAAGCAGAGTTGGACTAGATATGGTCTGTATGTGTAGGAAACACCGTTCTTTTGTTCTAGGCACACTCAGATTTCCTGCTGTATTAGACACTCTAGAAAGCAAGAGCGTGCTTCTCGCTCTAAAGCAGAGTGTGTTCCATGGATGAGAACTATGCTGTGTGTTTCCCTTCAGAAATGGAGTTAAATCCCAGGCTCTGTGTCTTCCTACAAGCAAGACTTCATTTCAGGTAACGGCAGTCATTTTTCTGCTCAAACAAACTACATCGTTCACGAAGCTCACACGTTTCTCATCTTAACTGACAAGCATTGGATGTTAGAGGAACAGTGCATTGTATCAGTTTCAGAAGCAGATTTGGACTACATATGGTCTGTATGTGTATGAAACACTGTTCTTTTGTTCTGGGCACACTCAGATTTCCTGCTGTATTAGAGACTCTAGAAAGCAAGAGCGTGCATTTTGATGTAAAGCAGAGTGTGATCCATGGGTGAGAACTATGCTGTGTGTTTCCCTTCAGAAATGCAGTTAAATCCCAGGCTCTGTGTCTTCCTACAAGCAAGACTTCGTTTCAGGTAAGGGCAGTCACTTTTCAGCTCAAAGGAACTACATCATTCACGGAGCTCACACGTTTCTAATCTTAACAGACAAGCATTGGATGTTATAGGACCAGTGCTTTGTATTAGTTTCAGAAGCAGAGTTGGACTAGATATGGTCCGTATGTGAAGGAAACACCGTTCCTTTGTTCTCACCACACTCACGTTTCCTGCTGTCTTAGAGACTCTAGAAATCAAGAGTGTGCTTCTCGCTCTAAAGCAGAGTGTGATCAATGGATGAGAACTATGCTGTGTGTTTTCTTTCAGAAATGGAGATAAATCCCAGGCTCTGTGTCTTCCTACAAGTAAGACTTGGTTTCAGGTAAGGGCAGTCACTTTTCAGCTCAAAGGAACTACATCGTTCACAGAGCTCACACGTTTCTAATCTTAACAGACAAGCATTGGATGTTAGAGGCCCAGTGCTTTGTATCAGTTTGAGAAGCAGAGTTGGACTAGATATGGTCTGTATGTGTAGGAAACACCGTTCTTTTGTTCTGAGCACACTCACGTTTCCTGCTGTCTTAGAGACTCTAGAAATCAAGAGTGTGCTTCTCGCTCTAAAGAGGTGTGTGATCAATGGATGAGAACTATGCTGTGTGTTTTCCTTCAGAAATGGAGTTAAATCCCAGGCTCTGTGTCTTCCTACAAGCAAGACTTCGTTTCAGGTAAGGGAAGTCACTTTTCAGCTCAAAGGAACTACAACGTTCACGTAGCTCACAGGTTTCTAATATTTACAGACAAGCATTGGATGTTAGAGGACCAGTGCTTTGTATCAGTTTCAGAAGCAGAGTTGGACTAGATATGGTCTGCATGTGTAGGAAACACCGTTCTTTTGTTCTCAGCACACTCACGTTTTCTGCTGTCTTAGAGACTCTGGAAATCAAGAGTGTGCTGCTCGCTCTAAAGCAGAGTGTGATCCATTGATGACATCTTTGCTGTGTGTTTCCCATCAGAAATGGAGTTAAATCCCAGGCTCTGTGTCTTTCTACAAGCAAACTTCATTTCAGGTAAGGGCAGTCACTTTTCAGCTCAAACGAACTACATCGTTCATGGAGCTCAAACGTTTTTCATCTCAACAGACAAGCATTGCATGTTAGAGGACCAGTGCTTTGTATCAGTTTAAGAAGCAGAGTTGGACTAGATATGGTCCGTATATGTAGGAAACACCGTTCTTTTGTTCTCAGCAAAATCACGTTTCCTGCTGTCTTAGAGACTCTAGAAAGCAAGAGCATGCTTCTTGCTCTAAAGCAGAGTGTGATCCATGGATGAGAACTATGCTGTGTGTTTCCCTTCAGAAATGGAGTTAAATCCCAGGCTCTGTGTCTTCCTACAAGCAAGATTTCGTTTCAGGTAAGGGCAGTCACTTTTCAGCTCAAACGAACTACATCGTTCACGAAGATCACACGTTTCTCATCTTAACAGACAAGCATTGGATGTTAGAGCACCAGTGCTTTGTATCAGTTTCAGAAGCAGAGTTGGACTAGATATGGTCTGTATGTGTAGGAAACACCGTTCTTTTGTTCTAGGCACACTCAGATTTCCTGCTGTATTAGACACTCTAGAAAGCAAGAGCGTGCTTCTCGCTCTAAAGCAGAGTGTGTTCCATGGATGAGAACTATGCTGTGTGTTTCCCTTCAGAAATGGAGTTAAATCCCAGGCTCTGTGTCTTCCTAGAGGCAAGACTTCTTTTCACTTAAGGGCAGTCACTTTTCAGCTCAAACGAACTACATCGTTCACGAAGCTCACACGTTTCTCATCTTAACACACAAGCATTGGATGTTAGAGGACCAGTGCTTTGTATCAGTTTTAGAAGCAGAGTTGGACTAGATATGGTCTGTATGTGTAGGAAACACCGTTCTTTTGTTCTCAGCACACTCACGTTTCCTGCTGTCTAGAGACTCTAGAAAGCAAGAGCGTGCTTCTTGTTCTAAAGCAGAGTGCGATCAATGGATGAGAACACTGCTGTGTGTTTCACTTCAGAAATGGAGTTAAATCCCAGGCTCTGTGTCTTCCTACAAGCAAGACTTCATTTCAGGTAACGGCAGTCATTTTTCTGCTCAAACGAACTACATCGTTCACGAAGCTCACACGTTTCTCATCTTAACTGACAAGCATTGGATGTTAGAGGAACAGTGCATTGTATCAGTTTCAGAAGCAGATTTGGACTACATATGGTCTGTATGTGTAGGAAACACTGTTCTTTTGTTCTGGGCACACTCAGATTTCCTGCTGTATTAGAGACTCTAGAAAGCAAGAGCCTGCATTTTGATGTAAAGCAGAGTGTGATCCATGGGTGAGAACTATGCTGTGTGTTTCCCTTCAGAAATGCAGTTAAATCCCAGGTTCTGTGTCTTCCTACAAGCAAGACTTCGTTTCAGGTAAGGGCAGTCACTTTTCAGCTCAAAGGAACTACATCATTCACGGAGCTCACACGTTTCTAATCTTAACAGACAAGCATTGGATGTTATAGGACCAGTGCTTTGTATTAGTTTCAGAAGCAGAGTTGGACTAGATATGGTCCGTATGTGAAGGAAACACCGTTCCTTTGTTCTCACCACACTCACGTTTCCTGCTGTCTTAGAGACTCTAGAAATCAAGAGTGTGCTTCTCGCTCTAAAGCAGAGTGTGATCAATGGATGAGAACTATGCTGTGTGTTTTCCTTCAGAAATGGAGATAAATCCCAGGCTCTGTGTCTTCCTACAAGCAAGACTTGGTTTCAGGTAAGGGCAGTCACTTTTCAGCTCAAAGGAACTACATCGTTCACAGAGCTCACACGTTTCTAATCTTAACAGACAAGCATTGGATGTTAGAGGCCCAGTGCTTTGTATCAGTTTGAGAAGCAGAGTTGGACTAGATATGGTCTGTATGTGTAGGAAACACTGTTCTTTTGTTCTGAGCACACTCACGTTTCCTGCTGTCTTAGAGACTCTAGAAATCAAGAGTGTGCTTCTCGCTCTAAAGAGGAGTGTGATCAATGGATGAGAACTATGCTGTGTGTTTTCCTTCAGAAATGGAGTTAAATCCCAGGCTCTGTGTCTTCCTACAAGCAAGACTTCGTTTCAGGTAAGGGAAGTCACTTTTCAGCTCAAAGGAACTACAACGTTCACGTAGCTCACAGGTTTCTAATATTTACAGACAAGCATTGGATGTTAGTGGACCAGTGCTTTGTATCAGTTTCAGAAGCAGAGTTGGACTAGATATGGTCTGCATGTGTAGGAAACACCGTTCTTTTGTTCTCAGCACACTCACGTTTTCTGCTGTCTTAGAGACTCTGGAAATCAAGAGTGTGCTGCTCGCTCTAAAGCAGAGTGTGATCCATTGATGACAACTTTGCTGTGTGTTTCACATCAGAAATGGAGTTAAATCCCAGGCTCTGTGTCTTTCTACAAGCAAACTTCGTTTCAGGTAAGGGCAGTCACTTTTCAGCTCAAACGAACTACATCGTTCATGGAGCTCAAACGTTTTTCATCTCAACAGACAAGCATTGCATGTTAGAGGACCAGTGCATTGTATCAGTTTAAGAAGCAGAGTTGGACTAGATATGGTCCGTATATGTAGGAAACACCGTTCTTTTGTTCTCAGCAAAATCACGTTTCCTGCTGTCTTAGAGACTCTAGAAAGCAAGAGCATGCTTCTTGCTCTAAAGCAGAGTGTGATCCATGGATGAGAACTATGCTGTGTGTTTCCCTTCAGAAATGGAGTTAAATCCCAGGCTCTGTGTCTTCCTACAAGCAAGATTTCGTTTCAGGTAAGGGCAGTCACTTTTCAGCTCAAACGAACTACATCGTTCACGAAGATCACACGTTTCTCATCTTAACAGACAAGCATTGGATGTTAGAGCACCAGTGCTTTGTATCAGTTTCAGAAGCAGAGTTGGACTAGATATGGTCTGTATGTGTAGGAAACACCGTTCTTTTGTTCTAGGCACACTCAGATTTCCTGCTGTATTAGACACTCTAGAAAGCAAGAGCGTGCTTCTCGCTCTAAAGCAGAGTGTGTTCCATGGATGAGAACTATGCTGTGTGTTTCCCTTCAGAAATGGAGTTAAATCCCAGGCTCTGTGTCTTCCTAGAGGCAAGACTTCTTTTCACTTAAGGGCAGTCACTTTTCAGCTCAAACGAACTACATCGTTCACGAAGCTCACACGTTTCTCATCTTAACAGACAAGCATTGGATGTTAGAGGACCAGTGCTTTGTATCAGTTTCAGAAGCAGAGTTGGACTAGATATGGTCTGTATGTGTAGGAAACACCGTTCTTTTGTTCTCAGCACACTCACGTTTCCTGCTGTCTAGAGACTATAGAAAGCAAGAGCGTGCTTCTTGTTCTAAAGCAGAGTGCGATCAATGGATGAGAACACTGCTGTGTGTTTCCCATCAGAAATGGAGTTAAATCCCAGGCTCTGTGTCTTCCTACAAGCAAGACTTCATTTCAGGTAACGGCAGTCATTTTTCTGCTCAAACGAACTACATCCTTCACGAAGCTCACACGTTTCTCATCTTAACTGACAAGCATTGGATGTTAGAGGAACAGTGCATTGTATCAGTTTCAGAAGCAGATTTGGACTACATATGGTCTGTATGTGTAGGAAACACTGTTCTTTTGTTCTGGGCACACTCAGATTTCCTGCTGTATTAGAGACTCTAGAAAGCAAGAGCGTGCATTTTGATGTAAAGCAGAGTGTGATCCATGGGTGAGAACTATGCTGTGTGTTTCCCTTCAGAAATGCAGTTAAATCCCAGGCTCTGTGTCTTCCTACAAGCAAGACTTCGTTTCAGGTAAGGGCAGTCACTTTTCAGCTCAAAGGAACTACATCATTCACGGAGCTCACACGTTTCTAATCTTAACAGACAAGCATTGGATGTTATAGGACCAGTGCTTTGTATTAGTTTCAGAAGCAGAGTTGGACTAGATATGGTCCGTATGTGAAGGAAACACGTTCCTTTGTTCTCACCACACTCACGTTTCCTGCTGTCTTAGAGACTCTAGAAATCAAGAGTGTGCTTCTCGCTCTAAAGCAGAGTGTGATCAATGGATGAGAACTATGCTGTGTGTTTTCCTTCAGAAATGGAGATAAATCCCAGGCTCTGTGTCTTCCTACAAGCAAGACTTGGTTTCAGGTAAGGGCAGTCACTTTTCAGCTCAAAGGAACTACATCGTTCACAGAGCTCACACGTTTCTAATCTTAACAGACAAGCATTGGATGTTAGAGGCCCAGTGCTTTGTATCAGTTTGAGAAGCAGAGTTGGACTAGATATGGTCTGTATGTGTAGGAAATCACCGTTCTTTTGTTCTGAGCACACTCACGTTTCCTGCTGTCTTAGAGACTCTAGAAATCAAGAGTGTGCTTCTCGCTCTAAAGAGGAGTGTGATCAATGGATGAGAACTATGCTGTGTGTTTTCCTTCAGAAATGGAGTTAAATCCCAGGCTCTGTGTCTTCCTACAAGCAAGACTTCGTTTCAGGTAAGGGAAGTCACTTTTCAGCTCAAAGGAACTACAACGTTCACGTAGCTCACAGGTTTCTAATATTTACAGACAAGCATTGGATGTTAGAGGACCAGTGCTTTGTATCAGTTTCAGAAGCAGAGTTGGAGTAGATATGGTCTGCATGTGTAGGAAACACCGTTCTTTTGTTCTCAGCACACTCACGTTTTCTGCTGTCTTAGAGACTCTGGAAATCAAGAGTGTGCTGCTCGCTCTAAAGCAGAGTGTGATCCATTGATGACAACTTTGCTGTGTGTTTCCCATCAGAAATGGAGTTAAATCCCAGGCTCTGTGTCTTCCTACAAGCAAGACTTCGTTTCAGGTAAGGGCAGTCACTTTTCAGCTCAAACGAACTACATCGTTCATGGAGCTCAAACGTTTTTCATCTCAACAGACAAGCATTGCATGTTAGAGGACCAGTGCTTTGTATCAGTTTAAGAAGCAGAGTTGGACTAGATATGGTCCGTATATGTAGGAAACACCGTTCTTTTGTTCTCAGCAAAATCACGTTTCCTGCTGTCTTAGAGACTCTAGAAAGCAAGAGCATGCTTCTTGCTCTAAAGCAGAGTGTGATCCATGGATGAGAACTATGCTATGTGTTTCCCTTCAGAAATGGAGTTAAATCCCAGGCTCTGTGTCTTCCTACAAGCAAGATTTCGTTTCAGGTAAGGGCAGTCACTTTTCAGCTCAAACGAACTACATCGTTCACGAAGATCACACGTTTCTCATCTTAACAGACAAGCATTGGATGTTAGAGCACCAGTGCTTTGTATCAGTTTCAGAAGCAGAGTTGGACTAGATATGGTCTGTATGTGTAGGAAACACCGTTCTTTTGTTCTAGGCACACTCAGATTTCCTGCTGTATTAGACACTCTAGAAAGCAAGAGCGTGCTTCTCGCTCTAAAGCAGAGTATGATCCATGGGTGAGAACTATGCTGTGTGTTTTACTTCAGAAATGGAGTTAAATCCCAGGCTCTGTGTCCTCCCACAAGCAAGACTTCATTTCAGGTAAGGGCAGTCACTTTTCAGCTCAAAGGATCTACATCGTTCACGGAGCTCACAGGTTTCTAATCTTAACAGACAAGCATTGGATGTTAGAGGACCAGTGCTTTGTATCAGTTTCAGAAGCAGAGTTGGACTAGATATGGTCTGCATGTGTAGGAAACACCGTTCTTTTGTTCTCAGCACACTCACGTTTTCTGCTGTCTTAGAGACTCTGGAAATCAAGAGTGTGCTGCTCGCTCTAAAGCAGAGTGTGATCCATTGATGACAACTTTGCTGTGTGTTTCACATCAGAAATGGAGTTAAATCCCAGGCTCTGTGTCTTTCTACAAGCAAACTTCGTTTCAGGTAAGGGCAGTCACTTTTCAGCTCAAACGAACTACATCGTTCATGGAGCTCAAACGTTTTTCATCTCAACAGACAAGCATTGCATGTTAGAGGACCAGTGCATTGTATCAGTTTAAGAAGCAGAGTTGGACTAGATATGGTCCGTATATGTAGGAAACACCGTTCTTTTGTTCTCAGCAAAATCACGTTTCCTGCTGTCTTAGAGACTCTAGAAAGCAAGAGCATGCTTCTTGCTCTAAAGCAGAGTGTGATCCATGGATGAGAACTATGCTGTGTGTTTCCCTTCAGAAATGGAGTTAAATCCCAGGCTCTGTGTCTTCCTACAAGCAAGATTTCGTTTCAGGTAAGGGCAGTCACTTTTCAGCTCAAACGAACTACATCGTTCACGAAGATCACACGTTTCTCATCTTAACAGACAAGCATTGGATGTTAGAGCACCAGTGCTTTGTATCAGTTTCAGAAGCAGAGTTGGACTAGATATGGTCTGTATGTGTAGGAAACACCGTTCTTTTGTTCTAGGCACACTCAGATTTCCTGCTGTATTAGACACTCTAGAAAGCAAGAGCGTGCTTCTCGCTCTAAAGCAGAGTGTGTTCCATGGATGAGAACTATGCTGTGTGTTTCCCTTCAGAAATGGAGTTAAATCCCAGGCTCTGTGTCTTCCTAGAGGCAAGACTTCTTTTCACTTAAGGGCAGTCACTTTTCAGCTCAAACGAACTACATCGTTCACGAAGCTCACACGTTTCTCATCTTAACAGACAAGCATTGGATGTTAGAGGACCAGTGCTTTGTATCAGTTTCAGAAGCAGAGTTGGACTAGATATGGTCTGTATGTGTAGGAAACACCGTTCTTTTGTTCTCAGCACACTCACGTTTCCTGCTGTCTAGAGACTATAGAAAGCAAGAGCGTGCTTCTTGTTCTAAAGCAGAGTGCGATCAATGGATGAGAACACTGCTGTGTGTTTCCCATCAGAAATGGAGTTAAATCCCAGGCTCTGTGTCTTCCTACAAGCAAGACTTCATTTCAGGTAACGGCAGTCATTTTTCTGCTCAAACGAACTACATCCTTCACGAAGCTCACACGTTTCTCATCTTAACTGACAAGCATTGGATGTTAGAGGAACAGTGCATTGTATCAGTTTCAGAAGCAGATTTGGACTACATATGGTCTGTATGTGTAGGAAACACTGTTCTTTTGTTCTGGGCACACTCAGATTTCCTGCTGTATTAGAGACTCTAGAAAGCAAGAGCGTGCATTTTGATGTAAAGCAGAGTGTGATCCATGGGTGAGAACTATGCTGTGTGTTTCCCTTCAGAAATGCAGTTAAATCCCAGGCTCTGTGTCTTCCTACAAGCAAGACTTCGTTTCAGGTAAGGGCAGTCACTTTTCAGCTCAAAGGAACTACATCATTCACGGAGCTCACACGTTTCTAATCTTAACAGACAAGCATTGGATGTTATAGGACCAGTGCTTTGTATTAGTTTCAGAAGCAGAGTTGGACTAGATATGGTCCGTATGTGAAGGAAACACCGTTCCTTTGTTCTCACCACACTCACGTTTCCTGCTGTCTTAGAGACTCTAGAAATCAAGAGTGTGCTTCTCGCTCTAAAGCAGAGTGTGATCAATGGATGAGAACTATGCTGTGTGTTTTCCTTCAGAAATGGAGATAAATCCCAGGCTCTGTGTCTTCCTACAAGCAAGACTTGGTTTCAGGTAAGGGCAGTCACTTTTCAGCTCAAAGGAACTACATCGTTCACAGAGCTCACACGTTTCTAATCTTAACAGACAAGCATTGGATGTTAGAGGCCCAGTGCTTTGTATCAGTTTGAGAAGCAGAGTTGGACTAGATATGGTCTGTATGTGTAGGAAACACCGTTCTTTTGTTCTGAGCACACTCACGTTTCCTGCTGTCTTAGAGACTCTAGAAATCAAGAGTGTGCTTCTCGCTCTAAAGAGGAGTGTGATCAATGGATGAGAACTATGCTGTGTGTTTTCCTTCAGAAATGGAGTTAAATCCCAGGCTCTGTGTCTTCCTACAAGCAAGACTTCGTTTCAGGTAAGGGAAGTCACTTTTCAGCTCAAAGGAACTACAACGTTCACGTAGCTCACAGGTTTCTAATATTTACAGACAAGCATTGGATGTTAGAGGACCAGTGCTTTGTATCAGTTTCAGAAGCAGAGTTGGAGTAGATATGGTCTGCATGTGTAGGAAACACCGTTCTTTTGTTCTCAGCACACTCACGTTTTCTGCTGTCTTAGAGACTCTGGAAATCAAGAGTGTGCTGCTCGCTCTAAAGCAGAGTGTGATCCATTGATGACAACTTTGCTGTGTGTTTCCCATCAGAAATGGAGTTAAATCCCAGGCTCTGTGTCTTCCTACAAGCAAGACTTCGTTTCAGGTAAGGGCAGTCACTTTTCAGCTCAAACGAACTACATCGTTCATGGAGCTCAAACGTTTTTCATCTCAACAGACAAGCATTGCATGTTAGAGGACCAGTGCTTTGTATCAGTTTAAGAAGCAGAGTTGGACTAGATATGGTCCGTATATGTAGGAAACACCGTTCTTTTGTTCTCAGCAAAATCACGTTTCCTGCTGTCTTAGAGACTCTAGAAAGCAAGAGCATGCTTCTTGCTCTAAAGCAGAGTGTGATCCATGGATGAGAACTATGCTATGTGTTTCCCTTCAGAAATGGAGTTAAATCCCAGGCTCTGTGTCTTCCTACAAGCAAGATTTCGTTTCAGGTAAGGGCAGTCACTTTTCAGCTCAAACGAACTACATCGTTCACGAAGCTCACACGTTTCTCATCTTAACAGACAAGCATTGGATGTTAGAGCACCAGTGCTTTGTATCAGTTTCAGAAGCAGAGTTGGACTAGATATGGTCTGTATGTGTAGGAAACACCGTTCTTTTGTTCTAGGCACACTCAGATTTCCTGCTGTATTAGACACTCTAGAAAGCAAGAGCGTGCTTCTCGCTCTAAAGCAGAGTATGATCCATGGGTGAGAACTATGCTGTGTGTTTTACTTCAGAAATGGAGTTAAATCCCAGGCTCTGTGTCCTCCCACAAGCAAGACTTCATTTCAGGTAAGGGCAGTCACTTTTCAGCTCAAAGGATCTACATCGTTCACGGAGCTCACAGGTTTCTAATCTTAACAGACAAGCATTGGATGTTAGAGGACCAGTGCTTTGTATCAGTTTCAGAAGCAGAGTTGGACTAGATATGGTCTGCATGTGTAGGAAACACCGTTCTTTTGTTCTCAGCACACTCAGGTTTTCTGCTGTCTTAGAGACTCTAGAAATCAAGAGTGTGCTGCTCGCTCTAAAGCAGAGTGTGATCCATTGATGACAACTTTGCTGTGTGTTTCCCATCAGAAATGGAGTTAAATCCCAGGCTCTGTGTCTTCCTACAAGCAAGACTTCGTTTCAGGTAAGGGCAGTCACTTTTCAGCTCAACGAACTACATCGTTCATGGAGCTCAAACGTTTTTCATCTCAACAGACAAGCATTGGATGTTAGAGGACCAGTGCTTTGTATCAGTTTAAGAAGCAGAGTTGGCCTAGATATGGTCCCTATATGTAGGAAACACCGTTCTTTTGTTCTCAGCAAAATCACGTTTCCTGCTGTCTTAGAGACTCTAGAAAGCAAGAGCATGCCTCTTGCTCTAAAGGAGAGGGTGATCCATGGATGAGAACTATGCTGTGTGTTTCCCTTCAGAAATGGAGTTAAATCCCGGGCTCTGTGTCTTCCTACAAGCAAGACTTCGTTTCAGGGAAGGGCAGTCACTTTTTAGCTCAAAGGAACTACATATTTCACGAAGCTCACACGTTTCTCATCTTAACAGACAAGCATTGGATGTTAGAGCACCAGTGCTTTGTATCAGTTTCAGAAGCAGAGTTGGACTAGATATGGTCCGTATGTGTAGGAAACACCGTGCTTTTGTTCTCAGCACACACACGTTTCCTGCTGTCTAGAGACTCTAGAAAGCAAGAGCATGCTTCTTGCTCTAAAGCAGAGTGTGATCCATGGATGAGAACTATGCTGTGTGTTTCCCTTCAGAAATGGAGTTAAATCCCAGGCTCTGTGTCTTCCTAGAGGCAAGACTTCGTTTCACTTAAGGGCAGTCACTTTTCAGCTCAAACGAACTACATCGTTCACGAAGCTCACACGTTTCTCATCTTAACAGACAAGCATTGGATGTTAGAGGACCAGTGCTTTGTATCAGTTTCAGAAGCAGAGTTGGACTAGATATGGTCCGTATGTGTAGGAAACACCGTTCTTTTGTTCTCAGCACACAAGTTTCTTGCTGTCTAGGGACTCTAGAAAGCAAGAGCGTGCTTCTTGTTCTAAAGCAGAGTGCGATCAATGGATGAGAACACTGCTGTGTGTTTCACTTCAGAAATGGAGTTAAATCCCAGGCTCTGCGTCTTCCTACAAGCAAGACTTCATTTCAGGTAACGGCAGTCATTTTTCTGCTCAAACGAACTACATCGTTCACGAAGCTCACACGTTTCTTATCTTAACTGACAAGCATTGGATGTTAGAGGAACAGTGCATTGTATCAGTTTCAGAAGCAGATTTGGACTACATATGGTCTGTATGTGTAGGAAACACCGTTCTTTTGTTCTGGGCACACTCAGGTTTTCTGCTGTCTTAGAGACTCTAGAAATCAAGAGTGTGCTGCTCGCTCTAAAGCAGAGTGTGATCCATTGATGACAATATTGCTGTGTGTTTCCCATCAGAAATGGAGTTAAATCCCAGGCTCTGTGTCTTCCTACAAGCAAGACTTCGTTTCAGATAAGGGCAGTCACTTTTCAGCTCAAACGAACTACATCGTTCATGGAGCTCAAACGTTTTTCATCTCAACAGACAAGCATTGGATGTTAGAGGACCAGTGCTTTGTATCAGTTTAAGAAGCAGAGTTGGACTAGATATGGTCCGCATGTGTAGGAAACACCGTTCTTTTGTTCTCAGCACACAAGTTTCCTGCTGTCTAGAGACTCTAGAAAGCAAGAGCATGCTTCTTGCTCTAAAGCAGAGTGTGATCCATGGATGAGAACTATGCTGTGTGTTTCCCTTCAGAAATGGAGTTAAATCCCAGGCTCTGTGTCTTCCTACAAGCAAGACTTCATTTCAGGTAAGGGCAGTCACTTTTCAGCTCAAAGGAACTACATATTTCACGAAGCTCACACGTTTCTCATCTTAACAGACAAGCATTGGATGTTAGAGCACCAGTGCTTTGTATCAGTTTCAGAAGCAGAGTTGGACTAGATATGGTCCGTATATGTAGGAAACACCGTTCTTTTGTTCTCAGCAAAATCACGTTTCCTGCTGTCTTAGAGACTCTAGAAAGCAAGAGCATGCTTCTTGCTCTAAAGCAGAGTGTGATCCATGGATGAGAACTATGCTATGTGTTTCCCTTCAGAAATGGAGTTAAATCCCAGGCTCTGTGTCTTCCTACAAGCAAGATTTCGTTTCAGGTAAGGGCAGTCACTTTTCAGCTCAAACGAACTACATCGTTCACGAAGCTCACACGTTTCTCATCTTAACAGACAAGCATTGGATGTTAGAGCACCAGTGCTTTGTATCAGTTTCAGAAGCAGAGTTGGACTAGATATGGTCTGTATGTGTAGGAAACACCGTTCTTTTGTTCTAGGCACACTCAGATTTCCTGCTGTATTAGACACTCTAGAAAGCAAGAGCGTGCTTCTCGCTCTAAAGCAGAGTATGATCCATGGGTGAGAACTATGCTGTGTGTTTTACTTCAGAAATGGAGTTAAATCCCAGGCTCTGTGTCCTCCCACAAGCAAGACTTCATTTCAGGTAAGGGCAGTCACTTTTCAGCTCAAAGGATCTACATCGTTCACGGAGCTCACAGGTTTCTAATCTTAACAGACAAGCATTGGATGTTAGAGGACCAGTGCTTTGTATCAGTTTCAGAAGCAGAGTTGGACTAGATATGGTCTGCATGTGTAGGAAACACCGTTCTTTTGTTCTCAGCACACTCAGGTTTTCTGCTGTCTTAGAGACTCTAGAAATCAAGAGTGTGCTGCTCGCTCTAAAGCAGAGTGTGATCCATTGATGACAACTTTGCTGTGTGTTTCCCATCAGAAATGGAGTTAAATCCCAGGCTCTGTGTCTTCCTACAAGCAAGACTTCGTTTCAGGTAAGGGCAGTCACTTTTCAGCTCAACGAACTACATCGTTCATGGAGCTCAAACGTTTTTCATCTCAACAGACAAGCATTGGATGTTAGAGGACCAGTGCTTTGTATCAGTTTAAGAAGCAGAGTTGGCCTAGATATGGTCCCTATATGTAGGAAACACCGTTCTTTTGTTCTCAGCAAAATCACGTTTCCTGCTGTCTTAGAGACTCTAGAAAGCAAGAGCATGCCTCTTGCTCTAAAGGAGAGGGTGATCCATGGATGAGAACTATGCTGTGTGTTTCCCTTCAGAAATGGAGTTAAATCCCGGGCTCTGTGTCTTCCTACAAGCAAGACTTCGTTTCAGGGAAGGGCAGTCACTTTTTAGCTCAAAGGAACTACATATTTCACGAAGCTCACACGTTTCTCATCTTAACAGACAAGCATTGGATGTTAGAGCACCAGTGCTTTGTATCAGTTTCAGAAGCAGAGTTGGACTAGATATGGTCCGTATGTGTAGGAAACACCGTGCTTTTGTTCTCAGCACACACACGTTTCCTGCTGTCTAGAGACTCTAGAAAGCAAGAGCATGCTTCTTGCTCTAAAGCAGAGTGTGATCCATGGATGAGAACTATGCTGTGTGTTTCCCTTCAGAAATGGAGTTAAATCCCAGGCTCTGTGTCTTCCTAGAGGCAAGACTTCGTTTCACTTAAGGGCAGTCACTTTTCAGCTCAAACGAACTACATCGTTCACGAAGCTCACACGTTTCTCATCTTAACAGACAAGCATTGGATGTTAGAGGACCAGTGCTTTGTATCAGTTTCAGAAGCAGAGTTGGACTAGATATGGTCCGTATGTGTAGGAAACACCGTTCTTTTGTTCTCAGCACACAAGTTTCTTGCTGTCTAGGGACTCTAGAAAGCAAGAGCGTGCTTCTTGTTCTAAAGCAGAGTGCGATCAATGGATGAGAACACTGCTGTGTGTTTCACTTCAGAAATGGAGTTAAATCCCAGGCTCTGCGTCTTCCTACAAGCAAGACTTCATTTCAGGTAACGGCAGTCATTTTTCTGCTCAAACGAACTACATCGTTCACGAAGCTCACACGTTTCTTATCTTAACTGACAAGCATTGGATGTTAGAGGAACAGTGCATTGTATCAGTTTCAGAAGCAGATTTGGACTACATATGGTCTGTATGTGTAGGAAACACCGTTCTTTTGTTCTGGGCACACTCAGGTTTTCTGCTGTCTTAGAGACTCTAGAAATCAAGAGTGTGCTGCTCGCTCTAAAGCAGAGTGTGATCCATTGATGACAATATTGCTGTGTGTTTCCCATCAGAAATGGAGTTAAATCCCAGGCTCTGTGTCTTCCTACAAGCAAGACTTCGTTTCAGATAAGGGCAGTCACTTTTCAGCTCAAACGAACTACATCGTTCATGGAGCTCAAACGTTTTTCATCTCAACAGACAAGCATTGGATGTTAGAGGACCAGTGCTTTGTATCAGTTTAAGAAGCAGAGTTGGACTAGATATGGTCCGCATGTGTAGGAAACACCGTTCTTTTGTTCTCAGCACACAAGTTTCCTGCTGTCTAGAGACTCTAGAAAGCAAGAGCATGCTTCTTGCTCTAAAGCAGAGTGTGATCCATGGATGAGAACTATGCTGTGTGTTTCCCTTCAGAAATGGAGTTAAATCCCAGGCTCTGTGTCTTCCTACAAGCAAGACTTCATTTCAGGTAAGGGCAGTCACTTTTCAGCTCAAAGGAACTACATATTTCACGAAGCTCACACGTTTCTCATCTTAACAGACAAGCATTGGATGTTAGAGCACCAGTGCTTTGTATCAGTTTCAGAAGCAGAGTTGGACTAGATATGGTCCGTATGTGTAGGAAACTCCGTTCTTTTGTTCTCAGCACACACACGTTTCCTGCTGTCTAGAGACTCTAGAAAGCAAGAGCATGATTCTTGCTCTAAAGCAGAGTGTGATCCATGGATGAGAACTATGCTGTGTGTTTCCCTTCAGAAATGGAGTTAAATCCCAGGCTCTGTGTCTTCCTACAAGCAAGACTTCGTTTCAGGTAAGGGCAGTCATTTTTCTGCTCAAACGAACTACATTGTTCACGAAGCTCACACGTTTCTCATCTTAACTGACAAGCATTGGATGTTAGAGGAACAGTGCATTGTATCAGTTTCAGAAGCAGATTTGGACTACATATGATCTGTATGTGTAGATAATACCGTTCTTTTGTTCTGGGCACACTCAGATTTACTGCTGTATTAGAGACTCAAGAAATCAAGAGCGTGCTTCTTGCTCTAAAGCAGAGTGTGTTCCATGGATGAGAACTATGCTGTGTGTTTCCCTTCAGAAATGGAGTTAAATCCCAGGCTCTGTGTCTTCCTACAAGCAAGACTTCGTTTCAGGTAAGGGCAGTCATTTTTCTGCTCAAACGAACTACATTGTTCACGAAGCTCACACGTTTCTCATCTTAACTGACAAGCATTGGATGTTAGAGGAACAGTGCATTGTATCAGTTTCAGAAGCAGATTTGGACTACATATGGTCTGTATGTGTAGGAAACACCGTTCTTTTGTTCTCAGCACACTCAGGTTTTCTGCTGTCTTAGAGACTCTAGAAATCAAGAGTGTGCTGCTCGCTCTAAAGCAGAGTGTGATCCATTGATGACAACTTTGCTGTGTGTTTCCCATCAGAAATGGAGTTAAATCCCAGGCTCTGTGTCTTCCTACAAGCAAGACTTCGTTTCAGGTAAGGGCAGTCACTTTTCAGCTCAAACGAACTACATCGTTCATGGAGCTCAAACGTTTTTCATCTCAACAGACAAGCATTGGATGTTAGAGGACCAGTGCTTTGTATCAGTTTAAGAAGCAGAGTTGGCCTAGATATGGTCCGTATATGTAGGAAACACCGTTCTTTTGTTCTCAGCAAAATCACGTTTCCTGCTGTCTTAGAGACTCTAGAAAGCAAGAGCATGCCTCTTGCTCTAAAGCAGAGGGTGATCCATGGATGAGAACTATGCTGTGTGTTTCCCTTCAGAAATGGAGTTAAATCCCAGGCTCTGTGTCTTCCTAGAGGCAAGACTTCGTTTCACTTAAGGGCAGTCACTTTTCAGCTCAAACGAACTACATCGTTCACGAAGCTCACACGTTTCTCATCTTAACAGACAAGCATTGGATGTTAGAGGATCAGTGCTTTGTATCAGTTTCAGAAGCAGAGTTGGACTAGATATGGTCCGTATGTGTAGGAAACACCGTTCTTTTGTTCTCAGCACACAAGTTTCTTGTTGTCTAGGGACTCTAGAAAGCAAGAGCGTGCTTCTTGTTCTAAAGCAGAGTGCGATCAATGGATGAGAACACTGCTGTGTGTTTCACTTCAGAAATGGAGTTAAATCCCAGGCTCTGCGTCTTCCTACAAGCAAGACTTCATTTCAGGTAACGGCAGTCATTTTTCTGCTCAAACGAACTACATCGTTCACGAAGCTCACACGTTTCTCATCTTAACTGACAAGCATTGGATGTTAGAGGAACAGTGCATTGTATCAGTTTCAGAAGCAGATTTGGACTACATATGGTCTGTATGTGTAGGAAACACCGTTCTTTTGTTCTGGGCACACTCATGTTTTCTGCTGTCTTAGAGACTCTAGAAATCAAGAGTGTGCTGCTCGCTCTAAAGCAGAGTGTGATCCATTGATGACAACTTTGCTGTGTGTTTCCCATCAGAAATGGAGTTAAATCCCAGGCTCTGTGTCTTCCTACAAGCAAGACTTCGTTTCAGATAAGGGCAGTCACTTTTCAGCTCAAACGAACTACATCGTTCATGGAGCTCAAACGTTTTTCATCTCAACAGACAAGCATTGGATGTTAGAGGACCAGTGCTTTGTATCAGTTTAAGAAGCAGAGTTGGACTAGATATGGTCCGCATGTGTAGGAAACACCGTTCTTTTGTTCTCAGCACACAAGTTTCCTGCTGTCTAGAGACTCTAGAAAGCAAGAGCATGCTTCTTGCTCTAAAGCAGAGTGTGATCCATGGATGAGAACTATGCTGTGTGTTTCCCTTCAGAAATGGAGTTAAATCCCAGGCTCTGTGTCTTCCTACAAGCAAGACTTCATTTCAGGTAAGGGCAGTCACTTTTCAGCTCAAAGGAACTACATATTTCACGAAGCTCACACGTTTCTCATCTTAACAGACAAGCATTGGATGTTAGAGCACCAGTGCTTTGTATCAGTTTCAGAAGCAGAGTTGGACTAGATATGGTCCGTATGTGTAGGAAACACCGTTCTTTTGTTCTCAGCACACACACGTTTCCTGCTGTCTAGAGACTCTAGAAAGCAAGAGCATGATTCTTGCTCTAAAGCAGAGTGTGATCCATGGATGAGAACTATGCTGTGTGTTTCCCTTCAGAAATGGAGTTAAATCCCAGGCTCTGTGTCTTCCTACAAGCAAGACTTCGTTTCAGGTAAGGGCAGTCATTTTTCTGCTCAAACGAACTACATTGTTCACGAAGCTCACACGTTTCTCATCTTAACTGACAAGCATTGGATGTTAGAGGAACAGTGCATTGTATCAGTTTCAGAAGCAGATTTGGACTACATATGATCTGTATGTGTAGGAAATACCGTTCTTTTGTTCTGGGCACACTCAGATTTACTGCTGTATTAGAGACTCAAGAAATCAAGAGCGTGCTTCTTGCTCTAAAGCAGAGTGTGTTCCATGGATGAGAACTATGCTGTGTGTTTCCCTTCAGAAATGGAGTTAAATCCCAGGCTCTGTGTCTTCCTACAAGCAAGACTTCGTTTCAGGTAAGGGCAGTCATTTTTCTGCTCAAACGAACTACATTGTTCACGAAGCTCACACGTTTCTCATCTTAACTGACAAGCATTGGATGTTAGAGGAACAGTGCATTGTATCAGGTTCAGAAGCAGATTTGGACTACATATGGTCTGTATGTGTAGGAAACACCGTTCTTTTGTTCTCAGCACACTCAGGTTTTCTGCTGTCTTAGAGACTCTAGAAATCAAGAGTGTGCTGCTCGCTCTAAAGCAGAGTGTGATCCATTGATGACAACTTTGCTGTGTGTTTCCCATCAGAAATGGAGTTAAATCCCAGGCTCTGTGTCTTCCTACAAGCAAGACTTCGTTTCAGATAAGGGCAGTCACTTTTCAGCTCAAACGAACTACATCGTTCATGGAGCTCAAACGTTTTTCATCTCAACAGACAAGCATTGGATGTTAGAGGACCAGTGCTTTGTATCAGTTTAAGAAGCAGAGTTGGACTAGATATGGTCCGCATGTGTAGGAAACACCGTTCTTTTGTTCTCAGCACACAAGTTTCCTGCTGTCTAGAGACTCTAGAAAGCAAGAGCATGCTTCTTGCTCTAAAGCAGAGTGTGATCCATGGATGAGAACTATGCTGTGTGTTTCCCTTCAGAAATGGAGTTAAATCCCAGGCTCTGTGTCTTCCTACAAGCAAGACTTCATTTCAGGTAAGGGCAGTCACTTTTCAGCTCAAAGGAACTACATATTTCACGAAGCTCACACGTTTCTCATCTTAACAGACAAGCATTGGATGTTAGAGCACCAGTGCTTTGTATCAGTTTCAGAAGCAGAGTTGGACTAGATATGGTCCGTATGTGTAGGAAACACCGTTCTTTTGTTCTCAGCACACACACGTTTCCTGCTGTCTAGAGACTCTAGAAAGCAAGAGCATGATTCTTGCTCTAAAGCAGAGTGTGATCCATGGATGAGAACTATGCTGTGTGTTTCCCTTCAGAAATGGAGTTAAATCCCAGGCTCTGTGTCTTCCTACAAGCAAGACTTCGTTTCAGGTAAGGGCAGTCATTTTTCTGCTCAAACGAACTACATTGTTCACGAAGCTCACACGTTTCTCATCTTAACTGACAAGCATTGGATGTTAGAGGAACAGTGCATTGTATCAGTTTCAGAAGCAGATTTGGACTACATATGATCTGTATGTGTAGGAAATACCGTTCTTTTGTTCTGGGCACACTCAGATTTACTGCTGTATTAGAGACTCAAGAAATCAAGAGCGTGCTTCTTGCTCTAAAGCAGAGTGTGTTCCATGGATGAGAACTATGCTGTGTGTTTCCCTTCAGAAATGGAGTTAAATCCCAGGCTCTGTGTCTTCCTACAAGCAAGACTTCGTTTCAGGTAAGGGCAGTCATTTTTCTGCTCAAACGAACTACATTGTTCACGAAGCTCACACGTTTCTCATCTTAACTGACAAGCATTGGATGTTAGAGGAACAGTGCATTGTATCAGTTTCAGAAGCAGATTTGGACTACATATGGTCTGTATGTGTAGGAAACACCGTTCTTTTGTTCTCAGCACACTCAGGTTTTCTGCTGTCTTAGAGACTCTAGAAATCAAGAGTGTGCTGCTCGCTCTAAAGCAGAGTGTGATCCATTGATGACAACTTTGCTGTGTGTTTCCCATCAGAAATGGAGTTAAATCCCAGGCTCTGTGTCTTCCTACAAGCAAGACTTCGTTTCAGGTAAGGGCAGTCACTTTTCAGCTCAAACGAACTACATCGTTCATGGAGCTCAAACGTTTTTCATCTCAACAGACAAGCATTGGATGTTAGAGGACCAGTGCTTTGTATCAGTTTAAGAAGCAGAGTTGGCCTAGATATGGTCCGTATATGTAGGAAACACCGTTCTTTTGTTCTCAGCAAAATCACGTTTCCTGCTGTCTTAGAGACTCTAGAAAGCAAGAGCATGCCTCTTGCTCTAAAGCAGAGGGTGATCCATGGATGAGAACTATGCTGTGTGTTTCCCTTCAGAAATGGAGTTAAATCCCGGGCTCTGTGTCTTCCTACAAGCAAGACTTCGTTTCAGGGAAGGGCAGTCACTTTTTAGCTCAAACGAACTACATCGTTCACGAAGCTCACACGTTTCTCATCTTAACAGACAAGCATTGGATGTTAGAGCACCAGTGCTTTGTATCAGTTTCAGAAGCAGAGTTGGACTATATATGGTCCGTATGTGTAGGAAACACCGTTCTTTTGTTCTCAGCACACAAGATTCCTGCTGTCTAGAGACTCTAGAAAGCAAGAGCATGCTTCTTGCTCTATAGCAGTGTGTGATCCATGGATGAGAACTATGCTGTGTGTTTCCCTTCAGAAATGGAGTTAAATCCCAGGCTCTGTGTCTTCCTACAAGCAAGACTTCATTTCAGGTAAGGGCAGTCACTTTTCAGCTCAAAGGAACTACATCGTTCACGAAGCTCACACGTTTCTCATCTTAACAGACAAGCATTGGATGTTAGAGGACCAGTGCTTTGTATCAGTTTCAGAAGCAGAGTTGGACTAGATATGGTCTGTATGTGTAGGAAACACCGTTCTTTTGTTCTCAGCACACTCACGTTTCCTGCTGTCTAGAGACTCTAGAAAGCAAGAGCGTGCTTCTTGTTCTAAAGCAGAGTGCGATCAATGGATGAGAACACTGCTGTGTGTTTCACTTCAGAAATGGAGTTAAATCCCAGGCTCTGTGTCTTCCTACAAGCAAGACTTCATTTCAGGTAACGGCAGTCATTTTTCTGCTCAAACGAACTACATCCTTCACGAAGCTCACACGTTTCTCATCTTAACTGACAAGCATTGGATGTTAGAGGAACAGTGCATTGTATCAGTTTCAGAAGCAGATTTGGACTACATATGGTCTGTATGTGTAGGAAACACTGTTCTTTTGTTCTGGGCACACTCAGATTTCCTGCTGTATTAGAGACTCTAGAAAGCAAGAGCGTGCATTTTGATGTAAAGCAGAGTGTGTTCCATGGGTGAGAACTATGCTGTGTGTTTCCCTTCAGAAATGCAGTTAAATCCCAGGCTCTGTGTCTTCCTACAAGCAAGACTTCGTTTCAGGTAAGGGCAGTCACTTTTCAGCTCAAAGGAACTACATCATTCACGGAGCTCACACGTTTCTAATCTTAACAGACAAGCATTGGATGTTATAGGACCAGTGCTTTGTATTAGTTTCAGAAGCAGAGTTGGACTAGATATGGTCCGTATGTGAAGGAAACACCGTTCCTTTGTTCTCACCACACTCACGTTTCCTGCTGTCTTAGAGACTCTAGAAATCAAGAGTGTGCTTCTCGCTCTAAAGCAGAGTGTGATCAATGGATGAGAACTATGCTGTGTGTTTTCCTTCAGAAATGGAGATAAATCCCAGGCTCTGTGTCTTCCTACAAGCAAGACTTGGTTTCAGGTAAGGGCAGTCACTTTTCAGCTCAAAGGAACTACATCGTTCACAGAGCTCACACGTTTCTAATCTTAACAGACAAGCATTGGATGTTAGAGGCCCAGTGCTTTGTATCAGTTTGAGAAGCAGAGTTGGACTAGATATGGTCTGTATGTGTAGGAAACACCGTTCTTTTGTTCTGAGCACACTCACTTTTCCTGCTGTCTTAGAGACTCTAGAAATCAAGAGTGTGCTTCTCGCTCTAAAGAGGAGTGTGATCAATGGATGAGAACTATGCTGTGTGTTTTCCTTCAGAAATGGAGTTAAATCCCAGGCTCTGTGTCTTCCTACAAGCAAGACTTCGTTTCAGGTAAGGGAAGTCACTTTTCAGCTCAAAGGAACTACAACGTTCACGTAGCTCACAGGTTTCTAATATTTACAGACAAGCATTGGATGTTAGAGGACCAGTGCTTTGTATCAGTTTCAGAAGCAGAGTTGGACTAGATATGGTCTGCATGTGTAGGAAACACCGTTCTTTTGTTCTCAGCACACTCACGTTTTTCTGCTGTCTTAGAGACTCTGGAAATCAAGAGTGTGCTGCTCGCTCTAAAGCAGAGTGTGATCCATTGATGACAACTTTGCTGTGTGTTTCCCATCAGAAATGGAGTTAAATCCCAGGCTCTGTGTCTTCCTACAAGCAAGACTTCGTTTCAGGTAAGGGCAGTCACTTTTCAGCTCAAACGAACTACATCGTTCATGGAGCTCAAACGTTTTTCATCTCAACAGACAAGCATTGCATGTTAGAGGACCAGTGCTTTGTATCAGTTTAAGAAGCAGAGTTGGACTAGATATGGTCCGTATATGTATTAAACACCGTTCTTTTGTTCTCAGCAAAATCACGTTTCCTGCTGTCTTAGAGACTCTAGAAAGCAAGAGCATGCTTCTTGCTCTAAAGCAGAGTGTGATCATGGATGAGAAATATGCTGTGTGTTTCCCTTCAGGAATGGAGTTAAATCCCAGGCTCTGTGTCTTCCTACAAGCAAGATTTCGTTTCAGGTAAGGGCAGTCACTTTTCAGCTCAAACGAACTACATCGTTCACGAAGCTCACACGTTTCTCATCTTAACAGACAAGCATTGGATGTTAGAGCACCAGTGCTTTGTATCAGTTTCAGAAGCAGAGTTGGACTAGATATGGTCTGTATGTGTAGGTAACACCGTTCTTTTGTTCTAGGCACACTCAGATTTCCTGCTGTATTAGACACTCTAGAAAGCAAGAGCGTGCTTCTCGCTCTAAAGCAGAGTGTGATCCATGGGTGAGAACTATGCTGTGTGTTTTACTTCAGAAATGGAGTTAATCCAGGCTCTGTGTCCTCCCACAAGCAAGACTTCATTTCAGGTAAGGCAGTTCACTTTTCAGCTCAAAGGATCTACATCGTTCACGGAGCTCACAGGTTTCTCATCTTAACAGACAAGCATTGGATGTTAGAGCACCAGTGCTTTGTATCAGTTTCAGAAGCAGAGTTGACTAGATATGGTCTGCATGTGTAGGAAACACCGTTCTTTTGTTCTCAGCACACTCAGGTTTTCTGCTGTCTTAGAGACTCTAGAAATCAAGAGTGTGCTGCTCGCTCTAAAGCAGAGTGTGATCCATTGATGACAACCTGTGTGTTTCCCATCAGAAATGGAGTTAAATCCCAGGCTCTGTGTCTTCCTACAAGCAAGACTTCGTTTCAGGTAAGGGCAGTCACTTTTCAGCTCAACGAACTACATCGTTCATGGAGCTCAAACGTTTTTCATCTCAACAGACAAGCATTGGATGTTAGAGGACCAGTGCTTTGTATCAGTTTAAGAAGCAGAGTTGGCCTAGATATGGTCCGTATATGTAGGAAACACCGTTCTTTTGTTCTCAGCAAAATCACGTTTCCTGCTGTCTTAGAGACTCTAGAAAGCAAGAGCATGCCTCTTGCTCTAAAGCAGAGGGTGATCCATGGATGAGAACTATGCTGTGTGTTTCCCTTCAGAAATGGAGTTAAATCCCGGGCTCTGTGTCTTCCTACAAGCAAGACTTCGTTTCAGGGAAGGGCAGTCACTTTTTAGCTCAAACGAACTACATCGTTCACGAAGCTCACACGTTTCTCATCTTAACAGACAAGCATTGGATGTTAGAGCACCAGTGCTTTGTATCAGTTTCAGAAGCAGAGTTGGACTAGATATGGTCCGTATGTGTAGGAAACACTGTTCTTTTGTTCTCAGCACACAAGTTTCCTGCTGTCTAGAGACTCTAGAAAGCAAGAGCATGCTTCTTGCTCTAAAGCAGAGTGTGATCCATGGATGAGAACTATGCTGTGTGTTTCCCTTCAGAAATGGAGTTAAATCCCAGGCTCTGTGTCTTCCTAGAGGCAAGACTTCGTTTCACTTAAGGGCAGTCACTTTTCAGCTCAAACGAACTACATCGTTCACGAAGCTCACACGTTTCTCATCTTAACAGACAAGCATTGGATGTTAGAGGACCAGTGCTTTGTATCAGTTTCAGAAGCAGAGTTGGACTAGATATGGTCCGTATGTGTAGGAAACACCGTTCTTTTGTTCTCAGCACACAAGTTTCTTGCTGTCTAGGGACTCTAGAAAGCAAGAGCGTGCTTCTTGTTCTAAAGCAGAGTGCGATCAATGGATGAGAACACTGCTGTGTGTTTCACTTCAGAAATGGAGTTAAATCCCAGGCTCTGCGTCTTCCTACAAGCAAGACTTCATTTCAGGTAACGGCAGTCATTTTTCTGCTCAAACGAACTACATCGTTCACGAAGCTCACACGTTTCTCATCTTAACTGACAAGCATTGGATGTTAGAGGAACAGTGCATTGTATCAGTTTCAGAAGCAGATTTGGACTACATATGGTCTGTATGTGTAGGAAACACCGTTCTTTTGTTCTGGGCACACTCAGGTTTTCTGCTGTCTTAGAGACTCTAGAAATCAAGAGTGTGCTGCTCGCTCTAAAGCAGAGTGTGATCCATTGATGACAACTTTGCTGTGTGTTTCCCATCAGAAATGGAGTTAAATCCCAGGCTCTGTGTCTTCCTACAAGCAAGACTTCGTTTCAGGTAAGGGCAGTCACTTTTCAGCTCAAACGAACTACATCGTTCATGGAGCTCAAACGTTTTTCATCTCAACAGACAAGCATTGGATGTTAGAGGACCAGTGCTTTGTATCAGTTTAAGAAGCAGAGTTGGCCTAGATATGGTCCGTATATGTAGGAAACACCGTTCTTTTGTTCTCAGCAAAATCACGTTTCCTGCTGTCTTAGAGACTCTAGAAAGCAAGAGCATGCCTCTTGCTCTAAAGCAGAGGGTGATCCATGGATGAGAACTATGCTGTGTGTTTCCCTTCAGAAATGGAGTTAAATACCGGGCTCTGTGTCTTCCTACAAGCAAGACTTCGTTTCAGGGAAGGGCAGTCACTTTTTAGCTCAAACGAACTACATCGTTCACGAAGCTCACACGTTTCTCATCTTAACAGACAAGCATTGGATGTTAGAGCACCAGTGCTTTGTATCAGTTTCAGAAGCAGAGTTGGACTAGATATGGTCCGTATGTGTAGGAAACACCGTTCTTTTGTTCTCAGCACACAAGTTTCCTGCTGTCTAGAGACTCTAGAAAGCAAGAGCATGCTTCTTGCTCTATAGCAGTGTGTGATCCATGGATGAGAACTATGCTGTGTGTTTCCCTTCAGAAATGGAGTTAAATCCCAGGCTCTGTGTCTTCCTACAAGCAAGACTTCATTTCAGGTAACGGCAGTCATTTTTCTGCTCAAACGAACTACATCGTTCTCGAAGCTCACACGTTTCTCATCTTAACTGACAAGCATTGGATGTTAGAGGAACAGTGCATTGTATCAGTTTCAGAAGCAGATTTGGACTACATATGGTCTGTATGTGTAGGAAACACTGTTCTTTTGTTCTGGGCACACTCAGATTTCCTGCTGTATTAGAGACTCTAGAAAGCAAGAGCGTGCATTTTGATGTAAAGCAGAGTGTGATCCATGGGTGAGAACTATGCTGTGTGTTTCCCTTCAGAAATGCAGTTAAATCCCAGGCTCTGTGTCTTCCTACAAGCAAGACTTCGTTTCAGGTAAGGGCAGTCACTTTTCAGCTCAAAGGAACTACATCATTCACGGAGCTCACACGTTTCTAATCTTAACAGACAAGCATTGGATGTTATAGGACCAGTGCTTTGTATTAGTTTCAGAAGCAGAGTTGGACTAGATATGGTCCGTATGTGAAGGAAACACCGTTCCTTTGTTCTCACCACACTCACGTTTCCTGCTGTCTTAGAGACTCTAGAAATCAAGAGTGTGCTTCTCGCTCTAAAGCAGAGTGTGATCAATGGATGAGAACTATGCTGTGTGTTTTCCTTCAGAAATGGAGATAAATCCCAGGCTCTGTGTCTTCCTACAAGCAAGACTTGGTTTCAGGTAAGGGCAGTCACTTTTCAGCTCAAAGGAACTACATCGTTCACAGAGCTCACACGTTTCTAATCTTAACAGACAAGCATTGGATGTTAGAGGCCCAGTGCTTTGTATCAGTTTGAGAAGCAGAGTTGGACTAGATATGGTCTGTATGTGTAGGAAACACCGTTCTTTTGTTCTGAGCACACTCACGTTTCCTGCTGTCTTAGAGACTCTAGAAATCAAGAGTGTGCTTCTCGCTCTAAAGAGGAGTGTGATCAATGGATGAGAACTATGCTGTGTGTTTTCCTTCAGAAATGGAGTTAAATCCCAGGCTCTGTGTCTTCCTACAAGCAAGACTTCGTTTCAGGTAAGGGAAGTCACTTTTCAGCTCAAAGGAACTACAACGTTCACGTAGCTCACAGGTTTCTAATATTTACAGACAAGCATTGGATGTTAGAGGACCAGTGCTTTGTATCAGTTTCAGAAGCAGAGTTGGACTAGATATGGTCTGCATGTGTAGGAAACACCGTTCTTTTGTTCTCAGCACACTCACGTTTTCTGCTGTCTTAGAGACTCTGGAAATCAAGAGTGTGCTGCTCGCTCTAAAGCAGAGTGTGATCCATTGATGACAACTTTGCTGTGTGTTTCCCATCAGAAATGGAGTTAAATCCCAGGCTCTGTGTCTTCCTACAAGCAAGACTTCGTTTCAGGTAAGGGCAGTCACTTTTCAGCTCAAACGAACTACATCGTTCATGGAGCTCAAACGTTTTTCATCTCAACAGACAAGCATTGCATGTTAGAGGACCAGTGCTTTGTATCAGTTTAAGAAGCAGAGTTGGACTAGATATGGTCCGTATATGTAGGAAACACCGTTCTTTTGTTCTCAGCAAAATCACGTTTCCTGCTGTCTTAGAGACTCTAGAAAGCAAGAGCATGCTTCTTGCTCTAAAGCAGAGTGTGATCCATGGATGAGAACTATGCTGTGTGTTTCCCTTCAGGAATGGAGTTAAATCCCAGGCTCTGTGTCTTCCTACAAGCAAGATTTCGTTTCAGGTAAGGGCAGTCACTTTTCAGCTCAAACGAACTACATCGTTCACGAAGCTCACACGTTTCTCATCTTAACAGACAAGCATTGGATGTTAGAGCACCAGTGCTTTGTATCAGTTTCAGAAGCAGAGTTGGACTAGATATGGTCTGTATGTGTAGGAAACACCGTTCTTTTGTTCTAGGCACACTCAGATTTCCTGCTGTATTAGACACTCTAGAAAGCAAGAGCGTGCTTCTCGCTCTAAAGCAGAGTGTGATCCATGGGTGAGAACTATGCTGTGTGTTTTACTTCAGAAATGGAGTTAAATCCCAGGCTCTGTGTCTTCCTAGAGGCAAGACTTCGTTTCACTTAAGGGCAGTCACTTTTCAGCTCAAACGAACTACATCGTTCACGAAGCTCACACGTTTCTCATCTTAACAGACAAGCATTGGATGTTAGAGGACCAGTGCTTTGTATCAGTTTCAGAAGCAGAGTTGGACTAGATATGGTCCGTATGTGTAGGAAACACCGTTCTTTTGTTCTCAGCACACAAGTTTCTTGCTGTCTAGGGACTCTAGAAAGCAAGAGCGTGCTTCTTGTTCTAAAGCAGAGTGCGATCAATGGATGAGAACACTGCTGTGTGTTTCACTTCAGAAATGGAGTTAAATCCCAGGCTCTGCGTCTTCCTACAAGCAAGACTTCATTTCAGGTAACGGCAGTCATTTTTCTGCTCAAACGAACTACATCGTTCACGAAGCTCACACGTTTCTCATCTTAACTGACAAGCATTGGATGTTAGAGGAACAGTGCATTGTATCAGTTTCAGAAGCAGATTTGGACTACATATGGTCTGTATGTGTAGGAAACACCGTTCTTTTGTTCTGGGCACACTCAGGTTTTCTGCTGTCTTAGAGACTCTAGAAATCAAGAGTGTGCTGCTCGCTCTAAAGCAGAGTGTGATCCATTGATGACAACTTTGCTGTGTGTTTCCCATCAGAAATGGAGTTAAATCCCAGGCTCTGTGTCTTCCTACAAGCAAGACTTCGTTTCAGGTAAGGGCAGTCACTTTTCAGCTCAAACGAACTACATCGTTCATGGAGCTCAAACGTTTTTCATCTCAACAGACAAGCATTGGATGTTAGAGGACCAGTGCTTTGTATCAGTTTAAGAAGCAGAGTTGGCCTAGATATGGTCCGTATATGTAGGAAACACCGTTCTTTTGTTCTCAGCAAAATCACGTTTCCTGCTGTCTTAGAGACTCTAGAAAGCAAGAGCATGCCTCTTGCTCTAAAGCAGAGGGTGATCCATGGATGAGAACTATGCTGTGTGTTTCCCTTCAGAAATGGAGTTAAATCCCGGGCTCTGTGTCTTCCTACAAGCAAGACTTCGTTTCAGGGAAGGGCAGTCACTTTTTAGCTCAAACGAACTACATCGTTCACGAAGCTCACACGTTTCTCATCTTAACAGACAAGCATTGGATGTTAGAGCACCAGTGCTTTGTATCAGTTTCAGAAGCAGAGTTGGACTAGATATGGTCCGTATGTGTAGGAAACACCGTTCTTTTGTTCTCAGCACACAAGTTTCCTGCTGTCTAGAGACTCTAGAAAGCAAGAGCATGCTTCTTGCTCTATAGCAGTGTGTGATCCATGGATGAGAACTATGCTGTGTGTTTCCCTTCAGAAATGGAGTTAAATCCCAGGCTCTGTGTCTTCCTACAAGCAAGACTTCATTTCAGGTAACGGCAGTCATTTTTCTGCTCAAACGAACTACATCGTTCTCGAAGCTCACACGTTTCTCATCTTAACTGACAAGCATTGGATGTTAGAGGAACAGTGCATTGTATCAGTTTCAGAAGCAGATTTGGACTACATATGGTCTGTATGTGTAGGAAACACTGTTCTTTTGTTCTGGGCACACTCAGATTTCCTGCTGTATTAGAGACTCTAGAAAGCAAGAGCGTGCATTTTGATGTAAAGCAGAGTGTGATCCATGGGTGAGAACTATGCTGTGTGTTTCCCTTCAGAAATGCAGTTAAATCCCAGGCTCTGTGTCTTCCTACAAGCAAGACTTCGTTTCAGGTAAGGGCAGTCACTTTTCAGCTCAAAGGAACTACATCATTCACGGAGCTCACACGTTTCTAATCTTAACAGACAAGCATTGGATGTTATAGGACCAGTGCTTTGTATTAGTTTCAGAAGCAGAGTTGGACTAGATATGGTCCGTATGTGAAGGAAACACCGTTCCTTTGTTCTCACCACACTCACGTTTCCTGCTGTCTTAGAGACTCTAGAAATCAAGAGTGTGCTTCTCGCTCTAAAGCAGAGTGTGATCAATGGATGAGAACTATGCTGTGTGTTTTCCTTCAGAAATGGAGATAAATCCCAGGCTCTGTGTCTTCCTACAAGCAAGACTTGGTTTCAGGTAAGGGCAGTCACTTTTCAGCTCAAAGGAACTACATCGTTCACAGAGCTCACACGTTTCTAATCTTAACAGACAAGCATTGGATGTTAGAGGCCCAGTGCTTTGTATCAGTTTGAGAAGCAGAGTTGGACTAGATATGGTCTGTATGTGTAGGAAACACCGTTCTTTTGTTCTGAGCACACTCACGTTTCCTGCTGTCTTAGAGACTCTAGAAATCAAGAGTGTGCTTCTCGCTCTAAAGAGGAGTGTGATCAATGGATGAGAACTATGCTGTGTGTTTTCCTTCAGAAATGGAGTTAAATCCCAGGCTCTGTGTCTTCCTACAAGCAAGACTTCGTTTCAGGTAAGGGAAGTCACTTTTCAGCTCAAAGGAACTACAACGTTCACGTAGCTCACAGGTTTCTAATATTTACAGACAAGCATTGGATGTTAGAGGACCAGTGCTTTGTATCAGTTTCAGAAGCAGAGTTGGACTAGATATGGTCTGCATGTGTAGGAAACACCGTTCTTTTGTTCTCAGCACACTCACGTTTTCTGCTGTCTTAGAGACTCTGGAAATCAAGAGTGTGCTGCTCGCTCTAAAGCAGAGTGTGATCCATTGATGACAACTTTGCTGTGTGTTTCCCATCAGAAATGGAGTTAAATCCCAGGCTCTGTGTCTTCCTACAAGCAAGACTTCGTTTCAGGTAAGGGCAGTCACTTTTCAGCTCAAACGAACTACATCGTTCATGGAGCTCAAACGTTTTTCAACTCAACAGACAAGCATTGCATGTTAGAGGACCAGTGCTTTGTATCAGTTTAAGAAGCAGAGTTGGACTAGATATGGTCCGTATATGTAGGAAACACCGTTCTTTTGTTCTCAGCAAAATCACGTTTCCTGCTGTCTTAGAGACTCTAGAAAGCAAGAGCATGCTTCTTGCTCTAAAGCAGAGTGTGATCCATGGATGAGAACTATGCTGTGTGTTTCCCTTCAGGAATGGAGTTAAATCCCAGGCTCTGTGTCTTCCTACAAGCAAGATTTCGTTTCAGGTAAGGGCAGTCACTTTTCAGCTCAAACGAACTACATCGTTCACGAAGCTCACACGTTTCTCATCTTAACAGACAAGCATTGGATGTTAGAGCACCAGTGCTTTGTATCAGTTTCAGAAGCAGAGTTGGACTAGATATGGTCTGTATGTGTAGGAAACACCGTTCTTTTGTTCTAGGCACACTCAGATTTCCTGCTGTATTAGACACTCTAGAAAGCAAGAGCGTGCTTCTCGCTCTAAAGCAGAGTGTGATCCATGGGTGAGAACTATGCTGTGTGTTTTACTTCAGAAATGGAGTTAAATCCCAGGCTCTGTGTCTTCCTAGAGGCAAGACTTCGTTTCACTTAAGGGCAGTCACTTTTCAGCTCAAACGAACTACATCGTTCACGAAGCTCACACGTTTCTCATCTTAACAGACAAGCATTGGATGTTAGAGGACCAGTGCTTTGTATCAGTTTCAGAAGCAGAGTTGGACTAGATATGGTCCGTATGTGTAGGAAACACCGTTCTTTTGTTCTCAGCACACAAGTTTCTTGCTGTCTAGGGACTCTAGAAAGCAAGAGCGTGCTTCTTGTTCTAAAGCAGAGTGCGATCAATGGATGAGAACACTGCTGTGTGTTTCACTTCAGAAATGGAGTTAAATCCCAGGCTCTGCGTCTTCCTACAAGCAAGACTTCATTTCAGGTAACGGCAGTCATTTTTCTGCTCAAACGAACTACATCGTTCACGAAGCTCACACGTTTCTCATCTTAACTGACAAGCATTGGATGTTAGAGGAACAGTGCATTGTATCAGTTTCAGAAGCAGATTTGGACTACATATGGTCTGTATGTGTAGGAAACACCGTTCTTTTGTTCTGGGCACACTCAGGTTTTCTGCTGTCTTAGAGACTCTAGAAATCAAGAGTGTGCTGCTCGCTCTAAAGCAGAGTGTGATCCATTGATGACAACTTTGCTGTGTGTTTCCCATCAGAAATGGAGTTAAATCCCAGGCTCTGTGTCTTCCTACAAGCAAGACTTCGTTTCAGGTAAGGGCAGTCACTTTTCAGCTCAAACGAACTACATCGTTCATGGAGCTCAAACGTTTTTCATCTCAACAGACAAGCATTGGATGTTAGAGGACCAGTGCTTTGTATCAGTTTAAGAAGCAGAGTTGGCCTAGATATGGTCCGTATATGTAGGAAACACCGTTCTTTTGTTCTCAGCAAAATCACGTTTCCTGCTGTCTTAGAGACTCTAGAAAGCAAGAGCATGCCTCTTGCTCTAAAGCAGAGGGTGATCCATGGATGAGAACTATGCTGTGTGTTTCCCTTCAGAAATGGAGTTAAATCCCGGGCTCTGTGTCTTCCTACAAGCAAGACTTCGTTTCAGGGAAGGGCAGTCACTTTTTAGCTCAAACGAACTACATCGTTCACGAAGCTCACACGTTTCTCATCTTAACAGACAAGCATTGGATGTTAGAGCACCAGTGCTTTGTATCAGTTTCAGAAGCAGAGTTGGACTAGATATGGTCCGTATGTGTAGGAAACACCGTTCTTTTGTTCTCAGCACACAAGTTTCCTGCTGTCTAGAGACTCTAGAAAGCAAGAGCATGCTTCTTGCTCTATAGCAGTGTGTGATCCATGGATGAGAACTATGCTGTGTGTTTCCCTTCAGAAATGGAGTTAAATCCCAGGCTCTGTGTCTTCCTACAAGCAAGACTTCATTTCAGGTAACGGCAGTCATTTTTCTGCTCAAACGAACTACATCGTTCTCGAAGCTCACACGTTTCTCATCTTAACTGACAAGCATTGGATGTTAGAGGAACAGTGCATTGTATCAGTTTCAGAAGCAGATTTGGACTACATATGGTCTGTATGTGTAGGAAACACTGTTCTTTTGTTCTGGGCACACTCAGATTTCCTGCTGTATTAGAGACTCTAGAAAGCAAGAGCGTGCATTTTGATGTAAAGCAGAGTGTGATCCATGGGTGAGAACTATGCTGTGTGTTTCCCTTCAGAAATGCAGTTAAATCCCAGGCTCTGTGTCTTCCTACAAGCAAGACTTCGTTTCAGGTAAGGGCAGTCACTTTTCAGCTCAAAGGAACTACATCATTCACGGAGCTCACACGTTTCTAATCTTAACAGACAAGCATTGGATGTTATAGGACCAGTGCTTTGTATTAGTTTCAGAAGCAGAGTTGGACTAGATATGGTCCGTATGTGAAGGAAACACCGTTCCTTTGTTCTCACCACACTCACGTTTCCTGCTGTCTTAGAGACTCTAGAAATCAAGAGTGTGCTTCTCGCTCTAAAGCAGAGTGTGATCAATGGATGAGAACTATGCTGTGTGTTTTCCTTCAGAAATGGAGATAAATCCCAGGCTCTGTGTCTTCCTACAAGCAAGACTTGGTTTCAGGTAAGGGCAGTCACTTTTCAGCTCAAAGGAACTACATCGTTCACAGAGCTCACACGTTTCTAATCTTAACAGACAAGCATTGGATGTTAGAGGCCCAGTGCTTTGTATCAGTTTGAGAAGCAGAGTTGGACTAGATATGGTCTGTATGTGTAGGAAACACCGTTCTTTTGTTCTGAGCACACTCACGTTTCCTGCTGTCTTAGAGACTCTAGAAATCAAGAGTGTGCTTCTCGCTCTAAAGAGGAGTGTGATCAATGGATGAGAACTATGCTGTGTGTTTTCCTTCAGAAATGGAGTTAAATCCCAGGCTCTGTGTCTTCCTACAAGCAAGACTTCGTTTCAGGTAAGGGAAGTCACTTTTCAGCTCAAAGGAACTACAACGTTCACGTAGCTCACAGGTTTCTAATATTTACAGACAAGCATTGGATGTTAGAGGACCAGTGCTTTGTATCAGTTTCAGAAGCAGAGTTGGACTAGATATGGTCTGCATGTGTAGGAAACACCGTTCTTTTGTTCTCAGCACACTCACGTTTTCTGCTGTCTTAGAGACTCTGGAAATCAAGAGTGTGCTGCTCGCTCTAAAGCAGAGTGTGATCCATTGATGACAACTTTGCTGTGTGTTTCCCATCAGAAATGGAGTTAAATCCAAGGCTCTGTGTCTTCCTACAAGCAAGACTTCGTTTCAGGTAAGGGCAGTCACTTTTCAGCTCAAACGAACTACATCGTTCATGGAGCTCAAACGTTTTTCAACTCAACAGACAAGCATTGCATGTTAGAGGACCAGTGCTTTGTATCAGTTTAAGAAGCAGAGTTGGACTAGATATGGTCCGTATATGTAGGAAACACCGTTCTTTTGTTCTCAGCAAAATCACGTTTCCTGCTGTCTTAGAGACTCTAGAAAGCAAGAGCATGCTTCTTGCTCTAAAGCAGAGTGTGATCCATGGATGAGAACTATGCTGTGTGTTTCCCTTCAGGAATGGAGTTAAATCCCAGGCTCTGTGTCTTCCTACAAGCAAGATTTCGTTTCAGGTAAGGGCAGTCACTTTTCAGCTCAAACGAACTACATCGTTCACGAAGCTCACACGTTTCTCATCTTAACAGACAAGCATTGGATGTTAGAGCACCAGTGCTTTGTATCAGTTTCAGAAGCAGAGTTGGACTAGATATGGTCTGTATGTGTAGGAAACACCGTTCTTTTGTTCTAGGCACACTCAGATTTCCTGCTGTATTAGACACTCTAGAAAGCAAGAGCGTGCTTCTCGCTCTAAAGCAGAGTGTGATCCATGGGTGAGAACTATGCTGTGTGTTTTACTTCAGAAATGGAGTTAAATCCCAGGCTCTGTGTCCTCCCACAAGCAAGACTTCATTTCAGGTAAGGGCAGTCACTTTTCAGCTCAAAGGATCTACATCGTTCACGGAGCTCACAGGTTTCTCATCTTAACAGACAAGCATTGGATGTTAGAGCACCAGTGCTTTGTATCAGTTTCAGAAGCAGAGTTGGACTAGATATGGTCTGCATGTGTAGGAAACACCGTTCTTTTGTTCTCAGCACACTCAGGTTTTCTGCTGTCTTAGAGACTCTAGAAATCAAGAGTGTGCTGCTCGCTCTAAAGCAGAGTGTGATCCATTGATGACAACTTTGCTGTGTGTTTCCCATCAGAAATGGAGTTAAATCCCAGGCTCTGTGTCTTCCTACAAGCAAGACTTCGTTTCAGGTAAGGGCAGTCACTTTTCAGCTCAACGAACTACATCGTTCATGGAGCTCAAACGTTTTTCATCTCAACAGAGAAGCATTGGATGTTAGAGGACCTGTGCTTTGTATCAGTTTAAGAAGCAGAGTTGGCCTAGATATGGTCCGTATATGTAGGAAACACCGTTCTTTTGTTCATAGCAAAATCACGTTTCCTGCTGTCTTAGAGACTCTAGAAAGCAAGAGCATGCCTCTTGCTCTAAAGCAGAGGGTGATCCATGGATGAGAACTATGCTGTGTGTTTCCCTTCAGAAATGGAGTTAAATCCCGGGCTCTGTGTCTTCCTACAAGCAAGACTTCGTTTCAGGGAAGGGCAGTCACTTTTTAGCTCAAACGAACTACATCGTTCACGAAGCTCACACGTTTCTCATCTTAACAGACAAGCATTGGATGTTAGAGCACCAGTGCTTTGTATCAGTTTCAGAAGCAGAGTTGGACTAGATATGGTCCGTATGTGTAGGAAACACCGTTCTTTTGTTCTCAGCACACAAGTTTCCTGCTGTCTAGAGACTCTAGAAAGCAAGAGCATGCTTCTTGCTCTAAAGCAGAGTGTGATCCATGGATGAGAACTATGCTGTGTGTTTCCCTTCAGAAATGGAGTTAAATCCCAGGCTCTGTGTCTTCCTACAAGCCAGACTTCATTTCAGGTAAGGGCAGTCACTTTTCAGCTCAAAGGAACTACATATTTCACGAAGCTCACACGTTTCTCATCTTAACAGACAAGCATTGGATGTTAGAGCACCAGTGCTTTGTATCAGTTTCAGAAGCAGAGTTGGACTAGATATGGTCAGTATGTGTAGGAAACACCGTGCTTTTGTTCTCAGCACACACACGTTTCCTGCTGTCTAGAGACTCTAGAAAGCAAGAGCATGCTTCTTGCTCTAAAGCAGAGTGTGATCCATGGATGAGAACTATGCTGTGTGTTTCCCTTCAGAAATGGAGTTAAATCCCAGGCTCTGTGTCTTCCTACAAGCAAGACTTCGTTTCAGGTAAGGGCAGTCATTTTTCTGCTCAAAAGAACTACATTGTTCATGAAGCTCACACGTTTCTCATCTTAACTGACAAGCATTGGATGTTAGAGGAACAGTGCATTGTATCAGTTTCAGAAGCAGATTTGGACTACATATGGTCTGTATGTGTAGGAAACACCGTTCTTTTGTTCTGGGCACACTCAGATTTCCTGCTGTATTAGAGACTCAAGAAATCAAGAGCGTGCTTCTTGCTCTAAAGCAGAGTGTGTTCCATGGATGAGAACTATGCTGTGTGTTTCCCTTCAGAAATGGAGTTAAATCCCAGGCTCTGTGTCTTCCTAGAGGCAAGACTTCGTTTCACTTAAGGGCAGTCACTTTTCAGCTCAAACGAACTACATCGTTCACGAAGCTCACACGTTTCTCATCTTAACAGACAAGCATTGGATGTTAGAGGACCAGTGCTTTGTATCAGTTTCAGAAGCAGAGTTGGACTAGATATGGTCCGTATGTGTAGGAAACACCGTTCTTTTGTTCTCAGCACACAAGTTTCTTGCTGTCTAGAGACTCTAGAAAGCAAGAGCGTGCTTCTTGTTCTAAAGCAGAGTGCGATCAATGGATGAGAACACTGCTGTGTGTTTCACTTCAGAAATGGAGTTAAATCCCAGGCTCTGCGTCTTCCTACAAGCAAGACTTCATTTCAGGTAACTGCAGTCATTTTTCTGCTCAAACGAACTACATCGTTCACGAAGCTCACACGTTTCTCATCTTAACTGATAAGCATTGGATGTTAGAGGAACAGTGCATTGTATCAGTTTCAGAAGCAGATTTGGACTACATATGGTCTGTATGTGTAGGAAACACCGTTCTTTTGTTCTGGGCACACTCAGATTTCCTGCTGTATTAGACACTCTAGAAAGCAACAGCGTGCTTCTCGCTCTAAAGCAGAGTGTGATCCATGGGTGAGAACTATGCTGTGTGTTTTACTTCAGAAATGGAGTTAAATCCCAGGCTCTGTGTCCTCCTACAAGCAAGACTTCGTTTCAGGTAAGGGCAGTCACTTTTCAGCAAAAGGAATTACATCGTTCACGGAGCTCACAGGTTTCTAATCTTAACAGACAAGCATTGGATGTTAGAGGACCAGTGCTTTGTATCAGTTTCAGAAGCAGAGTTGGACTAGATATGGTCCGTATGTGTAGGAAACACCGTTCTTTTGTTCTCAGCACACAAGTTTCCTGCTGTCTAGAGACTCTAGAAAGCAAGAGCATGCTTCTTGCTCTAAAGCAGAGTGTGATCCATGGATGAGAACTATGCTGTGTGTTTCCCTTCAGAAATGGAGTTAAATCCCAGGCTCTGTGTCTTCCTACAAGCCAGACTTCATTTCAGGTAAGGGCAGTCACTTTTCAGCTCAAAGGAACTACATATTTCACGAAGCTCACACGTTTCTCATCTTAACAGACAAGCATTGGATGTTAGAGCACCAGTGCTTTGTATCAGTTTCAGAAGCAGAGTTGGACTAGATATGGTCCGTATGTGTAGGAAACACCGTGCTTTTGTTCTCAGCACACACACGTTTCCTGCTGTCTAGAGACTCTAGAAAGCAAGAGCATGCTTCTTGCTCTAAAGCAGAGTGTGATCCATGGATGAGAACTATGCTGTGTGTTTCCCTTCAGAAATGGAGTTAAATCCCAGGCTCTGTGTCTTCCTACAAGCAAGACTTCGTTTCAGGTAAGGGCAGTCATTTTTCTGCTCAAACGAACTACATTGTTCATGAAGCTCACACGTTTCTCATCTTAACTGACAAGCATTGGATGTTAGAGGAACAGTGCATTGTATCAGTTTCAGAAGCAGATTTGGACTACATATGGTCTGTATGTGTAGGAAACACCGTTCTTTTGTTCTGGGCACACTCAGATTTCCTGCTGTATTAGAGACTCAAGAAATCAAGAGCGTGCTTCTTGCTCTAAAGCAGAGTGTGTTCCATGGATGAGAACTATGCTGTGTGTTTCCCTTCAGAAATGGAGTTAAATCCCAGGCTCTGTGTCTTCCTAGAGGCAAGACTTCGTTTCACTTAAGGGCAGTCACTTTTCAGCTCAAACGAACTACATCGTTCACGAAGCTCACACGTTTCTCATCTTAACAGACAAGCATTGGATGTTAGAGGACCAGTGCTTTGTATCAGTTTCAGAAGCAGAGTTGGACTAGATATGGTCCGTATGTGTAGGAAACACCGTTCTTTTGTTCTCAGCACACAAGTTTCTTGCTGTCTAGAGATTCTAGAAAGCAAGAGCGTGCTTCTTGTTCTAAAGCAGAGTGCGATCAATGGATGAGAACACTGCTGTGTGTTTCACTTCAGAAATGGAGTTAAATCCCAGGCTCTGCGTCTTCCTACAAGCAAGACTTCATTTCAGGTAACGGCAGTCATTTTTCTGCTCAAACGAACTACATCGTTCACGAAGCTCACACGTTTCTCATCTTAACTGATAAGCATTGGATGTTAGAGGAACAGTGCATTGTATCAGTTTCAGAAGCAGATTTGGACTACATATGGTCTGTATGTGTAGGAAACACCGTTCTTTTGTTCTGGGCACACTCAGATTTCCTGCTGTATTAGACACTCTAGAAAGCAACAGCGTGCTTCTCGCTCTAAAGCAGAGTGTGATCCATGGGTGAGAACTATGCTGTGTGTTTTACTTCAGAAATGGAGTTAAATCCCAGGCTCTGTGTCCTCCTACAAGCAAGACTTCGTTTCAGGTAAGGGCAGTCACTTTTCAGCAAAAGGAATTACATCGTTCACGGAGCTCACAGGTTTCTAATCTTAACAGACAAGCATTGGATGTTAGAGGACCAGTGCTTTGTATCAGTTTCAGAAGCAGAGTTGGACTAGATATGGTCTGCATGTGTAGGAAACACCGTTCTTTTGTTCTCAGCACACTCAGGTTTTCTGCTGTCTTAGAGACTCTAGAAATCAAGAGTGTGCTGCTCGCTCTAAAGCAGAGTGTGATCCATTGATGACAACTTTGCTGTGTGTTTCCCATCAGAAATGGAGTTAAATCCCAGGCTCTGTGTCTTCCTACAAGCAAGACTTCGTTTCAGGTAAGGGCAGTCACTTTTCAGCTCAAACGAACTACATCGTTCATGGAGCTCAAACGTTTTTCATCTCAACAGACAAGCATTGGATGTTAGAGGACCAGTGCTTTGTATCAGTTTAAGAAGCAGAGTTGGCCTAGATATGGTCCGTATATGTAGGAAACACCGTTCTTTTGTTCTCAGCAAAGTCACGTTTCCTGCTGTCTTAGAGACTCTAGAAAGCAAGAGCATGCCTCTTGCTCTAAAGCAGAGGGTGATCCATGGATGAGAACTATGCTGTGTGATTCCCTTCAGAAATGGAGTTAAATCCCGGGCTCTGTGTCTTCCTACAAGCAAGATTTCGTTTAAGGGAAGGGCAGTCACTTTTTAGCTCAAACGAACTACATCGTTCACGAAGCTCACACGTTTCTCATCTTAACAGACAAGCATTGGATGTTAGAGCACCAGTTCTTTGTATCAGTTTCAGAAGCAGAGTTGGACTAGATATGGTCCGCATGTGTAGGAAACACCGTTCTTTTGTTCTCAGCACACAAGTTTCCTGCTGTCTAGAGACTCTAGAAAGCAAGAGCATGCTTCTTGCTCTAAAGCAGAGTGTGATCCATGGATGAGAACTATGCTGTGTGTTTCCCTTCAGAAATGGAGTTAAATCCCAGGCTCTGTGTCTTCCTACAAGCAAGACTTCATTTCAGGTAAGGGCAGTCACTTTTCAGCTCAAAGGAACTACATAATTCACGAAGCTCACACGTTTCTCATCTTAACAGACAAGCATTGGATGTTAGAGCACCAGTGCTTTGTATCAGTTTCAGAAGCAGAGTTGGACTAGACATGGTCCGTATGTGTAGGAAACACCGTTCTTTTGTTCTCAGCACACACACGTTTCCTGCTGTCTAGAGACTCTAGAAAGCAAGAGCATGATTCTTGCTCTAAAGCAGAGTGTGATCCATGGATGAGAACTATGCTGTGTGTTTCCCTTCAGAAATGGGGTTAAATCCCACGCTCTGTGTCTTCCTACAAGCAAGACTTCGTTTCAGGTAAGGGCAGTCATTTTTCTGCTCAAACGAACTACATTGTTCACGAAGCTCACACGTTTCTCATCTTAACTGACAAGCATTGGATGTTAGAGGAACAGTGCATTGTATCAGTTTCAGAAGCAGATTTGGACTACATATGGTCTGTATGTGTAGGAAATACCGTTCTTTTGTTCTGGGCACACTCAGATTTCCTGCTGTATTAGAGACTCAAGAAATCAAGAGCGTGCTTCTTGCTCTGAAGCAGAGTGTGTTCCATGGATGAGAACTATGCTGTGTGTTTCCCTTCAGAAATGGAGTTAAATCCCAGGCTCTGTGTCTTCCTACAAGCAAGACTTCGTTTCAGGTAAGGGCAGTCATTTTTCTGCTCAAACGAACTACATTGTTCACGAAGCTCACACGTTTCTCATCTTAACTGACAAGCATTGGATGTTAGAGGAACAGTGCATTGTATCAGTTTCAGAAGCAGATTTGGACTACATATGGTCTGTATGTGTAGGAAACACCGTTCTTTTGTTCTCAGCACACTCAGGTTTTCTGCTGTCTTAGAGACTCTAGAAATCAAGAGTGTGCTGCTCGCTCTAAAGCAGAGTGTGATCCATTGATGACAACTTTGCTGTGTGTTTCCCATCAGAAATGGAGTTAAATCCCAGGCTCTGTGTCTTCCTACAAGCAAGACTTCGTTTCAGGTAAGGGCAGTCACTTTTCAGCTCAAACGAACTACATCGTTCATGGAGCTGAAACGTTTTTCATCTCAACAGACAAGCATTGGATGTTAGAGGAACAGTGCATTGTATCAGTTTCAGAAGCAGATTTGGACTACATATGGTCTGTATGTGTAGGAAACACCGTTCTTTTGTTCTGGGCACACTCAGATTTCCTGCTGTATTAGAGACTCAAGAAATCAAGAGCGTGCTTCTTGCTCTAAAGCAGAGTGTGTTCCATGGATGAGAACTATGCTGTGTGTTTCCCTTCAGAAATGGAGTTAAATCCCAGGCTCTGTGTCTTCCTAGAGGCAAGACTTCGTTTCACTTAAGGGCAGTCACTTTTCAGCTCAAACGAACTACATCGTTCACGAAGCTCACACGTTTCTCATCTTAACAGACAAGCATTGGATGTTAGAGGACCAGTGCTTTGTATCAGTTTCAGAAGCAGAGTTGGACTAGATATGGTCCGTATGTGTAGGAAACACCGTTCTTTTGTTCTCAGCACACAAGTTTCTTGCTGTCTAGAGATTCTAGAAAGCAAGAGCGTGCTTCTTGTTCTAAAGCAGAGTGCGATCAATGGATGAGAACACTGCTGTGTGTTTCACTTCAGAAATGGAGTTAAATCCCAGGCTCTGCGTCTTCCTACAAGCAAGACTTCATTTCAGGTAACGGCAGTCATTTTTCTGCTCAAACGAACTACATCGTTCACGAAGCTCACACGTTTCTCATCTTAACTGATAAGCATTGGATGTTAGAGGAACAGTGCATTGTATCAGTTTCAGAAGCAGATTTGGACTACATATGGTCTGTATGTGTAGGAAACACCGTTCTTTTTTCTGGGCACACTCAGATTTCCTGCTGTATTAGACACTCTAGAAAGCAACAGCGTGCTTCTCGCTCTAAAGCAGAGTGTGATCCATGGGTGAGAACTATGCTGTGTGTTTTACTTCAGAAATGGAGTTAAATCCCAGGCTCTGTGTCCTCCTACAAGCAAGACTTCGTTTCAGGTAAGGGCAGTCACTTTTCAGCAAAAGGAATTACATCGTTCACGGAGCTCACAGGTTTCTAATCTTAACAGACAAGCATTGGATGTTAGAGGACCAGTGCTTTGTATCAGTTTCAGAAGCAGAGTTGGACTAGATATGGTCTGCATGTGTAGGAAACACCGTTCTTTTGTTCTCAGCACACTCAGGTTTTCTGCTGTCTTAGAGACTCTAGAAATCAAGAGTGTGCTGCTCGCTCTAAAGCAGAGTGTGATCCATTGATGACAACTTTGCTGTGTGTTTCCCATCAGAAATGGAGTTAAATCCCAGGCTCTGTGTCTTCCTACAAGCAAGACTTCGTTTCAGGTAAGGGCAGTCACTTTTCAGCTCAAACGAACTACATCGTTCATGGAGCTCAAACGTTTTTCATCTCAACAGACAAGCATTGGATGTTAGAGGACCAGTGCTTTGTATCAGTTTAAGAAGCAGAGTTGGCCTAGATATGGTCCGTATATGTAGGAAACACCGTTCTTTTGTTCTCAGCAAAGTCACGTTTCCTGCTGTCTTAGAGACTCTAGAAAGCAAGAGCATGCCTCTTGCTCTAAAGCAGAGGGTGATCCATGGATGAGAACTATGCTGTGTGTTTCCCTTCAGAAATGGAGTTAAATCCCGGGCTCTGTGTCTTCCTACAAGCAAGATTTCGTTTAAGGGAAGGGCAGTCACTTTTTAGCTCAAACGAACTACATCGTTCACGAAGCTCACACGTTTCTCATCTTAACAGACAAGCATTGGATGTTAGAGCACCAGTTCTTTGTATCAGTTTCAGAAGCAGAGTTGGACTAGATATGGTCCGCATGTGTAGGAAACACCGTTCTTTTGTTCTCAGCACACAAGTTTCCTGCTGTCTAGAGACTCTAGAAAGCAAGAGCATGCTTCTTGCTCTAAAGCAGAGTGTGATCCATGGATGAGAACTATGCTGTGTGTTTCCCTTCAGAAATGGAGTTAAATCCCAGGCTCTGTGTCTTCCTACAAGCAAGACTTCATTTCAGGTAAGGGCAGTCACTTTTCAGCTCAAAGGAACTACATAATTCACGAAGCTCACACGTTTCTCATCTTAACAGACAAGCATTGGATGTTAGAGCACCAGTGCTTTGTATCAGTTTCAGAAGCAGAGTTGGACTAGACATGGTCCGTATGTGTAGGAAACACCGTTCTTTTGTTCTCAGCACACACACGTTTCCTGCTGTCTAGAGACTCTAGAAAGCAAGAGCATGATTCTTGCTCTAAAGCAGAGTGTGATCCATGGATGAGAACTATGCTGTGTGTTTCCCTTCAGAAATGGGGTTAAATCCCACGCTCTGTGTCTTCCTACAAGCAAGACTTCGTTTCAGGTAAGGGCAGTCATTTTTCTGCTCAAACGAACTACATTGTTCACGAAGCTCACACGTTTCTCATCTTAACTGACAAGCATTGGATGTTAGAGGAACAATGCATTGTATCAGTTTCAGAAGCAGATTTGGACTACATATGGTCTGTATGTGTAGGAAATACCGTTCTTTTGTTCTGGGCACACTCAGATTTCCTGCTGTATTAGAGACTCAAGAAATCAAGAGCGTGCTTCTTGCTCTGAAGCAGAGTGTGTTCCATGGATGAGAACTATGCTGTGTGTTTCCCTTCAGAAATGGAGTTAAATCCCAGGCTCTGTGTCTTCCTACAAGCAAGACTTCGTTTCAGGTAAGGGCAGTCATTTTTCTGCTCAAACGAACTACATTGTTCACGAAGCTCACACGTTTCTCATCTTAACTGACAAGCATTGGATGTTAGAGGAACAGTGCATTGTATCAGTTTCAGAAGCAGATTTGGACTACATATGGTCTGTATGTGTAGGAAACACCGTTCTTTTGTTCTCAGCACACTCAGGTTTTCTGCTGTCTTAGAGACTCTAGAAATCAAGAGTGTGCTGCTCGCTCTAAAGCAGAGTGTGATCCATTGATGACAACTTTGCTGTGTGTTTCCCATCAGAAATGGAGTTAAATCCCAGGCTCTGTGTCTTCCTACAAGCAAGACTTCGTTTCAGGTAAGGGCAGTCACTTTTCAGCTCAAACGAACTACATCGTTCATGGAGCTGAAACGTTTTTCATCTCAACAGACAAGCATTGGATGTTAGAGGAACAGTGCATTGTATCAGTTTAAGAAGCAGAGTTGGACTACATATGGTCTGTATGTGTAGGAAACACCGTTCTTTTGTTCTGGGCACACTCAGATTTCCTGCTGTATTAGAGACTCAAGAAATCAAGAGCGTGCTTCTTGCTCTAAAGCAGAGTGTGTTCCATGGATGAGAACTATGCTGTGTGTTTCCCTTCAGAAATGGAGTTAAATCCCAGGATCTGTGTCTTCCTAGAGGCAAGACTTCGTTTCACTTAAGGGCAGTCACTTTTCAGCTCAAACGAACTACATCGTTCACGATCTCACACGTTTCTCATCTTAACAGACAAGCATTGGATGTTAGAGGACCAGTGCTTTGTATCAGTTTCAGAAGCAGAGTTGGACTAGATATGGTCCGTATGTGTAGGAAACACCGTTCTTTTGTTCTCAGCACACAAGTTTCTTGCTGTCTAGAGACTCTAGAAAGCAAGAGCGTGCTTCTTGTTCTAAAGCAGAGTGCGATCAATGGATGAGAACACTGCTGTGTGTTTCACTTCAGAAATGGAGGTAAATCCCAGGCTCTGTGTCTTCCTACAAGCAAGACTTCATTTCAGGTAACGGCAGTCATTTTTCTGCTCAAACGAACTACATCGTTCACGAAGCTCACACGTTTCTCATCTTAACTGACAAGCATTGGATGTTAGAGGAACAGTGCATTGTATCAGTTTCAGAAGCAGATTTGGACTACATATGGTCTGTATGTGTAGGAAACACCGTTCTTTTGTTCTGGGCACACTCAGATTTCCTGCTGTATTAGAGACTCTAGAAAGCAAGAGCGTGCATCTTGATGTAAAGCAGAGTGTGATCCATGGGTGAGAACTATGCTGTGTGTTTCCCTTCAGAAATGCAGTTAAATCCCAGGCTCTGTGTCTTCCTACAAGCAAGACTTCGTTTCAGGTAAGGGCAGTCACTTTTCAGCTCAAAGGAACTACATCATTCACGGAGCTCACACGTTTCTAATCTTAACAGACAAGCATTGGATGTTATAGGACCAGTGCTTTGTATTAGTTTCAGAAGCAGAGTTGGACTAGATATGGTCTGTATGTGAAGGAAACACCGTTCCTTTGTTCTCACCACACTCAAGTTTCCTGCTGTCTTAGAGACTCTAGAAATCAAGAGTGTACTTCTCGCTCTAAAGCAGAGTGTGATCAATGGATGAGAACTATGCTGTGTGTTTTCCTTCAGAAATGGAGATAAATCCCAGGCTCTGTGTCTTCCTACAAGCAAGACTTGGTTTCAGGTAAGGGCAGTCACTTTTCAGCTCAAAGGAACTACATCGTTCACAGAGCTCACACGTTTCTAATCTTAACAGACAAGCATTGGATGTTAGAGGCCCTGTGCTTTGTATCAGTTTGAGAAGCAGAGTTGGACTAGATATGTTCTGTATGTGTAGGAAACACCGTTCTTTTGTTCTGAGCACACTCACATTTCCTGCTGTCTTAGAGACTCTAGAAATCAAGAGTGTGCTTCTCGCTCTAAAGAGGAGTGTGATCAATGGATGAGAACTATGCTGTGTGTTTTCCTTCAGAAATGGAGTTAAATCCCAGGCTCTGTGTCTTCCTACAAGCAAGACTTCGTTTCAGGTAAGGGCAGTCACTTTTCAGCTCAAACGATCTACATCGTTCACGGAGCTCACACGTTTCTCATCTCAACAGACAAGCATTGGATGTTAGAGCACCAGTCTTTGTATCAGTTTCAGAAGCAGAGTTGGACTAGATATGGTCCGTATGTGTAGGAAACACAGTTCTTTTGTTCTCAGCACACTCACGTTTCCTGCTGTCTAGAGACTCTAGAAAACAAGAGCGTGCTTCTCGCTCTAAAGCAGAGTGTGATCCATGGGTGAGAACTATGCTGTGTGTTTCCCTTTAGAAATGGAGTTAAATCCCAGGCTCTGTGTCCTCCTACAAGCAAGACTTCGTTTCAGGTAAGGGAAGTCACGTTTCAGCTCAAAGGAACTACAACGTTCACGTAGCTCACAGGTTTCTAATATTTACAGACAAGCATTGGATGTTAGAGGACCAGTGCTTTGTATCAGTTTCAGAAGCAGAGTTGGACTAGATATGGTCTGCATGTGTAGGAAACACCGTTCTTTTGTTCTCAGCACACTCACGTTTTCTGCTGTCTTAGAGACTCTGGAAATCAAGAGTGTGCTGCTCGCTCTAAAGCAGAGTGTGATCCATTGATGACAACTTTGCTGTGTGTTTCCCATCAGAAATGGAGTTAAATCCCAGGCTCTGTGTCTTCCTACAAGCAAGACTTCGTTTCAGGTAAGGGCAGTCACTTTTCAGCTCAAACGAACTACATCGTTCATGGAGCTCAAACGTTTTTCATCTCAACAGACAAGCATTGCATGTTAGAGGACCAGTGCTTTGTATCAGTTTAAGAAGCAGAGTTGGACTAGATATGGTCCGTATATGTAGGAAACACCGTTCTTTTGTTCTCAGCAAAATCACGTTTCCTGCTGTGTTAGAGACTCTAGAAAGCAAGAGCATGCTTCTTGCTCTAAAGCAGAGTGTGATCCATGGATGAGAACTATGCTGTGTGTTTCCCTTCAGAAATGGAGTTAAATCCCAGGCTCTGTGTCTTCCTACAAGCAAGACTTCGTTTCAGGTAAGGGCAGTCACTTTTCAGCTCAAACGAACTACATCGTTCACGAAGCTCACACGTTTCTCATCTTAACAGACAAGCATTGGATGTTAGAGCACCAGTGCTTTGTATCAGTTTCAGAAGCAGAGTTGGACTAGTTATGGTCTGTATGTGTAGGAAACACCGTTCTTTTGTTCTCAGCACACACACGTTTCCTGCTGTCTAGAGACTCTAGAAAGCAAGAGCATGCTTCCTGCTCTAAAGCAGAGTGTGATCCATGGATGAGAACTATGCTGTGTGTTTCCCTTCAGAAATGGAGTTAAATCCCAGGCTCTGTGTCTTCCTACAAGCAAGACTTCGTTTCAGGTAAGGGCAGTCATTTTTCTGCTCAAACGAACTACATTGTTCACGAAGCTCACACGTTTCTCATCTTAACTGACAAGCATTGGATGTTAGAGGAACAGTGCATTGTATCAGTTTCAGAAGCAGATTTGGACTACATATGGTCTGTATGTGTAGGAAACACCGTTCTTTTGTTCTGGGCACACTCAGATTTCCTGCTGTATTAGAGACTCAAGAAATCAAGAGCGTGCTTCTTGCTCTAAAGCAGAGTGTGTTCCATGGATGAGAACTATGCTGTGTGTTTCCCTTCAGAAATGGAGTTAAATCCCAGGCTCTGTGTCTTCCTAGAGGCAAGACTTCGTTTAACTTAAGGGCATTCACTTTTCAGCTCAAACGAACTACATCGGTCACGAAGCTCACACGTTTCTCATCTTAACAGACAAGCATTGGATGTTAGAGGACCAGTGCTTTGTATCAGTTTCAGAAGCAGAGTTGGACTAGATATGGTCCGTATGTGTAGGAAACACCGTTCTTTTGTTCTCAGCACACTCACGTTTCCTGCTGTCTAGAGACTCTAGAAATCAAGAGTGTGCTTCTGGCTCTAAAGCAGAGTGTGATCCATGGATGACAACTATGCTGTATGTTTCCCATCAGAAATAGTGTTAAATCCCAGGCTCTGTGTCTTCATACAAGCAAGACTTCGTTTCAGGAAAGGGCAGTCACTTTTCAGCTCAAACGAACTACATCGTTCACGAAGCTCAAACGTTTCTCATCTTAACTGACAAGCATTGGATGTTAGAGGAACACTGCATTGTATCAGTTTCAGAAGCAGATTTGGACTACATATGGTCTGTATGTGTAGGAAACACTGTTCTTTTGTTCTGGGCACACTCAGATTTCCTGCTGTATTAGAGACTCAAGAAATCAAGCGCGTGCTTCTTGCTCTAAAGCAGAGTATGATCCATGGATGAGAACTATGCTGTGTGTTTCCCTTCAGAAATGGAGTTAAATCCCAGGCTCTGTGTCTTCCTAGAGGCAAGACTTCGTTTCATGTAAGGGCAGTAACTTTTCAGCTCAAAGGAACTACGTCGTTCACAAAGCTCACACGTTTCTCATCTCAACAGACGAGCATTGGTGTTAGAGGACGAGTGCTTTGTATCAGTTTAAGAAGCAGAGTTGGAATAGATATGGTCGGTATGTGTAGGAAACACAGTTCTTTTGTACTCGGGACACTCACGTTTCCTGCTGTCTTAGATCCTCTAGAAAGCAAGAGCGTGCTTCTTGTTCTAAAGCAGAGTGTGATCAATGGATGAGAACACTGCTGTGTGTTTCACTTCAGAAATGGAGTTAAATCCCAGGCTCTGAGTCTTCCTACAAGCAAGACTTCGTTTCAGGTAAGGGCAGTCATTTTTCTGCTCAAACGAACTACATTGTTCACGAAGCTCACACGTTGCTCATCTTAACTGACAAGCATTGGATGTTAGAGGAACAGTGCATTGTATCATTTTCAGAAGCAGATTTGGACTACATATGGTCTGTATGTGTAGGAAACACCGTTCTTTTGTTCTGGGCACACTCAGATTTCCTGCTGTATTAGAGACTCAAGAAATCAAGAGCGTGCTTCTTGCTCTAAAGCAGAGTGTGTTCCATGGATGAGAACTATGCTGTGTGTTTCCCTTCAGAAATGGAGTTAAATCCCAGGCTCTGTGTCTTCCTAGAGGCAAGACTTCGTTTCACTTAAGGGCATTCACTTTTCAGCTCAAACGAACTACATCGTTCACGAAGCTCACACGTTTCTCATCTTAACAGACAAGCATTGGATGTTAGAGGACCAGTGCTTTGTATCAGTTTCAGAAGCAGAGTTGGACTAGATATGGTCCGTATGTGTAGGAAACACCGTTCTTCGGTTTTAACACACTCATGTTTCCTGGTGTCTAGAGACTCTAGAAATCAAGAGTGTGCTTCTGGCTCTAAAGCAGAGTGTGATACATGAATGACAACTATGCTGTATGTTTCCCATCAGAAATGGAGTTAAATCCCAGGCTCTGTGTCTTCATACAAGCAAGACTTCGTTTCAGGAAAGGGCAGTCACTTTTCAGCTCAAACGAACTACATCGTTCATGGAGCTCACACGTTTCTCATCTTAACTGACAGGCATTGGATGTTAGAGGAACAGTGCATTGTATCAGTTTCAGAAGCAGATTTGGACTACATATGTTCTGTATGTGTAGGAAACACCGTTCTTTTGTTCTGGGCACACTCAGATTTCCTGCTGTATTAGAGACTCTAGAAAGCAAGAGCGTGCATCTTGATGTAAAGCAGAGTGTGATCCATGGGTGAGAACTATGCTGTGTGTTTCCCTTCAGAAATGCAGTTAAATCCCAGGCTCTGTGTCTTCCTACAAGCAAGACTTCGTTTCAGGTAAGGGCAGTCACTTTTCAGCTCAAAGGAACTACATCGTTCACGGAGCTCACACGTTTCTAATCTTAACAGACAAGCATTGGATGTTATAGGACCAGTGCTTTGTATTAGTTTCAGAAGCAGAGTTGGACTAGATATGGTCCGTATGTGAAGGAAACACCGTTCCTTTGTACTCACCACACTCACGTTTCCTGCTGTCTTAGAGACTCTAGAAATCAAGAGTGTGCTTCTCGCTCTAAAGCAGAGTGTGATCAATGGATGAGAACTATGCTGTGTGTTTTCCTTCAGAAATGGAGTTAAATCCCAGGCCCTGTGTCTTCCTACAAGCAAGACTTGGTTTCAGGTAAGGGCAGTCACTTTTCAGCTCAAAGGAACTACATCGTTCACAGAGCTCACACGTTTCTAATCTTAACAGACAAGCATTGGATGTTAGAAGCCCCGTGCTTTGTATCAGTTTGAGAAGCAGAGTTGGACTAGATATGGTCTGAATGTGTAGGAAACACCGTTCTTTTTTTCTGAGCACACTCACGTTTCCTGCTGTCTAGAGACTCTAGAAAGCAAGAGTGTGCTGCTTGCTCTAAAGCAGAGTGTGATCCATGGATGACAACTATGCTGTGTGTTTCCCATCAGAAATGGAGTTAAATCCCAGGCTCTTTGTCTTCCTACAAGCACGACTTCGTTTTAGTTAAGGGCAGTCACTTTTCAGCTCAAACGAACTACATTGTTCACGAAGCTCACACGTTTCTTCTTAACAGACAAGCATTGGATGTTAGAGCACCAGTGCTTTGTATCAGTTTAAGAAGCAGAGTTGGACTAGATATGGTCAGTGTGTGTAGGAAACACCGTTCTTTTGTTCTCAGCACACACACGTTTCCTGCTGTATAGAGACTCTAGAAAGCAAGAGCATGATTCTTGCTCTAAAGCAGAGTGTGATCCATGGATGAGAACTATGCTGGGTGTTTCCCTTCAGAAATGGAGTTAAATCCCAGGCTCTGTGTCTTCCTACAAGCAAGACTTCGTTTCAGGTAAGGGCAGTCATTTTTCTGCTCAAACGAACTACATCGTTCACGAAGCTCACACGTTTCTCATCTTAACAGACAAGCATTGGATGTTAGAGGACCAGTGCTTTGTATCAGTTTCAGAAGCAGAGTTGGACTAGATATGGTCCGTATGTGTAGGAAACACCGTTCTTTTGTTCTCAGCACACTCACGTTTCCTGCTGTCTAGAGACTCTAGAAATCAAGAGTGTGCTTCTGGCCCTAAAGCAGAGTGTGATCCATGGATGACAACTATGCTGTATGTTTCCCATCAGAAATAGTGTTAAATCCCAGGCTCTGTGTCTTCATACAAGCAAGACTTCGTTTCAGGAAAGGGCAGTCACTTTTCAGCTCAAACGAACTACATCGTTCACGAAGCTCAAACGTTTCTCATCTTAACTGACAAGCATTGGATGTTAGAGGAACACTGCATTGTATCAGTTTCAGAAGCAGATTTGGACTACATATGGTCTGTATGTGTAGGAAACACTGTTCTTTTGTTCTGGGCACACTCAGATTTCCTGCTGTATTAGAGACTCAAGAAATCAAGCGCGTGCTTCTTGCTCTAAAGCAGAGTATGATCCATGGATGAGAACTATGCTGTGTGTTTCCCTTCAGAAATGGAGTTAAATCCCAGGCTCTGTGTCTTCCTAGAGGCAAGACTTCGTTTCATGTAAGGGCAGTAACTTTTCAGCTCAAAGGAACTACGTCGTTCACAAAGCTCACACGTTTCTCATCTCAACAGACGAGCATTGGTGTTAGAGGACGAGTGCTTTGTATCAGTTTAAGAAGCAGAGTTGGAATAGATATGGTCGGTATGTGTAGGAAACACAGTTCTTTTGTACTCGGGACACTCACGTTTCCTGCTGTCTTAGATCCTCTAGAAAGCAAGAGCGTGCTTCTTGTTCTAAAGCAGAGTGTGATCAATGGATGAGAACACTGCTGTGTGTTTCACTTCAGAAATGGAGTTAAATCCCAGGCTCTGAGTCTTCCTACAAGCAAGACTTCGTTTCAGGTAAGGGCAGTCATTTTTCTGCTCAAACGAACTACATTGTTCACGAAGCTCACACGTTGCTCATCTTAACTGACAAGCATTGGATGTTAGAGGAACAGTGCATTGTATCATTTTCAGAAGCAGATTTGGACTACATATGGTCTGTATGTGTAGGAAACACCGTTCTTTTGTTCTGGGCACACTCAGATTTCCTGCTGTATTAGAGACTCAAGAAATCAAGAGCGTGCTTCTTGCTCTAAAGCAGAGTGTGTTCCATGGATGAGAACTATGCTGTGTGTTTCCCTTCAGAAATGGAGTTAAATCCCAGGCTCTGTGTCTTCCTAGAGGCAAGACTTCGTTTCACTTAAGGGCATTCACTTTTCAGCTCAAACGAACTACATCGTTCACGAAGCTCACACGTTTCTCATCTTAACAGACAAGCATTGGATGTTAGAGGACCAGTGCTTTGTATCAGTTTCAGAAGCAGAGTTGGACTAGATATGGTCCGTATGTGTAGGAAACACCGTTCTTCGGTTTTAACACACTCATGTTTCCTGGTGTCTAGAGACTCTAGAAATCAAGAGTGTGCTTCTGGCTCTAAAGCAGAGTGTGATACATGAATGACAACTATGCTGTATGTTTCCCATCAGAAATGGAGTTAAATCCCAGGCTCTGTGTCTTCATACAAGCAAGACTTCGTTTCAGGAAAGGGCAGTCACTTTTCAGCTCAAACGAACTACATCGTTCATGGAGCTCACACGTTTCTCATCTTAACTGACAGGCATTGGATGTTAGAGGAACAGTGCATTGTATCAGTTTCAGAAGCAGATTTGGACTACATATGTTCTGTATGTGTAGGAAACACCGTTCTTTTGTTCTGGGCACACTCAGATTTCCTGCTGTATTAGAGACTCTAGAAAGCAAGAGCGTGCATCTTGATGTAAAGCAGAGTGTGATCCATGGGTGAGAACTATGCTGTGTGTTTCCCTTCAGAAATGCAGTTAAATCCCAGGCTCTGTGTCTTCCTACAAGCAAGACTTCGTTTCAGGTAAGGGCAGTCACTTTTCAGCTCAAAGGAACTACATCGTTCACGGAGCTCACACGTTTCTAATCTTAACAGACAAGCATTGGATGTTATAGGACCAGTGCTTTGTATTAGTTTCAGAAGCAGAGTTGGACTAGATATGGTCCGTATGTGAAGGAAACACCGTTCCTTTGTACTCACCACACTCACGTTTCCTGCTGTCTTAGAGACTCTAGAAATCAAGAGTGTGCTTCTCGCTCTAAAGCAGAGTGTGATCAATGGATTAGAACTATGCTGTGTGTTTTCCTTCAGAAATGGAGTTAAATCCCAGGCCCTGTGTCTTCCTACAAGCAAGACTTGGTTTCAGGTAAGGGCAGTCACTTTTCAGCTCAAAGGAACTACATCGTTCACAGAGCTCACACGTTTCTAATCTTAACAGACAAGCATTGGATGTTAGAGGCCCCGTGCTTTGTATCAGTTTGAGAAGCAGAGTTGGACTAGATATGGTCTGAATGTGTAGGAAACACCGTTCTTTTTTTCTGAGCACACTCACGTTTCCTGCTGTCTAGAGACTCTAGAAAGCAAGAGTGTGCTGCTTGCTCTAAAGCAGAGTGTGATCCATGGATGACAACTATGCTGTGTGTTTCCCATCAGAAATGGAGTTAAATCCCAGGCTCTTTGTCTTCCTACAAGCACGACTTCGTTTTAGTTAAGGGCAGTCACTTTTCAGCTCAAACGAACTACATTGTTCACGAAGCTCACACGTTTCTTCTTAACAGACAAGCATTGGATGTTAGAGCACCAGTGCTTTGTATCAGTTTAAGAAGCAGAGTTGGACTAGATATGGTCAGTGTGTGTAGGAAACACCGTTCTTTTGTTCTCAGCACACACACGTTTCCTGCTGTATAGAGACTCTAGAAAGCAAGAGCATGATTCTTGCTCTAAAGCAGAGTGTGATCCATGGATGAGAACTATGCTGTGTGTTTCCCTTCAGAAATGGAGTTAAATCCCAGGCTCTGTGTCTTCCTACAAGCAAGACTTCGTTTCAGGTAAGGGCAGTCATTTTTCTGCTCAAACGAACTACATCGTTCACGAAGCTCACACGTTTCTCATCTTAAATGACAAGCATTGGATGTTAGAGGAACAGTGCATTGTATCAGTTTCAGAAGCAGATTTGGACTACATATGGTCTGTATGTGTAGGAAACACTGTTCTTTTGTTCTGGGCACACTCAGATTTCCTGCTGTATTAGAGACTCAAGAAATCAAGCGCGTGCTTCTTGCTCTAAAGCAGAGTGTGATCAATGGATGAGAACACTGCTGTGTGTTTCACTTCAGAAATGGAGTTAAATCCCAGGCTCTGAGTCTTCCCACAAGCAAGACTTCGTTTCAGGAAAGGTCAGTCATTTTTAGGCTCAAATGAACTACATCGTTCATGGAGCTCACAGGTTTCTAATCTCAATAGACAAGCATTGGATGTTAGAGGACCAGTGCATTGTATCGGTTTCAGCAGCATATTTGGACTACATATGTTCCGTATGTGTAGGAAACACCATTCTTTTGTTCTAGGCACACTCAGATTTCCTGCTGTATTAGAGACTCCAGAAAGCAAGAGGGTGCTTCTCGCTCTAAAGCAGAGTGTGATCCATGGGTGAGAACTATGCTGTGTGTTTCACTTCAGAATTGGAGTTAAATGCCAGGCTCTGTGTCATCCTACAAGCAAGACTTCGTTTCAGGTAAGGGCAGTCACTTTTCAGCTCAAACGAACTACATCGTTCATGGAGCTCACAGGTTTCTAATCTCAACAGACAAGCATTGGATGTTAGAGGACCAGTGCTTTGTATCAGTTTCAGAAGCAGAGTTGGACTAGATATGGTCCGTATATGTAGGAAACACCGTTCTTTTGTTCTCAGCAAAATCACGTTTCCTGCTGTCTTAGAGACTCTAGAAAGCAAGAGCATGCTTCTTGCTCTAAAGCAGAGTGTGATCCATGGGTGAGAACTATGCTGTGTGTTTCCCTTCAGAAATGCAGTTAAATCCCAGGCTCTGTGACTTCCTACAAGCAAGACTTCGTTTCAGGTAAGGGCAGTCACTTTTCAGCTCAAAGGAACTACATTGTTCACGGAGCTCACACGTTTCTAATCTTAACAGACAAGCATTGGATGTTATAGGACCAGTGCTTTGTATTAGTTTCAGAAGCAGAGTTGGACTAGATATGGTCTGAATGTGTAGGAAACACCATTCTTTTTTTCTGAGCACACTCACGTTTCCTGCTGTCTTAGAGACTCTAGAAATCAAGAGTGTGCTTCTCGCTCTAAAGAGGAGTGTGATCAATGGATGAGAACTATGCTGTGTGTTTTCCTTCAGAAATGGAATTAAATCCCAGGCTCTGTGTCTTCCTACAAGCAAGACTTCGTTTCAGGTAAGGGTAGTCACTTTTCAGCTCAAACGATCTACATCGTTCACGGAGCTCACACGTTTGTCATCTCAACAGACAAGCATTGGATGTTAGAGCACCAGTCTTTGTATCAGTTTGAGAAGCAGAGTTGGAGTAGATATGGTCTGCATGTGTAGGAAACACCGTTCTTTTGTTCTCAGCACAGTCACGTTTTCTGCTGTCTTAGAGACTCTAGAAATCAAGAGTGTGCTGCTTGCTCTAAAGCAGAGTGTGATCCATGGATGACAACTATGCTGTGTGTTTCCCATCAGAAATGGAGTGAAATCCCAGGCTCTGTGTCTTCCTACAAGCAAGACTTCTTTTCAGGTAAGGGCAGTCACTTTTCAGCTCAAACGAACTACATCGTTCACGGAGCTCAAACGTTTTTCATCTCAACAGACAAGCATTGGATGTTAGAGGGCCAGTGTTTGTATCAGTTTCAGAAGCATAGTTGGACTAGATATGGTCCGTATATGTAGGAAACACCGTTCTTTTGTTCTCAGCAAAATCACGTTTCCTGCTGTCTTAGAGACTCTAGAAAGCAAGAGCATGCTTCTTGCTCTAAAGCAGAGTGTGATCCATGGGTGAGAACTATGCTGTGTGTTTCCCTTCAGAAATGCAGTTAAATCCCAGGCTCTGTGACTTCCTACAAGCAAGACTTCGTTTCAGGTAAGGGCAGTCACTTTTCAGCTCAAAAGAACTACATCGTTCACGGAGCTCACACGTTTCTAATCTTAACAGACAAGCATTGGATGTTATAGGACCAGTGCTTTGTATTAGTTTCAGAAGCAGAGTTGGACTAGATATGGTCTGTATGTGAAGGAAACACCGTTCCTTTGTTCTCACCACACTCACGTTTCCTGCTGTCTTAGAGACTCTAGAAATCAAGAGTGTGCTTCTCGCTCTAAAGCAGAGTGTGATCAATGGATGAGAACTATGCTGTGTGTTTTCCTTCAGAAATGGAGTTAAATCCCAGGCTCTGTGTCTTCCTAGTGGCAAGACTTCTTTTCAGGTAAGGGCAGTCACTTTTTAGCTCAAACGGACTACATCGTTCACGGAGCTCAAACGTTTTTCATCTCAACAGACAAGCATTGGATGTTAGAGGACCTGTGCTTTGTATCAGTTTAAGAAGCAGAGTTGGACTAGATATGGTCCGTATGTGTAGGAAACACTGTTCTTTTATTCTCAGCACACTCATGTTTCCTAGTGTCTTAGAGACTCTAGAAAGCAAGAGCATGCTTCTTGCTCTAAAGCAGCGTGTGATCCATGGATGAGAACTATGCTGTGTGTTTCTCTTCAGAAATGGAGTTAAATGCCAGGCTCTGTGTCTTTCTACAAGCAAGACTTCGTTTCAGGTAAGGGCAGTCACTTTTCAGCTCAAACGAACTACATCGTTCACAAAGCTCACACGTTTCTCTTCATAACAGACAAGCATTGGATGTTAAAGGACCAGTGCTTTGTATCAGTTTCAGAAGCAGAGTTGGACTAGATATGGTCCATATGTGTAGGGAAGACCGTTCTTTTGTTCTCAGCACACACACGTTTCCTGCTGTCTTAGAGACTCTAGAAAGCAAGAGCCTGCTTCTTGTTCTAAAGCAAAGTGGGATCAATGGATGATTACACTGCTGTGTGTTTCACTTCAGAAATGGAGTTAAATCCCAGGCTCTGTGTCTTCCTAGAGGCAAGACTTCGTTTCAGGTAAGGGCAGTCTCTTTTCAGCTCAAACGAACTACGTCGTTCACGAAGCTCACACGTTTCTCATCTCAACAGACAAGCATTGGATGTTAGAGGACCAGTGCTTTGTATCAGTTTCAGAAGCAGAGTTGGACTAGATATGGCCTGCATGTGTAGGAAACACCGTTCTTTTGTTCTCAGCACACACACGTTTCCTGCTGTCTTAGAGACTCTAGAAATCAAGAGTGTGCATCCCGTTCTAAACCAGAGTGTGATCCATGGATGACAACTATGCTGTGTGTTTCCCATCAGAAATGGAGTTAAATCCCAGGCTCTGTGTCTTCCTACAAGCAAGACTTCATTTCAGGTAACGGCAGTCATTTTTCTGCTCAAACGAACTACATCGTTCACGAAGCTCACACGTTTCTCATCTCAACAGACAAGCATTGGATGTTAGAGGACCAGTGCTTTGTATCAGTTTAAGAAGAAGAGTTGGACTAGACATGGTCGGTATGTGTAGGAAACACAGTTCTTTTGTTTTCAGCACACTCACGTTTCCTAGTGTCTTAGAGACTCTAGAAAGCAAGAGCATGCTTCTTGCTCTAAAGCAGAGTGTGATCCATGGATGAGAACTATGCTGTGTGTTTCCCTTCAGGAATGGAGTTCAATCCCAGGCTCTGTGTCTTCCTACAAGCAAGACTTCATTTCAGGTAACGGCAGTCATTTTTCTGCTCAAACGAACTACATAGTTCACGAAGCTCACACGTTTCTCATCTTAACTGACAAGCATTGGATGTTAGAGGAACAGTGCATTGTATCAGTTTCAGAAGCAGATTTGGACTACATATGGTCAGTATGTGTAGGAAACACTGTTCTTTTGTTCTGGGCACACTCAGATTTCCTGCTGTATTAGAGACTCAAGAAATCAAGAGCGTGCTTCTTGCTCTAAAGCAGAGTGTGATCCATGGATGAGAACTATGCTGTGTGTTTTCCTTCAGAAATGGAGTTAAATCCCAGGCTCTGTGTCTTCCTAGTGGCAAGACTTCGTTTCAGGTAAGGGCTGACACTTTTCAGCTCAAACAAACTACATCGTTCACGGAGCTCACACGTTTGTCTTCTTAAGAGACAAGCATTGGATGTTAGAGGACCAGTGCTTTGTATCAGTTTAAGAAGCAGATTTGGACTACATATCGTCAGAATGTGTAGGAAACACCGTTCATTTGTTCTGGGCACCCTCAGATTTCCTGCTGTCTTAGAGACTCTAGAAAGCAAGAGCGTGCTTCTTGCTCTAAAGCAGAGTGTGATCCATGGATATGAACTATGCTGTGTGTTTCCCTTCAGAAATGGAGTTAAATCCCAGGCTCTGTGTCTTCCTACAAGCAAGACTTCGTTTCAGGTAAGGGCAGTCACTTTTCAGCTCAAACGAACTACATCATTCACGAAGCTCACACGTTTGTCATCTCAACAGACAAGCATTGGATGTTAGAGCACCAGTCTTTGTATCAGTTTGAGAAGCAGAGTTGGAGTAGATATGGTCTGCATGTGTAGGAAACACCGTTCTTTTGTTCTCAGCACACTCACGTTTTCTGCTGTCTTAGAGACTCTAGAAATCAAGAGTGTGCTGCTTGCTCTAAATCAGAGTGTGATCCATGGATGACAACTATGCTGTGTGTTTCCCTTCAGAAATGGAGTGAAATCCCAGGCTCTGTGTCTTCCTACAAGCAAGACTTCCTTTCAGGTAAGGGCAGTCACTTTTCAGCTCAAACGAACTACATCGTTCACGGAGCTCAAACGTTTTTCATCTCAACAGACAAGCATTGGATGTTAGAGGACCATTGCTTTGTATCAGTTTCAGAAGCATAGTTGGACTAGATATGGTCCGTATATGTAGGAAACACCGTTCTTTTGTTCTCAGCAAAATCACGTTTCCTGCTGTCTTAGAGACTCTAGAAAGCAAGAGCATGCTTCTTGCTCTAAAGCAGAATGTGATCCATGGGTGAGAACTATGCTGTGTGTTTCCCTTCAGAAATGCAGTTAAATCCCAGGCTCTGTGACTTCCTACAAGCAAGACTTCGTTTCAGGTAAGGGCAGTCACTTTTCAGCTCAAAGGAACTACATCGTTCACGGAGCTTACACGTTTCTAATCTTAACAGACAAGCATTGGATGTTATAGGACCAGTGCTTTGTATTAGTTTCAGAAGCAGAGTTGGACTAGATATGGTCTGTATGTGAAGGAAACACCGTTCCTTTGTTCTCACCACACTCACGTTTCCTGCTGTCTTAGAGACTCTAGAAATCAAGAGTGTGCTTCTCGCTCTAAAGCAGAGTGTGATCAATGGATGAGAACTATGCTGTGTGTTTTCCTTCAGAAATGGAGTTAAATCCCAGGCTCTGTGTCTTCCTAGTGGCAAGACTTCTTTTCAGGTAAGGGCAGTCACTTTTTAGCTCAAACGGACTACATCGTTCACGGAGCTCAAACGTTTTTCATCTCAACAGACAAGCATTGGATGTTAGAGGACCAGTGCTTTGTATCAGTTTAAGAAGCAGAGTTGGACTAGATATGGTCCGTATGTGTAGGAAACACTGTTCTTTTATTCTCAGCACACTCATGTTTCCTAGTGTCTTAGAGACTCTAGAAAGCAAGAGCATGCTTCTTGCTCTAAAGCAGCGTGTGATCCATGGATGAGAACTATGCTGTGTGTTTCTCTTCAGAAATGGAGTTAAATGCCAGGCTCTGTGTCTTTCTACAAGCAAGACTTCGTTTCAGGTAAGGGCAGTCACTTTTCAGCTCAAACGAACTACATCGTTCACAAAGCTCACACGTTTCTCTTCATAACAGACAAGCATTGGATGTTAAAGGACCAGTGCTTTGTATCAGTTTCAGAAGCAGAGTTGGACTAGATATGGTCCGTATGTGTAGGGAAGACCGTTCTTTTGTTCTCAGCACACACACGTTTCCTGCTGTCTTAGAGACTCTAGAAAGCAAGAGCCTGCTTCTTGTTCTAAAGCAGAGTGGGATCAATGGATGATTACACTGCTGTGTGTTTCACTTCAGAAATGGAGTTAAATCCCAGGCTCTGTGTCTTCCTAGAGGCAAGACTTCGTTTCAGGTAAGGGCAGTCTCTTTTCAGCTCAAACGAACTACGTCGTTCACGAAGCTCACACGTTTCTCATCTCAACAGACAAGCATTGGATGTTAGAGGACCAGTGCTTTGTATCAGTTTCAGAAGCAGAGTTGGACTAGATATGGCCTGCATGTGTAGGAAACACCGTTCTTTTGTTCTCAGCACACACACGTTTCCTGCTGTCTTAGAGACTCTAGAAATCAAGAGTGTGCATCCCGTTCTAAACCAGAGTGTGATCCATGGATGACAACTATGCTGTGTGTTTCCCATCAGAAATGGAGTTAAATCCCAGGCTCTGTGTCTTCCTACAAGCAAGACTTCATTTCAGGTAACGGCAGTCATTTTTCTGCTCAAACGAACTACATCGTTCACGAAGCTCACACGTTTCTCATCTCAACAGACAAGCATTGGATGTTAGAGGACCAGTGCTTTGTATCAGTTTAAGAAGAAGAGTTGGACTAGACATGGTCGGTATGTGTAGGAAACACAGTTCTTTTGTTTTCAGCACACTCACGTTTCCTAGTGTCTTAGAGACTCTAGAAAGCAAGAGCATGCTTCTTGCTCTAAAGCAGAGTGTGATCCATGGATGAGAACTATGCTGTGTGTTTCCCTTCAGAAATGGAGTTAAATCCCAGGCTCTGTGTCTTCCTACAAGCAAGACTTCATTTCAGGTAACGGCAGTCATTTTTCTGCTCAAACGAACTACATCGTTCACGAAGCTCACACGTTTCTCATCTTTACTGACAAGCATTGGATGTTAGAGGAACAGTGCATTGTATCAGTTTCAGAAGCAGATTTGGACTACATATGGTCAGTATGTGTAGGAAACACTGTTCTTTTGTTCTGGGCACACTCAGATTTCCTGCTGTATTAGAGACTCAAGAAATCAAGAGCGTGCTTCTTGCTCTAAAGCAGAGTGTGATCCATGGATGAGAACTATGCTGTGTGTTTTCCTTCAGAAATGGAGTTAAATCCCAGGCTCTGTGTCTTCCTAGTGGCAAGACTTCGTTTCAGGTAAGGGCTGACACTTTTCAGCTCAAACAAACTACATCGTTCACGGAGCTCACACGTTTGTCTTCTTAAGAGACAAGCATTGGATGTTAGAGGACCAGTGCTTTGTATCAGTTTAAGAAGCAGATTTGGACTACATATCGTCAGTATGTGTAGGAAACACCGTTCATTTGTTCTGGGCACCCTCAGATTTCCTGCTGTCTTAGAGACTCTAGAAAGCAAGAGCGTGCTTCTTGCTCTAAAGCAGAGTGTGATCCATGGATATGAACTATGCTGTGTGTTTCCCTTCAGAAATGGAGTTAAATCCCAGGCTCTGTGTCTTCCTACAAGCAAGACTTCGTTTCAGGTAAGGGCAGTCACTTTTCAGCTCAAACGAACTACATCATTCACGAAGCTCACACGTTTATCATCTTAACAGACAAGCATTGGATGTTAGAGGACCAGTGCTTTGTATCAGTTTCAGAAGCAGAGTTGGACTACATATGGTCCGTATGTGTAGAAGACACCGTTCTTTTGTTCTCAGCAAAATCATGTTTCCTGCTGTCTTAGAGACTCTAGAAAGCAAGACCATGCTTCTCGCCCTAAATCAGAGTGTGATCCATGGGTGAGAACTATGCTGTGTGTTTCACTTCAGAAATGGAGTAAAATCCCAGGCTCTGTGTCCTCCTACAAGCAAGACTTCGTTTCAGGTAAGGGCAGTCACTTTTCAGCTCAAAGGAAATACACCGTTCACGGAGCTCACAGGTTTCTAATTTTAACAGGCAAGCATTGGATGTTAGAGGACCAGTGCTTTGTATCAGTTTTAGAAGCAGAGTTGGACTAGATATGGTCTGCATGTGTAGGAAACACTGTTCTTTTGTTCTCAGCACACGCACGTTTTCTGCTGTCTTAGATACTCTAGAAATCAAGAGTGTGCTTCTCGCTCTAAAGCAGAGTGTGATCCATGGATGACAACTATGCTTTGTGTTTCCCATCAGAAATGGAGTTAAATCCCAGGCTCTGTGTCTTCCTACAAGCAAGACTTCATTTCAGGTAACGGCAGTCATTTTTCTGCTCAAACGAACTACATCGTTCACGAAGCTCACACGTTTCTCATCTCAACAGACAAGCATTGGATGTTAGAGGACCAGTGCTTTGTATCAGTTTAAGAAGAAGAGTTGGACTAGACATGGTCGGTATGTGTAGGAAACACAGTTCTTTTGTTTTCAGCACACTCACGTTTCCTAGTGTCTTAGAGACTCTAGAAAGCAAGAGCATGCTTCTTGCTCTAAAGCAGAGTGTGATCCATGGATGAGAACTATGCTGTGTGTTTCCCTTCAGAAATGGAGTTAAATCCCAGGCTCTGTGTCTTCCTACAAGCAAGACTTCATTTCAGGTAACGGCAGTCATTTTTCTGCTCAAACGAACTACATCGTTCACGAAGCTCACACGTTTCTCATCTTAACTGACAAGCATTGGATGTTAGAGGAACAGTGGATTGTATCAGTTTCAGAAGCAGATTTGGACTACATATGGTCAGTATGTGTAGGAAACACTGTTCTTTTGTTCTGGGCACACTCAGATTTCCTGCTGTATTAGAGACTCAAGAAATCAAGAGCGTGCTTCTTGCTCTAAAGCAGAGTGTGATCCATGGATGAGAACTATGCTGTGTGTTTTCCTTCAGAAATGGAGTTAAATCCCAGGCTCTGTGTCTTCCTAGTGGCAAGACTTCGTTTCAGGTAAGGGCTGACACTTTTCAGCTCAAACAAACTACATCGTTCACGGAGCTCACACGTTTGTCTTCTTAAGAGACAAGCATTGGATGTTAGAGGACCAGTGCTTTGTATCAGTTTAAGAAGCAGATTTGGACTACATATCGTCAGTATGTGTAGGAAACACCGTTCATTTGTTCTGGGCACCCTCAGATTTCCTGCTGTCTTAGAGACTCTAGAAAGCAAGAGCGTGCTTCTTGCTCTAAAGCAGAGTGTGATCCATGGATATGAACTATGCTGTGTGTTTCCCTTCAGAAATGGAGTTAAATCCCAGGCTCTGTGTCTTCCTACAAGCAAGACTTCGTTTCAGGTAAGGGCAGTCACTTTTCAGCTCAAACGAACTACATCATTCACGAAGCTCACACGTTTATCATCTTAACAGACAAGCATTGGATGTTAGAGGACCAGTGCTTTGTATCAGTTTCAGAAGCAGAGTTGGACTAGATATGGTCCGTATGTGTAGAAGACACCGTTCTTTTGTTCTCAGCAAAATCATGTTTCCTGCTGTCTTAGAGACTCTAGAAAGCAAGACCATGCTTCTCGCCCTAAATCAGAGTGTGATCCATGGGTGAGAACTATGCTGTGTGTTTCACTTCAGAAATGGAGTAAAATCCCAGGCTCTGTGTCCTCCTACAAGCAAGACTTTGTTTCAGGTAAGGGCAGTCACTTTTCAGCTCAAAGGAAATACACCGTTCACGGAGCTCACAGGTTTCTAATCTTAACAGGCAAGCATTGGATGTTAGAGGACCAGTGCTTTGTATCAGTTTTAGAAGCAGAGTTGGACTAGATATGGTCTGCATGTGTAGGAAACACTGTTCTTTTGTTCTCAGCACACGCACGTTTTCTGCTGTCTTAGATACTCTAGAAATCAAGAGTGTGCTTCTCGCTCTAAAGCAGAGTGTGATCCATGGATGACAACTATGCTTTGTGTTTCCCATCAGAAATGGAGTTAAATCCCAGGCTCCGTGTCTTCCTACAAGCAAGACTTCGTTTCAGGTAAGGGCAGTCACTTTTCAGCTCAAACGAACTGCATCGTTCATGGAGCTCAAACGTTTTTCATCTCAACAGACAAGGATTGGATGTTAGAGGACCAGTGCTTTGTATCAGTTTAAGAAGCAGAGTTGGACTAGATATGGTCCGTATGTGTAGGAAACACCGTTCTTTTGTTCTCAGCACACACACGTTTCCTGCTGTCTAGAGACTCTAGAAAGCAAGAACATGCTTCTTGCTCTAAAGCAGAGTGTGACCCATGGATGAGAACTATGCTGTGTGTTTCCCTTCAGAAATGGAGTTAAATCCTAGGCTCTGTGTCTTCCTACAAGCAAGACTTCGTTTCAGGTAAGGGCAGTCATTTTTCTGCTCAAAGGAACTACATCGTTCTCGAAGCTCACACGTTTCTCATATTAACTGACAAGCATTGGATGTTAGAGGAACAGTGCATTGTATCAGTTTCAGAAGCAGATTTGGACTACATATGGTCTGTATGTGTAGGAAACACTGTTCTTTTGTTCTGGGCACACTCAGATTTCCTGCTGTATTAGAGACTCAAGAAATCAAGCGCGTGCTTCTTGCTCTAAAGCAGATTATGATCCATGGATGAGAACTATGCTGTGTGTTTCCCTTCAGAAATGGAGTTAAATCCCAGGCTCTGTGTCTTCCTAGAGGCAAGACTTCGTTTCAGGTAAGGGCAGTCACTTTTCAGCTCAAAATATCTACATCGTTCACGGAGCTCACACGTTTCTCATCTCAACAGACAAGCATTGGATGTTAGAGCACCAGTCTTTGTATCAGTTTCAGAAGCAGAGTTGGAGTAGATATGGTCTGCATGTGTAGGAAACACCGTTCTTTTGTTCTCAGCACACTCACGTTTTCTGCTGTCTTAGAGACTCTAGAAATCAAGAGTGTGCTGCTTGCTCTAAAGCAGAGTGTGATCCATGGATGACAACTATGCTGTGTGTTTCCCATCAGAAATGGAGTTAAATCCCAGGCTCTGTGTCTTCCTACAAGCAAGACTTCTTTTCAGGTAAGGGCAGTCACTTTTTAGCTCAAACGGACTACATCGTTCACGGAGCTCAAACGTTTTTCATCTCAACAGACAAGCATTGGATGTTAGAGGACCAGTGCTTTGTATCAGTTTAAGAAGCAGAGTTGGACTAGATATGGTCCGTATGTGTAGGAAACACTGTTCTTTTATTCTCAGCACACTCATGTTTCCTAGTGTCTTAGAGACTCTAGAAAGCAAGAGCATGCTTCTTGCTCTAAAGCAGCGTGTGATCCATGGATGAGAACTATGCTGTGTGTTTCTCTTCAGAAATGGAGTTAAATGCCAGGCTCTGTGTCTTTCTACAAGCAAGACTTCGTTTCAGGTAAGGGCAGTCATTTTTCTGCTCAAAGGAACTACATCGTTCTCGAAGCTCACACGTTTCTCATCTTAACTGACAAGCATTGGATGTTAGAGGAACAGTGCATTGTATCAGTTTCAGAAGCAGATTTGGACTACATATGGTCTGTATGTGTAGGAAACACTGTTCTTTTGTTCTGGGCACACTCAGATTTCCTGCTGTATTAGAGACTCAAGAAATCAAGCGCGTGCTTCTTGCTCTAAAGCAGATTATGATCCATGGATGAGAACTATGCTGTGTGTTTCCCTTCAGAAATGGAGTTAAATCCCAGGCTCTGTGTCTTCCTAGAGGCAAGACTTCGTTTCAGGTAAGGGCAGTCACTTTTCAGCTCAAAAGATCTACATCGTTCACGGAGCTCACACGTTTCTCATCTCAACAGACAAGCATTGGATGTTAGAGCACCAGTCTTTGTATCAGTTTCAGAAGCAGAGTTGGAGTAGATATGGTATGCATGTGTAGGAAACACCGTTCTTTTGTTCTCAGCACACTCACGTTTTCTGCTGTCTTAGAGACTCTAGAAATCAAGAGTGTGCTGCTTGCTCTAAAGCAGAGTGTGATCCATGGATGACAACTATGCTGTGTGTTTCCCATCAGAAATGGAGTTAAATCCCAGGCTCTGTGTCTTCCTACAAGCAAGACTTCTTTTCAGGTAAGGGCAGTCACTTTTTAGCTCAAACGGACTACATCGTTCACGGAGCTCAAACGTTTTTCATCTCAACAGACAAGCATTGGATGTTAGAGGACCAGTGCTTTGTATCAGTTTAAGAAGCAGAGTTGGACTAGATATGGTCCGTATGTGTAGGAAACACTGTTCTTTTATTCTCAGCACACTCATGTTTCCTAGTGTCTTAGAGACTCTAGAAAGCAAGAGCATGCTTCTTGCTCTAAAGCAGCGTGTGATCCATGGATGAGAACTATGCTGTGTGTTTCTCTTCAGAAATGGAGTTAAATGCCAGGCTCTGTGTCTTTCTACAAGCAAGACTTCGTTTCAGGTAAGGGCAGTCACTTTTCAGCTCAAACGAACTACATCGTTCACAAAGCTCACACGTTTCTCTTCATAACAGACAAGCATTGGATGTTAAAGGACCAGTGCTTTGTATCAGTTTCAGAAGCAGAGTTGGACTAGATATGGTCCGTATGTGTAGGGAAGACCGTTCTTTTGTTCTCAGCACACACACGTTTCCTGCTGTCTTAGAGACTCTAGAAAGCAAGAGCCTGCTTCTTGTTCTAAAGCAGAGTGGGATCAATGGATGATTACACTGCTGTGTGTTTCACTTCAGAAATGGAGTTAAATCCCAGGCTCTGTGTCTTCCTAGAGGCAAGACTTCGTTTCAGGTAAGGGCAGTCTCTTTTCAGCTCAAACGAACTACGTCGTTCACGAAGCTCACACGTTTCTCATCTCAACAGACAAGCATTGGATGTTAGAGGACCAGTGCTTTGTATCAGTTTCAGAAGCAGAGTTGGACTAGATATGGCCTGCATGTGTAGGAAACACCGTTCTTTTGTTCTCAGCACACACACGTTTCCTGCTGTCTTAGAGACTCTAGAAATCAAGAGTGTGCATCCCGTTCTAAACCAGAGTGTGATCCATGGATGACAACTATGCTGTGTGTTTCCCATCAGAAATGGAGTTAAATCCCAGGCTCTGTGTCTTCCTACAAGCAAGACTTCATTTCAGGTAACGGCAGTCATTTTTCTGCTCAAACGAACTATATCGTTCACGAAGCTCACACGTTTCTCATCTCAACAGACAAGCATTGGATGTTAGAGGACCAGTGCTTTGTATCAGTTTAAGAAGAAGAGTTGGTCTAGACATGGTCGGTATGTGTAGGAAACACAGTTCTTTTGTTTTCAGCACACTCACGTTTCCTAGTGTCTTAGAGACTCTAGAAAGCAAGAGCATGCTTCTTGCTCTAAAGCAGAGTGTGATCCATGGATGAGAACTATGCTGTGTGTTTCCCTTCAGAAATGGAGTTAAATCCCAGGCTCTGTGTCTTCCTACAAGCAAGACTTCATTTCAGGTAACGGCAGTCATTTTTCTGCTCAAACGAACTACATCTTTCACGAAGCTCACACGTTTCTCATCTTAACTGACAAGCATTGGATGTTAGAGGAACAGTGCATTGTATCAGTTTCAGAAGCAGGTTTGGACTACATATGGTCAGTATGTGTAGGAAACACTGTTCTTTTGTTCTGGGCACACTCAGATTTCCTGCTGTATTAGAGACTCAAGAAATCAAGAGCGTGCTTCTTGCTCTAAAGCAGAGTGTGATCCATGGATGAGAACTATGCTGTGTGTTTTCCTTCAGAAATGGAGTTAAATCCCAGGCTCTGTGTCTTCCTAGTGGCAAGACTTCGTTTCAGGTAAGGGCTGACACTTTTCAGCTCAAACAAACTACATCGTTCACGGAGCTCACACGTTTGTCTTCTTAAGAGACAAGCATTGGATGTTAGAGGACCAGTGCTTTGTATCAGTTTAAGAAGCAGATTTGGACTACATATCGTCAGTATGTGTAGGAAACACCGTTCATTTGTTCTGGGCACCCTCAGATTTCCTGCTGTCTTAGAGACTCTAGAAAGCAAGAGCGTGCTTCTTGCTCTAAAGCAGAGTGTGATCCATGGATATGAACTATGCTGTGTGTTTCCCTTCAGAAATGGAGTTAAATCCCAGGCTCTGTGTCTTCCTACAAGCAAGACTTCGTTTCAGGTAAGGGCAGTCACTTTTCAGCTCAAACGAACTACATCGTTCACGAAGCTCACACGTTTCTCATCTTAACAGACAAGCATTGGATGTTAGAGGACCAGTGCTTTGTATCAGTTTCAGAAGCAGAGTTGGACTAGATATGGTCCGTATGTGTAGAAGACACCGTTCTTTTGTTCTCAGCAAAATCATGTTTCCTGCTGTCTTAGAGACTCTAGAAAGCAAGACCATGCTTCTCGCCCTAAATCAGAGTGTGATCCATGGGTGAGAACTATGCTGTGTGTTTCACTTCAGAAATGGAGTAAAATCCCAGGCTCTATGTCCTCCTACAAGCAAGACTTCGTTTCAGGTAAGGGCAGTCACTTTTCAGCTCAAAGGAAATACACCGTTCACGGAGCTCACAGGTTTCTAATCTTAACAGGCAAGCATTGGATGTTAGAGGACCAGTGCTTTGTATCAGTTTTAGAAGCAGAGTTGGACTAGATATGGTCTGCATGTGTAGGAAACACTGTTCTTTTGTTCTCAGCACACGCACGTTTTCTGCTGTCTTAGAGACTCTAGAAATCAAGAGTGTGCTTCTCGCTCTAAAGCAGAGTGTGATCCATGGATGACAACTATGCTTTGTGTTTCCCATCAGAAATGGAGTTAAATCCCAGGCTCTGTGTCTTCCTACAAGCAAGACTTCGTTTCAGGTAAGGGCAGTCACTTTTCAGCTCAAACGAACTACATCGTTCATGGAGCTCAAACGTTTTTCATCTCAACAGACAAGGATTGGATGTTAGAGGACCAGTGCTTTGTATCAGTTTAAGAAGCAGAGTTGGACTAGATATGGTCCGTATGTGTAGGAAACACCGTTCTTTTGTTCTCAGCACACACACGTTTCCTGCTGTCTAGAGACTCTAGAAAGCAAGAGCATGCTTCTTGCTCTAAAGCAGAGTGTGACCCATGGATGAGAACTATGCTGTGTGTTTCCCTTCAGAAATGGAGTTAAATCCTAGGCTCTGTGTCTTCCTACAAGCAAGACTTCGTTTCAGGTAAGGGCAGTCATTTTTCTGCTCAAAGGAACTACATCGTTCTCGAAGCTCACACGTTTCTCATCTTAACTGACAAGCATTGGATGTTAGAGGAACAGTGCATTGTATCAGTTTCAGAAGCAGATTTGGACTACATATGGTCTGTATGTGTAGGAAACACTGTTCTTTTGTTCTGGGCACACTCAGATTTCCTGCTGTATTAGAGACTCAAGAAATCAAGCGCGTGCTTCTTGCTCTAAAGCAGATTATGATCCATGGATGAGAACTATGCTGTGTGTTTCCCTTCAGAAATGGAGTTAAATCCCAGGCTCTGTGTCTTCCTAGAGGCAAGACTTCGTTTCAGGTAAGGGCAGTCACTTTTCAGCTCAAAAGATCTACATCGTTCACGGAGCTCACACGTTTGTCATCTCAACAGACAAGCATTGGATGTTAGAGCACCAGTCTTTGTATCAGTTTGAGAAGCAGAGTTGGAGTAGATATGGTCTGCATGTGTAGGAAACACCGTTCTTTTGTTCTCAGCACACTCACGTTTTCTGCTGTCTTAGAGACTCTAGAAATCAAGAGTGTGCTGCTTGCTCTAAAGCAGAGTGTGATCCATGGATGACAACTATGCTGTGTGTTTCCCATCAGAAATGGAGTTAAATCCCAGGCTCTGTGTCTTCCTACAAGCAAGACTTCTTTTCAGGTAAGGGCAGTCACTTTTTAGCTCAAACGGACTACATCGTTCACGGAGCTCAAACGTTTTTCATCTCAACAGACAAGCATTGGATGTTAGAGGACCAGTGCTTTGTATCAGTTTAAGAAGCAGAGTTGGACTAGATATGGTCCGTATGTGTAGGAAACACTGTTCTTTTATTCTCAGCACACTCATGTTTCCTAGTGTCTTAGAGACTCTAGAAAGCAAGAGCATGCTTCTTGCTCTAAAGCAGCGTGTGATCCATGGATGAGAACTATGCTGTGTGTTTCTCTTCAGAAATGGAGTTAAATGCCAGGCTCTGTGTCTTTCTACAAGCAAGACTTCGTTTCAGGTAAGGGCAGTCATTTTTCTGCTCAAAGGAACTACATCGTTCTCGAAGCTCACACGTTTCTCATCTTAACTGACAAGCATTGGATGTTAGAGGAACAGTGCATTGTATCAGTTTCAGAAGCAGATTTGGACTACATATGGTCTGTATGTGTAGGAAACACTGTTCTTTTGTTCTGGGCACACTCAGATTTCCTGCTGTATTAGAGACTCAAGAAATCAAGCGCGTGCTTCTTGCTCTAAAGCAGATTATGATCCATGGATGAGAACTATGCTGTGTGTTTCCCTTCAGAAATGGAGTTAAATCCCAGGCTCTGTGTCTTCCTAGAGGCAAGACTTCGTTTCAGGTAAGGGCAGTCACTTTTCAGCTCAAAAGATCTACATCGTTCACGGAGCTCACACGTTTCTCATCTCAACAGACAAGCATTGGATGTTAGAGCACCAGTCTTTGTATCAGTTTCAGAAGCAGAGTTGGAGTAGATATGGTATGCATGTGTAGGAAACACCGTTCTTTTGTTCTCAGCACACTCACGTTTTCTGCTGTCTTAGAGACTCTAGAAATCAAGAGTGTGCTGCTTGCTCTAAAGCAGAGTGTGATCCATGGATGACAACTATGCTGTGTGTTTCCCATCAGAAATGGAGTTAAATCCCAGGCTCTGTGTCTTCCTACAAGCAAGACTTCTTTTCAGGTAAGGGCAGTCACTTTTTAGCTCAAACGGACTACATCGTTCACGGAGCTCAAACGTTTTTCATCTCAACAGACAAGCATTGGATGTTAGAGGACCAGTGCTTTGTATCAGTTTAAGAAGCAGAGTTGGACTAGATATGGTCCGTATGTGTAGGAAACACTGTTCTTTTATTCTCAGCACACTCATGTTTCCTAGTGTCTTAGAGACTCTAGAAAGCAAGAGCATGCTTCTTGCTCTAAAGCAGCGTGTGATCCATGGATGAGAACTATGCTGTGTGTTTCTCTTCAGAAATGGAGTTAAATGCCAGGCTCTGTGTCTTTCTACAAGCAAGACTTCGTTTCAGGTAAGGGCAGTCACTTTTCAGCTCAAACGAACTACATCGTTCACAAAGCTCACACGTTTCTCTTCATAACAGACAAGCATTGGATGTTAAAGGACCAGTGCTTTGTATCAGTTTCAGAAGCAGAGTTGGACTAGATATGGTCCGTATGTGTAGGGAAGACCGTTCTTTTGTTCTCAGCACACACACGTTTCCTGCTGTCTTAGAGACTCTAGAAAGCAAGAGCCTGCTTCTTGTTCTAAAGCAGAGTGGGATCAATGGATGATTACACTGCTGTGTGTTTCACTTCAGAAATGGAGTTAAATCCCAGGCTCTGTGTCTTCCTAGAGGCAAGACTTCGTTTCAGGTAAGGGCAGTCTCTTTTCAGCTCAAACGAACTACGTCGTTCACGAAGCTCACACGTTTCTCATCTCAACAGACAAGCATTGGATGTTAGAGGACCAGTGCTTTGTATCAGTTTCAGAAGCAGAGTTGGACTAGATATGGCCTGCATGTGTAGGAAACACCGTTCTTTTGTTCTCAGCACACACACGTTTCCTGCTGTCTTAGAGACTCTAGAAATCAAGAGTGTGCATCCCGTTCTAAACCAGAGTGTGATCCATGGATGACAACTATGCTGTGTGTTTCCCATCAGAAATGGAGTTAAATCCCAGGCTCTGTGTCTTCCTACAAGCAAGACTTCATTTCAGGTAACGGCAGTCATTTTTCTGCTCAAACGAACTATATCGTTCACGAAGCTCACACGTTTCTCATCTCAACAGACAAGCATTGGATGTTAGAGGACCAGTGCTTTGTATCAGTTTAAGAAGAAGAGTTGGTCTAGACATGGTCGGTATGTGTAGGAAACACAGTTCTTTTGTTTTCAGCACACTCACGTTTCCTAGTGTCTTAGAGACTCTAGAAAGCAAGAGCATGCTTCTTGCTCTAAAGCAGAGTGTGATCCATGGATGAGAACTATGCTGTGTGTTTCCCTTCAGAAATGGAGTTAAATCCCAGGCTCTGTGTCTTCCTACAAGCAAGACTTCATTTCAGGTAACGGCAGTCATTTTTCTGCTCAAACGAACTACATCGTTCACGAAGCTCACACGTTTCTCATCTTAACTGACAAGCATTGGATGTTAGAGGAACAGTGCATTGTATCAGTTTCAGAAGCAGGTTTGGACTACATATGGTCAGTATGTGTAGGAAACACTGTTCTTTTGTTCTGGGCACACTCAGATTTCCTGCTGTATTAGAGACTCAAGAAATCAAGAGCGTGCTTCTTGCTCTAAAGCAGAGTGTGATCCATGGATGAGAACTATGCTGTGTGTTTTCCTTCAGAAATGGAGTTAAATCCCAGGCTCTGTGTCTTCCTAGTGGCAAGACTTCGTTTCAGGTAAGGGCTGACACTTTTCAGCTCAAACAAACTACATCGTTCACGGAGCTCACACGTTTGTCTTCTTAAGAGACAAGCATTGGATGTTAGAGGACCAGTGCTTTGTATCAGTTTAAGAAGCAGATTTGGACTACATATCGTCAGTATGTGTAGGAAAGACCGTTCATTTGTTCTGGGCACCCTCAGATTTCCTGCTGTCTTAGAGACTCTAGAAAGCAAGAGCGTGCTTCTTGCTCTAAAGCAGAGTGTGATCCATGGATATGAACTATGCTGTGTGTTTCCCTTCAGAAATGGAGTTAAATCCCAGGCTCTGTGTCTTCCTACAAGCAAGACTTCGTTTCAGGTAAGGGCAGTCACTTTTCAGCTCAAACGAACTACATCGTTCACGAAGCTCACACGTTTCTCATCTTAACAGACAAGCATTGGATGTTAGAGGACCAGTGCTTTGTATCAGTTTCAGAAGCAGAGTTGGACTAGATATGGTCCGTATGTGTAGAAGACACCGTTCTTTTGTTCTCAGCAAAATCATGTTTCCTGCTGTCTTAGAGACTCTAGAAAGCAAGACCATGCTTCTCGCCCTAAATCAGAGTGTGATCCATGGGTGAGAACTATGCTGTGTGTTTCACTTCAGAAATGGAGTAAAATCCCAGGCTCTATGTCCTCCTACAAGCAAGACTTCGTTTCAGGTAAGGGCAGTCACTTTTCAGCTCAAAGGAAATACACCGTTCACGGAGCTCACAGGTTTCTAATCTTAACAGGCAAGCATTGGATGTTAGAGGACCAGTGCTTTGTATCAGTTTTAGAAGCAGAGTTGGACTAGATATGGTCTGCATGTGTAGGAAACACTGTTCTTTTGTTCTCAGCACACGCACGTTTTCTGCTGTCTTAGAGACTCTAGAAATCAAGAGTGTGCTTCTCGCTCTAAAGCAGAGTGTGATCCATGGATGACAACTATGCTTTGTGTTTCCCATCAGAAATGGAGTTAAATCCCAGGCTCCGTGTCTTCCTACAAGCAAGACTTCGTTTCAGGTAAGGGCAGTCAGTTTTCAGCTCAAACGAACTACATCGTTCATGGAGCTCAAACGTTTTTCATCTCAACAGACAAGCATTGGATGTTAGAGCACCAGTCTTTGTATCAGTTTGAGAAGCAGAGTTGGAGTAGATATGGTTTGCATGTGTAGTTAACACCGTTCTTTTGTTCTCAGCACACTCACGTTTTCTGCTGTCTTAGAGACTCTAGAAATCAAGAGTGTGCTGCTTGCTCTAAAGCAGAGTGTGATCCATGGATGACAACTATGCTGTGTGTTTCCCATCAGAAATGGAGTTAAATCCAAGGCTCTGTGTCTTCCTACAAGCAAGACTTCTTTTCAGGTAAGGGCAGTCACTTTTCAGCTCAAACGAACTACATCGTTCACGGAGCTCAAACGTTTTTCATCTCAACAGACAAGCATTGGATGTTAGAGGACCAGTGCTTTGTATCAGTTTAAGAAGCAGAGTTGGACTAGATACGGTCCGTATGTGTAGGAAACACTGTTCTTTTATTCTCAGCACACTCATGTTTCCTAGTGTCTTAGAGACTCTAGAAAGCAAGAGCATGCTTCTTGCTCTAAAGCAGCGTGTGATCCATGGATGAGAACTATGCTGTTTGTTTCTCTTCAGAAATGGAGTTAAATGCCAGGCTCTGTGTCTTTCTACAAGCAAGACTTCGTTTCAGGTAAGGGCAGTCACTTTTCAGCTCAAACGAACTACATCGTTCACAAAGCTCACACGTTTCTCTTCATAACAGACAAGCATTGGATGTTAAAGGACCAGTGCTTTGTATCAGTTTTAGAAGCAGAGTTGGACTAGATATGGTCTGCATGTGTAGGAAACACCGTTCTTTTGTTCTCAGCACACGCACGTTTTCTGCTGTCTTAGAGACTCTAGAAATCAAGAGTGTGCTTCTCGCTCTAAAGCAGAGTGTGACCCATGGATGAGAACTATGCTGTGTGTTTCCCTTCAGAAATGGAGTTAAATCCTAGGCTCTGTGTCTTCCTACAAGCAAGTCTTCGTTTCAGGTAAGGGCAGTCATTTTTCTACTCAAAGGAACTACATCGTTCACGAAGCTCACACGTTTCTCATCTTAACTGACAAGCATTGGATGTTTGAGGAACAGTGCATTGTATCAGTTTCAGAAGCAGATTTGGACTACATATGGTCTGTATGTGTAGGAAACACTGTTCTTTTGTTCTGGGCACACTCAGATTTCCTGCTGTATTAGAGACTCAAGAAATCAAGCGCGTGCTTCTTGCTCTAAAGCAGAGTATGATCCATGGATGAGAACTATGCTGTGTGTTTCCCTTCAGAAATGGAGTTAAATCCCAGGCTCTGTGTCTTCCTAGAGGCAAGACTTCGTTTCAGGTAAGGGCAGTCACTTTTCAGCTCAAAGGATCTACGTCATTCACGAAGCTCACACGTTTCTCATCTCAACAGACGAGCATTGGTGTTAGAGGACCAGTGCTTTGTATCAGATTAAGAAGCAGAGTTGGACTAGATATGGTCGGTATGTGTAGGAAACACAGTTCTTTTGTTCTGGGCACACTCAGATTTCCTGCTATATTAGAGACTCTAGAAAGCAAGAGCTTGCATCTTGATGTAAAGCAGAGTGTGATCCATGGGTGAGAACTATGCTGTGTGTTTCCCTTCAGAAATGCAGCTAAATCCCAGGCTCTGTGTCTTCCTACAAGCAAGACTTCGTTTCAGGTAAGGGCAGTCACTTTTCAGCTCAAAGGAACTACATCGTTCACGGAGCTCACACGTTTCTAATCTTAACAGACAAGCATTGGATGTTAGAGCACGAGTGCTTTGTATCAGTTTCAGAAGCAGAGTTGGACTAGATATGGTCCGTATGTGTAGGAAACACCGTTATTTTGTTCTCAGCACACACATGTTTCCTGCTGTCTAGAGACTCTAGAAAGCAAGAGCATGCTTCTTGCTCTAAAGTAGAGTGTGATCCATGGATGAGAACTATGCTGTGTGTTTCTCTTCAGAAATGGAGTTAAATCCCAGGCTCTGTGTCTTCCTACAAGCAAGACTTCGTTTCAGGTAAGGGCAGTCATTTTTCTGCTCAAACGAACTACATTGTTCACGAAGCTCACACGTTTCTCATCTTAACTGACAAGCATTGGATGTTACAGGAACAGTGCATTGTATCAGTTTCAGAAGCAGATTTGGACTACATATGGTCTGTATGTGTAGGAAACACCGTTCTTTTGTTCTGGGCACACTCAGATTTCCTGCTGTATTAGAGACTCAAGAAATCAAGAGCGTGCTTCTTGCTCTAAAGCAGAGTGTGATCCATGGATGAGAACTATGCTGTGTGTTTCCCTTCAGAAATGGAGTTAAATCCCAGGCTCTGTGTCTTCCAAGAGGGAAGACTTCGTTTCAGGTAAGGGCTGACACTTTTCAGCTCAAACAAACTACATCGTTCACGGAGCTCACACGTTTGTCTTCTTAAGAGACAAGCATTGGATGTTAGAGGACCAGTGCTTTGTATCAGTTTAAGAAGCAGATTTGGACTACATATCGTCAGTATGTGTAGGAAACACCGTTCATTTGTTCTGGGCACCCTCAGATTTCCTGCTGTCTTAGAGACTCTAGAAAGCAAGAGCGTGCTTCTTGCTCTAAAGCAGAGTGTGATCAATGGATATGAACTATGCTGTGTGTTTCCCTTCAGAAATGGAGTTAAATCCCAGGCTCTGTGTCTTCCTACAAGCAAGACTTCGTTTCAGGTAAGGGCAGTCACTTTTCAGCTCAAACGAACTACATCGTTCACGAAGCTCACACGTTTCTCATCTTAACAGACAAGCATTGGATGTTAGAGGACCAGTGCTTTGTATCAGTTTCAGAAGCAGAGTTGGACTAGATATGGTCCTTATGTGTAGAAGACACCGTTCTTTTGTTCTCAGCAAAATCATGTTTCCTGCTGTATTAGAGACTCTAGAAAGCAAGAGCATGCTTCTCGCCCTAAAGCAGAGTGTGATCCATGGGTGAGAACTATGCTGTGTGTTTCACTTCAGAAATGGAGTAAAATCCCAGGCTCTGTGTCCTCCTACTAGCAAGACTTCGTTTCAGGTAAGGGCAGTCACTTTTCAGCTCAAAGGAAATACACCGTTCATGGAGCTCACAGGTTTCTAATCTTAACAGGCAATAATTGGATGTTAGAGGACCAGTGCTTTGTATCAGTTTTAGAAGCAGAGTTGGACTAGATATGGTCTGCATGTGTAGGAAACACCGTTCTTTTGTTCTCAGCACACGCACGTTTTCTGCTGTCTTAGAGACTCTAGAAATCAAGAGTGTGCTTCTCGCTCTAAAGCAGAGTGTGACCCATGGATGAGAACTATGCTGTGTGTTTCCCTTCAGAAATGGAGTTAAATCCTAGGCTCTGTGTCTTCCTACAAGCAAGTCTTCGTTTCAGGTAAGGGCAGTCATTTTTCTGCTCAAAGGAACTACATCGTTCACGAAGCTCACACGTTTCTCATCTTAACTGACAAGCATTGGATTTTAGAGGAACAGTGCATTGTATCAGTTTCAGAAGCAGATTTGGACTACATATGGTCTGTATGTGTAGGAAACACTGTTCTTTTGTTCTGGGCACACTCAGATTTCCTGCTGTATTAGAGACTCAAGAAATCAAGCGCGTGCTTCTTGCTCTAAAGCAGAGTATGATCCATGGATGAGAACTATGCTGTGTGTTTCCCTTCAGAAATGGAGTTAAATCCCAGGCTCTGTGTCTTCCTAGAGGCAAGACTTCGTTTCAGGTAAGGGCAGTCACTTTTCAGCTCAAAGGAACTACGTCATTCACGAAGCTCACACGTTTCTCATCTCAACAGACGAGCATTGGTGTTAGAGGACCAGTGCTTTGTATCAGTTTAAGAAGCAGAGTTGGACTAGATATGGTCGGTATGTGTAGGAAACACAGTTCTTTTGTTCTGGGCACACTCAGATTTCCTGCTGTATTAGAGACTCTAGAAAGCAAGAGCGTGCATCTTGATGTAAAGCAGAGTGTGATCCATGGGTGAGAACTATGCTGTGTGTTTCCCTTCAGAAATGCAGCTAAATCCCAGGCTCTGTGTCTTCCTACAAGCAAGACTTCGTTTCAGGTAAGGGCAGTCACTTTTCAGCTCAAAGGAACTACATCGTTCACGGAGCTCACACGTTTCTAATCTTAACAGACAAGCATTGGATGTTAGAGCACGAGTGCTTTGTATCAGTTTCAGAAGCAGAGTTGGACTAGAAATGGTCCGTATGTGTAGGAAACACCGTTATTTTGTTCTCAGCACACACATGTTTCCTGCTGTCTAGAGACTCTAGAAAGCAAGAGCATGCTTCTTGCTCTAAAGTAGAGTGTGATCCATGGATGAGAACTATGCTGTGTGTTTCCCTTCAGAAATGGAGTTAAATCCCAGGCTCTGTGTCTTCCTACAAGCAAGACTTCGTTTCAGGTAAGGGCAGTCATTTTTCTGCTCAAACGAACTACATTGTTCACGAAGCTCACACGTTTCTCATCTTAACTGACAAGCATTGGATGTTAGAGGAACAGTGCATTGTATCAGTTTCAGAAGCAGATTTGGACTACATATGGTCTGTATGTGTAGGAAACACCGTTCTTTTGTTCTGGGCACAGTCATATTTCCTGCTGTATTAGAGACTCAAGAAATCAAGAGCGTGCTTCTTGCTCTAAAGCAGAGTGTGTTCCATGGATGAGAACTATGCTGTGTGTTTCCCTTCAGAAATGGAGTTAAATCCCAGGCTCTGTGTCTTCCAAGAGGGAAGACTTCGTTTCAGTTAAGGGCAGTCACTTTTCAACTCAAACGAACTACATCGTTCACGAAGCTCACACGTTTCTCATCTTAACTGACAAGCATTGGATGTTAGAGGAACAGTGCTTTGTATTAGTTTCAGAAGCAGAGTTGGACTAGATATGGTCCATATGTGTAGGAAACACCGTTCCTTTGTTCTCACCACACTCACGTTTCCTGCTGTCTTAGAGAATCTAGAAATAAAGAGTGTGCTTCTCGCTCTAAAGCAGAGTGTGATCCATGGATGAGAACTATGCTGTGTGTTTCCCTTCAGAAATGGAGTTAAATCCCAGGCTCTGTGTCTTCCTACAAGCAAGACTTCGTTTCAGGTAAGGGCAGTCACTTTTCAGCTCAAACGAACTACATCGTTCACGAAGCTCACACGTTTCTCATCTTAACAGACAAGCAATGGATGTTAGAGCACCAGTGCTTTGTATCAGTTTCAGAAGCAGAGTTGGACTAGATATGGTCCGTATGTGTAGGAAACACCGTTCTTTTGTTCTCAGCACACACATGTTTCCTGCTGTCTAGAGACTCTAGAAAGCAAGAGCATGCTTCTTGCTCTAAAGCAGAGTGTGATCCATGGATGAGAACTATGCTGTGTGTTTCCCTTCAGAAATGGAGTTAAATCCCAGGCTCTGTGTCTTCCTACAAGCAAGACTTCGTTTCAGGTAAGGGCAGTCATTTTTCTGCTCAAACGAACTACATTGTTCACGAAGCTCACACGTTTCTCATCTTAACTGACAAGCATTGGATGTTAGAGGAACAGTTCATTGTATCAGTTTCAGAAGCAGATTTGGACTATATATGGTTTGTATGTGTAGGAAACACCGTTCTTTTGTTCTGGGAACACTCAGATTTCCTGCTGTATTAGAGACTCAAGAAATCAAGAGCGTGCTTCTTGCTCTAAAGCAGAGTGTGTTCCATGGATGAGAACTATGCTGTGTGTTTCCCTTCAGAAATGGAGTTAAATCCCAGGCTCTGTGTCTTCCTAGAGGCAAGACTTCGTGTCAGTTAAGGGCAGTCACTTTTCAGCTCAAACGAACTACATCATTCACGAAGCTCACACGTTTCTCATCTTAACAGACAAGCATTGGATGTTAGAGCACCAGTGCTTTGTATCAGTTTCAGAAGCAGAGTTGGACTAGATATGGTCCGTATGTGTAGGAAACACCGTTCTTTTGTTCTCAGCACACTCACGTTTCCTGCTGTCTAGAGACTCTAGAAAGCAAGAGCGTGCTTCTTGTTCTAAAGCAGAGTGTGATCAATGGATGAGAACACTGCTGTGTGTTTCACTTCAGAAATGGAGTTAAATCCCAGGCTCTGTGTCTTCCTACAAGCAAGACTTCATTTCAGGTAACAGCAGTCATTTTTCTGCTCAAACGAACTACATCGTTCACGAAGCTCACACGTTTCTCATCTTAACTGACAAGCATTGGATGTTAGAGGAACAGTGCATTGTATCAGTTTCAGAAGCAGATTTGGACTACATATGGTCTGTATGTGTAGGAAACACCGTTCTTTTGTTCTCGGCACACTCAGATTTCCTGCTGTATTAGAGACTCTAGAAAGCAAGAGCATGCATCTTGATGTAAAGCAGAGTGTGATCCATGGGTGAGAACTATGCTGTGTGTTTCCCTTCAGAAATGCAGTTAAATCCCAGGCTCTGTGTCTTCCTACAAGAAAGACTTCGTTTCAGGTAAGGGCAGTCACTTTTCAGCTCAAAGGAACTACATCGTTCACGGAGCTCACACGTTTCTAATCTTAACAGACAAGCATTGGATGTTATAGGACCAGTGCTTTGTATTAGTTTCAGAAGCAGAGTTGGACTAGATATGGTCCGTATGTGTAGGAAACACCGTTCCTTTGTTCTCACCACACTCACGTTTCCTGCTGTCTTAGAGAATCTAGAAATCAAGAGTGTGCTTCTCGCTCTAAAGCAGAGTGTGATCCATGGATGAGAACTATGCTGTGTGTTTCCCTTCAGAAATGGAGTTAAATCCCAGGCTCTGTGTCTTCCTACAAGCAAGACTTCGTTTCAGGTAAGGGCAGTCACTTTTCAGTTCAAACGAACTACATCGTTCACGAAGCTCACACGTTTCTCATCTTAACAGACAAGCAATGGATGTTAGAGCACCAGTGCTTTGTATCAGTTTCAGAAGCAGAGTTGGACTAGATATGGTCCGTATGTGTAGGAAACACCGTTCTTTTGTTCTCAGCACACACATGTTTCCTGCTGTCTAGAGACTCTAGAAAGCAAGAGCATGCTACTTGCTCTAAAGCAGAGTGTGATCCATGGATGAGAACTATGCTGTGTGTTTCCATTCAGAAATGGAGTTAAATCCCAGGCTCTGTGTCTTCCTACAAGCAAGACTTCGTTTCAGGTAAGGGCAGTCATTTTTCTGCTCAAACGAACTACATTGTTCACGAAGCTCACACGTTTCTCTTCTTAACTGACAAGCATTGGATGTTAGAGGAACAGTGCATTGTAACAGTTTCAGAAGCAGATTTGGACTATATATGGTTTGTATGTGTAGGAAACACCGTTCTTTTGTTCTGGGAACACTCAGATTTCCTGCTGTATTAGAGACTCAAGAAATCAAGAGCGTGCTTCTTGCTCTAAAGCAGAGTGTGTTCCATGGATGAGAACTATGCTGTGTGTTTCCCTTCAGAAATGGAGTTAAATCCCAGGCTCTGTGTCTTCCTAGAGGCAAGACTTCGTGTCAGTTAAGGGTAGTCACTTTTCAGCTCAAACGAACTACATCGTTCACGAAGCTCACACGTTTCTCATCTTAACAGACAAGCATTGGATGTTAGAGCACCAGTGCTTTGTATCAGTTTCAGAAGCAGAGTTGGACTAGATATGGTCCGTATGTGTAGGAAACACCGTTCTTTTGTTCTCAGCACACTCACGTTTCCTGCTGTCTAGAGACTCTAGAAAGCAAGAGCGTGCTTCTTGTTCTAAAGCAGAGTGTGATCAATGGATGAGAACACTGCTGTGTGTTTCACTTCAGAAATGGAGTTAAATCCCAGGCTCTGTGTCTTCCTACAAGCAAGACTTCATTTCAGGTAACGGCAGTCATTTTTCTGCTCAAACGAACTACATCGTTCACGAAGCTCACACGTTTCTCATCTTAACTGACAAGCATTGGATGTTAGAGGAACAGTGCACTGTATCAGTTTCAGAAGCAGATTTGGACTACATATGGTCTGTATGTGTAGGAAACACCGTTCTTTTGTTCTGGGCACACTCAGATTTCATGCTGTATTAGAGACTCTAGAAAGCAAGGGCGTGCATCTTGATGTAAAGCAGAGTGTGATCCATGGGTGAGAACTATGCTGTGTGTTTCCCTTCAGAAATGCAGTTAAATCCCAGGCTCTGTGTCTTCCTACAAGCAAGACTTCGTTTCAGGTAAGGGCAGTCACTTTTCAGCTCAAAGGAACTACATCGTTCACGGAGCTCAGACGTTTCTAATCTTAACAGACAAGCATTGGATGTTATAGGACCAGTGCTTTGTATTAGTTTCAGAAGCAGAGTTGGACTAGATATGGTCCGTATGTGAAGGAAACACCGTTCCTTTGTTCTCACCACAATCACGTTTCCTGCTGTCTTAGAGACTCTAGAAATCAAGAGTGTGCTTCTCGCTCTAAAGAGGAGTGTGATCAATGGATGAGAACTATGCTGTGTGTTTTCCTTCAGAAATGGAGTTAAATCCCAGGCTCTGTGTCTTCCTACAAGCAAGACTTCGTTTCAGGTAAGGGTAGCCTTTTTTCAGCTCAAACGATCTACATCGTTCACGGAGCTCACACGTTTCTCATCTCAAGAGACAAGCATTAGATGTTAGAGCACCAGTCTTTGTATCAGTTTCAGAAGCAGAGTTGGAGTAGATATGGTCTGCATGTGTAGGAAACACCGTTCTTTTGTTCTCAGCACACTCACGTTTTCTGCTGTCTTAGAGACTCTAGAAATCAAGAGTGTGCTGCTTGCTCTAAAGCAGAGTGTGATCCATGGATGACAACTATGCTGTGTGTTTCCCATCAGAAATGGAGTTAAATCCCAGGCTCTGTGTCTTCCTACAAGCAAGACTTCGTTTCAGGTAAGGGCAGTCACTTTTCAGCTCAAACGAACTACATCGTTCACGGAGCTCAAACGTTTTTCATCTCAACAGACAAGCATTGGATGTTAGAGGACCAGTGCTTTGTATCAGTTTAAGAAGCAGAGTTGGACTAGATACGGTCCGTATGTGTAGGAAACACTGTTCTTTTATTCTCAGCACACTCACGTTTCCTAGTGTCTTAGAGACTCTAGAAAGCAAGAGCATGCTTCTTGCTCTAAAGCAGCGTGTGATCCATGGATGAGAACTATGCTGTGTGTTTCTCTTCAGAAATGGAGTTAATTGCCAGGCTCTGTGTCTTTCTACAAGCAAGACTTCGTTTCAGGTAAGGGCAGTCACTTTTCAGCTCAAACGAACTACATCGTTTACAAAGCTCACACGTTTCTCTTCATAACAGACAAGCATTGGATGTTAAAGGACCAGTGCTTTGTATCAGTTTCAGAAGCAGAGTTGGACTAGATATGGTCCGTATGTGTAGGGAACACCGTTCTTTTGTTCTCAGCACACACACGTTTCCTGCTGTCTTAGAGACTCTAGAAAGCAAGAGCGTGCTTCTTGTTCTAAAGCAGAGTGGGATCAATGGATGATTACACTGCTGTGTGTTTCACTTCAGAAATGGAGTTAAAACCCAGGCTCTGTGTCTTCCTAGAGGCAAGACTTCGTTTCAGGTAAGGGCAGTCTCTTTTCAGCTCAAACGAACTACGTCGTTCACGAAGCTCACACGTTTCTCATCTCAAGAGACAAGCATTGGATGTTAGAGGACCAGTGCTTTGTATCAGTTTCAGAAGCAGAGTTGGACTAGATATGGTCTGCATGTGTAGGAAACACCGTTCTTTTGTTCTCAGCACACTCACGTTTCCTGCTGTCTTAGAGACTCTAGAAATCAAGAGTGTGCATCCCGTTCTAAACCAGAGTGTGATCCATGGATGACAACTATGCTGTGTGTTTCCCATCAGAAATGGAATTAAATCCCAGGCTCTTTGTCTTCCTACAAGCAAGACTTCGTTTCAGGTAAGGGCAGTCACTTTTCAGCTCAAAAGAACTACTTTGTTCACGGAGCTCACACGTTTCTCATCTCAACAGACAAGCATTGGATGTTAGAGGAACAGTGCATTGTATCAGTTTCAGAAGCAGATTTGGACTACATATGGTCTGTATGTGTAGGAAACACTGTTCTTTTGTTCTGGGTACACTCAGATTTCCTGCTGTATTAGAGACTCAAGAAATCAAGAGCGTGCTTCTTGCTCTAAAGCAGAGTGTGATCCATGGATGAGAACTATGCTGTGTGTTTCCCTTCAGAAATGGAGTTAAATCCCAGGCTCTGTGTCTTCCTACAAGCAAGACTTCGTTTCAGTTAAGGGCAGTCACTTTTCAGCTCAAAGGAACTACATCGTTCACGGAGCTCACACGTTTCTAATCTTAACAGACAAGCATTGGATGTTATAGGACCAGTGCTTTGTATTAGTTTCAGAAGCAGAGTTGGACTAGATATGGTCCGTATGTGTAGGAAACACCGTTCCTTTGTTCTCACCACACTCACGTTTCCTGCTGTCTTAGAGAATCTAGAAATCAAGAGTGTGCTTCTCGCTCTAAAGCAGAGTGTGATCCATGGATGAGAACTATGCTGTGTGTTTCCCTTCAGAAATGGAGTTAAATCCCAGGCTCTGTGTCTTCCTACAAGCAAGACTTCGTTTCAGGTAAGGGCAGTCACTTTTCAGCTCAAACGAACTACATCGTTAACGAAGCTCACACGTTTCTCATCTTAACAGACAAGCAATGGATGTTAGAGCACCAGTGCTTTGTATCAGTTTCAGAAGCAGAGTTGGACTAGATATGGTCCGTATGTGTAGGAAACACCGTTCTTTTGTTCTCAGCACACACATGTTTCCTGCTGTCTAGAGACTCTAGAAAGCAAGATCATGCTTCTTGCTCTAAAGCAGAGTGTGATCCATGGATGAGAACTATGCTGTGTGTTTCCCTTCAGAAATGGAGTTAAATCCCAGGCTCTGTGTCTTCCTACAAGCAAGACTTCATTTCAGGTAACGGCAGTCATTTTTCTGCTCAAACGAACTACATCGTTCACGAAGCTCACACGTTTCTCATCTTAACTGACAAGCATTGGATGTTAGAGGAACAGTGCATTGTATCAGTTTCAGAAGCAGATTTGGACTACATATGGTCTGTATGTGTAGGAAACACTGTTCTTTTGTTCTGGGCACACTCAGATTTCCTGCTGTATTAGAGACTCAAGAAATCAAGAGCGTGCTTCTTGCTCTAAAGCAGAGTGTGATCCATGGATGAGAACTATGCTGTGTGTTTTCCTTCAGAAATGGAGTTAAATCCCAGGCTCTGGGTCTTCCTAGTGGCAAGACTTCGTTTCAGGTAAGGGCTGACACTTTTCAGCTCAAACAAACTACATCGTACACGGAGCTCACACGTTTGTCTTCTTAAGAGACAAGCATTGGATGTTAGAGGACCAGTGCTTTGTATCAGTTTAAGAAGCAGATTTGGACTACATATCGTCAGTATGTGCAGGAAACACCGTTCATTTGTTTTGGGCACCCACAGATTTCCTGCTGTCTTAGAGACTCTAGAAAGCAAGAGCGTGCTTCTTGCTCTAAAGCAGAGTGTGATCCATGGATATGAACTATGCTGTGTGTTTCCCTTCAGAAATGGAGTTAAATCCCAGGCTCTGTGTCTTCCTACAAGCAAGACTTCGTTTCAGGTAAGGGCAGTCACTTTTCAGCTCCAAGGAACTACATCGTTCACGGAGCTCACACGTTTCTAATCTTAACAGACAAGCATTGGATGTTATAGGACCAGTGCTTTGTATTAGTTTCAGAAGCAGAGTTGGACTAGATATGGTCCGTATGTGTAGGAAACACCGTTCCTTTGTTCTCACCACACTCACGTTTCCTGCTGTCTTAGAGAATCTAGAAATCAAGAGTGTGCTTCTCGCTCTAAAGCAGAGTGTGATCCATGGATGAGAACTATGCTGTGTGTTTCCCTTCAGAAATGGAGTTAAATCCCAGGCTCTGTGTCTTCCTACAAGCAAGACTTCGTTTCAGGTAAGGGCAGTCACTTTTCTGCTCAAACGAACTACATTGTTCACGAAGCTCACACGTTTCTCTTCTTAACTGACAAGCATTGGATGTTAGAGGAACAGTGCATTGTAACAGTTTCAGAAGCAGATTTGGACTATATATGGTTTGTATGTGTAGGAAACACCGTTCTTTTGTTCTCGGAACACTCAGATTTCCTGCTGTATTAGAGACTCAAGAAATCAAGAGCGTGCTTCTTGCTCTAAAGCAGAGTGTGTTCCATGGATGAGAACTATGCTGTGTGTTTCCCTTCAGAAATGGAGTTAAATCCCAGGCTCTGTGTTTTCCTAGAGGCAAGACTTCGTGTCAGTTAAGGGTAGTCACTTTTCAGCTCAAACGAACTACATCGTTCACGAAGCTCACACGTTTCTCATCTTAACAGACAAGCATTGGATGTTAGAGCACCAGTGCTTTGTATCAGTTTCAGAAGCAGAGTTGGACTAGATATGGTCCGTATGTGTAGGAAACACCGTTCTTTTGTTCTCAGCACACTCACGTTTCCTGCAGTCTAGAGACTCTAGAAAGCAAGAGCGTGCTTCTTGTTCTAAAGCAGAGTGTGATCAATGGATGAGAACACTGCTGTGTGTTTCACTTCAGAAATGGAGTTAAATCCCAGGCTCTGTGTCTTCCTACAAGCAAGACTTCATTTCAGGTAACGGCAGTCATTTTTCTGCTCAAACGAACTACATCGTTCACAAAGCTCACACGTTTCTCATCTTAACTGACAAGCATTGGATGTTAGAGGAACAGTGCACTGTATCAGTTTCAGAAGCAGATTTGGACTACATATGGTCTCTATGTGTAGGAAACACCGTTCTTTTGTTCTGGGCACACTCAGATTTCATGCTGTATTAGAGACTCTAGAAAGCAAGAGCGTGCATCTCGATGTAAAGCAGAGTGTGATCCATGGGTGAGAACTATGCTGTGTGTTTCCCTTCAGAAATGCAGTTAAATCCCAGGCTCTGTGTCTTCCTACAAGCAAGACTTCGTTTCAGGTAAGGGCAGTCACTTTTCAGCTCAAAGGAACTACATCGTTCACGGAGCTCACACGTTTCTAATCTTAACAGACAAGCATTGGATGTTATAGGACCAGTGCTTTGTATCAGTTTCAGAAGCAGAGTTGGACTAGATATGGTCTGTATGTGTAGGAAACACCGTTCTTTTTTTCTGAGCACACTCACGTTTCCTGCTGTCTTAGAGACTCTAGAAATCAAGAGTGTGCTTCTCGCTCTAAAGAGGAGTGTGATCAATGGATGAGAACTATGGTGTGTGTTTTCCTTCAGAAATGGAGTTAAATCCCAGGCTCTGTGTCTTCCTACAAGCAAGACTTCGTTTCAGGTAAGGGTAGTCACTTTTCAGCTCAAACGATCTACATCGTTCACGGAGCTCACACGTATCTCATCTCAAGAGACAAGCATTGGATGTTAGAGCACCAGTCTTTGTATCAGTTTCAGAAGCAGAGTTGGAGTAGATATGGTCTGCATGTGTAGGAAACACCGTTCTTTTTTTCTCAGCACACTCACGTTTTCTGCTGTCTTAGAGACTCTAGAAATCAAGAGTGTGCTGCTTGCTCTAAAGCAGAGTGTGATCCATGGATGACAACTATGCTGTGTGTTTCCCATCAGAAATGAAGTTAAATCCCATGCTCTGTGTCTTCCTACAAGCAAGACTTCGTTTCAGGTAAGGGCAGTCACTTTTCAGCTCAAACGAACTACATCGTTCACGGAGCTCAAACGTTTTTCATCTCAACAGACAAGCATTGGATGTTAGAGGACCAGTGCTTTGTATCAGTTTAAGAAGCAGAGTTGGACTAGATATGGTCCGTATGTGTAGGGAACACCATTCTTTTGTTCTCAGCACACACACGTTTCCTGCTGTCTTAGAGACTCTAGAAAGCAAGAGCCTGCTTCTTGTTCTAAAGCAGAGTGGGATCAATGGATGATTACACTGCTGTGTGTTTCACTTCAGAAATGGAGTTAAAACCCAGGCTCTGTGTCTTCCTAGAGGCAAGACTTCGTTTCAGGTAAGGGCAGTCTCTTTTCAGCTCAAACGAACTACGTCGTTCACGAAGCTCACATGTTTCTCATCTCAACAGACAAGCATTGGATGTTAGAGGACCAGTGCTTTGTATCAGTTTCAGAAGCAGAGTTGGACTAGATATGGTCTGCATGTGTAGGAAACACCGTTCTTTTGTTCTCAGCACACTCACGTTTCCTGCAGTCTTAGAGACTCTAGAAATCAAGAGTGTGCATCCCGTTCTAAACCAGAGTGTGATCCATGGATGACAACTATGCTGTGTGTTTCCCATCAGAAATGGAATTAAATCCCAGGCTCTTTGTCTTCCTACAAGAAAGACTTCGTTTCAGGTAAGGGCAGTCACTTTTCAGCTCAAAAGAACTACTTTGTTCACGGAGCTCACACGTTTCTCATCTCAACAGACAAGCATTGGATGTTAGAGGACCAGTGCTTTGTATCAGTTTAAGAAGAAGAGTTGGACTAGACATGGTCGGTATGTGTAGGAAACACAGTTCTTTTGTTTTCAGCACACTCACGTTTCCTAGTGTCTTAGAGACTCTAGAAAGCAAGAGCATGCTTCTTGCTCTAAAGCAGAGTGTGATCCATGGATGAGAACTATGCTGTGTGTTTCCCTTCAGAAATGGAGTTAAATCCCAGGCTCTGTGTCTTCCTACAAGCAAGACTTCATTTCAGGTAACGGCAGTCATTTTTCTGCTCAAACGAACTACATCGTTCACAAAGCTCACACGTTTCTCATCTTAACTGACAAGCATTGGATGTTAGAGGAACAGTGCATTGTATCAGTTTCAGAAGCAGATTTGGACTACATATGGTCTGTATGTGTAGGAAACACTGTTCTTTTGTTCTGGGCACACTCAGATTTCCTGCTGTATTAGAGACTCAAGAAATCAAGAGCGTGCTTCTTGCTCTAAAGCAGAGTGTGATCCATGGATGAGAACTATGCTGTGTGTTTTCCTTCAGATATGGAGTTAAATCCCAGGCTCTGGGTCTTCCTAGTGGCAAGACTTCGTTTCAGGTAAGGGCTGACACTTTTCAGCTCAAAGAAACTACATCGTACACGGAGCTCACACGTTTGTCTTCTTAAGAGACAAGCATTGGATGTTAGAGGACCAGTGCTTTGTATCAGTTTAAGAAGCAGATTTGGACTACATATCGTCAGTATGTGTAGGAAACACCGTTCATTTGTTATGGGCACCCACAGATTTCCTGCTGTCTTAGAGACTCTAGAAAGCAAGAGCGTGCTTCTTGCTCTAAAGCAGAGTGTGATCCATGGATATGAACTATGCTGTGTGTTTCCCTTCAGAAATGGAGTTAAATCCCAGGCTCTGTGTCTTCCTACAAGCAAGACTTCGTTTCAGGTAAGGGCAGTCATTTTTCTGCTCAAACGAACTACATCGTTCACGAAGCTCACACGTTTCTCATCTTAACAGACAAGCATTGGATGTTAGAGGACCAGTGTTTTGTATCAGTTTCAGAAGCAGAGTTGGACTAGATATGGTCCGTATGTGTAGGAGACACCGTTCTTTTGTTCTCAGCAAAATCATGTTTCCTGCTGTATTAGAGACTCTAGAAAGCAAGAGCATGCTTCTCGCCCTAAAGCAGAGTGTGATCCATGGGTGAGAACTATGCTGTGTGTTTCACTTCAGAAATGGAGTAAAATCCCAGGCTCTGTGTCTTCCTACAAGTAAGACTTCGTTTCAGGTAAGGGCAGTCACTTTTCAGCTCAAAGGAACTACACCGTTCACAGAGCTCACAGGTTTCTAATCTTAACAGGCAAGCATTGGATGTTAGAGGACCAGTGCTTTGTATCAGTTTTAGAAGCAGAGTTGGACTAGATATGGTCTGCATGTGTAGGAAACACCGTTCTTTTGTTCTCAGCACACGCACGTTTTCTGCTGTCTTAGAGACTCTAGAAATCAAGAGTGTGCTGCTTGCTCTAAAGCAGAGTGTGATCCATGGATGACAACTATGCTGTGTGTTTCCCATCAGAAATGAAGTTAAATCCCATGCTCTGTGTCTTCCTACAAGCAAGACTTCGTTTCAGGTAAGGGCAGTCACTTTTCAGCTCAAACGAACTACATCGTTCACGGAGCTCAAACGTTTTTCATCTCAACAGACAAGCATTGGATGTTAGAGGACCAGTGCTTTGTATCAGTTTAAGAAGCAGAGTTGGACTAGATATGGTCCGTATGTGTAGGGAACACCATTCTTTTGTTCTCAGCACACACACGTTTCATGCTGTCTTAGAGACTCTAGAAAGCAAGAGCCTGCTTCTTGTTCTAAAGCAGAGTGGGATCAATGGATGATTACACTGCTGTGTGTTTCACTTCAGAAATGGAGTTAAAACCCAGGCTCTGTGTCTTCCTAGAGGCAAGACTTCGTTTCAGGTAAGGGCAGTCTCTTTTCAGCTCAAACGAACTACGTCGTTCACGAAGCTCACATGTTTCTCATCTCAACAGACAAGCATTGGATGTTAGAGGACCAGTGCTTTGTATCAGTTTCAGAAGCAGAGTTGGACTAGATATGGTCTGCATGTGTAGGAAACACCGTTCTTTTGTTCTCAGCACACTCACGTTTCCTGCAGTCTTAGAGACTCTAGAAATCAAGAGTGTGCATCCCGTTCTAAACCAGAGTGTGATCCATGGATGACAACTATGCTGTGTGTTTCCCATCAGAAATGGAATTAAATCCCAGGCTCTTTGTCTTCCTACAAGAAAGACTTCGTTTCAGGTAAGGGCAGTCACTTTTCAGCTCAAAAGAACTACTTTGTTCACGGAGCTCACACGTTTCTCATCTCAACAGACAAGCATTGGATGTTAGAGGACCAGTGCTTTGTATCAGTTTAAGAAGAAGAGTTGGACTAGACATGGTCGGTATGTGTAGGAAACACAGTTCTTTTGTTTTCAGCACACTCACGTTTCCTAGTGTCTTAGAGACTCTAGAAAGCAAGAGCATGCTTCTTGCTCTAAAGCAGAGTGTGATCCATGGATGAGAACTATGCTGTGTGTTTCCCTTCAGAAATGGAGTTAAATCCCAGGCTCTGTGTCTTCCTACAAGCAAGACTTCATTTCAGGTAACGGCAGTCATTTTTCTGCTCAAACGAACTACATCGTTCACAAAGCTCACACGTTTCTCATCCTAACTGACAAGCATTGGATGTTAGAGGAACAGTGCATTGTATCAGTTTCAGAAGCAGATTTGGACTACATATGGTCTGTATGTGTAGGAAACACTGTTCTTTTGTTCTGGGCACACTCAGATTTCCTGCTGTATTAGAGACTCAAGAAATCAAGAGCGTGCTTCTTGCTCTAAAGCAGAGTGTGATCCATGGATGAGAACTATGCTGTGTGTTTTCCTTCAGATATGGAGTTAAATCCCAGGCTCTGGGTCTTCCTAGTGGCAAGACTTCGTTTCAGGTAAGGGCTGACACTTTTCAGCTCAAAGAAACTACATCGTACACGGAGCTCACACGTTTGTCTTCTTAAGAGACAAGCATTGGATGTTAGAGGACCAGTGCTTTGTATCAGTTTAAGAAGCAGATTTGGACTACATATCGTCAGTATGTGTAGGAAACACCGTTCATTTGTTATGGGCACCCACAGATTTCCTGCTGTCTTAGAGACTCTAGAAAGCAAGAGCGTGCTTCTTGCTCTAAAGCAGAGTGTGATCCATGGATATGAACTATGCTGTGTGTTTCCCTTCAGAAATGGAGTTAAATCCCAGGCTCTGTGTCTTCCTACAAGCAAGACTTCGTTTCAGGTAAGGGCAGTCACTTTTCAGCTCAAACGAACTACATCGTTCACGAAGCTCACACGTTTCTCATCTTAACAGACAAGCATTGGATGTTAGAGGACCAGTGTTTTGTATCAGTTTCAGAAGCAGAGTTGGACTAGATATGGTCCGTATGTGTAGGAGACACCGTTCTTTTGTTCTCAGCAAAATCATGTTTCCTGCTGTATTAGAGACTCTAGAAAGCAAGAGCATGCTTCTCGCCCTAAAGCAGAGTGTGATCCATGGGTGAGAACTATGCTGTGTGTTTCACTTCAGAAATGGAGTAAAATCCCAGGCTCTGTGTCTTCCTACAAGTAAGACTTCGTTTCAGGTAAGGGCAGTCACTTTTCAGCTCAAAGGAACTACACCGTTCACAGAGCTCACAGGTTTCTAATCTTAACAGGCAAGCATTGGATGTTAGAGGACCAGTGCTTTGTATCAGTTTTAGAAGCAGAGTTGGACTAGATATGGTCTGCATGTGTAGGAAACACCGTTCTTTTGTTCTCAGCACACGCACGTTTTCTGCTGTCTTAGAGACTCTAGAAATCAAGAGTGTGCTTCTTGCTCTAAAGCAGAGTGTGATCCATGGATGACAACTATGCTGTGTGTTTCCCATCAGAAATGGAATTAAATCCCAGGCTCTGTGTCTTCCTACAAGCAAGACTTCGTTTCAGGTAAGGGCAGTCACTTTTCAGCTCAAACGATCTACATCGTTCATGGAGCTCAAACGTTTTTCATCTCAACAGACAAGGATTGGATGTTAGAGGACCAGTGCTTTGTATCAGTTTAAGAAGCAGAGTTGGACTAGATATGGTCCGTATGTGTAGGAAACACCGTTCTTTTGTTCTCAGCACACGCACGTTTCCTGCTGTCTAGAGAATCTAGAAAGCAAGAGCATGCTTCTTGCTCTAAAGCAGAGTGTGATCCATGGATGAGAACTATGCTGTGTGTTTCCCTTCAGAAATGGAGTTAAATCCTAGGCTCTGTGTCTTCCTACAAGCAAGACTTCGTTTCAGGTAAGGGCAGTCATTTTTCTGTTCAAAGGAACTACATCGTTCACGAAGCTCACACGTTTCTCATCTTAACTGACAAGCATTGGATGTTAGAGGAACAGTGCATTGTATCAGTTTCAGAAGCAGATTTGGACTACATATGGTCTGTATGTGTAGGAAACACTGTTCTTTTGTTCTGGGCACACTCAGGTTTCCTGCTGTATTAGAGACTCAAGAAATCAAGCGCGTGCTTCTTGCTCTAAAGCAGAGTATGATCCATGGATGAGAACTATGCTGTGTGTTTCCCTTCAGAAATGGAGTTAAATCCCAGGCTCTGTGTCTTCCTAGATGCAAGATTTCGTTTCAGGTAAGGGCAGTCACTTTTCAGCTCAAAGGAACTACGTCGTTCACGAAGCTCACAAGTTTCTCATCTCAACAGACGAGCATTGGTGTTAGAGGACCAGTGCTTTGTATCAGTTTCAGAAGCAGAGTTTTACTAGATATGGTCTGCATGTGTAGGAAACATCGTTCTTTTGTTCTCAGCACACACACGTTTCCTGCTGTCTAGAGACTCTAGAAAGCAAGAGCATGCTTCTTGCTCTAAAGCAGAGTGTGATCCATGGATGAGAACTATGCTGTGTGTTTCCCTTCAGAAATGGAGTTAAATCCCAGGCTCTGTGTCTTCCTACAAGCAAGACTTTGTTTCAGGTAAGGGCAGTCATTTTTCTGCTCAAACGAACTACATCGTTCACGGAGCTCACAGGTTTCTAATCTTAAGAGACAAGCATTGGATGTTAAGGGACCAGTGCTTTGTATCAGTTTCAGAAGCAGAGTTGGACTAGATATGGTCTGCATGTGTAGGAAACACCGTTCTTTTGTTCTCAGCACACTCACGATTTGTGCTGTCTTAGAGACTCTAGAAATCAAGAGTGTGCTGCTCGCAATAAAGCAGAGTGTGATCCATGGATGACAACTATGCTGTGTTTTTCCCATCAGAAATGGAGTTAAATCCCAGGCTCTGTGTCTTCCTACAAGCAAGACTTCGTTTCAGGTAAGGGCAGTCATTTTTCAGCTCAAACGAACTACATCGTTCACGAAGCTCACACGTTTCTCATCTTAACAGACAAGCATTGGATGTTAGAGCACCAGTGCTTTGTAGCAGTTTCAGAAGCAGAGTTGGACTAGATATGGTCCATATGTGTAGGAAACACCGTTCTTTTGTTCTCAGCACACTCACGTTTCTTGCTGTCTAGAGAATCTAGAAAGCAAGAGCATGCTTCTTGCTCTAAAGCAGAGTGTGATCCATGGATGAGAACTATGCTGTGTGTTTCCCTTCAGAAATGGAGTTAAATCCCAGGGTCTGTGTCTTCCTACAAGCAAGACTTCGTTTCAGGTAAGGGCAGTCATTTTCCTGCTCAAATGAACTACATCGTTCACGAAGCTCACACGTTTCTCATCTTAACTGACAAGCATTGGATGTTAGAGGAACAGTGCATTGTATCAGTTTCAGAAGGAGATTTGGACTACATATGGTCTGTATGTGTAGGAAACACTGTTCTTTTGTTCTGGGCACACTCAGATTTCCTGCTATATTAGAGAATCAAGAAATCAAGGGCGTGCTTCTTGCTCTAAAGCAGAGTGTGATCCATGGATGAGAACTATGCTGTGTGTTTCCCTTCAGAAATGGAGTTAAATCCCAGGCTCTGTGTCCTCCTACAAGCAAGACTTCGTTTCAGGTAAGGGCAGTCACTTTTCAGCTCAAAGGAACTACATCATTCACGAAGCTCACAGGTTTCTAATCTTAACAGACAAGCATTGGATGTTAGAGGACCAGTGCTTTGTATCAGTTTCAGAAGCAGAGTTGGAGTAGATATGGTCTGCATGTGTAGGAAACACCGTTCTTTTGTTCTCAGCACACTCACGTTTTCTGCTGTCTTAGAGACTCTAGAAATCAAGAGTGTGCTGCTCGCAATAAAGCAGAGTGTGATCCATGGATGACAACTATGCTGTGTGTTTCCCATCAGAAATGGAGTTAAATTCCAGGCTCCGTGTCTTCCTACAAGCAAGACTTCGTTTCTGGTAAGGGCAGTCACTTTTCAGCTCAAACGAACTACATCGTTCATGGAGCTCAAACGTTTTTCATCTCAACAGACAAGCATTGCATGTTAGAGGACCAGTGCTTTGTATCAGTTTAAGAAGCAGAGTTGGACTAGATATGGTCCGTATGTGTAGGAAACACCGTTCTTTTGTTCTCAGCACACAAGTTTCCTGCTGTCTTAGAGACTCTAGAAAGCAAGAGCATGCTTCTTGCTCTAAAGCAGAGTGTGATCCATGGATGAGAACTATGCTGTGTGTTTCCCTTCAGAAATGGAGTTAAATCCCAGGCTCTGTGTCTTCCTACAAGCAAGACTTCGTTTCAGGTAAGGGCAGTCACTTTTCAGCTCAAACGAACTACATCGTTCACGAAGCTCACACGTTTCTCATCTTAACAGACAAGCATTGGATGTTAGAGGACCAGTGCTTTGTATCAGTTTCAGAAGCAGAGTTGGACTAGATATGGTCCGTATGTGTAGGAAACACCGTTCTTTTTTTCTCAGCACACTCACGTTTCCTGCTGTCTAGAGACTCTAGAAAGCAAGAGCATGCTTCTTGCTCTAAAGCCGAGTGTGATCCATGGATGAGAACTATGCTGTGTGTTTTCCTTCAGAAATGGAGTGAAATCCCAGGCTCTGTGTCTTCCTACAAGCAAGAATTCGTTTCAGGTAAGGGCAGTCATTTTTCTGCTCAAACGAACTACATCGTTCACGAAGCTCACACGTTTCTCATCTTAACTGACAAGCATTGGATGTTAGAGGAACTGTGCATTTTATCAGTTTCAGAAGCAGATTTGGACTACATATGGTCGGTATGTGTAGGAAACACTGTTCTTTTGTTCTGGGCACACTCAGATTTCCTGCTGTATTAGAGACTCAAGAAATCAAGAGCATGTTTCTTGCTCTAAAGCAGAGTGTGATCCATGGCTGAGAACTATGCTGTGTGTTTCCCTTCAGAAATGGAATTAAATCCCAGGCTCTGTGTCTTCCTAGAGGCAAGACTTCGTTTCAGGTAAGAGCAGTCACTTTTCAGCTCAAACGAACTACATCGTTCACGAAGCTCACACGTTTCTCATCTTAACAGACAAGCATTGGATGTTAGAGGACCAGTGCTTTGTATCAGTTCAGAAGCAGAGTTGGACTATATAATGTCTGTATGTTTAGGAAACACCTTTCTTTTGTTCTCAGCAAACTCACGTTTCCTGCAGTCTTAGAGACTCTAGAAAGCAAGAGCGTGCTTCTTGTTCTAAAGCAGAGTGTGATCAATGGATGAGAACACTGCTGTGTGTTTCACTTCAGAAATGGAGTTAAATCCCAGGCTCTGAGTCTTCCTACAAGCAAGACTTCGTTTCAGGAAAGGTCAGTCACTTTTCTGCTCAAACAAACTACATCGTTCACGAAGCTCACAAGGTTCTCATCTTAAGTGACAAGCATTGGATGTTAGAGGAACAGTGCATTGTGTCAGTTTCAGAAGCAGATTTGGACTACATATGGTCAGTATGTGTAGGAAACACAGTTCTTTTGTTCTGGGCACACTCAGATTTCCTGCTGTATTAGAGACTCTAGAAAGCAAGAGCGTACTTCTTGCTCTAAAGCAGAGTGTGATCCATAGATGAGAACTATGCTGTGTGTTTCCCTTCAGAAATGGAGTTAAATGCCAGGCTCTGTGTCTTACTACAAGCAAGACTTCGTTTCAGGTAAGGACAGTCACTTTTCAGCTCAAACGAACTACATCATTCACGAAGCTCACACGTTTCTCATCATAACAGACAAGCATTGGATGTTAAAGGACCAGTGCTCTGTATCAGTTTCAGAAGCAGAGTTGGAGTAGATATGGTCCGTATGTGTAGGAAACACCGTTCTTTTGTTCTCAGCACACACACGTTTCCTGCTGTCTTAGACACTCTAGAAAGCAAGAGCCTGGTTCTTGTTCTAAAGCAGAGTGGGATCAATGGATGATTACACAGCTGTGTGTTTCACTTCAGAAATGGAGTTAAATCCCAGGCTCTGTGTCTTCCTACAAGCAAGACTTCGTTTCAGGTAAGGGCAGTCTTTTTTCTGCTCAAAGGAACTACATCGTTCACGAAGCTCACACGTTTCTCATCTTAACTGACAAGCATTCGTTGTTAGAGGAACAGTGCATTGTATCAGTTTCATAAGCAGATTTGTACTACATATGGTCCGTATGTGTAGGAAATACCGTTAATTTGTTCTGGGCTCACTCAGATTTCCTGCTGTATTCGAGAATCTAGAAAGCAAGAGCGTGCTTCTCGCTCTATATCAGAGTGTGATCCATGGATGAGAACTATGCTGTGTGTTTCGCTTCAGAAATGGAGTTAAATCCCAGGCTCTGTGTCTTCCTACAAGCAAGACTTCTTTTCAGGTAAGGGCAGTCATTTTTCTGCTCAAACGAACTACATCGTTCACGAAGCTCACACGTTTCTCATCTTAACTGACAAGCTTTGGATGTTAGAGGAACAGTGCATTGTATCAGTTTCATAAGCAGATTTGTACTACATATGGTCCGTATGTGTAGGAAACACCGTTATTTTGTTCTGGGCACACTCAGATATCCTGCTGTATTAGAGAATATACAAAGCAAGAGCGTGCTTCTTGCTCTAAAGCAGAGTGTGATCCATGGATGAGAACTATGCTGTGTGTTTCCCTTCAGAAATGGAGTTAAATCCCAGGCTCTGTGTCTTCCTAGAGGCAAGACTTCGTTTCAGTTAAGGGCAGTCACTTTTCAGCTCAAACGAACTACGTCGTTCACGAAGCTCACACGTTTCTCATCTCAACAGACAAGCATTGGATGTTAGAGAACCAGTGCTTTGTATCAGTTTCAGAAACAGAGTTGGACTAGATAAGGTCCGTATGTGTAGGAAACACCGTTCTTTTGTTTTCACCACACTCACGTTTCCTGCTGTCTTAGAGAATCTAGAAATCAAGAGTGTGCTTCTCGCTCTAAAGCAGAGTGTGATCAATGGTGGAGAACTATGCTGTGTGTTTCCCTTCAGAAATGGAGTTAAATCCCAGGCTCTGTGTCTTCCTACAAGCAAGACTGCGTTTCAGGTAAGGGCAGTCACTTTTCAGCTCAAATGAACTACATCTTTCACGGAGCTCACACGTTTCTCATCTCAACAGACAAGCATTGGATGTTAGAGGACCAGTGCTTTGTATCAGTTTAAGAAGAAGATTTGGACTAGACATGGTCGGTATGTGTAGGAAACACAGTTCTTTTGTTTTCAGCACACTCACGTGTCCTAGTGTCTTAGAGACTCTAGAAAGCAAGAGCATGCTTCTTGCTCTAAAGCAGAGTGTGATCCATGGATGAGAACACTTCTGTGTGTTTCACTTCAGAAATGGAGTTAAATCCCAGGCTCTGAGTCTTCCTACAAGCAAGACTTCGTTTCAGGAAAGGTCAGTCATTTTTCTGCTCAAACGAACTACATCATTCACGAAGCTCACACGTTTCTCATCTTAACAGACAAGCATTGGATGTTAGAGGACCAGTGCTTTGTATCAGTTTCAGAAGCAGAGTTGGACTAGATATGGTCCGTATGTGTAGGAAACACCGTTCTTTTGTTCTCAGCACACACACGTTTCCTGCTGTCTTAGAGACTCTAGAAAGCAAGAGCCTGCTTCTTGTTCTAAAGCAGAGTGGGATCAATGGATGATTACACTGCTGTGTGTTTCACTTCAGAAATGGAGTTAAATCCCAGGCTCTGAGTCTTCCTGCAAGCAAGACTTCGATTAAGGAAAAGGCAGTCACTTTTATGCTCAAACGAAATACATCGTTCACGAAGCTCACACGTTTCTCATCCTAACTGACAAGCATTGGATGTTAGAGTGTCAGTGCTTTGTATCAGTTTCAGAAGCAGATTTGGACTACATATGGTCAGTATGTGTAGGAATCACTGTTCTTTTGTTCTGGGCACACCCAGATTACCTGCTGTATTATAGACTCTAGAAAGCAAGAGCGTGCTTCTCGCTCTAAAGCAGAGTGTGATCCATAGATGAGAACTATGCTGTGTGTTTCCCTTCAGAAATGGAGTTAAATGCCAGGCTCTGTGTCTTCCTACAAGCAAGACTTCGTTTCAGGTAAGGGCAGTCACTTTTCAGCTCAAACGAACTACATCGTTAACGAAGCTCACACTTTCTCATCATAACAGACAAGCATTGGATGTTAAAGGACCAGTGCTCTGTATCAGTTTCAGAAGCAGAGTTGGACTAGATATGGTCCGTATGTGTAGGAAACACCGTTCTTTTGTTCTCAGCACACACACGTTTCCTGCTGTCTTAGAGACTCTAGAAAGCAAGAGCCTGCTTCTTGTTCTAAAGCAGAGTGTGATCAATGGATGAGAACACTGCTGTGTGTTTTCCTTCAGAAATGGAGTTAAATCCCAGGCTCTGTGTCTTCCTACAAGCAAGACTGCGTTTCAGGTAAGGGCAGTCACTTTTCAGCTCAAATGAACTACATCTTTCACGGAGCTCACACGTTTCTCATCTCAACAGACAAGCATTGGATGTTAGAGGACCAGTGCTTTGTATCAGTTTAAGAAGCAGAGTTGGACTAGATATGGTCCGTATTTGTAGGAAACACCGTTCTTTTGTTCTCAGCACACACCCGTTTCCTGCAGTCTAGAGACTCTAGAAAGCAAGAGCATGCTTCTTGCTCTAAAGCAGAGTGTGATCCATGGATGAGAACTATGCTGTGTGTTTCCCTTCAGAAATGGAGTTAAATCCCAGGCTCTGTGTCTTCCTACAAGCAAGACTTCGTTTCAGGTAAGGGCAGTCATTTTTCTGCTCAAACGAACTACATCGTTCACGGAGCTCACAGGTTTCTAATCTTAACAGACAAGCATTGGATGTTAAGGGACCAGTGCTTTGTATCAGTTTCAGAAGCAGAGTTGGACTAGATATGGTCTGCATGTGTAGGAAACACCGTTCTTTTGTTCTCAGCACACTCACGTTTTCTGCTGTCTTAGAGACTCTAGAAATCAAGAGTGTGCTGCTCGCAATAAAGCAGAGTGTGATCCATGGATGACAACTATGCTGTGTGTTTCCCATCAGAAATGGAGTTAAATCCCAGGCTCTGTGTCTTCCTACAAGCAAGACTTCGTTTCTGGTAAGGGCAGTCACTTTTCAGCTCAAACGAACTACATCGTTCATGGAGCTCAAACGTTTTTCATCTCAACAGACAAGCATTGCATTTAGAGGACCAGTGCTTTGTATCAGTTTAAGAAGCAGAGTTGGACTAGATATGGTCCGTATGTGTAGGAAACACCGTTCTTTTTTTCTCAGCACACTCACGTTTCCTGCTGTCTAGAGACTCTAGAAAGCAAGAGCATGCTTCTTGCTCTAAAGCCGAGTGTGATCCATGGATGAGAACTATGCTGTGTGTTTCCCTTCAGAAATGGAGTGAAATCCCAGGCTCTGTGTCTTCCTACAAGCAAGAATTCGTTTCAGGTAAGGGCAGTCATTTTTCTGCTCAAACGAACTACATCGTTCACGAAGCTCACACGTTTCTCATCATAACAGACAAGCATTGGATGTTAAAGGACCAGTGCTCTGTATCAGTTTCAGAAGCAGAGTTGGAGTAGATATGGTCCGTATGTGTAGGAAACACCGTTCTTTTGTTCTCAGCACACACACGTTTCCTGCTGTCTTAGACACTCTAGAAAGCAAGAGCCTGGTTCTTGTTCTAAAGCAGAGTGGGATCAATGGATGATTACACAGCTGTGTGTTTCACTTCAGAAATGGAGTTAAATCCCAGGCTCTGTGTCTTCCTACAAGCAAGACTTCGTTTCAGGTAAGGGCAGTCTTTTTTCTGCTCAAAGGAACTACATCGTTCACGAAGCTCACACGTTTCTCATCTTAACTGACAAGCATTCGTTGTTAGAGGAACAGTGCATTGTATCAGTTTCATAAGCAGATTTGTACTACATATGGTCCGTATGTGTAGGAAATACCGTTAATTTGTTCTGGGCTCACTCAGATTTCCTGCTGTATTCGAGAATCTAGAAAGCAAGAGCGTGCTTCTCGCTCTATATCAGAGTGTGATCCATGGATGAGAACTATGCTGTGTGTTTCGCTTCAGAAATGGAGTTAAATCCCAGGCTCTGTGTCTTCCTACAAGCAAGACTTCTTTTCAGGTAAGGGCAGTCATTTTTCTGCTCAAACGAACTACATCGTTCACGAAGCTCACACGTTTCTCATCTTAACTGACAAGCTTTGGATGTTAGAGGAACAGTGCATTGTATCAGTTTCATAAGCAGATTTGTACTACATATGGTCCGTATGTGTAGGAAACACCGTTATTTTGTTCTGGGCACACTCAGATATCCTGCTGTATTAGAGAATATACAAAGCAAGAGCGTGCTTCTTGCTCTAAAGCAGAGTGTGATCCATGGATGAGAACTATGCTGTGTGTTTCCCTTCAGAAATGGAGTTAAATCCCAGGCTCTGTGTCTTCCTAGAGGCAAGACTTCGTTTCAGTTAAGGGCAGTCACTTTTCAGCTCAAACGAACTACGTCGTTCACGAAGCTCACACGTTTCTCATCTCAACAGACAAGCATTGGATGTTAGAGAACCAGTGCTTTGTATCAGTTTCAGAAACAGAGTTGGACTAGATAAGGTCCGTATGTGTAGGAAACACCGTTCTTTTGTTTTCACCACACTCACGTTTCCTGCTGTCTTAGAGAATCTAGAAATCAAGAGTGTGCTTCTCGCTCTAAAGCAGAGTGTGATCAATGGTGGAGAACTATGCTGTGTGTTTCCCTTCAGAAATGGAGTTAAATCCCAGGCTCTGTGTCTTCCTACAAGCAAGACTGCGTTTCAGGTAAGGGCAGTCACTTTTCAGCTCAAATGAACTACATCTTTCACGGAGCTCACACGTTTCTCATCTCAACAGACAAGCATTGGATGTTAGAGGACCAGTGCTTTGTATCAGTTTAAGAAGAAGATTTGGACTAGACATGGTCGGTATGTGTAGGAAACACAGTTCTTTTGTTTTCAGCACACTCACGTGTCCTAGTGTCTTAGAGACTCTAGAAAGCAAGAGCATGCTTCTTGCTCTAAAGCAGAGTGTGATCCATGGATGAGAACACTTCTGTGTGTTTCACTTCAGAAATGGAGTTAAATCCCAGGCTCTGAGTCTTCCTACAAGCAAGACTTCGTTTCAGGAAAGGTCAGTCATTTTTCTGCTCAAACGAACTACATCATTCACGAAGCTCACACGTTTCTCATCTTAACAGACAAGCATTGGATGTTAGAGGACCAGTGCTTTGTATCAGTTTCAGAAGCAGAGTTGGACTAGATATGGTCCGTATGTGTAGGAAACACCGTTCTTTTGTTCTCAGCACACACACGTTTCCTGCTGTCTTAGAGACTCTAGAAAGCAAGAGCCTGCTTCTTGTTCTAAAGCAGAGTGGGATCAATGGATGATTACACTGCTGTGTGTTTCACTTCAGAAATGGAGTTAAATCCCAGGCTCTGAGTCTTCCTGCAAGCAAGACTTCGATTAAGGAAAAGGCAGTCACTTTTATGCTCAAACGAAATACATCGTTCACGAAGCTCACACGTTTCTCATCCTAACTGACAAGCATTGGATGTTAGAGTGTCAGTGCTTTGTATCAGTTTCAGAAGCAGATTTGGACTACATATGGTCAGTATGTGTAGGAATCACTGTTCTTTTGTTCTGGGCACACCCAGATTACCTGCTGTATTATAGACTCTAGAAAGCAAGAGCGTGCTTCTCGCTCTAAAGCAGAGTGTGATCCATAGATGAGAACTATGCTGTGTGTTTCCCTTCAGAAATGGAGTTAAATGCCAGGCTCTGTGTCTTCCTACAAGCAAGACTTCGTTTCAGGTAAGGGCAGTCACTTTTCAGCTCAAACGAACTACATCGTTAACGAAGCTCACACTTTCTCATCATAACAGACAAGCATTGGATGTTAAAGGACCAGTGCTCTGTATCAGTTTCAGAAGCAGAGTTGGACTAGATATGGTCCGTATGTGTAGGAAACACCGTTCTTTTGTTCTCAGCACACACACGTTTCCTGCTGTCTTAGAGACTCTAGAAAGCAAGAGCCTGCTTCTTGTTCTAAAGCAGAGTGTGATCAATGGATGAGAACACTGCTGTGTGTTTTCCTTCAGAAATGGAGTTAAATCCCAGGCTCTGTGTCTTCCTACAAGCAAGACTGCGTTTCAGGTAAGGGCAGTCACTTTTCAGCTCAAATGAACTACATCTTTCACGGAGCTCACACGTTTCTCATCTCAACAGACAAGCATTGGATGTTAGAGGACCAGTGCTTTGTATCAGTTTAAGAAGCAGAGTTGGACTAGATATGGTCCGTATTTGTAGGAAACACCGTTCTTTTGTTCTCAGCACACACCCGTTTCCTGCAGTCTAGAGACTCTAGAAAGCAAGAGCATGCTTCTTGCTCTAAAGCAGAGTGTGATCCATGGATGAGAACTATGCTGTGTGTTTCCCTTCAGAAATGGAGTTAAATCCCAGGCTCTGTGTCTTCCTACAAGCAAGACTTCGTTTCAGGTAAGGGCAGTCATTTTTCTGCTCAAACGAACTACATCGTTCACGGAGCTCACAGGTTTCTAATCTTAACAGACAAGCATTGGATGTTAAGGGACCAGTGCTTTGTATCAGTTTCAGAAGCAGAGTTGGACTAGATATGGTCTGCATGTGTAGGAAACACCGTTCTTTTGTTCTCAGCACACTCACGTTTTCTGCTGTCTTAGAGACTCTAGAAATCAAGAGTGTGCTGCTCGCAATAAAGCAGAGTGTGATCCATGGATGACAACTATGCTGTGTGTTTCCCATCAGAAATGGAGTTAAATCCCAGGCTCTGTGTCTTCCTACAAGCAAGACTTCGTTTCTGGTAAGGGCAGTCACTTTTCAGCTCAAACGAACTACATCGTTCATGGAGCTCAAACGTTTTTCATCTCAACAGACAAGCATTGCATTTAGAGGACCAGTGCTTTGTATCAGTTTAAGAAGCAGAGTTGGACTAGATATGGTCCGTATGTGTAGGAAACACCGTTCTTTTTTTCTCAGCACACTCACGTTTCCTGCTGTCTAGAGACTCTAGAAAGCAAGAGCATGCTTCTTGCTCTAAAGCCGAGTGTGATCCATGGATGAGAACTATGCTGTGTGTTTCCCTTCAGAAATGGAGTGAAATCCCAGGCTCTGTGTCTTCCTACAAGCAAGAATTCGTTTCAGGTAAGGGCAGTCATTTTTCTGCTCAAACGAACTACATCGTTCACGAAGCTCACACGTTTCTCATCTTAACTGACAAGCATTGGATGTTAGAGGAACTGTGCATTTTATCAGTTTCATAAGCAGATTTGTACTACATATGGTCCGTATGTGTAGGAAACACCGTTATTTTGTTCTGGGCACACTCAGATATCCTGCTGTATTAGAGAATATACAAAGCAAGAGCGTGCTTCTTGCTCTAAAGCAGAGTGTGATCCATGGATGAGAACTATGCTGTGTGTTTCCCTTCAGAAATGGAGTTAAATCCCAGGCTCTGTGTCTTCCTAGAGGCAAGACTTCGTTTCAGTTAAGGGCAGTCACTTTTCAGCTCAAACGAACTACGTCGTTCACGAAGCTCACACGTTTCTCATCTCAACAGACAAGCATTGGATGTTAGAGAACCAGTGCTTTGTATCAGTTTCAGAAACAGAGTTGGACTAGATAAGGTCCGTATGTGTAGGAAACACCGTTCTTTTGTTTTCACCACACTCACGTTTCCTGCTGTCTTAGAGAATCTAGAAATCAAGAGTGTGCTTCTCGCTCTAAAGCAGAGTGTGATCAATGGTGGAGAACTATGCTGTGTGTTTCCCTTCAGAAATGGAGTTAAATCCCAGGCTCTGTGTCTTCCTACAAGCAAGACTGCGTTTCAGGTAAGGGCAGTCACTTTTCAGCTCAAATGAACTACATCTTTCACGGAGCTCACACGTTTCTCATCTCAACAGACAAGCATTGGATGTTAGAGGACCAGTGCTTTGTATCAGTTTAAGAAGAAGATTTGGACTAGACATGGTCGGTATGTGTAGGAAACACAGTTCTTTTGTTTTCAGCACACTCACGTGTCCTAGTGTCTTAGAGACTCTAGAAAGCAAGAGCATGCTTCTTGCTCTAAAGCAGAGTGTGATCCATGGATGAGAACACTTCTGTGTGTTTCACTTCAGAAATGGAGTTAAATCCCAGGCTCTGAGTCTTCCTACAAGCAAGACTTCGTTTCAGGAAAGGTCAGTCATTTTTCTGCTCAAACGAACTACATCATTCACGAAGCTCACACGTTTCTCATCTTAACAGACAAGCATTGGATGTTAGAGGACCAGTGCTTTGTATCAGTTTCAGAAGCAGAGTTGGACTAGATATGGTCCGTATGTGTAGGAAACACCGTTCTTTTGTTCTCAGCACACACACGTTTCCTGCTGTCTTAGAGACTCTAGAAAGCAAGAGCCTGCTTCTTGTTCTAAAGCAGAGTGGGATCAATGGATGATTACACTGCTGTGTGTTTCACTTCAGAAATGGAGTTAAATCCCAGGCTCTGAGTCTTCCTGCAAGCAAGACTTCGATTAAGGAAAAGGCAGTCACTTTTATGCTCAAACGAAATACATCGTTCACGAAGCTCACACGTTTCTCATCCTAACTGACAAGCATTGGATGTTAGAGTGTCAGTGCTTTGTATCAGTTTCAGAAGCAGATTTGGACTACATATGGTCAGTATGTGTAGGAATCACTGTTCTTTTGTTCTGGGCACACCCAGATTACCTGCTGTATTATAGACTCTAGAAAGCAAGAGCGTGCTTCTCGCTCTAAAGCAGAGTGTGATCCATAGATGAGAACTATGCTGTGTGTTTCCCTTCAGAAATGGAGTTAAATGCCAGGCTCTGTGTCTTCCTACAAGCAAGACTTCGTTTCAGGTAAGGGCAGTCACTTTTCAGCTCAAACGAACTACATCGTTAACGAAGCTCACACTTTCTCATCATAACAGACAAGCATTGGATGTTAAAGGACCAGTGCTCTGTATCAGTTTCAGAAGCAGAGTTGGACTAGATATGGTCCGTATGTGTAGGAAACACCGTTCTTTTGTTCTCAGCACACACACGTTTCCTGCTGTCTTAGAGACTCTAGAAAGCAAGAGCCTGCTTCTTGTTCTAAAGCAGAGTGTGATCAATGGATGAGAACACTGCTGTGTGTTTTCCTTCAGAAATGGAGTTAAATCCCAGGCTCTGTGTCTTCCTACAAGCAAGACTGCGTTTCAGGTAAGGGCAGTCACTTTTCAGCTCAAATGAACTACATCTTTCACGGAGCTCACACGTTTCTCATCTCAACAGACAAGCATTGGATGTTAGAGGACCAGTGCTTTGTATCAGTTTAAGAAGCAGAGTTGGACTAGATATGGTCCGTATTTGTAGGAAACACCGTTCTTTTGTTCTCAGCACACACCCGTTTCCTGCAGTCTAGAGACTCTAGAAAGCAAGAGCATGCTTCTTGCTCTAAAGCAGAGTGTGATCCATGGATGAGAACTATGCTGTGTGTTTCCCTTCAGAAATGGAGTTAAATCCCAGGCTCTGTGTCTTCCTACAAGCAAGACTTCGTTTCAGGTAAGGGCAGTCATTTTTCTGCTCAAACGAACTACATCGTTCACGGAGCTCACAGGTTTCTAATCTTAACAGACAAGCATTGGATGTTAAGGGACCAGTGCTTTGTATCAGTTTCAGAAGCAGAGTTGGACTAGATATGGTCTGCATGTGTAGGAAACACCGTTCTTTTGTTCTCAGCACACTCACGTTTTCTGCTGTCTTAGAGACTCTAGAAATCAAGAGTGTGCTGCTCGCAATAAAGCAGAGTGTGATCCATGGATGACAACTATGCTGTGTGTTTCCCATCAGAAATGGAGTTAAATCCCAGGCTCTGTGTCTTCCTACAAGCAAGACTTCGTTTCTGGTAAGGGCAGTCACTTTTCAGCTCAAACGAACTACATCGTTCATGGAGCTCAAACGTTTTTCATCTCAACAGACAAGCATTGCATTTAGAGGACCAGTGCTTTGTATCAGTTTAAGAAGCAGAGTTGGACTAGATATGGTCCGTATGTGTAGGAAACACCGTTCTTTTTTTCTCAGCACACTCACGTTTCCTGCTGTCTAGAGACTCTAGAAAGCAAGAGCATGCTTCTTGCTCTAAAGCCGAGTGTGATCCATGGATGAGAACTATGCTGTGTGTTTCCCTTCAGAAATGGAGTGAAATCCCAGGCTCTGTGTCTTCCTACAAGCAAGAATTCGTTTCAGGTAAGGGCAGTCATTTTTCTGCTCAAACGAACTACATCGTTCACGAAGCTCACACGTTTCTCATCTTAACTGACAAGCATTGGATGTTAGAGGAACTGTGCATTTTATCAGTTTCAGAAGCAGATTTGGACTACATATGGTCGGTATGTGTAGGAAACACTGTTCTTTTGTTCTGGGCACACTCAGATTTCCTGCTGTATTAGAGACTCAAGAAATCAAGAGCATGTTTCTTGCTCTAAAGCAGAGTGTGATCCATGGCTGAGAACTATGCTGTGTGTTTCCCTTCAGAAATGGAATTAAATCCCAGGCTCTGTGTCTTCCTAGAGGCAAGACTTCGTTTCAGGTAAGAGCAGTCACTTTTCAGCTCAAACGAACTACATCGTTCACGAAGCTCACACGTTTCTCATCTTAACAGACAAGCATTGGATGTTAGAGGACCAGTGCTTTGTATCAGTTCAGAAGCAGAGTTGGACTATATAATGTCTGTATGTTTAGGAAACACCTTTCTTTTGTTCTCAGCAAACTCAGGTTTCCTGCTGTCTTAGAGACTCTAGAAAGCAAGAGCGTGCTTCTTGTTCTAAAGCAGAGTGTGATCAATGGATGAGAACACTGCTGTGTGTTTCACTTCAGAAATGGAGTTAAATCCCAGGCTCTGAGTCTTCCTACAAGCAAGACTTCGTTTCAGGAAAGGTCAGTCACTTTTCTGCTCAAACAAACTACATCGTTCACGAAGCTCACAAGGTTCTCATCTTAAGTGACAAGCATTGGATGTTAGAGGAACAGTGCATTGTGTCAGTTTCAGAAGCAGATTTGGACTACATATGGTCAGTATGTGTAGGAAACACAGTTCTTTTGTTCTGGGCACACTCAGATTTCCTGCTGTATTAGAGACTCTAGAAAGCAAGAGCGTACTTCTTGCTCTAAAGCAGAGTGTGATCCATAGATGAGAACTATGCTGTGTGTTTCCCTTCAGAAATGGAGTTAAATGCCAGGCTCTGTGTCTTACTACAAGCAAGACTTCGTTTCAGGTAAGGGCAGTCATTTTTCAGTTAAAATGAACTACATCGTTCACGAAGCTCACACGTTTCTCATCTTAACAGACAAGCATTGGATGTTAGAGCACCAGTGCTTTGTAGCAGTTTCAGAAGCAGAGTTGGACTAGATATGGTCCGTATGTGTAGGAAACACCGTTCTTTTGTTCTCAGCACACTCACGTTTCCTGATGTCTAGAGACTCTAGAAAGCAAGAGCATGCTTCTTGCTCTAAAGCAGAGTGTGATCCATGGATGATAACTATGCTGTGTGTTTTCCTTCAGAAATGGAGTGAAATCCCAGGCTCTGTGTCTTCCTACAAGCAAGACTTCGTTTCAGGTAAGGGCAGTCATTTTTCTGCTCAATCGAACTACATCGTTCACGAAGCTCACACGTTTCTCATCTTAACTGACAGGCATTGGATGTTAGAGGAACAGTGCATTGTATCAGTTTCAGAAGCAGAGTTGGACTACATATGGTCTGTATGTGTAGGAAACACTGTTCTTTTGTTCTGGGTACACTCAGATTTCCTGCTGTATTAGAGACTCAAGAAATCAAGAGCGTGCTTCTTGCTCTAAAGCAGAGTGTGATCCATGGATGAGAACTATGCTGTGTGTTTCCCTTCAGAAATGGAATTAAATCCCAGGCTCTGTGTCTTCCTAGAGGCAAGACTTCGTTTCAGGTAAGAGCAGTCACTTTTCAGCTCAAACGAACTACATCGTTCACGAAGCTCACACGTTTCTCATCTTAACAGACAAGCATTGGATTTTAGAGGACCAGTGCTTTGTATCAGTTTCAGAAGCAGAGTTGGACTATATATTGTCTGTATGTGTAGGAAACACCTTTCTTTTCTTCTCAGCAAACTCACGTTTCCTGCTGTCTTAGAGACTCCAGAAAGCAAGAGCGTGCTTCTTGTTCTAAAGCAGAGTGTGATCAATGGATGAGAACACTGCTGTGTGTTTCACTTCAGAAATGGAGTTAAATCCCAGGCTCTGTTTCTAGCTACAAGGAAGACTTCGTTTCAGGTAAGGGCAGTCACTTTTTTGCTCAAACGAACTACATTGTTCATGAAGCTCACACGTTTCTTATCTTAACTGACAAGCATTGGATGTTAGAGGACCAGAGCTTTGTATCAGTTTCAGAAGCAGATTTGAACTACATATGGTCCGTGTATGTAGGAAACTCTGTTCTTTTGTTCTGGGCACACTCAGATTTCCTGCTGTATTAGAGACTCTAGAAAGCCAGAGCGTGCATCTTGATATAAAGCAGAGTGTGATCCATGGGTGAGAACTATGCTGTGTGTTTGCCTTCAGAAATGCAGTTATATCCCAGGCTCTGTGTCTTCCTACAAGCAAGACTTCGTTTCAGGTAAGGGCAGTCACTTTTCAGCTCAAAGGAACTACATCATTCACGGAGCTCACACGTTTCTAATCTTAACAGACAACTATTGGATGTTATAGGACCAGTGCTTTGTATCAGTTTCAGAAGCAGAGTTGGACTAGATATGGTCCGTATGTGAAGGAAACACCGTTCCTTTGTTCTCACCACACTCACGTTTCCTGCTGTCTTAGAGACTCTAGAAATCAAGAGTGTGCTTCTCGCTCTAAAGCAGAGTGTGATCAATGGATGAGAACTATGCTGTGTGTTTCCCTTCAGAAATGGAGTTAAATCCCAGGCTCTGTGTCTTCCTACAAGCAAGACTTCGTTTCAGGTAAGGGCAGTCACTTTTCAGCTCAAAGGAACTACATCGTTCACAGAGCTCACACGTTTCTAATCTTAACAGACAAGCATTGGATGTTAGTGGACCAGTGCATTGTATCAGTTTCAGAAGCATATTTGGACAACATATGGTCCGTATGTGTAGGAAACACCGTTATTTTGTTCTAGGCACACTCAGATTTCCTGCTGTATTAGAGACTCTAGAAAGCAAGAGCGTGCTTCTCGCTCTAAAGCAGAGTGTGATCCATGGGTGAGAACTATGCTGTGTGTTTCCCTTCAGAAATGGAGTTAAATCCCAGGCTCTTTGTCCTCCTACAAGCAAGACTTCGTTTCAGGTAAGGGCAGTCACTTTTCAGCTCAAAGGAACTACATCATTCACGGAGCTCACAGGTTTCTAATCTTAACAGACAAGCATTGTATGTTAGAGGACCAGTGCTTTGTATCAGTTTCAGAAGCAGAGTTGGACTAGATATGGTCTGCATGTGTAGGAAACAACGTTCTTTTGTTCTCAGCACACTCACGTTTTCTGCTGTCTTAGAGACTCTAGAAATCAAGAGTGTGCTGCTCGCAATAAAGCAGAATGTGATCCATGGATGACAACTATGCTGTGTGTTTCCCATCAGAAATGGAGTTAAATCCCAGGCTCTGTGTCTTCCTACAAGCAAGACTTCGTTTCTGGTAAGGGCAGTCACTTTTCACCTCAAACGAACTACATCGTTCATGGAGCTCAAACGTTTTTCATCTCAACAGACAAGCATTGCATGTTAGAGGACCAGTATTTGTATCAGTTTAAGAAGCAGAGTTGGACTAGATATGGTCCATATGTGTAGGAAACACCGTTCTTTTGTTCTCAGCAAAATCACGTTTCCTGCTGTCTTAGAGACTCTAGAAAGCAAGAGCATGCTTCTTGCTCTAAAGCAGAGTGTGATCCATGGATGAGAACTATGCTGTGTGTTTCCCTTCAGAAATGGAGTTAAATCCCAGGCTCTGTGTCTTCCTACAAGCAAGACTTCGTTTCAGGTAAGGGCAGTCACTTTTCAGCTCAAACGAACTACATCGTTCATGAAGCTCACATGTTTCTTATCAAAACTGACAAGCATTGGATGTTAGAGGACCAGAACTTTGTATCAGTTTCAGAAGCAGATTTGAACTACATATGGTCCGTATATGTAGGAAACTCTGTTCTTTTGTTCTGGGCACACTCTGATTTCCTGCTGTATTAGAGACTCTAGAAAGCAAGAGCGTGCATCTTGATATAAAGCAGAGTGTGATCCATGGGTGAGAACTATGCTGTGTGTTTCCCTTCAGAAATGAAGTTAAATCCCAGGCTCTGTGTCTTCCTACAATCAAGACTTCGTTTCAGGTAAGGGCAGTCACTTTTCAGCTCAAAGGAACTACATCGTTCACGGAGCTCACACGTTTCTAATCTGAACAGACAAGCAGTGGATGTTATAGGACCAGTGCTTTGTATCAGTTTCAGAAGCAGAGTTGGACTAGATATGGTCCGTATGTGAAGGAAACACCGTTCCTTTGTTCTCACCACACTCACGTTTCCTGCTGCCTTAGAGACTCTAGAAATCAAGAGTGTGCTTCTCGCTCTAAAGCAGAGTTTGATCAATGGATGAGAACTATGCTGTGTGTTTCCCTTCAGAAATGGAGTTAAATCCCAGGCTCTGTGTCTTCCTACAAGCAAGATTTCGTTTCAGGTAAGGGCAGTCACTTTTCAGCTCAAACGGACTACATCGTTCACGGAGCTCACACGTTTCTAATCTTAACAGACAAGCATTGGATGTTAGAGGACCAGTGCTTTGTATCAGTTTCAGAAGCAGAGTTGGACTAGATATGGTCTGCATGTGTATGAAACACCGTTCTTCTGTTCTCAGCACACTCACGTTTCCTGCTGTCTTAGAGACTCTAGAAATCAAGAGTGTGCATCTCGCTCGAAAGCAGAGTGTGATCCATGGATGACAACTATGCTGTGTGTTTCCCATCACAAATGGAGTTAAATCCCAGGCTCTGTGTCTTTCTACAAGCAAACTTCGTTTCAGGTAAGGGCAGTCACTTTTCAGCTCAAACGAACTACATTGTTCACGGAGCTGACACGTTTCTCATCTCAACAGACAAGCATTGGATGTTAGAGGACCAGTACTTTGTATCAGTTTAAGAAGCAGCGTTGGACTAGACATGGTCGGTGTGTGTAGGAAACACAGTTCTTTTGTTTTCAGCACACTCACGTTTCCTAGTGTCTTAGAGACTCTAGAAAGCAAGAGCATGCTTCTTGCTCTAAAGCAGAGTGTGATCCATGAATGAGAACACTGCTGTGTGTTTCACTTCAGAAATGGAGTTAAATCCCAGGCTCTGAGTCTTCCTACAAGCAAGACTTCGTTTCAGGAAAGGTCAGTTACTTTTCTGCTCAAACAAACTACATCGTTCACGAAGCTCACAAGGTTCTCATCTTAAGTGACAAGCATTGGATGTTAGAGGAACAGTGCATTGTGTCAGTTTCAGAAGCAGATTTGGACTACATATGGTCAGTATGTGTAGGAAACACAGTTCTTTTGTTCTGGGCACACTCAGATTTCCTGCTGTATTAGAGACTCTAGAAAGCAAGAGCGTACTTCTTGCTCTAAAGCAGAGTGTGATCCATAGATGAGAACTATGCTGTGTGTTTCCCTTCAGAAATGGAGTTAAATGCCAGGCTCTGTGTCTTACTACAAGCAAGCCTTCGTTTCAGGTAAGGACAGTCACTTTTCAGCTCAAACGAACTACATCATTCACGAAGCTCACACGTTTCTCATCATAACAGACAAGCATTGGATGTTAAAGGACCAGTGCTCTGTATCAGTTTCAGAAGCAGAGTTGGAGTAGATATGGTCCGTATGTGTAGGAAACACCGTTCTTTTGTTCTCAGCACACACACGTTTCCTGCTGTCTTAGACACTCTAGAAAGCAAGAGCCTGGTTCTTGTTCTAAAGCAGAGTGGGATCAATGAATGATTACACAGCTGTGTGTTTCACTTCAGAAATGGAGTTAAATCCCAGGCTCTGTGTCTTCCTACAAGCAAGACTTCCTTTCAGGTAAGGGCAGTCTTTTTTCTGCTCAAAGGAACTACATCGTTCACGAAGCTCACACGTTTCTCATCTTAACTGACAAGCATTCGTTGTTAGAGGAACAGTGCATTGTATCAGTTTCATAAGCAGATTTGTACTACATATGGTCCGTATGTGTAGGAAATACCGTTAATTTGTTCTGGGCTCACTCAGATTTCCTGCTGTATTTGAGAATCTAGAAAGCAAGAGCGTGCTTCTCGCTCTATATCAGAGTGTGATCCATGGATGAGAACTATGCTGTGTGTTTCGCTTCAGAAATGGAGTTAAATCCCAGGCTCTGTGTCTTCCTACAAGCAAGACTTCTTTTCAGGTAAGGGCAGTCATTTTTCTGCTCAAACGAACTACATCGTTCACGAAGCTCACACGTTTCTCATCTTAACTGACAAGCTTTGGATGTTAGAGGAACAGTGCATTGTATCAGTTTCATAAGCAGATTTGTACTACATATGGTCCGTATGTGTAGGAAACACCGTTATTTTGTTCTGGGCACACTCAGATATCCTGCTGTATTAGAGAATATACAAAGCAAGAGCGTGCTTCTTGCTCTAAAGCAGAGTGTGATCCATGGATGAGAACTATGCTGTGTGTTTCCCTTCAGAAATGGAGTTAAATCCCAGGCTCTGTGTCTTCCTAGAGGCAAGACTTCGTTTCAGTTAAGGGCAGTCACTTTTCAGCTCAAACGAACTACGTCGTTCACGAAGCTCACACGTTTCTCATCTCAACAGACAAGCATTGGATGTTAGAGAACCAGTGCTTTGTATCAGTTTCAGAAACAGAGTTGGACTAGATAAGGTCCGTATGTGTAGGAAACACCGTTCTTTTGTTTTCACCACACTCACGTTTCCTGCTGTCTTAGAGAATCTAGAAATCAAGAGTGTGCTTCTCGCTCTAAAGCAGAGTGTGATCAATGGAGGAGAACTATGCTGTGTGTTTCCCTTCAGAAATGGAGTTAAATCCCAGGCTCTGTGTCTTCCTACAAGCAAGACTGCGTTTCAGGTAAGGGCAGTCACTTTTCAGCTCAAATGAACTACATCTTTCACGGAGCTCACACGTTTCTCATCTCAACAGACAAGCATTGGATGTTAGAGGACCAGTGCTTTGTATCAGTTTAAGAAGAAGATTTGGACTAGACATGGTCGGTATGTGTAGGAAACACAGTTCTTTTGTTTTCAGCACACTCACGTGTCCTAGTGTCTTAGAGACTCTAGAAAGCAAGAGCATGCTTCTTGCTCTAAAGCAGAGTGTGATCCATGGATGAGAACACTTCTGTGTGTTTCACTTCAGAAATGGAGTTAAATCCCAGGCTCTGAGTCTTCCTACAAGCAAGACTTCGTTTCAGGAAAGGTCAGTCATTTTTCTGCTCAAACGAACTACATCATTCACGAAGCTCACACGTTTCTCATCTTAACAGACAAGCATTGGATGTTAGAGGACCAGTGCTTTGTATCAGTTTCAGAAGCAGAGTTGGACTAGATATGGTCCGTATGTGTAGGAAACACCGTTCTTTTGTTCTCAGCACACACACGTTTCCTGCTGTCTTAGAGACTCTAGAAAGCAAGAGCCTGCTTCTTGTTCTAAAGCAGAGTGGGATCAATGGATGATTACACTGCTGTGTGTTTCACTTCAGAAATGGAGTTAAATCCCAGGCTCTGAGTCTTCCTGCAAGCAAGACTTCGATTAAGGAAAAGGCAGTCACTTTTATGCTCAAACGAAATACATCGTTCACGAAGCTCACACGTTTCTCATCCTAACTGACAAGCATTGGATGTTAGAGTGTCAGTGCTTTGTATCAGTTTCAGAAGCAGATTTGGACTACATATTGTCCGTATGTGTAGGAATCACTGTTCTTTTGTTCTGGGCACACCCAGATTACCTGCTGTATTATAGACTCTAGAAAGCAAGAGCGTGCTTCTCGCTCTAAAGCAGAGTGTGATCCATAGATGAGAACTATGCTGTGTGTTTCCCTTCAGAAATGGAGTTAAATGCCAGGCTCTGTGTCTTCCTACAAGCAAGACTTCGTTTCAGGTAAGGGCAGTCACTTTTCAGCTCAAACGAACTACATCGTTAACGAAGCTCACACTTTCTCATCATAACAGACAAGCATTGGATGTTAAAGGACCAGTGCTCTGTATCAGTTTCAGAAGCAGAGTTGGACTAGATATGGTCCGTATGTGTAGGAAACACCGTTCTTTTGTTCTCAGCACACACACGTTTCCTGCTGTCTTAGAGACTCTAGAAAGCAAGAGCCTGCTTCTTGTTCTAAAGCAGAGTGTGATCAATGGATGAGAACACTGCTGTGTGTTTTCCTTCAGAAATGGAGTTAAATCCCAGGCTCTGTGTCTTCCTACAAGCAAGACTGCGTTTCAGGTAAGGGCAGTCACTTTTCAGCTCAAATGAACTACATCTTTCACGGAGCTCACACGTTTCTCATCTCAACAGACAAGCATTGGATGTTAGAGGACCAGTGCTTTGTATCAGTTTAAGAAGCAGAGTTGGACTAGATATGGTCCGTATTTGTAGGAAACACCGTTCTTTTGTTCTCAGCACACACCCGTTTCCTGCAGTCTAGAGACTCTAGAAAGCAAGAGCATGCTTCTTGCTCTAAAGCAGAGTGTGATCCATGGATGAGAACTATGCTGTGTGTTTCCCTTCAGAAATGGAGTTAAATCCCAGGCTCTGTGTCTTCCTACAAGCAAGACTTCGTTTCAGGTAAGGGCAGTCATTTTTCTGCTCAAACGAACTACATCGTTCACGGAGCTCACAGGTTTCTAATCTTAACAGACAAGCATTGGATGTTAAGGGACCAGTGCTTTGTATCAGTTTCAGAAGCAGAGTTGGACTAGATATGGTCTGCATGTGTAGGAAACACCGTTCTTTTGTTCTCAGCACACTCACGTTTTCTGCTGTCTTAGAGACTCTAGAAATCAAGAGTGTGCTGCTCGCAATAAAGCAGAGTGTGATCCATGGATGACAACTATGCTGTGTGTTTCCCATCAGAAATGGAGTTAAATCCCAGGCTCTGTGTCTTCCTACAAGCAAGACTTCGTTTCTGGTAAGGGCAGTCACTTTTCAGCTCAAACGAACTACATCGTTCATGGAGCTCAAACGTTTTTCATCTCAACAGACAAGCATTGCATTTAGAGGACCAGTGCTTTGTATCAGTTTAAGAAGCAGAGTTGGACTAGATATGGTCCGTATGTGTAGGAAACACCGTTCTTTTTTTCTCAGCACACTCACGTTTCCTGCTGTCTAGAGACTCTAGAAAGCAAGAGCATGCTTCTTGCTCTAAAGCCGAGTGTGATCCATGGATGAGAACTATGCTGTGTGTTTCCCTTCAGAAATGGAGTGAAATCCCAGGCTCTGTGTCTTCCTACAAGCAAGAATTCGTTTCAGGTAAGGGCAGTCATTTTTCTGCTCAAACGAACTACATCGTTCACGAAGCTCACACGTTTCTCATCTTAACTGACAAGCACTGGATGTTAGAGGAACTGTGCATTTTATCAGTTTCAGAAGCAGATTTGGACTACATATGGTCGGTATGTGTAGGAAACACTGTTCTTTTGTTCTGGGCACACTCAGATTTCCTGCTGTATTAGAGACTCAAGAAATCAAGAGCATGTTTCTTGCTCTAAAGCAGAGTGTGATCCATGGCTGAGAACTATGCTGTGTGTTTCCCTTCAGAAATGGAATTAAATCCCAGGCTCTGTGTCTTCCTAGAGGCAAGACTTCGTTTCAGGTAAGAGCAGTCACTTTTCAGCTCAAACGAACTACATCGTTCACGAAGCTCACACGTTTCTCATCTTAACAGACAAGCATTGGATGTTAGAGGACCAGTGCTTTGTATCAGTTCAGAAGCAGAGTTGGACTATATAATGTCTGTATGTTTAGGAAACACCTTTCTTTTGTTCTCAGCAAACTCAGGTTTCCTGCTGTCTTAGAGACTCTAGAAAGCAAGAGCGTGCTTCTTGTTCTAAAGCAGAGTGTGATCAATGGATGAGAACACTGCTGTGTGTTTCACTTCAGAAATGGAGTTAAATCCCAGGCTCTGAGTCTTCCTACAAGCAAGACTTCGTTTCAGGAAAGGTCAGTCACTTTTCTGCTCAAACAAACTACATCGTTCACGAAGCTCACAAGGTTCTCATCTTAAGTGACAAGCATTGGATGTTAGAGGAACAGTGCATTGTGTCAGTTTCAGAAGCAGATTTGGACTACATATGGTCAGTATGTGTAGGAAACACAGTTCTTTTGTTCTGGGCACACTCAGATTTCCTGCTGTATTAGAGACTCTAGAAAGCAAGAGCGTACTTCTTGCTCTAAAGCAGAGTGTGATCCATAGATGAGAACTATGCTGTGTGTTTCCCTTCAGAAATGGAGTTAAATGCCAGGCTCTGTGTCTTACTACAAGCAAGACTTCGTTTCAGGTAAGGGCAGTCATTTTTCAGTTCAAATGAACTACATCGTTAACGAAGCTCACACGTTTCTCATCTTAACAGACAAGCATTGGATGTTAGAGCACCAGTGCTTTGTAGCAGTTTCAGAAGCAGAGTTGGACTAGATATGGTCCGTATGTGTAGGAAACACCGTTCTTTTGTTCTCAGCACACTCACGTTTCCTGATGTCTAGAGACTCTAGAAAGCAAGAGCATGCTTCTTGCTCTAAAGCAGAGTGTGATCCATGGATGATAACTATGCTGTGTGTTTTCCTTCAGAAATGGAGTGAAATCCCAGGCTCTGTGTCTTCCTACAAGCAAGACTTCGTTTCAGGTAAGGGCAGTCATTTTTCTGCTCAATCGAACTACATCGTTCACGAAGCTCACACGTTTCTCATCTTAACTGACAGGCATTGGATGTTAGAGGAACAGTGCATTGTATCAGTTTCAGAAGCAGATTTGGACTACATATGGTCTGTATGTGTAGGAAACACTGTTCTTTTGTTCTGGGTACACTCAGATTTCCTGCTGTATTAGAGACTCAAGAAATCAAGAGCGTGCTTCTTGCTCTAAAGCAGAGTGTGATCCATGGATGAGAACTATGCTGTGTGTTTCCCTTCAGAAATGGAATTAAATCCCAGGCTCTGTGTCTTCCTAGAGGCAAGACTTCGTTTCAGGTAAGAGCAGTCACTTTTCAGCTCAAACGAACTACATCGTTCACGAAGCTCACACGTTTCTCATCTTAACAGACAAGCATTGGATGTTAGAGGACCAGTGCTTTGTATCAGTTTCAGAAGCAGAGTTGGACTATATATTGTCTGTATGTGTAGGAAACACCTTTCTTTTGTTCTCAGCAAACTCACGTTTCCTGCTGTCTTAGAGACTCTAGAAAGCAAGAGCGTGCTTCTTGTTCTAAAGCAGAGTGTGATCAATGGATGAGAACACTGCTGTGTGTTTCACTTCAGAAATGGAGTTAAATCCCAGGCTCTGTTTCTAGCTACAAGGAAGACTTCGTTTCAGGTAAGGGCAGTCACTTTTTTGCTCAAACGAACTACATTGTTCATGAAGCTCACACGTTTCTTATCTTAACTGACAAGCATTGGATGTTACAGGACCAGAGCTTTGTATCAGTTTGAGAAGCAGATTTGAACTACATATGGTCCGTGTATGTAGGAAACTCTGTTCTTTTGTTCTGGGCACACTCAGATTTCCTGCTGTATTAGAGACTCTAGAAAGCCAGAGCGTGCATCTTGATATAAAGCAGAGTGTGATCCATGGGTGAGAACTATGCTGTGTGTTTGCCTTCAGAAATGCAGTTATATCCCAGGCTCTGTGTCTTCCTACAAGCAAGACTTCGTTTCAGGTAAGGGCAGTCACTTTTCAGCTCAAAGGAACTACATCATTCACGGAGCTCACACGTTTCTAATCTTAACAGACAACTATTGGATGTTATAGGACCAGTGCTTTGTATCAGTTTCAGAAGCAGAGTTGGACTAGATATGGTCCGTATGTGAAGGAAACACCGTTCCTTTGTTCTCACCACACTCACGTTTCCTGCTGTCTTAGAGACTCTAGAAATCAAGAGTGTGCTTCTCGCTCTAAAGCAGAGTGTGATCAATGGATGAGAACTATGCTGTGTGTTTCCCTTCAGAAATGGAGTTAAATCCCAGGCTCTGTGTCTTCCTACAAGCAAGACTTCGTTTCAGGTAAGGGCAGTCACTTTTCAGCTCAAAGGAACTACATCGTTCACAGAGCTCACACGTTTCTAATCTTAACAGACAAGCATTGGATGTTAGTGGACCAGTGCATTGTATCAGTTTCAGAAGCATATTTGGACTACATATGGTCCGTATGTGTAGGAAACACCGTTATTTTGTTCTAGGCACACTCAGATTTCCTGCTGTATTAGAGACTCTAGAAAGCAAGAGCGTGCTTCTCGCTCTAAAGCAGAGTGTGATCCATGGGTGAGAACTATGCTGTGTGTTTCCCTTCAGAAATGGAGTTAAATCCCAGGCTCTTTGTCCTCCTACAAGCAAGACTTCGTTTCAGGTAAGGGCAGTCACTTTTCAGCTCAAAGGAACTACATCATTCACGGAGCTCACAGGTTTCTAATCTTAACAGACAAGCATTGTATGTTAGAGGACCAGTGCTTTGTATCAGTTTCAGAAGCAGAGTTGGACTAGATATGGTCTGCATGTGTAGGAAACAACGTTCTTTTGTTCTCAGCACACTCACGTTTTCTGCTGTCTTAGAGACTCTAGAAATCAAGAGTGTGCTGCTCGCAATAAAGCAGAATGTGATCCATGGATGACAACTATGCTGTGTGTTTCCCATCAGAAATGGAGTTAAATCCCAGGCTCTGTGTCTTCCTACAAGCAAGACTTCGTTTCTGGTAAGGGCAGTCACTTTTCACCTCAAACGAACTACATCGTTCATGGAGCTCAAACGTTTTTCATCTCAACAGACAAGCATTGCATGTTAGAGGACCAGTATTTGTATCAGTTTAAGAAGCAGAGTTGGACTAGATATGGTCCATATGTGTAGGAAACACCGTTCTTTTGTTCTCAGCAAAATCACGTTTCCTGCTGTCTTAGAGACTCTAGAAAGCAAGAGCATGCTTCTTGCTCTAAAGCAGAGTGTGATCCATGGATGAGAACTATGCTGTGTGTTTCCCTTCAGAAATGGAGTTAAATCCCAGGCTCTGTGTCTTCCTACAAGCAAGACTTCGTTTCAGGTAAGGGCAGTCACTTTTCAGCTCAAACGAACTACATCGTTCATGAAGCTCACATGTTTCTTATCAAAACTGACAAGCATTGGATGTTAGAGGACCAGAACTTTGTATCAGTTTCAGAAGCAGATTTGAACTACATATGGTCCGTATATGTAGGAAACTCTGTTCTTTTGTTCTGGGCACACTCAGATTTCCTGCTGTATTAGAGACTCTAGAAAGCAAGAGCGTGCATCTTGATATAAAGCAGAGTGTGATCCATGGGTGAGAACTATGCTGTGTGTTTCCCTTCAGAAATGAAGTTAAATCCCAGGCTCTGTGTCTTCCTACAATCAAGACTTCGTTTCAGGTAAGGGCAGTCACTTTTCAGCTCAAAGGAACTACATCGTTCACGGAGCTCACACGTTTCTAATCTGAACAGACAAGCAGTGGATGTTATAGGACCAGTGCTTTGTATCAGTTTCAGAAGCAGAGTTGGACTAGATATGGTCCGTATGTGAAGGAAACACCGTTCCTTTGTTCTCACCACACTCACGTTTCCTGCTGCCTTAGAGACTCTAGAAATCAAGAGTGTGCTTCTCGCTCTAAAGCAGAGTTTGATCAATGGATGAGAACTATGCTGTGTGTTTCCCTTCAGAAATGGAGTTAAATCCCAGGCTCTGTGTCTTCCTACAAGCAAGATTTCGTTTCAGGTAAGGGCAGTCACTTTTCAGCTCAAACGGACTACATCGTTCACGGAGCTCACACGTTTCTAATCTTAACAGACAAGCATTGGATGTTAGAGGACCAGTGCTTTGTATCAGTTTCAGAAGCAGAGTTGGACTAGATATGGTCTGCATGTGTACGAAACACCGTTCTTCTGTTCTCAGCACACTCACGTTTCCTGCTGTCTTAGAGACTCTAGAAATCAAGAGTGTGCATCTCGCTCTAAAGCAGAGTGTGATCCATGGATGACAACTATGCTGTGTGTTTCCCATCACAAATGGAGTTAAATCCCAGGCTCTGTGTCTTTCTACAAGCAAACTTCGTTTCAGGTAAGGGCAGTCACTTTTCAGCTCAAACGAACTACATTGTTCACGGAGCTGACACGTTTCTCATCTCAACAGACAAGCATTGGATGTTAGAGGACCAGTACTTTGTATCAGTTTAAGAAGCAGAGTTGGACTAGACATGGTCGGTGTGTGTAGGAAACACAGTTCTTTTGTTTTCAGCACACTCACGTTTCCTAGTGTCTTAGAGACTCTAGAAAGCAAGAGCATGCTTCTTGCTCTAAAGCAGAGTGTGATCCATGAATGAGAACACTGCTGTGTGTTTCACTTCAGAAATGGAGTTAAATCCCAGGCTCTGAGTCTTCCTACAAGCAAGACTTCGTTTCAGGAAAGGTCAGTTACTTTTCTGCTCAAACAAACTACATCGTTCACGAAGCTCACAAGGTTCTCATCTTAACTGACAAGCATTGGATGTTAGAGGAACAGTGCATTGTGTCAGTTTCAGAAGCAGATTTGGACTACATATGGTCAGTATGTGTAGGAAACACCGTTCTTTTTTTCTGGGCACACTCAGATTTCCTGCTGTATTAGAGACTCTAGAAAGCAAGAGCGTACTTCTTGCTCTAAAGCAGAGTGTGATCCATAGATGAGAACTATGCTGTGTGTTTCCCTTCAGAAATGGAGTTAAATGCCAGGCTCTGTGTCTTCCTACAAGCAAGACTTCGTTTCAGGTAAGGGCAGTCACTTTTCACCTCAAACGAACTACATCGTTCACGAAGCTCACACGTTTCTCATCATAACAGACAAGCATTGGATGTTAAAGGATCAGTGCTCTGTATCAGTTTCAGAAGCAGAGTTGGACTAGATATGGTCCGTATGTGTAGGAAACACCGTTCTTTTGTTCTCAGCACACACACGTTTCCTGCTATCTTAGAGACTCTAGAAAGCAAGAGCCTGCTTCTTGTTCTAAAGCAGAGTGTGATCAATGGAGGAGAACTATGCTGTGTTTTTTCCTTCAGAAATGGAGTTAAATCCCAGGCTCTGTGTCTTCCTACAAGCAAGACTGCGTTTCAGGTAAGGGCAGTGACTTTTCAGCTCAAATGAACTACATCTTTCACGGAGCTCACACGTTTCTCATCTCAACAGACAAGCATTGGATGTTAGAGGACCAGTGCTTTGTATCAGTTTAAGAAGCAGAGTTGGACTAGATATGGTCCGTATTTGTAGGAAACACCGTTCTTTTGTTCTCAGCACACACCCGTTTCCTGCTGTCTAGAGACTCTAGAAAGCAAGAGCATGCTTCTTGCTCTAAAGCAGAGTGTGATCCATGGATGAGAACTATGCTGTGTGTTTCCCTTCAGAAATGGAGATAAATCCCAGGCTCTGTGTCTTCCTACAAGCAAGACTTCGTTTCAGGTAAGGGCAGTCACTTTTCAGCTCAAACGAACTACATCGTTCATGAAGCTCACATGTTTCTTATCAAAACTGACAAGCATTGGATGTTAGAGGACCAGAACTTTGTATCAGTTTCAGAAGCAGATTTGAACTACATATGGTCCGTATATGTAGGAAACTCTGTTCTTTTGTTCTGGGCACACTCTGATTTCCTGCTGTATTAGAGACTCTAGAAAGCAAGAGCGTGCATCTTGATATAAAGCAGAGTGTGATCCATGGGTGAGAACTATGCTGTGTGTTTCCCTTCAGAAATGAAGTTAAATCCCAGGCTCTGTGTCTTCCTACAATCAAGACTTCGTTTCAGGTAAGGGCAGTCACTTTTCAGCTCAAAGGAACTACATCGTTCACGGAGCTCACACGTTTCTAATCTGAACAGACAAGCAGTGGATGTTATAGGACCAGTGCTTTGTATCAGTTTCAGAAGCAGAGTTGGACTAGATATGGTCCGTATGTGAAGGAAACACCGTTCCTTTGTTCTCACCACACTCACGTTTCCTGCTGCCTTAGAGACTCTAGAAATCAAGAGTGTGCTTCTCGCTCTAAAGCAGAGTTTGATCAATGGATGAGAACTATGCTGTGTGTTTCCCTTCAGAAATGGAGTTAAATCCCAGGCTCTGTGTCTTCCTACAAGCAAGATTTCGTTTCAGGTAAGGGCAGTCACTTTTCAGCTCAAACGGACTACATCGTTCACGGAGCTCACACGTTTCTAATCTTAACAGACAAGCATTGGATGTTAGAGGACCAGTGCTTTGTATCAGTTTCAGAAGCAGAGTTGGACTAGATATGGTCTGCATGTGTACGAAACACCGTTCTTCTGTTCTCAGCACACTCACGTTTCCTGCTGTCTTAGAGACTCTAGAAAACAAGAGTGTGCATCTCGCTCTAAAGCAGAGTGTGATCCATGGATGACAACTATGCTGTGTGTTTCCCATCACAAATGGAGTTAAATCCCAGGCTCTGTGTCTTTCTACAAGCAAACTTCGTTTCAGGTAAGGGCAGTCACTTTTCAGCTCAAACGAACTACATTGTTCACGGAGCTGACACGTTTCTCATCTCAACAGACAAGCATTGGATGTTAGAGGACCAGTACTTTGTATCAGTTTAAGAAGCAGCGTTGGACTAGACATGGTCGGTGTGTGTAGGAAACACAGTTCTTTTGTTTTCAGCACACTCACGTTTCCTAGTGTCTTAGAGACTCTAGAAAGCAAGAGCATGCTTCTTGCTCTAAAGCAGAGTGTGATCCATGAATGAGAACACTGCTGTGTGTTTCACTTCAGAAATGGAGTTAAATCCCAGGCTCTGAGTCTTCCTACAAGCAAGACTTCGTTTCAGGAAAGGTCAGTTACTTTTCTGCTCAAACAAACTACATCGTTCACGAAGCTCACAAGGTTCTCATCTTAAGTGACAAGCATTGGATGTTAGAGGAACAGTGCATTGTGTCAGTTTCAGAAGCAGATTTGGACTACATATGGTCAGTATGTGTAGGAAACACAGTTCTTTTGTTCTGGGCACACTCAGATTTCCTGCTGTATTAGAGACTCTAGAAAGCAAGAGCGTACTTCTTGCTCTAAAGCAGAGTGTGATCCATAGATGAGAACTATGCTGTGTGTTTCCCTTCAGAAATGGAGTTAAATGCCAGGCTCTGTGTCTTACTACAAGCAAGACTTCGTTTCAGGTAAGGACAGTCACTTTTCAGCTCAAACGAACTACATCATTCACGAAGCTCACACGTTTCTCATCATAACAGACAAGCATTGGATGTTAAAGGACCAGTGCTCTGTATCAGTTTCAGAAGCAGAGTTGGAGTAGATATGGTCCGTATGTGTAGGAAACACCGTTCTTTTGTTCTCAGCACACACACGTTTCCTGCTGTCTTAGACACTCTAGAAAGCAAGAGCCTGGTTCTTGTTCTAAAGCAGAGTGGGATCAATGAATGATTACACAGCTGTGTGTTTCACTTCAGAAATGGAGTTAAATCCCAGGCTCTGTGTCTTCCTACAAGCAAGACTTCGTTTCAGGTAAGGGCAGTCTTTTTTCTGCTCAAAGGAACTACATCGTTCACGAAGCTCACACGTTTCTCATCTTAACTGACAAGCATTCGTTGTTAGAGGAACAGTGCATTGTATCAGTTTCATAAGCAGATTTGTACTACATATGGTCCGTATGTGTAGGAAATACCGTTAATTTGTTCTGGGCTCACTCAGATTTCCTGCTGTATTCGAGAATCTAGAAAGCAAGAGCGTGCTTCTCGCTCTATATCAGAGTGTGATCCATGGATGAGAACTATGCTGTGTGTTTCGCTTCAGAAATGGAGTTAAATCCCAGGCTCTGTGTCTTCCTACAAGCAAGACTTCTTTTCAGGTAAGGGCAGTCATTTTTCTGCTCAAACGAACTACATCGTTCACGAAGCTCACACGTTTCTCATCTTAACTGACAAGCTTTGGATGTTAGAGGAACAGTGCATTGTATCAGTTTCATAAGCAGATTTGTACTACATATGGTCCGTATGTGTAGGAAACACCGTTCTTTTGTTTTCACCACACTCACGTTTCCTGCTGTCTTAGAGAATCTAGAAATCAAGAGTGTGCTTCTCGCTCTAAAGCAGAGTGTGATCAATGGAGGAGAACTATGCTGTGTGTTTCCCTTCAGAAATGGAGTTAAATCCCAGGCTCTGTGTCTTCCTACAAGCAAGACTGCGTTTCAGGTAAGGGCAGTCACTTTTCAGCTCAAATGAACTACATCTTTCACGGAGCTCACACGTTTCTCATCTCAACAGACAAGCATTGGATGTTAGAGGACCAGTGCTTTGTATCAGTTTAAGAAGAAGATTTGGACTAGACATGGTCGGTATGTGTAGGAAACACAGTTCTTTTGTTTTCAGCACACTCACGTGTCCTAGTGTCTTAGAGACTCTAGAAAGCAAGAGCATGCTTCTTGCTCTAAAGCAGAGTGTGATCCATGGATGAGAACACTTCTGTGTGTTTCACTTCAGAAATGGAGTTAAATCCCAGGCTCTGAGTCTTCCTACAAGCAAGACTTCGTTTCAGGAAAGGTCAGTCATTTTTCTGCTCAAACGAACTACATCATTCACGAAGCACACACGTTTCTCATCTTAACAGACAAGCATTGGATGTTAGAGGACCAGTGCTTTGTATCAGTTTCAGAAGCAGAGTTGGACTAGATATGGTCCGTATGTGTAGGAAACACCGTTCTTTTGTTCTCAGCACACACACGTTTCCTGCTGTCTTAGAGACTCTACAAAGCAAGAGCCTGCTTCTTGTTCTAAAGCAGAGTGGGATCAATGGATGATTACACTGCTGTGTGTTTCACTTCAGAAATGGAGTTAAATCCCAGGCTCTGAGTCTTCCTGCAAGCAAGACTTCGATTAAGGAAAAGGCAGTCACTTTTATGCTCAAACGAAATACATCGTTCACGAAGCTCACACGTTTCTCATCCTAACTGACAAGCATTGGATGTTAGAGTGTCAGTGCTTTGTATCAGTTTCAGAAGCAGATTTGGACTACATATTGTCCGTATGTGTAGGAATCACTGTTCTTTTGTTCTGGGCACACCCAGATTACCTGCTGTATTATAGACTCTAGAAAGCAAGAGCGTGCTTCTCGCTCTAAAGCAGAGTGTGATCCATAGATGAGAACTATGCTGTGTGTTTCCCTTCAGAAATGGAGTTAAATGCCAGGCTCTGTGTCTTCCTACAAGCAAGACTTCGTTTCAGGTAAGGACAGTCACTTTTCAGCTCAAACGAACTACATCGTTAACGAAGCTCACACTTTCTCATCATAACAGACAAGCATTGGATGTTAAAGGACCAGTGCTTTGTATCAGTTTCAGAAGCAGAGTTGGACTAGATATGGTCTGCATGTGTAGGAAACACCGTTCTTTTGTTCTCAGCACACTCACGTTTTCTGCTGTCTTAGAGACTCTAGAAATCAAGAGTGTGCTGCTCGCAATAAAGCAGAGTGTGATCCATGGATGACAACTATGCTGTGTGTTTCCCATCAGAAATGGAGTTAAATCCCAGGCTCTGTGTCTTCCTACAAGCAAGACTTCGTTTCTGGTAAGGGCAGTCACTTTTCAGCTCAAACGAACTACATCGTTCATGGAGCTCAAACGTTTTTCATCTCAACAGACAAGCATTGCATTTAGAGGACCAGTGCTTTGTATCAGTTTAAGAAGCAGAGTTGGACTAGATATGGTCCGTATGTGTAGGAAACACCGTTCTTTTTTTCTCAGCACACTCACGTTTCCTGCTGTCTAGAGACTCTAGAAAGCAAGAGCATGCTTCTTGCTCTAAAGCCGAGTGTGATCCATGGATGAGAACTATGCTGTGTGTTTCCCTTCAGAAATGGAGTGAAATCCCAGGCTCTGTGTCTTCCTACAAGCAAGAATTCGTTTCAGGTAAGGGCAGTCATTTTTCTGCTCAAACGAACTACATCGTTCACGAAGCTCACACGTTTCTCATCTTAACTGACAAGCACTGGATGTTAGAGGAACTGTGCATTTTATCAGTTTCAGAAGCAGATTTGGACTACATATGGTCGGTATGTGTAGGAAACACTGTTCTTTTGTTCTGGGCACACTCAGATTTCCTGCTGTATTAGAGACTCAAGAAATCAAGAGCATGTTTCTTGCTCTAAAGCAGAGTGTGATCCATGGCTGAGAACTATGCTGTGTGTTTCCCTTCAGAAATGGAATTAAATCCCAGGCTCTGTGTCTTCCTAGAGGCAAGACTTCGTTTCAGGTAAGAGCAGTCACTTTTCAGCTCAAACGAACTACATCGTTCACGAAGCTCACACGTTTCTCATCTTAACAGACAAGCATTGGATGTTAGAGGACCAGTGCTTTGTATCAGTTCAGAAGCAGAGTTGGACTATATAATGTCTGTATGTTTAGGAAACACCTTTCTTTTGTTCTCAGCAAACTCAGGTTTCCTGCTGTCTTAGAGACTCTAGAAAGCAAGAGCGTGCTTCTTGTTCTAAAGCAGAGTGTGATCAATGGATGAGAACACTGCTGTGTGTTTCACTTCAGAAATGGAGTTAAATCCCAGGCTCTGAGTCTTCCTACAAGCAAGACTTCGTTTCAGGAAAGGTCAGTCACTTTTCTGCTCAAACAAACTACATCGTTCACGAAGCTCACAAGGTTCTCATCTTAAGTGACAAGCATTGGATGTTAGAGGAACAGTGCATTGTGTCAGTTTCAGAAGCAGATTTGGACTACATATGGTCAGTATGTGTAGGAAACACAGTTCTTTTGTTCTGGGCACACTCAGATTTCCTGCTGTATTAGAGACTCTAGAAAGCAAGAGCGTACTTCTTGCTCTAAAGCAGAGTGTGATCCATAGATGAGAACTATGCTGTGTGTTTCCCTTCAGAAATGGAGTTAAATGCCAGGCTCTGTGTCTTACTACAAGCAAGACTTCGTTTCAGGTAAGGGCAGTCATTTTTCAGTTCAAATGAACTACATCGTTAACGAAGCTCACACGTTTCTCATCTTAACAGACAAGCATTGGATGTTAGAGCACCAGTGCTTTGTAGCAGTTTCAGAAGCAGAGTTGGACTAGATATGGTCCGTATGTGTAGGAAACACCGTTCTTTTGTTCTCAGCACACTCACGTTTCCTGATGTCTAGAGACTCTAGAAAGCAAGAGCATGCTTCTTGCTCTAAAGCAGAGTGTGATCCATGGATGATAACTATGCTGTGTGTTTTCCTTCAGAAATGGAGTGAAATCCCAGGCTCTGTGTCTTCCTACAAGCAAGACTTCGTTTCAGGTATGGGCAGTCATTTTTCTGCTCAATCGAACTACATCGTTCACGAAGCTCACACGTTTCTCATCTTAACTGACAGGCATTGGATGTTAGAGGAACAGTGCATTGTATCAGTTTCAGAAGCAGATTTGGACTACATATGGTCTGTATGTGTAGGAAACACTGTTCTTTTGTTCTGGGTACACTCAGATTTCCTGCTGTATTAGAGACTCAAGAAATCAAGAGCGTGCTTCTTGCTCTAAAGCAGAGTGTGATCCATGGATGAGAACTATGCTGTGTGTTTCCCTTCAGAAATGGAATTAAATCCCAGGCTCTGTGTCTTCCTAGAGGCAAGACTTCGTTTCAGGTAAGAGCAGTCACTTTTCAGCTCAAACGAACTACATCGTTCACGAAGCTCACACGTTTCTCATCTCAACAGACAAGCATTGGATGTTAGAGGACCAGTGCTTTGTATCAGTTTAAGAAGCAGAGTTGGACTAGATATGGTCCGTATTTGTAGGAAACACCGTTCTTTTGTTCTCAGCACACACCCGTTTCCTGCAGTCTAGAGACTCTAGAAAGCAAGAGCATGCTTCTTGCTCTAAAGCAGAGTGTGATCCATGGATGAGAACTATGCTGTGTGTTTCCCTTCAGAAATGGAGTTAAATCCCAGGCTCTGTGTCTTCCTACAAGCAAGACTTCGTTTCAGGTAAGGGCAGTCATTTTTCTGCTCAAACGAACTACATCGTTCACGGAGCTCACAGGTTTCTAATCTTAACAGACAAGCATTGGATGTTAAGGGACCAGTGCTTTGTATCAGTTTCAGAAGCAGAGTTGGACTAGATATGGTCTGCATGTGTAGGAAACACCGTTCTTTTGTTCTCAGCACACTCACGTTTTCTGCTGTCTTAGAGACTCTAGAAATCAAGAGTGTGCTGCTCGCAATAAAGCAGAGTGTGATCCATGGATGACAACTATGCTGTGTGTTTCCCATCAGAAATGGAGTTAAATCCCAGGCTCTGTGTCTTCCTACAAGCAAGACTTCGTTTCTGGTAAGGGCAGTCACTTTTCAGCTCAAACGAACTACATCGTTCATGGAGCTCAAACGTTTTTCATCTCAACAGACAAGCATTGCATTTAGAGGACCAGTGCTTTGTATCAGTTTAAGAAGCAGAGTTGGACTAGATATGGTCCGTATGTGTAGGAAACACCGTTCTTTTTTTCTCAGCACACTCACGTTTCCTGCTGTCTAGAGACTCTAGAAAGCAAGAGCATGCTTCTTGCTCTAAAGCCGAGTGTGATCCATGGATGAGAACTATGCTGTGTGTTTCCCTTCAGAAATGGAGTGAAATCCCAGGCTCTGTGTCTTCCTACAAGCAAGAATTCGTTTCAGGTAAGGGCAGTCATTTTTCTGCTCAAACGAACTACATCGTTCACGAAGCTCACACGTTTCTCATCTTAACTGACAAGCACTGGATGTTAGAGGAACTGTGCATTTTATCAGTTTCAGAAGCAGATTTGGACTACATATGGTCGGTATGTGTAGGAAACACTGTTCTTTTGTTCTGGGCACACTCAGATTTCCTGCTGTATTAGAGACTCAAGAAATCAAGAGCATGTTTCTTGCTCTAAAGCAGAGTGTGATCCATGGCTGAGAACTATGCTGTGTGTTTCCATTCAGAAATGGAATTAAATCCCAGGCTCTGTGTCTTCCTAGAGGCAAGACTTCGTTTCAGGTAAGAGCAGTCACTTTTCAGCTCAAACGAACTACATCGTTCACGAAGCTCACACGTTTCTCATCTTAACAGACAAGCATTGGATGTTAGAGGACCAGTGCTTTGTATCAGTTCAGAAGCAGAGTTGGACTATATAATGTCTGTATGTTTAGGAAACACCTTTCTTTTGTTCTCAGCAAACTCAGGTTTCCTGCTGTCTTAGAGACTCTAGAAAGCAAGAGCGTGCTTCTTGTTCTAAAGCAGAGTGTGATCAATGGATGAGAACACTGCTGTGTGTTTCACTTCAGAAATGGAGTTAAATCCCAGGCTCTGAGTCTTCCTACAAGCAAGACTTCGTTTCAGGAAAGGTCAGTCACTTTTCTGCTCAAACAAACTACATCGTTCACGAAGCTCACAAGGTTCTCATCTTAAGTGACAAGCATTGGATGTTAGAGGAACAGTGCATTGTGTCAGTTTCAGAAGCAGATTTGGACTACATATGGTCAGTATGTGTAGGAAACACAGTTCTTTTGTTCTGGGCACACTCAGATTTCCTGCTGTATTAGAGACTCTAGAAAGCAAGAGCGTACTTCTTGCTCTAAAGCAGAGTGTGATCCATAGATGAGAACTATGCTGTGTGTTTCCCTTCAGAAATGGAGTTAAATGCCAGGCTCTGTGTCTTACTACAAGCAAGACTTCGTTTCAGGTAAGGGCAGTCATTTTTCAGTTCAAATGAACTACATCGTTAACGAAGCTCACACGTTTCTCATCTTAACAGACAAGCATTGGATGTTAGAGCACCAGTGCTTTGTAGCAGTTTCAGAAGCAGAGTTGGACTAGATATGGTCCGTATGTGTAGGAAACACCGTTCTTTTGTTCTCAGCACACTCACGTTTCCTGATGTCTAGAGACTCTAGAAAGCAAGAGCATGCTTCTTGCTCTAAAGCAGAGTGTGATCCATGGATGATAACTATGCTGTGTGTTTTCCTTCAGAAATGGAGTGAAATCCCAGGCTCTGTGTCTTCCTACAAGCAAGACTTCGTTTCAGGTAAGGGCAGTCATTTTTCTGCTCAATCGAACTACATCGTTCACGAAGCTCACACGTTTCTCATCTTAACTGACAGGCATTGGATGTTAGAGGAACAGTGCATTGTATCAGTTTCAGAAGCAGATTTGGACTACATATGGTCTGTATGTGTAGGAAACACTGTTCTTTTGTTCTGGGTACACTCAGATTTCCTGCTGTATTAGAGACTCAAGAAATCAAGAGCGTGCTTCTTGCTCTAAAGCAGAGTGTGATCCATGGATGAGAACTATGCTGTGTGTTTCCCTTCAGAAATGGAATTAAATCCCAGGCTCTGTGTCTTCCTAGAGGCAAGACTTCGTTTCAGGTAAGAGCAGTCACTTTTCAGCTCAAACGAACTACATCGTTCACGAAGCTCACACGTTTCTCATCTTAACAGACAAGCATTGGATGTTAGAGGACCAGTGCTTTGTATCAGTTTCAGAAGCAGAGTTGGACTATATATTGTCTGTATGTGTAGGAAACACCTTTCTTTTGTTCTCAGCAAACTCACGTTTCCTGCTGTCTTAGCGACTCTAGAAAGCAAGAGCGTGCTTCTTGTTCTAAAGCAGAGTGTGATCAATGGATGAGAACACTGCTGTGTGTTTCACTTCAGAAATGGAGTTAAATCCCAGGCTCTGTTTCTAGCTACAAGGAAGACTTCGTTTCAGGTAAGGGCAGTCACTTTTTTGCTCAAACGAACTACATTGTTCATGAAGCTCACACGTTTCTTATCTTAACTGACAAGCATTGGATGTTACAGGACCAGAGCTTTGTATCAGTTTCAGAAGCAGATTTGAACTACATATGGTCCGTGTATGTAGGAAACTCTGTTCTTTTGTTCTGGGCACACTCAGATTTCCTGCTGTATTAGAGACTCTAGAAAGCCAGAGCGTGCATCTTGATATAAAGCAGAGTGTGATCCATGGGTGAGAACTATGCTGTGTGTTTGCCTTCAGAAATGCAGTTATATCCCAGGCTCTGTGTCTTCCTACAAGCAAGACTTCGTTTCAGGTAAGGGCAGTCACTTTTCAGCTCAAAGGAACTACATCATTCACGGAGCTCACACGTTTCTAATCTTAACAGACAACTATTGGATGTTATAGGACCAGTGCTTTGTATCAGTTTCAGAAGCAGAGTTGGACTAGATATGGTCCGTATGTGAAGGAAACACCGTTCCTTTGTTCTCACCACACTCACGTTTCCTGCTGTCTTAGAGACTCTAGAAATCAAGAGTGTGCTTCTCGCTCTAAAGCAGAGTGTGATCAATGGATGAGAACTATGCTGTGTGTTTCCCTTCAGAAATGGAGTTAAATCCCAGGCTCTGTGTCTTCCTACAAGCAAGACTTCGTTTCAGGTAAGGGCAGTCACTTTTCAGCTCAAAGGAACTACATCGTTCACAGAGCTCACACGTTTCTAATCTTAACAGACAAGCATTGGATGTTAGTGGACCAGTGCATTGTATCAGTTTCAGAAGCATATTTGGACAACATATGGTCCGTATGTGTAGGAAACACCGTTATTTTGTTCTAGGCACACTCAGATTTCCTGCTGTATTAGAGACTCTAGAAAGCAAGAGCGTGCTTCTCGCTCTAAAGCAGAGTGTGATCCATGGGTGAGAACTATGCTGTGTGTTTCCCTTCAGAAATGGAGTTAAATCCCAGGCTCTTTGTCCTCCTACAAGCAAGACTTCGTTTCAGGTAAGGGCAGTCACTTTTCAGCTCAAAGGAACTACATCATTCACGGAGCTCACAGGTTTCTAATCTTAACAGACAAGCATTGTATGTTAGAGGACCAGTGCTTTGTATCAGTTTCAGAAGCAGAGTTGGACTAGATATGGTCTGCATGTGTAGGAAACAACGTTCTTTTGTTCTCAGCACACTCACGTTTTCTGCTGTCTTAGAGACTCTAGAAATCAAGAGTGTGCTGCTCGAAATAAAGCAGAATGTGATCCATGGATGACAACTATGCTGTGTGTTTCCCATCAGAAATGGAGTTAAATCCCAGGCTCTGTGTCTTCCTACAAGCAAGACTTCGTTTCTGGTAAGGGCAGTCACTTTTCACCTCAAACGAACTACATCGTTCATGGAGCTCAAACGTTTTTCATCTCAACAGACAAGCATTGCATGTTAGAGGACCAGTATTTGTATCAGTTTAAGAAGCAGAGTTGGACTAGATATGGTCCATATGTGTAGGAAACACCGTTCTTTTGTTCTCAGCAAAATCACGTTTCCTGCTGTCTTAGAGACTCTAGAAAGCAAGAGCATGCTTCTTGCTCTAAAGCAGAGTGTGATCCATGGATGAGAACTATGCTGTGTGTTTCCCTTCAGAAATGGAGTTAAATCCCAGGCTCTGTGTCTTCCTACAAGCAAGACTTCGTTTCAGGTAAGGGCAGTCACTTTTCAGCTCAAACGAACTACATCGTTCATGAAGCTCACATGTTTCTTATCAAAACTGACAAGCATTGGATGTTAGAGGACCAGAACTTTGTATCAGTTTCAGAAGCAGATTTGAACTACATATGGTCCGTATATGTAGGAAACTCTGTTCTTTTGTTCTGGGCACACTCAGATTTCCTGCTGTATTAGAGACTCTAGAAAGCAAGAGCGTGCATCTTGATATAAAGCAGAGTGTGATCCATGGGTGAGAACTATGCTGTGTGTTTCCCTTCAGAAATGAAGTTAAATCCCAGGCTCTGTGTCTTCCTACAATCAAGACTTCGTTTCAGGTAAGGGCAGTCACTTTTCAGCTCAAAGGAACTACATCGTTCACGGAGCTCACACGTTTCTAATCTGAACAGACAAGCAGTGGATGTTATAGGACCAGTGCTTTGTATCAGTTTCAGAAGCAGAGTTGGACTAGATATGGTCCTTATGTGTAGGAAACACCGTTCCTTTGTTCTCACCACACTCACGTTTCCTGCTGCCTTAGAGACTCTAGAAATCAAGAGTGTGCTTCTCGCTCTAAAGCAGAGTTTGATCAATGGATGAGAACTATGCTGTGTGTTTCCCTTCAGAAATGGAGTTAAATCCCAGGCTCTGTGTCTTCCTACAAGCAAGATTTCGTTTCAGGTAAGGGCAGTCACTTTTCAGCTCAAACGGACTACATCGTTCACGGAGCTCACACGTTTCTAATCTTAACAGACAAGCATTGGATGTTAGAGGACCAGTGCTTTGTATCAGTTTCAGAAGCAGAGTTGGACTAGATATGGTCTGCATGTGTACGAAACACCGTTCTTCTGTTCTCAGCACACTCACGTTTCCTGCTGTCTTAGAGACTCTAGAAATCAAGAGTGTGCATCTCGCTCTAAAGCAGAGTGTGATCCATGGATGACAACTATGCTGTGTGTTTCCCATCACAAATGGAGTTAAATCCCAGGCTCTGTGTCTTTCTACAAGCAAACTTCGTTTCAGGTAAGGGCAGTCACTTTTCAGCTCAAACGAACTACATTGTTCACGGAGCTGACACGTTTCTCATCTCAACAGACAAGCATTGGATGTTAGAGGACCAGTACTTTGTATCAGTTTAAGAAGCAGAGTTGGACTAGACATGGTCGGTGTGTGTAGGAAACACAGTTCTTTTGTTTTCAGCACACTCACGTTTCCTAGTGTCTTAGAGACTCTAGAAAGCAAGAGCATGCTTCTTGCTCTAAAGCAGAGTGTGATCCATGAATGAGAACACTGCTGTGTGTTTCACTTCAGAAATGGAGTTAAATCCCAGGCTCTGAGTCTTCCTACAAGCAAGACTTCGTTTCAGGAAAGGTCAGTTACTTTTCTGCTCAAACAAACTACATCGTTCACGAAGCTCACAAGGTTCTCATCTTAACTGACAAGCATTGGATGTTAGAGGAACAGTGCATTGTGTCAGTTTCAGAAGCAGATTTGGACTACATATGGTCAGTATGTGTAGGAAACACCGTTCTTTTTTTCTGGGCACACTCAGATTTCCTGCTGTATTAGAGACTCTAGAAAGCAAGAGCGTACTTCTTGCTCTAAAGCAGAGTGTGATCCATAGATGAGAACTATGCTGTGTGTTTCCCTTCAGAAATGGAGTTAAATGCCAGGCTCTGTGTCTTCCTACAAGCAAGACTTCGTTTCAGGTAAGGGCAGTCACTTTTCACCTCAAACGAACTACATCGTTCACGAAGCTCACACGTTTCTCATCATAACAGACAAGCATTGGATGTTAAAGGATCAGTGCTCTGTATCAGTTTCAGAAGCAGAGTTGGACTAGATATGGTCCGTATGTGTAGGAAACACCGTTCTTTTGTTCTCAGCACACACACGTTTCCTGCTATCTTAGAGACTCTAGAAAGCAAGAGCCTGCTTCTTGTTCTAAAGCAGAGTGTGATCAATGGAGGAGAACTATGCTGTGTGTTTTCCTTCAGAAATGGAGTTAAATCCCAGGCTCTGTGTCTTCCTACAAGCAAGACTGCGTTTCGGGTAAGGGCAGTGACTTTTCAGCTCAAATGAACTACATCTTTCACGGAGCTCACACGTTTCTCATCTCAACAGACAAGCATTGGATGTTAGAGGACCAGTGCTTTGTATCAGTTTAAGAAGCAGAGTTGGACTAGATATGGTCCGTATTTGTAGGAAACACCGTTCTTTTGTTCTCAGCACACACCCGTTTCCTGCTGTCTAGAGACTCTAGAAAGCAAGAGCATGCTTCTTGCTCTAAAGCAGAGTGTGATCCATGGATGAGAACTATGCTGTGTGTTTCCCTTCAGAAATGGAGTTAAATCCCAGGCTCTGTGTCTTCCTACAAGCAAGACTTCGTTTCAGGTAAGGGCAGTCACTTTTCTGCTCAAAGGAACTACATTGTTCACGAAGCTCACACGTTTCTCTTCTTAACTGACAAGCATTGGATGTTAGAGGAACAGTGCATTGTAACAGTTTCAGAAGCAGATTTGGAATATATATGGTTTGTATGTGTAGGAAACACCGTTCTTTTGTTCTGGGAACACTCAGATTTCCTGCTGTATTAGAGACTCAAGAAATCAAGAGCGTGCTTCTTGCTCTAAAGCAGAGTGTGTTCCATGGATGAGAACTATGCTGTGTGTTTCCCTTCAGAAATGGAGTTAAATCCCAGGCTCTGTGTCTTCCTACAAGCAAGACTTCGTTTCAGGTAAGGGCAGTCATTTTTCTGCTCAAACGAACTACATCGATCACGGAGAACACAGGTTTCTAATCTTAACAGACAAGCATTGGATGTTAAGGGACCAGTGCTTTGTATCAGTTTCAGAAGCAGAGTTGGACTAGATATGGTCCGTATGTGTAGGAAACACCGTTCTTTTGTTCTCAGCAAAATCACGTTTCCTGCTGTCTTAGAGACTCTAGAAAGCAAGAGCATGCTTCTTGCTCTAAAGCAGAGTGTGATCCATGGATGAGAGCTATGCTGTGTGTTTCCCTTCAGAAATGGAGTTAAATCCCAGGCTCTGTGTCTTCCTACAAGCAAGACTTCGTTTCAGGTAAGGGCAGTCACTTTTTTGCTCAAACGAACTACATTGTTCATGAAGCTCACACGTTTCTTATCTTAACTGACAAGCATTGGATGTTACAGGACCAGAGCTTTGTATCAGTTTCAGAAGCAGATTTGAACTACATATGGTCCGTGTATGTAGGAAACTCTGTTCTTTTGTTCTGGGCACACTCAGATTTCCTGCTGTATTAGAGACTCTAGAAAGCCAGAGCGTGCATCTTGATATAAAGCAGAGTGTGATCCATGGGTGAGAACTATGCTGTGTGTTTGCCTTCAGAAATGCAGTTATATCCCAGGCTCTGTGTCTTCCTACAAGCAAGACTTCGTTTCAGGTAAGGGCAGTCACTTTTCAGCTCAAAGGAACTACATCATTCACGGAGCTCACACGTTTCTAATCTTAACAGACAACTATTGGATGTTATAGGACCAGTGCTTTGTATCAGTTTCAGAAGCAGAGTTGGACTAGATATGGTCCGTATGTGAAGGAAACACCGTTCCTTTGTTCTCACCACACTCACGTTTCCTGCTGTCTTAGAGACTCTAGAAATCAAGAGTGTGCTTCTCGCTCTAAAGCAGAGTGTGATCAATGGATGAGAACTATGCTGTGTGTTTCCCTTCAGAAATGGAGTTAAATCCCAGGCTCTGTGTCTTCCTACAAGCAAGACTTCGTTTCAGGTAAGGGCAGTCACTTTTCAGCTCAAAGGAACTACATCGTTCACAGAGCTCACACGTTTCTAATCTTAACAGACAAGCATTGGATGTTAGTGGACCAGTGCATTGTATCAGTTTCAGAAGCATATTTGGACAACATATGGTCCGTATGTGTAGGAAACACCGTTATTTTGTTCTAGGCACACTCAGATTTCCTGCTGTATTAGAGACTCTAGAAAGCAAGAGCGTGCTTCTCGCTCTAAAGCAGAGTGTGATCCATGGGTGAGAACTATGCTGTGTGTTTCCCTTCAGAAATGGAGTTAAATCCCAGGCTCTTTGTCCTCCTACAAGCAAGACTTCGTTTCAGGTAAGGGCAGTCACTTTTCAGCTCAAAGGAACTACATCATTCACGGAGCTCACAGGTTTCTAATCTTAACAGACAAGCATTGTATGTTAGAGGACCAGTGCTTTGTATCAGTTTCAGAAGCAGAGTTGGACTAGATATGGTCTGCATGTGTAGGAAACAACGTTCTTTTGTTCTCAGCACACTCACGTTTTCTGCTGTCTTAGAGACTCTAGAAATCAAGAGTGTGCTGCTCGAAATAAAGCAGAATGTGATCCATGGATGACAACTATGCTGTGTGTTTCCCATCAGAAATGGAGTTAAATCCCAGGCTCTGTGTCTTCCTACAAGCAAGACTTCGTTTCTGGTAAGGGCAGTCACTTTTCACCTCAAACGAACTACATCGTTCATGGAGCTCAAACGTTTTTCATCTCAACAGACAAGCATTGCATGTTAGAGGACCAGTATTTGTATCAGTTTAAGAAGCAGAGTTGGACTAGATATGGTCCATATGTGTAGGAAACACCGTTCTTTTGTTCTCAGCAAAATCACGTTTCCTGCTGTCTTAGAGACTCTAGAAAGCAAGAGCATGCTTCTTGCTCTAAAGCAGAGTGTGATCCATGGATGAGAACTATGCTGTGTGTTTCCCTTCAGAAATGGAGTTAAATCCCAGGCTCTGTGTCTTCCTACAAGCAAGACTTCGTTTCAGGTAAGGGCAGTCACTTTTCAGCTCAAACGAACTACATCGTTCATGAAGCTCACATGTTTCTTATCAAAACTGACAAGCATTGGATGTTAGAGGACCAGAACTTTGTATCAGTTTCAGAAGCAGATTTGAACTACATATGGTCCGTATATGTAGGAAACTCTGTTCTTTTGTTCTGGGCACACTCAGATTTCCTGCTGTATTAGAGACTCTAGAAAGCAAGAGCGTGCATCTTGATATAAAGCAGAGTGTGATCCATGGGTGAGAACTATGCTGTGTGTTTCCCTTCAGAAATGAAGTTAAATCCCAGGCTCTGTGTCTTCCTACAATCAAGACTTCGTTTCAGGTAAGGGCAGTCACTTTTCAGCTCAAAGGAACTACATCGTTCACGGAGCTCACACGTTTCTAATCTGAACAGACAAGCAGTGGATGTTATAGGACCAGTGCTTTGTATCAGTTTCAGAAGCAGAGTTGGACTAGATATGGTCCTTATGTGTAGGAAACACCGTTCCTTTGTTCTCACCACACTCACGTTTCCTGCTGCCTTAGAGACTCTAGAAATCAAGAGTGTGCTTCTCGCTCTAAAGCAGAGTTTGATCAATGGATGAGAACTATGCTGTGTGTTTCCCTTCAGAAATGGAGTTAAATCCCAGGCTCTGTGTCTTCCTACAAGCAAGATTTCGTTTCAGGTAAGGGCAGTCACTTTTCAGCTCAAACGGACTACATCGTTCACGGAGCTCACACGTTTCTAATCTTAACAGACAAGCATTGGATGTTAGAGGACCAGTGCTTTGTATCAGTTTCAGAAGCAGAGTTGGACTAGATATGGTCTGCATGTGTACGAAACACCGTTCTTCTGTTCTCAGCACACTCACGTTTCCTGCTGTCTTAGAGACTCTAGAAATCAAGAGTGTGCATCTCGCTCTAAAGCAGAGTGTGATCCATGGATGACAACTATGCTGTGTGTTTCCCATCACAAATGGAGTTAAATCCCAGGCTCTGTGTCTTTCTACAAGCAAACTTCGTTTCAGGTAAGGGCAGTCACTTTTCAGCTCAAACGAACTACATTGTTCACGGAGCTGACACGTTTCTCATCTCAACAGACAAGCATTGGATGTTAGAGGACCAGTACTTTGTATCAGTTTAAGAAGCAGAGTTGGACTAGACATGGTCGGTGTGTGTAGGAAACACAGTTCTTTTGTTTTCAGCACACTCACGTTTCCTAGTGTCTTAGAGACTCTAGAAAGCAAGAGCATGCTTCTTGCTCTAAAGCAGAGTGTGATCCATGAATGAGAACACTGCTGTGTGTTTCACTTCAGAAATGGAGTTAAATCCCAGGCTCTGAGTCTTCCTACAAGCAAGACTTCGTTTCAGGAAAGGTCAGTTACTTTTCTGCTCAAACAAACTACATCGTTCACGAAGCTCACAAGGTTCTCATCTTAACTGACAAGCATTGGATGTTAGAGGAACAGTGCATTGTGTCAGTTTCAGAAGCAGATTTGGACTACATATGGTCAGTATGTGTAGGAAACACCGTTCTTTTTTTCTGGGCACACTCAGATTTCCTGCTGTATTAGAGACTCTAGAAAGCAAGAGCGTACTTCTTGCTCTAAAGCAGAGTGTGATCCATAGATGAGAACTATGCTGTGTGTTTCCCTTCAGAAATGGAGTTAAATGCCAGGCTCTGTGTCTTCCTACAAGCAAGACTTCGTTTCAGGTAAGGGCAGTCACTTTTCACCTCAAACGAACTACATCGTTCACGAAGCTCACACGTTTCTCATCATAACAGACAAGCATTGGATGTTAAAGGATCAGTGCTCTGTATCAGTTTCAGAAGCAGAGTTGGACTAGATATGGTCCGTATGTGTAGGAAACACCGTTCTTTTGTTCTCAGCACACACACGTTTCCTGCTATCTTAGAGACTCTAGAAAGCAAGAGCCTGCTTCTTGTTCTAAAGCAGAGTGTGATCAATGGAGGAGAACTATGCTGTGTGTTTTCCTTCAGAAATGGAGTTAAATCCCAGGCTCTGTGTCTTCCTACAAGCAAGACTGCGTTTCGGGTAAGGGCAGTGACTTTTCAGCTCAAATGAACTACATCTTTCACGGAGCTCACACGTTTCTCATCTCAACAGACAAGCATTGGATGTTAGAGGACCAGTGCTTTGTATCAGTTTAAGAAGCAGAGTTGGACTAGATATGGTCCGTATTTGTAGGAAACACCGTTCTTTTGTTCTCAGCACACACCCGTTTCCTGCTGTCTAGAGACTCTAGAAAGCAAGAGCATGCTTCTTGCTCTAAAGCAGAGTGTGATCCATGGATGAGAACTATGCTGTGTGTTTCCCTTCAGAAATGGAGTTAAATCCCAGGCTCTGTGTCTTCCTACAAGCAAGACTTCGTTTCAGGTAAGGGCAGTCACTTTTCTGCTCAAAGGAACTACATTGTTCACGAAGCTCACACGTTTCTCTTCTTAACTGACAAGCATTGGATGTTAGAGGAACAGTGCATTGTAACAGTTTCAGAAGCAGATTTGGAATATATATGGTTTGTATGTGTAGGAAACACCGTTCTTTTGTTCTGGGAACACTCAGATTTCCTGCTGTATTAGAGACTCAAGAAATCAAGAGCGTGCTTCTTGCTCTAAAGCAGAGTGTGTTCCATGGATGAGAACTATGCTGTGTGTTTCCCTTCAGAAATGGAGTTAAATCCCAGGCTCTGTGTCTTCCTACAAGCAAGACTTCGTTTCAGGTAAGGGCAGTCATTTTTCTGCTCAAACGAACTACATCGATCACGGAGAACACAGGTTTCTAATCTTAACAGACAAGCATTGGATGTTAAGGGACCAGTGCTTTGTATCAGTTTCAGAAGCAGAGTTGGACTAGATATGGTCCGTATGTGTAGGAAACACCGTTCTTTTGTTCTCAGCAAAATCACGTTTCCTGCTGTCTTAGAGACTCTAGAAAGCAAGAGCATGCTTCTTGCTCTAAAGCAGAGTGTGATCCATGGATGAGAGCTATGCTGTGTGTTTCCCTTCAGAAATGGAGTTAAATCCCAGGCTCTGTGTCTTCCTACAAGCAAGACTTCGTTTCAGGTAAGGGCAGTCACTTTTTTGCTCAAACGAACTACATTGTTCATGAAGCTCACACGTTTCTTATCTTAACTGACAAGCATTGGATGTTACAGGACCAGAGCTTTGTATCAGTTTCAGAAGCAGATTTGAACTACATATGGTCCGTGTATGTAGGAAACTCTGTTCTTTTGTTCTGGGCACACTCAGATTTCCTGCTGTATTAGAGACTCTAGAAAGCCAGAGCGTGCATCTTGATATAAAGCAGAGTGTGATCCATGGGTGAGAACTATGCTGTGTGTTTGCCTTCAGAAATGCAGTTATATCCCAGGCTCTGTGTCTTCCTACAAGCAAGACTTCGTTTCAGGTAAGGGCAGTCACTTTTCAGCTCAAAGGAACTACATCATTCACGGAGCTCACACGTTTCTAATCTTAACAGACAACTATTGGATGTTATAGGACCAGTGCTTTGTATCAGTTTCAGAAGCAGAGTTGGACTAGATATGGTCCGTATGTGAAGGAAACACCGTTCCTTTGTTCTCACCACACTCACGTTTCCTGCTGTCTTAGAGACTCTAGAAATCAAGAGTGTGCTTCTCGCTCTAAAGCAGAGTGTGATCAATGGATGAGAACTATGCTGTGTGTTTCCCTTCAGAAATGGAGTTAAATCCCAGGCTCTGTGTCTTCCTACAAGCAAGACTTCGTTTCAGGTAAGGGCAGTCACTTTTCAGCTCAAAGGAACTACATCGTTCACAGAGCTCACACGTTTCTAATCTTAACAGACAAGCATTGGATGTTAGTGGACCAGTGCATTGTATCAGTTTCAGAAGCATATTTGGACTACATATGGTCCGTATGTGTAGGAAACACCGTTATTTTGTTCTAGGCACACTCAGATTTCCTGCTGTATTAGAGACTCTAGAAAGCAAGAGCGTGCTTCTCGCTCTAAAGCAGAGTGTGATCCATGGGTGAGAACTATGCTGTGTGTTTCCCTTCAGAAATGGAGTTAAATCCCAGGCTCTTTGTCCTCCTACAAGCAAGACTTCGTTTCAGGTAAGGGCAGTCACTTTTCAGCTCAAAGGAACTACATCATTCACGGAGCTCACAGGTTTCTAATCTTAACAGACAAGCATTGTATGTTAGAGGACCAGTGCTTTGTATCAGTTTCAGAAGCAGAGTTGGACTAGATATGGTCTGCATGTGTAGGAAACAACCTTCTTTTGTTCTCAGCACACTCACGTTTTCTGCTGTCTTAGAGACTCTAGAAATCAAGAGTGTGCTGCTCGAAATAAAGCAGAATGTGATCCATGGATGACAACTATGCTGTGTGTTTCCCATCAGAAATGGAGTTAAATCCCAGGCTCTGTGTCTTCCTACAAGCAAGACTTCGTTTCTGGTAAGGGCAGTCACTTTTCACCTCAAACGAACTACATCGTTCATGGAGCTCAAACGTTTTTCATCTCAACAGACAAGCATTGCATGTTAGAGGACCAGTATTTGTATCAGTTTAAGAAGCAGAGTTGGACTAGATATGGTCCATATGTGTAGGAAACACCGTTCTTTTGTTCTCACCACACTCACGTTTCCTGCTGTCTTAGAGAATCTAGAAATCAAGAGTGTGCTTCTCGCTCTAAAGCAGAGTGTGATCAATGGAGGAGAACTATGCTGTGTGTTTCCCTTCAGAAATGGAGTTAAATCCCAGGCTCTGTGTCTTCCTACAAGCAAGACTTCGTTTCAGGTAAGGGCAGTCACTTTTCAGCTCAAACGAACTACATCGTTCATGAAGCTCACATGTTTCTTATCAAAACTGACAAGCATTGGATGTTAGAGGACCAGAACTTTGTATCAGTTTCAGAAGCAGATTTGAACTACATATGGTCCGTATATGTAGGAAACTCTGTTCTTTTGTTCTGGGCACACTCAGATTTCCTGCTGTATTAGAGACTCTAGAAAGCAAGAGCGTGCATCTTGATATAAAGCAGAGTGTGATCCATGGGTGAGAACTATGCTGTGTGTTTCCCTTCAGAAATGAAGTTAAATCCCAGGCTCTGTGTCTTCCTACAATCAAGACTTCGTTTCAGGTAAGGGCAGTCACTTTTCAGCTCAAAGGAACTACATCGTTCACGGAGCTCACACGTTTCTAATCTGAACAGACAAGCAGTGGATGTTATAGGACCAGTGCTTTGTATCAGTTTCAGAAGCAGAGTTGGACTAGATATGGTCCGTATGTGAAGGAAACACCGTTCCTTTGTTCTCACCACACTCACGTTTCCTGCTGCCTTAGAGACTCTAGAAATCAAGAGTGTGCTTCTCGCTCTAAAGCAGAGTTTGATCAATGGATGAGAACTATGCTGTGTGTTTCCCTTCAGAAATGGAGTTAAATCCCAGGCTCTGTGTCTTCCTACAAGCAAGATTTCGTTTCAGGTAAGGGCAGTCACTTTTCAGCTCAAACGGACTACATCGTTCACGGAGCTCACACGTTTCTAATCTTAACAGACAAGCATTGGATGTTAGAGGACCAGTGCTTTGTATCAGTTTCAGAAGCAGAGTTGGACTAGATATGGTCTGCATGTGTACGAAACACCGTTCTTCTGTTCTCAGCACACTCACGTTTCCTGCTGTCTTAGAGACTCTAGAAATCAAGAGTGTGCATCTCGCTCTAAAGCAGAGTGTGATCCATGGATGACAACTATGCTGTGTGTTTCCCATCACAAATGGAGTTAAATCCCAGGCTCTGTGTCTTTCTACAAGCAAACTTCGTTTCAGGTAAGGGCAGTCACTTTTCAGCTCAAACGAACTACATTGTTCACGGAGCTGACACGTTTCTCATCTCAACAGACAAGCATTGGATGTTAGAGGACCAGTACTTTGTATCAGTTTAAGAAGCAGAGTTGGACTAGACATGGTCGGTGTGTGTAGGAAACACAGTTCTTTTGTTTTCAGCACACTCACGTTTCCTAGTGTCTTAGAGACTCTAGAAAGCAAGAGCATGCTTCTTGCTCTAAAGCAGAGTGTGATCCATGAATGAGAACACTGCTGTGTGTTTCACTTCAGAAATGGAGTTAAATCCCAGGCTCTGAGTCTTCCTACAAGCAAGACTTCGTTTCAGGAAAGGTCAGTTACTTTTCTGCTCAAACAAACTACATCGTTCACGAAGCTCACAAGGTTCTCATCTTAACTGACAAGCATTGGATGTTAGAGGAACAGTGCATTGTGTCAGTTTCAGAAGCAGATTTGGACTACATATGGTCAGTATGTGTAGGAAACACCGTTCTTTTTTTCTGGGCACACTCAGATTTCCTGCTGTATTAGAGACTCTAGAAAGCAAGAGCGTACTTCTTGCTCTAAAGCAGAGTGTGATCCATAGATGAGAACTATGCTGTGTGTTTCCCTTCAGAAATGGAGTTAAATGCCAGGCTCTGTGTCTTCCTACAAGCAAGACTTCGTTTCAGGTAAGGGCAGTCACTTTTCACCTCAAACGAACTACATCGTTCACGAAGCTCACACGTTTCTCATCATAACAGACAAGCATTGGATGTTAAAGGATCAGTGCTCTGTATCAGTTTCAGAAGCAGAGTTGGACTAGATATGGTCCGTATGTGTAGGAAACACCGTTCTTTTGTTCTCAGCACACACACGTTTCCTGCTATCTTAGAGACTCTAGAAAGCAAGAGCCTGCTTCTTGTTCTAAAGCAGAGTGTGATCAATGGAGGAGAACTATGCTGTGTGTTTTCCTTCAGAAATGGAGTTAAATCCCAGGCTCTGTGTCTTCCTACAAGCAAGACTGCGTTTCAGGTAAGGGCAGTGACTTTTCAGCTCAAATGAACTACATCTTTCACGGAGCTCACACGTTTCTCATCTCAACAGACAAGCATTGGATGTTAGAGGACCAGTGCTTTGTATCAGTTTAAGAAGCAGAGTTGGACTAGATATGGTCCGTATTTGTAGGAAACACCGTTCTTTTGTTCTCAGCACACACCCGTTTCCTGCTGTCTAGAGACTCTAGAAAGCAAGAGCATGCTTCTTGCTCTAAAGCAGAGTGTGATCCATGGATGAGAACTATGCTGTGTGTTTCCCTTCAGAAATGGAGTTAAATCCCAGGCTCTGTGTCTTCCTACAAGCAAGACTTCGTTTCAGGTAAGGGCAGTCACTTTTCAGCTCAAACGAACTACATCGTTCATGAAGCTCACATGTTTCTTATCAAAACTGACAAGCATTGGATGTTAGAGGACCAGAACTTTGTATCAGTTTCAGAAGCAGATTTGAACTACATATGGTCCGTATATGTAGGAAACTCTGTTCTTTTGTTCTGGGCACACTCTGATTTCCTGCTGTATTAGAGACTCTAGAAAGCAAGAGCGTGCATCTTGATATAAAGCAGAGTGTGATCCATGGGTGAGAACTATGCTGTGTGTTTCCCTTCAGAAATGAAGTTAAATCCCAGGCTCTGTGTCTTCCTACAATCAAGACTTCGTTTCAGGTAAGGGCAGTCACTTTTCAGCTCAAAGGAACTACATCGTTCACGGAGCTCACACGTTTCTAATCTGAACAGACAAGCAGTGGATGTTATAGGACCAGTGCTTTGTATCAGTTTCAGAAGCAGAGTTGGACTAGATATGGTCCGTATGTGAAGGAAACACCGTTCCTTTGTTCTCACCACACTCACGTTTCCTGCTGCCTTAGAGACTCTAGAAATCAAGAGTGTGCTTCTCGCTCTAAAGCAGAGTTTGATCAATGGATGAGAACTATGCTGTGTGTTTCCCTTCAGAAATGGAGTTAAATCCCAGGCTCTGTGTCTTCCTACAAGCAAGATTTCGTTTCAGGTAAGGGCAGTCACTTTTCAGCTCAAACGGACTACATCGTTCACGGAGCTCACACGTTTCTAATCTTAACAGACAAGCATTGGATGTTAGAGGACCAGTGCTTTGTATCAGTTTCAGAAGCAGAGTTGGACTAGATATGGTCTGCATGTGTACGAAACACCGTTCTTCTGTTCTCAGCACACTCACGTTTCCTGCTGTCTTAGAGACTCTAGAAATCAAGAGTGTGCATCTCGCTCTAAAGCAGAGTGTTATCCATGGATGACAACTATGCTGTGTGTTTCCCATCACAAATGGAGTTAAATCCCAGGCTCTGTGTCTTTCTACAAGCAAACTTCGTTTCAGGTAAGGGCAGTCACTTTTCAGCTCAAACGAACTACATTGTTCACGGAGCTGACACGTTTCTCATCTCAACAGACAAGCATTGGATGTTAGAGGACCAGTACTTTGTATCAGTTTAAGAAGCAGCGTTGGACTAGACATGGTCGGTGTGTGTAGGAAACACAGTTCTTTTGTTTTCAGCACACTCACGTTTCCTAGTGTCTTAGAGACTCTAGAAAGCAAGAGCATGCTTCTTGCTCTAAAGCAGAGTGTGATCCATGAATGAGAACACTGCTGTGTGTTTCACTTCAGAAATGGAGTTAAATCCCAGGCTCTGAGTCTTCCTACAAGCAAGACTTCGTTTCAGGAAAGGTCAGTTACTTTTCTGCTCAAACAAACTACATCGTTCACGAAGCTCACAAGGTTCTCATCTTAAGTGACAAGCATTGGATGTTAGAGGTACAGTGCATTGTGTCAGTTTCAGAAGCAGATTTGGACTACATATGGTCAGTATGTGTAGGAAACACAGTTCTTTTGTTCTGGGCACACTCAGATTTCCTGCTGTATTAGAGACTCTAGAAAGCAAGAGCGTACTTCTTGCTCTAAAGCAGAGTGTGATCCATAGATGAGAACTATGCTGTGTGTTTCCCTTCAGAAATGGAGTTAAATGCCAGGCTCTGTGTCTTACTACAAGCAAGACTTCGTTTCAGGTAAGGACAGTCACTTTTCAGCTCAAACGAACTACATCATTCACGAAGCTCACACGTTTCTCATCATAACAGACAAGCATTAGATGTTAAAGGACCAGTGCTCTGTATCAGTTTCAGAAGCAGAGTTGGAGTAGATATGGTCCGTATGTGTAGGAAACACCGTTCTTTTGTTCTCAGCACACACACGTTTCCTGCTGTCTTAGACACTCTAGAAAGCAAGAGCCTGGTTCTTGTTCTAAAGCAGAGTGGGATCAATGAATGATTACACAGCTGTGTGTTTCACTTCAGAAATGGAGTTAAATCCCAGGCTCTGTGTCTTCCTACAAGCAAGACTTCGTTTCAGGTAAGGGCAGTCTTTTTTCTGCTCAAAGGAACTACATCGTTCACGAAGCTCACACGTTTCTCATCTTAACTGACAAGCATTCGTTGTTAGAGGAACAGTGCATTGTATCAGTTTCAGAAGCAGATTTGGACTACATATGGTCCGTATGTGTAGGAAATACCGTTAATTTGTTCTGGGCTCACTCAGATTTCCTGCTGTATTCGAGAATCTAGAAAGCAAGAGCGTGCTTCTCGCTCTATATCAGAGTGTGATCCATGGATGAGAACTATGCTGTGTGTTTCGCTTCAGAAATGGAGTTAAATCCCAGGCTCTGTGTCTTCCTACAAGCAAGACTTCTTTTCAGGTAAGGGCAGTCATTTTTCTGCTCAAACGAACTACATCGTTCACGAAGCTCACACGTTTCTCATCTTAACTGACAAGCTTTGGATGTTAGAGGAACAGTGCATTGTATCAGTTTCATAAGCAGATTTGTACTACATATGGTCCGTATGTGTAGGAAACACCGTTATTTTGTTCTGGGCACACTCAGATATCCTGCTGTATTAGAGAATATACAAAGCAAGAGCGTGCTTCTTGCTCTAAAGCAGAGTGTGATCCATGGATGAGAACTATGCTGTGTGTTTCCCTTCAGAAATGGAGTTAAATCCCAGGCTCTGTGTCTTCCTAGAGGCAAGACTTCGTTTCAGTTAAGGGCAGTCACTTTTCAGCTCAAACGAACTACGTCGTTCACGAAGCTCACACGTTTCTCATCTCAACAGACAAGCATTGGATGTTAGAGAACCAGTGCTTTGTATCAGTTTCAGAAACAGAGTTGGACTAGATAAGGTCCGTATGTGTAGGAAACACCGTTCTTTTGTTTTCACCACACTCACGTTTCCTGCTGTCTTAGAGAATCTAGAAATCAAGAGTGTGCTTCTCGCTCTAAAGTAGAGTGTGATCAATGGAGGGGAACTATGCTGTGTGTTTCCCTTCAGAAATGGAGTTAAATCCCAGGCTCTGTGTCTTCCTACAAGCAAGACTGCGTTTCAGGTAAGGGCAGTCACTTTTCAGCTCAAATGAACTACATCTTTCACGGAGCTCACACGTTTCTCATCTCAACAGACAAGCATTGGATGTTAGAGGACCAGTGCTTTGTATCAGTTTAAGAAGAAGATTTGGACTAGACATGGTCGGTATGTGTAGGAAACACAGTTCTTTTGTTTTCAGCACACTCACGTGTCCTAGTGTCTTAGAGACTCTAGAAAGCAAGAGCATGCTTCTTGCTCTAAAGCAGAGTGTGATCCATGGATGAGAACACTTCTGTGTGTTTCACTTCAGAAATGGAGTTAAATCCCAGGCTCTGAGTCTTCCTACAAGCAAGACTTCGTTTCAGGAAAGGTCAGTCATTTTTCTGCTCAAACGAACTACATCATTCACGAAGCTCACACGTTTCTCATCTTAACAGACAAGCATTGGATGTTAGAGGACCAGTGCTTTGTATCAGTTTCAGAAGCAGAGTTGGACTAGATATGGTCCGTATGTGTAGGAAACACCGTTCTTTTGTTGTCAGCACACACACGTTTCCTGCTGTCTTAGAGACTCTAGAAAGCAAGAGCCTGCTTCTTGTTCTAAAGCAGAGTGGGATCAATGGATGATTACACTGCTGTGTGTTTCACTTCAGAAATGGAGTTAAATCCCAGGCTCTGAGTCTTCCTGCAAGCAAGACTTCGATTAAGGAAAAGGCAGTCACTTTTATGCTCAAACGAAATACATCGTTCACGAAGCTCACACGTTTCTCATCCTAACTGACAAGCATTGGATGTTAGAGTGTCAGTGCTTTGTATCAGTTTCAGAAGCAGATTTGGACTACATATTGTCCGTATGTGTAGGAATCACTGTTCTTTTGTTCTGGGCACACCCAGATTACCTGCTGTATTATAGACTCTAGAAAGCAAGAGCGTGCTTCTCGCTCTAAAGCAGAGTGTGATCCATAGATGAGAACTATGCTGTGTGTTTCCCTTCAGAAATGGAGTTAAATGCCAGGCTCTGTGTCTTCCTACAAGCAAGACTTCGTTTCAGGTAAGGGCAGTCACTTTTCAGCTCAAACGAACTACATCGTTAACGAAGCTCACACTTTCTCATCATAACAGACAAGCATTGGATGTTAAAGGACCAGTGCTCTGTATCAGTTTCAGAAGCAGAGTTGGACTAGATATGGTCCGTATGTGTAGGAAACACCGTTATTTTGTTCTCAGCACACACACGTTTCCTGCTGTCTTAGAGACTCTAGAAAGCAAGAGCCTGCTTCTTGTTCTAAAGCAGAGTGTGATCAATGGATGAGAACACTGCTGTGTGTTTTCCTTCAGAAATGGAGTTAAATCCCAGGCTCTGTGTCTTCCTACAAGCAAGACTGCGTTTCAGGTAAGGGCAGTCACTTTTCAGCTCAAATGAACTACATCTTTCACGGAGCTCACACGTTTCTCATCTCAACAGACAAGCATTGGATGTTAGAGGACCAGTGCTTTGTATCAGTTTAAGAAGCAGAGTTGGACTAGATATGGTCCGTATTTGTAGGAAACACCGTTCTTTTGTTCTCAGCACACACCCGTTTCCTGCAGTCTAGAGACTCTAGAAAGCAAGAGCATGCTTCTTGCTCTAAAGCAGAGTGTGATCCATGGATGAGAACTATGCTGTGTGTTTCCCTTCAGAAATGGAGTTAAATCCCAGGCTCTGTGTCTTCCTACAAGCAAGACTTCGTTTCAGGTAAGGGCAGTCATTTTTCTGCTCAAACGAACTACATCGTTCACGGAGCTCACAGGTTTCTAATCTTAACAGACAAGCATTGGATGTTAAGGGACCAGTGCTTTGTATCAGTTTCAGAAGCAGAGTTGGACTAGATATGGTCTGCATGTGTAGGAAACACCGTTCTTTTGTTCTCAGCACACTCACGTTTTCTGCTGTCTTAGAGACTCTAGAAATCAAGAGTGTGCTGCTCGCAATAAAGCAGAGTGTGATCCATGGATGACAACTATGCTGTGTGTTTCCCATCAGAAATGGAGTTAAATCCCAGGCTCTGTGTCTTCCTACAAGCAAGACTTCGTTTCTGGTAAGGGCAGTCACTTTTCAGCTCAAACGAACTACATCGTTCATGGAGCTCAAACGTTTTTCATCTCAACAGACAAGCATTGCATTTAGAGGACCAGTGCTTTGTATCAGTTTAAGAAGCAGAGTTGGACTAGATATGGTCCGTATGTGTAGGAAACACCGTTCTTTTTTTCTCAGCACACTCACGTTTCCTGCTGTCTAGAGACTCTAGAAAGCAAGAGCATGCTTCTTGCTCTAAAGCCGAGTGTGATCCATGGATGAGAACTATGCTGTGTGTTTCCCTTCAGAAATGGAGTGAAATCCCAGGCTCTGTGTCTTCCTACAAGCAAGAATTCGTTTCAGGTAAGGGCAGTCATTTTTCTGCTCAAACGAACTACATCGTTCACGAAGCTCACACGTTTCTCATCTTAACTGACAAGCACTGGATGTTAGAGGAACTGTGCATTTTATCAGTTTCAGAAGCAGATTTGGACTACATATGGTCGGTATGTGTAGGAAACACTGTTCTTTTGTTCTGGGCACACTCAGATTTCCTGCTGTATTAGAGACTAAAGAAATCAAGAGCATGTTTCTTGCTCTAAAGCCGAGTGTGATCCATGGCTGAGAACTATGCTGTGTGTTTCCCTTCAGAAATGGAATTAAATCCCAGGCTCTGTGTCTTCCTAGAGGCAAGACTTCGTTTCAGGTAAGAGCAGTCACTTTTCAGCTCAAACGAACTACATCGTTCACGAAGCTCACACGTTTCTCATCTTAACAGACAAGCATTGGATGTTAGAGGACCAGTGCTTTGTATCAGTTCAGAAGCAGAGTTGGACTATATAATGTCTGTATGTTTAGGAAACACCTTTCTTTTGTTCTCAGCAAACTCAGGTTTCCTGCTGTCTTAGAGACTCTAGAAAGCAAGAGCGTGCTTCTTGTTCTAAAGCAGAGTGTGATCAATGGATGAGAACACTGCTGTGTGTTTCACTTCAGAAATGGAGTTAAATCCCAGGCTCTGTTTCTAGCTACAAGGAAGACTTCGTTTCAGGTAAGGGCAGTCACTTTTTTGCTGAAATGAACTACATTGTTCATGAGGCTCACACGTTTCTTATCTCAACTGACAGCATTGGATGTTAGAGGACCAGAGCTTTGTATCAGTTTCAGAAGCAGATTTGAACTACATATGGTCCGTATATGTAGGAAACTCTGTTCTTTTGTTCTGGGCACACTCAGATTTCCTGCTGTATTAGAGACTCTAGAAAGCAAGAGCGTGCATCTTGATATAAAGCAGAGTGTGATCCATGGGTGAGAACTATTCTGTGTGTTTCCCTTCAGAAATGCAGTTAAATCCCAGGCTCTGTGTCTTCCTACAAGCAAGACTTCGTTTCAGGTAAGGGCAGTCACTTTTCAGCTCAAACGAACTACATCGTTCACGGAGCTCACACGTTTCTAATCTGAACAGACAAGCAGTGGATGTTATAGGACCAGTGCTTTGTATCAGTTTCAGAAGCAGAGTTGGACTAGATATGGTCCGTATGTGAAGGAAACACCGTTCCTTTGTTCTCACCACACTCACGTTTCCTGCTGCCTTAGAGACTCTAGAAATCAAGAGTGTGCTTCTCGCTCTAAAGCAGAGTTTGATCAATGGATGAGAACTATGCTGTGTGTTTCCCTTCAGAAATGGAGTTAAATCCCAGGCTCTGTGTCTTCCTACAAGCAAGATTTCGTTTCAGGTAAGGGCAGTCACTTTTCAGCTCAAACGGACTACATCGTTCACGGAGCTCACACGTTTCTAATCTTAACAGACAAGCATTGGATGTTAGAGGACCAGTGCTTTGTATCAGTTTCAGAAGCAGAGTTGGACTAGATATGGTCTGCATGTGTACGAAACACCGTTCTTCTGTTCTCAGCACACTCACGTTTCCTGCTGTCTTAGAGACTCTAGAAATCAAGAGTGTGCATCTCGCTCTAAAGCAGAGTGTTATCCATGGATGACAACTATGCTGTGTGTTTCCCATCACAAATGGAGTTAAATCCCAGGCTCTGTGTCTTTCTACAAGCAAACTTCGTTTCAGGTAAGGGCAGTCACTTTTCAGCTCAAACGAACTACATTGTTCACGGAGCTGACACGTTTCTCATCTCAACAGACAAGCATTGGATGTTAGAGGACCAGTACTTTGTATCAGTTTAAGAAGCAGCGTTGGACTAGACATGGTCGGTGTGTGTAGGAAACACAGTTCTTTTGTTTTCAGCACACTCACGTTTCCTAGTGTCTTAGAGACTCTAGAAAGCAAGAGCATGCTTCTTGCTCTAAAGCAGAGTGTGATCCATGAATGAGAACACTGCTGTGTGTTTCACTTCAGAAATGGAGTTAAATCCCAGGCTCTGAGTCTTCCTACAAGCAAGACTTCGTTTCAGGAAAGGTCAGTTACTTTTCTGCTCAAACAAACTACATCGTTCACGAAGCTCACAAGGTTCTCATCTTAAGTGACAAGCATTGGATGTTAGAGGTACAGTGCATTGTGTCAGTTTCAGAAGCAGATTTGGACTACATATGGTCAGTATGTGTAGGAAACACAGTTCTTTTGTTCTGGGCACACTCAGATTTCCTGCTGTATTAGAGACTCTAGAAAGCAAGAGCGTACTTCTTGCTCTAAAGCAGAGTGTGATCCATAGATGAGAACTATGCTGTGTGTTTCCCTTCAGAAATGGAGTTAAATGCCAGGCTCTGTGTCTTACTACAAGCAAGACTTCGTTTCAGGTAAGGACAGTCACTTTTCAGCTCAAACGAACTACATCATTCACGAAGCTCACACGTTTCTCATCATAACAGACAAGCATTAGATGTTAAAGGACCAGTGCTCTGTATCAGTTTCAGAAGCAGAGTTGGAGTAGATATGGTCCGTATGTGTAGGAAACACCGTTCTTTTGTTCTCAGCACACACACGTTTCCTGCTGTCTTAGACACTCTAGAAAGCAAGAGCCTGGTTCTTGTTCTAAAGCAGAGTGGGATCAATGAATGATTACACAGCTGTGTGTTTCACTTCAGAAATGGAGTTAAATCCCAGGCTCTGTGTCTTCCTACAAGCAAGACTTCGTTTCAGGTAAGGGCAGTCTTTTTTCTGCTCAAAGGAACTACATCGTTCACGAAGCTCACACGTTTCTCATCTTAACTGACAAGCATTCGTTGTTAGAGGAACAGTGCATTGTATCAGTTTCAGAAGCAGATTTGGACTACATATGGTCCGTATGTGTAGGAAATACCGTTAATTTGTTCTGGGCTCACTCAGATTTCCTGCTGTATTCGAGAATCTAGAAAGCAAGAGCGTGCTTCTCGCTCTATATCAGAGTGTGATCCATGGATGAGAACTATGCTGTGTGTTTCGCTTCAGAAATGGAGTTAAATCCCAGGCTCTGTGTCTTCCTACAAGCAAGACTTCTTTTCAGGTAAGGGCAGTCATTTTTCTGCTCAAACGAACTACATCGTTCACGAAGCTCACACGTTTCTCATCTTAACTGACAAGCTTTGGATGTTAGAGGAACAGTGCATTGTATCAGTTTCATAAGCAGATTTGTACTACATATGGTCCGTATGTGTAGGAAACACCGTTATTTTGTTCTGGGCACACTCAGATATCCTGCTGTATTAGAGAATATACAAAGCAAGAGCGTGCTTCTTGCTCTAAAGCAGAGTGTGATCCATGGATGAGAACTATGCTGTGTGTTTCCCTTCAGAAATGGAGTTAAATCCCAGGCTCTGTGTCTTCCTAGAGGCAAGACTTCGTTTCAGTTAAGGGCAGTCACTTTTCAGCTCAAACGAACTACGTCGTTCACGAAGCTCACACGTTTCTCATCTCAACAGACAAGCATTGGATGTTAGAGAACCAGTGCTTTGTATCAGTTTCAGAAACAGAGTTGGACTAGATAAGGTCCGTATGTGTAGGAAACACCGTTCTTTTGTTTTCACCACACTCACGTTTCCTGCTGTCTTAGAGAATCTAGAAATCAAGAGTGTGCTTCTCGCTCTAAAGTAGAGTGTGATCAATGGAGGGGAACTATGCTGTGTGTTTCCCTTCAGAAATGGAGTTAAATCCCAGGCTCTGTGTCTTCCTACAAGCAAGACTGCGTTTCAGGTAAGGGCAGTCACTTTTCAGCTCAAATGAACTACATCTTTCACGGAGCTCACACGTTTCTCATCTCAACAGACAAGCATTGGATGTTAGAGGACCAGTGCTTTGTATCAGTTTAAGAAGAAGATTTGGACTAGACATGGTCGGTATGTGTAGGAAACACAGTTCTTTTGTTTTCAGCACACTCACGTGTCCTAGTGTCTTAGAGACTCTAGAAAGCAAGAGCATGCTTCTTGCTCTAAAGCAGAGTGTGATCCATGGATGAGAACACTTCTGTGTGTTTCACTTCAGAAATGGAGTTAAATCCCAGGCTCTGAGTCTTCCTACAAGCAAGACTTCGTTTCAGGAAAGGTCAGTCATTTTTCTGCTCAAACGAACTACATCATTCACGAAGCTCACACGTTTCTCATCTTAACAGACAAGCATTGGATGTTAGAGGACCAGTGCTTTGTATCAGTTTCAGAAGCAGAGTTGGACTAGATATGGTCCGTATGTGTAGGAAACACCGTTCTTTTGTTGTCAGCACACACACGTTTCCTGCTGTCTTAGAGACTCTAGAAAGCAAGAGCCTGCTTCTTGTTCTAAAGCAGAGTGGGATCAATGGATGATTACACTGCTGTGTGTTTCACTTCAGAAATGGAGTTAAATCCCAGGCTCTGAGTCTTCCTGCAAGCAAGACTTCGATTAAGGAAAAGGCAGTCACTTTTATGCTCAAACGAAATACATCGTTCACGAAGCTCACACGTTTCTCATCCTAACTGACAAGCATTGGATGTTAGAGTGTCAGTGCTTTGTATCAGTTTCAGAAGCAGATTTGGACTACATATTGTCCGTATGTGTAGGAATCACTGTTCTTTTGTTCTGGGCACACCCAGATTACCTGCTGTATTATAGACTCTAGAAAGCAAGAGCGTGCTTCTCGCTCTAAAGCAGAGTGTGATCCATAGATGAGAACTATGCTGTGTGTTTCCCTTCAGAAATGGAGTTAAATGCCAGGCTCTGTGTCTTCCTACAAGCAAGACTTCGTTTCAGGTAAGGGCAGTCACTTTTCAGCTCAAACGAACTACATCGTTAACGAAGCTCACACTTTCTCATCATAACAGACAAGCATTGGATGTTAAAGGACCAGTGCTCTGTATCAGTTTCAGAAGCAGAGTTGGACTAGATATGGTCCGTATGTGTAGGAAACACCGTTATTTTGTTCTCAGCACACACACGTTTCCTGCTGTCTTAGAGACTCTAGAAAGCAAGAGCCTGCTTCTTGTTCTAAAGCAGAGTGTGATCAATGGATGAGAACACTGCTGTGTGTTTTCCTTCAGAAATGGAGTTAAATCCCAGGCTCTGTGTCTTCCTACAAGCAAGACTGCGTTTCAGGTAAGGGCAGTCACTTTTCAGCTCAAATGAACTACATCTTTCACGGAGCTCACACGTTTCTCATCTCAACAGACAAGCATTGGATGTTAGAGGACCAGTGCTTTGTATCAGTTTAAGAAGCAGAGTTGGACTAGATATGGTCCGTATTTGTAGGAAACACCGTTCTTTTGTTCTCAGCACACACCCGTTTCCTGCAGTCTAGAGACTCTAGAAAGCAAGAGCATGCTTCTTGCTCTAAAGCAGAGTGTGATCCATGGATGAGAACTATGCTGTGTGTTTCCCTTCAGAAATGGAGTTAAATCCCAGGCTCTGTGTCTTCCTACAAGCAAGACTTCGTTTCAGGTAAGGGCAGTCATTTTTCTGCTCAAACGAACTACATCGTTCACGGAGCTCACAGGTTTCTAATCTTAACAGACAAGCATTGGATGTTAAGGGACCAGTGCTTTGTATCAGTTTCAGAAGCAGAGTTGGACTAGATATGGTCTGCATGTGTAGGAAACACCGTTCTTTTGTTCTCAGCACACTCACGTTTTCTGCTGTCTTAGAGACTCTAGAAATCAAGAGTGTGCTGCTCGCAATAAAGCAGAGTGTGATCCATGGATGACAACTATGCTGTGTGTTTCCCATCAGAAATGGAGTTAAATCCCAGGCTCTGTGTCTTCCTACAAGCAAGACTTCGTTTCTGGTAAGGGCAGTCACTTTTCAGCTCAAACGAACTACATCGTTCATGGAGCTCAAACGTTTTTCATCTCAACAGACAAGCATTGCATTTAGAGGACCAGTGCTTTGTATCAGTTTAAGAAGCAGAGTTGGACTAGATATGGTCCGTATGTGTAGGAAACACCGTTCTTTTTTTCTCAGCACACTCACGTTTCCTGCTGTCTAGAGACTCTAGAAAGCAAGAGCATGCTTCTTGCTCTAAAGCCGAGTGTGATCCATGGATGAGAACTATGCTGTGTGTTTCCCTTCAGAAATGGAGTGAAATCCCAGGCTCTGTGTCTTCCTACAAGCAAGAATTCGTTTCAGGTAAGGGCAGTCATTTTTCTGCTCAAACGAACTACATCGTTCACGAAGCTCACACGTTTCTCATCTTAACTGACAAGCACTGGATGTTAGAGGAACTGTGCATTTTATCAGTTTCAGAAGCAGATTTGGACTACATATGGTCGGTATGTGTAGGAAACACTGTTCTTTTGTTCTGGGCACACTCAGATTTCCTGCTGTATTAGAGACTAAAGAAATCAAGAGCATGTTTCTTGCTCTAAAGCCGAGTGTGATCCATGGCTGAGAACTATGCTGTGTGTTTCCCTTCAGAAATGGAATTAAATCCCAGGCTCTGTGTCTTCCTAGAGGCAAGACTTCGTTTCAGGTAAGAGCAGTCACTTTTCAGCTCAAACGAACTACATCGTTCACGAAGCTCACACGTTTCTCATCTTAACAGACAAGCATTGGATGTTAGAGGACCAGTGCTTTGTATCAGTTCAGAAGCAGAGTTGGACTATATAATGTCTGTATGTTTAGGAAACACCTTTCTTTTGTTCTCAGCAAACTCAGGTTTCCTGCTGTCTTAGAGACTCTAGAAAGCAAGAGCGTGCTTCTTGTTCTAAAGCAGAGTGTGATCAATGGATGAGAACACTGCTGTGTGTTTCACTTCAGAAATGGAGTTAAATCCCAGGCTCTGTTTCTAGCTACAAGGAAGACTTCGTTTCAGGTAAGGGCAGTCACTTTTTTGCTGAAATGAACTACATTGTTCATGAGGCTCACACGTTTCTTATCTCAACTGACAGCATTGGATGTTAGAGGACCAGAGCTTTGTATCAGTTTCAGAAGCAGATTTGAACTACATATGGTCCGTATATGTAGGAAACTCTGTTCTTTTGTTCTGGGCACACTCAGATTTCCTGCTGTATTAGAGACTCTAGAAAGCAAGAGCGTGCATCTTGATATAAAGCAGAGTGTGATCCATGGGTGAGAACTATTCTGTGTGTTTCCCTTCAGAAATGCAGTTAAATCCCAGGCTCTGTGTCTTCCTACAAGCAATACTTCGTTTCAGGTAAGGGCAGTCACTTTTCAGCTCAAACGAACTACATCGTTCACGAAGCTCACACGTTTCTCATCTTAACAGACAAGCATTGGATGTTAGATCACCAGTGCTTTGTATCAGTTTCAGAAGCAGAGTTGGACTAGATATGGTCCGTATGTGAAGGAAACACCGTTCCTTTGTTCTCACCACACTCACGTTTCCTGCTGTCTTAGAGACTCTAGAAATCAAGAGTGTGCTTCTCGCTCTAAAGCAGAGTTTGATCAATGGATGAGAACTATGCTGTGTGTTTCCCTTCAGAAATGGAGTTAAATCCCAGTCTCTGTGTCTTCCTACAAGCAAGACTTCGTTTCAGGTAAGGGCAGTCACTTTTCAGCTCAAACGGACTTCATCGTTCACGGAGCTCACACGTTTCTGATCTTAACAGACAAGCATTGGATGTTAGAGGACCAGTGCTTTGTATCAGTTTCAGAAGCAGAGTTGGACTAGATATGGTCTGCATGTGTTGGAAACACCGTTCTTCTGTTCTCAGCACACTCACGTTTCCTGCTGTCTTAGAGACTCTAGAAATCAAGAGTGTGCATCTCGCTCTAAAGCAGAGTGTGATCCATGGATGACAACTATGCTGTGTGTTTCCCATCAGAAATGGAGTTAAATCCCAGGCTCTGTGTCTTTCTACAAGCAAGACTTCGTTTCAGGTAAGGGCAGTCACTTTTCAGCTCAAACGAACTACATTGTTCACGGAGCTGACACGTTTCTCATCTCAACAGACAAGCATTGGATGTTAGAGGACCGGTGCTTTGTATCAGTTTAAGAAGCAGAGTTGGACTAGACATGGTCGGTGTGTATAGGAAATACAGTTCTTTTGTTTTCAGCACACTCACGTTTCCTAGTGTCTTACAGACTCTAGAAAGCAAGAGCATGCTTCTTGCTCTAAAGCAGAGTGTGATCCATGGATGAGAATACTGCTGTGTGTTTCACTTCAGAAATGGAGTTAAATCCCAGGCTCTGAGTCTTCCTACAAGCAAGACTTCGTTTCAGGAAAGGTCAGTCACTTTTCTGCTCAAACAAACTACATCGTTCACGAAGCTCACAAGGTTCTCATCTTAAGTGACAAGCATTGGATGTTAGAGGAACAGTGCATTGTGTCAGTTTCAGAAGCAGATTTTGACTACATATGGTCAGTATGTGTAGGAAACACAGTTCTTTTGTTCTGGGCACACTCAGATTTCCTGCTGTATTAGAGACTCTAGAAAGCAAGAGCGTACTTCTTGCTCTAAAGCAGAGTGTGATCCATAGATGAGAACTATGCTGTGTGTTTCCCTTCAGAAATGGAGTTAAATGCCAGGCTCTGTGTCTTACTACAAGCAAGACTTCGTTTCAGGTAAGGACAGTCACTTTTCAGCTCAAACGAACTACATCATTCACGAAGCTCACACGTTTCTCATCATAACAGACAAGCATTGGATGTTAAAGGACCAGTGCTCTGTATCAGTTTCAGAAGCAGAGTTGGAGTAGATATGGTCCGTATGTGTAGGAAACACCGTTCTTTTGTTCTCAGCACACACACGTTTCCTGCTGTCTTAGACACTCTAGAAAGCAAGAGCCTGCTTCTTGTTCTAAAGCAGAGTGGGATCAATGGATGATTACACAGCTGTGTGTTTCACTTCAGAAATGGAGTTAAATCCCAGGCTCTGTGTCTTCCTACAAGCAAGACTTCGTTTCAGGTAAGGGCAGTCTTTTTTCTGCTCAAAGGAACTACATCGTTCACGAAGCTCACACGTTTCTCATCTTAACTGACAAGCATTGGATGTTAGAGGAACTGTGCATTTTATCAGTTTCAGAAGCAGATTTGGACTACATATGGTCGGTATGTGTAGGAAACACTGTTCTTTTGTTCTGGGCACACTCAGATTTCCTGCTGTATTAGAGACTCAAGAAATCAAGAGCATGTTTCTTGCTCTAAAGCAGAGTGTGATCCATGGCTGAGAACTATGCTGTGTGTTTCCCTTCAGAAATGGAATTAAATCCCAGGCTCTGTGTCTTCCTAGAGGCAAGACTTCGTTTCAGGTAAGAGCAGTCACTTTTCAGCTCAAACGAACTACATCGTTCACGAAGCTCACACGTTTCTCATCTTAACAGACAAGCATTGGATGTTAGAAGACCAGTGCTTTGTATCAGTTCAGAAGCAGAGTTGGACTATATAATGTCTGTATGTTTAGGAAACACCTTTCTTTTGTTCTCAGCAAACTCACGTTTCCTGCTGTCTTAGAGACTCTAGAAAGCAAGAGCGTGCTTCTTGTTCTAAAGCAGAGTGTGATCAATGGATGAGAACACTGCTGTGTGTTTCACTTCAGAAATGGAGTTAAATCCCAGGCTCTGTTTCTAGCTACAAGGAAGACTTCGTTTCAGGTAAGGGCAGTCACTTTTTTGCTGAAATGAACTACATTGTTCATGAAGCTCACACGTTTCTTATCTTAACTGACAGCATTGGATGTTAGAGGAGCAGAGCTTTGTATCAGTTTCAGAAGCAGATTTGAACTACATATGGTCCGTATATGTAGGAAACTCTGTTCTTTTGTTCTGGGCACACTCAGATTTCCTGCTGTATTAGAGACTCTAGAAAGCAAGAGCGTGCATCTTGATATAAAGCAGAGTGTGATCCATGGGTGAGAACTATTCTGTGTGTTTCCCTTCAGAAATGCAGTTAAATCCCAGGCTCTGTGTCTTCCTACAAGCAATACTTCGTTTCAGGTAAGGGCAGTCACTTTTCAGCTCAAACGAACTACATCGTTCACGAAGCTCACACGTTTCTCATCTTAACAGACAAGCATTGGATGTTAGAGCACCAGTGCTTTGTATCAGTTTCAGAAGCAGAGTTGGACTAGATATGGTCCGTATGTGAAGGAAACACCGTTCCTTTGTTCTCACCACACTCACGTTTCCTGCTGTCTTAGAGACTCTAGAAATCAAGAGTGTGCTTCTCGCTCTAAAGCAGAGTTTGATCAATGGATGAGAACTATGCTGTGTGTTTCCCTTCAGAAATGGAGTTAAATCCCAGGCTCTGTGTCTTCCTACAAGCAAGACTTCGTTTCAGGTAAGGGCAGTCACTTTTCAGCTCAAACGGACTTCATCGTTCACGGAGCTCACACGTTTCTGATCTTAACAGACAAGCATTGGATGTTAGAGGACCAGTGCTTTGTATCAGTTTCAGAAGCAGAGTTGGACTAGATATGGTCTGCATGTGTTGGAAACACCGTTCTTCTGTTCTCAGCACACTCACGTTTCCTGCTGTCTTAGAGACTCTAGAAATCAAGAGTGTGCATCTCGCTCTAAAGCAGAGTGTGATCCATGGATGACAACTATGCTGTGTGTTTCCCATCAGAAATGGAGTTAAATCCCAGGCTCTGTGTCTTTCTACAAGCAAGACTTCGTTTCAGGTAAGGGCAGTCACTTTTCAGCTCAAACGAACTACATTGTTCACGGAGCTGACACGTTTCTCATCTCAACAGACAAGCATTGGATGTTAGAGGACCAGTGCTTTGTATCAGTTTAAGAAGCAGAGTTGGACTAGACATGGTCGGTATGTGTAGGAAACACAGTTCTTTTGTTTTCATCACACTCACATGTCCTAGTGTCTTAGAGACTCTAGAAAGCAAGAGCATGCTTCTTGCTCTAAAGCAGAGTGTGATCCATGGATGAGAATACTGCTGTGTGTTTCACTTCAGAAATGGAGTTAAATCCCAGGCTCTGAGTCTTCCTACAAGCAAGACTTCGTTTCAGGTAAGGACAGTCACTTTTCAGCTCAAACGAACTACATCATTCACGAAGCTCACACGTTTCTCATCATAACAGACAAGCATTGGATGTTAAAGGACCAGTGCTCTGTATCAGTTTCAGAAGCAGAGTTGGAGTAGATATGGTCCGTATGTGTAGGAAACACCGTTCTTTTGTTCTCAGCACACACACGTTTCCTGCTGTCTTAGACACTCTAGAAAGCAAGAGCCTGCTTCTTGTTCTAAAGCAGAGTGGGATCAATGGATGATTACACAGCTGTGTGTTTCACTTCAGAAATGGAGTTAAATCCCAGGCTCTGTGTCTTCCTACAAGCAAGACTTCGTTTCAGGTAAGGGCAGTCTTTTTTCTGCTCAAAGGAACTACATCGTTCACGAAGCTCACACGTTTCTCATCTTAACTGACAAGCATTCGTTGTTAGAGGAACAGTGCATTGTATCAGTTTCATAAGCAGATTTGTACTACATATGGTCCGTATGTGTAGGAAATACCGTTAATTTGTTCTGGGCTCACTCAGATTTCCTGCTGTATTCGAGAATCTAGAAAGCAAGAGCGTGCTTCTCGCTCTATATCAGAGTGTGATCCATGGATGAGAACTATGCTGTGTGTTTCGCTTCAGAAATGGAGTTAAATCCCAGGCTCTGTGTCTTCCTACAAGCAAGACTTCTTTTCAGGTAAGGGCAGTCATTTTTCTGCTCAAACGAACTACATCGTTCACGAAGCTCACACGTTTCTCATCTTAACTGACAAGCTTTGGATGTTAGAGGAACAGTGCATTGTATCAGTTTCATAAGCAGATTTGTACTACATATGGTCCGTATGTGTAGGAAACACCGTTATTTTGTTCTGGGCACACTCAGATTTCCTGCTGTATTAGAGAATATCCAAAGCAAGAGCGTGCTTCTTGCTCTAAAGCAGAGTGTGATCCATGGATGAGAACTATGCTGTGTGTTTCCCTTCAGAAATGGAGTTAAATCCCAGGCTCTGTGTCTTCCTAGAGGCAAGACTTCGTTTCAGTTAAGGGCAGTCACTTTTCAGCTCAAACGAACTACGTCGTTCACGAAGCTCACACGTTTCTCATCTCAACAGACAAGCATTTGATGTTAGAGAACCAGTGCTTTGTGTCAGTTTCAGAAACAGAGTTGGACTAGATAAGGTCCGTATGTGTAGGAAACACCGTTCTTTTGTTCTCACCACACTCACGTTTCCTGCTGTCTTAGAGAATCTAGAAATCAAGAGTGTGCTTCTCGCTCTAAAGCAGAGTGTGATCAATGGAGGAGAACTATGCTGTGTGTTTCCCTTCAGAAATGGAGTTAAATCCCAGGCTCTGTGTCTTCCTACAAGCAAGACTGCGTTTCAGGTAAGGGCAGTCACTTTTCAGCTCAAATGAACTACATCTTTCACGGAGCTCACACGTTTCTCATCTCAACAGACAAGCATTGGATGTTAGAGGACCAGTGCTTTGTATCAGTTTAAGAAGAAGATTTGGACTAGACATGGTCGGTATGTGTAGGAAACACAGTTCTTTTGTTTTCAGCACACTCACGTGTCCTAGTGTCTTAGAGACTCTAGAAAGCAAGAGCATGCTTCTTGCTCTAAAGCAGAGTGTGATCCATGGATGAGAACACTTCTGTGTGTTTCACTTCAGAAATGGAGTTAAATCCCAGGCTCTGAGTCTTCCTACAAGCAAGACTTCGTTTCAGGAAAGGTCAGTCATTTTTCTGCTCAAACGAACTACATCATTCACGAAGCTCACACGTTTCTCATCTTAACAGACAAGCATTGGATGTTAGAGGACCAGTGCTTTGTATCAGTTTCAGAAGCAGAGTTGGACTAGATATGGTCCGTATGTGTAGGAAACACCGTTCTTTTGTTCTCAGCACACACACGTTTCCTGCTGTCTTAGAGACTCTAGAAAGCAAGAGCCTGCTTCTTGTTCTAAAGCAGAGTGGGATCAATGGATGATTACACTGCTGTGTGTTTCACTTCAGAAATGGAGTTAAATCCCAGGCTCTGAGTCTTCCTGCAAGCAAGACTTCGATTAAGGAAAAGGCAGTCACTTTTATGCTCAAACGAAATACATCATTCACGAAGCTCACACGTTTCTCATCCTAACTGACAAGCATTGGATGTTAGAGTGTCAGTGCTTTGTATCAGTTTCAGAAGCAGATTTGGACTACATATTGTCCGTATGTGTAGGAATCACTGTTTTTTGTTCTGGGCACACCCAGATTACCTGCTGTATTATAGACTCTAGAAAGCAAGAGCGTGCTTCTCGCTCTAAAGCAGAGTGTGATCCATAGATGAGAACTATGCTGTGTGTTTCCCTTCAGAAATGGAGTTAAATGCCAGGCTCTGTGTCTTCCTACAAGCAAGACTTCGTTTCAGGTAAGGGCAGTCACTTTTCAGCTCAAACGAACTACATCGTTAACGAAGCTCACACTTTCTCATCATAAGAGACAAGCACTGGATGTTAAAGGACCAGTGCTCTGTATCAGTTTCAGAAGCAGAGTTGGACTAGATATGGTCCGTATGTGTAGGAAACACCGTTCTTTTGTTCTCAGCACACACACGTTTCCTGCTGTCTTAGAGACTCTAGAAAGCAAGAGCCTGCTTCTTGTTCTAAAGCAGAGTGTGATCAATGGATGAGAACACTGCTGTGTGTTTTCCTTCAGAAATGGAGTTAAATCCCAGGCTCTGTGTCTTCCTACAAGCAAGACTGCGTTTCAGGTAAGGGCAGTCACTTTTCAGCTCAAATGAACTACATCTTTCACGGAGCTCACACGTTTCTCATCTCAACAGACAAGCATTGGATGTTAGAGGACCAGTGCTTTGTATCAGTTTAAGAAGCAGAGTTGGACTAGATATGGTCCGTATTTGTAGGAAACACCGTTCTTTTGTTCTCAGCACACACCCGTTTCCTGCTGTCTAGAGACTCTAGAAAGCAAGAGCATGCTTCTTGCTCTAAAGCAGAGTGTGATCCATGGATGAGAACTATGCTGTGTGTTTCCCTTCAGAAATGGAGTTAAATCCCAGGCTCTGTGTCTTCCTACAAGCAAGACTTCGTTTCAGGTAAGGGCAGTCATTTTTCTGCTCAAACGAACTACATCTTTCACGGAGCTCACAGGTTTCTAATCTTAACAGACAAGCATTGGATGTTAAGGGACCAGTGCTTTGTATCAGTTTCAGAAGCAGAGTTGGACTAGATATGGTCTGCATGTGTAGGAAACACCGTTCTTTTGTTCTCAGCACACTCACGTTTTCTGCTGTCTTAGAGACTCTAGAAATCAAGAGTGTGCTGCTCGCAATAAAGCAGAGTGTGATCCATGGATGACAACTATGCTGTGTGTTTCCCATCAGAAATGGAGTTAAATCCCAGGCTCTGTGTCTTCCTACAAGCAAGACTTCGTTTCTGGTAAGGGCAGTCACTTTTCAGCTCAAACGAACTACATCGTTCATGGAGCTCAAACGTTTTTCATCTCAACAGACAAGCATTGCATTTAGAGGACCAGTGCTTTGTATCAGTTTAAGAAGCAGAGTTGGTCTAGATATGGTCCGTATGTGTAGGAAACACCGTTCTTTTGTTCTCAGCAAAATCACGTTTCCTGCTGTCTTAGAGACTCTAGAAAGCAAGAGCATGCTTCTTGCTCTAAAGCAGAGTGTGATCCATGGATGAGAGCTATGCTGTGTGTTTCCCTTCAGAAATGGAGTTAAATCCCAGGCTCTGTGTCTTCCTACAAGCAAGACTTCGTTTCAGGTAAGGGCAGTCAGTTTTCAGTTCAAACGAACTACATCGTTCACGAAGCTCACACGTTTCTCATCTTAACAGACAAGCATTGGATGTTAGAGCACCAGTGCTTTGTATCAGTTTCAGAAGCAGAGTTGGACTAGATATGGTCCGTATGTGTAGGAAACACCGTTCATTTGTTCTCAGCACACTCACGTTTCCTGATGTCTAGAGACTCTAGAAAGCAAGAGCATGCTTCTTGCTCTAAAGCAGAGTGTGATCCATGGATGATAACTATGCTGTGTGTTTTCCTTCAGAAATGGAGTGAAATCCCAGGCTCTGTGTCTTCCTACAAGCAAGACTTCGTTTCAGGTAAGGGCATTCATTTTTCTGCTCAATCGAACTACATCGTTCACGAAGCTCACACGTTTCTCATCTTAACTGACAGGCATTGGATGTTAGAGGAACAGTGCATTGTATCAGTTTCAGAAGCAGATTTGGACTACATATGGTCTGTATGTGTAGGAAACACTGTTCTTTTGTTCTGGGTACACTCAGATTTCCTGCTGTATTAGAGACTCAAGAAATCAAGAGCGTGCTTCTTGCTCTAAAGCAGAGTGTGATCCATGGATGAGAACTATTCTGTGTGTTTCCCTTCAGAAATGCAGTTAAATCCCAGGCTCTGTGTCTTCCTACAAGCAAGACTTCGTTTCAGGTAAGGGCAGTCATTTTTCAGTTCAAACGAACTACATCGTTCACGAAGCTCACACGTTTCTCATCTTAACAGACAAGCATTGGATGTTAGAGCATCAGTGCTTTGTATCAGTTTCAGAAGCAGAGTTGGACTAGATATGGTCCGTATGTGAAGGAAACACCGTTCCTTTGTTCTCACCACACTCACGTTTCCTGCTGTCTTAGAGACTCTAGAAATCAAGAGTGTGCTTCTCGCTCTAAAGCAGAGTTTGATCAATGAATGAGAACTATGCTGTGTGTTTCCCTTCAGAAATGGAGTTAAATCCCAGGCTCTGTGTCTTCCTACAAGCAAGACTTCGTTTCAGGTAAGGGCAGTCACTTTTCAGCTCAAACGGACTTCATCGTTCACGGAGCTCACACGTTTCTGATCTTAACAGACAAGCATTGGATGTTAGAGGACCAGTGCTTTCTATCAGTTTCAGAAGCAGAGTTGGACTAGATATGGTCTGCATGTGTTGGAAACACCGTTCTTCTGTTCTCAGCACACTCACGTTTCCTGCTGTCTTAGAGACTCTAGAAATCAAGAGTGTGCATCTCGCTCTAAAGCAGAGTGTGATCCATGGATGACAACTATGCTGTGTGTTTTCCATCAGAAATGGAGTTAAATCCCAGGTTCTGTGTCTTCCTACAAGCAAGACTTCGTTTCTGGTAAGGGCAGTCACTTTTCAGCTCAAACGAACTACATCGTTCATGGAGCTCAAACGTTTTTCATCTCAACAGACAAGCATTGCATTTAGAGGACCAGTGCTTTGTATCAGTTTAAGAAGCAGAGTTGGTCTAGATATGGTCCGTATGTGTAGGAAACACCGTTCTTTTGTTCTCAGCAAAATCACGTTTCCTGCTGTCTTAGAGACTCTAGAAAGCAAGAGCATGCTTCTTGCTCTAAAGCAGAGTGTGATCCATGGATGAGAGCTATGCTGTGTGTTTCCCTTCAGAAATGGAGTTAAATCCCAGGCTCTGTGTCTTCCTACAAGCAAGACTTCGTTTCAGGTAAGGGCAGTCAGTTTTCAGTTCAAACGAACTACATCGTTCACGAAGCTCACACGTTTCTCATCTTAACAGACAAGCATTGGATGTTAGAGCTCCAGTGCTTTGTAGCAGTTTCAGAAGCAGAGTTGGACTAGATATGGTCCGTATGTGTAGGAAACACCGTTCTTTTGTTCTCAGCACACTCACGTTTCCTGATGTCTAGAGACTCTAGAAAGCAAGAGCATGCTTCTTGCTCTAAAGCAGAGTGTGATCCATGGATGATAACTAGGCTGTGTGTTTTCCTTCAGAAATGGAGTGAAATCCCAGGCTCTGTGTCTTCCTACAAGCAAGACTTCGTTTCAGGTAAGGGCAGTCATTTTTCTGCTCAATCGAACTACATCGTTCACGAAGCTCACACGTTTCTCATCTTAACTGACAGGCATTGGATGTTAGAGGAACAGTGCATTGTATCAGTTTCAGAAGCAGATTTGGACTACATATGGTCTGTATGTGTAGGAAACACTGTTCTTTTGTTCTGGGTACACTCAGATTTCCTGCTGTATTAGAGACTCAAGAAATCAAGAGCGTGCTTCTTGCTCTAAAGCAGAGTGTGATCCATGGATGAGAACTATTCTGTGTGTTTCCCTTCAGAAATGCAGTTAAATCCCAGGCTCTGTGTCTTCCTACAAGCAAGACTTCGTTTCAGGTAAGGGCAGTCATTTTTCAGTTCAAACGAACTACATCGTTCACGAAGCTCACACGTTTCTCATCTTAACAGACAAGCATTGGATGTTAGAGCATCAGTGCTTTGTATCAGTTTCAGAAGCAGAGTTGGACTAGATATGGTCCGTATGTGAAGGAAACACCGTTCCTTTGTTCTCACCACACTCACGTTTCCTGCTGTCTTAGAGACTCTAGAAATCAAGAGTGTGCTTCTCGCTCTAAAGCAGAGTTTGATCAATGGATGAGAACTATGCTGTGTGTTTCCCTTCAGAAATGGAGTTAAATCCCAGGCTCTGTGTCTTCCTACAAGCAAGACTTCGTTTCAGGTAAGGGCAGTCACTTTTCAGCTCAAACGGACTTCATCGTTCACGGAGCTCACACGTTTCTGATCTTAACAGACAAGCATTGGATGTTAGAGGACCAGTGCTTTGTATCAGTTTCAGAAGCAGAGTTGGACTAGATATGGTCTGCATGTGTTGGAAACACCGTTCTTCTGTTCTCAGCACACTCACGTTTCCTGCTGTCTTAGAGACTCTAGAAATCAAGAGTGTGCATCTCGCTCTAAAGCAGAGTGTGATCCATGGATGACAACTATGCTGTGTGTTTTCCATCAGAAATGGAGTTAAATCCCAGGCTCTGTGTCTTTCTACAAGCAAGACTTCGTTTCAGGTAAGGGCAGTCACTTTTCAGCTCAAACGAACTACATTGTTCACGGAGCTGACACGTTTCTCATCTCAACAGACAAGCATTGGATGTTAGAGGACCAGTGCTTTGTATCAGTTTAAGAAGCAGAGTTGGACTAGACATGGTCGGTGTGTATAGGAAATACAGTTCTTTTGTTTTCAGCACACTCACGTTTCCTAGTGTCTTACAGACTCTAGAAAGCAAGAGCATGCTTCTTGCTCTAAAGCAGAGTGTGATCCATGGATGAGAATACTGCTGTGTGTTTCACTTCAGAAATGGAGTTAAATCCCAGGCTCTGAGTCTTCCTACAAGCAAGACTTCGTTTCAGGAAAGGTCAGTCACTTTTTTGCTCAAACAAACTACATCGTTCACGAAGCTCACAAGGTTCTCATCTTAAGTGACAAGCATTGGATGTTAGAGGAACAGTGCATTGTGTCAGTTTCAGAAGCAGATTTGGACTACATATGGTCAGTATGTGTAGGAAACACAGTTCTTTTGTTCTGGGCACACTCAGATTTCCTGCTGTATTAGAGACTCTAGAAAGCAAGAGCGTACTTCTTGCTCTAAAGCAGAGTGTGATCCATAGATGAGAACTATGCTGTGTGTTTCCCTTCAGAAATGGAGTTAAATGCCAGGCTCTGTGTCTTACTACAAGCAAGACTTCGTTTCAGGTAAGGACAGTCACTTTTCAGCTCAAACGAACTACATCATTCACGAAGCTCACACGTTTCTCATCATAACAGACAAGCATTGGATGTTAAAGGACCAGTGCTCTGTATCAGTTTCAGAAGCAGAGTTGGAGTAGATATGGTCCGTATGTGTAGGAAACACCGTTCTTTTGTTCTCAGCACACACACGTTTCCTGCTGTCTTAGACACTCTAGAAAGCAAGAGCCTGCTTCTTGTTCTAAAGCAGAGTGGGATCAATGGATGATTACACAGCTGTGTGTTTCACTTCAGAAATGGAGTTAAATCCCAGGCTCTGTGTCTTCCTACAAGCAAGACTTCGTTTCAGGTAAGGGCAGTCTTTTTTCTGCTCAAAGGAACTACATCGTTCACGAAGCTCACACGTTTCTCATCTTAACTGACAAGCATTGGATGTTAGAGGAACTGTGCATTTTATCAGTTTCAGAAGCAGATTTGGACTACATATGGTCGGTATGTGTAGGAAACACTGTTCTTTTGTTCTGGGCACACTCAGATTTCCTGCTGTATTAGAGACTCAAGAAATCAAGAGCATGTTTCTTGCTCTAAAGCAGAGTGTGATCCATGGCTGAGAACTATGCTGTGTGTTTCCCTTCAGAAATGGAATTAAATCCCAGGCTCTGTGTCTTCCTAGAGGCAAGACTTCGTTTCAGGTAAGAGCAGTCACTTTTCAGCTCAAACGAACTACATCGTTCACGAAGCTCACACGTTTCTCATCTTAACAGACAAGCATTGGATGTTAGAGGACCAGTGCTTTGTATCAGTTCAGAAGCAGAGTTGGACTATATAATGTCTGTATGTTTAGGAAACACCTTTCTTTTGTTCTCAGCAAACTCACGTTTCCTGCTGTCTTAGAGACTCTAGAAAGCAAGAGCGTGCTTCTTGTTCTAAAGCAGAGTGTGATTAATGGATGAGAACACTGCTGTGTGTTTCACTTCAGAAATGGAGTTAAATCCCAGGCTCTGTTTCTAGCTACAAGGAAGACTTCGTTTCAGGTAAGGGCAGTCACTTTTTTGCTGAAATGAACTACATTGTTCATGAAGCTCACACGTTTCTTATCTTAACTGACAGCATTGGATGTTAGAGGACCAGAGCTTTGTATCAGTTTCAGAAGCAGATTTGAACTACATATGGTCCGTATATGTAGGAAACTCTGTTCTTTTGTTCTGGGCACACTCAGATTTCCTGCTGTATTAGAGACTCTAGAAAGCAAGAGCGTGCATCTTGATATAAAGCAGAGTGTGATCCATGGGTGAGAACTATTCTGTGTGTTTCCCTTCAGAAATGCAGTTAAATCCCAGGCTCTGTGTCTTCCTACAAGCAATACTTCGTTTCAGGTAAGGGCAGTCACTTTTCAGCTCAAACGAACTACATCGTTCACGAAGCTCACACGTTTCTCATCTTAACAGACAAGCATTGGATGTTAGAGCACCAGTGCTTTGTATCAGTTTCAGAAGCAGAGTTGGACTAGATATGGTCCGTATGTGAAGGAAACACCGTTCCTTTGTTCTCACCACACTCACGTTTCCTGCTGTCTTAGAGACTCTAGAAATCAAGAGTGTGCTTCTCGCTCTAAAGCAGAGTTTGATCAATGGATGAGAACTATGCTGTGTGTTTCCCTTCAGAAATGGAGTTAAATCCCAGGCTCTGTGTCTTCCTACAAGCAAGACTTCGTTTCAGGTAAGGGCAGTCACTTTTCAGCTCAAACGGACTTCATCGTTCACGGAGCTCACACGTTTCTGATCTTAACAGACAAGCATTGGATGTTAGAGGACCAGTGCTTTGTATCAGTTTCAGAAGCAGAGTTGGACTAGATATGGTCTGCATGTGTTGGAAACACCGTTCTTCTGTTCTCAGCACACTCACGTTTCCTGCTGTCTTAGAGACTCTAGAAATCAAGAGTGTGCATCTCGCTCTAAAGCAGAGTGTGATCCATGGATGACAACTATGCTGTGTGTTTCCCATCAGAAATGGAGTTAAATCCCAGGCTCTGTGTCTTTCTACAAGCAAGACTTCGTTTCAGGTAAGGGCAGTCACTTTTCAGCTCAAACGAACTACATTGTTCACGGAGCTGACACGTTTCTCATCTCAACAGACAAGCATTGGATGTTAGAGGACCAGTGCTTTGTATCAGTTTAAGAAGCAGAGTTGGACTAGACATGGTCGGTGTGTATAGGAAATACAGTTCTTTTGTTTTCAGCACACTCACGTTTCCTAGTGTCTTACAGACTCTAGAAAGCAAGAGCATGCTTCTTGCTCTAAAGCAGAGTGTGATCCATGGATGAGAATACTGCTGTGTGTTTCACTTCAGAAATGGAGTTAAATCCCAGGCTCTGAGTCTTCCTACAAGCAAGACTTCGTTTCAGGAAAGGTCAGTCACTTTTCTGCTCAAACAAACTACATCGTTCACGAAGCTCACAAGGTTCTCATCTTAAGTGACAAGCATTGGATGTTAGAGGAACAGTGCATTGTGTCAGTTTCAGAAGCAGATTTGGACTACATATGGTCAGTATGTGTAGGAAACACAGTTCTTTTGTTCTGGGCACACTCAGATTTCCTGCTGTATTAGAGACTCTAGAAAGCAAGAGCGTACTTCTTGCTCTAAAGCAGAGTGTGATCCATAGATGAGAACTATGCTGTGTGTTTCCCTTCAGAAATGGAGTTAAATGCCAGGCTCTGTGTCTTACTACAAGCAAGACTTCGTTTCAGGTAAGGACAGTCACTTTTCAGCTCAAACGAACTACATCATTCACGAAGCTCACACGTTTCTCATCATAACAGACAAGCATTGGATGTTAAAGGACCAGTGCTCTGTATCAGTTTCAGAAGCAGAGTTGGAGTAGATATGGTCCGTATGTGTAGGAAACACCGTTCTTTTGTTCTCAGCACACACACGTTTCCTGCTGTCTTAGACACTCTAGAAAGCAAGAGCCTGCTTCTTGTTCTAAAGCAGAGTGGGATCAATGGATGATTACACAGCTGTGTGTTTCACTTCAGAAATGGAGTTAAATCCCAGGCTCTGTGTCTTCCTACAAGCAAGACTTCGTTTCAGGTAAGGGCAGTCTTTTTTCTGCTCAAAGGAACTACATCGTTCACGAAGCTCACACGTTTCTCATCTTAACTGACAAGCATTCGTTGTTAGAGGAACAGTGCATTGTATCAGTTTCATAAGCAGATTTGTACTACATATGGTCCGTATGTGTAGGAAATACCGTTAATTTGTTCTGGGCTCACTCAGATTTCCTGCTGTATTCGAGAATCTAGAAAGCAAGAGCATGCTTCTCGCTCTATATCAGAGTGTGATCCATGGATGAGAACTATGCTGTGTGTTTCGCTTCAGAAATGGAGTTAAATCCCAGGCTCTGTGTCTTCCTACAAGCAAGACTTCTTTTCAGGTAAGGGCAGTCATTTTTCTGCTCAAACGAACTACATCGTTCACGAAGCTCACACGTTTCTCATCTTAACTGACAAGCTTTGGATGTTAGAGGAACAGTGCATTGTATCAGTTTCATAAGCAGATTTGTACTACATATGGTCCGTATGTGTAGGAAACACCGTTATTTTGTTCTGGGCACACTCAGATTTCCTGCTGTATTAGAGAATATCCAAAGCAAGAGCGTGCTTCTTGCTCTAAAGCAGAGTGTGATCCATGGATGAGAACTATGCTGTGTGTTTCCCTTCAGAAATGGAGTTAAATCCCAGGCTCTGTGTCTTCCTAGAGGCAAGACTTCGTTTCAGTTAAGGGCAGTCACTTTTCAGCTCAAACGAACTACGTCGTTCACGAAGCTCACACGTTTCTCATCTCAACAGACAAGCATTGGATGTTAGAGAACCAGTGCTTTGTGTCAGTTTCAGAAACAGAGTTGGACTAGATAAGGTCCGTATGTGTAGGAAACACCGTTCTTTTGTTCTCACCACACTCACGTTTCCTGCTGTCTTAGAGAATCTAGAAATCAAGAGTGTGCTTCTCGCTCTAAAGCAGAGTGTGATCAATGGAGGAGAACTATGCTGTGTGTTTCCCTTCAGAAATGGAGTTAAATCCCAGGCTCTGTGTCTTCCTACAAGCAAGAATGCGTTTCAGGTAAGGGCAGTCACTTTTCAGCTCAAATGAACTACATCTTTCACGGAGCTCACACGTTTCTCATCTCAACAGACAAGCATTGGATGTTAGAGGACCAGTGCTTTGTATCAGTTTAAGAAGAAGATTTGGACTAGACATGGTCGGTATGTGTAGGAAACACAGTTCTTTTGTTTTCAGCACACTCACGTGTCCTAGTGTCTTAGAGACTCTAGAAAGCAAGAGCATGCTTCTTGCTCTAAAGCAGAGTGTGATCCATGGATGAGAACACTTCTGTGTGTTTCACTTCAGAAATGGAGTTAAATCCCAGGCTCTGAGTCTTCCTACAAGCAAGACTTCGTTTCAGGAAAGGTCAGTCATTTTTCTGCTCAAACGAACTACATCATTCACGAAGCTCACACGTTTCTCATCTTAACAGACAAGCATTGGATGTTAGAGGACCAGTGCTTTGTATCAGTTTCAGAAGCAGAGTTGGACTAGATATGGTCCGTATGTGTAGGAAACACCGTTCTTTTGTTCTCAGCACACACACGTTTCCTGCTGTCTTAGAGACTCTAGAAAGCAAGAGCCTGCTTCTTGTTCTAAAGCAGAGTGGGATCAATGGATGATTACACTGCTGTGTGTTTCACTTCAGAAATGGAGTTAAATCCCAGGCTCTGAGTCTTCCTGCAAGCAAGACTTCGATTAAGGAAAAGGCAGTCACTTTTATGCTCAAACGAAATACATCATTCACGAAGCTCACACGTTTCTCATCCTAACTGACAAGCATTGGATGTTAGAGTGTCAGTGCTTTGTATCAGTTTCAGAAGCAGATTTGGACTACATATTGTCCGTATGTGTAGGAATCACTGTTCTTTTGTTCTGGGCACACCCAGATTACCTGCTGTATTATAGAATCTAGAAAGCAAGAGCGTGCTTCTCGCTCTAAAGCAGAGTGTGATCCATAGATGAGAACTATGCTGTGTGTTTCCCTTCAGAAATGGAGTTAAATGCCAGGCTCTGTGTCTTCCTACAAGCAAGACTTCGTTTCAGGTAAGGGCAGTCACTTTTCAGCTCAAACGAACTACATCGTTAACGAAGCTCACACTTTCTCATCATAACAGACAAGCATTGGATGTTAAAGGACCAGTGCTCTGTATCAGTTTCAGAAGCAGAGTTGGACTAGATATGGTCCGTATGTGTAGGAAACACCGTTCTTTTGTTCTCAGCACACACACGTTTCCTGCTGTCTTAGAGACTCTAGAAAGCAAGAGCCTGCTTCTTGTTCTAAAGCAGAGTGTGATCAATGGATGAGAACACTGCTGTGTGTTTTCCTTCAGAAATGGAGTTAAATCCCAGGCTCTGTGTCTTCCTACAAGCAAGACTGCGTTTCAGGTAAGGGCAGTCACTTTTCAGCTCAAATGAACTACATCTTTCACGGAGCTGACACGTTTCTCATCTCAACAGACAAGCATTGGATGTTAGAGGACCAGTGCTTTGTATCAGTTTAAGAAGCAGAGTTGGACTAGATATGGTCCGTATTTGTAGGAAACACCGTTCTTTTGTTCTCAGCACACACCCGTTTCCTGCTGTCTAGAGACCCTAGAAAGCAAGAGCATGCTTCTTGCTCTAAAGCAGAGTGTGATCCATGGATGAGAACTATGCTGTGTGTTTCCCTTCAGAAATGGAGTTAAATCCCAGGCTCTGTGTCTTCCTACAAGCAAGACTTCGTTTCAGGTAAGGGCAGTCATTTTTCTGCTCAAACGAACTACATCTTTCACGGAGCTCACAGGTTTCTAATCTTAACAGACAAGCATTGGATGTTAAGGGACCAGTGCTTTGTATCAGTTTCAGAAGCAGAGTTGGACTAGATATGGTCTGCATGTGTAGGAAACACCGTTCTTTTGTTCTCAGCACACTCACGTTTTCTGCTGTCTTAGAGACTCTAGAAATCAAGAGTGTGCTGCTCGCAATAAAGCAGAGTGTGATCCATGGATGACAACTATGCTGTGTGTTTCCCATCAGAAATGGAGTTAAATCCCAGGCTCTGTGTCTTCCTACAAGCAAGACTTCGTTTCTGGTAAGGGCAGTCACTTTTCAGCTCAAACGAACTACATCGTTCATGGAGCTCAAACGTTTTTCATCTCAACAGACAAGCATTGCATTTAGAGGACCAGTGCTTTGTATCAGTTTAAGAAGCAGAGTTGGTCTAGATATGGTCCGTATGTGTAGGAAACACCGTTCTTTTGTTCTCAGCAAAATCACTTTTCCTGCTGTCTTAGAGACTCTAGAAAGCAAGAGCATGCTTCTTGCTCTAAAGCAGAGTGTGATCCATGGATGAGAGCTATGCTGTGTGTTTCCCTTCAGAAATGGAGTTAAATCCCAGGCTCTGTGTCTTCCTACAAGCAAGACTTCGTTTCAGGTAAGGGCAGTCAGTTTTCAGTTCAAACGAACTACATCGTTCACGAAGCTCACACGTTTCTCATCTTAACAGACAAGCATTGGATGTTAGAGCACCAGTGCTTTGTAGCAGTTTCAGAAGCAGAGTTGGACTAGATATGGTCCGTATGTGTAGGAAACACCGTTCTTTTGTTCTCAGCACACTCACGTTTCCTGATGTCTTGAGACTCTAGAAAGCAAGAGCATGCTTCTTGCTCTAAAGCAGAGTGTGATCCATGGATGATAACTATGCTGTGTGTTTTCCTTCAGAAATGGAGTGAAATCCCAGGCTCTGTGTCTTCCTACAAGCAAGACTTCGTTTCAGGTAAGGGCAGTCATTTTTCTGCTCAATCGAACTGCATCGTTCACGAAGCTCACACGTTTCTCATCTTAACTGACAGGCATTGGATGTTAGAGGAACAGTGCATTGTATCAGTTTCAGAAGCAGATTTGGACTACATATGGTCTGTATGTGTAGGAAACACTGTTCTTTTGTTCTGGGTACACTCAGATTTCCTGCTGTATTAGAGAATCAAGAAATCAAGAGCGTGCTTCTTGCTCTAAAGCAGAGTGTGATCCATGGATGAGAACTATGCTGTGTGTTTCCCTTCAGAAATGGAATTAAATCCCAGGCTCTGTGTCTTCCTAGAGGCAAGACTTCGTTTCAGGTAAGAGCAGTCACTTTTCAGCTCAAACGAACTACATCGTTCACGAAGCTCACACGTTTCTCATCTTAACAGACAAGCATTGGATGTTAGAGGACCAGTGCTTTGTATCAGTTTCAGAAGCAGAGTTGGACTATATATTGTCTGTATATGTAGGAAACACCTTTCTTTTGTTCTCAGCAAACTCACGTTTCCTGCTGTCTTAGAGACTCTAGAAAGCAAGAGCGTGCTTCTTGTTCTAAAGCAGAGTGTGATCAATGGATGAGAACACTGCTGTGTGTTTCACTTCAGAAATGGAGTTAAATCCCAGGCTCTGTTTCTAGCTACAAGGAAGAATTCGTTTCAGGTAAGGGCAGTCACTTTTTTGCTCAAACGAACTACATTGTTCATGAAGCTCACACGTTTCTTATCTTAACTGACAAGCATTGGATGTTAGAGGACCAGAGCTTTGTATCAGTTTCAGAAGCAGATTTGAACTACATATGGTCCGTGTATGTAGGAAACTCTGTTCTTTTGTTCTGGGCACACTCAGATTTCCTGCTGTATTAGAGACTCTAGAAAGCCAGAGCGTGCATCTTGATATAAAGCAGAGTGTGATCCATGGGTGAGAACTATGCTGTGTGTTTGCCTTCAGAAATGCAGTTATATCCCAGGCTCTGTGTCTTCCTACAAGCAAGACTTCATTTCAGGTAAGGGCAGTCACTTTTCAGCTCAAACGGACTACATCGTTCACGGAGCTCACACGTTTCTAATCTTAACAGACAAGCATTGGATGTTAGAGTACCAGTGCTTTGTATCAGTTTCAGAAGCAGAGTTGGACTAGATATGGTCTGCATGTGTACGAAACACCGTTCTTCTGTTCTCAGCACACTCACGTTTCCTGCTGTCTTAGAGACTCTAGAAATCAAGAGTGTGCATCTCGCTCTAAATCAGAGTGTGATCCATGGATAACAACTATGCTGTGTGTTTCCCATCACAAATGGAGTTAAATCCCAGGCTCTGTGTCTTTCTACAAGCAAACTTCGTTTCAGGTAAGGGCAGTCACTTTTCAGCTCAAACGAACTACATTGTTCACGGAGCTGACACGTTTCTCATCTCAACAGACAAGCATTGGATGTTAGAGGACCAGTACTTTGTATCAGTTTAAGAAGCAGAGTTGGACTAGACATGGTCGGTGTGTGTAGGAAACACAGTTCTTTTGTTTTCAGCACACTCACGTTTCCTAGTGTCTTAGAGACTCTAGAAAGCAAGAGCATGCTTCTTGCTCTAAAGCAGAGTGTGATCCATGAATGAGAACACTGCTGTGTGTTTCACTTCAGAAATGGAGTTAAATCCCAGGCTCTGAGTCTTCCTACAGGCAAGACTTCGTTTCAGGAAAGGTCAGTTACTTTTCTGCTCAAACAAACTACATCGTTCACGAAGCTCACAAGGTTCTCATCTTAACTGACAAGCATTGGATGTTAGAGGAACAGTGCATTGTGGAAGTTTCAGAAGCAGATTTGGACTACATATGGTCAGTATGTGTAGGAAACACCGTTCTTTTTTTCTGGGCACACTCAGATTTCCTGCTGTATTAGAGACTCTAGAAAGCAAGAGCGTACTTCTTGCTCTAAAGCAGAGTGTGATCCATAGATGAGAACTATGCTGTGTGTTTCCCTTCAGAAATGGAGTTAAATGCCAGGCTCTGTGTCTTACTACAAGCAAGACTTCGTTTCAGGTAAGGGCAGTCACTTTTCACCTCAAACGAACTACATCGTTCACGAAGCTCACACGTTTCTCATCATAACAGACAAGCATTGGATGTTAAAGGATCAGTGCTCTGTATCAGTTTCAGAAGCAGAGTTGGACTAGATATGGTCCGTATGTGTAGGAAACACCGTTCTTTTGTTCTCAGCACACACACGTTTCCTGCTATCTTAGAGACTCTAGAAAGCAAGAGCCTGCTTCTTGTTCTAAAGCAGAGTGGGATCAATGGATGATTACACTGCTGTGTGTTTCACTTCAGAAATGGAGTTAAATCCCAGGCTCTGTGTCTTCCTAGAGGCAAGACTTCGTTTCAGTTAAGGGCAGTCACTTTTCAGCTCAAACGAACTATGTCGTTCACGAAGCTCACACGTTTCTCATCTCAACAGACAAGCATTGGATGTTAGAGGACCAGTGCTTTGTATCAGTTTCAGAAACAGAGTTGGACTAGATATGGTCCGTATGTGTAGGAAACACCGTTCTTTTGTTCTCAGCAAAATCACGTTTCCTGCTGTCTTAGAGACTCTAGAAAGCAAGAGCATGCTTCTTGCTCTAAAGCAGAGTGTGATCCATGGATGAGAGCTATACTGTGTGTTTCCCTTCAGAAATGGAGTTAAATCCCAGGCTCTGTTTCTAGCTACAAGGAAGACTTCGTTTCAGGTAAGGGCAGTCATTTTTTTGCTCAAACGAACTACATTGTTCATGAAGCTCACACGTTTCTTATCTTAACTGACAAGCATTGGATGTTAGAGGACCAGAGCTTTGTATCAGTTTCAGAAGCAGATTTGAACTACATATGGTCCGTGTATGTAGGAAACTCTGTTCTTTTGTTCTGGGCACACTCAGATTTCCTGCTGTATTAGAGACTCTAGAAAGCCAGAGCGTGCATCTTGATATAAAGCAGAGTGTGATCCATGGGTGAGAACTATGCTGTGTGTTTGCCTTCAGAAATGCAGTTATATCCCAGGCTCTGTGTCTTCCTACAAGCAAGACTTCGTTTCAGGTAAGGGCAGTCACTTTTCAGCTCAAAGGAACTACATCATTCACGGAGCTCACACGTTTCTAATCTTAACAGACAACTATTGGATGTTATAGGACCAGTGCTTTGTATCAGTTTCAGAAGCAGAGTTGGACTAGATATGGTCCGTATGTGAAGGAAACACCGTTCCTTTGTTCTCACCACACTCACGTTTCCTGCTGTCTTAGAGACTCTAGAAATCAAGAGTGTGCTTCTCGCTCTAAAGCAGAGTGTGATCAATGGATGAGAACTATGCTGTGTGTTTCCCTTCAGAAATGGAGTTAAATCCCAGGCTCTGTGTCTTCCTACAAGCAAGAATTCGTTTCAGGTAAGGGCAGTCACTTTTCAGCTCAAAGGAACTACATCGTTCACAGAGCTCACACGTTTCTAATCTTAACAGACAAGCATTGGATGTTAGAGCACCAGTGCTTTGTAGCAGTTTCAGAAGCAGAGTTGGACTAGATATGGTCCGTATGTGTAGGAAACACCGTTCTTTTGTTCTCAGCACACTCACGTTTCCTGATGTCTAGAGACTCTAGAAAGCAAGAGCATGCTTCTTGCTCTAAAGCAGAGTGTGATCCATGGATGATAACTATGCTGTGTGTTTTCCTTCAGAAATGGAGTGAAATCCCAGGCTCTGTGTCTTCCTACAAGCAAGACTTCGTTTCAGGTAAGGGCAGTCATTTTTCTGCTAAAATGAACTACATCGTTCACGAAGCTCAAACGTTTCTCATCTTAACTGACAAGCATTGGATGTTAGAGGAACAGTGCATTGTATCAGTTTCATAAGCAGATTTGTACTACATATGGTCCGTATGTGTATGAAATACCGTTATTTTGTTCTGGGCTCACTCAGATTACCTGCTGTATTCGAGAATCTAGAAAGCAAGAGCGTGATTCTCGCTCTATATCAGAGTGTGATCCATGGATGAGAACTATGCTGTGTGTTTCCCTTCAGAAATGGAGTTAAATCCCAGGCTCTGTGTCTTCCTAGACGCAAGACTTCGTTTCAGTTAAGGGCAGTCACTTTTCAGCTCAAACGAACTATGTCATTCACGAAGCTCACACGTTTCTCATCTCAACAGACAAGCATTGGATGTTAGAGGACCAGTGCTTTGTATCAGTTTCAGAAACAGAGTTGGACTAGATATGGTCCGTATGTGTAGGAAACACCGTTCTTTTGTTCTCACCACACTCACGTTTCCTGCTGTCTTAGAGAATCTAGAAATCAAGAGTGTGCTTCTCGCTCTAAAGCAGAGTGTGATCAATGTAGGAGAACTATGCTGTGTGTTTCCCTTCAGAAATGGAGTTAAATCCCAGGCTCTGTGTCTTCCTACAAGCAAGACTGAGTTTCAGGTAAGGGCAGTCACTTTTCAGCTCAAATGAACTACATCTTTCACGGAGCTCACACGTTTCTCATCTCAACAGACAAGCATTGGATGTTAGAGGACCAGTGCTTTGTATCAGTTTAAGAAGAAGAGTTGGACTAGACATGGTCGGTATGTGTAGGAAACACAGTTCTTTTGTTTTCATCACACTCACATGTCCTAGTGTCTTAGAGACTCTAGAAAGCAAGAGCATGCTTCTTGCTCTAAAGCAGAGTGTGATCCATGGATGAGAACACTTCTGTGTGTTTCACTTCAGAAATGGAGTTAAATCAGAGGCTCTGAGTCTTCCTACAAGCAAGACTTCGTTTCAGGAAAGGTCAGTCATTTTTCTGCTCAAACGAACTACATCGCTCAATAAGCTCACAAGATTCTCATCTTAACTGACAAGCATTGGATGTTAGAGGACCAGTGCATTGTGTCAGTTTCAGAAGCAGATTAGGACTACATATGGTCACTATGTGTAGGAAACACCGTTCTATTGTTCTGGGCACACTCAGATTTCCTGCTGTATTAGAGACTCTAGAAAGCAAGAGCGTACTTCTTGCTCTAAAGCAGAGTGTGATCCATGGATGAGAACTATGCTGTGTGTTTCCCTTCAGAAATGGTGTTAAATGCCAGGTTCTGTGTCTTACTACAAGCAAGACTTCGTTTCAGGTAAGGGCACTCACTTTTCTGCTCAAACGAACTACATTGTTCACTAAGCTCACACGTTTCTCATCTTTACTGACAAGCATTGGATGTTAGATGGTCAGTGCTTTGTATCAGTTTCAGAAGCAAATTTGGACTACATATGGTCCATATGTGTAGGAAACACCGTTCTTTTGTTCTGGGCACACTCAGATTTCCTGCTGTCTTAGAGACTCTAGAAAGCAAGAGCGTGCTTCTCGCTCTAAATCAGAGTGTGGTCCATGGATGAGAACTATACTGTGTGTTTCCCTTCAGAAATGGAGTTAAATGCCATGCTCTGAATCTCCCTACAAGCAAAACTTTGTTTCAGGTAAGGGAAGTGACTTTTCTGCTCAAAGTAACTAAATCGTTCACATAGCTCACATGTTTCTCATCCTAACTGACAAGCATTGGATGTTAGAGGACCTGTGCATTGTATCAGTTTCAGAAGAAGATTTGGACTACATATAGTCAGTATGTGTAGGAAACACCGTTCTTTTGTTCTGGGCACACTCAGATTTCCTTCTTTATTAGAGACTCTAGAAAGACAGAGCGTGCTTCTTGCTCTAAAGCAGAGTGTGATCCATGGATGAGAACTATGCTGTGTGTTTCCCTTCAGAAATGGAGTTAAATCCCAGGCTCTGTGTCGTCCTATAGGCAAGACTTCGTTTTAGGTAAGGGCAGTCACTTTTCAGCTCAAACGAACTACATCGTTCACGAAACTCACACGTTTCTCATCTTAACAGACAAGCATTGGATTTTACAGGAACAGTGCTTTGTATCAGTTTCAGAAGCAGAGTTGGACTATATAATGTCGGTATGTGTAGGAAACAACGTTCTTTTGTTCTCAGCACACTCACGTTTCCTGCTGTCTTAGAGACTCTAGAAAGCAAGAGCGTGCTTCTTGTTCTAAAGCAGAGTGTGATCAATGGATGATTACACTGCTGTGTGTTTTACTTCAGAAATGGAGTTAAATCCCAGGCTCTGAGTCTTCCTACAAGCAAGACTTCGTTTCTGGTAAGGGCAGTCACTTTTCTGCTCAAACGAACTACATCGTTCACGAAGCTCACACGTTTCTCATCTTTACTGACAAGCATTGGATGTTAGATGGTCAGTGCTTTGTATCAGTTTCAGAAGCAGATTTGGACTACATATGGTCCATATGTGTAGGAAACACCGTTCTTTTGTTCTGGTCACACTCAGATTTCCTGCTGTATTAGAGACTCTAGAAAGCAAGAGCGTGCTTCTCGTTCTAAAGCAGAGTGTGATCCATGGATGAGAACTATGCTATGTGTTTCACTTCAGAAATGGAATTAAATCCCAGGCTCTGAGTCTTCCTACAAGCAAGACTTCGTTTCAGGTAAGGGCAGTCACTTTTCTGCTCAAACGAACTACATTGTTCACGAAGCTCACACGTTTCTCATCTTTACTGACAAGCATTGGATGTTAGATGGTCAGTGCTTTGTATCAGTTTCAGAAGCAGATTTGGACTTCATATGGTCCATATGTGTAGGAAACACCGTTCTTTTGTTCTGGGCACACTCAGATTTCCTGCTGTCTTAGAGACTCTAGAAAGCAAGAGCGTGCTTCTCGCTCTAAATCAGAGTGTGGTCCATGGATGAGAACTATACTGTGTGTTTCCCTTCAGAAATGGAGTTAAATGCCATGCTCTGAGTCTCCCTACAAGCAAAACTTCGTTTGAGGTAAGGGAAGTGACTTTTCTGCTCAAACGAACTACATCGTTCACGAAGCTCACACGTTTCTCATCTTTACTGACAAGCATTGGATGTTAGATGGTCAGTGCTTTGTATCAGTTTCAGAAGCAGATTTGGACTACATATGGTCCATATGTGTAGGAAACACCGTTCTTTTGTTCTGGGCACACTCAGATTTCCTGCTGTATTAGAGACTCTAGAAAGCAAGAGAGTACTTCTAGCTCTAAAGCAGAGTGTGATCCACAGATGAGAATTATGCTGTGTGTTTCTCTTCAGAAATGGAGTTAAATCCCAGGCTCTGAGTCTCCCTACAAGCAAGACTTCGTTTTAGGTAAGGGCAGTCACTTTTCTGCTCAAATGAACTACATCATTCACGAAGCTCACACGTTTCTCATCTTAACTGACAAGCATTGGATGTTAGAGGACCAGTGCTTTGTATCAGTTTCAGAAGAAGAGTTGGACTAGATATGGTCCGTATGTGTAGGAAACACTGTTCTTTTGTTCTCAGCACACTCTCGTTTCCTGCTGTCTTAGAGACTCTAGATAGCAAGAGCGTGCTTCTCGCTCTAAAGCAGAGTGTGATCCATGGATGAGAACTATGCTGTGTGTTTGCCTTCAGAAATAGAGTTAAATCCCAGGCTCTGAGTCTTCCTACAAGCAAGACTTCGTTTCAGGTAAGGGCAGTCAATTTTCTGCTCAAACGAACTACATCGTTCACTGAGCTCATACGTTTCTCATCTTAACTGACAAGCATTGGATGTTAGAGGTTCAGTGCTTTGTATCAGTTTCAGAAGCAGATTTGGACTAGATATGGTCCATATGTGTAGGAAACACCGTTCTTTTGTTCTGGGCACACTCTGATTTCCTGCTGTCTTAGAGACTCTAAAAAGCAAGAGCGTGCTTCTCGCTCTAAATCAGAGTGTGGTCCATGGATGAGAACTATACTGTGTGTTTCCCTTCAGAAATGGAGTTAAATGCCATGCTCTGAGTCTCCCTACAAGCAAAACTTCGTTTGAGGTAAGGGAAGTGACTTTTCTGCTCAAAGTAACTAAATCGTTCACGTAGCTCACATGTTTCTCATCCTAACTGACAAGCATTGGAAGTTAGAGGACCAGTGCATTGTATCAGTTTCAGAAGAAATTTTGGACTACATATAGTCAGTATGTGTAGGAAACACCGTTCTTTTTTTCTGGGCACACTCAGATTTCCTTGTGTATTAGACACTCTAGAAAGATAGAGCGTGCTTCTTGCTCTAAAGCAGAGTGTGATCCAAGGATGAGAACTATGCTGTATGTTTCCTTTCAGAAATGGAGTTAAATCCCAGGCTCTGTGTCTTCCTACAGGCAAGACTTCGTTTCAGGTAAGGGCAGTCACTTTTCAGCTCAAACGAACTACATCGCTCACGAAACTCACACGTTTCTCATCTTAACAGACAAGCATTGGATTTTACAGGAACAGTGCTTTGTATCAGTTTCAGAAGCAGAGTTGGACTATATAATGTCCGTATGTGTAGGAAACACCGTTCTTTTGTTCTCAGCACACTCACGTTTCCTGCTGTCTTAGAGACTCTAGAAAGCAAGAGCGTGCTTCTTGTTCTAAAGTAGAGTGTGATCAATGGATGATTACACTGCTGTGTGTTTTACTTCAGAAATGGAGTTAAATCCCAGGCTCTGAGTCTTCCTACAAGCAAGACTTCGTTTCAGGTAAGGGCAGTCACTTTTCTGCTCAAACGAACTACATCGTTCACGAAGCTCACACGTTTCTCATCTTTACTGACAAGCATTGGATGGTAGATGGTCAGTGGTTTGTATCAGTTTCAGAAGCAGATTTGGACTACATATGGTCCATATGTGTAGGAAACACCGTTCTTTTGTTCTGGGCACACTCAGATTTCCTGCTGTGTTAGAGACTCTAGAAAGCAAGAGCTTACTTCTCGCTCTAAAGCAGAGTGTGATACATGGATGAGAACTATGCTGTGTGTTTCCCTTCAGAAATGGACTTAAATCCCAGGCTCTGTGTCTTACTACAAGCAAGACTTCGTTTCAGGTAAAGGCAGTCACTTTTCAGTTCAAAGGAAATACATCATTCACAAAGCTCACACGTTTCTCATCTTAACTGACAAGCATTGGATGTTAGAGGACCAGTGCAATGTATCACTTTCAGATGAAGATTTGGACTACATATAGTCAGTATGTGTAGGAAACACCGTTCTTTTGGTCTTTGCACACTCAGATTTCCTGCTGTATTTGAGATTCTAGAAAGCAAGAGCGTGCTTCTCATTCTAAAGCAGAGTGTGATCCATGGATGAGAACTATGCTGTGTGTTTCACTTCAGAAATGTTGTTAAATCCCAGGCTCTGAGTCTTCCTACAAGCAAGACTTCGTTTCAGGTAAGTGCAGTCACTTTTCTGCTCAAACGAACTACATCGTTCACGAAGCTCACACGTTTCTCATCTTAACTGACAAGCATTGGATGTTAGAGGACCAGTGCTTTGTATCAGTTTCAGAAGAAGGGTTGGACTAGATATGGTCCATATGTGTAGGAAACACCGTTCTTTTGTTCTCAGCACACTCACGTTTCCTGCTGTCTTAGAGACTCTAGAAAGCAAGAGCGTGCATCTCGCTCTAAAGCAGATTGTGATCCATGGATGAGAACTATACTGTGTGTTTCCCTTCAGAAATGGAGTTAAATGCCATGCTCTGAGTCTCCCTACAAGCAAAACTTCGTTTGAGGTAAGGGAAGTGACTTTTCTGCTCAAAGTAACTAAATCGTTCACATAGCTCACATGTTTCTCATCCTAACTGACAAGCATTGGATTTTAGAGGACCTGTGCATTGTATCAGATTCAGAAGAAGATTTGGACTACATATAAACAGTATGTGTAGGAAACACCGTTCTTTTGTTCTGGGCACACTCAGATTTCCTTCTTTATTAGACACTCTAGAAAGACAGAGCGTGCTTCTTGCCTTAAAGCGGAGTGTGATCCATGGATGAGAACTATGCTGTATGTTTCCCTTCAGAAATGGAGTTAAATCCCAGGCTCTGTGTCTTCCTACAGGCAAGACTTCGTTTCAGGTAAGGGCAGTCATTTTTCAGCTCAAACGAACTACATCGTTCACGAAGCTCACACGTTTCTCATCTTAACAGACAAGCATTGGATTTTAGAGGACCAGTACTTTGTATCAGTTTCAGAAGCAGAGTTGGACTATATAATGTCCGTATGTGTAGGAAACACCGTTCTTTTTTTCTCAGCACACTCACGTTTCCTGCTGTCTTAGAGACTCTAGAAAGCAAGAGCGTGCTTCTTGTTCTAAAGCAGAGTGTGATCCATGGATGAGAACTATGCTGTGTGTTTGCCTTCAGAAATGGACTTAAATCCCAGGCTCTGTGTCTTACTAAAAGCAAGACTTCGTTTCAGGTAAGGGCAGTCACTTTTCTGCTCAAACGAACTATATCTTTCACGAAGCTCACACGTTTCTCATCTTAACTGACAAGCATTCGATGTTAGAGGATCAGTGCTTTGTATCAGTTTCAGAAGAAGAGTTGGACTAGATATGGTCCATATGTGTAGGAAACACCGTTCTTTTGTTCTCAGCACACTCACGTTTCCTGCTCTCTTAGAGACTCTAGAAAGCAAGAGCGTGCTTCTCGCTCTAAAGCAGAGTGTGATCCATGGATGAGAACTATGCTGTGTGTTTCCCTTCAGAAATGGTGTTAAATGCCAGGTTCTGTGTCTTACTACAAGCAAGACTTCGTTTCAGGTAAGGGCAGTCACTTTTCAGTTCAAAGGAACTACATCATTCACAAAGCTCACACGTTTCTCATCTTAACTGACAAGCATTGGATGTTAGAGGACCAGTGCAATGTATCACTTTCAGATGAAGATTTGGACTACATATAGTCAGTATGTGTAGGAAACACCGTTCTTTTTTTCTGGGCACACTCAGATTTCCTGCTGTATTTGAGATTCTAGAAAGCAAGTGCGTGCTTCTCATTCTAAAGCAGAGTGTGATCCATGGATGAGAACTATGCTGTGTGTTTCACTCCAGAAATGGAGTTAAATCCCAGGCTGTGAGTCTTCCTACAAGCAAGACTTCGTTTCAGGTAAGGGCAGTCACTTTTCTGCTCAAACGAACTACATTGTTCACGAAGCTCACACGTTTCTCATCTTTACTGACAAGCATTGTATGTTAGATGGTCAGTGCTTTGTATCAGTTTCAGAAGCAGATTTGGACTACATATGATCCATATGTGTAGGAAACACCGTTCTTTTGTTCTGGGCACACTCAGTTTTCCTGCTGTCTTAGAGACTCTAGAAAGCAAGAGCGTGCTTCTCGCTCTAAATCAGAGTGTGGTCCATGGATGAGAACTATACTGTGTTTCCCTTCAGAAATGGAGTTAAATGCCATGCTCTGAGTCTCCCTACAAGCAAAACTTCGTTTGAGGTAAGGGAAGTGACTTTTCTGCTCAAAGTAACTAAATCGTTCACATAGCTCACATGTTTCTCATCCTAACTGACAAGCATTGGATGTTAGAGGACCTGTGCATTGTATCAGTTTCAGAAGAAGATTTGGACTACATATAAACAGTATGTGTAGGAAACACCGTTCTTTTGTTCTGGGCACACTCAGATTCCTTCTTTATTAGAGACTCTAGAAAGACAGAGCGTGCTTCTTGCTCTAAAGCAGAGTGTGATCCATGGATGAGAACTATGCTGTATGTTTCCCTTCAGAAATGGAGTTAAATCCCAGGCTCTGTGTCTTCCTACAGGCAAGACTTCGTTTCAGGTAAGGGCAGTCATTTTTCAGCTCAAACGAACTACATCGTTCACGAAGCTCACACGTTTCTCATCTTAACAGACAAGCAATGGATTTTAGAGGACCAGAACTTTGTATCAGTTTCAGAAGCAGAGTTGGACTATATAATGTCCGTATGTGTAGGAAACACCGTTCTTTTGTTCTCAGCACACTCACGTTTCCTGCTGTCTTAGAGACTCTAGAAAGCAAGAGCGTGCTTCTTGTTCTAAAGCAGAGTGTGATCCATGGATGAGAACTATGCTGTGTGTTTGCCTTCAGAAATGGACTTAAATCCCAGGCTCTGTGTCTTACTACAAGCAAGACTTCGTTTCAGGTAAGGGCAGTCACTTTTCTGCTCAAACGAACTATATCTTTCACGAAGCTCACACGTTTCTCATCTTAACTGACAAGCATTCGATGTTAGAGGATCAGTGCTTTGTATCAGTTTCAGAAGAAGAGTTGGACTAGATATGGTCCATATGTGTAGGAAACACTGTTCTTTTGTTCTCAGCACACTCACGTTTCCTGCTCTCTTAGAGACTCTAGAAAGCAAGAGCGTGCTTCTCGCTGTAAAGCAGAGTGTGATCAATGGATGATTACACTGCTGTGTGTTTTACTTCAGAAATGGAGTTAAATCCCAGGCTCTGAGTCTTCCTACAAGCAAGACTTCGTTTCAGGTAATGGCAGTCACTATTCAGCTCAAATGAACTACATCGTTCACAAAGCTCACTCGTTTCTCATCTTAACAGACAAGCATTGGATTTTAGAGGACCAGTGCTTTGTATCAGTTTCAGAAGCAGAGTTGGACTATATAATGTCCGTATGTGTAGGAAACACCGTTCCTTTGTTCTCAGCACACACACGTTTCCTGCTGTCTTAGAGAATCTAGAAATCAAGAGCGTGCTTCTCGCTCTAAAGCAGAGTGTGATCCATGGGTGAGAACTATGCTGTGTGTTTCCCTTCAGAAATGCAGTTAAATCCCATGCTCTGTGTCTTCCTACAAGCAAGACTTCGTTTCAGGTAAGGGCAGTCACTTTTCAGATCAAAGGAACTACACCGTTCACGGAGCTCACACGTTTCTAATCTTAACAGACAAGCATTGGATGTTAGAGGACCAGTGCTTTTTATCAGTTTCAGAAACAGAGTTGGACTAGATATGGTCCGTATGTGTAGGAAACACTGTTCTTTTGTTCTCAGCAAAATCACATTTCCTGCTGTCTTAGAGACTCTAGAAAGCAAGAGCGTGCTTCTTGTTCTAAAGCATTGTGTGATCCATGGATGAGAACTATGATGTGTGTTTCCCTTCAGAAATGGAGTTAAATCCCAGGCTCTGTGTCTTCCTACAAGCATGATTTCGTTTCAGGTAAGGGCAGTAACTTTTCAGCTCAAACGAACTACATCGTTCACGGAGCTCACACGTTTCTAATCTTAACAGACAAGCATTATATGTTACAGGACCAGTGCTTTGTATCAGTTTCAGAAGCAGAGTTGGACTAGATATGGTCCATATGTGTAGGAAACACCGTTCTTTTGTTCTCAGCACACTCACGTTTCCTGCTGTCTTAGAGACTCTAGAAAGCAAGAGCGTGCTTCTCGCTCTAAAGCAGAGTGTGATCCATGGGTGAGAACTATGCTGTGTGTTTCCCTTCAGAAATGCAGTTAAATCCCAGGCTCTGTTTCTTCCTACAAGCAAGGCTTCGTTTCAGGTAAGGGCAGTCACTTTTCAGATCAAAGGAACTACATCGTTCACGGAGCTCACACGTTTCTCGTCTTAACAGACAAGCATTGGATTTTAGAGGACCAGTGCTTTGTATCAGTTTCAGAAGTAGATTTGGACAACATGTGTTCTGTATGTGTAGGAAACACCGTTCTTTTGTTCTCAGCACACACACGTTTCCTGCTGTCTTAGAGACTCTAGAAAGCAAGAGCGTGCTTCTTGTTCTAAAGCAGAGTGTGATCAATGGATGATTACAGTGCTATGTGTTTTACTTCAGAAATGGACTTAAATCCCAGGCTCTGAGTCTTCCTACAAGCAAGACTTCGTTTCAGGTAAGGGCAGTCACTTTTCAGCTCAAACGAACTACATCGTTCACCAAGCTCACACGTTTCTCATCTTAACAGACAAGCATTGGATTTTAGAGGACCAGTGCTTTGTATCCGTTTCAGAAGCAGAGTTGGACTATATAATGTCCACATGTGTAGGAAACACCGTTCTTTTGTTCTCAGCACACTCATGTTTCCTGCTGTCTTAGAGAATCTAGAAATCAAGAGCATGCTTCTCGCTCTAAAGCAGAGTGTGATCCATGGGTGAGAACTATGCTGTGTGTTTCCCTTCAGAAATGGAGTTAAATCCCAGGCTCTGAGTCTTCCTACAAGCAAGACTTCGTTTCAGGTAAGGGCAGTCAGTTTTCAGCTCAAACGAACTACATCGTTCACGAAGCTCACACGTTTCTCATCTTAACAGACAAGCATTGGATTTTAGAGGACCAGTGCTTTGTATCAGTTTCAGAAGCAGAGTTGGACTATATAATGTCCATATGTGTAGGAAACACCGTTCTTTTGTTCTCAGCAAAATCACATTTCCTGCTGTCTTAGAGACTCTAGAAAGCAAGAGCGTGCTTCTTGTTCTAAATCAGAGTGTGATCCCTGGATGAGAACTATGATGTGTGTTTCCCTTCAGAAATGGAGTTAAATCCCAGGCTCTGTGTCTTCCTACAAGCAAGATTTCATTTCAGGTAAGGGCAGTAACTTTTCAGCTCAAAAGAACTACATCGTTCACGGAGCTCACACGTTTCTAATCTTAACAGACAAGCATTATATGTTAGAGGACCAGTGGTTTGTATCCGTTTCAGAAGCAGAGTTGGACTAGATATGGTCTGTAAGTGTAGGAAACACCGTTCTTTTGTTCTCAGCACACACACGTTTCCTGCTGTCTTAGAGACTCTAGAAATCAAGAGCGTGCTTCTCGCTCTAAAGCAGAGTGTGATCCATGGATGAGAACTATGCTGTTTGTTTCCCTTCAGAAATGCAGTTAAATCCCAGGCTCTGTGTCTTCCTACAGGCAAGACTTCGTTTCAGGTAAGGGCAGTCAGTTTCCAGCTCAAACGAACTACATCGTTCACGAAGCTCACACGTTTCTCATCTTAACAGACAAGCATTGGATTTTAGAGGACCAGTGCTTTGTATGAGTTTCAGAAGTAGATTTGGACAATATGTGGTCTGTATATGTAGGAAACAGCATTCTTTTGTTCTCAGCACACACACGTTTCCTGCTGTCTTAGAGACTCTAGATATCAAGAGCGTGATTCTCGCTCTAAAGCAGAGTGTGATCCATGGGTGAGAACTAAGCTGTGTGTTTCCCTTCAGAAATGGACTTAAATCCCAGGCTCTGTGTCTTACTACAAGCAAGATTTCGTTTCAGGTAAGGGCAGTAACTTTTCAGCTCAAAAGAACTACATCATTCACGGAGCTCACACGTTGCTAATCTTAACAGACAAGCATTATATGTTAGAGGACCAGTGCTTTGTATCCGTTTCAGAAGCAGAGTTGGACTATATAATGTCCATATGTGTAGGAAACACCGTTCTTTTGTTCTCAGCAAAATCACATTTCCTGCTGTCTTAGAGACTCTAGAAAGCAAGAGCGTGCTTCTTGTTCTAAATCAGAGTGTGATCCATGGATGAGAACTATGATGTGTGTTTCCCTTCAGAAATGGAGTTAAATCCCAGGCTCTGTGTCTTCCTACAAGCAAGATTTCGTTTCAGGTAAGGGCAGTAACTTTTCAGCTCAAAGGAACTACACCGTTCACGGAGCTCACACGTTTCTCGTCTTAACAGACAAGCATTGGATTTTAGAGGACCAGTGCTTTGTATCAGTTTCAGAAGTAGATTTGGACAACATGTGGTCTGTATGTGTAGGAAACACCGTTCTTTTGTTCTCAGCACACACACGTTTCCTGCTGTCTTAGAGACTCTAGAAATCAAGAGCGTGATTCTCGCTCTAAAGCAGAGTGTGATCCATGGGTGAGAACTAAGCTGTGTGTTTCCCTTCAGAAATGGACTTAAATCCCAGGCTCTGTGTCTTACTACAAGCAAGACTTCGTTTCAGGTAAGGGCAGTCACTTTTCAGTTCAAAGGAACTACATCATTCACAAAGCTCACAAGTTTCTCATCTTAACTGACAAGCATTGGATATTAGAGGACCAGTGCATTCTGTCAGTTTCAAATGAAGATTTGGACTACATATAGTCAGTATGTGTAGGAAACACCGTTCTTTTGTTCTGGGCACACTCAGATTTCCTGCTGTATTAGAGATTCTAGAAAGCAAGAGCGTGCTTCTCGTTCTAAAGCAGAGTGTGATCCATGGATGAGAACTATGCTGTGTGTTTCACTTCAGAAATGGAGTTAAATCCCAGGCTCTGTGTCTTCCTACAAGCAAGACTTCGTTTCAGGTAAGGGCAGTCACTTTTCTGCTCAAGCGAACTATATCGTTCCCGAAGCTCACACGATTCTCATCTTAACTGACAAGCATTCGATGTTAGAGGATCAGTGCTTTGTATCAGTTTCAGAAGAAGAGTTGGACTAGATATGGTCCATATGTGTAGGAAACACCGTTCTTTTGTTCTCAGCACACTCACGTTTCCTGCTGTCTTAGAGACTCTAGAAAGCAAGAGCGTGCTTCTTGTTCTAAAGCAGAGTGTGATCAATGGATGATAACACTGCTGTGTGTTTTACTTCAGAAATGGACTTAAATCTCAGGCTCTGTGTCTTACTACAAGCAAGACTTCCTTTCAGGTAATGGGAGTCACTTTACAGTTCAAAGGAACTGCATCATTCACAAAGCTCACACATTTCTCATCTTAACAGACAAGCATTGGATGTTAGAGGACCAGTGCTTTGTATCAGTTTCAGAAGCAGAGTTGGACTATATAATGTCCGTATGTGTAGGAAACACCGACCTTTTGTTCTCAGCACACTCACGTTTCCTTCTGTCTTAGAGACTCTAGAAAGCAAGAGCGTGCTTCTTGTTCTAAAGCAGAGTGTGATCAAGGGATGATTACACTGCTGTGTGTTTTACTTCAGAAATGGACTTAAATCCCTGGCTCTGTGTCTTACTACAAGCAAGAATTCGTTTCAGGTAAGGGGAGTCACTTTTAAGTTCAAAGGAACTGCATCATTCACAAAGCTCACACGTTTCTCATCTTAAATGACAAGCATTGTATGTTAGAGGACCAGTGCCTTGTATCAGTTTCAGAAGCAGAGTTGGACTAGATATGGTCCATATGTGTAGGAAACACCATTCTTTTGTTCTCAGCACACTCACGTTTCCTGCTGTCTTAGAGACTTTAGAAAGCAAGAGCGTGCTTCTAGCTCTAAAGCAGAGTGTGATCCATGGATGAGAACTATGCTGTGTGTTTCCCTTCAGAAAAGGAGTTAAATCCCAGGGTCTGTGTCTTCCTACAAGCAAGACTTCGTTTCAGGTAAGGGCAGTCACTTTTCAGCTCAAAAGAACTACATCGTTCACAGAGCTCACACGTTTCTCATCTTAACAGACAAGCATTGGATGTTATAGGACCAGTGCTTTGTATCAGTTTCATAAGCAGAGTTGGACTAGATATGATCCGTATGTTTAGGAAACACCGTTCTTTTGTTCTCAGCACACTCAAGTTTCCTGCTATCTTAGACACTCTAGAAAGCAAGAGCGTGCTTCTTGTTCTAAAGCAGAGTGTGATCAATGGATGATTACACTGCTGTATGTTTTACTTCAGAAATGGAGTTAAATCCCAGGCTCTGAGTCTTCTTACAAGCAAGACTTCGTTTCAGGTAAGGGCAGTCACTTTTCAGCTCAAACGAACTACATCGTTCACGAAGCTCACACGGTTCTCATCTTCACAGACAAGCATTGGATTTTAGAGGACCAGTGCTTTGTATCAGTTTCAGAAGCAGAGTTGGACTATATAATGTCTATATGTGTAGGAAACACCGTTCTTTTGTTCTCAGCACACACGTTTCCTGCTGTCTTAGAGAATCTAGAAATCAAGAGCGTGCTTCTCGCTCTAAAGCAGAGTGTGATCCATGGGTGAGAACTATGCTGTGTGTTTCCCTTCAGAAATGCAGTTAAATCCCAGGGTCTGTGTCTTCCTACAAGCAAGACTTCGTTTCAGGTAAGGGCAGTCACTTTTCAGATCAAAGGAACTACACCGTTCACGGAGCTCACACGTTTCTAATCTTAACAGACAAGCATTGGATGTTAGAGGACCAGTGCTTTTTATCAGTTTCAGAAACAGAGTTGGACTAGATATGGTCCGTATGTGTAGGAAACACCGTTCTTTTGTTCTCAGCAAAATCACATTTCCTGCTGTCTTAGAGACTCTAGAAAGCAAGAGCGTGCTTCTTGTTCTAAAGCAGAGTGTGATCCATGGATGAGAACTATGCTGTGTGTTTGGCTTCAGAAATGGAGTTAAATCCCAGGCTCTGTTTCTTCCTACAAGCAAGATTTCGTTTCAGGTAAGGGCAGTAACTTTTCAGCTCAAACGAACTACATCGTTCACGGAGCTCACACGTTTCTAATCTTAACAGACAAGCATTATATGTTAGAGGACCAGTGCTTTGTATCAGCTTCAGAAGCAGAGTTGGACTAGATATGGTCCGTATGTGTAGGAAACACCGTTCTTTTGTTCTCAGCACACTCATGTTTCCTGCTGTCTTAGAGACTCTAGAAATCAAGAGCATGCTTCACGCTCTAAAGCAGAGTGTGATCCATGGGTGAGAACTATGCTGTGTGTTTCCCTTCAGAAATGCAGTTAAATCCCAGGCTCTGTGTCTTCCTACAAGCAAGACTTCGTTTCAGGTAAGGGCAGTCACTTTTCAGATCAAAGGAACTACACCGTTCTCGGAGCTCACACGTTTCTAATCTTAACTGACAAGCATTCGATGTTAGAGTACCAGTGCTTTGTATCAGTTTAAGAAGAAGAGTTGGACTAGATATGGTCCATATGTGTAGGAAACACCGTTCTTTTGTTCTCAGCACACTCACGTTTCCTGCTGTCTTAGAGACTCTAGAAAGCAAGAGCTTGCTTCTCGCTCTAAAGCAGAGTGTGATCCATGGATGAGAACTATGCTGTGTGTTTCCCTTCAGAAAAGGAGTTAAATCCCAGGGTCTGTGTATCCTACATGCAAGACTTCGTTTCAGGTAAGGGCAGTCACTTTTCTGCTATATCGAACTACATCGTTCACAGAGCTCACACGTTTCTCGTCTTAACAGACAAGCACTGGATTTTAGAGGACCAGTGCTTTGTATCAGTTTCAGAAGCAGAGTTGGACTAGATATGGTCCATATGTGTAGGAAACACCGGTCTTTTGTTCTCAGCACACACACCTTTCCTGCTGTCTTAGAGACTCTAGAAATCAAGAGCGTGCTTCTCGCTCTAAAGCAGAGTGTGATCCATGGGTGAGAACTATGCTGTGTGTTTCCCTTCAGAAATGCAGTTAAATCCCAGGCTCTGTGTCTTCCTACAAGCAAGACTTCGTTTCAGGTAAGGGCAGTCACTTTTCAGCTCAAACGAACTACATCGTTCACCAAGCTCACACGTTTCTCATCTTAACAGACAAGCATTGGATTTTACAGGAACAGTGCTTTGTATCAGTTTCAGAAGCAGAGTTGGACTATATAATGTCCCTATGTGTAGGAAACACCGTTCTTTTGTTCTCAGCACACTCACGTTTCCTGCTGTCTTAGAGACTCTAGAAAGCAAGAGCGTGCTTCTTGTTCTAAATCAGAGTGTGATCCATGGATGAGAACTATGCTGTGTGTTTGCCTTCAGAAATGGACTTAAATCCCAGGCTCTGTGTCTTAGTACAAGCAAGACTTCGTTTCAGGTAAGGGCAGTAACTTTTCAGCTCAAACGAACTACATCGTTCACGGAGCTCACACGTTTCTATTCTTAACAGACAAGCATTATATGTTAGAGGACCAGTGCTTTGTATCAGTTTCAGAAGCAGAGTTGGACTAGATATGGTCCGTATGTGTAGGAAACACCGTTCTTTTGTTCTCAGCACACTCATGTTTCCTGCTGTCTTAGAGAATCTAGAAATCAAGAGCATGCTTCTCGCTCTAAAGCAGAGTGTGATCCATGGGTGAGAACTATGCTGTGTGTTTCCCTTCAGAAATGGAGTTAAATCCCAGGCTCTGAGTCTTCCTACAAGCAAGACTTCGTTTCAGGTAAGGGCAGTCAGTTTTCAGCTCAAACGAACTACATCGTTCACGAAGCTCACACGTTTCTCATCTTAACAGACAAGCTTGGATTTTAGAGGACCAGTGCTTTGTATCAGTTTCAGAAGCAGAGTTGGACTATATAATGTCCATATGTGTAGGAAACACCGTTCTTTTGTTCTCAGCAAAATCACATTTCCTGCTGTCTTAGAGACTCTAGAAAGCAAGAGCGTGCTTCTTGTTCTAAATCAGAGTGTGATCCCTGGATGAGAACTATGATGTGTGTTTCCCTTCAGAAATGGAGTTAAATCCCAGGCTCTGTGTCTTCCTACAAGCAAGATTTCATTTCAGGTAAGGGCAGTAACTTTTCAGCTCAAAAGAACTACATCGTTCACGGAGCTCACACGTTTCTAATCTTAACAGACAAGCATTATATGTTAGAGGACCAGTGGTTTGTATCCGTTTCAGAAGCAGAGTTGGACTAGATATGGTCTGTAAGTGTAGGAAACACCGTTCTTTTGTTCTCAGCACACACACGTTTCCTGCTGTCTTAGAGACTCTAGAAATCAAGAGCGTGCTTCTCGCTCTAAAGCAGAGTGTGATCCATGGATGAGAACTATGCTGTTTGTTTCCCTTCAGAAATGCAGTTAAATCCCAGGCTCTGTGTCTTCCTACAGGCAAGACTTCGTTTCAGGTAAGGGCAGTCACTTTTCAGCTCAAACGAACTACATCGTTCACGAAGCTCACACGTTTCTCATCTTAACAGACAAGCATTGGATTTTAGAGGACCAGTGCTTTGTATGAGTTTCAGAAGTAGATTTGGACAATATGTGGTCTGTATGTGTAGGAAACAGCATTCTTTTGTTCTCAGCACACACACGTTTCCTGCTGTCTTAGAGACTCTAGATATCAAGAGCGTGATTCTCGCTCTAAAGCAGAGTGTGATCCATGGGTGAGAACTAAGCTGTGTGTTTCCCTTCAGAAATGGACTTAAATCCCAGGCTCTGTGTCTTACTACAAGCAAGATTTCGTTTCAGGTAAGGGCAGTAACTTTTCAGCTCAAAAGAACTACATCATTCACGGAGCTCACACGTTGCTAATCTTAACAGACAAGCATTATATGTTAGAGGACCAGTGCTTTGTATCCGTTTCAGAAGCAGAGTTGGACTAGATATGGTCCGTAAGTGTAGGAAACACCGTTCTTTTGTTCTCAGCACACACACCTTTCCTGCTCTCTTAGAGACTCTAGAAATCAAGAGCGTGCTTCTCGCTCTAAAGCAGAGTGTGATCCATGGGTGAGAACTATGCTGTGTGTTTCCCTTCAGAAATGGAGTTAAATCCCAGGCTCTGTGTCTTCCTACAAGCAAGACTTCGTTTCAGGTAAGGGCAGTCACTTTTCAGCTCAAAAGAACTACATCGTTCACAGAGCTCACACGTTTCTCATCTTAACAGACAAGCATTGGATGTTAGAGGACCAGTGCTTTGTATCAGTATCATAAGCAGAGTTGGACTAGATATGGTCCGTATGTTTAGGAAACACCATTCTTTTGTTCTCAGCACACTCACGTTTCCTGCTATCTTAGACACTCTAGAAAGCAAGAGCGTGCTTCTTGTTCTAAAGCAGAGTGTGATCAATTGATGATTACACTGCTGTGTGTTTTACTTCTGAAATGGACTTAAATCCCAGGCTCTGTGTCTTACTAAAAGTAAGACTTCGTTTCAGGTAAGGGCAGTCACTTTTCAGTTCAAAGGAACTGCATCATTCACAAAGCTAACACGTTTCTCATCTTAACTGACAAGCATTGTACGTTAGAGGACCAGTGCTTTGTATCAGTTTCAGAAGCAGAGTTGGACTAGATATGGTCCATATGTGTAGGAAACACCGTTCTTTTGTTCTCAGCACACTCACGTTTCCTGCTTTCTTAGAGACTCTAGAAAGCAAGAGCGTGCTTCTTGTTCTAAATCAGAGTGTGATCAATGGATGAGAACTATGCTGTGTGTTTGCCTTCAGAAATGGTGTTAAATCCCAGGCTCTGTGTCTTAGTACAAGCAAGACTTCGTTTCAGGTAAGGGCTGTAACTTTTCAGCTCAAACGAACTACATCGTTCACGGAGCTCACACGTTTCTAATCTTAACAGATAAGCATTATATGTTAGAGGACAAGTGCTTTGTATCAGTTTCAGAAGCAGATTTGGACTAGATATGGTCCGTATGTGTAGGAAACACCGTTCTTTTGTTCTCAGCACACTCATGTTTCCTGCTGTCTTAGAGAATCTAGAAATCAAGAGCATGCTTCTCGCTCTAAAGCAGAGTGTGATCCATGGGTGAGAACTATGCTGTGTGTTTCCCTTCAGCAATGGAGTTAAATCCCAGGCTCTGAGTCTTCCTACAAGCAAGACTTCGTTTCAGGTAAGGGCAGTCAGTTTTCAGCTCAAACGAACTACATCGTTCACAAAGCTCACACGTTTCTCATCTTAACAGACAAGCATTGGATTTTAGAGGACCAGTGCTTTGTATCAGTTTCAGAAGCAGAGTTGGACTATATAATGTCCATATGTGTAGGAAACACCGTTCTTTTATTCTCAGCAAAATCACATTTCCTGCTGTCTTAGAGACTCTAGAAATCAAGAGCGTGCTTCTCGCTCTAAAGCAGAGTGTGATCCATTGGTGAGAACTATGCTGTGTGTTTCCCTTCAGAAATGCAGTTAAATCCCAGGGTCTGTGTCTTCCTACAAGCAAGACTTCGTTTCAGGTAAGGGCAGTCACTTTTCAGATCAAAGGAACTACACCGTTCACGGAGCTCACACGTTTCTAATCTTAACAGACAAGCATTGCATGTTAGAGGACCAGTGCTTTATATCAGTTTCAGAAACAGAGTTGGACTAGATATGGTCCGTATGTGTAGGAAACACCGTTCTTTTGTTCTCAGCAAAATCACATTTCCTGCTGTCTTAGAGACTCTAGAAAGCAAGAGCGTGCTTCTTGTTCTAAAGCAGAGTGTGATCCATGGATGAGAACTATGCTGTGTGTTTGGCTTCAGAAATGGAGTTAAATCCCAGGCTCTGTTTCTTCCTACAAGCAAGATTTCGTTTCAGGTAAGGGCAGTAACTTTTCAGCTCAAACGAACTACATCGTTCACGGAGCTCACACGTTTCTAATCTTAACAGACAAGCATTATATGTTAGAGGACCAGTGCTTTGTATCAGCTTCAGAAGCAGAGTTGGACTAGATATGGTCCGTATGTGTAGGAAACACCGTTCTTTTGTTCTCAGCACACTCATGTTTCCTGCTGTCTTAGAGACTCTAGAAATCAAGAGCATGCTTCACGCTCTAAAGCAGAGTGTGATCCATGGGTGAGAACTATGCTGTGTGTTTCCCTTCAGAAATGCAGTTAAATCCCAGGCTCTGTGTCTTCCTACAAGCAAGACTTCGTTTCAGGTAAGGGCAGTCACTTTTCAGATCAAAGGAACTACACCGTTCTCGGAGCTCACACGTTTCTGATCTTAACTGACAAGCATTCGATGTTAGAGTACCAGTGCGTTGTATCAGTTTAAGAAGAAGAGTTGGACTAGATATGGTCCATATGTGTAGGAAACACCGTTCTTTTGTTCTCAGCACACTCACGTTTCCTGCTGTCTTAGAGACTCTAGAAAGCAAGAGCTTGCTTCTCGCTCTAAAGCAGAGTGTGATCCATGGATGAGAACTATGCTGTGTGTTTCCCTTCAGAAAAGGAGTTAAATCCCAGGGTCTGTGTATCCTACATGCAAGACTTCGTTTCAGGTAAGGGCAGTCACTTTTCTGCTATATCGACCTACACTCGTTCACAGAGCTCACACGTTTCTCGTCTTAACAGACAAGCACTGGATTTTAGAGGACCAGTGCTTTGTATCAGTTTCAGAAGCAGAGTTGGACTAGATATGGTCCATATGTGTAGGAAACACCGGTCTTTTGTTCTCAGCACACACACCTTTCCTGCTGTCTTAGAGACTCTAGAAATCAAGAGCGTGCTTCTCGCTCTAAAGCAGAGTGTGATCCATGGGTGAGAACTATGCTGTGTGTTTCCCTTCAGAAATGCAGTTAAATCCCAGGCTCTGTGTCTTCCTACAAGCAAGACTTCGTTTCAGGTAAGGGCAGTCACTTTTCAGCTCAAACGAACTACATCGTTCACCAAGCTCACACGTTTCTCATCTTAACAGACAAGCATTGGATTTTACAGGAACAGTGCTTTGTATCAGTTTAAGAAGAAGAGTTGGACTAGATATGGTCCATATGTGTAGGAAACACCGTTCTTTTGTTCTCAGCACACTCACGTTTCCTGCTGTCTTAGAGACTCTAGAAAGCAAGAGCTTGCTTCTCGCTCTAAAGCAGAGTGTGATCCATGGATGAGAACTATGCTGTGTGTTTCCCTTCAGAAAAGGAGTTAAATCCCAGGGTCTGTGTATCCTACATGCAAGACTTCGTTTCAGGTAAGGGCAGTCACTTTTCTGCTATATCGAACTACATCGTTCACAGAGCTCACACGTTTCTCGTCTTAACAGACAAGCACTGGATTTTAGAGGACCAGTGCTTTGTATCAGTTTCAGAAGCAGAGTTGGACTAGATATGGTCCATATGTGTAGGAAACACCGGTCTTTTGTTCTCAGCACACACACCTTTCCTGCTGTCTTAGAGACTCTAGAAATCAAGAGCGTGCTTCTCGCTCTAAAGCAGAGTGTGATCCATGGGTGAGAACTATGCTGTGTGTTTCCCTTCAGAAATGCAGTTAAATCCCAGGCTCTGTGTCTTCCTACAAGCAAGACTTCGTTTCAGGTAAGGGCAGTCACTTTTCAGCTCAAACGAACTACATCGTTCACCAAGCTCACACGTTTCTCATCTTAACAGACAAGCATTGGATTTTACAGGAACAGTGCTTTGTATCAGTTTCAGAAGCAGAGTTGGACTATATAATGTCCCTATGTGTAGGAAACACCGTTCTTTTGTTCTCAGCACACTCACGTTTCCTGCTGTCTTAGAGACTCTAGAAAGCAAGAGCGTGCTTCTTGTTCTAAATCAGAGTGTGATCCATGGATGAGAACTATGCTGTGTGTTTGCCTTCAGAAATGGACTTAAATCCCAGGCTCTGTGTCTTAGTACAAGCAAGACTTCGTTTCAGGTAAGGGCAGTAACTTTTCAGCTCAAACGAACTACATCGTTCACGGAGCTCACACGTTTCTATTCTTAACAGACAAGCATTATATGTTAGAGGACCAGTGCTTTGTATCAGTTTCAGAAGCAGAGTTGGACTAGATATGGTCCGTATGTGTAGGAAACACCGTTCTTTTGTTCTCAGCACACTCATGTTTCCTGCTGTCTTAGAGAATCTAGAAATCAAGAGCATGCTTCTCGCTCTAAAGCAGAGTGTGATCCATGGGTGAGAACTATGCTGTGTGTTTCCCTTCAGAAATGGAGTTAAATCCCAGGCTCTGAGTCTTCCTACAAGCAAGACTTCGTTTCAGGTAAGGGCAGTCAGTTTTCAGCTCAAACGAACTACATCGTTCACGAAGCTCACACGTTTCTCATCTTAACAGACAAGCTTGGATTTTAGAGGACCAGTGCTTTGTATCAGTTTCAGAAGCAGAGTTGGACTATATAATGTCCATATGTGTAGGAAACACCGTTCTTTTGTTCTCAGCAAAATCACATTTCCTGCTGTCTTAGAGACTCTAGAAAGCAAGAGCGTGCTTCTTGTTCTAAATCAGAGTGTGATCCCTGGATGAGAACTATGATGTGTGTTTCCCTTCAGAAATGGAGTTAAATCCCAGGCTCTGTGTCTTCCTACAAGCAAGATTTCATTTCAGGTAAGGGCAGTAACTTTTCAGCTCAAAAGAACTACATCGTTCACGGAGCTCACACGTTTCTAATCTTAACAGACAAGCATTATATGTTAGAGGACCAGTGGTTTGTATCCGTTTCAGAAGCAGAGTTGGACTAGATATGGTCTGTAAGTGTAGGAAACACCGTTCTTTTGTTCTCAGCACACACACGTTTCCTGCTGTCTTAGAGACTCTAGAAATCAAGAGCGTGCTTCTCGCTCTAAAGCAGAGTGTGATCCATGGATGAGAACTATGCTGTTTGTTTCCCTTCAGAAATGCAGTTAAATCCCAGGCTCTGTGTCTTCCTACAGGCAAGACTTCGTTTCAGGTAAGGGCAGTCACTTTTCAGCTCAAACGAACTACATCGTTCACGAAGCTCACACGTTTCTCATCTTAACAGACAAGCATTGGATTTTAGAGGACCAGTGCTTTGTATGAGTTTCAGAAGTAGATTTGGACAATATGTGGTCTGTATGTGTAGGAAACAGCATTCTTTTGTTCTCAGCACACACACGTTTCCTGCTGTCTTAGAGACTCTAGATATCAAGAGCGTGATTCTCGCTCTAAAGCAGTGTGTGATCCATGGGTGAGAACTAAGCTGTGTGTTTCCCTTCAGAAATGGACTTAAATCCCAGGCTCTGTGTCTTACTACAAGCAAGATTTCGTTTCAGGTAAGGGCAGTAACTTTTCAGCTCAAAAGAACTACATCATTCACGGAGCTCACACGTTGCTAATCTTAACAGACAAGCATTATATGTTAGAGGACCAGTGCTTTGTATCCGTTTCAGAAGCAGAGTTGGACTAGATATGGTCCGTAAGTGTAGGAAACACCGTTCTTTTGTTCTCAGCACACACACCTTTCCTGCTCTCTTAGAGACTCTAGAAATCAAGAGCGTGCTTCTCGCTCTAAAGCAGAGTGTGATCCATGGGTGAGAACTATGCTGTGTGTTTCCCTTCAGAAATGGAGTTAAATCCCAGGCTCTGTGTCTTCCTACAAGCAAGACTTCGTTTCAGGTAAGGGCAGTCACTTTTCAGCTCAAAAGAACTACATCGTTCACAGAGCTCACACGTTTCTCATCTTAACAGACAAGCATTGGATGTTAGAGGACCAGTGCTTTGTATCAGTATCATAAGCAGAGTTGGACTAGATATGGTCCGTATGTTTAGGAAACACCATTCTTTTGTTCTCAGCACACTCACGTTTCCTGCTATCTTAGACACTCTAGAAAGCAAGAGCGTGCTTCTTGTTCTAAAGCAGAGTGTGATCAATTGATGATTACACTGCTGTGTGTTTTACTTCAGAAATGGACTTAAATCCCAGGCTCTGTGTCTTACTAAAAGTAAGACTTCGTTTCAGGTAAGGGCAGTCACTTTTCAGTTCAAAGGAACTGCATCATTCACAAAGCTAACACGTTTCTCATCTTAACTGACAAGCATTGTACGTTAGAGGACCAGTGCTTTGTATCAGTTTCAGAAGCAGAGTTGGACTAGATATGGTCCATATGTGTAGGAAACACCGTTCTTTTGTTCTCAGCACACTCACGTTTCCTGCTTTCTTAGAGACTCTAGAAAGCAAGAGCGTGCTTCTTGTTCTAAATCAGAGTGTGATCAATGGATGAGAACTATGCTGTGTGTTTGCCTTCAGAAATGGAGTTAAATCCCAGGCTCTGTGTCTTAGTACAAGCAAGACTTCGTTTCAGGTAAGGGCTGTAACTTTTCAGCTCAAACGAACTACATCGTTCACGGAGCTCACACGTTTCTAATCTTAACAGATAAGCATTATATGTTAGAGGACAAGTGCTTTGTATCAGTTTCAGAAGCAGATTTGGACTAGATATGGTCCGTATGTGTAGGAAACACCGTTCTTTTGTTCTCAGCACACTCATGTTTCCTGCTGTCTTAGAGAATCTAGAAATCAAGAGCATGCTTCTCGCTCTAAAGCAGAGTGTGATCCATGGGTGAGAACTATGCTGTGTGTTTCCCTTCAGCAATGGAGTTAAATCCCAGGCTCTGAGTCTTCCTACAAGCAAGACTTCGTTTCAGGTAAGGGCAGTCAGTTTTCAGCTCAAACGAACTACATCGTTCACAAAGCTCACACGTTTCTCATCTTAACAGACAAGCATTGGATTTTAGAGGACCAGTGCTTTGTATCAGTTTCAGAAGCAGAGTTGGACTATATAATGTCCATATGTGTAGGAAACACCGTTCTTTTGTTCTCAGCAAAATCACATTTCCTGCTGTCTTAGAGACTCTAGAAATCAAGAGCGTGCTTCTCGCTCTAAAGCAGAGTGTGATCCATTGGTGAGAACTATGCTGTGTGTTTCCCTTCAGAAATGCAGTTAAATCCCAGGGTCTGTGTCTTCCTACAAGCAAGACTTCCTTTCAGGTAAGGGCAGTCACTTTTCAGATCAAAGGAACTACACCGTTCACGGAGCTCACACGTTTCTAATCTTAACAGACAAGCATTGCATGTTAGAGGACCAGTGCTTTATATCAGTTTCAGAAACAGAGTTGGACTAGATATGGTCCGTATGTGTAGGAAACACCGTTCTTTTGTTCTCAGCAAAATCACATTTCCTGCTGTCTTAGAGACTCTAGAAAGCAAGAGCGTGCTTCTTGTTCTAAAGCAGAGTGTGATCCATGGATGAGAACTATGCTGTGTGTTTGGCTTCAGAAATGGAGTTAAATCCCAGGCTCTGTTTCTTCCTACAAGCAAGATTTCGTTTCAGGTAAGGGCAGTAACTTTTCAGCTCAAACGAACTACATCGTTCACGGAGCTCACACGTTTCTAATCTTAACAGACAAGCATTATATGTTAGAGGACCAGTGCTTTGTATCAGCTTCAGAAGCAGAGTTGGACTAGATATGGTCCGTATGTGTAGGAAACACCGTTCTTTTGTTCTCAGCACACTCATGTTTCCTGCTGTCTTAGAGACTCTAGAAATCAAGAGCATGCTTCACGCTCTAAAGCAGAGTGTGATCCATGGGTGAGAACTATGCTGTGTGTTTCCCTTCAGAAATGCAGTTAAATCCCAGGCTCTGTGTCTTCCTACAAGCAAGACTTCGTTTCAGGTAAGGGCAGTCACTTTTCAGATCAAAGGAACTACACCGTTCTCGGAGCTCACACGTTTCTGATCTTAACTGACAAGCATTCGATGTTAGAGTACCAGTGCGTTGTATCAGTTTAAGAAGAAGAGTTGGACTAGATATGGTCCATATGTGTAGGAAACACCGTTCTTTTGTTCTCAGCACACTCACGTTTCCTGCTGTCTTAGAGACTCTAGAAAGCAAGAGCTTGCTTCTCGCTCTAAAGCAGAGTGTGATCCATGGATGAGAACTATGCTGTGTGTTTCCCTTCAGAAAAGGAGTTAAATCCCAGGGTCTGTGTATCCTACATGCAAGACTTCGTTTCAGGTAAGGGCAGTCACTTTTCTGCTATATCGAACTACACTCGTTCACAGAGCTCACACGTTTCTCGTCTTAACAGACAAGCACTGGATTTTAGAGGACCAGTGCTTTGTATCAGTTTCAGAAGCAGAGTTGGACTAGATATGGTCCATATGTGTAGGAAACACCGGTCTTTTGTTCTCAGCACACACACCTTTCCTGCCGTCTTAGAGACTCTAGAAATCAAGAGCGTGCTTCTCGCTCTAAAGCAGAGTGTGATCCATGGGTGAGAACTATGCTGTGTGTTTCCCTTCAGAAATGCAGTTAAATCCCAGGCTCTGTGTCTTCCTACAAGCAAGACTTCGTTTCAGGTAAGGGCAGTCACTTTTCAGCTCAAACGAACTACATCGTTCACCAAGCTCACACGTTTCTCATCTTAACAGACAAGCATTGGATTTTACAGGAACAGTGCTTTGTATCAGTTTCAGAAGCAGAGTTGGACTATATAATGTCCCTATGTGTAGGAAACACCGTTCTTTGGTTCTCAGCACACTCACGTTTCCTGCTGTCTTAGAGACTCTAGAAAGCAAGAGCGTGCTTCTTGTTCTAAATCAGAGTGTGATCCATGGATGAGAACTATGCTGTGTGTTTGCCTTCAGAAATGGACTTAAATCCCAGGCTCTGTGTCTTAGTACAAGCAAGACTTCGTTTCAGGTAAGGGCAGTAACTTTTCAGCTCAAACGAACTACATCGTTCACGGAGCTCACACGTTTCTAATCTTAACAGACAAGCATTATATGTTAGAGGACCAGTGCTTTGTATCAGTTTCAGAAGCAGAGTTGGACTAGATATGGTCCGTATGTGTAGGAAACACCGTTCTTTTGTTCTCAGCACACTCATGTTTCCTGCTGTCTTAGAGAATCTAGAAATCAAGAGCATGCTTCTCGCTCTAAAGCAGAGTGTGATCCATGGGTGAGAACTATGCTGTGTGTTTCCCTTCAGAAATGGAGTTAAATCCCAGGCTCTGAGTCTTCCTACAAGCAAGACTTCGTTTCAGGTAAGGGCAGTCAGTTTTCAGCTCAAACGAACTACATCGTTCACGAAGCTCACACGTTTCTCATCTTAACAGACAAGCTTGGATTTTAGAGGACCAGTGCTTTGTATCAGTTTCAGAAGCAGAGTTGGACTATATAATGTCCATATGTGTAGGAAACACCGTTCTTTTGTTCTCAGCAAAATCACATTTCCTGCTGTCTTAGAGACTCTAGAAAGCAAGAGCGTGCTTCTTGTTCTAAATCAGAGTGTGATCCCTGGATGAGAACTATGATGTGTGTTTCCCTTCAGAAATGGAGTTAAATCCCAGGCTCTGTGTCTTCCTACAAGCAAGATTTCATTTCAGGTAAGGGCAGTAACTTTTCAGCTCAAAAGAACTACATCGTTCACGGAGCTCACACGTTTCTAATCTTAACAGACAAGCATTATATGTTAGAGGACCAGTGGTTTGTATCCGTTTCAGAAGCAGAGTTGGACTAGATATGGTCTGTAAGTGTAGGAAACACCGTTCTTTTGTTCTCAGCACACACACGTTTCCTGCTGTCTTAGAGACTCTAGAAATCAAGAGCGTGCTTCTCGCTCTAAAGCAGAGTGTGATCCATGGATGAGAACTATGCTGTTTGTTTCCCTTCAGAAATGCAGTTAAATCCCAGGCTCTGTGTCTTCCTACAGGCAAGACTTCGTTTCAGGTAAGGGCAGTCACTTTTCAGCTCAAACGAACTACATCGTTCACGAAGCTCACACGTTTCTCATCTTAACAGACAAGCATTGGATTTTAGAGGACCAGTGCTTTGTATGAGTTTCAGAAGTAGATTTGGACAATATGTGGTCTGTATGTGTAGGAAACAGCATTCTTTTGTTCTCAGCACACACACGTTTCCTGCTGTCTTAGAGACTCTAGATATCAAGAGCGTGATTCTCGCTCTAAAGCAGAGTGTGATCCATGGGTGAGAACTAAGCTGTGTGTTTCCCTTCAGAAATGGACTTAAATCCCAGGCTCTGTGTCTTACTACAAGCAAGATTTCGTTTCAGGTAAGGGCAGTAACTTTTCAGCTCAAACGAACTACATCATTCACGGAGCTCACACGTTGCTAATCTTAACAGACAAGCATTATATGTTAGAGGACCAGTGCTTTGTATCCGTTTCAGAAGCAGTTTGGACTAGATATGGTCCGTAAGTGTAGGAAACACCGTTCTTTTGTTCTCAGCACACACACCTTTCCTGCTCTCTTAGAGACTCTAGAAATCAAGAGCGTGCTTCTCGCTCTAAAGCAGAGTGTGATCCATGGGTGAGAACTATGCTGTGTGTTTCCCTTCAGAAATGCAGTTAAATCCCAGGCTCTGTGTCTTCCTACAAGCAAGACTTCGTTTCAGGTAAGGGCAGTCACTTTTCAGCTCAAAAGAACTACATCGTTCACAGAGCTCACACGTTTCTCATCTTAACAGACAAGCATTGGATGTTAGAGGACCAGTGCTTTGTATCAGTTTCAGAAGCAGAGTTGGACTAGATATGGTCCGTATGTTTAGGAAACACCATTCTTTTGTTCTCAGCACACTCACGTTTCCTGCTATCTTAGACACTCTAGAAAGCAAGAGCGTGCTTCTTGTTCTAAAGCAGAGTGTGATCAATTGATGATTACACTGCTGTGTGTTTTACTTCAGAAATGGACTTAAATCCCAGGCTCTGTGTCTTACTAAAAGTAAGACTTCGTTTCAGGTAAGGGCAGTCACTTTTCAGTTCAAAGGAACTGCATCATTCACAAAGCTAACACGTTTCTCATCTTAACTGACAAGCATTGTACGTTAGAGGACCAGTGCTTTGTATCAGTTTCAGAAGCAGAGTTGGACTAGATATGGTCCATATGTGTAGGAAACACCGTTCTTTTGTTCTCAGCACACTCACGTTTCCTGCTTTCTTAGAGACTCTAGAAAGCAAGAGCGTGCTTCTTGTTCTAAATCAGAGTGTGATCAATGGATGAGAACTATGATGTGTGTTTCCCTTCAGAAATGGAGTTAAATCCCAGGCTCTGTGTCTTCCTACAAGCAAGATTTCGTTTCAGGTAAGGGCAGTAACTTTTCAGCTCAAAAGAACTACATCATTCACGGAGCTCACACGTTGCTAATCTTAACAGACAAGCATTATATGTTAGAGGACCAGTGCTTTGTATCCGTTTCAGAAGCAGAGTTGGACTAGATATGGTCCGTAAGTGTAGGAAACACCGTTCTTTTGTTCTCAGCACACACACCTTTCCTGCTGTCTTAGAGACTCTAGAAATCAAGAGCGTGCTTCTCGCTCTAAAGCAGAGTGTGATCCATGGGTGAGAACTATGCTGTGTGTTTCCCTTCAGAAATGCAGTTAAATCCCAGGCTCTGTGTCTTCCTACAAGCAAGACTTCGTTTCAGGTAAGGGCAGTCACTTTTCAGCTCAAACGAACTACATCGTTCACCAAGCTCACACGTTTCTCATCTTAACAGACAAGCATTGGATTTTACAGGAACAGTGCTTTGTATCAGTTTCAGAAGCAGAGTTGGACTATATAATGTCCCTATGTGTAGGAAACACCGTTCTTTTGTTCTCAGCACACTCACGTTTCCTGCTGTCTTAGAGACTCTAGAAAGCAAGAGCGTGCTTCTTGTTCTAAAGCAGAGTGTGATCCATGGATGAGAACTATGCTGTGTGTTTGCCTTCAGAAATGGACTTAAATCCCAGGCTCTGTGTCTTAGTACAAGCAAGACTTCGTTTCAGGTAAGGGCAGTAACTTTTCAGCTCAAACGAACTACATCGTTCACGGAGCTCACACGTTTCTAATCTTAACAGATAAGCATTATATGTTAGAGGACAAGTGCTTTGTATCAGTTTCAGAAGCAGATTTGGACTAGATATGGTCCGTATGTGTAGGAAACACCGTTCTTTTGTTCTCAGCACACTCATGTTTCCTGCTGTCTTAGAGAATCTAGAAATCAAGAGCATGCTTCTCGCTCTAAAGCAGAGTGTGATCCATGGGTGAGAACTATGCTGTGTGTTTCCCTTCAGAAATGGAGTTAAATCCCAGGCTCTGAGTCTTCCTACAAGCAAGACTTCGTTTCAGGTAAGGGCAGTCAGTTTTCAGCTCAAACGAACTACATCGTTCACAAAGCTCACACGTTTCTCATCTTAACAGACAAGCATTGGATTTTAGAGGACCAGTGCTTTGTATCAGTTTCAGAAGCAGAGTTGGACTATATAATGTCCATATGTGTAGGAAACACCGTTCTTTTGTTCTCAGCAAAATCACATTTCCTGCTGTCTTAGAGACTCTAGAAAGCAAGAGCGTGCTTCTTGTTCTAAATCAGAGTGTGATCCATGGATGAGAACTATGATGTGTGTTTCCCTTCAGAAATGCAGTTAAATCCCAGGCTCTGTGACTTCCTACAGGCAAGACTTCGTTTCAGGTAAGGGCAGTCACTTTTCAGCTCAAACGAACTACATCGGTCACAAAGCTCACACGTTTCTCATCTTAACAGACAAGCATTGGATTTTAGAGGACCAGTGCTTTGTATCAGTTTCAGAAGTAGATTTGGACAACATGTGGTCTGTATGTGTAGGAAACAGCATTCTTTTGTTCTCAGCACACACACGTTTCCTGCTGTCTTAGAGACTCTAGAAATCAAGAGCATGATTCTCGCTCTAAAGTAGAGTGTGATCCATGGGTGAGAACTAAGCTGTGTGTTTCCCTTCAGAAATGGACTTAAATCCCAGGCTCTGTGTCTTACTACAAGCAAGACTTCGTTTCAGGTAAGGGCAGTCACTTTTCAGTTCAAAGGAACTACATCATTCACAAAGCTCACACGTTTCTCATCTTAACTGACAAGCATTGGATATTAGAGGACCATTGCATTCTATCAGTTTCAAATGAAGATTTGGACTACATATAGTCAGTATGTGTAGGAAACACCGTTCTTTTGTTCTGGGCACACTCAGATTTCCTGCTGTATTAGAGATTCTAGAAAGCAAGAGCGTGCTTCTCGTTCTAAAGCAGAGTATGATCCATGGATGAGAACTATGCTGTGTGTTTCACTTCAGAAATGGAGTTAAATCCCAGGCTCTGTGTCTTCCTACAAGCAAGACTTCGTTTCAGGTAAGGGCAGTCACTTTTCTGCTCAAGCGAACTATATTGTTCACGAAGCTCACACGATTCTCATCTTAACTGACAAGCATTCAATGTTAGAGGATCAGTGCTTTGTATCAGTTTCAGAAGAAGAGTTGGACTAGATATGGTCCATATGTGTAGGAAACACCGTTCTTTTGTTCTGGGCACACTCACGTTTCCTGCTCTCTTAGAGACTCTAGAAAGCAAGAGCGTGCTTCTCGCTCTAAAGCAGAGTGTGATCCATGGATGAGAGCTATGCTGTGTGTTTGCCTTCAGAAATGGAGTTAAATCCCAGGCTCTGAGTCTTCCTACAAGCAAGACTTCGTTTCAGGTAAGGGCAGTCACTTTTCAGCTCAAACGAACTACATCGTTCACGAAGCTCACACGTTTCTCATCTTCATAGACAAGCCTTGGATTTTAGAGGAACAGTGTTTTGTATCAGTTTCAGAAGCAGAGTTGGACTATATAATGTCTGTATGTGTAGGAAACACCGTTCTTTTGTTCTCAGCACACACACGTTTCCTGCTGTCTTAGAGAATCTAGAAATCAAGAGCGTGCTTCTCGCTCTAAAGCAGAGTGTGATCCATGGGTGAGAACTATGCTGTGTGTTTCCCTTCAGAAATGCAGTTAAATCCCAGGGTCTGTGTCTTCCTACAAGCAAGACTTCGTTTCAGGTAAGGGCAGTCACTTTTCTGCTATATCGAACTACATCGTTCACAGAGCTCACACGTTTCTCATCTTAACAGACAAGCATTGGATGTTAGAGGACCAGTGCTTTTTATCAGTTTCATAAGCAGAGTTGGACTAGATATGGTCCGTATGTTTAGGAAACACCATTCTTTTGTTCTCAGCACACTCACGTTTCCTGCTATCTTAGACACTCTAGAAAGCAAGAGCGTGCTTCTTGTTCTAAAGCAGAGTGTGATCAATTGATGATTACACTGCTGTGTGTTTTACTTCAGAAATGGACTTAAATCCCAGGCTCTGTGTCTTACTAAAAGTAAGACTTCGTTTCAGGTAAGGGCAGTCACTTTTCAGTTCAAAGGAACTGCATCATTCACAAAGCTAACACGTTTCTCATCTTAACTGACAAGCATTGTACGTTAGAGGACCAGTGCTTTGTATCAGTTTCAGAAGCAGAGTTGGACTAGATATGGTCCATATGTGTAGGAAACACCGTTCTTTTGTTCTCAGCACACTCACGTTTCCTGCTTTCTTAGAGACTCTAGAAAGCAAGAGCGTGCTTCTTGTTCTAAATCAGAGTGTGATCAATGGATGAGAACTATGATGTGTGTTTCCCTTCAGAAATGGAGTTAAATCCCAGGCTCTGTGTCTTCCTACAAGCAAGATTTCGTTTCAGGTAAGGGCAGTAACTTTTCAGCTCAAAAGAACTACATCATTCACGGAGCTCACACGTTGCTAATCTTAACAGACAAGCATTATATGTTAGAGGACCAGTGCTTTGTATCCGTTTCAGAAGCAGAGTTGGACTAGATATGGTCCGTAAGTGTAGGAAACACCGTTCTTTTGTTCTCAGCACACACACCTTTCCTGCTGTCTTAGAGACTCTAGAAATCAAGAGCGTGCTTCTCGCTCTAAAGCAGAGTGTGATCCATGGGTGAGAACTATGCTGTGTGTTTCCCTTCAGAAATGCAGTTAAATCCCAGGCTCTGTGTCTTCCTACAAGCAAGACTTCGTTTCAGGTAAGGGCAGTCACTTTTCAGCTCAAACGAACTACATCGTTCACCAAGCTCACACGTTTCTCATCTTAACAGACAAGCATTGGATTTTACAGGAACAGTGCTTTGTATCAGTTTCAGAAGCAGAGTTGGACTATATAATGTCCGTATGTGTAGGAAACACCGTTCTTTTGTTCTCAGCACACTCACGTTTCCTGCTGTCTTAGAGACTCTAGAAAGCAAGAGCGTGCTTCTTGTTCTAAAGCAGAGTGTGATCCATGGATGAGAACTATGCTGTGTGTTTGCCTTCAGAAATGGACTTAAATCCCAGGCTCTGTGTCTTAGTACAAGCAAGACTTCGTTTCAGGTAAGGGCAGTAACTTTTCAGCTCAAACGAACTACATCGTTCACGGAGCTCACACGTTTCTAATCTTAACAGATAAGCATTATATGTTAGAGGACAAGTGCTTTGTATCAGTTTCAGAAGCAGATTTGGACTAGATATGGTCCGTATGTGTAGGAAACACCGTTCTTTTGTTCTCAGCACACTCATGTTTCCTGCTGTCTTAGAGAATCTAGAAATCAAGAGCATGCTTCTCGCTCTAAAGCAGAGTGTGATCCATGGGTGAGAACTATGCTGTGTGTTTCCCTTCAGAAATGGAGTTAAATCCCAGGCTCTGAGTCTTCCTACAAGCAAGACTTCGTTTCAGGTAAGGGCAGTCAGTTTTCAGCTCAAACGAACTACATCGTTCACAAAGCTCACACGTTTCTCATCTTAACAGACAAGCATTGGATTTTAGAGGACCAGTGCTTTGTATCAGTTTCAGAAGCAGAGTTGGACTATATAATGTCCATATGTGTAGGAAACACCGTTCTTTTGTTCTCAGCAAAATCACATTTCCTGCTGTCTTAGAGACTCTAGAAAGCAAGAGCGTGCTTCTTGTTCTAAATCAGAGTGTGATCCATGGATGAGAACTATGATGTGTGTTTCCCTTCAGAAATGCAGTTAAATCCCAGGCTCTGTGACTTCCTACAGGCAAGACTTCGTTTCAGGTAAGGGCAGTCACTTTTCAGCTCAAACGAACTACATCGGTCACAAAGCTCACACGTTTCTCATCTTAACAGACAAGCATTGGATTTTAGAGGACCAGTGCTTTGTATCAGTTTCAGAAGTAGATTTGGACAACATGTGGTCTGTATGTGTAGGAAACAGCATTCTTTTGTTCTCAGCACACACACGTTTCCTGCTGTCTTAGAGACTCTAGAAATCAAGAGCATGATTCTCGCTCTAAAGCAGAGTGTGATCCATGGGTGAGAACTAAGCTGTGTGTTTCCCTTCAGAAATGGACTTAAATCCCAGGCTCTGTGTCTTACTACAAGCAAGACTTCGTTTCAGGTAAGGGCAGTCACTTTTCAGTTCAAAGGAACTACATCATTCACAAAGCTCACACGTTTCTCATCTTAACTGACAAGCATTGGATATTAGAGGACCATTGCATTCTATCAGTTTCAAATGAAGATTTGGACTACATATAGTCAGTATGTGTAGGAAACACCGTTCTTTTGTTCTGGGCACACTCAGATTTCCTGCTGTATTAGAGATTCTAGAAAGCAAGAGCGTGCTTCTCGTTCTAAAGCAGAGTATGATCCATGGATGAGAACTATGCTGTGTGTTTCACTTCAGAAATGGAGTTAAATCCCAGGCTCTGTGTCTTCCTACAAGCAAGACTTCGTTTCAGGTAAGGGCAGTCACTTTTCTGCTCAAGCGAACTATATTGTTCACGAAGCTCACACGATTCTCATCTTAACTGACAAGCATTCAATGTTAGAGGATCAGTGCTTTGTATCAGTTTCAGAAGAAGAGTTGGACTAGATATGGTCCATATGTGTAGGAAACACCGTTCTTTTGTTCTGGGCACACTCACGTTTCCTGCTCTCTTAGAGACTCTAGAAAGCAAGAGCGTGCTTCTCGCTCTAAAGCAGAGTGTGATCCATGGATGAGAGCTATGCTGTGTGTTTGCCTTCAGAAATGGAGTTAAATCCCAGGCTCTGAGTCTTCCTACAAGCAAGACTTCGTTTCAGGTAAGGGCAGTCACTTTTCAGCTCAAACGAACTACATCGTTCACGAAGCTCACACGTTTCTCATCTTCACAGACAAGCCTTGGATTTTAGAGGAACAGTGTTTTGTATCAGTTTCAGAAGCAGAGTTGGACTATATAATGTCTGTATGTGTAGGAAACACCGTTCTTTTGTTCTCAGCACACACACGTTTCCTGCTGTCTTAGAGAATCTAGAAATCAAGAGCGTGCTTCTCGCTCTAAAGCAGAGTGTGATGCATGGGTGAGAACTATGCTGTGTGTTTCCCTTCAGAAATGCAGTTAAATCCCAGGGTCTGTGTCTTCCTACAAGCAAGACTTCGTTTCAGGTAAGGGCAGTCACTTTTCTGCTATATCGAACTACATCGTTCACAGAGCTCACACGTTTCTCATCTTAACAGACAAGCATTGGATGTTAGAGGACCAGTGCTTTTTATCAGTTTCAGAAACAGAGTTGGACTAGATATGGTCCGTATGTGTAGGAAACACCGTTCTTTTGTTCTCAGCACACTCACGTTTCCTGCTGTCTTAGAGTCTCTAGAAAGCAAGAGCGTGCTTCTTGTTCTAAAGCAGAGTGTGATCCATGGATGAGAACTATGCTGTGTGTTTGCCTTCAGAAATGGACTTAAATCCCAGGCTCTGTGTCTTAGTACAAGCAAGACTTCGTTTCAGGTAAGGGCAGTAACTTTTCAGCTCAAACGAACTACATCGTTCACGGAGCTCACACGTTTCTAATCTTAACAGACAAGCATTATATGTTAGAGGACCAGTGCTTTGTATCAGTTTCAGAAGCAGAGTTGGACTAGATATGGTCCGTATGTGTAGGAAACACCGTTCTTTTGTTCTCAGCACACTCATGTTTCCTGCTGTCTTAGAGAATCTAGAAATCAAGAGCATGCTTCTCGCTCTAAAGCAGAGTGTGATCCATGGGTGAGAACTATGCTGTGTGTTTCCCTTCAGAAATGGAGTTAAATCCCAGGCTCTGAGTCTTCCTACAAGCAAGACTTCGTTTCAGGTAAGGGCAGTCAGTTTTCAGCTCAAACGAACTACATCGTTCACGAAGCTCACACGTTTCTCATCTTAACAGACAAGCTTGGATTTTAGAGGACCAGTGCTTTGTATCAGTTTCAGAAGCAGAGTTTGACTATATAATGTCCATATGTGTAGGAAACACCGTTCTTTTGTTCTCAGCAAAATCACATTTCCTGCTGTCTTAGAGACTCTAGAAAGCAAGAGCGTGCTTCTTGTTCTAAATCAGAGTGTGATCCCTGGATGAGAACTATGATGTGTGTTTCCCTTCAGAAATGGAGTTAAATCCCAGGCTCTGTGTCTTCCTACAAGCAAGATTTCATTTCAGGTAAGGGCAGTAACTTTTCAGCTCAAAAGAACTACATCGTTCACGAAGCTCACACGTTTCTCATCTTAACAGACAAGCATTGGATTTTAGAGGACCAGTGCTTTGTATGAGTTTCAGAAGTAGATTTGGACAATATGTGGTCTGTATGTGTAGGAAACAGCATTCTTTTGTTCTCAGCACACACACGTTTCCTGCTGTCTTAGAGACTCTAGATATCAAGAGCGTGATTCTCGCTCTAAAGCAGAGTGTGATCCATGGGTGAGAACTAAGCTGTGTGTTTCCCTTCAGAAATGGACTTAAATCCCAGGCTCTGTGTCTTACTACAAGCAAGATTTCGTTTCAACTAAGGGCAGTAACTTTTCAGCTCAAACGAACTACATCATTCACGGAGCTCACACGTTGCTAATCTTAACAGACAAGCATTATATGTTAGAGGACCAGTGCTTTGTATCCGTTTCAGAAGCAGTTTGGACTAGATATGGTCCGTAAGTGTAGGAAACACCGTTCTTTTGTTCTCAGCACACACACCTTTCCTGCTCTCTTAGAGACTCTAGAAATCAAGAGCGTGCTTCTCGCTCTAAAGCAGAGTGTGATCCATGGGTGAGAACTATGCTGTGTGTTTCCCTTCAGAAATGCAGTTAAATCCCAGGCTCTGTGTCTTCCTACAAGCAAGACTTCGTTTCAGGTAAGGGCAGTCACTTTTCAGCTCAAAAGAACTACATCGTTCACAGAGCTCACACGTTTCTCATCTTAACAGACAAGCATTGGATGTTAGAGGACCAGTGCTTTGTATCAGTTTCATAAGCAGAGTTGGACTAGATATGGTCCGTATGTTTAGGAAACACCATTCTTTTGTTCTCAGCACACTCACGTTTCCTGCTATCTTAGACACTCTAGAAAGCAAGAGCGTGCTTCTTGTTCTAAAGCAGAGTGTGATCAATTGATGATTACACTGCTGTGTGTTTTACTTCAGAAATAGACTTAAATCCCAGGCTCTGTGTCTTACTAAAAGTAAGACTTCGTTTCAGGTAAGGGCAGTCACTTTTCAGTTCAAAGGAACTGCATCATTCACAAAGCTAACACGTTTCTCATCTTAACTGACAAGCATTGTACGTTAGAGGACCAGTGCTTTGTATCAGTTTCAGAAGCAGAGTTGGACTAGATATGGTCCATATGTGTAGGAAACACCGTTCTTTTGTTCTCAGCACACTCACGTTTCCTGCTTTCTTAGAGACTCTAGAAAGCAAGAGCGTGCTTCTTGTTCTAAATCAGAGTGTGATCAATGGATGAGAACTATGATGTGTGTTTCCCTTCAGAAATGGAGTTAAATCCCAGGCTCTGTGTCTTCCTACAAGCAAGATTTCGTTTCAGGTAAGGGCAGTAACTTTTCAGCTCAAAAGAACTACATCATTCACGGAGCTCACACGTTGCTAATCTTAACAGACAAGCATTATATGTTAGAGGACCAGTGCTTTGTATCCGTTTCAGAAGCAGAGTTGGACTAGATATGGTCCGTAAGTGTAGGAAACACCGTTCTTTTGTTCTCAGCACACACACCTTTCCTGCTGTCTTAGAGACTCTAGAAATCAAGAGCGTGCTTCTCGCTCTAAAGCAGAGTGTGATCCATGGGTGAGAACTATGCTGTGTGTTTCCCTTCAGAAATGCAGTTAAATCCCAGGCTCTGTGTCTTCCTACAAGCAAGACTTCGTTTCAGGTAAGGGCAGTCACTTTTCAGCTCAAACGAACTACATCGTTCACCAAGCTCACACGTTTCTCATCTTAACAGACAAGCATTGGATTTTACAGGAACAGTGCTTTGTATCAGTTTCAGAAGCAGAGTTGGACTATATAATGTCCGTATGTGTAGGAAACACCGTTCTTTTGTTCTCAGCACACTCACGTTTCCTGCTGTCTTAGAGACTCTAGAAAGCAAGAGCGTGCTTCTTGTTCTAAAGCAGAGTGTGATCCATGGATGAGAACTATGCTGTGTGTTTGCCTTCAGAAATGGACTTAAATCCCAGGCTCTGTGTCTTAGTACAAGCAAGACTTCGTTTCAGGTAAGGGCAGTAACTTTTCAGCTCAAACGAACTACATCGTTCACGGAGCTCACACGTTTCTAATCTTAACAGATAAGCATTATATGTTAGAGGACAAGTGCTTTGTATCAGTTTCAGAAGCAGATTTGGACTAGATATGGTCCGTATGTGTAGGAAACACCGTTCTTTTGTTCTCAGCACACTCATGTTTCCTGCTGTCTTAGAGAATCTAGAAATCAAGAGCATGCTTCTCGCTCTAAAGCAGAGTGTGATCCATGGGTGAGAACTATGCTGTGTGTTTCCCTTCAGAAATGGAGTTAAATCCCAGGCTCTGAGTCTTCCTACAAGCAAGACTTCGTTTCAGGTAAGGGCAGTCAGTTTTCAGCTCAAACGAACTACATCGTTCACAAAGCTCACACGTTTCTCATCTTAACAGACAAGCATTGGATTTTAGAGGACCAGTGCTTTGTATCAGTTTCAGAAGCAGAGTTGGACTATATAATGTCCATATGTGTAGGAAACACCGTTCTTTTGTTCTCAGCAAAATCACATTTCCTGCTGTCTTAGAGACTCTAGAAAGCAAGAGCGTGCTTCTTGTTCTAAATCAGAGTGTGATCCATGGATGAGAACTATGATGTGTGTTTCCCTTCAGAAATGCAGTTAAATCCCAGGCTCTGTGACTTCCTACAGGCAAGACTTCGTTTCAGGTAGGGGCAGTCACTTTTCAGCTCAAACGAACTACATCGGTCACAAAGCTCACACGTTTCTCATCTTAACAGACAAGCATTGGATTTTAGAGGACCAGTGCTTTGTATCAGTTTCAGAAGTAGATTTGGACAACATGTGGTCTGTATGTGTAGGAAACAGCATTCTTTTGTTCTCAGCACACACACGTTTCCTGCTGTCTTAGAGACTCTAGAAATCAAGAGCATGATTCTCGCTCTAAAGCAGAGTGTGATCCATGGGTGAGAACTAAGCTGTGTGTTTCCCTTCAGAAATGGACTTAAATCCCAGGCTCTGTGTCTTACTACAAGCAAGACTTCGTTTCAGGTAAGGGCAGTCACTTTTCAGTTCAAAGGAACTACATCATTCACAAAGCTCACACGTTTCTCATCTTAACTGACAAGCATTGGATATTAGAGGACCATTGCATTCTATCAGTTTCAAATGAAGATTTGGACTACATATAGTCAGTATGTGTAGGAAACACCGTTCTTTTGTTCTGGGCACACTCAGATTTCCTGCTGTATTAGAGATTCTAGAAAGCAAGAGCGTGCTTCTCGTTCTAAAGCAGAGTATGATCCATGGATGAGAACTATGCTGTGTGTTTCACTTCAGAAATGGAGTTAAATCCCAGGCTCTGTGTCTTCCTACAAGCAAGACTTCGTTTCAGGTAAGGGCAGTCACTTTTCTGCTCAAGCGAACTATATTGTTCACGAAGCTCACACGATTCTCATCTTAACTGACAAGCATTCAATGTTAGAGGATCAGTGCTTTGTATCAGTTTCAGAAGAAGAGTTGGACTAGATATGGTCCATATGTGTAGGAAACACCGTTCTTTTGTTCTGGGCACACTCACGTTTCCTGCTCTCTTAGAGACTCTAGAAAGCAAGAGCGTGCTTCTCGCTCTAAAGCAGAGTGTGATCCATGGATGAGAGCTATGCTGTGTGTTTGCCTTCAGAAATGGAGTTAAATCCCAGGCTCTGAGTCTTCCTACAAGCAAGACTTCGTTTCAGGTAAGGGCAGTCACTTTTCAGCTCAAACGAACTACATCGTTCACGAAGCTCACACGTTTCTCATCTTCACAGACAAGCCTTGGATTTTAGAGGAACAGTGTTTTGTATCAGTTTCAGAAGCAGAGTTGGACTATATAATGTCTGTATGTGTAGGAAACACCGTTCTTTTGTTCTCAGCACACACACGTTTCCTGCTGTCTTAGAGAATCTAGAAATCAAGAGCGTGCTTCTCGCTCTAAAGCAGAGTGTGATCCATGGGTGAGAACTATGCTGTGTGTTTCCCTTCAGAAATGCAGTTAAATCCCAGGGTCTGTGTCTTCCTACAAGCAAGACTTCGTTTCAGGTAAGGGCAGTCACTTTTCTGCTATATCGAACTACATCGTTCACAGAGCTCACACGTTTCTCATCTTAACAGACAAGCATTGGATGTTAGAGGACCAGTGCTTTTTATCAGTTTCAGAAACAGAGTTGGACTAGATATGGTCCGTATGTGTAGGAAACACCGTTCTTTTGTTCTCAGCAAAATCACATTTCCTGCTGTCTTAGAGACTCTAGAAAGCAAGAGCGTGCTTCTTGTTCTAAAGCAGAGTGTGATCCATGGATGACAACTATGCTGTGTGTTTGGCTTCAGAAATGGAGTTAAATCCCAGGGTCTGTGTATCCTACATGGAAGACTTCGTTTCAGGTAAGGGCAGTCACTTTTCTGCTATATCGAACTACATCGTTCACAGAGCTCACACGTTTCTCGTCTTAACAGACAAGCACTGGATTTTAGAGGACCAGTGCTTTGTATCAGTTTCAGAAGCAGAGTTGGACTAGATATGGTCCATATGTGTAGGAAACACCGGTCTTTTGTTCTCAGCACACTCACGTTTCCTGCTGTCTTAGAGACTTTAGAAAGCAAGAGCGTGCTTTTCGCTCTATAGCAGAGTGTGATCCATGAATGAGAACTATGCTGTGTGTTTCCCTTCAGAAAAGGAGTTAAATCCCAGGGTCTGTGTCTTCCTACAAGCAAGACTTCATTTCAGGTAAGGGCAGTCACTTTTCAGCTCAAAAGAACTACATCGTTCACAGAGCTCACACGTTTCTCATCTTAACAGACAAGCATTGGATGTTAGAGGACCAGTGCTTTGTATCAGTTTCAGAAGCAGAGTTGGACTAGATATGGTCCGTATGTTTAGGAAACACCGTTCTTTTGTTCTCAGCACACTCACGTTTCCTGCTTTCTTTGAGTCTCTAGAAAGCAAGAGCGTGCTTCTTGTTCTAAAGCAGAGTGTGATCAATGGATGATTACACTGCTGTGTGTTTTACTTCAGAAATGGACTTAAATCCCAGGGTCTGTGTCTTCCTACAAGCAAGACTTCGTTTCAGGTAAGGGCAGTCACTTTTCAGCTCAAAAGAACTACATCGTTCACAGAACTCACACGTTTCTCATCTTAACAGACAAGCATTGGATGTTATAGGACCAGTGCTTTGTATCAGTTTCAGAAGCAGAGTTGGACTAGATATGGTCCGTATGTGTAGGAAACACGGTTCTTTTGTTCTCAGCACACACACCTTTCCTGCTGTCTTAGAGAATCTAGAAATCAAGAGCGTGCTTCTCGCTCTAAAGCAGAGTGTGATCCATGGGTGAGAAGTATGCTGTGTGTTTCCCTTCAGAAATGCAGTTAAATCCCACGCTCTGTGTCTTCCTACAAGCAAGACTTCGTTTCAGGTAAGGGCAGTCACTTTTCAGATCAAACGTACTACACAGTTCACGGAGCACACACGTTTCTAATCTTAACAGACAAGCATTGGATGTTAGAGGACCAGTGCTTTTTATCAGTTTCAGAAACAGAGTTGGACTAGATATGGTCCGTATGTGTAGGAAACACCGTTCTTTTGTTCTCAGCAAAATCACATTTCCTGCTGTCTTAGAGAGTCTAGAAAGCAAGAGCGTGCTTCTTGTTCTAAAGCAGAGTGTGATCCATGGATGAGAACTATGCTGTGTGTTTGCCTTCAGAAATGGAGTTAAATCCCAGGCTCTGTGTCTTCCTACAAGCAAGATTTCGTTTCAGGTAAGCGCAGTAACTTTTCAGCTCAAACGAACTACATCGTTCACGGAGCTCACACGTTTCTAATCTTAACAGACAAGCATTATATGTTAGAGGACCAGTGCTTTGTATCAGTTTCAGAAGCAGAGTTGGACTAGATGTGGTCCATATGTGTAGGAAACACCGTTCTTTTGTTCTCAGCACACTCACGTTTCCTGCTGTCTTAGAGACTCTAGAAAGCAAGAGCTTGCTTCTCGCTCTAAAGCAGAGTGTGATCCATGGATGAGAACTATGCTGTGTGTTTCCCTTCAGAAAAGGAGTTAAATCCCAGGGTCTGTGTCTTCCTACAAGCAAGACTTCGTTTCAGGTAAGGGCAGTCACTTTTCAGCTCAAAAGAACTACATCGTTCACAGAGCTCACACGTTTCTCATCTTAACAGACAAGCATTTGATGTTAGAGGACCAGTGCTTTGTATCAGTTTCAGAAGCAGAGTTGAACTAGATATGGTCCGTATGTTTAGGAAACACCGTTCTTTTGTTCTCAGCACACTCACGTTTCCTGCTATCTTAGACACTCTAGAAAGCAAGAGCATGCTTCTTGTTCTAAAGCAGAGTGTGATCAATTGATGATTACACTGCTGTGTGATTTACTTCAGAAATGGACTTAAATCCCATGCTCTGTGTCTTACTACAAGCAAGACTTCGTTTCAGGTAAGGGCAGTCACTTTTCAGTTCAAAGGAACTGCATCATTCACAAAGCTCACACGTTTCTCATCTTAACTGACAAGCATTGTACGTTAGAGGACCAGTGCTTTGTATCAGTTTCAGAAGCAGAGTTGGACTATATAATGTCCGTATGTGTAGGAAACACCGTTCTTTTGTTCTCAGCACACTCACGTTTCCTGCTGTCTTAGAGACTCTAGAAAGCAAGAGCGTGCTTCTTGTTCTAAAGCAGAGTGTGATCAATGGATGATTACACTGCTGTGTGTTTTACTTCAGAAATGGACTTAAATCCCAGGCTCTGTGTCTTACTACAAGCAAGACTTCGTTTCAGGTAAGGGGAGTCACTTTTAAGATAAAAGGAACTGCATCATTCACAAAGCTCACACGTTTCTCATCTTAAATGACAAGCATTGTATGTTAGAGGACCAGTGCCTTGTATCAGTTTCAGAAGCAGAGTTGGACCAGATATGGTCCATATGTGTAGGAAACACCGTTCTTTTGTTCTCAGCACACTCACGTTTCCTGTTGTCTTAGAGACTTTAGAAAGCAAGAGCGTGCTTCTCGCTCTAAAGCAGAGTGTGATCCATGGATGAGAACTATGCTGTGTGTTTCCCTTCAGAAAAGGAGTTAAATCCCAGGGTCTGTGTCTTCCTACAAGCAAGACTTCGTTTCAGGTAAGGGCAGTCACTTTTCAGTTCAAAGGAACTACATCATTCACAAAGCTCACACGTTTCTCATCTTAACTGACAAGAATTGGATATTAGAGGACCATTGCATTCTATCAGTTTCAAATGAAGATTTGGACTACATATAGTCAGTATGTGTAGGAAACACCGTTCTTTTGTTCTGGGCACACTCAGATTTCCTGCTGTATTAGAGATTCTAGAAAGCAAGAGCGTGCTTCTCGTTCTAAAGCAGAGTATGATCCATGGATGAGAACTATGCTGTGTGTTTCACTTCAGAAATGGAGTTAAATCCCAGGCTCTGTGTCTTCCTACAAGCAAGACTTCGTTTCAGGTAAGGGCAGTCACTTTTCTGCTCAAGCGAACTATATCGTTCACGAAGCTCACACGATTCTCATCTTAACTGACAAGCATTCGATGTTAGAGGATCAGTGCTTTGTATCAGTTTCAGAAGAAGAGTTGGACTAGATATGGTCCATATGTGTAGGAAACACCGTTCTTTTGTTCTGGGCACACTCACGTTTCCTGCTCTCTTAGAGACTCTAGAAAGCAAGAGCGTGCTTCTCGCTCTAAAGCAGAGTGTGATCCATGGATGAGAGCTATGCTGTGTGTTTGCCTTCAGAAATGGAGTTAAATCCCAGGCTCTGAGTCTTCCTACAAGCAAGACTTCGTTTCAGGTAAGGGCAGTCACTTTTCAGCTCAAACGAACTACATTGTTCACGAAGCTCACACGTTTCTCATCTTCACAAACAAGCATTGGATTTTAGAGGACCAGTGCTTTGTATCAGTTTCAGAAGCAGAGTTGGACTATATAATGTCTGTATGTGTAGGAAACACCGTTCTTTTGTTCTCAGCACACACACGTTTCCTGCTGTCTTAGAGAATCTAGAAATCAAGAGCGTGCTTCTCGCTCTAAAGCAGAGTGTGATCCATGGGTGAGAACTATGCTGTGTGTTTCCCTTCAGAAATGCAGTTAAATCCCAGGGTCTGTGTCTTCCTACAAGCAAGACTTCGTTTCAGGTAAGGGCAGTCACTTTTCTGCTATATCGAACTACATCGTTCACAGAGCTCACACGTTTCTCATCTTAACAGACAAGCATTGGATGTTAGAGGACCAGTGCTTTTTATCAGTTTCAGAAACAGAGTTGGACTAGATATGGTCCGTATGTGTAGGAAACACCGTTCTTTTGTTCTCAGCAAAATCACATTTCCTGCTGTCTTATAGACTCTAGAAAGCAAGAGCGTGCTTCTTGTTCTAAAGCAGAGTGTGATCCATAGATGAGAACTATGCTGTGTGTTTGCCTTCAGAAATGGAGTTAAATCCCAGGGTCTGTGTATCCTACATGCAAGACTTCGTTTCAGGTAAGGGCAGTCACTTTTCTGCTATATCGAACTACATCGTTCACAGAGCTCACACGTTTCTCGTCTTAACAGACAAGCACTGGATTTTAGAGGACCAGTGCTTTGTATCAGTTTCAGAAGCAGAGTTGGACTAGATATGGTCCATATGTGTAGGAAACACCGGTCTTTTGTTCTCAGCACACTCACGTTTCCTGCTGTCTTAGAGACTTTAGAAAGCAAGAGCGTGCTTTTCGCTCTAAAGCAGAGTGTGATCCATGGATGAGAACTATGCTGTGTGTTTCCCTTCAGAAAAGGAGTTAAATCCCAGGGTCTGTGTCTTCCTACAAGCAAGACTTCGTTTCAGGTAAGGGCAGTCACTTTTCAGCTCAAAAGAACTACATCGTTCACAGAGCTCACACGTTTCTCATCTTAACAGACAAGCATTGGATGTTAGAGGACCAGTGCTTTGTATCAGTTTCAGAAGCAGAGTTGGACTAGATATGGTCCGTATGTTTAGGAATCACCGTTCTTTTGTTCTCAGCACACTCATGTTTCCTGCTATCTTAGACACTCTAGAAAGCAAGAGCGTGCTTCTTGTTCTAAAGCAGAGTGTGATCAATTGATGATTACACTGCTGTGTGTTTTACTTCAGAAATGGACTTAAATCCCAGGCTCTGTGTCTTACTACAAGTAAGACTTCATTTCGGGTAAGGGCAGTCACTTTTCAGTTCAAAGGAACTGCATCATTCACAAAGCTAACACGTTTCTCATCTTAACTGACAAGCATTGTACGTTAGAGGACCAGTGCTTTGTATCAGTTTCTGAAGCAGAGTTGGACTAGATATGGTCCATATGTGTAGGAAACACCGTTCTTTTGTTCTCAGCACACTCACGTTTCCTGCTTTCTTTGAGTCTCTAGAAAGCAAGAGCATGCTTCTTGTTCTAAAGCAGAGTGTGATCAATGGATGATTACACTGCTGTGTGTTTTACTTCAGAAATGGACTTAAATCCCAGGGTCTGTGTCTTCCTACAAGCAAGACTTCGTTTCAGGTAAGGGCAGTCACTTTTCAGCTCAAAAGAACTACATCGTTCACAGTACTCACACATTTCTCATCTTAACAGACAAGCATTGGATGTTATAGGACCAGTGCTTTGTATCAGTTTCAGAAGCAGAGTTGGACTAGATATGGTCCGTATGTGTAGGAAACACGGTTCTTTTGTTCTCAGCACACACACCTTTCCTGCTGTCTTAGAGAATCTAGAAATCAAGAGCGTGCTTCTCGCTCTAAAGCAGAGTGTGATCCATGGGTGAGAAGTATGCTGTGTGTTTCCCTTCAGAAATGCAGTTAAATCCCACGCTCTGTGTCTTCCTACAAGCAAGACTTCGTTTCAGGTAAGGGCAGTCACTTTTCAGATCAAAGGAACTACACAGTTCACGGAGCATACACGTTTCTAATCTTAATAGACAAGCATTGGATGTTAGAGGACCAGTGCTTTTTATCAGTTTCAGAAACAGAGTTGGACTAGATATGGTCCGTATGTGTAGGAAACACCGTTCTTTTGTTCTCAGCAAAATCACATTTCCTGCTGTCTTAGAGAGTCTAGAAAGCAAGAGCGTGCTTCTTGTTCTAAAGCAGAGTGTGATCCATGGATGAGAACTATGCTGTGTGTTTGCCTTCAGAAATGGAGTTAAATCCCAGGCTCTGTGTCTTCCTACAAGCAAGATTTCGTTTCAGGTAAGGGCAGTAACTTTTCAGCTCAAAAGAACTACATCGTTCACAGAGCTCACACGTTTCTCATCTTAACAGACAAGCATTTGATGTTAGAGGACCAGTGCTTTGTATCAGTTTCAGAAGCAGAGTTGGACTAGATATGGTCCGTATGTTTAGGAAACACCGTTCTTTTGTTCTCAGCACACTCACGTTTCCTGCTATCTTAGACACTCTAGAAAGCAAGAGCATGCTTCTTGTTCTAAAGCAGAGTGTGATCAATTGATGATTACACTGCTGTGTGATTTACTTCAGAAATGGACTTAAATCCCAGGCTCTGTGTCTTACTACAAGCAAGACTTCGTTTCAGGTAAGGGCAGTCACTTTTCAGTTCAAAGGAACTGCATCATTCACAAAGCTCACACGTTTCTCATCTTAACTGACAAGCATTGTACGTTAGAGGACCAGTGCTTTGTATCAGTTTCAGAAGCAGAGTTGGACTATATAATGTCCGTATGTGTAGGAAACACCGTTCTTTTGTTCTCAGCACACTCACGTTTCCTGCTGTCTTAGAGACTCTAGAAAGCAAGAGCGTGCTTCTTGTTCTAAAGCAGAGTGTGATCAATGGATGATTACACTGCTGTGTGTTTTACTTCAGAAATGGACTTAAATCCCAGGCTCTGTGTCTTACTACAAGCAAGACTTCGTTTCAGGTAAGGGGAGTCACTTTTAAGTTAAAAGGAACTGCATCATTCACAAAGCTCACACGTTTCTCATCTTAAATGACAAGCATTGTATGTTAGAGGACCAGTGCCTTGTATCAGTTTCAGAAGCAGAGTTGGACCAGATATGGTCCATATGTGTAGGAAACACCGTTCTTTTGTTCTCAGCACACTCACGTTTCCTGTTGTCTTAGAGACTTTAGAAAGCAAGAGGGTGCTTCTCGCTCTAAAGCAGAGTGTGATCCATGGATGAGAACTATGCTGTGTGTTTCCCTTCAGAAAAGGAGTTAAATCCCAGGGTCTGTGTCTTCCTACAAGCAAGACTTCGTTTCAGGTAAGGGCAGTCACTTTTCTGCTCAAACGAACTACATCGTTCACGAAGCTCACACGTTACTCATCTTAACTGACAAGCATTGGATGTTAGAGGACCAGTGCTTTGTATCAGTTTCAGAAGAAGGTTTGGACTAGATATGGTCCGTATGTGTAGGAAACACCGTTCTTTTGTTCTGGGCACACTCTGATTTCCTGCTGTCTTAGAGACTCTAGAAAGCAAGAGCGTGCTTCTCGCTCTAAATCAGAGTGTGGTCCATGGATGAGAACTATACTGTGTGTTTCCCTTCAGAAATGGAGTTAAATCCCATGCTCTGAGTCTCCCTACAAGCAAGACTTCGTTTCAGGTAAGGGGAGTCACTTTTAAGTTCACAGGAACTGCATCATTCACAAAGCTCACACGTTTCTCATCTTAAATGACAAGCATTGTATGTTAGTGGTCCAGTGCCTTGTATCAGTTTCAGAAGCAGAGTTGGACTATATCATGTCCGTATGTGTAGGAAACACCGTTCTTTTGTTCTCAGCACACTCACGTTTCCTGCTGTCTTAGAGACTCTAGAAAGCAAGAGCGTGCTTCTTGTTCTAAAGCAGAGTGTGATCAATGGATGATTACACTGCTGTGTGTTTTACATCAGAAATGGACTTAAATCCCAGGCTCTGTGTCTTACTACAAGCAAGACTTCGTTTCAGGTAAGGGGAGTCACTTTTAAGTTCAAAGGAACTGCATCATTCACAAAGCTCACACGTTTCTCATCTTAAATGACAAGCATTGTATGTTAGAGGACCAGTGCCTTGTATCAGTTTCAGAAGCAGAGTTGGACTAGATATGGTCCGTATATTTAGGAAACACCGTTCTTTTGTTCTCAGCACACTCACGTTTCCTGCTATCTTAGACACTCTAGAAAGCAAGAGCGTGCTTCTTGTTCTAAAGCAGAGTGTGATCAATGGATGATTACACTGCTGTGTGTTTTAGTTCAGAAATGGAGTTAAATCCCAGGCTCTGAGTCTTCCTACAAGCAAGACTTCGTTTCAGGTAAGGGCAGTCACTTTTCAGCTCAAACGAACTACATCGTTCACGAAGCTCACAAGTTTCTCATCTTAACAGACAAGCATTGGATTTTAGAGGACCAGTGCTTTGTATCAGTTTCAGAAGCAGAGTTGGACAATATAATGTCCGTATGTGTAGGAAACACCGTTCTTTTGTTCTCAGCACACTCACGTTTCCTGCAGTCTTAGAGACTCTAGAACGCAAGAGCGTGCTTCTTGTTCTAAAGCAGAGTGTGATCAATGGATGATTACACTGCTGTGTGTTTTACTTCAGAAATGGAGTTAAATCCCAGGCTCTGAGTCTTCCTACAAGCAAGACTTCAATTCAGGTAAGGGCAGTCACTTTTCTGCTCAAACGAACTACATCGTTCATGAAGCTCACACGTTTCCCATCTTAACTGACAAGCATTGGATGTTAGAGGGTCAGTGCTTTGTATCAGTTTCAGAAGTAGATTTGGACAACATATGGTCTGTATGTGTAGGAAACACCGTACTTTTGTTCTGGGCACACTCTGATTTCATGCTGTCTTAGAGACTCTAGAAAGCAAGAGCGTGCTTCTCGCTCTAAATCAGAGTGTGGTCCATGGATGAGAACTATACTGTGTGTTTCCCTTCAGAAATGGAGTTAAATCCCATGCTCTGAGTCTCCCTACAAGCAAGACTTCCTTTAAGGTAAGGGCAGTCACTTTTCTGCTCAAAGTAACTACATCGTTCACGAAGCTCACACGTTTCTCATCTTAACTGACAAGCATTGGATATTAGAGGACCAGTGCACTGTATCAGTTTCAGAAGAAGATTTGGACTACATATAGTCAGTATGTGTAGGAAACACCGTTCTTTTGTTCTGGGCACACTCAGATTTCCTTCTGTATTAGAAATTCTAGAAAGCAAGACGGTGCTTCTTGCTCTAAAGCAGAGTGTTATCCATGGATGAGACCTATGCTGTATGTTTTCCTTCAGAAATGGAGTTAAATCCCAGGCTCTGTGTCTTCCTACAGGCAAGACTTCGTTTCAGGTAAGGGCAGTCACTTTTCAGCTCAAACGAACTACATCGTTCACTGAGCTCACACGTTTCTCATCTTAACAGACAAGCATTGCATGTTAGAGGACCAGTGCTTTGTATCAGTTTCAGAAGCAGAGTTGGACTAGATATGGTCCGTATGTGTAGGAAACACCGTCCTTTTGTTCTCAGCACACTCACGTTTCCTTTGGTCTTAGAGACTCTAGAAAGCAAGAGCGTGCTTCTTGTTCTAAAGCAGAGTGTGATCAATGGATGATTACACTGCTGTGTGTTTTACTTCAGAAATGGACTTAAATCCCAGGCTCTGTGTCTTACTACAAGCAAGACTTCCTTTCAGGTAAGGGGAGTCACTTTACAGTTCAAAGGAACTGCATCATTCACAAAGCTCACACGTTTCTCATCTTAACAGACAAGCATTGGATGTTAGAGGACCAGTGCTTTGTATCAGTTTCAGAAGCAGAGTTGGACTATATAATGTCCGTATGTCTAGGAAACACCGACCTTTTGTTCTCAGCACACTCACGTTTCCTTCTGTCTTAGAGACTCTAGAAAGCAAGAGCGTGCTTCTTGTTCTAAAGCAGAGTGTGATCAAGGGATGATTACACTGCTGTGTGTTTTACTTCAGAAATGGACTTAAATCCCAGGCTCTGTGTCTTACTACAAGCAAGACTTCGTTTCAGGTAAGGGGAGTCACTTTTAAGTTCAAAGGAACTGCATCATTCACAAAGCTCACACGTTTCTCATCTTAAATGACAAGCATTGTATGTTAGAGGACCAGTGCCTTGTATCAGTTTCAGAAGCAGAGTTGGACTAGATATGGTCCATATGTGTAGGAAACACCGTTCTTTTGTTCTCAGCACACTCACGTTTCCTGCTGTCTTAGAGACTTTAGAAAGCAAGAGCGTGCTTCTCGCTCTAAAGCAGAGTGTGATCCATGGATGAGAACTATGCTGTGTGTTTCCCTTCAGAAAAGGAGTTAAATCCCAGGGTCTGTGTCTTCCTACAAGCAAGACTTCGTTTCAGGTAAGGGCAGTCACTTTTCAGCTCAAAAGAACTACATCGTTCACAGAGCTCACACGTTTCTCATCTTAACAGACAAGCATTGGATGTTAGAGGACCAGTGCTTTGTATCAGTTTCAGAAGCAGAGTTGGACTATATAATGTCCGTATGTGTAGGAAACACCGTTCTTTTGTTCTCAGCACACTCACGTTTCTTGCTGTCTTAGAGACTCTAGAAAGCAAGTGCGTGCTTCTTGTTCTAAAGCAGAGTGTGATCAATTGATGATTACACTGCTGTGTGTTTTACTTCAGAAATGGAGTTAAATCCCAGGGTCTCTGTCTTCCTACAAGCAAGACTTCGTTTCAGGTAAGGGCAGTCACTTTTCAGCTCAAACGAACTACATCGTTCACGAAGCTCACACGTTTCTCATCTTAACAGACAAGCATTGGATTTTAGAGGACCAGTGCTTTGTATCAGTTTCAGAAGCAGAGTTGGACTATATAATGTCCGTATGTGTAGGAAACACCGTTCTTTTGTTCTCAGCACACTCACGTTTCCTGCTGTCTTAGAGACTCTAGAAAGCAAGAGCGTGCTTCTTGTTCTAAAGCAGAGTGTGATCAATTGATGATTACACTGCTGTGTGTTTTACTTCAGAAATGGAGTTAAATCCCAGGGTCTGTGTCTTCCTACAAGCAAGACTTCGTTTCAGGTAAGGGCAGTCACTTTTCAGCTCAAACGAACTACATCATTCACGGAGATCACACATTTCTCACCTTAACAGACAAGCATTGGATGTTAGAGGACCAGTGCTTTGTATCAGTTTCAGAAGCAGAGTTGGAGTAGATATGGTCTGTATGTTTAGGAAACACCGTTGTTTTGTTCTCAGCAAACTCACGTTTCCTGCTGTCTTAGAGACTGTAGAAAGCAAGATCGTGCTTCTTGTTCTAAAGCAGAGTGTGATCAATGGATGAGAACACTGCTGTGTGTTTCACTTCAGAAATGGAGTTAAATCCCAGGCTCTGAGTCTTCCTACAAGCAAGACTTCATTTCAGGTAAGGGCAGTCAGTTTTCTGCTCAAACGAACTACTTCTTTCACGAAGCTCACATGTTTCTCATCTTCACTGACAAGCATTGGATGTTTGAGGACCAGTGCATTCTATCAGTTTCAGATGAAGATTTGGACTACATATAGTCCGTATGTGTAGGAAACGCCGTTATTTTGTTCTGGGCACACTCAGATTTCCTGCTGTATATGAGATTCTAGAAAGCAAGAGTGTGCTTCTCGCTCTAAATCAGAGTGTGGTCCATGGATGAGAACTATACTGTGTGTTTCCCTTCAGAAATGGAGTTAAATCCCATGCTCTGAGTCTCCCTACAAGCAAGACTTCGTTTCAGGTAAGGGGAGTCACTTTTAAGTTCACAGGAACTGCATCATTCACAAAGCTCACACGTTTCTCATCTTAAATGACAAGCATTGTATGTTGGAGGTCCAGTGCCTTGTATCAGTTTCAGAAGCAGAGTTGGACTATATAATGTCCGTATGTGTAGGAAACACCGTTCTTTTGTTCTCAGCACACTCACATTTCCTGCTGTCTTAGAGACTCTAGAAAGCAAGAGCGTGCTTCTTGTTCTAAAGCAGAGTGTGATCAATGGATGATTACACTGCTGTGTGTTTTACTTCAGAAATGGACTTAAATCCCAGGCTCTGTGTCTTACTACAAGCAAGACTTCGTTTCAGGTAAGGGGAGTCACTTTTAAGTTCAAAGGAACTGCATCATTCACAAAGCTCACACGTTTCTCATCTTAAATGACAAGCATTGTATGTTAGAGGACCAGTGCCTTGTATCAGTTTCAGAAGCAGAGTTGGACTAGATATGGTCCATATGTGTAGGAAACACCATTCTTTTGTTCTCAGCGCACTCACGTTTCCTGCTGTCTTAGAGACTTTATAAAGCAAGAGCGTGCTTCTCGCTCTAAAGCAGAGTGTGATCCATGGATAAGAACTATGCTGTGTGTTTCCCCTCAGAAAAGGAGTTAAATCCCAGGGTCTGTGTCTTCCTACAAGCAAGACTTCGTTTCAGGTAAGGGCAGTCACTTTTCAGCTCAAAAGAACTACATCGTTCACAGAGCTCACACGTTTCTCATCTTAACAGACAAGCATTGGATGTTAGAGGACCAGTGCTTTGTATCAGTTTCAGAAGCAGAGTTGGACTATATAATGTCCGTATGTCTAGGAAACACCGACCTTTTGTTCTCAGCACACTCACGTTTCCTTCTGTCTTAGAGACTCTAGAAAGCAAGAGCGTGCTTCTTGTTCTAAAGCAGAGTGTGATCAAGGGATGATTACACTGCTGTGTGTTTTACTTCAGAAATGGACTTAAATCCCAGGCTCTGTGTCTTACTACAAGCAAGACTTCGTTTCAGGTAAGGGCAGTCACTTTTCAGTTCAAAGGAACTGCATCATTCACAAAGCTCACACGTTTCTCATCTTAAATGACAAGCATTGTATGTTAGAGGACCAGTGCCTTGTATCAGTTTCAGAAGCAGAGTTGGACTAGATATGGTCCATATGTGTAGGGAACACCGTTCTTTTGTTCTCAGCACACTCACGTTTCCTGCTGTCTTAGAGACTTTAGATAGCAAGAGCGTGCTTCTCACTCTAAAGCAGAGTGTGATCCATGGATGAGAACTATGCTGTGTGTTTCCCTTCAGAAAAGGAGTTAAATCCCAGGTCTGTGTCTTCCTACAAGCAAGACTTCGTTTCAGGTAAGGGCAGTCACTTTTCAGCTCAAAAGAACTACATCGTTCACAGAGCTCACACGTTTCTCATCTTAACAGACAAGCATTGGATGTTAGAGGACCAGTGCTTTGTATCAGTTTCAGAAGCAGAGTTGGACTATATAATGTCCGTATGTGTAGGAAACACCGTTCTTTTGTTCTCAGCACACTCATGTTTCCTGCTGTCTTAGAGACTCTAGAAAGCAAGAGCGTGCTTCTTGTTCTAAAGCAGAGTGTGATCAATTGATGATTACACTGCTGTGTGTTTTAGTTCAGAAATGGAGTTAAATCCCAGGCTCTGAGTCTTCCTACAAGCAAGACTTCGTTTCAGGTAAGGGCAGTCACTTTTCAGCTCAAACGAACTACATCGTTCACGAAGCTCACACGTTTCTCATCTTAACAGACAAGCATTGGATTTTAGAGGACCAGTGCTTTGTATCAGTTTCAGAAGCAGAGTTGGACTATATAATGTCCGTATGTGTAGGAAACACCGTTCTTTTGTTCTCAGCACACTCACATTTCCTGCTGTCTTAGAGACTCTAGAAAGCAAGAGCGTGCTTCTTGTTCTAAAGCAGAGTGTGATCTATGGATGATTACACTGCTGTGTGTTTTACTTCAGAAATGGACTTAAATCCCAGGCTCTGTGTCTTACTACAAGCAAGACTTCGTTTCAGGTAAGGGCAGTCACTTTTCAGTTCAAAGGAACTGCATCATTCACAAAGCTCACACGTTTCTCATCTTAACTGACAAGCATTGTACGTTAGAGGACCAGTGCTTTGTATCAGTTTCAGAAGCAGAGTTGGACTATATAATGTCCGTATGTGTAGGAAACACCGTTCTTTTGTTCTCAGCACACTCACGTTTCCTGCTGTCTTAGAGACTCTAGAAAGCAAGAGCGTGCTTCTTGTTCTAAAGCAGAGTGTGATCAATGGATGATTACACTGCTGTGTGTTTTACTTCAGAAATGGACTTAAATCCCAGGCTCTGTGTCTTACTACAAGCAAGACTTCGTTTCAGGTAAGGGGAGTCACTTTTAAGTTAAAAGGAACTGCATCATTCACAAAGCTCACACGTTTCTCATCTTAAATGACAAGCATTGTATGTTAGAGGACCAGTGCCTTGTATCAGTTTCAGAAGCAGAGTTGAACCAGATATGGTCCATATGTGTAGGAAACACCGTTCTTTTGTTCTCAGCACACTCACGTTTCCTGTTGTCTTAGAGACTTTAGAAAGCAAGAGGGTGCTTCTCGCTCTAAAGCAGAGTGTGATCCATGGATGAGAACTATGCTGTGTGTTTCCCTTCAGAAAAGGAGTTAAATCCCAGGGTCTGTGTCTTCCTACAAGCAAGACTTCGTTTCAGGTAAGGGCAGTCACTTTTCAGCTCAAAAGAACTACATCGTTCACAGAGCTCACACGTTTCTCATCTTAACAGACAAGCATTGGATGTTAGAGGACCAGTGCTTTGTATCAGTTTCAGAAGCAGAGTTGGACTAGATATGGTCCGTATGTTTAGGAAACACCGTTCTTTTGTTCTCAGCACACTCACGTTTCCTGCTATCTTAGACACTCTAGAAAGCAAGAGGGTGCTTCTTGTTCTAAAGCAGAGTGTGATCAATTGATGATTACACTGCTGTGTGTTTTACTTCAGAAATGGACTTAAATCCCAGGCTCTGTGTCTTACTACAAGCAAGACTTCGTTTCAGGTAAGGGCAGTCACTTTTCTGTTCAAAGGAACTGCATCATTCACAAAGCTCACACGTTTCTCATCTTAACTGACAAGCATTGTACGTTAGAGGACCAGTGCTTTGTATCAGTTTCAGAAGCAGATTTGGACTAGACATGGTCCATATGTGTAGGAAACACCATTCTTTTGTTCTCAGCACACTCACTTTTCCTGCTGTCTTAGAGACTCTAGAAAGCAAGAGCGTGCTTCTTGTTCTAAAGCAGAGTGTGATCAATGGATGATTACACTGCTGTTTGTTTTAGTTCAGAAATGGAGTTAAATCCCAGGCTCTGAGTCTTCCTACAAGCAAGATTTCGTTTCAGGTAAGGGCAGTCACTTTACTGCTCAAATGAACTACATCGTTCATGAAGCTCACACGTTTCCCATCTTAACTGACAAGCATTGGATGTTAGAGGGTCAGTGCTTTGTATCAGTTTCAGAAGTAATTTGGACAACATATGGTCCGTATGTGTAGGAAACACCGTTCTTTTGTTCTGGGCACACTCTGATTTCATGCTGTCTTAGAGATTCTAGAAAGCAAGAGCGTGCTTCTCGCTCTAAATCAGAGTGTGGTCCATGGATGAGAACTATACTGTGTGTTTCCCTTCAGAAATGGAGTTAATATCCCATGCTCTGAGTCTCCCTACAAGCAAGACTTCCTTTAAGGTAAGGGCAGTCACTTTTCTGCTCAAAGTAACTACATCGTTCACGAAGCTCACACGTTTCTCATCTTAACTGACAAGGATTGGATATTAGAGGACCAGTGCACTGTATCAGTTTCAGAAGAAGATTTGGACTACATATAGTCAGTATGTGTAGGAAACACCGTTCTTTTGTTCTGGGCACACTCAGATTTCCTTCTGTATTAGAAATTCTAGAAAGCAAGACGGTGCTTCTTGCTCTAAAGCAGAGAGTGATCCATGGATGAGAACTATGCTGTATGTTTCCCTTCAGAAATGGAGTTAAATCCCAGGCTCTGTGTCTTCCTACAGGCAAGACTTCATTTCAGGTTAGGGCAGTCACTTTTCAGCTCAAACGAACTACATCGTTCACTGAGCTCACACGTTTCTCATCTTAACAGACAAGCATTGGATGTTAGAGGACCAGTGCTTTGTATCAGTTTCAGAAGCAGAGTTGGACTATATAATGTCTGTATGTGTAGGAAACACCGACCTTTTGTTCTCACCACACTCACGTTTCCTTCTGTCTTAGAGACTCTAGAAAGCAAGAGCGTGCTTCTTGTTCTAAAGCAGAGTGTGATCAATGGATGATTACACTGCTGTTTGTTTTACTTCAGAAATGGACTTAAATCCCAGGCTCTGTGTCTTACTACAAGCAAGACTTCGTTTCAGGTAAGGGCAGTCACATTCAGTTTAAAGGAACTGCATCATTCACAAAGCTCACACGTTTCTCATCTTAACTGACAAGCATTGTACGTTAGAGGACCAGTGCTTTGTATCAGTTTCAGAAGCAGAGTTGGACTAGATATGGTCCATATGTGTAGGAAACACCGTCCTTTTGTTCTCAGCACACTCACGTTTCCTGCTTTCTTAGAGACTCTAGAAAGCAAGAGCGTGCTTCTTGTTCTAAAGCAGAGTGTGATCAGTGGATGATTACACTGCTGTGTGTTTTACGTCAGAAAAGGAGTTAAATCCCAGGGTCTGTGTCTTCCTACAAGCAAGACTTCGTTTCAGGTAAGGGGAGTCACTTTTAAGTTCAAAGGAACTGCATCATTCACAAAGCTCACACGTTTCTCATCTTAATTGACAAGCACTGTACGTTAGAGGACCAGTGCTTTGTATCAGTTTCAGAAGCAGAGTTGGACTAGATATGGTCCATATGTGTAGGAAACACCGTCCTTTTGTTCTCAGCACACTCACGTTTCCTGCTTTCTTAGAGACTCTAGAAAGCAAGAGCGTGCTTCTTGTTCTAAAGCAGAGTGTGATCAGTGGATGATTACACTGCTGTGTGTTTTACTTCAGAAAAGGAGTTAAATCCCAGGGTCTGTGTCTTCCTACAAGCAAGACTTCGTTTCAGGTAAGGGGAGTCACTTTTAAGTTCAAAGGAACTGCATCATTCACAAAGCTCACACGTTTCTCATCTTAAATGACAAGCATTGTATGTTAGAGGACCAGTGCCTTGTATCAGTTTCAGAAGCAGAGTTGGACTAGATATGGTCCATATGTGTAGGAAACACCGTTCTTTTGTTCTCAGGACACTCACGTTTCCTGCTCTCTTAGAGACTTTAGAAAGCAAGAGCATGCTTCTCGCTCTAAAGCAGAGTGTGATCCATGGATGAGAACTATGCTGTGTGTTTCCCTTCAGAAATGCAGTTAAATCCCAGGGTCTGTGTCTTCCTACAAGCAAGACTTCGTTTCAGGTAAGGGCAGTCACTTTTCAGCTCAAAAGAACTACATCGTTCACAGAGCTCACACGTTTCTCATCTTAACAGACAAGCATTGGATGTTAGAGGACCAGTGCTTTCTATCAGGTTCAGAAGCAAAGTTGGACTAGATATGGTCCGTATGTTTAGGAAACACCGTTCTTTTGTTCTCAGCACACTCACGTTTCCTTCTATCTTAGACACTCTAGAAAGCAAGAGCGTGCTTCTTGTTCTAAAGCAGAGTGTGGTCAATTGATGAATACACTGCTGTGTGTTTTACTTCAGAAATGGACTTAAATCCCAGGCTCTGTGTCTTACTACAAGCAAGACTTCCTTTCAGGAAAGGGGAGTCACTTTACAGTTCAAAGGAACTGCATCATTCACAAAGCTCACACGTTTCTCATCTTAACAGACAATCATTGGATGTTAGAGGACCAGTGCTTTGTATCAGTTTCAGAAGTAGATTTGGACAACATATGGTCCGTATGTGTAGGAAACACCGTTCTTTTGTTCTGGGCACACTCTGATTTCATGCTGTCTTAGAGATTCTAGAAAGCAAGTGCGTGCTTCTCGCTCTAAATCAGAGTGTGGTCCATGGATGAGAACTATACTGTGTGTTTCCCTTCAGAAATGGAGTTAATATCCCATGCTCTGAGTCTCCCTACTAGCAAGACTTCCTTTAAGGTAAGGGCAGTCACTTTTCTGCTCAAAGTAACTACATCGTTCACGAAGCTCACACGTTTCTCATCTTAACTGACAAGCATTGGATATTAGAGGACCAGTGCACTGTATCAGTTTCAGAAGAAGATTTGGACTACATATAGTAAGTATGTGTAGGAAACACCGTTCTTTTGTTCTGGGCACACTCAGATTTCCTTCTGTATTAGAAATTCTAGAAAGCAAGACGGTGCTTCTTGCTCTAAAGCAGAGTGTGATCCATGGATGAGAACTATACTGTGTGTTTCCCTTCAGAAATGGAGTTAAATCCCAGGCTCTGAGTCTTCCTACAAGCAAGACTTCAATTCAGGTAAGGGCAGTCACTTTTCTGCTCAAACGAACTACATCGTTCACTGAGCTCACATGTTTCTCATCTTAACAGACAAGCATTGGATGTTAGAGGACCAGTGCTTTGTATCAGTTTCAGAAGCAGAGTTGGACTATATAATGTCCGTATGTGTAGGAAACACCGACCTTTTGTTCTCAGCACACTCACGTTTCCTTCTGTCTTAGAGACTCTAGAAAGCAAGAGCGTGCTTCTTGTTCTAAAGCAGAGTGTGATCAAGGGATGAGAACTATGCTGTATGTTTCCCTTCAGAAATGGAGTTAAATCCCAGGCTCTGTGTCTTCCTACAGGCAAGACTTCATTTCAGGTTAGGGCAGTCACTTTTCAGCTCAAACGAACTACATCGTTCACTGAGCTCACACGTTTCTCATCTTAACAGACAAGCATTGGATGTTAGAGGACCAGTGCTTTGTATCAGTTTCAGAAGCAGAGTTGGACTATATAATGTCCGTATGTGTAGGAAACACCGACCTTTTGTTCTCACCACACTCACGTTTCCTTCTGTCTTAGAGACTCTAGAAAGCAAGAGCGTGCTTCTTGTTCTAAAGCAGAGTGTGATCAATGGATGATTACCCTGCTGTTTGTTTTACTTCAGAAATGGACTTAAATCCCAGGCTCTGTGTCTTACTACAAGCAAGACTTCGTTTCAGGTAAGGGCAGTCACTTTTCAGTTTAAAGGAACTGCATCATTCACAAAGCTCACACGTTTCTCATCTTAACTGACAAGCATTGTACGTTAGAGGACCAGTGCTTTGTATCAGTTTCAGAAGCAGAGTTGGACTAGATATGGTCCATATGTGTAGGAAACACCGTCCTTTTGTTCTCAGCACACTCACGTTTCCTGCTTTCTTAGAGACTCTGGAAAGCAAGAGCGTGCTTCTTGTTCTAAAGCAGAGTGTGATCAGTGGATGATTACACTGCTGTGTGTTTTACTTCAGAAAAGGAGTTAAATCCCAGGGTCTGTGTCTTCCTACAAGCAAGACTTCGTTTCAGGTAAGGGGAGTCACTTTTAAGTTCAAAGGAACTGCATCATTCACAAAGCTCACACGTTTCTCATCTTAACTGACAAGCATTGTACGTTAGAGGACCAGTGCTTTGTATCAGTTTCAGAAGCAGAGTTGGACTAGATATGGTCCATATGTGTAGGAAACACCGTCCTTTTGTTCTCAGCACACTCATGTTTCCTGCTTTCTTAGAGACTCTAGAAAGCAAGAGCGTGCTTCTTGTTCTAAAGCAGAGTGTGATCAGTGGATGATTACACTGCTGTGTGTTTTACTTCAGAAAAGGAGTTAAATCCCAGGGTCTGTGTCTTCCTACAAGCAAGACTTCGTTTCAGGTAAGGGGAGTCACTTTTAAGTTCAAAGGAACTGCATCATTCACAAAGCTCACACGTTTCTCATCTTAAATGACAAGCATTGTATGTTAGAGGACCAGTGCCTTGTATCAGTTTCAGAAGCAGAGTTGGACTAGATATGGTCCATATGTGTAGGAAACACCGTTCTTTTGTTCTCAGGACACTCACGTTTCCTGCTCTCTTAGAGACTTTAGAAAGCAAGAGCATGCTTCTCGCTCTAAAGCAGAGTGTGATCCATGGATGAGAACTATGCTGTGTGTTTCCCTTCAGAAATGCAGTTAAATCCCAGGGTCTGTGTCTTCCTACAAGCAAGACTTCGTTTCAGGTAAGGGCAGTCACTTTTCAGCTCAAAAGAACTACATCGTTCACAGAGCTCACACGTTTCTCATCTTAACAGACAAGCATTGGATGTTAGAGGACCAGTGCTTTCTATCAGGTTCAGAAGCAGAGTTGGACTAGATATGGTCCGTATGTTTAGGAAACACCGTTCTTTTGTTCTCAGCACACTCACGTTTCCTTCTATCTTAGACACTCTAGAAAGCAAGAGCGTGCTTCTTGTTCTAAAGCAGAGTGTGGTCAATTGATGAATACACTGCTGTGTGTTTTACTTCAGAAATGGACTTAAATCCCAGGCTCTGTGTCTTACTACAAGCAAGACTTCCTTTCAGGAAAGGGGAGTCACTTTACAGTTCAAAGGAACTGCATCATTCACAAAGCTCACACGTTTCTCATCTTAACAGACAATCATTGGATGTTAGAGGACCAGTGCTTTGTATCAGTTTCAGAAGTAGATTTGGACAACATATGGTCCGTATGTGTAGGAAACACCGTTCTTTTGTTCTGGGCACACTCTGATTTCATGCTGTCTTAGAGATTCTAGAAAGCAAGTGCGTGCTTCTCGCTCTAAATCAGAGTGTGGTCCATGGATGAGAACTATACTGTGTGTTTCCCTTCAGAAATGGAGTTAATATCCCATGCTCTGAGTCTCCCTACTAGCAAGACTTCCTTTAAGGTAAGGGCAGTCACTTTTCTGCTCAAAGTAACTACATCGTTCACGAAGCTCACACGTTTCTCATCTTAACTGACAAGCATTGGATATTAGAGGACCAGTGCACTGTATCAGTTTCAGAAGAAGATTTGGACTACATATAGTCAGTATGTGTAGGAAACACCGTTCTTTTGTTCTGGGCACACTCAGATTTCCTTCTGTATTAGAAATTCTAGAAAGCAAGACGGTGCTTCTTGCTCTAAAGCAGAGTGTGATCCATGGATGAGAACTATACTGTGTGTTTCCCTTCAGAAATGGAGTTAAATCCCAGGCTCTGAGTCTTCCTACAAGCAAGACTTCAATTCAGGTAAGGGCAGTCACTTTTCTGCTCAAACGAACTACATCGTTCACTGAGCTCACATGTTTCTCATCTTAACAGACAAGCATTGGATGTTAGAGGACCAGTGCTTTGTATCAGTTTCAGAAGCAGAGTTGGACTATATAATGTCCGTATGTGTAGGAAACACCGACCTTTTGTTCTCAGCACACTCACGTTTCCTTCTGTCTTAGAGACTCTAGAAAGCAAGAGCGTGCTTCTTGTTCTAAAGCAGAGTGTGATCAAGGGATGATTACACTGCTGTGTGTTTTACTTCAGAAATGGACTTAAATCACAGGCTCTGTGTCTTACTACAAGCAAGACTTCGTTTCAGGTAAGGGTAGTCACTTTTCAGCTCAAACGAACTACATCGTTCACGAAGCTCACACGTTTCTCATCTTAACAGACAAGCATTGGATTTTAGAGGACCAGTGCTTTGTATCCGTTTCAGAAGCAGAGTTGGACTATATAATGTCCACATGTGTAGGAAACAACGTTCTTTTGTTCTCAGCACACTCACATTTCCTGTTGTCTTAGAGACTTTAGAAAGCAAGAGCGTGTTTCTCGCTCTAAAGCAGAGTGTGATCCATGGATGAGAACTATGCTGTGTGTTTCCCGTCAGAAAAGGAGTTAAATCCCAGGGTCTGTGTTTTCCTTCAAGCAAGACTTCGTTTCAGGTAAGGGCAGTCACTTTTCAGCTCAAAAGAACTACATCGTTCACAGAGCTCACACGTTTCTCATCTTAACAGACAAGCATTGGATGTTAGAGGACCAGTGCTTTGTATCAGTTTCAGAAGCAGAGTTGGACTAGATATGGTCCGTATGTTTAGGAAACACCGTTCTTTTGTTCTCAGCACACTCACGTTTCCTGCTATCTTAGACACTCTAGAAAGCAAGAGCGTGCTTCTTGTTCTAAAGCAGAGTGTGATCAATTGATGAATACCCTGCTGTGTGTTTTACTTCAGAAATGGACTTAAATCCCAGGCTCTGTGTCTTCCTACAAGCAAGACTTCGATTCAGGTAAGGGCAGTCACTTTTCAGTTCAAAGGAACTGCATCATTCACAAAGCTCACACGTTTCTCATCTTAACTGACAAGCATTGTACGTTAGAGGACCAGTGCTTTGTATCAGTTTCAGAAGCAGAGTTGGACTATATAATGTCCGTATGTGTAGGAAACACCGTTCTTTTGTTCTCAGCACACTCACGTTTCCTGCTGTCTTAGAGACTCTAGAAAGCAAGAGCGTGCTTCTTGTTCTAAAGCAGAGTGTGATCAATGGATGATTACACTGCTGTGTGTTTTACTTCAGAAATGGAGTTAAATCCCAGGCTCTGAGTCTTCCTACAAGCAAGACTTCGTTTCAGGTATGGGCAGTCACTTTTCAGCTCAAACGAACTACATCGTTCACGAAGCTCACACGTTTCTCATCTTAACAGACAAGCATTGGATTTTAGAGGACCAGTGCTTTGTATCAGTTTCAGAAGCAGAGTTGGACTATATAATGTCCGTATGTGTAGGAAACACCGTTCTTTTGTTCTCAGCACACTCACGTTTCCTGCTGTCTTAGAGACTCTAGAATGCAAGAGCGTGCTTCTTGTTCTAAAGCAGAGTGTGATCAATGGATGATTACACTGCTGTGTGTTTTACTTCAGAAATGGAGTTAAATCCCAGGCTCTGAGTCTTCCTACAAGCAAGACTTCAATTCAGGTAAGGGCAGTCACTTTTCTGCTCAAACGAACTACATCGTTCATGAAGCTCACACGTTTCCCATCTTAACTGACAAGCATTGGATGTTAGAGGGTCAGTGCTTTGTATCAGTTTCAGAAGTAGATTTGGACAACATATGGTCCGTATGTGTAGGAAACACCGTACTTTTGTTCTGGGCACACTCTGATTTCATGCTGTCTTAGAGACTCTAGAAAGCAAGAGCGTGCTTCTCGCTCTAAATCAGAGTGTGGTCCATGGATGAGAACTATACTGTGTGTTTCCCTTCAGAAATGGAGTTAAATCCCATGCTCTGAGTCTCCCTACAAGCAAGACTTCCTTTAAGGTAAGGGCAGTCACTTTTCTGCTCAAAGTAACTACATCATTCACGAAGCTCACACGTTTCTCATCTTAACTGACAAGCATTGGATATTAGAGGACCAGTGCACTGTATCAGTTTCAGAAGAAGATTTGGACTACATATAGTCAGTATGTGTAGGAAACACCGTTCTTTTGTTCTGGGCACACTCAGATTTCCTTCTGTATTAGAAATTCTAGAAAGCAAGACGGTGCTTCTTGCTCTAAAGCAGAGTGTTATCCATGGATGAGAACTATGCTGTATGTTTTCCTTCAGAAATGGAGTTAAATCCCAGGCTCTGTGTCTTCCTACAGGCAAGACTTCGTTTCAGGTAAGGGCAGTCACTTTTCAGCTCAAACGAACTACATCGTTCACGAAGCTCACACGTTTCTCATCTTAACAGACAAGCATTGCATGTTAGAGGACCAGTGCTTTGTATCAGTTTCAGAAGCAGAGTTGGACTAGATATGGTACGTATGTGTAGGAAACACCGTCCTTTTGTTCTCAGCACACTCACGTTTCCTTTGGTCTTAGAGACTCTAGAAAGCAAGAGCGTGCTTCTTGTTCTAAAGCAGAGTGTGATCAATGGATGATTACACTGCTGTGTGTTTTACTTCAGAAATGGACTTAAATCCCAGGCTCTGTGTCTTACTACAAGCAAGACTTCCTTTCAGGTAAGGTTAGTCACTTTACAGTTCAAAGGAACTGCATCATTCACAAAGCTCACACGTTTCTCATCTTAACAGACAAGCATTGGATGTTAGAGGACCAGTGCTTTGTATCAGTTTCAGAAGCAGAGTTGGACTATATAATGTCCGTATGTGTAGGAAACACCGACCTTTTGTTCTCAGCACACTCACGTTTCCTTCTGTCTTAGAGACTGTAGAAAGCAAGAGCGTGCTTCTTGTTCTAAAGCAGAGTGTGATCAAGGGATGATTACACTGCTGTGTGTTTTACTTCAGAAATGGACTTAAATCCCAGGCTCTGTGTCTTACTACAAGCAAGACTTCGTTTCAGGTAAGGGGAGTCACTTTTAAGTTCAAACGAACTACATCTTTCACGAAGCTCACATGTTTCTCATCTTAACTGACAAGCATTGGATGTTTGAGGACCAGTGCATTCTATCAGTTTCAGATGAAGATTTGGACTACATATAGTCCGTATGTGTAGGAAACGCCGTTATTTTGTTCTGGGCACACTCAGATTTCCTGCTGTATTAGAGATTCTAGAAAGCAAGAGTGTGCTTCTCGCTCTAAAGCGGAGTGTGATCCACGGATGAGAACTATGCTGTGTGTTTCTCTTCAGAAATGGAGTTAAATCCCAGGGTCTGAGTCTTCCTACAAGCAAGACTTCGTTTCAGCTACGGGCAGTCACTTTTCTGCTCAAACGAACTACATCGTTCACGAAGCTCACACGTTACTCATCTTAACTGACAAGCATTGGATGTTAGAGGACCAGTGCTTTGTATCAGTTTCAGAAGAAGGTTTGGACTAAATATGGTCTGTATGTGTAGGAAACACCGTTCTTTTGTTCTGGGCACACTCTGATTTCCTGCTGTCTTAGAGACTCTAGAAAGCAAGAGCGTGCTTCTCGCTCTAAATCAGAGTGTGGTCCATGGATGAGAACTATACTGTGTGTTTCCCTTCAGAAATGGAGTTAAATCCCATGCTCTGAGTCTCCCTACAAGCAAGACTTCGTTTCAGGTAAGGGGAGTCACTTTTAAGTTCACAGGAACTGCATCATTCACAAAGCTCACACGTTTCTCATCTTAAATGACAAGCATTGTATGTTAGAGGTCCAGTGCCTTGTATCAGTTTCAGAACCAGAGTTGGACTATATCATGTCCGTATGTGTAGGAAACACCGTTCTTTTGTTCTCAGCACACTCACGTTTCCTGCTGTCTTAGAGACTCTAGAAAGCAAGAGCGTGCTTCTTGTTCTAAAGCAGAGTGTGATCAATGGATGATTACACTGCTGTGTGTTTTACATCAGAAATGGACTTAAATCCCAGGCTCTGTGTCTTACTACAAGCAAGACTTCGTTTCAGGTAAGGGGAGTTACTTTTAAGTTCAAAGGAACTGCATCATTCACAAAGCTCACACGTTTCTCATCTTAAATGACAAGCATTGTATGTTAGAGGACCAGTGCCTTGTATCAGTTTCAGAAGCAGAGTTGGACTAGATATGGTCCATATGTGTAGGAAACACCGTTCTTTTGTTCTCAGCACACTCACGTTTCCTGTTGTCTTAGAGACTTTAGAAAGCAAGAGCGTGTTTCTCGCTCTAAAGCAGAGTGTGATCCATGGATGAGAACTATGCTGTGTGTTTCCCTTCAGAAAAGGAGTTAAATCCCAGGGTCTGTGTCTTCCTTCAAGCAAGACTTCGTTTCAGGTAAGGGCAGTCACTTTTCAGCTCAAAAGAACTACATCGTTCACAGAGCTCACACGTTTCTCATCTTAACAGACAAGCATTGGATGTTAGAGGACCAGTGCTTTGTATCAGTTTCAGAAGCAGAGTTGGACTAGATATGGTCCGTATATTTAGGAAACACCGTTCTTTTGTTCTCAGCACACTCACGTTTCCTGCTATCTTAGACACTCTAGAAAGCAAGAGCGTGCTTCTTGTTCTAAAGCAGAGTGTGATCAATGGATGATTACACTGCTGTGTGTTTTAGTTCAGAAATGGAGTTAAATCCCAGGCTCTGAGTCTTCCTACAAGCAAGACTTCGTTTCAGGTAAGGGCAGTCACTTTTCAGCTCAAACGAACTACATCGTTCACGAAGCTCACAAGTTTCTCATCTTAACAGACAAGCATTGGATTTTAGAGGACCAGTGCTTTGTATCAGTTTCAGAAGCAGAGTTGGACAATATAATGTCCGTATGTGTAGGAAACACCGTTCTTTTGTTCTCAGCACACTCACGTTTCCTGCTGTCTTAGAGACTCTAGAACGCAAGAGCGTGCTTCTTGTTCTAAAGCAGAGTGTGATCAATGGATGATTACACTGCTGTGTGTTTTACTTCAGAAATGGAGTTAAATCCCAGGCTCTGAGTCTTCCTACAAGCAAGACTTCATTTCAGGTAAGGGCAGTCACTTTTCTGCTCAAACGAACTACATCGTTCATGAAGCTCACACGTTTCCCATCTTAACTGACAAGCATTGGATGTTAGAGGGTCAGTGCTTTGTATCAGTTTCAGAAGTAGATTTGGACAACATATGGTCTGTATGTGTAGGAAACACCGTACTTTTGTTCTGGGCACACTCTGATTTCATGCTGTCTTAGAGACTCTAGAAAGCAAGAGCGTGCTTCTCGCTCTAAATCAGAGTGTGGTCCATGGATGAGAACTATACTGTGTGTTTCCCTTCAGAAATGGAGTTAAATCCCATGCTCTGAGTCTCCCTACAAGCAAGACTTCCTTTAAGGTAAGGGCAGTCACTTTTCTGCTCAAAGTAACTACATCGTTCACGAAGCTCACACGTTTCTCATCTTAACTGACAAGCATTGGATATTAGAGGACCAGTGCACTGTATCAGTTTCAGAAGAAGATTTGGACTACATATAGTCAGTATGTGTAGGAAACACCGTTCTTTTGTTCTGGGCACACTCAGATTTCCTTCTGTATTAGAAATTCTAGAAAGCAAGACGGTGCTTCTTGCTCTAAAGCAGAGTGTTATCCATGGATGAGACCTATGCTGTATGTTTTCCTTCAGAAATGGAGTTAAATCCCAGGCTCTGTGTCTTCCTACAGGCAAGACTTCGTTTCAGGTAAGGGCAGTCACTTTTCAGCTCAAACGAACTACATCGTTCACTGAGCTCACACGTTTCTCATCTTAACAGACAAGCATTGCATGTTAGAGGACCAGTGCTTTGTATCAGTTTCAGAAGCAGAGTTGGACTAGATATGGTCCGTATGTGTAGGAAACACCGTCCTTTTGTTCTCAGCACACTCACGTTTCCTTTGTTCTTAGAGACTCTAGAAAGCAAGAGCGTGCTTCTTGTTCTAAAGCAGAGTGTGATCAATGGATGATTACACTGCTGTGTGTTTTACTTCAGAAATGGACTAAAATCCCAGGCTCTGTGTCTTACTACAAGCAAGACTTCCTTTCAGGTAAGGGGAGTCACTTTACAGTTCAAAGGAACTGCATCATTCACAAAGCTCACACGTTTCTCATCTTAACAGACAAGCATTGGATGTTAGAGGACCAGTGCTTTGTATCAGTTTCAGAAGCAGAGTTGGACTATATAATGTCCGTATGTCTAGGAAACACCGACCTTTTGTTCTCAGCACACTCACGTTTCCTTCTGTCTTAGAGACTCTAGAAAGCAAGAGCGTGCTTCTTGTTCTAAAGCAGAGTGTGATCAAGGGATGATTACACTGCTGTGTGTTTTACTTCAGAAATGGACTTAAATCCCAGGCTCTGTGTCTTACTACAAGCAAGACTTCGTTTCAGGTAAGGGGAGTCACTTTTAAGTTCAAAGGAACTGCATCATTCACAAAGCTCACACGTTTCTCATCTTAAATGACAAGCATTGTATGTTAGAGGACCAGTGCCTTGTATCAGTTTCAGAAGCAGAGTTGGACTAGATATGGTCCATATGTGTAGGAAACACCGTTCTTTTGTTCTCAGCACACTCACGTTTCCTGCTGTCTTAGAGACTTAGAAAGCAAGAGCGTGCTTCTCGCTCTAAAGCAGAGTGTGATCCATGGATGAGAACTATGCTGTGTGTTTCCCTTCAGAAAAGGAGTTAAATCCCAGGGTCTGTGTCTTCCTACAAGCAAGACTTCGTTTCAGGTAAGGGCAGTCACTTTTCAGCTCAAAAGAACTACATCGTTCACAGAGCTCACACGTTTCTCATCTTAACAGACAAGCATTGGATGTTAGAGGACCAGTGCTTTGTATCAGTTTCAGAAGCAGAGTTGGACTATATAATGTCCGTATGTGTAGGAAACACCGTTCTTTGTTCTCAGCACACTCACGTTTCTTGCTGTCTTAGAGACTCTAGAATGCAAGTGCGTGCTTCTTGTTCTAAAGCAGAGTGTGATCAATTGATGATTACACTGCTGTGTGTTTTACTTCAGAAATGGAGTTAAATCCCAGGGTCTGTGTCTTCCTACAAGCAAGACTTCGTTTCAGGTAAGGGCAGTCACTTTTCAGCTCAAACGAACTACATCGTTCACGAAGCTCACACGTTTCTCATCTTAACAGACAAGCATTGGATTTTAGAGGACCAGTGCTTTGTATCAGTTTCAGAAGCAGAGTTGGACTATATAATGTCCGTATGTGTAGGAAACACCGTTCTTTTGTTCTCAGCACACTCACGTTTCCTGCTGTCTTAGAGACTCTAGAAAGCAAGAGCGTGCTTCTTGTTCTAAAGCAGAGTGTGATCAATTGATGATTACACTGCTGTGTGTTTTACTTCAGAAATGGAGTTAAATCCCAGGGTCTGTGTCTTCCTACAAGCAAGACTTCGTTTCAGGTAAGGGCAGTCACTTTTCAGCTCAAACGAACTACATCATTCACGGAGATCACACATTTCTCACCTTAACAGACAAGCATTGGATGTTAGAGGACCAGTGCTTTGTATCAGTTTCAGAAGCAGAGTTGGAGTAGATATGGTCTGTATGTTTAGGAAACACCGTTGTTTTGTTCTCAGCAAACTCACGTTTCCTGCTGTCTTAGAGACTGTAGAAAGCAAGATCGTGCTTCTTGTTCTAAAGCAGAGTGTGATCAATGGATGAGAACACTGCTGTGTGTTTCACTTCAGAAATGGAGTTAAATCCCAGGCTCTGAGTCTTCCTACAAGCAAGACTTCATTTCAGGTAAGGGCAGTCAGTTTTCTGCTCAAACGAACTACATCTTTCACGAAGCTCACATGTTTCTCATCTTAACTGACAAGCATTGGATGTTTGAGGACCAGTGCATTCTATCAGTTTCAGATGAAGATTTGGACTACATATAGTCCGTATGTGTAGGAAACGCCGTTATTTTGTTCTGGGCACACTCAGATTTCCTGCTGTATATGAGATTCTAGAAAGCAAGAGTGTGCTTCTCGCTCTAAATCAGAGTGTGGTCCATGGATGAGAACTATACTGTGTGTTTCCCTTCAGAAATGGAGTTAAATCCCATGCTCTGAGTCTCCCTACAAGCAAGACTTCGTTTCAGGTAAGGGGAGTCACTTTTAAGTTCACAGGAAATGCATCATTCACAAAGCTCACACGTTTCTCATCTTAAATGACAAGCATTGTATGTTGGAGGTCCAGTGCCTTGTATCATTTTCAGAAGCAGAGTTGGACTATATAATGTCCGTATGTGTAGGAAACACCGTTCTTTTGTTCTCAGCACACTCACGTTTCCTGCTGTCTTAGAGACTCTAGAAAGCAAGAGCGTGCTTCTTGTTCTAAAGCAGAGTGTGATCAATGGATGATTACACTGCTGTGTGTTTTACTTCAGAAATGGACTTAAATCCCAGGCTCTGTGTCTTACTACAAGCAAGACTTCGTTTCAGGTAAGGGGAGTCACTTTTAAGTTCAAAGGAACTGCATCATTCACAAAGCTCACACGTTTCTCATCTTAAATGACAAGCATTGTATGTTAGAGGACCAGTGCCTTGTATCAGTTTCAGAAGCAGAGTTGGACTAGATATGGTCCATATGTGTAGGAAACACCATTCTTTTGTTCTCAGCGCACTCACGTTTCCTGCTGTCTTAGAGACTTTATAAAGCAAGAGCGTGCTTCTCGCTCTAAAGCAGAGTGTGATCCATGGATAAGAACTATGCTGTGTGTTTCCCCTCGGAAAAGGAGTTAAATCCCAGGGTCTGTGTCTTCCTACAAGCAAGACTACGTTTCAGGTAAGGGCAGTCACTTTTCAGCTCAAAAGAACTACATCGTTCACAGAGCTCACACGTTTCTCATCTTAACAGACAAGCATTGGATGTTAGAGGACCAGTGCTTTGTATCAGTTTCAGAAGCAGAGTTGGACTATATAATGTCCGTATGTCTAGGAAACACCGACCTTTTGTTCTCAGCACACTCACGTTTCCTTCTGTCTTAGAGACTCTAGAAAGCAAGAGCGTGCTTCTTGTTCTAAAGCAGAGTGTGATCAAGGGATGATTACACTGCTGTGTGTTTTACTTCAGAAATGGACTTAAATCCCAGGCTCTGTGTCTTACTACAAGCAAGACTTCGTTTCAGGTAAGGGGAGTCACTTTTCAGTTCAAAGGAACTGCATCATTCACAAAGCTCACACGTTTCTCATCTTAAATGACAAGCATTGTATGTTAGAGGACCAGTGCATTGTATCAGTACCAGAAGCAGAGTTGGACTAGATATGGTCCATATGTGTAGGGAACACCGTTCTTTTGTTCTCAGCACACTCACGTTTCCTGCTGTCTTAGAGACTTTAGATAACAAGAGCGTGCTTCTCACTCTAAAGCAGAGTGTGATCCATGGATGAGAACTATGCTGTGTGTTTCCCTTCAGAAAAGGAGTTAAATCCCAGGTCTGTGTCTTCCTACAAGCAAGACTTCGTTTCAGGTAAGGGCAGTCACTTTTCAGCTCAAAAGAACTACATCGTTCACAGAGCTCACACGTTTCTCATCTTAACAGACAAGCATTGGATGTTAGAGGACCAGTGCTTTGTATCAGTTTCAGAAGCAGAGTTGGACTATATAATGTCCGTATGTGTAGGAAACACCGTTCTTTTGTTCTCAGCACACTCACGTTTCCTGCTGTCTTAGAGACTCTAGAAAGCAAGAGCGTGCTTCTTGTTCTAAAGCAGAGTGTGATCAATGGATGATTACACTGCTGTGTGTTTTAGTTCAGAAATGGAGTTAAATCCCAGGCTCTGAGTCTTCCTACAAGCAAGACTTCGTTTCAGGTAAGGGCAGTCACTTTTCAGCTCAAACGAACTACATCGTTCACGAAGCTCACACGTTTCTCATCTTAACAGACAAGCATTGGATTTTAGAGGACCAGTGCTTTGTATCAGTTTCAGAAGCAGAGTTGGACTATATAATGTCCGTATGTGTAGGAAACACCGTTCTTTTGTTCTCAGCACACTCACATTTCCTGCTGTCTTAGAGACTCTAGAAAGCAAGAGCGTGCTTCTTGTTCTAAAGCAGAGTGTGATCTATGGATGATTACACTGCTGTGTGTTTTACTTCAGAAATGGACTTAAATCCCAGGCTCTGTGTCTTACTACAAGCAAGACTTCGTTTCAGGTAAGGGGAGTCACTTTTAAGTTCAAAGGAACTGCATCATTCACAAAGCTCACACGTTTCTCATCTTAAATGACAAGCATTGTATGTTAGAGGACCAGTGCCTTGTATCAGTTTCAGAAGCAGAGTTGGACTAGATATGGTCCATATGTGTAGGAAACACCGTTCTTTTGTTCTCCACACACTCACGTTTCCTGCTTTCTTAGAGACTTTAGTAAGCAAGAGCGTGCTTCTTGCTCTAGAGCAGAGTGTGATCCATGGATGAGAACTATGCTGTGTGTTTCCCTTCAGAAAAGGAGTTAAATCCCAGGGTCTGTGTCTTCCTACAAGCAAGACTTCGTTTCAGGTAAGGGCAGTCACTTTTCAGCTCAAAAGAACTACATCGTTCACAGAGCTCACACGTTTCTCATCTTAACAGACAAGCATTGGATGTTAGAGGACCAGTGCTTTGTATCAGTTTCAGAAGCAGAGTTGGAGTAGATATGGTCTGTATGTTTAGGAAACACCGTTCTTTTGTTCTCAGCACACTCATGTTTCCTGCTATCTTAGACACTCTAGAAAGCAAGAGCGTGCTTCTTGTTCTAAAGCAGAGTGTGATCAATTGATGATTACACTGCTGTGTGTTTTACTTCAGAAATGGACTTAAATCCCAGGCTCTGTGTCTTACTACAAGCAAGACTTCGTTTCAGGTAAGGGCAGTCACTTTTCAGTTCAAAGGAACTGCATTATTCACAAAGCTCACACGTTTCTCATCTTAACTGACAAGCATTGTACGTTAGAGGACCAGTGCTTTGTATCAGTTTCAGAAGCAGAGTTGGAGTAGATATGGTCCATATGTGTAGGAAACACCGTTCTTTTGTTCTCAGCACACTCACGTTTCCTGCTGTCTTAGAGACTTTAGAAAGCAAGAGCGTGCTTCTCGCTCTAAAGCAGAGTGTGATCCATGGATGAGAACTATGCTGTGTGTTTCCCTTCAGAAAAGGAGTTAAATCCCAGGGTCTGTGTCTTCCTACAAGCAAGACTTCATTTCAGGTAAGGGCAGTCACTTTTCAGCTCAAACGAACTACATCATTCACGGTGATCACACATTTCTCACCTTAACAGACAAGCATTGGATGTTAGAGGACCAGTGCTTTGTATCAGTTTCAGAAGCAGAGTTGGAGTAGATATGGTCTGTATGTTTAGGAAACACCGTTGTTTTGTTCTCAGCAAACTCACGTTTCCTGCTGTCTTAGAGACTGTAGAAAGCAAGATCGTGCTTCTTGTTATAAAGCAGAGTGTGATCAATGGATGAGAACACTGCTGTGTGTTTCACTTCAGAAATGGTGTTAAATCCCAGGCTCTGAGTCTTCCTACAAGCAAGACTTCATTTCAGGTAAGGGCAGTCAGTTTTCTGCTCAAATGAACTACATCTTTCACCAAGCTCACATGTTTCTCATCTTAACTGACAAGCATTGGATGTTTGAGGACCAGTGCATTCTATCAGTTTCAGATGATGATTTGGACTACATATAGTCCGTATGTGTAGGAAACGCCGTTATTTTGTTCTGGGCACACTCAGATTTCCTGCTGTATTAGAGATTCTAGAAAGCAAGAGCGTGCTTCTCGCTCTAAAGCGCAGTGTGTTCCACGGATGAGAACTATGCTGTGTGTTTCTCTTCAGAAATGGAGTTAAATCCCAGGGTCTGAGTCTTCCTACAAGCAAGACTTCGTTTCAGCTACGGGCAGTCACTTTTCTTCTCAAACGAACTACATCGTTCACGAAGCTCACACGTTACTCATCTTAACTGAGAAGCATTGGATGTTAGAGGACCAGTGCTTTGTATCAGTTTCAGAAGAAGGTTTGGACTAGATATGGTCCGTATGTGTAGGAAACACCGTTCTTTTGTTCTGGGCACACTCTGATTTCCTGCTGTCTTAGAGACTCTAGAAAGCAAGAGCGTGCTTCTCGCTCTAAATCAGAGTGTGGTCCATGGATGAGAACTATACTGTGTGTTTCCCTTCAGAAATGGAGTTAAATCCCATGCTCTGAGTCTCCCTACAAGCAAGACTTCGTTTCAGGTAAGGGGAGTCACTTTTAAGTTCACAGGAACTGCATCATTCACAAAGCTCACACGTTTCTCATCTTAAATGACAAGCATTGTATGTTAGAGGTCCAGTGCCTTGTATCAGTTTCAGAAGCAGAGTTGGACTATATCATGTCCGTATGTGTAGGAAACACCGTTCTTTTGTTCTCAGCACACTCACGTTTCCTGCTGTCTTAGAGACTCTAGAAAGCAAGAGCGTGCTTCTTGTTCTAAAGCAGAGTGTGATCAATGGATGATTACACTGCTGTGTGTTTTACTTCAGAAATGGACTTAAATCCCAGGCTCTGTGTCTTACTACAAGCAAGACTTCGTTTCAGGTAAGGGGAGTCACTTTTAAGTTCAAAGGAACTGCATCATTCACAAAGCTCACACGTTTCTCATCTTAAATGACAAGCATTGTATGTTAGAGGACCAGTGCCTTGTATCAGTTTCAGAAGCAGAGTTGGACTAGATATGGTCCATATGTGTAGGAAACACCGTTCTTTTGTTCTCAGCACACTCATGTTTCCTGCTGTCTTAGAGACTTTAGAAAGCAAGAGCGTGCTTCTCGCTCTAAAGCAGAGTGTGATCCATGGATGAGAACTATGCTGTGTGTTTCCCTTCAGAAAAGGAGTTAAATCCCAGGGTCTGTGTCTTCCTACAAGCAAGACTTCGTTTCAGGTAAGGGCAGTCACTTTTCAGGTCAAAAGAACTACATCGTTCACAGAGCTCACACGTTTCTCATCTTAACAGACAAGCATTGGATGTTAGAGGACCAGTGCTTTGTATCAGTTACAGAAGCAGAGTTGGACTAGATATGGTCCGTGTGTTTAGGAAACACCGTTCTTTTGTTCTCAGCACACTCACGTTTCCTGCTATCTTAGACACTCTAGAAAGCAAGAGCGTGCTTCTTGTTCTAAAGCAGAGTGTGATCAATTGATGATTACACTGCTATGTGTTTTACTTCAGAAATGGACTTAAATCCCAGGCTCTGTGTCTTACTACAAGCAAGACTTCGTTTCAGGTAAGGGCAGTCACTTTTCAGTTCAAAGGAACTGCATCATTCACAAAGCTCACACGTTTCTCATCTTAACTGACAAGCATAGTACGTTAGAGGACCAGTGCTTTGTATCATTTTCAGAAGCAGAGTTGGAGTAGATATGGTCCATATGTGTAGGAAACACCGTTCTTTTGTTCTCAGCACACTCACGTTTCCTGCTGTCTTAGAGACTTTAGAAAGCAAGAGCGTGCTTCTCGCTCTAAAGCAGAGTGTGATCCATGGGTGAGAACTATGCTGTGTGTTTCCCTTCAGAAAAGGAGTTAAATCCCAGGGTCTGTGTCTTCCTACATGCAAGACTTCGTTTCAGGTAAGGGCAGTCACTTTTCTGCTCAATCGAACTACATCGTTCACTGAGCTCACACGTTTCTCGTCTTAACAGACAAGCATTGGATTTTAGAGGACCAGTGCTTTGTATCAGTTTCAGAAGCAGAGTTGGACTATATAATGTCCGTATGTGTAGGAAACACCGTTCTTTTGTTCTCAGCACACTCACGTTTCCTGCTGTCTTAGAGACTCTAGAAAGCAAGACCGTGCTTCTTGTTCTAAAGCAGAGTGTGATCAATGGATGATTACACTGCTGTGTGTTTTAGTTCAGAAATGGAGTTAAATCCCAGGCTCTGAGTCTTCCTACAAGCAAGACTTCGTTTCAGGTAAGGGCAGTCACTTTTCAGCTCAAACGAACTACATCGTTCACGAAGCTCACACGTTTCTCATCTTAACAGACAAGCATTGGATTTTAGAGGACCAGTGCTTTGTATCAGTTTCAGAAGCAGAGTTGGACTATATAATGTCCGTATGTGTAGGAAACACCGTTCTTTTGTTCTCAGCACACTCACGTTTCCTGCTGTCTTAGAGACTCTAGAAAGCAAGAGCGTGCTTCTTGTTCTAAAGCAGAGTGTGATCAATGGATGATTACACTGCTGTGTGTTTTACTTCAGAAATGGACTTAAATCCCAGGCTCTGTGTCTTACTACAAGCAAGACTTCGTTTCAGGTAAGGGGAGTCACTTTTAAGTTCAAAGGAACTGCATCATTCACAAAGCTCACACGTTTCTCATCTTAAATGACAAGCATTGTATGTTAGAGGACCAGTGCCTTGTATCAGTTTCAGAAGCAGAGTTGGACTAGATATGGTCCATATGTGTAGGAAACACCGTTCTTTTGTTCTGGGCACACTCACGTTTCCTGCTGTCTTAGAGACTTTAGAAAGCAAGAGCGTGCTTCTCGCTCTAAAGCAGAGTGTGATCCATGAATGAGAACTATGCTGTGTGTTTCCCTTCAGAAAAGGAGTTATATCCCAGGGTCTGTGTCTTCCTACAAGCAAGACTTCGTTTCAGGTAAGGGCAGTCACTTTTCAGCTCAAAAGAACTACATCGTTCACAGAGCTCACACGTTTCTCATCTTAACAGACAAGCATTGGATGTTAGAGGACCAGTGCTTTGTATCAGTTTCAGAAGCAGAGTTGGACTACATATGGTCTGTATGTTTAGGAAACACCGTTCTTTTGTTCTCAGCACACTCACGTTTCCTGCTGTCTTAGAGACTCTAGAAAGCAAGAGCGTGCTTCTTGTTCTAAAGCAGAGTGTGATCTATGGATGATTACACTGCTGTGTGTTTTAGTTCAGAAATGGAGTTAAATCCCAGGCTCTGAGTCTTCCTACAAGCAAGACTTCGTTTCAGGTAAGGGCAGTCACTTTTCAGCTCAAACGAACTACATCGTTCACGAAGCTCACACGTTTCTCATCTTAACAGACAAGCATTGGATTTTAGAGGACCAGTGCTTTGTATCATTTTCAGAAGCAGAGTTGGACTATATAATGTCCGTATGTGTAGGAAACACCGTTCTTTTGTTCTCAGCACACTCACGTTTCCTGCTGTCTTAGAGACTCTAGAAAGCAAGAGCGTGCTTCTTGTTCTAAAGCAGAGTGTGATCAATGGATGATTACACTGCTGTGTGTTTTACTTCAGAAATGGACTTAAATCCCAGGCTCTGTGTCTTACTACAAGCAAGACTTCGTTTCAGGTAAGGGGAGTCACTTTTAAGTTCAAAGGAACTGCATCATTCACAAAGCTCACACGTTTCTCATCTTAAATGACAAGCATTGTATGTTAGAGGACCAGTGCCTTGTATCAGTTTCAGAAGGAGAGTTGGACTAGATATGGTCCATATGTGTAGGAAACACCGTTCTTTTGTTCTCAACACACTCACGTTTCCTGCTTTCTTAGAGACTTTAGAAAGCAAGAGCGTGCTTCTCGCTCTAAAGCAGAGTGTGATCCATGGATGAGAACTATGCTGTGTGTTTCCCTTCAGAAAAGGAGTTAAATCCCAGGGTCTGTGTCTTCCTACAAGCAAGACTTCGTTTCAGGTAAGGGCAGTCACTTTTCAGCTCAAAAGAACTACATCGTTCACAGAGCTCACACGTTTCTCATCTTAACAGACAAGCATTGGATGTTAGAGGACCAGTGCTTTGTGTCAGTTTCAGAAGCAGAGTTGGACTAGATATGGTCCATATGTGTAGGAAACACCGTTCTTTTGTTCTCAGCACACTCACGTTTCCTGCTGTCTTAGAGACTTTAGAAAGCAAGAGCGTGCTTCTCGCTCTAAAGCAGAGTGTGATCCATGGATGAGAACTATGCTGTGTGTTTCCCTTCAGAAAAGGAGTTAAATCCCAGGGTCTGTGTCTTCCTACAAGCAAGACTTCATTTCAGGTAAGGGCAGTCACTTTTCAGCTCAAACGAACTACATCATTCACGGAGATCACACATTTCTCACCTTAACAGACAAGCATTGGATGTTAGAGGACCAGTGCTTTGTATCAGTTTCAGAAGCAGAGTTGGAGTAGATATGGTCTGTATGTTTAGGAAACACCGTTGTTTTGTTCTCAGCAAACTCACGTTTCCTGCTGTCTTAGAGAATGTAGAAAGCAAGATCGTGCTTCTTGTTATAAAGCAGAGTGTGAGCAATGGATGAGAACACTGCTGTGTGTTTCAGTTCAGAAATGGAGTTAAATCCCAGGCTCTGAGTCTTCCTACAAGCAAGACTTCATTTCAGGTAAGGGCAGTCAGTTTTCTGCTCAAACGAACTACATCTTTCACGAAGCTCACATGATTCTCATCTTTACTGACAAGCATTGGATGTTAGAGGACCAGTGCTTTGTATCAGTTTCAGAAGAAGGTTTGGACTAGATATGGTCCGTATGTGTAGGAAACACCGTTCTTTTGTTCTGGGCACACTCTGATTTCCTGCTGTCTTAGAGACTCTAGAAAGCAAGAGCGTGCTTCTCGCTCTAAATCAGAGTGTGGTCCATGGATGAGAACTATACTGTGTGTTTCCCTTCAGAAATGGAGTTAAATCCCATGCTCTGAGTCTCCCTACAAGCAAGACTTCGTTTCAGGTAAGGGGAGTCACTTTTAAGTTCACAGGAACTGCATCATTCACAAAGCTCACACGTTTCTCATCTTAAATGACAAGCATTGTATGTTAGAGGTCCAGTGCCTTGTATCAGTTTCAGAAGCAGAGTTGGACTATATAATGTCCGTATGTGTAGGAAACACCGTTCTTTTGTTCTCAGCACACTCACGTTTCCTGCTGTCTTAGAGACTCTAGAAAGCAAGAGCGTGCTTCTTGTTCTAAAGCAGAGTGTGATCAATGGATGATTACACTGCTGTGTGTTTTACTTCAGAAATGGACTTAAATCCCAGGCTCTGTGTCTTACTACAAGCAAGACTTCGTTTCAGGTAAGGGGAGTCACTTTTCAGTTCAAAGGAACTGCATCATTCACAAAGCTCACACGTTTCTCATCTTAACTGACAAGCATTGTATGTTAGAGGACCAGTGCCTTGTATCAGTTTCAGAAGCAGAGTTGGACTAGATATGGTCCATATGTGTAGGAAACACCGTTCTTTTGTTCTGGGCACACTCACGTTTCCTGCTGTCTTAGAGACTTTAGAAAGCAAGAGCGTGCTTCTCGCTCTAAAGCAGAGTGTGATCCATGGATGAGAACTATGCTGTGTGTTTCCCTTCAGAAAAGGAGTTATATCCCAGGGTCTGTGTCTTCCTACAAGCAAGACTTCGTTTCAGGTAAGGGCAGTCACTTTTCAGCTCAAAAGAACTACATCGTTCACAGAGCTCACACGTTTCTCATCTTAACAGACAAGCATTGGATGTTAGAGGACCAGTGCTTTGTATCAGTTTCAGAAGCAGAGTTGGACTAGATATGGTCTGTATGTTTAGGAAACACCGTTCTTTTGTTCTCAGCACACTCACGTTTGCTGCTATCTTTGACACTCTAGAAAGCAAGAGCGTGCTTCTTGTTCTAAAGCAGAGTGTGATCAATTGATGATTACACTGCTGTGTGTTTTACTTCAGAAATGGACTTAAATCCCAGGCTCTGTGTCTTACTACAAGCAAGACTTCGTTTCAGGTAAGGGCAGTCACTTTTCAGTTTAAAGGAACTGCATCATTCACAAAGCTCACACGTTTCTCATCTTAACTGACAAGCATTGTACGTTAGAGGACCAGTGCTTTGTATCAGTTTCAGAAGCAGAGTTGGACTATATAATGTCCGTATGTGTAGGAAACACCGTTCTTTTGTTCTCAGCACACTCACGTTTCCTGCTGTCTTAGAGACTCTAGAAAGCAAGAGCGTGCTTCTTGTTCTAAAGCAGAGTGTGATCAATGGATGATTACACTGCTGTGTGTTTTACTTCAGAAATGGACTTAAATCCCAGGCTCTGTGTCTTACTACAAGCAAGACTTCGTTTCAGGTAAGGGGAGTCACTTTTCAGTTCAAAGGAACTGCATCATTCACAAAGCTCACACGTTTCTCATCTTAACTGACAAGCATTGTATGTTAGAGGACCAGTGCCTTGTATCAGTTTCAGAAGCAGAGTTGGACTAGATATGGTCCATATGTGTAGGAAACACCGTTCTTTTGTTCTGGGCACACTCACGTTTCCTGCTGTCTTAGAGACTTTAGAAAGCAAGAGCGTGCTTCTCGCTCTAAAGCAGAGTGTGATCCATGGATGAGAACTATGCTGTGTGTTTCCCTTCAGAAAAGGAGTTATATCCCAGGGTCTGTGTCTTCCTACAAGCAAGACTTCGTTTCAGGTAAGGGCAGTCACTTTTCAGCTCAAAAGAACTACATCGTTCACAGAGCTCACACGTTTCTCATCTTAACAGACAAGCATTGGATGTTAGAGGACCAGTGCTTTGTATCAGTTTCAGAAGCAGAGTTGGACTAGATATGGTCTGTATGTTTAGGAAACACCGTTCTTTTGTTCTCAGCACACTCACGTTTGCTGCTATCTTTGACACTCTAGAAAGCAAGAGCGTGCTTCTTGTTCTAAAGCAGAGTGTGATCAATTGATGATTACACTGCTGTGTGTTTTACTTCAGAAATGGACTTAAATCCCAGGCTCTGTGTCTTACTACAAGCAAGACTTCGTTTCAGGTAAGGGCAGTCACTTTTCAGTTTAAAGGAACTGCATCATTCACAAAGCTCACACGTTTCTCATCTTAACTGACAAGCATTGTACGTTAGAGGACCAGTGCTTTGTATCAGTTTCAGAAGCAGAGTTGGAGTAGATATGGTCCATATGTGTAGGAAACACCGTTCTTTTGTTCTCAGCACACTCACGTTTCCTGCTGTCTTAGAGACTTTAGAAAGCAAGAGCGTGCTTCTCGCTCTAAAGCAGAGTGTGATCCATGGATGAGAACTATGCTGTGTGTTTCCCTTCAGAAAAGGAGTTAAATCCCATGGTCTGTGTCTTCCTACAAGCAAGACTTCATTTCAGGTAAGGGCAGTCACTTTTCTGCTCAATCGAACTACATCGTTCACGAAGCTCACACGTTTCTCTTCTTAACAGACAAGCATTGGATTTTAGAGGACCAGTGCTTTGTATCAGTTTCAGAAGCAGAGTTGGACTATATAATGTCCGTATGTGTAGGAAACACCGTTCTTTTGTTCTCAGCACACTCACGTTTCCTGCTGTCTTAGAGACTCTAGAAAGCAAGAGCGTGCTTCTTGTTCTAAAGCAGAGTGTGATCAATGGATGATTACACTGCTGTGTGTTTTACTTCAGAAATGGACTTAAATCCCAGGCTCTGTGTCTTACTACAAGCAAGACTTCGTTTCAGGTAAGGGGAGTCACTTTTAAGTTCAAAGGAACTGCATCATTCACAAAGCTCACACGTTTCTCATCTTAACAGACAAGCATTGGATTTTAGAGGACCAGTGCTTTGTATCAGTTTCAGAAGCAGAGTTGGACTATATAATGTCCGTATGTGTAGGAAACACCGTTCTTTTGTTCTCAGCACACTCACGTTTCCTGCTGTCTTAGAGACTCTAGAAAGCAAGAGCGTGCTTCTTGTTCTAAAGCAGAGTGTGATCAATGGATGATTACACTGCTGTGTGTTTTACTTCAGAAATGGACTTAAATCCCAGGCTCTGTGTCTTACTACAAGCAAGACTTCGTTTCTGGTAAGGGGAGTCACTTTTAAGTTCAAAGGAACTGCATCATTCACAAAGCACACACGTTTCTCATCTTAAATGACAAGCATTGTATGTTAGAGGACCAGTGCCTTGTATCAGTTTCAGAAGCAGAGTTGGACTAGATATGGTCCATATGTGTAGGAAACACCGTTCTTTTGTTCTGGGCACACTCACGTTTCCTGCTGTCTTAGAGACTTTAGAAAGCAAGAGCGTGCTTCTCGCTCTAAAGCAGAGTGTGATCCATGGATGAGAACTATGCTGTGTGTTTCCCTTCAGAAAAGGAGTTATATCCCAGGGTCTGTGTCTTCCTACAAGCAAGACTTCGTTTCAGGTAAGGGCAGTCACTTTTCAGCTCAAAAGAACTACATCGTTCACAGAGCTCACACGTTTCTCATCTTAACAGACAAGCATTGGATGTTAGAGGACCAGTGCTTTGTATCAGTTTCAGAAGCAGAGTTGGACTAGATATGGTCTGTATGTTTAGGAAACACCGTTCTTTTGTTCCCAGCACACTCACGTTTCCTGTTATCTTAGACACTCTAGAAAGCAAGAGCGTGCTTCTTGTTCTAAAGCAGAGTGTGATCAATTGATGATTACACTGCTGTGTGTTTTACTTCAGAAATGGACTTAAATCCCAGGCTCTGTGTCTTACTACAAGCAAGACTTCGTTTCAGGTAAGGGCAGTCACTTTTCAGTTCAAAGGAACTGCATCATTCACAAAGCTCACACGTTTCTCATCTTAACTGACAAGCATTGTACGTTAGAGGACCAGTGCTTTGTATCAGTTTCAGAAGCAGAGTTGGACTAGATATGGTCCATATGTGTAGGAAACACCGTTCTTTTGTTCTCAGCACACTCACGTTTCCTGCTGTCTTAGAGACTTTAGAAAGCAAGAGCGTGCTTCTCGCTCTAAAGCAGAGTGTGATCCATGGATGAGAACTATGCTGTGTGTTTCCCTTCAGAAAAGGAGTTAAATCCCAGGGTCTGTGTCTTCCTACAAGCAAGACTTCATTTCAGGTAAGGGCAGTCACTTTTCAGCTCAAACGAACTACATCATTCACGGAGATCACACATTTCTCACCTTAACAGACAAGCATTGGATGTTAGAGGACCAGTGCTTTGTATCAGTTTCAGAAGCAGAGTTGGAGTAGATATGGTCTGTATGTTTAGGAAACACCGTTGTTTTGTTCTCAGCAAACTCACGTTTCCTGCTGTCTTAGAGACTGTAGAAAGCAAGATCGTGCTTCTTGTTATAAAGCAGAGTGTGATCAATGGATGAGAACACTGCTGTGTGTTTCACTTCAGAAATGGAGTTAAATCCCAGGCTCTGAGTCTTCCTACAAGCAAGACTTCATTTGAGGTAAGGGCAGTCAGTTTTCTGCTCAAACGAACTACATCTTTCACGAAGCTCACATGTTTCTCATCTTAACTGACAAGCATTGGATGTTTGAGGACCAGTGCATTCTATCAGTTTCAGATGAAGATTTGGACTACATATAGTCAGTATGTGTAGGAAACGCCGTTATTTTGTTCTGGGCACACTCAGATTTCCTGCTGTATTAGAGATTCTAGAAAGCAAGAGCGTGCTTCTCGCTCTAAAGCGGAGTGTGATCCACGGATGAGAACTATGCTGTGTGTTTCTCTTCAGAAATGGAGTTAAATCCCAGGGTCTGAGTCTTCCTACAAGCAAGACTACGTTTCAGCTACGGGCAGTCAGTTTTCTGCTCAAACGAACTACATCGTTCACGAAGCTCACACATTTCTCATCTTAACTGACAAGCATTGGATGTTAGACGACCAGTGCTTTGTATCAGTTTCAGAAGCAGAGTTGGACTAGATATGGTCCGTATGTTTAGGAAACCCCGTTCTTTTGTTCTCAGCACACTCACGTTTCCTGCTATCTTAGACACTCTAGAAAGCAAGAGCGTGCTTCTTGTTCTAAAGCAGAGTGTGATCAATTGATGATTACACTGCTGTGTGTTTTACTTCAGAAATGGACTTAAATCCCAGGCTCTGTGTTTACTACAAGCAAGACTTCGTTTCAGGTAAGGGCAGTCACTTTTCAGTTCAAAGGAACTGCATCATTCACAAAGCTCACACGTTTCTCATCTTAACTGACAAGCATTGTACGTTAGAGGACCAGTGCTTTGTATCAGTTTCAGAAGCAGAGTTGGAGTAGATATGGTCCATATGTGTAGGAAACACCGTTCTTTTGTTCTCAGCACACTCACGTTTCCTGCTGTCTTAGAGACTTTAGAAAGCAAGAGCGTGCTTCTCGCTCTAAAGCAGAGTGAGATCCATGGATGAGAATTATGCTGTGTGTTTCCCTTCAGAAAAGGAGTTAAATCCCAGGGTCTGTGTCTTCCTACATGCAAGACTTCATTTCAGGTAAGGGCAGTCACTTTTCTGCTCAATCGAACTACATCGTTCACTGAGCTCACACGTTTCTCGTCTTAACAGACAAGCATTGGATTTTAGAGGACCAGTGCTTTGTATCAGTTTCAGAAGCAGAGTTGGACTATATAATGTCCGTATGTGTAGGAAACACCGTTCTTTTGTTCTCAGCACACTCACGTTTCCTGCTGTCTTAGAGACTCTAGAAAGCAAGACCGTGCTTCTTGTTCTAAAGCAGAGTGTGATCAATGGATGGTTACACTGCTGTGTGTTTTAGTTCAGAAATGGAGTTAAATCCCAGGCTCTGAGTCTTCCTACAAGCAAGACTTCGTTTCAGGTAAGGGCAGTCACTTTTCAGCTCAAACGAACTACATCGTTCACGAAGCTCACACGTTTCTCATCTTAACAGACAAGCATTGGATTTTAGAGGACCAGTGCTTTGTATCAGTTTCAGAAGCAGAGTTGGACTATATAATGTCCGTATGTGTAGGAAACACCGTTCTTTTGTTCTCAGCACACTCACGTTTCCTGCTGTCTTAGAGACTCTAGAAAGCAAGAGCGTGCTTCTTGTTCTAAAGCATAGTGTGATCAATGGATGATTACACTGCTGTGTGTTTTACTTCAGAAATGGACTTAAATCCCAGGCACTGTGTCTTACTACAATCAAGACTTCGTTTCTGTTAAGGGGAGTCACTTTTAAGTTCAAAGGAACTGCATCATTCACAAAGCTCACACGTTTCTCATCTTAAATGACAAGCATTGTATGTTAGAGGACCAGTGCCTTGTATCAGTTTCAGAAGCAGAGTTGGACTAGATATGGTCCATATGTGTAGGAAACACCGTTCTTTTGTTCTGGGCACACTCACGTTTCCTGCTGTCTTAGAGACTTTAGAAAGCAAGAGCGTGCTTCTCGCTCTAAAGCAGAGTGTGATCCATGGATGAGAACTATACTGTGTGTTTCCCTTCAGAAATGGTGTTAAATCCCATGCTCTTAGTCTCCCTACAAGCAAGACTTCGTTTCAGGTAAGGGGAGTCACTTTTAAGTTCAAAGGAACTGCATCATTCACAAAGCTCACACGTTTCTCAACTTAAATGACAAGCATTGTATGTTAGAGGTCCAGTGCCTTGTATCAGTTTCAGAAGCAGAGTTGGACTACATATGGTCCATATGTGTAGGAAACACCGTTCTTTTGTTCTCAGCACACTCATGTTTCCTGCTGCCTTAGAGACTTTAGAAAGCAAGAGCGTGCTTCTCGCTCTAAAGCAGAGTGTGATCCATGGATGAGAACTATGCTGTGTGTTTCCCTTCAGAAAAGGAGTTAAATCCCAGGGTCTGTGTCTTCCTACAAGCAAGGCTTCGTTTCAGGTAAGGGCAGTCACTTTTCAGCTCAAAAGAACTACATCGTTCACAGAGCTCACACGTTTCTCATCTTAACAGACAAGCATTGGATGTTAGAGGACCAGTGCATTGTATCAGTTTCAGAAGCAGAGTTGGACTAGATATGGTCCGTATGTTTAGGAAACACCGTTCTTTTGTTCTCAGCACACTCACGTTTCCTGCTATTTTAGACACTCTAGAAAGCAAGAGCGTGCTTCTTGTTCTAAAGCAGAGTGTGATCAATTGATGATTACACTGCTGTGTGTTTTACTTCAGAAATGGACTTAAATCCCAGGCTCAGTGTCTTACTACAAGCAAGACTTCGTTTCAGGTAAGGGCAGTCACTTTTCAGTTCAAAGGAACTGCATCATTCACAAAGCTCACACGTTTCTCATCTTAACTGACAAGCATTGTACGTTAGAGGACCAGTGCTTTGTATCAGTTTCATTAGCAGAGTTGGACTATATAATGTCCGTATGTGTAGGAAACACCGTTCTTTTGTTCTCAGCACACTCACGTTTCCTGCTGTCTTAGAGACTCTAGAAAGCAAGAGCGTGCTTCTTGTTCTAAAGCAGAGTGTGATCAATGGATGATTACACTGCTGTGTGTTTTAGTTCAGAAATGGAGTTAAATCCCAGGCTCTGAGTCTTCCTACAAGCAAGACTTCGTTTCAGGTAAGGGCAGTCACTTTTCAGCTCAAACGAACTACATCGTTCACGAAGCTCACACGTTTCTCATCTTAACTGACAAGCATTGTACGTTAGAGGACCAGTGCTTTGTATCAGTTTCAGAAGCAGAGTTGGACTAGATATGGTCCATATGTGTAGGAAACACCGTTCTTTTGTTCTCAGCACACTCACGTTTCCTGCTGTCTTAGAGACTTTAGAAAGCAAGAGCGTGCTTCTCGCTCTAAAGCAGAGTGTGATCCATGGATGAGAACTATGCTGTGTGTTTCCCTTCAGAAAAGGAGTTAAATCCCAGGGTCTGTGTCTTCCTACAAGCAAGACTTCATTTCAGGTAAGGGCAGTCACTTTTCAGCTCAAACGAACTACATCATTCACGGAGATCACACATTTCTCACCTTAACAGACAAGCATTGGATGTTAGAGGACCAGTGCTTTGTATCAGTTTCAGAAGCAGAGTTGGAGTAGATATGGTCTGTATGTTTAGGAAACACCGTTGTTTTGTTCTCAGCAAACTCACGTTTCCTGCTGTCTTAGAGACTGTAGAAAGCAAGATCGTGCTTCTTGTTATAAAGCAGAGTGTGATCAATGGATGAGAACACTGCTGTGTGTTTCACTTCAGAAATGGAGTTAAATCCCAGGCTCTGAGTCTTCCTACAAGCAAGACTTCATTTGAGGTAAGGGCAGTCAGTTTTCTGCTCAAACGAACTACATCTTTCACGAAGCTCACATGTTTCTCATCTTAACTGACAAGCATTGGATGTTTGAGGACCAGTGCATTCTATCAGTTTCAGATGAAGATTTGGACTACATATAGTCAGTATGTGTAGGAAACGCCGTTATTTTGTTCTGGGCACACTCAGATTTCCTGCTGTATTAGAGATTCTAGAAAGCAAGAGCGTGCTTCTCGCTCTAAAGCGGAGTGTGATCCACGGATGAGAACTATGCTGTGTGTTTCTCTTCAGAAATGGAGTTAAATCCCAGGGTCTGAGTCTTCCTACAAGCAAGACTACGTTTCAGCTACGGGCAGTCAGTTTTCTGCTCAAACGAACTACATCGTTCACGAAGCTCACACATTTCTCATCTTAACTGACAAGCATTGGATGTTAGACGACCAGTGCTTTGTATCAGTTTCAGAAGCAGAGTTGGACTAGATATGGTCCGTATGTTTAGGAAACCCCGTTCTTTTGTTCTCAGCACACTCACGTTTCCTGCTATCTTAGACACTCTAGAAAGCAAGAGCGTGCTTCTTGTTCTAAAGCAGAGTGTGATCAATTGATGATTACACTGCTGTGTGTTTTACTTCAGAAATGGACTTAAATCCCAGGCTCTGTGTTTACTACAAGCAAGACTTCGTTTCAGGTAAGGGCAGTCACTTTTCAGTTCAAAGGAACTGCATCATTCACAAAGCTCACACGTTTCTCATCTTAACTGACAAGCATTGTACGTTAGAGGACCAGTGCTTTGTATCAGTTTCAGAAGCAGAGTTGGAGTAGATATGGTCCATATGTGTAGGAAACACCGTTCTTTTGTTCTCAGCACACTCACGTTTCCTGCTGTCTTAGAGACTTTAGAAAGCAAGAGCGTGCTTCTCGCTCTAAAGCAGAGTGAGATCCATGGATGAGAATTATGCTGTGTGTTTCCCTTCAGAAAAGGAGTTAAATCCCAGGGTCTGTGTCTTCCTACATGCAAGACTTCATTTCAGGTAAGGGCAGTCACTTTTCTGCTCAATCGAACTACATCGTTCACTGAGCTCACACGTTTCTCGTCTTAACAGACAAGCATTGGATTTTAGAGGACCAGTGCTTTGTATCAGTTTCAGAAGCAGAGTTGGACTATATAATGTCCGTATGTGTAGGAAACACCGTTCTTTTGTTCTCAGCACACTCACGTTTCCTGCTGTCTTAGAGACTCTAGAAAGCAAGACCGTGCTTCTTGTTCTAAAGCAGAGTGTGATCAATGGATGATTACACTGCTGTGTGTTTTACTTCAGAAATGGACTTAAATCCCAGGCACTGTGTCTTACTACAATCAAGACTTCGTTTCTGTTAAGGGGAGTCACTTTTAAGTTCAAAGGAACTGCATCATTCACAAAGCTCACACGTTTCTCATCTTAAATGACAAGCATTGTATGTTAGAGGACCAGTGCCTTGTATCAGTTTCAGAAGCAGAGTTGGACTAGATATGGTCCATATGTGTAGGAAACACCGTTCTTTTGTTCTGGGCACACTCACGTTTCCTGCTGTCTTAGAGACTTTAGAAAGCAAGAGCGTGCTTCTCGCTCTAAAGCAGAGTGTGATCCATGGATGAGAACTATACTGTGTGTTTCCCTTCAGAAATGGTGTTAAATCCCATGCTCTTAGTCTCCCTACAAGCAAGACTTCGTTTCAGGTAAGGGGAGTCACTTTTAAGTTCAAAGGAACTGCATCATTCACAAAGCTCACACGTTTCTCAACTTAAATGACAAGCATTGTATGTTAGAGGTCCAGTGCCTTGTATCAGTTTCAGAAGCAGAGTTGGACTACATATGGTCCATATGTGTAGGAAACACCGTTCTTTTGTTCTCAGCACACTCATGTTTCCTGCTGCCTTAGAGACTTTAGAAAGCAAGAGCGTGCTTCTCGCTCTAAAGCAGAGTGTGATCCATGGATGAGAACTATGCTGTGTGTTTCCCTTCAGAAAAGGAGTTAAATCCCAGGGTCTGTGTCTTCCTACAAGCAAGGCTTCGTTTCAGGTAAGGGCAGTCACTTTTCAGCTCAAAAGAACTACATCGTTCACAGAGCTCACACGTTTCTCATCTTAACAGACAAGCATTGGATGTTAGAGGACCAGTGCATTGTATCAGTTTCAGAAGCAGAGTTGGACTAGATATGGTCCGTATGTTTAGGAAACACCGTTCTTTTGTTCTCAGCACACTCACGTTTCCTGCTATTTTAGACACTCTAGAAAGCAAGAGCGTGCTTCTTGTTCTAAAGCAGAGTGTGATCAATTGATGATTACACTGCTGTGTGTTTTACTTCAGAAATGGACTTAAATCCCAGGCTCAGTGTCTTACTACAAGCAAGACTTCGTTTCAGGTAAGGGCAGTCACTTTTCAGTTCAAAGGAACTGCATCATTCACAAAGCTCACACGTTTCTCATCTTAACTGACAAGCATTGTACGTTAGAGGACCAGTGCTTTGTATCAGTTTCATTAGCAGAGTTGGACTATATAATGTCCGTATGTGTAGGAAACACCGTTCTTTTGTTCTCAGCACACTCACGTTTCCTGCTGTCTTAGAGACTCTAGAAAGCAAGAGCGTGCTTCTTGTTCTAAAGCAGAGTGTGATCAATGGATGATTACACTGCTGTGTGTTTTAGTTCAGAAATGGAGTTAAATCCCAGGCTCTGAGTCTTCCTACAAGCAAGACTTCGTTTCAGGTAAGGGCAGTCACTTTTCAGCTCAAACGAACTACATCGTTCACGAAGATCACACGTTTCTCATCTTAACAGACAAGCATTGGATTTTAGAGGACCAGTGCTTTGTATCAGTTTCAGAAGCAGAGTTGGACTATATAATGTCCGTATGTGTAGGAAACACCGTTCTTTTGTTCTCAGCACACTCACGTTTCCTGCTGTCTTAGAGACTCTAGAACGCAAGAGCGTGCTTCTTGTTCTAAAGCAGAGTGTGATCAATGGATGATTACACTGCTGTGTGTTTTACTTCAGAAATGGAGTTAAATCCCAGGCTCGGAGTCTTCCTACAAGCAAGACTTCAATTCAGGTAAGGGCAGTCACTTTTCTGCTCAAACGAACTACATCGTTCATGAAGCTCACACGTTTCCCATCTTAACTGACAAGCATTGGATATTAGAGGGTCAGTGCTTTGTATCAGTTTCAGAAGTAGATTTGGACAACATATGGTCCGTATGTGTAGGAAACACCGTTCTTTTGTTCTGGGCACACTCTGATTTCCTGCTTTCTTAGAGATTCTAGAAAGCAAGAGCGTGCTTCTCGCTCTAAATCAGAGTGTGGTCCATGCATGAGAACTATACTGTGTGTTTCCCTTCAGAAATGGAGTTAAATCCCATGCTCTGAGTCTCCCTACAAGCAAGACTTCCTTTAAGCTAAGGGCAGTCACTTTTCTGCTCAAAGTAACTACATCGTTCACAAAGCTCACACGTTTCTCATCTTAACTGACAAGCATTGGATATTAGAGGACCAGTGCATTGTATCAGTTTCAGAAGAAGATTTGGACTACATATAGTCAGTATGTGTAGGAAACACCGTTCTTTTGTTCTGGGCACACTCAGATTTCCTTCTGTATTAGAAATTCTAGAAAGCAAGACGGTGCTTCTTGCTCTAAAGCAGAGTGTTATCCATGGATGAGAACTATGCTGTATGTTTCCCTTCAGAAATGGAGTTAAATCCCAGGCTCTGTGTCTTCCTACAGGCAAGACTTCGTTTCAGGTAAGGGCAGTCACTTTTCAGCTCAAACGAGCTACATCGTTCACTGAGCTCACACGTTTCTCTTCTAAACAGACAAGCATTGGATGTTAGAGGACCAGTGCTTTGTATCAGTTTCAGAAGCAGAGTTGGACTATATAATGTCCGTATGTGTAGGAAACACCGTTCTTTTGTTCTCAGCACACTCACATTTCTTGCTGTCTTAGAGACTCTAGAACGCAAGAGCGTGCTTCTTGTTCTAAAGCAGAGTGTGATCAATGGATGATTACACTGCTGTGTGTTTTACTTCAGAAATGGAGTTAAATCCCAGGCTCTGAGTCTTCCTACAAGCAAGACTTCAATTCAGGTAAGGGCAGTCACTTTTCTGCTCAAACGAACTACATCGTTCATGAAGCTCACACGTTTCCCATCTTAACTGACAAGCATTGGATGTTAGAGGGTCAGTGCTTTGTATCAGTTTCAGAAGTAGATTTGGACAACATATGGTCCGTATGTGTAGGAAACACCGTTCTTTTGTTGTGGGCACACTCTGATATCCTGCTGTCTTAGAGACTCTAGAAAGCAAGAGCGTGCTTCTCGCTCTAAATCAGAGTGTGGTCCATGGATGAGAACTATACTGTGTGTTTCCCTTCAGAAATGGAGTTAAATCCCATGCTCTGAGTCTCCCTACAAGCAAGACTTCCTTTAAGGTAAGGGCAGTCACTTTTCTGCTCAAAGTAACTACATCGTTCACAAAGCTCACACGTTTCTCTTCTTAACAGACAAGCATTGGATTTTAGAGGACCAGTGCTTTGTATCAGTTTCAGAAGCAGAGTTGGACTATATAATGTCCGTATGTGTAGGAAACACCGTTCTTTTGTTCTCAGCACACTCACGTTTCCTGCTATCTTAGACACTCTAGAAAGCAAGAGCGTGCTTCTTGTTATAAAGCAGAGTGTGATCAATTGATGATTACACTACTGTGTGTTTTACTTCAGAAATGGACTTAAATCCCAGGATCTGTGTCTTACTACAAGCAAGACTTCATTTCAGGTAAGGGCAGTCAGTTTTCTGCTCAAACGAACTACATCTTTCACGAAGCTCACATGTTTCTCATCTTAACTGACAAGCATTGGATGTTTGAGGACCAGTGCATTCTATCAGTTTCAGATGATGATTTGGACTACATATAGTCCGTATGTGTAGGAAACGCCGTTATTTTGTTCTGGGCACACTCAGATTTCCTGCTGTATTAGAGATTCTAGAAAGCAAGAGCCTGCTTCTCGCTCTAAAGCGGAGTGTGATCCACGGATGAGAACTATGCTGTGTGTTTCTCTTCAGAAATGGAGTTAAATCCCAGGGTCTGAGTCTTCCTACAAGCAAGACTTCGTTTCAGCTACGGGCAGTCTCTTTTCTGCTCAAACGAACTACATCGTTCACGAAGCTCACACGTTTCTCATCTTAACTGACAAACATTGGATGTTAGAGGACCAGTGCTTTGTATCAGTTTCAGAAGAAGGTTTGGACTAGATATGGTCCGTATGTGTAGGAAACACCGTTCTTTTGTTCTCAGCAAACTCACGTTTCCTGCTGTCTTAGAGACTCTAGAAAGCAAGAGCGTGCTTCTCGCTCTAAATCAGAGTGTGGTCCATGGATGAGAACTATACTGTGTGTTTCCCTTCAGAAATGGAGTTAAATCCCATGCTCTGAGTCTCCCTACAAGCAAGACTTCGTTTCAGGTAAGGGGAGTCACTTTTAAGTTCAAAGGAACTGCATCATTCACAAAGCTCACACGTTTCTCATCTTAAATGACAAGCATTGTATGTTAGAGGTCCAGTGCCTTGTATCAGTTTCAGAAGCAGAGTTGGACTAGATATGGTCCATATGTGTAGGAAACACCGTTCTTTTGTTCTCAGCACACTCATGTTTCCTGCTGTCTTAGAGACTTTAGAAAGCAAGAGCGTGCTTCTCGCTCTAAAGCAGAGTGTGATCCATGGATGAGAACTATGCTGTGTGTTTCCCTTCAGAAAAGGAGTTAAATCCCAGGGTCTGTGTCTTCCTACAAGCAAGACTTCGTTTCAGGTAAGGGCAGTCACTTTTCAGCTCAAAAGAACTACATCGTTCACAGAGCTCACACGTTTCTCATCTTAACAGACAAGCATTGGATGTTAGAGGACCAGTGCTTTGTATCAGTTTCAGAAGCAGAGTTGGACTAGATATGGTCTGTATGTTTAGGAAACACCGTTCTTTTGTTCTCAGCACACTCACGTTTCCTGCTATCTTAGACACTCTAGAAAGCAAGAGCGTGCTTCTTGTTCTAAAGCAGAGTGTGATCAATTGATGATTACACTGCTGTGTTTTTTACTTCAGAAATGGACTTAAATCCCAGGCTCTGTGTCTTACTACAAGCAAGACTTCGTTTCAGGTAAGGGCAGTCACTTTTCAGTTCAAAGGAACTGCATCATTCACAAAGCTCACACCTTTCTCATCTTAACTGACAAGCATTGTACGTTAGAGGACCAGTGCTTTGTATCAGTTTCAGAAGCAGAGTTGGACTAGATATGGTCCATATGTGTAGGAAACACCGTTCTTTTGTTCTCAGCACACTCACGTTTCCTGCTGTCTTAGAGACTTTAGAAAGCAAGAGCGTGCTTCTCGCTCTAAAGCAGAGTGTGATCCATGGATGAGAACTATGCTGTGTGTTTCCCTTCAGAAAAGGAGTTAAATCCCAGGGTCTGTGTCTTCCTACATGCAAGAATTCGTTTTAGGTAAGGGCAGTCACTTTTCTGCTCAATCGAACTACATCGTTCACTGAGCTCACACGTTTCTCTTCTTAACAGACAAGCATTGGATTTTAGAGGACCAGTGCTTTGTATCAGTTTCAGAAGCAGAGTTGGACTATATAATGTCCGTATGTGTAGGAAACACCGTTCTTTTGTTCTCAGCACACTCACGTTTCCTGCTGTCTTAGAGACTCTAGAAAGCAAGAGCGTGCTTCTTGTTCTAAAGCAGAGTGTGATCAATGGATGATTACACTGCTGTGTGTTTTACTTCAGAAATGGACTTAAATCCCAGGCTCTGAGTCTTCCTACAAGCAAGACTTCGTTTCAGGTAAGGGCAGTCACTTTTCAGCTCAAACGAACTACATCATTCACGGAGATCACACATTTCTCACCTTAACAGACAAGCATTGGATGTTAGAGGACCAGTGCTTTGTATCAGTTTCAGAAGCAGAGTTGGAGTAGATATGGTCTGTATGTTTAGGAAACACCGTTGTTTTGTTCTCAGCAAACTCACGTTTCCTGCTGTCTTAGAGACTCTAGAAAGCAAGATCGTGCTTCTTGTTATAAAGCAGAGTGTGATCAATGGATGAGAACACTGCTGTGTGTTTCACTTCAGAAATGGAGTTAAATCCCAGGCTCTGAGTCTTCCTACAAGCAAGACTTCATTTCAGGTAAGGGCAGTCAGTTTTCTGCTCAAACGAATTACATCTTTCACGAAGCTCACATGTTTCTCATCTTAACTGACAAGCATTGGATGTTTGAGGACCAGTGCATTCTATCAGTTTCAGATGAAGATTTGGACTACATATAGTCCGTATGTGTAGGAAACGCCGTTATTTTGTTCTGGGCACACTCAGATTTCCTGCTGTATTAGAGATTCTAGAAAGCAAGAACGTGCTTCTCGCTCTAAAGCGGAGTGTGATCCACGGATGAGAACTATGCTGTGTGTTTCTCTTCAGAAATGGAGTTACATCCCAGGGTCTGAGTCTTCCTACAAGCAAGACTTCGTTTCAGCTACGGGCAGTCACTTTTCTGCTCAAACGAACTACATCGTTCACGAAGCTCACACGTTTCTCATCTTAACTGACAAGCATTGGATGTTAGAGGACCAGTGCTTTGTATCAGTTTCAGAAGAAGGTTTGGACTAGATATGGTCCGTATGTGTAGGAAACACCGTTCTTTTGTTCTGGGCACACTCTGATTTCCTGCTGTCTTAGAGACTCTAGAAAGCAAGAGCGTGCTTCTCGCTCTAAAGCAGAGTGTGATCCATGGATGAGAACTATGCTGTGTGTTTCCCTTCAGAAAAGGAGTTAAATCCCAGGGTCTGTGTCTTCCTACAAGCAAGACTTCGTTTCAGGTAAGGGCAGTCACTTTTCAGCTCAAAAGAACTACATCGTTCACAGAGCTCACACGTTTCTCATCTTAACAGACAAGCATTGGATGTTAGAGGACCAGTGCTTTGTATCAGTTTCAGAAGCAGAGTTGGACTAGATATGGTCCGTATGTTTAGGAAACACCGTTCTTTTGTTCTCAGCACACTCACGTTTCCTGCTATCTTAGACACTCTAGAAAGCAAGAGCGTGCTTCTTGTTCTAAAGCAGAGTGTGATCAATTGATGATTACACTGCTGTGTGTTTTACTTCAGAAATGGACTTAAATCCCAGGCTCTGTGTCTTACTACAAGCAAGACTTCGTTTCAGGTAAGGGCAGTCACTTTTCAGTTCAAAGGAACTGCATCATTCACAAAGCTCACACCTTTCTCATCTTAACTGACAAGCATTGTACGTTAGAGGACCAGTGCTTTGTATCAGTTTCAGAAGCAGAGTTGGACTAGATATGGTCCATATGTGTAGGAAACACCGTTCTTTTGTTTCAGCACACTCACGTTTCCTGCTGTCTTAGAGACTTTAGAAAGCAAGAGCGTGCTTCTCGCTCTAAAGCAGAGTGTGATCCATGGATGAGAACTATGCTGTGTGTTTCCCTTCAGAAAAGGAGTTAAATCCCAGGGTCTGTGTCTTCCTACATGCAAGAATTCGTTTTAGGTAAGGGCAGTCACTTTTCTGCTCAATCGAACTACATCGTTCACTGAGCTCACACGTTTCTCTTCTTAACAGACAAGCATTGGATTTTAGAGGACCAGTGCTTTGTATCAGTTTCAGAAGCAGAGTTGGACTATATAATGTCCGTATGTGTAGGAAACACCGTTCTTTTGTTCTCAGCACACTCACGTTTCCTGCTGTCTTAGAGACTCTAGAAAGCAAGAGCGTGCTTCTTGTTCTAAAGCAGAGTGTGATCAATGGATGATTACACTGCTGTGTGTTTTACTTCAGAAATGGACTTAAATCCCAGGCTCTGAGTCATCCTACAAGCAAGACTTCGTTTCAGGTAAGGGCAGTCACTTTTCAGCTCAAATGAACTACATCGTTCACGAAGCTCACACGTTTCTCATCTTAACTGACAAGCATTGTACGTTAGAGGACCAGTGCTTTGTATGAGTTTCAGAAGCAGAGTTGGACTAGATATGGTCCATATGTGTAGGAAACACCGTTCTTTTGTTCTCAGCACACTCACGTTTCCTGCTGTCTTAGAGACTTTAGAAAGCAAGAGCGTGCTTCTCGCTCTAAAGCAGAGTGTGATCCATGGATGAGAACTATGCTGTGTGTTTCCCTTCAGAAAAGGAGTTAAATCCCAGGGTCTGTGTCTTCCTACAAGCAAGACTTCGTTTCAGGTAAGGGCAGTCACTTTTCAGCTCAAACGAACTACATCATTCACGGAGATCACACATTTCTCACCTTAACAGACAAGCATTGGATGTTAGAGGACCAGTGCTTTGTATCAGTTTCAGAAGCAGAGTTGGAGTAGATATGGTCTGTATGTTTAGGAAACACCGTTGTTTTGTTCTCAGCAAACTCACGTTTCCTGCTGTCTTAGAGACTGTAGAAAGCAAGAGCGTGCTTCTTGTTATAAAGCAGAGTGTGATCAATGGATGAGAACACTGCTGTGTGTTTCTCTTCAGAAATGGAGTTAAATCCCAGGCTCTGAGTCTTCCTACAAGCAAGACTTCATTTCAGGTAAGGGCAGTCAGTTTTCTGCTCAAACGAACTACATCTTTCACGAAGCTGACATGTTTCTCATCTTAACTGACAAGCATTGGATGTTTGAGGACCAGTGCATTCTATCAGTTTCAGATGAAGATTTGGACTACATATAGTCCGTATGTGTAGGAAACGCCATTATTTTGTTCTGGGCACACTCAGATTTCCTGCTGTATTAGAGATTCTAGAAAGCAAGAACGTGCTTCTCAATCTAAAGCGGAGTGTGATCCACGGATGAGAACTATGCTGTGTGTTTCTCTTCAGAAATGGAGTTACATCCCAGCGTCTGAGTCTTCCTACAAGCAAGACTTCGTTTCAGCTACGGGCAGTCACTTTTCTGCTCAAACGAACTACATCGTTCACGAAGCTCACACGTTTCTCATCTTAACTGACAAGCATTGGATGTTAGAGGACCAGTGCTTTGTATCAGTTTCAGAAGAAGGTTTGGACTAGATATGGTCCGTATGTGTAGGAAACACCGTTCTTTTGTTCTGGGCACACTCTGATTTCCTGCTGTCTTAGAGACTCTAGAAAGCAAGAGCGTGCTTCTCGCTCTAAAGCAGAGTGTGATCCATGGATGAGAACTATGCTGTGTGTTTCCCTTCAGAAAAGGAGTTAAATCCCAGGGTCTGTGTCTTCCTACAAGCAAGACTTCGTTTCAGGTAAGGGCAGTCACTTTTCAGCTCAAAAGAACTACATCGTTCACAGAGCTCACACGTTTCTCATCTTAACAGACAAGCATTGGATGTTAGAGGACCAGTGCTTTGTATCAGTTTCAGAAGCAGAGTTGGACTAGATATGGTCCGTATGTTTAGGAAACACCGTTCTTTTGTTCTCAGCACACTCACGTTTCCTGCTATCTTAGACACTCTAGAAAGCAAGAGCGTGCTTCTTGTTCTAAAGCAGAGTGTGATCAATTGATGATTACACTGCTGTGTGTTTTACTTCAGAAATGGACTTAAATCCCAGGCTCTGTGTCTTACTACAAGCAAGACTTCGTTTCAGGTAAGGGCAGTCACTTTTCAGTTCAAAGGAACTGCATCATTCACAAAGCTCACACCTTTCTCATCTTAACTGACAAGCATTGTACGTTAGAGGACCAGTGCTTTGTATCAGTTTCAGAAGCAGAGTTGGACTAGATATGGTCCATATGTGTAGGAAACACCGTTCTTTTGTTTCAGCACACTCACGTTTCCTGCTGTCTTAGAGACTTTAGAAAGCAAGAGCGTGCTTCTCGCTCTAAAGCAGAGTGTGATCCATGGATGAGAACTATGCTGTGTGTTTCCCTTCAGAAAAGGAGTTAAATCCCAGGGTCTGTGTCTTCCTACATGCAAGAATTCGTTTTAGGTAAGGGCAGTCACTTTTCTGCTCAATCGAACTACATCGTTCACTGAGCTCACACGTTTCTCTTCTTAACAGACAAGCATTGGATTTTAGAGGACCAGTGCTTTGTATCAGTTTCAGAAGCAGAGTTGGACTATATAATGTCCGTATGTGTAGGAAACACCGTTCTTTTGTTCTCAGCACACTCACGTTTCCTGCTGTCTTAGAGACTCTAGAAAGCAAGAGCGTGCTTCTTGTTCTAAAGCAGAGTGTGATCAATGGATGATTACACTGCTGTGTGTTTTACTTCAGAAATGGACTTAAATCCCAGGCTCTGAGTCATCCTACAAGCAAGACTTCGTTTCAGGTAAGGGCAGTCACTTTTCAGCTCAAATGAACTACATCGTTCACGAAGCTCACACGTTTCTCATCTTAACTGACAAGCATTGTACGTTAGAGGACCAGTGCTTTGTATGAGTTTCAGAAGCAGAGTTGGACTAGATATGGTCCATATGTGTAGGAAACACCGTTCTTTTGTTCTCAGCACACTCACGTTTCCTGCTGTCTTAGAGACTTTAGAAAGCAAGAGCGTGCTTCTCGCTCTAAAGCAGAGTGTGATCCATGGATGAGAACTATGCTGTGTGTTTCCCTTCAGAAAAGGAGTTAAATCCCAGGGTCTGTGTCTTCCTACAAGCAAGACTTCGTTTCAGGTAAGGGCAGTCACTTTTCAGCTCAAACGAACTACATCATTCACGGAGATCACACATTTCTCACCTTAACAGACAAGCATTGGATGTTAGAGGACCAGTGCTTTGTATCAGTTTCAGAAGCAGAGTTGGAGTAGATATGGTCTGTATGTTTAGGAAACACCGTTGTTTTGTTCTCAGCAAACTCACGTTTCCTGCTGTCTTAGAGACTGTAGAAAGCAAGATCGTGCTTCTTGTTTTAAAGCAGAGTGTGATCAATGGATGAGAACACTGCTGTGTGTTTCACTTCAGAAATGGAGTTACATCCCAGGGTCTGAGTCTTCCTACAAGCAAGACTTCGTTTCAGCTACGGGCAGTCACTTTTCTGCTCAAACGAACTACATCGTTCACGAAGCTCACACGTTTCTCATCTTAACTGACAAGCATTGGATGTTAGAGGACCAGTGCTTTGTATCAGTTTCAGAAGAAGGTTTGGACTAGATATGGTCCGTATGTGTAGGAAACACCGTTCTTTTGTTCTGGGCACACTCTGATTTCATGCTGTCTTAGAGACTCTAGAAAGCAAGAGCGTGCTTCTCACTCTAAATCAGAGTGTGGTCCATGGATGAGAACTATACTGTGTGTTTCCCTTCAGAAATGGAGTTAAATCCCATGCTCTGAGTCTTGCTACAAGCAAGACTTCGTTTCAGGTAAGGGGAGTCACTTTTAAGTTCAAAGGAACTGCATCATTCACAAAGCTCACACGTTTCTCATCTTAAATGACAAGCATTGTATGTTAGAGGTCCAGTGCCTTGTATCAGTTTCAGAAGCAGAGTTGGACTAGATATGGTCCATATGTGTAGGAAACACCGTTCTTTTGTTCTCAGCACACTCATGTTTCCTGCTGTCTTAGAGACTTTAGAAAGCAAGAGCGTGCTTCTCGCTCTAAAGCAGAGTGTGATCCATGGATGAGAACTATGCTGTGTGTTTCCCTTCAGAAAAGGAGTTAAATCCCAGGGTCTGTGTCTTCCTACAAGCAAGACTTCGTTTCAGGTAAGGGCAGTCACTTTTCAGCTCAAAAGAACTACATCGTTCACAGAGCTCACACGTTTCTCATCTTAACAGACAAGCATTGGATGTTAGAGGACCAGTGCTTTGTATCAGTTTCAGAAGCAGAGTTGGACTAGATATGGTCCGTATGTTTAGGAAACACCGCTCTTTTGTTCTCAGCACAGTCACGTTTCCTGCTATCTTAGACACTCTAGAAAGCAAGAGCGTGCTTCTTGTTCTAAAGCAGAGTGTGATCAATTGATGATTACACTGCTGTGTGTTTTACTTCAGAAATGGACTTAAATCCCAGGCTCTGTGTCTTACTACAAGCAAGACTTCGTTTCAGGTAAGGGCAGTCACTTTTCAGTTCAAAGGAACTGCATCATTCACAAAGCTCACACGTTTCTCATCTTAACTGACAAGCATTGTACGTTAGAGGACCAGTGCTTTGTATCAGTTTCAGAAGCAGAGTTGGACTAGATATGGTCCATATGTGTAGGAAACACCGTACTTTTGTTCTCAGCACACTCACGTTTCCTGCTGTCTTAGAGACTTTAGAAAGCAAGAGCGTGCTTCTCGCTCTAAAGCAGAGTGTGATCCATGGATGAGAACTATGCTGTGTGTTTCCCTTCAGAAAAGGAGTTAAATCCCAGGGTCTGTGTCTTCCTACATGCAAGAATTCGTTTTAGGTAAGGGCAGTCTCTTTTCTGCTCAATCGAACTACATCATTCACTGAGCTCACACGTTTCTCTTCTAAACAGACAAGCATTGGATTTTAGAGGACCAGTGCTTTGTATCAGTTTCAGAAGCAGAGTTGGACTATATAATGTCCGTATGTGGAGGAAACACCGTTCTTTTGTTCTCAGCACACTCACGTTTCCTGCTGTCTTAGAGACTCTAGAAAGCAAGAGCGTGCTTCTTGTTCTAAAGCAGAGTGTGATCAATGGATGATTACACTGCTGTGTGTTTTACTTCAGAAATGGACTTAAATCCCAGGCTCTGAGTCTTCCTACAAGCAAGACTTCGTTTCAGGTAAGGGCAGTCACTTTTCAGCTCAAATGAACTACATCGTTCACGAAGCTCACACGTTTCTCATCTTAACTGAGAAGCATTGTACGTTAGAGGACCAGTGCTTTGTATCAGTTTCAGAAGCAGAGTTGGACTAGATATGGTCCATATGTGTAGGAAACACCGTTCTTTTGTTCTCAGCACACTCACGTTTCCTGCTGTCTTAGAGACTTTAGAAAGCAAGAGCGTGCTTCTCGCTCTAAAGCAGAGTGTGATCCATGGATGAGAACTATGCTGTGTGTTTCGCTTCAGAAAAGGAGTTAAATCCCAGGGTCTGTGTCTTCCTGCAAGCAAGACTTCGTTTCAGGTAAGGGCAGTCACTTTTCAGCTCAAACGAACTACATCATTCACGGAGATCACACATTTCTCACCTTAACAGACAAGCATTGGATGTTAGAGGACCAGTGCTTTGTATCAGTTTCAGAAGCAGAGTTGGAGTAGATATGGTCTGTATGTTTAGGAAACACCGTTGTTTTGTTCTCAGCAAACTCACGTTTCCTGCTGTCTTAGAGACTGTAGAAAGCAAGAGCGTGCTTCTTGTTATAAAGCAGAGTGTGATCAATGGATGAGAACACTGCTGTGTGTTTCTCTTCAGAAATGGAGTTAAATCCCAGGCTCTGAGTCTTCCTACAAGCAAGACTTCATTTCAGGTAAGGGCAGTCAGTTTTCTGCTCAAACGAACTACATCTTTCACGAAGCTGACATGTTTCTCATCTTAACTGACAAGCATTGGATGTTTGAGGACCAGTGCATTCTATCAGTTTCAGATGAAGATTTGGACTACATATAGTCCGTATGTGTAGGAAACGCCATTATTTTGTTCTGGGCACACTCAGATTTCCTGCTGTATTAGAGATTCTAGAAAGCAAGAACGTGCTTCTCAATCTAAAGCGTAGTGTGATCCACGGATGAGAACTATGCTGTGTGTTTCTCTTCAGAAATGGAGTTACATCCCAGCGTCTGAGTCTTCCTACAAGCAAGACTTCGTTTCAGCTACGGGCAGTCACTTTTCTGCTCAAACGAACTACATCGTTCACGAAGCTCACACGTTTCTCATCTTAACTGACAAGCATTGGATGTTAGAGGACCAGTGCTTTGTATCAGTTTCAGAAGAAGGTTTGGACTAGATATGGTCCGTATGTGTAGGAAACACCGTTCTTTTGTTCTGGGCACACTCTGATTTCCTGCTGTCTTAGAGACTCTAGAAAGCAAGAGCGTGCTTCTCGCTCTAAAGCAGAGTGTGATCCATGGATGAGAACTATGCTGTGTGTTTCCCTTCAGAAAAGGAGTTAAATCCCAGGGTCTGTGTCTTCCTACAAGCAAGACTTCGTTTCAGGTAAGGGCAGTCACTTTTCAGCTCAAAAGAACTACATCGTTCACAGAGCTCACACGTTTCTCATCTTAACAGACAAGCATTGGATGTTAGAGGACCAGTGCTTTGTGTCAGTTTCAGAAGCAGAGTTGGAGTAGATATGGTCCGTATGTTTAGGAAACACCGTTCTTTTGTTCTCAGCACACTCACGTTTCCTGCTATCTTAGACACTCTAGAAAGCAAGAGCGTGCTTCTTGTTCTAAAGCAGAGTGTGATCAATTGATGATTACACGGCTGTGTGTTTTACTTCAGAAATGGACTTAAATCCCAGGCTCTGTGTCTTACTACAAGCAAGACTTCGTTTCAGGTAAGGGCAGTCACTTTTCAGTTCAAAGGAACTGCATCATTCACAAAGCTCACACCTTTCTCATCTTAACTGACAAGCATTGTACGTTAGAGGACCAGTGCTTTGTATCAGTTTCAGAAGCAGAGTTGGACTAGATATGGTCCATATGTGTAGGAAACACCGTTCTTTTGTTTCAGCACACTCACGTTTCCTGCTGTCTTAGAGACTTTAGAAAGCAAGAGCGTGCTTCTCGCTCTAAAGCAGAGTGTGATCCATGGATGAGAACTATGCTGTGTGTTTCCCTTCAGAAAAGGAGTTAAATCCCAGGGTCTGTGTCTTCCTACAAGCAAGACTTCGTTTCAGGTAAGGGCAGTCACTTTTCAGCTCAAACGAACTACATCATTCACGGAGATCACACATTTCTCACCTTAACAGACAAGCATTGGATGTTAGAGGACCAGTGCTTTGTATCAGTTTCAGAAGCAGAGTTGGAGTAGATATGGTCTGTATGTTTAGGAAACACCGTTGTTTTGTTCTCAGCAAACTCACGTTTCCTGCTGTCTTAGAGACTGTAGAAAGCAAGATCGTGCTTCTTGTTTTAAAGCAGAGTGTGATCAATGGATGAGAACACTGCTGTGTGTTTCACTTCAGAAATGGAGTTACATCCCAGGGTCTGAGTCTTCCTACAAGCAAGACTTCGTTTCAGCTACGGGCAGTCACTTTTCTGCTCAAACGAACTACATCATTCACGAAGCTCACACGTTTCTCATCTTAACTGACAAGCATTGGATGTTAGAGGACCAGTGCTTTGTATCAGTTTCAGAAGAAGGTTTGGACTAGATATGGTCCGTATGTGTAGGAAACACCGTTCTTTTGTTCTGGGCACACTCTGATTTCCTGCTGTCTTAGAGACTCTAGAAAGCAAGAGCGTGCTTCTCACTCTAAATCAGAGTGTGATCAATGGATGATTACACTGCTGTGTGTTTTACTTCAGAAATGGACTTAAATCCCAGGCTCTGAGTCTTCCTACAAGCAAGACTTCGTTTCAGGTAAGGGCAGTCACTTTTCAGCTCAAATGAACTACATCGTTCACGAAGCTCACACGTTTCTCATCTTAACTGAGAAGCATTGTACGTTAGAGGACCAGTGCTTTGTATCAGTTTCAGAAGCAGAGTTGGACTAGATATGGTCCATATGTGTAGGAAACACCGTTCTTTTGTTCTCAGCACACTCACGTTTCCTGCTGTCTTAGAGACTTTAGAAAGCAAGAGCGTGCTTCTCGCTCTAAAGCAGAGTGTGATCCATGGATGAGAACTATGCTGTGTGTTTCGCTTCAGAAAAGGAGTTAAATCCCAGGGTCTGTGTCTTCCTGCAAGCAAGACTTCGTTTCAGGTAAGGGCAGTCACTTTTCAGCTCAAACGAACTACATCATTCACGGAGATCACACATTTCTCACCTTAACAGACAAGCATTGGATGTTAGAGGACCAGTGCTTTGTATCAGTTTCAGAAGCAGAGTTGGAGTAGATATGGTCTGTATGTTTAGGAAACACCGTTGTTTTGTTCTCAGCAAACTCACGTTTCCTGCTGTCTTAGAGACTGTAGAAAGCAAGATCGTGCTTCTTGTTATAAAGCAGAGTGTGATCAATGGATGAGAACACTGCTGTGTGTTTCACTTCAGAAATGGAGTTAAATCCCAGGCTCTGAGTCTTCCTACAAGCAAGACTTCATTTCAGGTAAGGGTAGTCAGTTTTCTGCTCAAACGAACTACATCTTTCACGAAGCTCACATGTTTCTCATCTTAACTGACAAGCATTGGATGTTTGAGGACCAGTGCATTCTATCAGTTTCAGATGAAGATTTGGACTACATATAGTCCGTATGTGTAGGAAACGCCGTTATTTTGTTCTGGGCACACTCAGATTTCCTGCTGTATTAGAGATTCTAGAAAGCAAGAACGTGCTGCTCGCTCTAAAGCGGAGTGTGATCCACGGATGAGAACTATTCTGTGTGTTTCTCTTCAGAAATGGAGTTACATCCCAGCGTCTGAGTCTTCCTACAAGCAAGACTTCGTTTCAGCTACGGGCAGTCACTTTTCTGCTCAAACGAACTACATCGTTCACAAAGCTCACACGTTTCTCATCTTAACTGAGAAGCATTGGATGTTAGAGGACCAGTGCTTTGTATCAGTTTCAGAAGAAGGTTTGGACTAGATATGGTCCGTATGTGTAGGAAACACCGTTCTTTTGTTCTGGGCACACTCTGATTTCCTGCTGTCTTAGAGACTCTAGAAAGCAAGAGCGTGCTTCTCACTCTAAATCAGAGTGTGGTCCATGGATGAGAACTATACTGTGTGTTTCCCTTCAGAAATGGAGTTAAATCCCATGCTCTGAGTCTCCCTACAAGCAAGACTTCGTTTCAGGTTAGGGGAGTCACTTTTAACTTCAAAGGAACTGCATCATTCACAAAGCTCACAAGTTTCTCATCTTAAATGACAAGCATTGTATGTTAGAGGTCCAGTGCCTTGTATCAGTTTCAGAAGCAGAGTTGGACTAGATATGGTCCATATGTGTAGGAAGCACCGTTCTTTTGTTCTCAGCACACTCACGTTTCCTGCTGTCTTAGAGACTTTAGAAAGCAAGAGCGTGCTTCTCGCTCTGAAGCAGAGTGTGATCCATGGATGAGAACTATGCTGTGTGTTTCCCTTCAGAAAAGGAGTTAAATCCCAGGGTCTGTGTCTTCCTACAAGCAAGACTTCGTTTCAGGTAAGGGCAGTCACTTTTCAGCTCAAAAGAACTACATCGTTCACAGAGCTCACACGTTTCTCATCTTAACAGACAAGCATTGGATGTTAGAGGACCAGTGCTTTGTATCAGTTTCAGAAGCAGAGTTGGACTAGATATGGTCCGTATGTTTAGGAAACACCGTTCTTTTGTTCTCAGCACACTCACGTTTCCTGCTATCTTAGACACTCTAGAAAGCAAGAGCGTGCTTCTTCTTCTAAAGCAGAGTGTGATCAATTGATGATTACACTGCTGTGTGTTTTACTTCAGGAATGGACTTAAATCCCAGGCTCTGTGTCTTACTACAAGCAAGACTTCGTTTCAGGTAAGGGCAGTCACTTTTCAGTTCAAAGGAACTGCATCATTCACAAAGCTCACACGTTTCTCATCTTAACTGACAAGCATTGTACGTTAGAGGACCAGTGCTTTGTATCAGTTTCAGAAGCAGAGTTGGACTAGATATGGTCCATATGTGTAGGAAACACCGTTCTTTTGTTCTCAGCACACTCACGTTTCCTGCTGTCTTAGAGACTTTAGAAAGCAAGAGCGTGCTTCTCGCTCTAAAGCAGAGTGTGATCCATGGATGAGAACTATGCTGTGTGTTTCCCTTCAGAAAAGGAGTTAAATCCCAGGGTCTGTGTCTTCCTACATGCAAGACTTCGTTTCAGGTAAGGGCAGTCACTTTTCTGCTCAATCGAACTACATCGTTCACTGAGCTCACACGTTTCTCTTCTTAACAGACAAGCATTGTATTTTAGAGGACCAGTGCTTTGTATCAGTTTAAGAAGCAGAGTTGGACTATATAATGTCCGTATGTGTAGGAAACACCGTTCTTTTGTTCTCAGCACACTCACGTTTCCTGCTGTCTTAGAGACTCTAGAAAGCAAGAGCATGCTTCTTGTTCTAAAGCAGAGTGTGATCAATGGATGATTACACTGCTGTGTGTTTTACTTCAGAAATTGACTTAAATCCCAGGCTCTGAGTCTTCCTACAAGCAAGACTTCGTTTCAGGTAAGGGCAGTCACTTTTCAGCTCAAATGAACTACATCGTTCACGAAGCTCACACGTTTCTCATCTTAACTGACAAGCATTGTACGTTAGAGGACCAGTGCTTTGTATCAGTTTCAGAAGCAGAGTTGGAGTAGATATGGTCCATATGTGTAGGAAACACCGTTCTTTTGTTCTCAGCACACTCACGTTTCCTGCTGTCTTAGAGACTTTAGAAAGCAAGAGCGTGCTTCTGGCTCTAAAGCAGAGTGTGATCCATGGATGAGAACTATGCTGTGTGTTTCCCTTCAGAAAAGGAGTTAAATCCCAGGGTCTGTGTCTTCCTACAAGCAAGACTTCGTTTCAGGTAAGGGCAGTCACTTTTCAGCTCAAACGAACTACATCATTCACGGAGATCACACATTTCTCACCTTAACAGACAAGCATTGGATGTTAGAGGACCAGTGCTTTGTATCAGTTTCAGAAGCAGAGATGGAGTAGATATGGTCTGTATGTTCAGGAAACACCGTTGTTTTGTTCTCAGCAAACTCACGTTTCCTGCTGTCTTAGAGACTGTAGAAAGCAAGATCGTGCTTCTTGTTATAAAGCAGAGTGTGATCAATGGATGAGAACACTGCTGTGTGTTTCACTTCAGAAATGGAGTTAAATCCCAGGCTCTGAGTCTTCCTACAAGCAAGACTTCATTTCAGGTAAGGGCAGTCAGTTTTCTGCTCAAACGAACTACATCTTTCACGAAGCTCACATGTTTCTCATCTTAACTGACAAGCATTGGATGTTTGAGGACCAGTGCATTCTATCAGTTTCAGATGAAGATTTGGCCTACATATAGTCCGTATGTGTAGGAAACGCCGTTATTTTGTTCTGGGCACACTCAGATTTCCTGCTGTATTAGAGATTCTAGAAAGCAAGAGCGTGCTTCTCGCTCTAAAGCGGAGTGTGATCCACGGATGAGAACTATGCTGTGTGTTTCTCTTCAGAAATGGAGTTACATCCCAGGGTCTGAGTCTTCTACAAGCAAGACTTCGTTTCAGCTACGGGCAGTCACTTTTCTGCTCAAACGAACTGCATCGTTCACGAAGCTCACACGTTTCTCATCTTAACTGACAAGCATTGGATGTTAGAGGACCAGTGCTTTGTATCAGTTTCAGAAGAAGGTTTGGACTAGATATGGTCTGTATGTGTAGGAAACACCGTTCTTTTGTTCTGGGCACACTCTGATTTCCTGCTGTCTTAGAGACTCTAGAAAGCAAGAGCGTGCCTCTCGCTCTAAATCAGAGTGTGGTCCATGGATGAGAACTATACTGTGTGTTTCCCTTCAGAAATGGAGTTAAATCCCATGCTCTGAGTCTCCCTACAAGCAAGACTTCGTTTCAGGTAAGGGGAGTCACTTTTAAGTTCAAAGGAACTGCATCATTCACAAAGCTCACACGTTTCTCATCTTAAATGACAAGCATTGTATGTTAGAGGTCCAGTGCCTTGTATCAGTTTCAGAAGCAGAGTTGGACTAGATATGGTCCATATGTGTAGGAAACACCGTTCTTTTGTTCTCAGCACACTCATGTTTCCTGCTGTCTTAGAGACTTTAGAAAGCAAGAGCGTGCTTCTCGCTCTAAAGCAGAGTGTGATCCATGGATGAGAACTATGCTGTGTGTTTCCCTTCAGAAAAGGAGTTAAATCCCAGGGTCTGTGTCTTCCTACAAGCAAGACTTCGTTTCAGGTAAGGGCAGTCACTTTTCAGCTCAAAAGAACTACATCGTTCACAGAGCTCACACGTTTCTCATCTTAACAGACAAGCATTGGATGTCAGAGGACCAGTGCTTTGTATCAGTTTCAGAAGCAGAGTTGGACTAGATATGGTCTGTATGTTTAGGAAACACCGTTCTTTTGTTCTCAGCACACTCACGTTTCCTGCAATCTTAGACACTCTAGAAAGCAAGAGCGTGCTTCTTGTTCTAAAGCAGAGTGTGATCAATTGATGATTACACTGCTGTGTGTTTTACTTCAGAAATGGACTTAAATCCCAGGCTCTGTGTCTTACTACAAGCAAGACTTCGTTTCAGGTAAGGGCAGTCACTTTTCAGTTCAAAGGAACTGCATCATTCACAAAGCTCACACGTTTCTCATCTTAACTGACAAGCATTGTACGTTAGAGGACCAGTGCTTTGTATCAGTTTCAGAAGCAGAGTTGGACTAGATATGGTCCATATGTGTAGGAAACACCGTTCTTTTGTTCTCAGCACACTCACGTTTCCTGCTGTCTTAGAGAATTTAGAAAGCAAGAGCGTGCTTCTCGCTCTAAAGCAGAGTGTGATCCATGGATGAGAACTATGCTGTGTGTTTCCCGTCAGAAAAGGAGTTAAATCCCAGGGTCTGTGTCTTCCTACAAGCAAGACTTCGTTTCAGGTAAGGGCAGTCACTTTTCAGCTCAAAAGAACTACATCGTTCACAGAGCTCACACGTTTCTCATCTTAACAGACAAGCATTAGATGTTAGAGGACCAGTGCTTTGTATCAGTTTCAGAAGCAGAGTTGGACTAGATATGGTCCGTATGTTTAGGAAACACCGTTCTTTTGTTCTAAGCACACTCACGTTTCCTGCTATCTTAGAGATTCTAGAAAGCAACAGCGTGCTTCTCTTTCTAAAGCAGAGTGTGATCCATGGATGAGAACTATGCTGTGTGTTTCACTTTAGAAATGGAGTTAAATCCCAGGCTCTGAGTCTTCCTACAAGCAAGACTTCGTTTCAGGTAAGAGCAGTCACTTTTCAGCTCAAATGAACTACATCGTTCACGAAGCTCACACGTTTCTCATCTTAACTGACAAGCATTGTACGTTAGAGGACCAGTGCTTTGTATCAGTTTCAGAAGCAGAGTTGGAGTAGATATGGTCCATATGTGTAGGAAACACCGTTCTTTTGTTCTCAGCACACTCACGTTTCCTGCTGTCTTAGAGACTTTAGAAAGCAAGAGCGTGCTTCTGGCTCTAAAGCAGAGTGTGATCCATGGATGAGAACTATGCTGTGTGTTTCCCTTCAGAAAAGGAGTTAAATCCCAGGGTCTGTGTCTTCCTACAAGCAAGACTTCGTTTCAGGTAAGGGCAGTCACTTTTCAGCTCAAACGAACTACATCATTCACGGAGATCACACATTTCTCACCTTAACAGACAAGCATTGGATGTTAGAGGACCAGTGCTTTGTATCAGTTTCAGAAGCAGAGATGGAGTAGATATGGTCTGTATGTTCAGGAAACACCGTTGTTTTGTTCTCAGCAAACTCACGTTTCCTGCTGTCTTAGAGACTGTAGAAAGCAAGATCGTGCTTCTTGTTATAAAGCAGAGTGTGATCAATGGATGAGAACACTGCTGTGTGTTTCACTTCAGAAATGGAGTTAAATCCCAGGCTCTGAGTCTTCCTACAAGCAAGACTTCATTTCAGGTAAGGGCAGTCAGTTTTCTGCTCAAACGAACTACATCTTTCACGAAGCTCACATGTTTCTCATCTTAACTGACAAGGATTGGATGTTTGAGGACCAGTGCATTCTATCAGTTTCAGATGAAGATTTGGACTACATGTAGTCCGTATGTGTAGGAAACGCCGTTATTTTGTTCTGGGCACACTCAGATTTCCTGCTGTATTAGAGATTCTAGAAAGCAAGAGCGTGCTTCTCGCTCTAAAGCGGAGTGTGATCCACGGATGAGAACTATGCTGTGTGTTTCTCTTCAGAAATGGAGTTACATCCCAGGGTCTGAGTCTTCCTACAAGCAAGACTTCGTTTCAGCTACGGGCAGTCACTTTTCTGCTCAAAAGAACTACATCGTTCACGAAGCTCACACGTTTCTCATCTTAACTGACAAGCATTGGATGTTAGAGGACCAGTGCTTTGTATCAGTTTCAGAAGAAGGTTTGGACTAGATATGGTCCGTATGTGTAGGAAACACCGTTCTTTTGTTCTGGGCACACTCTGATTTCCTGCTGTCTTAGAGACTCTAGAAAGCAAGAGCGTGCCTCTCGCTCTAAATCAGAGTGTGGTCCATGGATGAGAACTATACTGTGTGTTTCCCTTCAGAAATGGAGTTAAATCCCATGCTCTGAGTCTCCCTACAAGCAAGACTTCATTTCAGGTAAGGGGAGTCACTTTTAACTTCAAAGGAACTGCATCATTCACAAAGCTCACACGTTTCTCATCTTAAATGACAAGCATTGTATGTTAGAGGTCCAGTGCCTTGTATCAGTTTCAGAAGCAGAGTTGGACTAGATATGGTCCATATGTGTAGGAAACACCGTTCTTTTGTTCTCAGCACACTCATGTTTCCTGCTGTCTTAGAGACTTTAGAAAGCAAGAGCGTGCTTCTCGCTCTAAAGCAGAGTGTGATCCATGGATGAGAACTATGCTGTGTGTTTCCCTTCAGAAAAGGAGTTAAATCCCAGGGTCTGTGTCTTCCTACAAGCAAGACTTCGTTTCAGGTAAGGGCAGTCACTTTTCAGCTCAAAAGAACTACATCGTTCACAGAGCTCACACGTTTCTCATCTTAACAGACAAGCATTGGATGTTAGAGGACCAGTGCTTTGTATCAGTTTCAGAAGCAGAGTTGGACTAGATATGGTCTGTATGTTTAGGAAACACCGTTCTTTTGTTCTCAGCACACTCACGTTTCCTGCAATCTTAGACACTCTAGAAAGCAAGAGCGTGCTTCTTGTTCTAAAGCAGAGTGTGATCAATTGATGATTACACTGCTGTGTGTTTTACTTCAGAAATGGACTTAAATCCCAGGCTCTGTGTCTTACTACAAGCAAGACTTCGTTTCAGGTAAGGGCAGTCACTTTTCAGTTCAAAGGAACTGCATCATTCACAAAGCTCACACGTTTCTCATCTTAACTGACAAGCATTGTACGTTAGAGGACCAGTGCTTTGTATCAGTTTCAGAAGCAGAGTTGGACTAGATATGGTCCATATGTGTAGGAAACACCGTTCTTTTGTTCTCAGCACACTCACGTTTCCTGCTGTCTTAGAGAATTTAGAAAGCAAGAGCGTGCTTCTCGCTCTAAAGCAGAGTGTGATCCATGGATGAGAACTATGCTGTGTGTTTCCCGTCAGAAAAGGAGTTAAATCCCAGGGTCTGTGTCTTCCTACAAGCAAGACTTCGTTTCAGGTAAGGGCAGTCACTTTTCAGCTCAAAAGAACTACATCGTTCACAGAGCTCACACGTTTCTCATCTTAACAGACAAGCATTAGATGTTAGAGGACCAGTGCTTTGTATCAGTTTCAGAAGCAGAGTTGGACTAGATATGGTCTTTATGTTTAGGAAACACCGTTCTTTTGTTCTCAGCACACTCACGTTTCCTGCTATCTTAGAGATTCTAGAAAGAAGAGCGTGCTTCTCTTTCTAAAGCAGAGTGTGATCCATGGATGAGAACTATGCTGTGTGTTTCACTTTAGAAATGGAGTTAAATCCCAGGCTCTGAGTCTTCCTACAAGCAAGACTTCGTTTCAGCTACGGGCAGTCAATTTTCTGCTCAAATGAACTACATCGTTCACGAAGCTCACACGTTTCTCATCTTAAATGACAAGCATTGGATGTTAGAAGACCAGTGCTTTGTATCAGTTTCAGAAGAAGGTATGGACTAGATATGGTCCGTATGTGTAGGAAACACCGTTCTTTTGTTCTCAGCACACTCACGTTTCCTGCTGTCTTAGAGACTTTAGAAAGCAAGAGCGTGCTTCTGGCTCTAAAGCAGAGTGTGATCCATGGATGAGAACTATGCTGTGTGTTTCCCTTCAGAAAAGGAGTTAAATCCCAGGGTCTGTGTCTTCCTACAAGCAAGACTTCGTTTCAGGTAAGGGCAGTCACTTTTCAGCTCAAACGAACTACATCATTCACGGAGATCACACATTTCTCACCTTAACAGACAAGCATTGGATGTTAGAGGACCAGTGCTTTGTATCAGTTTCAGAAGCAGAGATGGAGTAGATATGGTCTGTATGTTCAGGAAACACCGTTGTTTTGTTCTCAGCAAACTCACGTTTCCTGCTGTCTTAGAGACTGTAGAAAGCAAGATCGTGCTTCTTGTTATAAAGCAGAGTGTGATCAATGGATGAGAACACTGCTGTGTGTTTCACTTCAGAAATGGAGTTAAATCCCAGGCTCTGAGTCTTCCTACAAGCAAGACTTCATTTCAGGTAAAGGCAGTCAGTTTTCTGCTCAAACGAACTACATCTTTCACGAAGCTCACATGTTTCTCATCTTAACTGACAAGCATTGGATGTTTGAGGACCAGTGCATTCTATCAGTTTCAGATGAAGATTTGGACTACATATAGTCCGTATGTGTAGGAAACGCCGTTATTTTGTTCTGGGCACACTCAGATTTCCTGCTGTATTAGAGATTCTAGAAAGCAAGAGCGTGCTTCTCGCTCTAAAGCGGAGTGTGATCCACGGATGAGAACTATGCTGTGTGTTTCTCTTCAGAAATGGAGTTACATCCCAGGGTCTGAGTCTTCCTACAAGCAAGACTTCGTTTCAGCTACGGGCAGTCACTTTTCTGCTCAAACGAACTACATCGTTCACGAAGCTCACACGTTTCTCATCTTAACTGAGAAGCATTGGCTGTTAGAGGACCAGTGCTTTGTATCAGTTTCAGAAGAAGGTTTGGACTAGATATGGTCCGTATGTGTAGGAAACACCGTTCTTTTGTTCTGGGCACACTCTGATTTCCTGCTGTCTTAGAGACTCTAGAAAGCAAGAGCGTGCTTCTCGCTCTAAATCAGAGTGTGGTCCATGGATGAGAACTATACTGTGTGTTTCATTTCAGAAATGGAGTTAAATCCCATGCTCTGAGTCTCCCTACAAGCAAGACTTCGTTTCAGGTAAGGGGAGTCACTTTTAAGTTCAAAGGAACTGCATCATTCACAAAGCTCACACGTTTCTCATCTTAAATGACAAGCATTGTATGTTAGAGGTCCAGTGCCTTGTATCAGTTTCAGAAGCAGAGTTGGACTAGATATGGTCCATATGTGTAGGAAACACCGTTCTTTTGTTCTCAGCACACTCATGTTTCCTGCCGTCTTAGAGACTTTAGAAAGCAAGAGCGTGCTTCTCGCTCTAAAGCAGAGTGTGATCCATGGATGAGAACTATGCTGTGTGTTTCCCTTCAGAAAAGGAGTTAAATCGCAGGGTCTGTGTCTTCCTACAAGCAAGACTTCGTTTCAGGTAAGGGCAGTCACTTTTCAGCTCAAAAGAACTACATCGTTCACAGATCTCACACGTTTCTCATCTTAACAGACAAGCATTGGATGTTAGAGGACCAGTGCTTTGTATCAGTTTCAGAAGCAGAGTTGGACTAGATATGGTCCGTATGTTTAGGAAACACCGTTCTTTTGTTCTCAGCACACTCACGTTTCCTGCTGTCTTAGAGACTCTAGAAAGCAAGAGCATGCTTCTTGTTCTAAAGCAGAGTGTGATCAATGGATGATTACACTGCTGTGTGTTTTACTTCAGAAATGGACTTAAATCCCAGGCTCTGAGTCTTCCTACAAGCAAGACTTCGTTTCAGGTAAGGGCAGTCACTTTTCAGCTCAAACGAACTACATCATTCACGGAGATCACACATTTCTCACCTTAACAGACAAGCATTGGATGTTAGAGGACCAGTGCTTTGTATCAGTTTCAGAAGCAGAGTTGGACTAGATATGGTCCGTATGTTTAGGAAACACCGTTCTTTGTTCTCAGCACACTCACGTTTCCTGCTATCTTAGACACTCTAGAAAGCAAGAGCGTGCTTCTTGTTCTATAGCAGAGTGTGATCAATTGATGATTACACTGCTGTGTGTTTTACTTCAGAAATGGACTTAAATCCCAGGCTCTGTGTCTTACTACAAGCAAGACTTCGTTTCAGGTAAGGGCAGTCACTTTTCAGTTCAAAGGAACTGCATCATTCACAAAGCTCACACCTTTCTCATCTTAACTGACAAGCATTGTACGTTAGAGGACCAGTGCTTTGTATCAGTTTCAGAAGCAGAGTTGGACTAGATATGGTCCATATGTGTAGGAAACACCGTTCTTTTGTTCTCAGCACACTCACGTTTCCTACTGTCTTAGAGACTTTAGAAAGCAAGAGCGTGCTTCTCGCTCTAAAGCAGAGTGTGATCCATGGATGAGAACTATGCTGTGTGTTTCCATTCAGAAAAGGAGTTAAATCCCAGGGTCTGTGTCTTCCTACATGCAAGAATTCGTTTTAGGTAAGGGCAGTCACTTTTCTGCTCAATCGAACTACATCGTTCACTGAGCTCACACGTTTCTCTTCTTAACAGACAAGCATTGGATTTTAGAGGACCAGTGCTTTGTATCAGTTTCAGAAGCAGAGTTGGACTATATAATGTCCGTATGTGTAGGAAACACCGTTCTTTTGTTCTCAGCACACTCACGTTTCCTGCTGTCTTAGAGACTCTAGAAAGCAAGAGCGTGCTTCTTGTTCTAAAGCAGAGTGTGATCAATGGATGATTACACTGCTGTGTGTTTTACTTCAGAAATGGACTTAAATCCCAGGCTCTGAGTCATCCTACAAGCAAGACTTCGTTTCAGGTAAGGGCAGTCACTTTTCAGCTCAAATGAACTACATCGTTCACGAAGCTCACACGTTTCTCATCTTAACTGAGAAGCATTGTACGTTAGAGGACCAGTGCTTTGTATCAGTTTCAGAAGCAGAGTTGTACTATATAATGTCCGTATGTGTAGGAAACACCGTTCTTTTGTTCTCAGCACACTCACGTTTCCTGCTGTGTTAGAGACTCTAGAAAGCAAGAGAGTGCTTCTTGTTCTAAAGCAGAGTGTCATCAATGGATGAGAACACTGCTGTGTGTTTCAATTCAGAAATGGAGTTAAATCCCAGGCTCTGAGTCTTCCTACAAGCAAGACTTCATTTCAGGTAAGGGCAGTCACTTTTCTGCTCAAACGAACTACATCTTTCCCGAAGCACACACGTTTCTCATCTTAACTGACAAGCATTGGATGTTAGAGGACCATTGCATTCTATCTGTTTCAAAAGAAGTTTTGGACTACATTTAGTCCGTATGTGTAGGAAACACCGTTCTTTTGTTCTGGGCACACTCACGTTTCCTGCTGTCTTAGAGACTCTAGAAAGCAAAAGCCTGATTCTTGCTCTAAAGCAGAGTGTGATCCATGGATGAGAACTATGCTGTGTGTTTGCCTTCAGAAATGGAGTTAAATCCCAGGCTCTGAGTCTTCCTACAAGCAAGACTTCAATTCAGGTAAGGCTGTCACTTTTCTGCTCAAACGAACTACATCGTTCATGAAGCTCACACGTTTCCCATCTTAACTGACAAGCATTGGATGTTAGAGGGTCAGTGCTTTGTATCAGTTTCAGAAGCAGATTTGGACTAGATATGGTCTGTATGTGTAGGAAACTCCGTTCTTTTGTTCTCAGCAAAATCACGTTTCCTCCTGTCTTAGAGACTCTAAAAAGCAAGAGCGTGCTTCTTATTCTAAAGCAGAGTGTGATCAATGGATGAGAACACTGCTGTGTGTTTGCCTTCAGAAATGGAGTTAAATCCCAGGCTCTGAGTCTTCGAACAAGCAAGACTTCGTTTAAGGTAAGGGCAGTCACTTTTTTGCTCAAACGAACTACATCGTTCATGAAGCTCACACTTTTCCCATCTTAACTGACAAGCATTGGATTTTAGAGGACCAGTGCTTTATTTCAGTTTCAGAAGATGAGTTGGACTACATATGGTCCATATGTGTAGGAAACACCGTTCTTTTATTTTCAGCATACTCATGTTTCCTGCTGTCTTAGAGACTCTAGAAAGCAAGAGCGTGCTTCTCGCTCTAAAGCAGAGTGTGATCCATGGATGAGAACTATGCTGTGTGTTTGCCTTCAGAAATGGAGTTAAATCCCAGGCTCTGAGTCTTCCTACAAGCAAGACTTTGTTTCAGGTAAGGACAGTCACTTTTCTGCTCAAACGAACTACATCGTTCACAGATCTCACACGTTTCTCATCTTAACTGACAAGCATTGGATGTTAGACGGTCAATGCTTTATATCAGTTTCAGAAGCAGATTTGGACTGGATATGGTCCATATGTGTAGGAAACACCGTTCTATTGTTCTGGGCACACTCAAATTTCCTGCTGTCTTAGAGACTCTAGAAAGCAAGAGTGTGCTTCTCGCTCTAACCACAGTGTGATCCATGGATGAATACTATGCTGTGTGTTTCCCTTCAGAAATGGAGTTAAATCCCAGGTTCTGTGTCTTCCTACAAGCAAGACTTCGTTTCTGGTAAGGGTAGTCACTTTGCAGTTCAAAGGAACTACATCATTCACAAAGCTCACACGTTTCTCATGTTAACTGACAAACATTGGATGTTAGAGGACCAGTGCTTTGCATCAGTTTCAGAAGCAGAGTTGAACTAGATATGGTCCGTATGTGTAGGAAACACCGTTCTTTTGTTCTCAGCAAAATCACGTTTCCTGCTGTCTTAGAGACTCTAGAAAGCAAGAGCGTGCTTCTTTTTCTAAAGCAGAGTGTGATCAATGGATGAGAACACTGCTGTGTGTTTCAATTCAGAAATGGAGTTAAATCCCAGGCTCTGAGTCTTCCTACAAGCAAGACTTCGTTTAAGGTAAGGGCAGTCACTTTTCTGCTCAAACGAACTACATCGTTCATGAAGCTCACACGTTTCCCATCTTAACTGACAAGCATTGGATGTTAGAGGACCAGTGCTTTGTATCAGTTTCAGAAGCAGATTTGGACTAGATATGGTCCGTCTGTGTAGGAAACACCGTTATTTTGTTCTCAGCACACTCAAGTTTCCCGCTGTGTTAGAGACTCTAGAAAGCAAGAGCGTGCTTCTCGCTCTAAAGCAGATTGTGATCCATGGATGAGAACTATTCTGTGTGTTTCCCTTCAGAAATGGAGTTAAATCCCAATCTCTGTGTCTTCCTATAAGCAGGACTTCGTTTCAGGTAAGGGCAGTCACTTTTCAGCTCAAACGAACTACATCGTTCACTGAGCTCACACATTTCTCATCTTAAAAGACAAGCATTGGATGTTAGACGACCAGTGCTTTGTATCAGTTTCAGAAGCAGAGTTGTACTATATATTGTCCGTATGTGTAGGAAACACGGTTCTTTTGTTCTCAGCACACTCACGTTTCCTGCTGTGTTAGAGACTCTAGAAAGCAAGAGCGTGCTTCTTGTTCTAAAGCAGAGTGTCATCAATGGATGAGAACACTGCTGTGTGTTTCACTTCAGAAATGGAGTTAAATCCCAGGCTCTGAGTCTTCCTACAAGCAAGACTTCATTTCAGGTAAGGGCAGTCACTTTTCTGCTCAAACGAACTACATCTTTCCCGAAGCACACACGTTTCTCATCTTAACTGACAAGCATTGGATGTTAGAGGACCATTGCATTCTATCTGTTTCAAAAGAAGTTTTGGACTACATTTAGTCCGTATGTGTAGGAAACACCGTTCTTTTGTTCTAGGCACACTCACGTTTCCTGCTGTCTTAGAGACTCTAGAAAGCAAAAGCGTGCTTCTTGCTCTAAAGCAGAGTGTGATCCATGGATGAGAACTATGCTGTGTGTTTGCCTTCGGAAATGGAGTTAAATCCCAGGCTCTGAGTCTTCCTACAAGCAAGACTTCAATTCAGGTAAGGCTGTCACTTTTCTGCTCAAACGAACTACATCGTTCATGAAGCTCACACGTTTCCCATCTTAACTGACAAGCATTGGATGTTAGAGGGTCAGTGCTTTGTATCAGTTTCAGAAGCAGATTTGGACTAGATATGGTCCGTATGTGTAGGAAACTCCGTTCTTTTGTTCTCAGCAAAATCACGTTTCCTCCTGTCTTAGAGACTCTAAAAAGCAAGAGCGTGCTTCTTATTCTAAAGCAGAGTGTGATCAATGGATGAGAACACTGCTGTGTGTTTCAATTCAGAAATGGAGTTAAATCCCAGGCTCTGAGTCTTCGAACAAGCAAGACTTCGTTTAAGGTAAGGGCAGTCACTTTTTTGCTCAAACGAACTACATCGTTCATGAAGCTCACACTTTTCCCATCTTAACTGACAAGCATTGGATTTTAGAGGACCAGTGCTTTGTTTCAGTTTTAGAAGATGAGTTGGACAACATATGGTCCATATGTGTAGGAAACACCGTTCTTTTGTTCTCAGCACACTCAAGTTTCCTGCTGTGTTAGAGACTCTAGAAAGCAAGAGCGTGCTTCTCGCTCTAAAGCAGAGTGTGATCCATGGATGAGAACTATGCTGTGTGTTTTCCTTCAGAAATGGAGTTAAATCCCAGGCTCTGAGTCTTCCTACATGCAAGACTTCAATTCAGGTAAGACAGTCAATTTTCTGCTCAAACGAACTACATCGTTCATGAAGCTCACACGTTTCCCATCTTAACTGACAAGCATTGGATGTTAGAGGACCAGTGCTTTGTATCAGTTTCAGAAGTAGATTTGGACTAGATATGGTCCATATGTGTAGGAAACTCCGTTCTTTTGTTCTCAGTAAAATCACGTTTCCTCCTGTCTTAGAGACTCTAGAAAGCAAGAGCGTGCTTCTTGTTCTAAATCAGAGTTTCATCAATGGATGAGAATACTGCTGTGTGTTTCACTTCAGAAATGGAGTTAAATCCCAGGCTCTGAGTCTTCCTACAACCAAGACTTCGTTTAAGGTAAGGGCAATCACTTTTCTGCTCAAACGAACTACATCGTTCATGAAACTCACACGTTTCCCATCTTAACTGACAAGCATTGGATGTTAGAGGACCAGTGCTTTGTGTGAGATTCAGACGCAGAGTTGGACAAGATATGGTCCGTATTTGTAGGAAACACCGTTCTTTTGTTCTCAGCACACTCACGTTTCCTGCTGTGTTAGAGACTCTAGAAAGCAAGAGCGTGCTTCTCGCTCTAAAGCAGATTGTGATCCATGGATGAGAACTATGCTGTGTGTTTCCCTTCAGAAATGGAGTTAAATCCCAGGTTCTGAGTCTTCCTACAAGCAAGACTTCATTTCTGGTAAGGGCAGTCACTTTTCTGCTCAAACGAACTACATTGTTAACGAAGATCACACGATTCTCATCTCAACTGACAAGCATTGGATGTTAGAGGACCAGTGCATTGTATGAGTTTCAGAAGCAGATTTGCACTTCATATGGTCCGTATATGTAGGAAACACCGTTCTTTTGTTCTGGGCACACTCAAATTTCCTGCTGTCTTAGAGACTCTAGAAAACAAGAGGGTGCTATCGCTCTAACCACAGTGTGATCCATGGATGAATACTATGCTGTGTGTTTCCCTTCAGAAATGGAGTTAAATCCCAGGCTCTGTGTCTTCCTACATGCAAGACTTCGTTTCAGGTAAGGGTAGTCACTTTTCAGTTCAAAGGAACTACATCATTCACAAAGCTCACACGTTTCTCATCTTAACTGACAAACATTGGATGTTAGAGGACCAGTGCTTTGTATCAGTTTCAGAAGCAGAGTTGGACTAGATATGGTCCCTATGTGTAGGAAACACCGTTCTTTTGTTCTCAGCACACTCACGTTTCCTGGTGTGTTAGAGACTCTAGAAAGCAAGAGCGTGCTTCTCGTTATAAAGCAGATTGTGATCCATGGATGAGAACTATGCTGTGTGTTTCCCTTCAGAAATGGAGTTAAATCCCAATCTCTGTTTCTTCCTACAAGCAAGACTTCGTTTCAGGTAAGGGCAGTCACTTTTCAGCTCAAATGAACTACATCGTTCATGAAGCTCACACGTTTCTCATCTTAACACACAAGCATTGGATGTTAGAGGATCAGTGCTTTGTATCAGCTTAAGAAGCAGATTTGGACTAGATATGGTCCGTATGTGTAGGAAACACCGTTCTTTTGTTCTGGGCACACTCACGTTTCCTGCTGTCTTAGAGACTCTAGAAAGCAAGAGCATGCTTCTTGTTCTAAAGCAGAGTGTGATCCATATATGAGAACTATGCTGTGTGTTTGCCTTCAGAAATGGAGTTAAATCCCAGGCTCTGATTCTTCCGACAAGCAAGACTTCAATTCAGGTCAGGCAGTCACTTTTCTGCTCAAACGAACTACATCGTTCATGAAGCACACACGTTTCCCATCTTAACTGACAAGCATTGGATGTTAGAGGGTCAGTGCTTTGTATCAGTTTCAGAAGCAGATTTGGACTAGATATGGTCCGTATGTGTAGGAAACACCGTTCATTTGTTCTCAGCAAAATCACGTTTCCTCCTGTCTTAGAGACTCTAAAAAGCAAGAGCATGCTTCTTCTTCTAAAGCAGAGTGTGATCCATGGATGAGAACAATGCTGTGTGTTTGCCTTCAGAAATGGACTTAAATCCCAGGCTCTAAGTCTTCCTACAAGCAAGACTTCGTTTCAGGTAAGGACAGTCACTTTTCTGCTCAAACGAACTACATCGTTCACAGAGCTCACACATTTCTCATCCTAACTGACAATCATTGGATGTTAGAGGACCAGTGCTTTGTATCAGTTTCAGAAGCAGAGTTGGACTAGATATGGTCCCTATGTGTAGGAAACACCGTTCTTTTGTTCTCAGCACACTCACGTTTCCTGCTGTGTTAGAGACTCTAGAAAGCAAGAGCGTGCTTCTCGTTATAAAGCAGATTGTGATCCATGGATGAGAACTATGCTGTGTGTTTCCCTTCAGAAATGGAGTTAAATCCCAATCTCTGTTTCTTCCTACAAGCAAGACTTCGTTTCAGGTAAGGGCAGTCACTTTTCAGCTCAAATGAACTACATCGTTCATGAAGCTCACACGTTTCTCATCTTAACACACAAGCATTGGATGATAGAGGATCAGTGCTTTGTATCAGCTTAAGAAGCAGATTTGGACTAGATATGGTCCGTATGTGTAGGAAACACCGTTTTTTGTTCTGGGCACACTCACGTTTCCTGCTGTCTTAGAGACTCTAGAAAGCAAGAGCATGCTTCTTGTTCTAAAGCAGAGTGTGATCCATATATGAGAACTATGCTGTGTGTTTGCCTTCAGAAATGGAGTTAAATCCCAGGCTCTGATTCTTCCGACAAGCAAGACTTCAATTCAGGTCAGGCAGTCACTTTTCTGCTCAAACGAACTACATCGTTCATGAAGCACACACGTTTCCCATCTTAACTGACAAGCATTGGATGTTTGAGGGTCAGTGCTTTGTATCAGTTTCAGAAGCAGATTTGGACTAGATATGGTCCGTATGTGTAGGAAACTCCGTTCATTTGTTCTCAGCAAAATCACGTTTCCTCCTGTCTTAGAGACTCTAAAAAGCAAGAGCATGCTTCTTCTTCTAAAGCAGAGTGTGATCCATGGATGAGAACAATGCTGTGTGTTTGCCTTCAGAAATGGACTTAAATCCCAGGCTCTAAGTCTTCCTACAAGCAAGACTTCGTTTCAGGTAAGGACAGTCACTTTTCTGCTCAAACGAACTACATCGTTCACAGAGCTCACACATTTCTCATCCTAACTGACAATCATTGGATGTTAGAGGGTCAATGCTTTATATCAGTTTCAGAAGCAGATTTGGACTGGATATGGTCCATATGTGTAGGAAACACCGTTCTATTGTTCTGGGCACACTCACGTTTCCTGCTGTCTTAGAGACTCTAGAAAGCAAGAGCGTGCTTCTTCTTCTAAAGCAGAGTGTCATCAATGGATGAGAACACTGCTGTGTGTTTCAATTAAGAAATGGAGTTAAATCCCAGGCTCTGAGTCTTCCTACAAGCAAGACTTCGTTTAAGGTAAGGGCAGTCACTTTTCTGCTCAAACAAACTACATCGTTCGTGAAGCTCACACGTTTCCCATCTTAACAGACAAGCATTGTATGTTAGAGGACCAGTGCTTTGTATCAGTTTAAGAAGCAGAGTTGGACTAGATATGGTCCGTATGTGTAGGAAACACCGTTCTTTTGTTCTCAGCACACTCACGTTTCCTGCTGTGTTAGAGACTCTAGAAAGCAAGAGCGTGCTTCTTGTTCTAAAGCAGAGTGTCATCAATGGATGAGAACACTGCTGTGTGTTTCCCTTCAGAAATGGAGTTAAATCCCAGGCTCTGAGTCTTCCTACAAGCAAGACTTCATTTCAGGTAAGGGCAGTCACTTTTCTGCTCAAACGAACTACATCTTTCCCGAAGCACACACGTTTCTCATCTTAACTGACAAGCATTGGATGTTAGAGGACCATTGCATTCTATCTGTTTCAAAAGAAGTTTTGGACTACATTTAGTCCGTATGTGTAGGAAACACCGTTCTTTTGTTCTGGGCACACTCACGTTTCCTGCTGTCTTAGAGACTCTAGAAAGCAAAAGCCTGCTTCTTTCTCTAAAGCAGAGTGTGATCCATGGATGAGAACTATGCTGTGTGTTTGCCTTCAGAAATGGAGTTAAATCCCAGGCTCTGAGTCTTCCTACAAGCAAGACTTCAATTCAGGTAAGGCTGTCACTTTTCTGCTCAAACGAACTACATCGTTCATGAAGCTCACACGTTTCCCATCTTAACTGACAAGCATTGGATGTTAGAGGGTCAGTGCTTTGTATCAGTTTCAGAAGCAGATTTGGACTAGATATGGTCCGTATGTGTAGGAAACTCCGTTCATTTGTTCTCAGCAAAATCACGTTTCCTCCTGGCTTAGAGACTCTAAAAAGCAAGAGCGTGCTTCTTATTCTAAAGCAGAGTGTGATCAATGGATGAGAACACTGCTGTGTGTTTCAATTCAGAAATGGAGTTAAATCCCAGGCTCTGAGTCTTTGAACAAGCAAGACTTCGTTTAAGGTAAGGGCAGTCACTTTTTTGCTCAAACGAACTACATCGTTCATGAAGCTCACACTTTTCCCATCTTAACTGACAAGCATTGGATTTTAGAGGACCAGTGCTTTGTTTCAGTTTCAGAAGATGAGTTGGACTACATATGGTCCATATGTGTAGGAAACACCGTTCTTTTATTCTCAGCATACTCAGGTTTCCTACTGTCTTAGAGACTCTAGAAAGCAAGAGCGTGCTTCTCGCTCTAAAGCAGAGTGTGATCCATGGATGAGAACTATGCTGTGTGTTTGCCTTCAGAAATGGAGTTAAATCCCAGGCTCTGAGTCTTCCTACAAGCAAGACTTTGTTTCAGGTAAGGACAGTCACTTTTCTGCTCAAACGAACTACTTCGTTCACAGATCTCACACGTTTCTCATCTTAACTGACAAGCATTGGATGTTAGAGGGTCAATGCTTTATATCAGTTTCAGAAGCAGATTTGGACTGGATATGGTCCATATGTGTAGGAAACACCGTTCTATTGTTCTGGGCACACTCAAATTTCCTGCTGTCTTAGAGACTCTAGAAAGCAAGAGTGTGCTTCTCGCTCTAACCACAGTGTGATCCATGGATGAATACTATGCTGTGTGTTTCCCTTCAGAAATGGAGTTAAATCCCAGGTTCTGTGTCTTCCTACAAGCAAGACTTCGTTTCTGGTAAGGGTAGTCACTTTGCAGTTCAAAGGAACTACATCATTCACAAAGCTCACACGTTTCTCATGTTAACTGACAAACATTGGATGTTAGAGGACCAGTGCTTTGTATCAGTTTCAGAAGCAGAGTTGAACTAGATATGGTCTGTATGTGTAGGAAACACCGTTCTTTTGTTCTCAGCAAAATCACGTTTCCTGCTGTCTTAGAGACTCTAGAAAGCAAGAGCGTGCTTCTTTTTCTAAAGCAGAGTGTGATCAATGGATGAGAACACTGCTGTGTGTTTCAATTCAGAAATGGAGTGAAATCCCAGGCTCTGAGTCTTCCTACAAGCAAGACTTCGTTTAAGGTAAGGGCAGTCACTTTTCTGCTCAAACGAACTACATCGTTCATGAAGCTCACACGTTTCCCATCTTAACTGACAAGCATTGGATGTTAGAGGACCAGTGCTTTGTATGAGTTTCAGAAGCAGAATTGGACAAGATATGGTCCGTATGTGTAGGAAACACCGTTATTTTGTTCTCAGCACACTCAAGTTTCCCGCTGTGTTAGAGACTCTAGAAAGCAAGAGCGTGCTTCTCGCTCTAAAGCAGATTGTGATCCATGGATGAGAACTATTCTGTGTGTTTCCCTTCAGAAATGGAGTTAAATCCCAATCTCTGTGTCTTCCTATAAGCAGGACTTCGTTTCAGGTAAGGGCAGTCACTTTTCAGCTCAAACGAACTACATCGTTCACTGAGCTCACACATTTCTCATCTTAAAAGACAAGCATTGGATGTTAGAGGACCAGTGCTTTGTATCAGTTTCAGAAGCAGAGTTGTACTATATAATGTCCGTATGTGTAGGAAACACCGTTCTTTTGTTCTCAGCACACTCACGTTTCCTGCTGTGTTAGAGACTCTAGAAAGCAAGAGAGTGCTTCTTGTTCTAAAGCAGAGTGTCATCAATGGATGAGAACACTGCTGTGTGTTTCAATTCAGAAATGGAGTTAAATCCCAGGCTCTGAGTCTTCCTACAAGCAAGACTTCATTTCAGGTAAGGGCAGTCACTTTTCTGCTCAAACGAACTACATCTTTCCCGAAGCACACACGTTTCTCATCTTAACTGACAAGCATTGGATGTTAGAGGACCATTGCATTCTATCTGTTTCAAAAGAAGTTTTGGACTACATTTAGTCCGTATGTGTAGGAAACACCGTTCTTTTGTTCTGGGCACACTCACGTTTCCTGCTGTCTTAGAGACTCTAGAAAGCAAAAGCGTGCTTCTTGCTCTAAAGCAGAGTGTGATCCATGGATGAGAACTATGCTGTGTGTTTGCCTTCAGAAATGGAGTTAAATCCCAGGCTCTGAGTCTTCCTACAAGCAAGACTTCAATTCAGGTAAGGCTGTCACTTTTCTGCTCAAACGAACTACATCGTTCATGAAGCTCACACGTTTCCCATCTTAACTGACAAGCATTGGATGTTAGAGGGTCAGTGCTTTGTATCAGTTTCAGAAGCAGATTTGGACTAGATATGGTCCGTATGTGTAGGAAACTCCGTTCTTTTGTTCTCAGCAAAATCACGTTTCCTCCTGTCTTAGAGACTCTAAAAAGCAAGAGCGTGCTTCTTATTCTAAAGCAGAGTGTGATCAATGGATGAGAACACTGCTGTGTGTTTCATTTCAGAAATGGAGTTAAATCCCAGGCTCTGAGTCTTCGAACAAGCAAGACTTCGTTTAAGGTAAGGGCAGTCACTTTTTTGCTCAAACGAACTACATCGTTCATGAAGCTCACACTTTTCCCATCTTAACTGACAAGCATTGGATTTTAGAGGACCAGTGCTTTGTTTCAGTTTCAGAAGATGAGTTGGACTACATATGGTCCATATGTGTAGGAAACACCGTTCTTTTATTCTCAGTATACTCAGGTTTCCTGCTGTCTTAGAGACTCTAGAAAGCAAGAGCGTGCTTCTCGCTCTAAAGCAGAGTGTGATCCATGGATGAGAACTATGCTGTGTGTTTGCCTTCAGAAATGGAGTTAAATCCCAGGCTCTGAGTCTTCCTACAAGCAAGACTTTTTTTCAGGTAAGGACAGTCACTTTTCTGCTCAAACGAACTACATCGTTCACAGATCTCACACGTTTCTCATCTTAACTGACAAGCATTGGATGTTAGAGGGTCAATGCTTTATATCAGTTTCAGAAGCAGATTTGGACTGGATATGGTCCATATGTGTAGGAAACACCGTTCTATTGTTCTGGGCACACTCAAATTTCCTGCTGTCTTAGAGACTCTAGAAAGCAAGAGTGTTCTTCTCGCTCTAACCACAGTGTGATCCATGGATGAATACTATGCTGTGTGTTTCCCTTCACAAATGGAGTTAAATCCCAGGTTCTGTGTCTTCCTACAAGCAAGACTTCGTTTCTGGTAAGGGTAGTCACTTTGCAGTTCAAAGGAACTACATCATTCACAAAGCTCACACGTTTCTCATGTTAACTGACAAACATTGGATGTTAGAGGACCAGTGCTTTGTATCAGTTTCAGAAGCAGAGTTGAACTAGATATGGTCGGTATGTGTAGGAAACACCGATCTTTTGTTCTCAGCAAAATCACGTTTCCTGCTGTCTTAGAGACTCTAGAAAGCAAGAGCGTGCTTCTTTTTCTAAAGCAGAGTGTGATCAATGGATGAGAACACTGCTGTGTGTTTCAATTCAGAAATGGAGTTAAATCCCAGGCTCTGAGTCTTCCTACAAGCAAGACTTCGTTTAAGGTAAGGGCAGTCACTTTTCTGCTCAAACGAACTACATCGTTCATGAAGCTCACACGTTTCCCATCTTAACTGACAAGCATTGGATGTTAGAGGACCAGTGCTTTGTATGAGTTTCAGAAGCAGAATTGGACAAGATATGGTCCGTATATGTAGGAAACACCGTTATTTTGTTCTCAGCACACTCAAGTTTCCTGCTGTGTTAGAGACTCTAGAAAGCAAGAGCGTGCTTCTCGCTCTAAAGCAGATTGTGATCCATGGATGAGAACTATTCTGTGTGTATCCCTTCAGAAATGGAGTTAAATCCCAATCTCTGTGTCTTCCTATAAGCAGGACTTCGTTTCAGGTAAGGGCAGTCACTTTTCAGCTCAAACGAACTACATCGTTCACTGAGCTCACACATTTCTCATCTTAAAAGACAAGCATTGGATGTTAGAGGACCAGTGCTTTGTATCAGATTCAGAAGCAGAGTTGTACTATATAATGTCCGTATGTGTAGGAAACACCGTTCTTTTGTTCTCAGCACACTCACGTTTCCTGCTGTGTTAGAGACTCTAGAAAGCAAGAGCATGCTTCTTCTTCTAAAGCAGACTGTCATCAATGGATGAGAACACTGCTGTGTGTTTCACTTCAGAAATGGAGTTAAATCCCATGCTCTGAGTCTTCCTACAAGCAAGACTTCATTTCAGGTAGGGCAGTCACTTTTCTGCTCAAACGAACTACATCTTTCCCGAAGCACACACGTTTCTCATCTTAACTGACAAGCATTTGATGTTAGAGGACCATTGCATTCTATCTGTTTCAAAAGAAGTTTTGGACTACATTTAGTCCGTATGTGTAGGAAACACCGTTCTTTTGTTCTGGGCACACTCACGTTTCCTGCTGTCTTAGAGACTCTAGAAAGCAAAAGCGTGCTTCTTGCTCTAAAGCAGAGTGTGATCCATGGATGAGAACTATGCTGTGTGTTTGCCTTCAGAAATGGAGTTAAATCCCAGGCTCTGAGTCTTCCTACAAGCAAGACGTCAATTCAGGTAAGGCTGTCACTTTTCTGCTCAAACGAACTACATCGTTCATGAAGCTCACACGTTTCCCATCTTAACTGACAAGCATTGGATGTTAGAGGGTCAGTGCTTTGTATCAGTTTCAGAAGCAGATTTGGACTAGATATGGTCCGTATGTGTAGGAAACTCCGTTCTTTTGTTCTCAGCAAAATCACGTTTCCTCCTGTCTTAGAGACTCTAAAAAGCAAGAGCGTGCTTCTTATTCTAAAGCAGAGTGTGATCAATGGATGAGAACACTGCTGTGTGTTTCAATTCAGAAATGGAGTTAAATCCCAGGCTCTGAGTCTTCGAACAAGCAAGACTTCGTTTAAGGTAAGGGCAGTCACTTTTCTGCTCAAACAAACTACATCGTTCGTGAAGCTCACACGTTTCCCATCTTAACAGACAAGCATTGTATGTTAGAGGACCAGTGCTTTGTATCAGTTTAAGAAGCAGAGTTGGACTAGATATGGTCCGTATTTGTAGGAAACACCGTTCTTTTGTTCTCAGCACACTCACGTTTCCTGCTGTGTTAGAGACTCTAGAAAGCAAGAGCGTGCTTCTTGTTCTAAAGCAGAGTGTCATCAATGGATGAGAACACTGCTGTGTGTTTCACTTCAGAAATGGAGTTAAATCCCAGGCTCTGAGTCTTTGAAAAAGCAAGACTTCGTTTAAGGTAAGGGCAGTCACTTTTTTGCTCAAACGAACTACATCGTTCATGAAGCTCACACTATTCCCATCTTAACTGACAAGCATTGGATGTTAGAGGACCAGTGCTTTGTTTCAGTTTCAGAAGATGAGTTGGACTACATATCGTCCATATGTGTAGGAAACACCGTTCTTTTATTCTCAGCATACTCAGGTTTCCTACTGTCTTAGAGACTCTAGAAAGCAAGAGCGTGCTTCTCGCTCTAAAGCAGAGTGTGATCCATGGATGAGAACTATGCTGTGTGTTTGCCTTCAGAAATGGAGTTAAATCCCAGGCTCTGAGTCTTCCTACAAGCAAGACTTTGTTTCAGGTAAGGACAGTCACTTTTCTGCTCAAACGAACTACTTCGTTCACAGATCTCACACGTTTCTCATCTTAACTGACAAGCATTGGATGTTAGAGGGTCAATGCTTTATATCAGTTTCAGAAGCAGATTTGGACTGGATATGGTCCATATGTGTAGGAAACACCGTTCTATTGTTCTGGGCACACTCAAATTTCCTGCTGTCTTAGAGACTCTAGAAAGCAAGAGTGTGCTTCTCGCTCTAACCACAGTGTGATCCATGGATGAATACTATGCTGTGTGTTTCCCTTCAGAAATGGAGTTAAATCCCAGGTTCTGTGTCTTCCTACAAGCAAGACTTCGTTTCTGGTAAGGGTAGTCACTTTGCAGTTCAAAGGAACTACATCATTCACAAAGCTCACACGTTTCTCATGTTAACTGACAAACATTGGATGTTAGAGGACCAGTGCTTTGTATCAGTTTCAGAAGCAGAGTTGAACTAGATATGGTCTGTATGTGTAGGAAACACCGTTCTTTTGTTCTCAGCAAAATCACGTTTCCTGCTGTCTTAGAGACTCTAGAAAGCAAGAGCGTGCTTCTTTTTCTAAAGCAGAGTGTGATCAATGGATGAGAACACTGCTGTGTGTTTCAATTCAGAAATGGAGTGAAATCCCAGGCTCTGAGTCTTCCTACAAGCAAGACTTCGTTTAAGGTAAGGGCAGTCACTATTCTGCTCAAACGAACTACATCGTTCATGAAGCTCACACGTTTCCCATCTTAACTGACAAGCATTGGATGTTAGAGGACCAGTGCTTTGTATGAGTTTCAGAAGCAGAATTGGACAAGATATGGTCCGTATGTGTAGGAAACACCGTTATTTTGTTCTCAGCACACTCAAGTTTCCCGCTGTGTTAGAGACTCTAGAAAGCAAGAGCGTGCTTCTCGCTCTAAAGCAGATTGTGATCCATGGATGAGAACTATTCTGTGTGTTTCCCTTCAGAAATGGAGTTAAATCCCAATCTCTGTGTCTTCCTATAAGCAGGACTTCGTTTCAGGTAAGGGCAGTCACTTTTCAGCTCAAACGAACTACATCGTTCACTGAGCTCACACATTTCTCATCTTAAAAGACAAGCATTGGATGTTAGAGGACCAGTGCTTTGTATCAGTTTCAGAAGCAGAGTTGTACTATATAATGTCCGTATGTGTAGGAAACACCGTTCTTTTGTTCTCAGCACACTCACGTTTCCTGCTGTGTTAGAGACTCTAGAAAGCAAGAGAGTGCTTCTTGTTCTAAAGCAGAGTGTCATCAATGGATGAGAACACTGCTGTGTGTTTCAATTCAGAAATGGAGTTAAATCCCAGGCTCTGAGTCTTCCTACAAGCAAGACTTCATTTCAGGTAAGGGCAGTCACTTTTCTGCTCAAACGAACTACATCTTTCCCGAAGCACACACGTTTCTCATCTTAACTGACAAGCATTGGATGTTAGAGGACCATTGCATTCTATCTGTTTCAAAAGAAGTTTTGGACTACATTTAGTCCGTATGTGTAGGAAACACCGTTCTTTTGTTCTGGGCACACTCACGTTTCCTGCTGTCTTAGAGACTCTAGAAAGCAAAAGCGTGCTTCTTGCTCTAAAGCAGAGTGTGATCCATGGATGAGAACTATGCTGTGTGTTTGCCTTCAGAAATGGAGTTAAATCCCAGGCTCTGAGTCTTCCTACAAGCAAGACTTCAATTCAGGTAAGGCTGTCACTTTTCTGCTCAAACGAACTACATCGTTCATGAAGCTCACACGTTTCCCATCTTAACTGACAAGCATTGGATGTTAGAGGGTCAGTGCTTTGTATCAGTTTCAGAAGCAGATTTGGACTAGATATGGTCCGTATGTGTAGGAAACTCCGTTCTTTTGTTCTCAGCAAAATCACGTTTCCTCCTGTCTTAGAGACTCTAAAAAGCAAGAGCGTGCTTCTTATTCTAAAGCAGAGTGTGATCAATGGATGAGAACACTGCTGTGTGTTTCATTTCAGAAATGGAGTTAAATCCCAGGCTCTGAGTCTTCGAACAAGCAAGACTTCGTTTAAGGTAAGGGCAGTCACTTTTTTGCTCAAACGAACTACATCGTTCATGAAGCTCACACTTTTCCCATCTTAACTGACAAGCATTGGATTTTAGAGGACCAGTGCTTTGTTTCAGTTTCAGAAGATGAGTTGGACTACATATGGTCCATATGTGTAGGAAACACCGTTCTTTTATTCTCAGTATACTCAGGTTTCCTGCTGTCTTAGAGACTCTAGAAAGCAAGAGCGTGCTTCTCGCTCTAAAGCAGAGTGTGATCCATGGATGAGAACTATGCTGTGTGTTTGCCTTCAGAAATGGAGTTAAATCCCAGGCTCTGAGTCTTCCTACAAGCAAGACTTTTTTTCAGGTAAGGACAGTCACTTTTCTGCTCAAACGAACTACATCGTTCACAGATCTCACACGTTTCTCATCTTAACTGACAAGCATTGGATGTTAGAGGGTCAATGCTTTATATCAGTTTCAGAAGCAGATTTGGACTGGATATGGTCCATATGTGTAGGAAACACCGTTCTATTGTTCTGGGCACACTCAAATTTCCTGCTGTCTTAGAGACTCTAGAAAGCAAGAGTGTTCTTCTCGCTCTAACCACAGTGTGATCCATGGATGAATACTATGCTGTGTGTTTCCCTTCAGAAATGGAGTTAAATCCCAGGTTCTGTGTCTTCCTACAAGCAAGACTTCGTTTCTGGTAAGGGTAGTCACTTTGCAGTTCAAAGGAACTACATCATTCACAAAGCTCACACGTTTCTCATGTTAACTGACAAACATTGGATGTTAGAGGACCAGTGCTTTGTATCAGTTTCAGAAGCAGAGTTGAACTAGATATGGTCGGTATGTGTAGGAAACACCGATCTTTTGTTCTCAGCAAAATCACGTTTCCTGCTGTCTTAGAGACTCTAGAAAGCAAGAGCGTGCTTCTTTTTCTAAAGCAGAGTGTGATCAATGGATGAGAACACTGCTGTGTGTTTCAATTCAGAAATGGAGTTAAATCCCAGGCTCTGAGTCTTCCTACAAGCAAGACTTCGTTTAAGGTAAGGGCAGTCACTTTTCTGCTCAAACGAACTACATCGTTCATGAAGCTCACACGTTTCCCATCTTAACTGACAAGCATTGGATGTTAGAGGACCAGTGCTTTGTATGAGTTTCAGAAGCAGAATTGGACAAGATATGGTCCGTATATGTAGGAAACACCGTTATTTTGTTCTCAGCACACTCAAGTTTCCTGCTGTGTTAGAGACTCTAGAAAGCAAGAGCGTGCTTCTCGCTCTAAAGCAGATTGTGATCCATGGATGAGAACTATTCTGTGTGTATCCCTTCAGAAATGGAGTTAAATCCCAATCTCTGTGTCTTCCTATAAGGAGGACTTCGTTTCAGGTAAGGGCAGTCACTTTTCAGCTCAAACGAACTACATCGTTCACTGAGCTCACACATTTCTCATCTTAAAAGACAAGCATTGGATGTTAGAGGACCAGTGCTTTGTATCAGATTCAGAAGCAGAGTTGTACTATATAATGTCCGTATGTGTAGGAAACACCGTTCTTTTGTTCTCAGCACACTCACGTTTCCTGCTGTGTTAGAGACTCTAGAAAGCAAGAGCGTGCTTCTTCTTCTAAAGCAGACTGTCATCAATGGATGAGAACACTGCTGTGTGTTTCACTTCAGAAATGGAGTTAAATCCCATGCTCTGAGTCTTCCTACAAGCAAGACTTCATTTCAGGTAAGGGCAGTCACTTTTCTGCTCAAACGAACTACATCTTTCCCGAAGCACACACGTTTCTCATCTTAACTGACAAGCATTTGATGTTAGAGGACCATTGCATTCTATCTGTTTCAAAAGAAGTTTTGGACTACATTTAGTCCGTATGTGTAGGAAACACCGTTCTTTTGTTCTGGGCACACTCACGTTTCCTGCTGTCTTAGAGACTCTAGAAAGCAAAAGCGTGCTTCTTGCTCTAAAGCAGAGTGTGATCCATGGATGAGAACTATGCTGTGTGTTTGCCTTCAGAAATGGAGTTAAATCCCAGGCTCTGAGTCTTCCTACAAGCAAGACGTCAATTCAGGTAAGGCTGTCACTTTTCTGCTCAAACGAACTACATCGTTCATGAAGCTCACACGTTTCCCATCTTAACTGACAAGCATTGGATGTTAGAGGGTCAGTGCTTTGTATCAGTTTCAGAAGCAGATTTGGACTAGATATGGTCCGTATGTGTAGGAAACTCCGTTCTTTTGTTCTCAGCAAAATCACGTTTCCTCCTGTCTTAGAGACTCTAAAAAGCAAGAGCGTGCTTCTTATTCTAAAGCAGAGTGTGATCAATGGATGAGAACACTGCTGTGTGTTTCAATTCAGAAATGGAGTTAAATCCCAGGCTCTGAGTCTTCGAACAAGCAAGACTTCGTTTAAGGTAAGGGCAGTCACTTTTTTGCTCAAACGAACTACATCGTTCATGAAGCTCACACTTTTCCCATCTTAACTGACAAGCATTGGATTTTAGAGGACCAGTGCTTTGTTTCAGTTTCAGAAGATGAGTTGGACTACATATGGTCCATATGTGTAGGAAACACCGTTCTTTTATTCTCAGCATACTCAGGTTTCCTGCTGTCTTAGAGACTCTAGAAAGCAAGAGCGTGCTTCTCGCTCTAAAGCAGAGTGTGATCCATGGATGAGAACTATGCTGTGTGTTTGCCTTCAGTAATGGAGTTAAATCCCAGGCTCTGAGTCTTCCTACAAGCAAGACTTTGTTTCAGGTAAGGACAGTCACTTTTCTGCTCAAACGAACTACATCGTTCACAGATCTCACACGTTTCTCATCTTAACTGACAAGCATTGGATGTTAGAGGGTCAATGCTTTATATCAGTTTCAGAAGCAGATTTGGACTGGATATGGTCCATATGTGTAGGAAACACCGTTCTATTGTTCTGGGCACACTCAAATTTCCTGCTGTCTTAGAGACTCTAGAAAGCAAGAGTGTGCTTCTCGCTCTTACCACAGTGTGATCCATGGATGAATACTATGCTGTGTGTTTCCCTTCAGAAATGGAGTTAAATCCCAGGTTCTGTGTCTTCCTACAAGCAAGACTTCGTTTCTGGTAAGGGTAGTCACTTTGCAGTTCAAAGGAACTACATCATTCACAAAGCTCACACGTTTCTCATCTTAACTGACAAACATTGGATGTTAGAGGATCAGTGCTTTGTATCAGTTTAAGAAGCAGATTTGGACTAGATATGGTCCGTATGTGTAGGAAACACCGTTCTTTTGTTCTGGGCACACTCACGTTTCCTGCTGTCTTAGAGACTCTAGAAAGCAAAAGCGTGCTTCTTGCTCTAAAGCAGAGTGTGATCCATGGATGAGAACTATGCTGTGTGTTTGCCTTCAGAAATGGAGTTAAATCCCAGGCTCTGAGTCTTCCTACAAGCAAGACTTCAATTCAGGTAAGGCTGTCACTTTTCTGCTCAAACGAACTACATCGTTCATGAAGCTCACACGTTTCCCATCTTAACTGACAAGCATTGGATGTTAGAGGGTCAGTGCTTTGTATCAGTTTCAGAAGCAGATTTGGACTAGATATGGTCCGTATGTGTAGGAAACTCCGTTCATTTGTTCTCAGCAAAATCACGTTTCCTCCTGTCTTAGAGACTCTAAAAAGCAAGAGCATGCTTCTTCTTCTAAAGCAGAGTGTGATCCATGGATGAGAACACTGCTGTGTGTTTCATTTCAGAAATGGAGTTAAATCCCAGGCTCTGAGTCTTCGAACAAGCAAGACTTCGTTTAAGGTAAGGGCAGTCACTTTTTTGCTCAAACGAACTACATCGTTCATGAAGCTCACACTTTTCCCATCTTAACTGACAAGCATTGGATTTTAGAGGACCAGTGCTTTGTTTCAGTTTCAGAAGCAGATTTGGACTGGATATGGTCCATATGTGTAGGAAACACCGTTCTATTGTTCTGGGCACACTCACGTTTCCTGCTGTCTTGGAGACTCTAGAAAGCAAGAGCGTGCTTCTTGTTCTAAAGCAGAGTGTGATCCATGGATGAGAACTATGCTGTGTGTTTGCCTTCAGAAATGGAGTTAAATCCCAGGCTCTGAGTCTTCCTACAAGCAAGACTTTTTTTCAGGTAAGGACAGTCACTTTTCTGCTCAAACGAACAACATCGTTCACAGATCTCACACGTTTCTCATCTTAACTGACAAGCATTGGATGTTAGAGGGTCAATGCTTTATATCAGTTTCAGAAGCAGATTTGGACTGGATATGGTCCATATGTGTAGGAAACACCGTTCTATTGTTCTGGGCACACTCAAATTTCCTGCTGTCTTAGAGACTCTAGAAAGCAAGAGTGTTCTTCTCGCTCTAACCACAGTGTGATCCATGGATGAATACTATGCTGTGTGTTTCCCTTCAGAAATGGAGTTAAATCCCAGGTTCTGTGTCTTCCTACAAGCAAGACTTCGTTTCTGGTAAGGGTAGTCACTTTGCAGTTCAAAGGAACTACATCATTCACAAAGCTCACACGTTTCTCATGTTAACTGACAAACATTGGATGTTAGAGGACCAGTGCTTTGTATCAGTTTCAGAAGCAGAGTTGAACTAGATATGGTCGGTATGTGTAGGAAACACCGATCTTTTGTTCTCAGCAAAATCACGTTTCCTGCTGTCTTAGAGACTCTAGAAAGCAAGAGCGTGCTTCTTTTTCTAAAGCAGAGTGTGATCAATGGATGAGAACACTGCTGTGTGTTTCAATTCAGAAATGGAGTTAAATCCCAGGCTCTGAGTCTTCCTACAAGCAAGACTTCGTTTAAGGTAAGGGCAGTCACTTTTCTGCTCAAACGAACTACATCGTTCATGAAGCTCACACGTTTCCCATCTTAACTGACAAGCATTGGATGTTAGAGGACCAGTGCTTTGTATGAGTTTCAGAAGCAGAATTGGACAAGATATGGTCCGTATATGTAGGAAACACCGTTATTTTGTTCTCAGCACACTCAAGTTTCCTGCTGTGTTAGAGACTCTAGAAAGCAAGAGCGTGCTTCTCGCTCTAAAGCAGATTGTGATCCATGGATGAGAACTATTCTGTGTGTATCCCTTCAGAAATGGAGTTAAATCCCAATCTCTGTGTCTTCCTATAAGCAGGACTTCGTTTCAGGTAAGGGCAGTCACTTTTCAGCTCAAACGAACTACATCGTTCACTGAGCTCACACATTTCTCATCTTAAAAGACAAGCATTGGATGTTAGAGGACCAGTGCTTTGTATCAGATTCAGAAGCAGAGTTGTACTATATAATGTCCGTATGTGTAGGAAACACCGTTCTTTTGTTCTCAGCACACTCACGTTTCCTGCTGTGTTAGAGACTCTAGAAAGCAAGAGCGTGCTTCTTCTTCTAAAGCAGACTGTCATCAATGGATGAGAACACTGCTGTGTGTTTCACTTCAGAAATGGAGTTAAATCCCATGCTCTGAGTCTTCCTACAAGCAAGACTTCATTTCAGGTAAGGGCAGTCACTTTTCTGCTCAAACGAACTACATCTTTCCCGAAGCACACACGTTTCTCATCTTAACTGACAAGCATTTGATGTTAGAGGACCATTGCATTCTATCTGTTTCAAAAGAAGTTTTGGACTACATTTAGTCCGTATGTGTAGGAAACACCGTTCTTTTGTTCTGGGCACACTCACGTTTCCTGCTGTCTTAGAGACTCTAGAAAGCAAAAGCGTGCTTCTTGCTCTAAAGCAGAGTGTGATCCATGGATGAGAACTATGCTGTGTGTTTGCCTTCAGAAATGGAGTTAAATCCCAGGCTCTGAGTCTTCCTACAAGCAAGACGTCAATTCAGGTAAGGCTGTCACTTTTCTGCTCAAACGAACTACATCGTTCATGAAGCTCACACGTTTCCCATCTTAACTGACAAGCATTGGATGTTAGAGGGTCAGTGCTTTGTATCAGTTTCAGAAGCAGATTTGGACTAGATATGGTCCGTATGTGTAGGAAACTCCGTTCTTTTGTTCTCAGCAAAATCACGTTTCCTCCTGTCTTAGAGACTCTAAAAAGCAAGAGCGTGCTTCTTATTCTAAAGCAGAGTGTGATCAATGGATGAGAACACTGCTGTGTGTTTCAATTCAGAAATGGAGTTAAATCCCAGGCTCTGAGTCTTCGAACAAGCAAGACTTCGTTTAAGGTAAGGGCAGTCACTTTTTTGCTCAAACGAACTACATCGTTCATGAAGCTCACACTTTTCCCATCTTAACTGACAAGCATTGGATTTTAGAGGACCAGTGCTTTGTTTCAGTTTCAGAAGATGAGTTGGACTACATATGGTCCATATGTGTAGGAAACACCGTTCTTTTATTCTCAGCATACTCAGGTTTCCTGCTGTCTTAGAGACTCTAGAAAGCAAGAGCGTGCTTCTCGCTCTAAAGCAGAGTGTGATCCATGGATGAGAACTATGCTGTGTGTTTGCCTTCAGTAATGGAGTTAAATCCCAGGCTCTGAGTCTTCCTACAAGCAAGACTTTGTTTCAGGTAAGGACAGTCACTTTTCTGCTCAAACGAACTACATCGTTCACAGATCTCACACGTTTCTCATCTTAACTGACAAGCATTGGATGTTAGAGGGTCAATGCTTTATATCAGTTTCAGAAGCAGATTTGGACTGGATATGGTCCATATGTGTAGGAAACACCGTTCTATTGTTCTGGGCACACTCAAATTTCCTGCTGTCTTAGAGACTCTAGAAAGCAAGAGTGTGCTTCTCGCTCTTACCACAGTGTGATCCATGGATGAATACTATGCTGTGTGTTTCCCTTCAGAAATGGAGTTAAATCCCAGGTTCTGTGTCTTCCTACAAGCAAGACTTCGTTTCTGGTAAGGGTAGTCACTTTGCAGTTCAAAGGAACTACATCATTCACAAAGCTCACACGTTTCTCATCTTAACTGACAAACATTGGATGTTAGAGGATCAGTGCTTTGTATCAGTTTAAGAAGCAGATTTGGACTAGATATGGTCCGTATGTGTAGGAAACACCGTTCTTTTGTTCTGGGCACACTCACGTTTCCTGCTGTCTTAGAGACTCTAGAAAGCAAGAGCATGCTTCTTGTTCTAAAGCAGAGTGTGATCCATGGATGAGAACTATGCTGTGTGTTTGCCTTCAGAAATGGAGTTAAATCCCAGGCTCTGAGTCTTCCTACAAGCAAGACTTCAATTCAGGTAAGGCTGTCACTTTTCTGCTCAAACGAACTACATCGTTCATGAAGCTCACACGTTTCCCATCTTAACTGACAAGCATTGGATGTTAGAGGGTCAGTGCTTTGTATCAGTTTCAGAAGCAGATTTGGACTAGATATGGTCCGTATGTGTAGGAAACTCCGTTCATTTGTTCTCAGCAAAATCACGTTTCCTCCTGTCTTAGAGACTCTAAAAAGCAAGAGCATGCTTCTTCTTCTAAAGCAGAGTGTGATCCATGGATGAGAACACTGCTGTGTGTTTCATTTCAGAAATGGAGTTAAATCCCAGGCTCTGAGTCTTCGAACAAGCAAGACTTCGTTTAAGGTAAGGGCAGTCACTTTTTTGCTCAAACGAACTACATCGTTCATGAAGCTCACACTTTTCCCATCTTAACTGACAAGCATTGGATTTTAGAGGACCAGTGCTTTGTTTCAGTTTCAGAAGCAGATTTGGACTGGATATGGTCCATATGTGTAGGAAACACCGTTCTATTGTTCTGGGCACACTCACGTTTCCTGCTGTCTTAGAGACTCTAGAAAGCAAGAGCGTGCTTCTTGTTCTAAAGCAGAGTGTGATCCATGGATGAGAACTATGCTGTGTGTTTGCCTTCAGAAATGGAGTTAAATCCCAGGCTCTGAGTCTTCCTACAAGCAAGACTTTTTTTCAGGTAAGGACAGTCACTTTTCTGCTCAAACGAACTACATCGTTCACAGATCTCACACGTTTCTCATTAACTGACAAGCATTGGATGTTAGAGGGTCAATGCTTTATATCAGTTTCAGAAGCAGATTTGGACTGGATATGGTCCATATGTGTAGGAAACACCGTTCTATTGTTCTGGGCACACTCAAATTTCCTGCTGTCTTAGAGACTCTAGAAAGCAAGAGTGTTCTTCTCGCTCTAACCACAGTGTGATCCATGGATGAATACTATGCTGTGTGTTTCCCTTCAGAAATGGAGTTAAATCCCAGGCTCTGAGTCTTCCTACAAGCAAGACTTCAATTCAGGTAAGGCTGTCACTTTTCTGCTCAAACGAACTACATCGTTCATGAAGCTCACACGTTTCCCATCTTAACTGACAAGCATTGGATGTTAGAGGGTCAGTGCTTTGTATCAGTTTCAGAAGCAGATTTGGACTAGATATGGTCCGTATGTGTAGGAAACTCCGTTCTTTTGTTCTCAGCAAAATCACGTTTCCTGCTGTGTTAGAGACTCTAGAAAGCAAGAGCGTGCTTCTCGCTCTAAAGCAGATTGTGATCCATGGATGAGAACACTGCTGTGTGTATCCCTTCAGAAATGGAGTTAAATCCCAATCTCTGTGTCTTCCTACAAGCAAGACTTCGTTTAAGGTAAGGGCAGTCACTTTTCTGCTCAAACGAACTACATCGTTCATGAAGCTCACACGTTTCCCATCTTAACTGACAAGCATTGGATGTTAGAGGACCAGTGCTTTGTATCAGATTCAGAAGCAGAATTGGACAAGATATGGTCCGTATATGTAGGAAACACCGTTCTTTTGTTCTCAGCACACTCACGTTTCCTGCTGTGTTAGAGACTCTAGAAAGCAAGAGCGTGCTTCTTCTTCTAAAGCAGACTGTCATCAATGGATGAGAACACTGCTGTGTGTTTCACTTCAGAAATGGAGTTAAATCCCATGCTCTGAGTCTTCCTACAAGCAAGACTTCATTTCAGGTAAGGGCAGTCACTTTTCTGCTCAAACGAACTACATCTTTCCCGAAGCACACACGTTTCTCATCTTAACTGACAAGCATTTGATGTTAGAGGACCATTGCATTCTATCTGTTTCAAAAGAAGTTTTGGACTACATTTAGTCCGTATGTGTAGGAAACACCGTTCTTTTGTTCTGGGCACACTCACGTTTCCTGCTGTCTTAGAGACTCTAGAAAGCAAAAGCGTGCTTCTTGCTCTAAAGCAGAGTGTGATCCATGGATGAGAACTATGCTGTGTGTTTGCCTTCAGAAATGGAGTTAAATCCCAGGCTCTGAGTCTTCCTACAAGCAAGACGTCAATTCAGGTAAGGCTGTCACTTTTCTGCTCAAACGAACTACATCGTTCATGAAGCTCACACGTTTCCCATCTTAACTGACAAGCATTGGATGTTAGAGGGTCAGTGCTTTGTATCAGTTTCAGAAGCAGATTTGGACTAGATATGGTCCGTATGTGTAGGAAACTCCGTTCTTTTGTTCTCAGCAAAATCACGTTTCCTCCTGTCTTAGAGACTCTAAAAAGCAAGAGCGTGCTTCTTATTCTAAAGCAGAGTGTGATCAATGGATGAGAACACTGCTGTGTGTTTCAATTCAGAAATGGAGTTAAATCCCAGGCTCTGAGTCTTCGAACAAGCAAGACTTCGTTTAAGGTAAGGGCAGTCACTTTTTTGCTCAAACGAACTACATCGTTCATGAAGCTCACACTTTTCCCATCTTAACTGACAAGCATTGGATTTTAGAGGACCAGTGCTTTGTTTCAGTTTCAGAAGATGAGTTGGACTACATATGGTCCATATGTGTAGGAAACACCGTTCTTTTATTCTCAGCATACTCAGGTTTCCTGCTGTCTTAGAGACTCTAGAAAGCAAGAGCGTGCTTCTCGCTCTAAAGCAGAGTGTGATCCATGGATGAGAACTATGCTGTGTGTTTGCCTTCAGTAATGGAGTTAAATCCCAGGCTCTGAGTCTTCCTACAAGCAAGACTTTGTTTCAGGTAAGGACAGTCACTTTTCTGCTCAAACGAACTACATCGTTCACAGATCTCACACGTTTCTCATCTTAACTGACAAGCATTGGATGTTAGAGGGTCAATGCTTTATATCAGTTTCAGAAGCAGATTTGGACTGGATATGGTCCATATGTGTAGGAAACACCGTTCTATTGTTCTGGGCACACTCAAATTTCCTGCTGTCTTAGAGACTCTAGAAAGCAAGAGTGTGCTTCTCGCTCTTACCACAGTGTGATCCATGGATGAATACTATGCTGTGTGTTTCCCTTCAGAAATGGAGTTAAATCCCAGGTTCTGTGTCTTCCTACAAGCAAGACTTCGTTTCTGGTAAGGGTAGTCACTTTGCAGTTCAAAGGAACTACATCATTCACAAAGCTCACACGTTTCTCATCTTAACTGACAAACATTGGATGTTAGAGGATCAGTGCTTTGTATCAGTTTAAGAAGCAGATTTGGACTAGATATGGTCCGTATGTGTAGGAAACACCGTTCTTTTGTTCTGGGCACACTCACGTTTCCTGCTGTCTTAGAGACTCTAGAAAGCAAGAGCATGCTTCTTGTTCTAAAGCAGAGTGTGATCCATGGATGAGAACTATGCTGTGTGTTTGCCTTCAGAAATGGAGTTAAATCCCAGGCTCTGAGTCTTCCTACAAGCAAGACTTCAATTCAGGTAAGGCTGTCACTTTTCTGCTCAAACGAACTACATCGTTCATGAAGCTCACACGTTTCCCATCTTAACTGACAAGCATTGGATGTTAGAGGGTCAGTGCTTTGTATCAGTTTCAGAAGCAGATTTGGACTAGATATGGTCCGTATGTGTAGGAAACTCCGTTCATTTGTTCTCAGCAAAATCACGTTTCCTCCTGTCTTAGAGACTCTAAAAAGCAAGAGCATGCTTCTTCTTCTAAAGCAGAGTGTGATCCATGGATGAGAACACTGCTGTGTGTTTCATTTCAGAAATGGAGTTAAATCCCAGGCTCTGAGTCTTCGAACAAGCAAGACTTCGTTTAAGGTAAGGGCAGTCACTTTTTTGCTCAAACGAACTACATCGTTCATGAAGCTCACACTTTTCCCATCTTAACTGACAAGCATTGGATTTTAGAGGACCAGTGCTTTGTTTCAGTTTCAGAAGCAGATTTGGACTGGATATGGTCCATATGTGTAGGAAACACCGTTCTATTGTTCTGGGCACACTCACGTTTCCTGCTGTCTTAGAGACTCTAGAAAGCAAGAGCGTGCTTCTTGTTCTAAAGCAGAGTGTGATCCATGGATGAGAACTATGCTGTGTGTTTGCATTCAGAAATGGAGTTAAATCCCAGGCTCTGAGTCTTCCTACAAGCAAGACTTTTTTTCAGGTAAGGACAGTCACTTTTCTGCTCAAACGAACTACATCGTTCACAGATCTCACACGTTTCTCATTAACTGACAAGCATTGGATGTTAGAGGGTCAATGCTTTATATCAGTTTCAGAAGCAGATTTGGACTGGATATGGTCCATATGTGTAGGAAACACCGTTCTATTGTTCTGGGCACACTCAAATTTCCTGCTGTCTTAGAGACTCTAGAAAGCAAGAGTGTTCTTCTCGCTCTAAAAACAGTGTGATCCATGGATGAATACTATGCTGTGTGTTTCCCTTCAGAAATGGAGTTAAATCCCAGGCTCTGAGTCTTCCTACAAGCAAGACTTCAATTCAGGTAAGGCTGTCACTTTTCTGCTCAAACGAACTACATCGTTCATGAAGCTCACACGTTTCCCATCTTAACTGACAAGCATTGGATGTTAGAGGGTCAGTGCTTTGTATCAGTTTCAGAAGCAGATTTGGACTAGATATGGTCCGTATGTGTAGGAAACTCCGTTCTTTTGTTCTCAGCAAAATCACGTTTCCTGCTGTGTTAGAGACTCTAGAAAGCAAGAGCGTGCTTCTCGCTCTAAAGCAGATTGTGATCCATGGATGAGAACACTGCTGTGTGTATCCCTTCAGAAATGGAGTTAAATCCCAATCTCTGTGTCTTCCTACAAGCAAGACTTCGTTTAAGGTAAGGGCAGTCACTTTTCTGCTCAAACGAACTACATCGTTCATGAAGCTCACACGTTTCCCATCTTAACTGACAAGCATTGGATGTTAGAGGACCAGTGCTTTGTATCAGATTCAGAAGCAGAATTGGACAAGATATGGTCCGTATATGTAGGAAACACCGTTCTTTTGTTCTCAGCACACTCACGTTTCCTGCTGTGTTAGAGACTCTAGAAAGCAAGAGCGTGCTTCTTCTTCTAAAGCAGACTGTCATCAATGGATGAGAACACTGCTGTGTGTTTCACTTCAGAAATGGAGTTAAATCCCATGCTCTGAGTCTTCCTACAAGCAAGACTTCATTTCAGGTAAGGGCAGTCACTTTTCTGCTCAAACGAACTACATCTTTCCCGAAGCACACACGTTTCTCATCTTAACTGACAAGCATTTGATGTTAGAGGACCATTGCATTCTATCTGTTTCAAAAGAAGTTTTGGACTACATTTAGTCCGTATGTGTAGGAAACACCGTTCTTTTGTTCTGGGCACACTCACGTTTCCTGCTGTCTTAGAGACTCTAGAAAGCAAAAGCGTGCTTCTTGCTCTAAAGCAGAGTGTGATCCATGGATGAGAACTATGCTGTGTGTTTGCCTTCAGAAATGGAGTTAAATCCCAGGCTCTGAGTCTTCCTACAAGCAAGACGTCAATTCAGGTAAGGCTGTCACTTTTCTGCTCAAACGAACTACATCGTTCATGAAGCTCACACGTTTCCCATCTTAACTGACAAGCATTGGATGTTAGAGGGTCAGTGCTTTGTATCAGTTTCAGAAGCAGATTTGGACTAGATATGGTCCGTATGTGTAGGAAACTCCGTTCTTTTGTTCTCAGCAAAATCACGTTTCCTCCTGTCTTAGAGACTCTAAAAAGCAAGAGCGTGCTTCTTATTCTAAAGCAGAGTGTGATCAATGGATGAGAACACTGCTGTGTGTTTCAATTCAGAAATGGAGTTAAATCCCAGGCTCTGAGTCTTCGAACAAGCAAGACTTCGTTTAAGGTAAGGGCAGTCACTTTTTTGCTCAAACGAACTACATCGTTCATGAAGCTCACACTTTTCCCATCTTAACTGACAAGCATTGGATTTTAGAGGACCAGTGCTTTGTTTCAGTTTCAGAAGATGAGTTGGACTACATATGGTCCATATGTGTAGGAAACACCGTTCTTTTATTCTCAGCATACTCAGGTTTCCTGCTGTCTTAGAGACTCTAGAAAGCAAGAGCGTGATTCTCGCTCTAAAGCAGAGTGTGATCCATGGATGAGAACTATGCTGTGTGTTTGCCTTCAGTAATGGAGTTAAATCCCAGGCTCTGAGTCTTCCTACAAGCAAGACTTTGTTTCAGGTAAGGACAGTCACTTTTCTGCTCAAACGAACTACATCGTTCACAGATCTCACACGTTTCTCATCTTAACTGACAAGCATTGGATGTTAGAGGGTCAATGCTTTATATCAGTTTCAGAAGCAGATTTGGACTGGATATGGTCCATATGTGTAGGAAACACCGTTCTATTGTTCTGGGCACACTCAAATTTCCTGCTGTCTTAGAGACTCTAGAAAGCAAGAGTGTGCTTCTCGCTCTTACCACAGTGTGATCCATGGATGAATACTATGCTGTGTGTTTCCCTTCAGAAATGGAGTTAAATCCCAGGTTCTGTGTCTTCCTACAAGCAAGACTTCGTTTCTGGTAAGGGTAGTCACTTTGCAGTTCAAAGGAACTACATCATTCACAAAGCTCACACGTTTCTCATCTTAACTGACAAACATTGGATGTTAGAGGATCAGTGCTTTGTATCAGTTTAAGAAGCAGATTTGGACTAGATATGGTCCGTATGTGTAGGAAACACCGTTCTTTTGTTCTGGGCACACTCACGTTTCCTGCTGTCTTAGAGACTCTAGAAAGCAAGAGCATGCTTCTTGTTCTAAAGCAGAGTGTGATCCATGGATGAGAACTATGCTGTGTGTTTGCCTTCAGAAATGGAGTTAAATCCCAGGCTCTGATTCTTCCGACAAGCAAGACTTCAATTCAGGTAAGGCAGTCACTTTTCTGCTCAAACGAACTACATCGTTCATGAAGCACACACGTTTCCCATCTTAACTGACAAACATTGGATGTTAGAGGGTCAGTGCTTTGTATCAGTTTCAGAAGCAGATTTGGACTAGATATGGTCCGTATGTGTAGGAAACTCCGTTCATTTGTTCTCAGCAAAATCACGTTTCCTCCTGTCTTAGAGACTCTAAAAAGCAAGAGCATGCTTCTTCTTCTAAAGCAGAGTGTGATCCATGGATGAGAACAATGTTGTGTGTTTGCCTTCAGAAATGGGCTTAAATCCCAGGCTCTAAGTCTTCCTACAAGCAAGACTTCGTTTCAGGTAAGGACAGTCACTTTTCTGTTCAAACGAACTACATCGTTCACAGAGCTCACACATTTCTCATCCTAACTGACAATCATTGGATGTTAGAGGTTCAATGCTTTATATCAGTTTCAGAAGCAGATTTGGACTGGATATGGTCCATATGTGTAGGAAACACCGTTCTATTGTTCTGGGCACACTCACGTTTCCTGCTGTCTTAGAGACTCTAGAAAGCAAGAGCGTGCTTCTTGTTCTAAAGCAGAGTGTCATCAATGGATGAGAACACTGCTGTGTGTTTCACTTCAGAAATGGAGTTAAATCCCAGGCTCTGAGTCTTCCTACAACCAAGACTTCATTTCAGGTAAGGGCAGTCACTTTTCTGCTCAAACGAACTACATCTTTCCCGAAGCACACACGTTTCTCATCTTAACTGACAAGCATTGGATGTTAGAGGACCATTGCATTCTATCTGTTTCAAAAGAAGTTTTGGACTACATTTAGTCCGTATGTGTAGGAAACACCTTTCTTTTGTTCTCAGCACACTCACGTTTCCTGCTATCTTAGAGATTCTAGAAAGCAAGAGCGTGCTTCTCTTTCTAAAGCAGAGTGTGATCCATGGATGAGAACTATGCTGTGTGTTTCACTTTAGAAATGGAGTTAAATCCCAGGCTCTGAGTCTTCCTACAAGCAAGACTTCGTTTCAGCTACGGGCAGTCAATTTTCTGCTCAAACGAACTACATCGTTCACGAAGCTCACACGTTTCTCATCTTAAATGACAAGCATTGGATGTTAGAAGACCAGTGCTTTGTATCAGTTTCAGAAGAAGGTTTGGACTAGGTATGGTCCGTATGTGTAGGAAACACCGTTCTTTTGTTCTCAGCACACTTACGTTTCCTGCTGTCTTAGAGACTCTAGAAAGCAAGAGCGTCCTCTTGTTCTAAAGCAGAGTGTGATCAATGGATGATTACACTGCTGTGTGTTTTAGTTCAGAAATGGAGTTAAATCCCAGGCTCTGAGTCTTCCTACAAGCAAGACTTCGTTTCAGGTAAGGGCAGTCACTTTTCAGCTCAAACGAACTACATCGTTCACGAAGCTCACACTTTTCTCATCTTAACAGACAAGCATTGGATTTTAGAGGACCAGTGCTTTGTTTCAGTTTCAGAAGCAGAGTTGGACTATATCATGTCCGTATGTTTAGGAAACACCGTTCTTTTGTTCTCAGCACACTCACGTTTCCTGCTGTCTTAGAGACTCTAGAAAGCAAGAGCTTGCTTCTTGTTCTAAAGCAGAGTGTGATCAATGGATGATTACACTGCTGTGTGTTTTACTTCAGAAATGGACTTAAATCCCAGGCTCTGTGTCTTACTACAAGCAAGACTTCGTTTCAGGTAAGGGGAGTCACTTTTAAGTTCAAAGGAACTGCATCATTCACTAAGCTCACACGTTTCTCATCTTAAATGACAAGCATTGTATGTTAGAGGACCAGTGCCTTGTATCAGTTTCAGAAGCAGAGTTGGACTAGATATGGTCCATATGTGTAGGAAACACCGTTCTTTTGTTCTCAGCACACTCACGTTTCCTGCTGTCTTAGAGACCTTAGAAAGCAAGAGCGTGCTTGTCGCTCTAAAGCAGAGTGTGATCCATGGATGAGAACTATGCTGTGTGTTTCCCTTCAGAAAAGGAGTTAAATCCCAGGGTCTGTGTCTTCCTACATGCAAGAGTTCGTTTCAGGTAAGGGCAGTCACTTTTCTGCTCAATCGAACTACATCGTTCACTGAGCTCACACGTTTCTCTTCTTAACAGACAAGCATTGGATTTTAGAGGACCAGTGCTTTGTATCAGTTTCAGAAGCAGAGTTGGACTATATAATGTCCGTATGTGTAGGAAACACCGTTCTTTTGTTCTCAGCACACTCACGTTTCCTGCTATCTTAGACACTCTAGAAAGCAAGAGCGTGCTTCCTGTTCTAAAGCAGAGTGTGATCAATTGATGATTACACTGCTGTGTGTTTTACTTCAGAAATGGACTTAAATCCCAGGATCTGTGTCTTACTACAAGCAAGACTTCATTTCAGGTAAGGGCAGTCAGTTTTCTGCTCAAACGAACTACATCTTTCACGAAGCTCACATGTTTCTCATCTTAACTGACAAGCATTGGATGTTTGAGGACCAGTGCATTCTATCAGTTTCAGATGAAGATTTGGACTACATATAGTCCGTATGTGTAGGAAACGCCGTTATTTTGTTCTGGGCACACTCAGATTTCCTGCTGTATTAGAGATTCTAGAAAGCAAGAGCGTGCTTCTCGCTCTAAAGCTGAGTGTGATCCACGGATGAGAACTATGCTGTGTGTTTCTCTTCAGAAATGGAGTTAAATCCCAGGGTCTGAGTCTTCCTACAAGCAAGACTTCGTTTCAGCTACGGGCAGTCTCTTTTCTGCTCAAACGAACTACATCTTTCACGAAGCTCACACGTTTCTCATCTTAACTGACAAGCATTGGATGTTAGAGGACCAGTGCTTTGTATCAGTTTCAGAAGAAGGTTTGGACTAGATATGGTCCGTATGTGTAGGAAACACCGTTCTTTTGTTCTGGGCACACTCTGATTTCCTGCTGTCTTAGAGACTCTAGAAAGCAAGAGCGTGCTTCTCGCTCTAAATCAGAGTGTGGTCCATGGATGAGAACTATACTGTGTGTTTCCCTTCAGAAATGGAGTTAAATCCCATGCTCTGAGTCTCCCTACAAGCAAGACTTCGTTTCAGGTAAGGGGAGTCACTTTTAAGTTCAAAGGAACTGCATCATTCACAAAGCTCACACGTTTCTCATCTTAAATGACAAGCATTGTATGTTAGAGGTCCAGTGCCTTGTATCAGTTTCAGAAGCAGAGTTGGACTAGATATGGTCCATATGTGTAGGAAACACCGTTCTTTTGTTCTCAGCACACTCATGTTTCCTGCTGTCTTAGAGACTTTAGAAGCAAGAGCGTGCTTCTCGCTCTAAAGCAGAGTGTGATCTATGGATGAGAACTATGCTGTGTGTTTCCCTTCAGAAAAGGAGTTAAATCCCAGGGTCTGTGTCTTCCTACATGCAAGACTTCGTTTCAGGTAAGGGCAGTCACTTTTCTGCTCAATCGAACTACATCGTTCACTGAGCTCACACGTTTCTCTTCTTAACAGACAGGCATTGGATTTTAGAGGACCAGTGCTTTGTATCAGTTTCAGAAGCAGAGTTGGACTATATAATGTCCGTAAGTGTAGGAAACACTGTTCTTTTGTTCTCAGCACACTCATGTTTCCTGTTGTCTTAGAGACTCTAGAAAGCAAGAGCGTGCTTCTTGTTCTAAAACAGAGTGTGATCAATGGATGATTACACTGCTGTGTGTTTTAGTTCAGAAATGGAGTTAAATCCCAGGCTCTGAGTCTTCCTACAAGCAAGACTTCGTTTCAGGTAAGGGCAGTCACTTTTCAGCTCAAAGGAACTACATCGTTCATGAAGCTCACACGTTTCTCATCTTAACAGACAAGCATTGGATTTTAGAGGACCAGTGCTTTGTATCAGTTTCAGAAGCAGAGTTGGACTAGATATGGTCCGTATGTTTAGGAAACACCGTTCTTTTGTTCTCAGCACACTCACGTTTCCTGCTATCTTAGACAATCTAGAAAGCAAGAGCGTGCTTCTTGTTCTAAAGCAGAGTGTGATCAATTGATGATTACACTGCTGTGTGTTTTACTTCAGAAATGGACTTAAATCCCAGGCTCTGTGTCTTACTACAAGCAAGACTTCGTTTCAGGTAAGGGCAGTCACTTTTCAGTTCAAAGGAACGGCATCATTCACAAAGCTCACACGTTTCTCATCTTAACTGACAAGCATTGTACGTTAGAGGACCAGTGCTTTGTATCAGTTTCAGAAGCAGAGTTGGACTAGATATGGTCAATATGTGTAGGAAACACCGTTCTTTTGTTCTCAGCACACTCACGTTTCCTGCTGTCTTAGAGACTTTGGAAAGCAAGAGCGTGCTTCTCGCTCTAAAGCAGAGTGTGATCCATGGATGAGAACTATGCTGTGTGTTTCCCTTCAGAAAATGAGTTAAATCCCAGGCTCTGTGTCTTCCTACAAGCAAGACTTCGTTTCAGGTAAGGGCAGTCACTTTTCAGCTCAAACGAACTACATCGTTCACGAAGCTCACACGTTTCTCATCTTAACTGACAAGCATTGGATGTTAGAGGACCAGTGCTTTGTATCAGTTTCAGAAGAAGGTTTGGACTAGATATGGTCCGTATGTGTAGGAAACACCGTTCTTTTCTTCTGGGCACACTCTGATTTCCTGCTGTCTTAGAGACTCTAGAAAGCAAGAGCGTGTTTCTCGCTCTAAATCAGAGTGTGGTCCATGGATGAGAACTATACTGTGTGTTTCCCTTCAGAAATGGAGTTAAATCCCATGCTCTGAGTCTCCCTACAAGCAAGACTTCGTTTCAGGTAAGGGGAGTCACTTTTAAGTTCAAAGGAACTGCATCATTCACAAATCTCACACGTTTCTCATCTTAAATGACAAGCATTGTATGTTAGAGGTCCAGTGCCTTGTATCAGTTTCAGAAGCAGAGTTGGACTAGATATGGTCCGTATGTGTAGGAAACACCGTTCTTTTGTTCTCAGCACACTCATGTTTCCTGCTGTCTTAGAGACTTTAGAAAGCAAGAGCGTGCTTCTCGCTCTAAAGCAGAGTGTGATCCATGGATGAGAACTATGCTGTGTGTTTCCCTTCAGAAAAGGAGTTAAATCCCAGGGTCTGTGTCTTCCTACAAGCAAGACTTCGTTTCAGGTAAGGGCAGTCACTTTTCTGCTCAATCGAACTACAACGTTCACTGACCTCACACGTTTCTCTTCATAACAGACAAGCATTGGATTTTAGAGACCAGAGCTTTGTAACAGTTTCAGAAGCAGAGTTGGAGTATATAATGTCCGTATGTGTAGGAAACACCGTTCTTTTGTTCTCAGCACACTCACGTTTCCTGCTTTCTTAGACACTCTAGAAAGCAAGAGCGTGCTTCTTGTTCTAAAGCAGAGTGTGATCAATGGATGATTGCACTGCTGTGTGTTTTAGTTCAGAAATGGAGTTAAATCCCAGGCTCTGAGTCTTCCTACAAGCAAGACTTCGTTTCAGGTAAGGGGAGTCACTTTTAAGTTCAAAGGAACTGCATCATTCACAAAGCTCACACGTTTCTCATCTTAAATGACAAGCATTGTATGTTAGAGGACCAGTGCCTTGTATCAGTTTCAGAAGCAGAGTTGTACTAGATATGGTCCATATGTGTAGGAAACACCGTTCTTTTGTTCTCAGCACACTCACGTTTCCTGCTGTCTTAGAGACTTTAGAAAGCAAGAGTGTGCTTGTCGCTCTAAAGCAGAGTGTGATCCATGGATGAGAACTATGCTGTGTGTTTCCCTTCAGAAAAGGAGTTAAATACCAGGGTCTGTGTCTTCCTACATGCAAGACTTCGTTTCAGGTAAGGGCAGTCACTTTTCTGCTCAATCGAACTACATCGTTCACTGAGCTCACACGTTTCTCTTCTTAACAGACAAGCATTGGATTTTAGAGGACCAGTGCTTTGTATCAGTTTCAGAAGCAGAGTTGGACTATATAATGTCCGTATGTGTAGGAAACACCGTTCTTTTGTTCTCAGCACACTCACGTTTCCTGCTTTCTTAGACACTCTAGAAAGCAAGAGCGTGCTTCTTGTTCTAAAGCAGAGTGTGATCAATTGATGATTACACTGCTGTGTGTTTTACTTCAGAAATGGACTTAAATCCCAGGATCTGTGTCTTACTACAAGCAAGACTTCATTTCAGGTAAGGGCAGTCAGTTTTCTGCTCAAACGAACTACATCTTTCACGAAGCTCACATGTTTCTCATCTTAACTGACAAGCATTGGATGTTTGAGGACCAGTGCATTCTATCAGTTTCAGATGAAGATTTGGACTACATATAGTCCGTATGTGTAGGAAACGCCGTTATTTTGTTCTGGGCACACTCAGATTTCCTGCTGTATTAGAGATTCTAGAAAGCAAGAGTGTGCTTCTCGCTCTAAAGCGGAGTGTGATCCACGGATGAGAACTATGCTGTGTGTTTCCCTTCAGAAATGGAGTTAAATCCCATGCTCTGAGTCTCCCTACAAGCAAGACTTCGTTTCAGCTACGGGCAGTCTCTTTTCTGCTCAAACGAACTACATCATTCACAAAGCTCACACGTTTCTCATCTTAAATGACAAGCATTGTATGTTAGAGGTCCAGTGCCTTGTATCAGTTTCAGAAGCAGAGTTGGACTAGATATGGTCCATATGTGTAGGAAACACCGTTCTTTTGTTCTCAGCACACTCATGTTTCCTGCTGTCTTAGAGACTTTAGAAGCAAGAGCGTGCTTCTCGCTCTAAAGCAGAGTGTGATCTACGGATGAGAACTATGCTGTGTGTTTCCCTTCAGAAAAGGAGTTAAATCCCAGGGTCTGTGTCTTCCTACATGCAAGACTTCGTTTCAGGTAAGGGCAGTCACTTTTCTGCTCAATCGAACTACATCGTTCACTGAGCTCACACGTTTCTCTTCTTAACAGACAGGCATTGGATTTTAGAGGACCAGTGCTTTGTATCAGTTTCAGAAGCAGAGTTGGACTATATAATGTCCGTAAGTGTAGGAAACACTGTTCTTTTGTTCTCAGCACACTCATGTTTCCTGTTGTCTTAGAGACTCTAGAAAGCAAGAGCGTGCTTCTTGTTCTAAAACAGAGTGTGATCAATGGATGATTACACTGCTGTGTGTTTTAGTTCAGAAATGGAGTTAAATCCCAGGCTCTGAGTCTTCCTACAAGCAAGACTTCGTTTCAGGTAAGGGCAGTCACTTTTCAGCTCAAAGGAACTACATCGTTCATGAAGCTCACACGTTTCTCATCTTAACAGACAAGCATTGGATTTTAGAGGACCAGTGCTTTGTATCAGTTTCAGAAGCAGAGTTGGACTAGATATGGTCCGTATGTTTAGGAAACACCGTTCTTTTGTTCTCAGCACACTCACGTTTCCTGCTATCTTAGACAATCTAGAAAGCAAGAGCGTGCTTCTTGTTCTAAAGCAGAGTGTGATCAATGGATGATTACACTGCTGTGTGTTTTACTTCAGAAATGGACTTAAATCCCAGGCTCTGTGTCTTACTACAAGCAAGACTTCGTTTCAGGTAAGGGCAGTCACTTTTCAGTTCAAAGGAACGGCATCATTCACAAAGCTCACACGTTTCTCATCTTAACTGACAAGCATTGTACGTTAGAGGACCAGTGCTTTGTATCAGTTTCAGAAGCAGAGTTGGACTAGATATGGTCCATATGTGTAGGAAACACCGTTCTTTTGTTCTCAGCACACTCACGTTTCCTGCTGTCTTAGAGACTTTAGAAAGCAAGAGCGTGCTTCTCGCTCTAAAGCAGAGTGTGATCCATGGATGAGAACTATGCTGTGTGTTTCCCTTCAGAAAAGGAGTTAAATCCCAGGGTCTGAGTCTTCCTACAAGCAAGACTTCGTTTCAGCTACGGGCAGTCTCTTTTCTGCTCAAACGAACTACATCGTTCACGAAGCTCACACGTTTCTCATCTTAACTGACAAGCATTGGATGTTAGAGGACCAGTGCTTTGTATCAGTTTCAGAAGAAGGTTTGGACTAGATATGGTCCGTATGTGTAGGAAACACCGTTCTTTTGTTCTGGGCACACTCTGATTTCCTGCTGTCTTAGAGACTCTAGAAAGCAAGAGCGTGCTTCTCGCTCTAAATCAGAGTGTGGTCCATGGATGAGAACTATACTGTGTGTTTCCCTTCAGAAATGGAGTTAAATCCCATGCTCTGAGTCTCCCTACAAGCAAGACTTCGTTTCAGGTAAGGGGAGTCTCTTTTAAGTTCAAAGGTACTGCATCATTCACAAAGCTCACACGTTTCTCATCTTAAATGACAAGCATTGTATGTTAGAGGTCCAGTGCCTTGTATCAGTTTCAGAAGCAGAGTTGGACTAGATATGGTCCATATGTGTAGGAAACACCGTTCTTTTGTTCTCAGCACACTCATGTTTCCTGCTGTCTTAGAGACTTTAGAAAGCAAGAGCATGCTTCTCGCTCTAAAGCAGAGTGTGATCCATGGATGAGAACTATGCTGTGTGTTTCCCTTCAGAAAAGGAGTTAAATCCCAGGGTCTGTGTCTTCCTACAAGCAAGACTTCGTTTCAGGTAAGGGCAGTCACTTTTCAGCTCAAAAGAACTACATCGTTCACAGAGCTCACACGTTTCTCATCTTAACAGACAAGCATTGGATGTTATAGGACCAGTGCTTTGTATCAGTTTCAGAAGCAGAGTTGGACTAGATATGGTCCGTATGTTTAGGAAACACCGTTCTTTTTTTCTCAGCACACTCACGTTTGCTGCTATCTTTGACACTCTAGAAAGCAAGAGCGTGCTTCTTGTTCTAAAGCAGAGTGTGATCAATTGATGATTACACTGCTGTGTGTTTTACTTCAGAAATGGACTTAAATCCCAGGCTCTGAGTCTTCCTACAAGCAAGACTTCGTTTCAGGTAAGGGCAGTCACTTTTCTGCTCAAAGGAACTACATCGTTCATGAAGCTCACACGTTTCTCATCTTAACAGACAAGCATTGGATTTTAGAGGACCAGTGCTTTGTATCAGTTTCAGAAGCAGAGTTGGACTATATAATGTCCGTATGTGTAGGAAACACCGTTCTTTTGTTCTCAGCACACTCACGTTTCCTGCTGTCTTAGAGACTCTAGAAAGCAAGAGCGTGCTTCTTGTTCTAAAGCAGAGTGTGATCAATGGATGATTACACTGCTGTGTGTTTTACTTCAGAAATGGACTTAAATCCCAGGCTCTGTGTCTTACTACAAGCAAGACCTCGTTTCAGGTAAGGGGAGTCACTTTTAAGTTCAAAGGAACTGCATCATTCACAAAGCTCACACGTTTCTCATCTTAAATGACAAGCATTGTATGTTAGAGGACCAGTGCCTTGTATCAGTTTCAGAAGCAGAGTTGGACTAGATATGGTCCATATGTGTAGGAAACACCGTTCTTTTGTTCTCAGCACTCTCACGTTTCCTGCTGTCTTAGAGACTTTAGAAAGCAAGAGCGTGCTTCTCGCTTTAAAGCAGAGTGTGATCCATGGATGAGAACTATGCTGTGTGTTTCCCTTCAGAAAAGGAGTTAAATCCCAGGGTCTGTGTCTTCCTACAAGCAAGACTTCGTTTCAGGTAAGGGCAGTCACTTTTCAGCTCAAACGAACTACATCTTTCACGAAGCTCACATGTTTCTCATCTTAACTGACAAGCATTGGATGTTTGAGGACCAGTGCATTCTATCAGTTTCAGATGAAGATTTGGACTACATAAAGTCCGTATGTGTAGGAAACGCCGTTATTTTGTTCTGGGCACACTCAGATTTCATGCTGTATTAGAGATTCTAGAAAGCAAGAGTGTGCTTCTCGCTCTAAAGCGGAGTGTGATCCATGGATGAGAACTATGCTGTGTGTTTCTCATGAGAAATGGAGTTAAATCCCAGGGTCTATGTCTTCCTACATGCAAGACTTCGTTTCAGGTAAGGGCATCACTTTTCTGCTCAATCGAACTACATCGTTCACTGAGCTCACACGTTTCTCGTCTTAACAGACAAGCATTGGATTTTAGAGGACCAGTGCTTTGTATCAGTTTCAGAAGCAGAGTTGGACTATATAATGTCCGTATGTGTAGGAAACACCGTTCTTTTGTTCTCAGCACACTCACGTTTCCTGCTGTCTTAGAGACTCTAGAAAGCAAGATCGTGCTTCTTGTTCTAAAGCAGAGTGTGATCAATGGATGATTACACTGCAGTGTGTTTTACTTCAGAAATGGAGTTAAATCCCAGGCTCTGAGTCTTCCTCCAAGCAAGACTTCGTTTCAGGTAAGGGCAGTCACTTTTCAGCTCAAACGAACTACATCATTCACGAAGCTCACACGTTTCTCATCTTAACAGACAAGCATTGGATTTTAGAGGACCAGTGCTTTGTATCAGTTTCAGAAGCAGCGTTGGACTATATAATGTCCGTATGTGTAGGAAACACCGTTCTTTTGTTCTCAGCACACTCACGTTTCCTGCTGTCTTAGAGGCTCTAGAAAGCAAGAGCGTGCTTCTTGTTCTAAAGCAGAGTGTGATCAATGGATGATTACACTGCTGTGTGTTTTACTTCAGAAATGGACTTAAATCCCAGGCTCTGTGTCTTACTACAAGCAAGACTTCGTTTCAGGTAAGGGGAGTCACTTTTAAGTTCAAAGGAACTGCATCATTCACAAAGCTCACACGTTTCTCATCTTAAATGACAAGCATTGTATGTTAGAGGACCAGTGCTTTGTATCAGTTTCAGAAGCAGAGTTGTAGTAGATATGGTCTGTAAGTTTAGGAAACACCGTTGTTTTGTTCTCAGCAAACTCACGTTTCCTGCTGTCTTAGAGACTGTAGAATGCAAGATCGTGCTTCTTGTTATAAAGCAGAGTGTGATCAATGGATGAGAACACTGCTGTGTGTTTCACTTCAGAAATGGAGTTAAATCCCAGGCTCTGAGTCTTCCTACAAGCAAGACTTCATTTCAGGTAAGGGCAGTCAGTTTTCTGCTCAAAGGAACTACATCTTTCACGAAGCTCACATGTTTCTCATCTTAACTGACAAGCATTGGATGTTTGAGGACCAGTGCATTCTATCAGTTTCCGATGAAGATTTGGACTACATATAGTCCGTAAGTGTAGGAAACGCCGTTATTTTGTTTTGGGCACACTCTGATTTCCTGCTGTCTTAGAGACTCTAGAAAGCAAGAGCGTGCTTCTCGCTCTAAATCAGAGTGTGGTCCATGGATGAGAACTATACTGTGTGTTTCCCTTCAGAAATGGAGTTAAATCCCATGCTCTGAGTCTCCCTACAAGCAAGACTTCGTTTAAGGTAAGGGCAGTGACTTTTCTGCTCAAAGTAATTAAACCGTTCACAGAGCTCACACGTTTCTCATCTTAAATGACAAGCATTGGATGTTAGAGGACCAGTGCTTTGTATCAGTTTCAGAAGCAGAGTTGGACTAGATATGGTCCGTATGTTTAGGAAACACCGTTCTTTTGTTCTCAGCACACTCACGTTTCCTGCTATCTTAGACACTCTAGAAAGCAAGAGCGTGCTTCTTGTTCTAAAGCAGAGTGTGATCAATTGATGATTACACTGCTGTGTGTTTTACTTCAGAAATGGACTTAAATCCCAGGCTCTGTGTCTTACTACAAGCAAGACTTCGTTTCAGGTAAGGGCAGTCACTTTTCAGTTCAAAGGAACTACATCATTCACAAAGCTCACACGTTTCTCATCTTAACTGACAAGCATTGTACGTTAGAGGACCAGTGCTTTGCATCAGTTTCAGAAGCAGAGTTGGACTACATATCGTCCATATGTGTAGGAAACACCGTTCTTTTGTTCTCAGCACACTCACGTTTCCTGCTGTCTTAGAGACTTTAGAAAGCAAGAGCGTGCTTCTCGCTCTAAATCAGAGTGTGATCCATGGATGAGAACTATGCTGTGTGTTTCCCTTCAGAAAAGGAGTTAAATCCCAGGCTCTGTGTCTTCCTACAAGCAAGACTTCGTTTAAGGTAAGGGCAGCCACTTTTCAGCTCAAACCAACTGCATCATTCACGGAGATCACACATTTCTCACCTTAACAGACAAGCATTGGATGTTAGAGGACTAGTGCTTTGTATCAGTTTCAGAAGAAGGTTTGGACTAGATATGGTCCGTCTGTGTAGGAAACACCGTTCTTTTGTTCTGGGCACACTCTGATTTCCTGCTGTCTTAGAGACTCTAGAAAGCAAGAGCGTGCTTCTCGCTCTAAATCAGAGTGTGGTCCATGGATGAGAACTATACTGTGTGTTTCCCTTCAGAAATGGAGTTAAATCCCATGCTCTGAGTCTCCCTACAAGCAAGACTTCGTTTATGGTAAGGGCAGTGACTTTTCTGCTCAACGTAACTAAATCGTTCACAGAGCTCACACGTTTCTCATCTTAATAGACAAGCATTGGATGTTAGAGGACCAGTGCTTTGTATCAGTTTCAGAAGCAGCGTTGGACTATATAATGTCCGTATGTGTAGGAAACACCGTTCTTTTGTTCTCAGCACACTCACGTTTCCTGCTGTCTTAGAGACTCTAGAAAGCAAGAGCGTGCTTCTTGTTCTAAAGCAGAGTGTGATCAATGGATGATTACACTGCTGTGTGTTTTACTTCAGAAATGGACTTAAATCCCAGGCTCTGTGTCTTACTACAAGCAAGACTTCGTTTCAGGTAAGGGGAGTCACTTTTAAGTTCAAAGGAATTGCATCATTCACAAAGCTCACACGTTTCTCATCTTAAATGACAAGCATTGTATGTTAGAGGACCAGTGCCTTGTATCAGTTTCAGAAGCAGAGTTGGACTAGATATGGTCCATATGTGTAGGAAACACCGTTCTTTTGTTCTCAGCACACTCACGTTTCCTGCTGTCTTTGAGACTTTAGAAAGCAAGAGCGTGCTTCTCGCTCTAAAGCAGAGTGTGATCCATGGATGAGAACTATGCTGTGTGTTTCCCTTCAGAAAAGGAGTTAAATCCCAGGGTCTGTGTCTTCCTACAAGCAAGACTTCGTTTCAGGTAAGGGCAGTCACTTTTCAGCTCAAAAGAACTACATCGTTCACAGAGCTCACACGTTTCTCATCTTAAATGACAAGCATTGGATGTTAGAGGACCAGTGCTTTGTATCAGTTTCAGAAGCAGAGTTGGACTAGATATGGTCCGTATGTTTAGGAAACACCGTTCTTTTGTTCTCAGCACACTCACGTTTCCTGCTATCTTAGACACTCTAGAAAGCAAGAGCGTGCTTCTTGTTCTAAAGCAGAGTGTGATCAATTGATGATTACACTGCTGTGTGTTTTACTTCAGAAATGGACTTAAATCCCAGGCTCTGTGTCTTACTACAAGCAAGACTTCGTTTCAGGTAAGGGCAGTCACTTTTCAGTTCAAAGGAACTACATCATTCACAAAGCTCACACGTTTCTCATCTTAACTGACAAGCATTGTACGTTAGAGGACCAGTGCTTTGCATCAGTTTCAGAAGCAGAGTTGGACTACATATCGTCCATATGTGTAGGAAACACCGTTCTTTTGTTCTCAGCACACTCACGTTTCCTGCTGTCTTAGAGACTTTAGAAAGCAAGAGCGTGCTTCTCGCTCTAAAGCAGAGTGTGATCCATGGATGAGAACTATGCTGTGTGTTTCCCTTCAGAAAAGGAGTTAAATCCCAGGGTCTGTGTCTTCCTACATGCAAGACTTCGTTTCAGGTAAGGGCAGTCACTTTTCTGCTCAATCGAACTACATCGTTCACTGAGCTCACATGTTTCTCATCTTAACAGACAAGCATTGGATTTTAGAGGACCAGTGCTTTGTATCAGTTTCAGAAGCAGAGTTGGACTATATAATGTCCGTATGTGTAGGAAACACTGTTCTTTTGTTCTGGGCACACTCACGTTTCCTGCTGTCTTAGAGACTCTAGAAAGCAAGAGCGTGCTTCTTTTTCTAAAGCAGAGTGTGATCAATGGATGATTACACTGCTGTGTGTTTTAGTTCAGAAATGGAGTTAAATCCCAGGCTCTGAGTCTTCCTACAAGCAAGACTTCATTTCAGGTAAGGGCAGTCACTTTTCAGCTCAAACGAACTACATCGTTCACGAAGCTCACACGTTTCTCATCTTAACAGACAAGCATTGGATTTTAGAGGACCAGTGCTTTGTATCAGTTTCAGAAGCAGAGTTGGACTATATAATGTCCGTATGTGTAGGAAACACCGTTCTTTTGTTCTCAGCACACTCACGTTTCCTGCTGTCTTAGAGACTCTAGAACGCAAGAGCGTGCTTCTTGTTCTAAAGCAGAGTGTGATCAATGGGTGATTACACTGCTGTTTGTTTCACTTCAGAAATGGAGTTAAATCTCAGGCTCTGAGTCTTCCTACAAGCAAGACTTCGTTTCAGGTAAGGGCAGTCAGTTTTCTGCTCAAACGAACTACATCTTTCACAAAGCTCACATGTTTCTCATCTTAACTGACAAGCATTGGATGTTAGAGGACCAGTGCTTTGTATCAATTTCAGAAGAAGGTTTGGACTAGATATGGTCCGTCTGTGTAGGAAACACCGTTCTTTTGTTCTGGGCACACTCTGATTTCCTGCTGTCTTAGAGACTCTAGAAAGCAAGAGCGTGCTTCTCGCTCTAAATCAGAGTGTGGTCCATGGATGAGAACTATACTGTGTGTTTCCCTTCAGAAATGGAGTTAAATCCCATGCTCTGAGTCTCCCTACAAGCAAGACTTCGTTTAAGGTAAGGGCAGTCACTTTTCAGCTCAAACGAACTACATCATTCACGGAGATCACACATTTCTCACCTTAACAGACAAGCATTGGATGTTAGAGGACCAGTGCTTTGTATCAGTTTCAGAAGCAGAGTTGGAGTAGATATGGTCTGTATGTTTAGAAAACACCATTGTTTTGTTCTCAGCAAACTCACGTTTCCTGCTGTCTTAGAGATTCTAGAAAGCAAGAGCGTGCTTCTCGTTCTAAAGCAGAGTGTGATCCATGGATGAGAACTATGCTGTGTGTTTCACTTCAGAAATGGAGTTAAATCCCAGGCTCTGAGTCTTCCTACAAGGAAGACTTCATTTCAGGTAAGGGCAGTCAGTTTTCTGCTCAAACGAACTACATCTTTCACGAAGCTCACATGTTTCTCATCTTAACTGACAAGCATTGGATGTTAGAGGACCAGTGCTTTGTATCAGTTTCAGAAGCAGAGTTGGACTAGATATGGTCCGTATGTGTAGGAAACACTGTTCTTTTGTTCTCAGCACACTCAAGTTTCCTGCTATCTTAGACACTCTAGAAAGCAAGAGCGTGCTTCTTGTTCTAAAGCAGAGTGTGATAAATTGATGATTACACTGCTGTGTGTTTTACTTCAGAAATGGACTTAAATCCCAGGCTCTGTGTCTTACTACAAGCAAGACTTCGTTTCAGGTAAGGGCAATCACTTTTCAGTCAAAGGAACTACATCATTCACAAAGCTCACACGTTTCTCATCTTAACTGACAAGCATTGTACGTTAGAGGACCAGTGCTTTGCATCAGTTTCAGAAGCAGAGTTGGACTACATATGGTCCATATGTGTAGGAAACACCGTTCTTTTGTTCTCAGCACACTCACGTTTCCTGCTGTCTTAGAGACTTTAGAAAGCAAGAGCGTGCTTCTCGCTCTAAAGCAGAGTGTGATCCATGGATGAGAACTATGCTGTGTGTTTCCCTTCAGAAAAGGAGTTAAATCCCAGGGTCTGTGTCTTCCTACATGCAAGACTTCGTTTCAGGTAAGGGCAGTCACTTTTCTGCTCAATCGAACTACATCGTTCACTGAACTCACATGTTTCTCGTCTTAACAGACAAGCATTGGATTTTAGAGGACCAGTGCTTTGTATCAGTTTCAGAAGCAGAGTTGGACTATATAATGTCCGTATGTGTAGGAAACACCGTTCTTTTGTTCTCAGCACACTCACGTTTCCTGCTGTCTTAGAGACTCTAGAAAGCAAGAGTGTGCTTCTTGTTCTAAAGCAGAGTGTGATCAATGGATGATTACACTGCTGTGTGTTTTAGTTCAGAAATGGAGTTAAATCCCAGGCTCTGAGTCTTCCTACAAGCAAGACTTCATTTCAGGTAAGGGCAGTCACTTTTCAGCTCAAACGAACTACATCGTTCACGAAGCTCACACGTTTCTCATCTTAACAGACAAGGATTGGATTTTAGAGGACCAGTGCTTTGTATTAGTTTCAGAAGCAGAGTTGGACTATATAATGTCCGTATGTGTAGGAAACACCGTTCTTTTGTTCTCAGCACACTCACGTTTCCTGCTATCTTAGACACTCTAGAAAGGAAGAGCGTGCTTTTTGTTCTAAAGCAAAGTGTGATCAATGGATGATTACACTGCTGTGTGTTTTACTTCAGAAATGGACTTAAATCCCAGGCTCTGTGTCTTAATACAAGCAAGACTTCGTTTCAGGTAAGGGGAGTCACTTTTAAGTTCAAAGGAACTGCATCATTCACAAAGCTCACACGTTTCTCATCTTAAATGACAAGCATTGTATGTTAGAGGTCCAGTGCCTTGTATCAGTTTCAGAAGCAGAGTTGGACTAGATATGGTCCATATGTGTAGGAAACACCGTTCTTTTGTTCTCAGCACACTCATGTTTCCTGCTGTCTTAGAGACTTTAGAAAGCAAGAGCGTGCTTCTCGCTCTAAAGCAGAGTGTGATCCATGGATGAGAACTATGCTGTGTGTTTCCCTTCAGAAAAGGAGTTAAATCCCAGGGTCTGTGTCTTCCTACATGCAAGACTTCGTTTCAGGTAAGGGCAGTCACTTTTCTGCTCAATCGAACTACATCGTTCACTGAGCTCACATGTTTCTCATCTTAACAGACAAGCATTGGATTTTAGAGGACCAGTGCTTTGTATCAGTTTCAGAAGCAGAGTTGGACTATATAATGTCCCTATGTGTAGGAAACACTGTTCTTTTGTTCTGGGCACACTCACGTTTCCTGCTGTCTTAGAGACTCTAGAAAGCAAGAGCGTGCTTCTTGTTCTAAAGCAGAGTGTGATCAATGGATGATTACACTGCTGTGTGTTTTAGTTCAGAAATGGAGTTAAATCCCAGGCTCTGAGTCTTCCTACAAGCAAGACTTCATTTCAGGTAAGGGCAGTCACTTTTCAGCTCAAACGAACTACATCCTTCACGAAGCTCACACGTTTCTCATCTTAACAGACAAGCATTGGATTTTAGAGGACCAGTGCTTTGTATCAGTTTCAGAAGCAGAGTTGGACTATATAATGTCCGTATGTGTAGGAAACACCGTTCTTTTGTTCTCAGCACACTCACGTTTCCTGCTGTCTTAGAGACTCTAGAACGCAAGAGCGTGCTTCTTGTTCTAAAGCAGAGTGTGATCAATGGGTGATTACACTGCTGTGTGTTTCACTTCAGAAATGGAGTTAAATCTCAGGCTCTGAGTCTTCCTACAAGCAAGACTTCGTTTCAGGTAAGGGCAGTCAGTTTTCTGCTCAAACGAACTACATCTTTCACGAAGCTCACATGTTTCTCATCTTAACTGACAAGCATTGGATGTTAGAGGACCAGTGCTTTGTATCAATTTCAGAAGAAGGTTTGGACTAGATATGGTCCGTCTGTGTAGGAAACACCGTTCTTTTGTTCTGGGCACACTCTGATTTCCTGCTGTCTTAGAGACTCTAGAAAGCAAGAGCGTGCTTCTCGCTCTAAATCAGAGTGTGGTCCATGGATGAGAACTATACTGTGTGTTTCCCTTCAGAAATGGAGTTAAATCCCATGCTCTGAGTCTCCCTACAAGCAAGACTTCGTTTAAGGTAAGGGCAGTCACTTTTCAGCTCAAACGAACTACATCATTCACGGAGATCACACATTTCTCACCTTAACAGACAAGCATTGGATGTTAGAGGACCAGTGCTTTGTATCAGTTTCAGAAGCAGAGTTGGAGTAGATATGGTCTGTATGTTTAGAAAACACCATTGTTTTGTTCTCAGCAAACTCACGTTTCCTGCTGTCTTAGAGATTCTAGAAAGCAAGAGCGTGCTTCTCGTTCTAAAGCAGAGTGTGATCCATGGATGAGAACTATGCTGTGTGTTTCACTTCAGAAATGGAGTTAAATCCCAGGCTCTGAGTCTTCCTACAAGGAAGACTTCATTTCAGGTAAGGGCAGTCAGTTTTCTGCTCAAACGAACTACATCTTTCACGAAGCTCACATGTTTCTCATCTTAACTGACAAGCATTGGATGTTAGAGGACCAGTGCTTTGTATCAGTTTCAGAAGCAGAGTTGGACTAGATATGGTCCGTATGTGTAGGAAACACTGTTCTTTTGTTCTCAGCACACTCAAGTTTCCTGCTATCTTAGACACTCTAGAAAGCAAGAGCGTGCTTCTTGTTCTAAAGCAGAGTGTGATCAATTGATGATTACACTGCTGTGTGTTTTACTTCAGAAATGGACTTAAATCCCAGGCTCTGTGTCTTACTACAAGCAAGACTTCGTTTCAGGTAAGGGCAATCACTTTTCAGTCAAAGGAACTACATCATTCACAAAGCTCACACGTTTCTCATCTTAACTGACAAGCATTGTACGTTAGAGGACCAGTGCTTTGCATCAGTTTCAGAAGCAGAGTTGGACTACATATGGTCCATATGTGTAGGAAACACCGTTCTTTTGTTCTCAGCACACTCACGTTTCCTGCTGTCTTAGAGACTTTAGAAAGCAAGAGCGTGCTTCTCGCTCTAAAGCAGAGTGTGATCCATGGATGAGAACTATGCTGTGTGTTTCCCTTCAGAAAAGGAGTTAAATCCCAGGGTCTGTGTCTTCCTACATGCAAGACTTCGTTTCAGGTAAGGGCAGTCACTTTTCTGCTCAATCGAACTACATCGTTCACTGAACTCACATGTTTCTCGTCTTAACAGACAAGCATTGGATTTTAGAGGACCAGTGCTTTGTATCAGTTTCAGAAGCAGAGTTGGACTATATAATGTCCGTATGTGTAGGAAACACCGTTCTTTTGTTCTCAGCACACTCACGTTTCCTGCTGTCTTAGAGACTCTAGAAAGCAAGAGTGTGCTTCTTGTTCTAAAGCAGAGTGTGATCAATGGATGATTACACTGCTGTGTGTTTTAGTTCAGAAATGGAGTTAAATCCCAGGCTCTGAGTCTTCCTACAAGCAAGACTTCATTTCAGGTAAGGGCAGTCACTTTTCAGCTCAAACGAACTACATCGTTCACGAAGCTCACACGTTTCTCATCTTAACAGACAAGGATTGGATTTTAGAGGACCAGTGCTTTGTATTAGTTTCAGAAGCAGAGTTGGACTATATAATGTCCGTATGTGTAGGAAACACCGTTCTTTTGTTCTCAGCACACTCACGTTTCCTGCTATCTTAGACACTCTAGAAAGGAAGAGCGTGCTTTTTGTTCTAAAGCAAAGTGTGATCAATGGATGATTACACTGCTGTGTGTTTTACTTCAGAAATGGACTTAAATCCCAGGCTCTGTGTCTTAATACAAGCAAGACTTCGTTTCAGGTAAGGGGAGTCACTTTTAAGTTCAAAGGAACTGCATCATTCACAAAGCTCACACGTTTCTCATCTTAAATGACAAGCATTGTATGTTAGAGGTCCAGTGCCTTGTATCAGTTTCAGAAGCAGAGTTGGACTAGATATGGTCCATATGTGTAGGAAACACCGTTCTTTTGTTCTCAGCACACTCATGTTTCCTGCTGTCTTAGAGACTTTAGAAAGCAAGAGCGTGCTTCTCGCTCTAAAGCAGAGTGTGATCCATGGATGAGAACTATGCTGTGTGTTTCCCTTCAGAAAAGGAGTTAAATCCCAGGGTCTGTGTCTTCCTACATGCAAGACTTCGTTTCAGGTAAGGGCAGTCACTTTTCTGCTCAATCGAACTACATCGTTCACTGAGCTCACATGTTTCTCATCTTAACAGACAAGCATTGGATTTTAGAGGACCAGTGCTTTGTATCAGTTTCAGAAGCAGAGTTGGACTATATAATGTCCCTATGTGTAGGAAACACTGTTCTTTTGTTCTGGGCACACTCACGTTTCCTGCTGTCTTAGAGACTCTAGAAAGCAAGAGCGTGCTTCTTGTTCTAAAGCAGAGTGTGATCAATGGATGATTACACTGCTGTGTGTTTTAGTTCAGAAATGGAGTTAAATCCCAGGCTCTGAGTCTTCCTACAAGCAAGACTTCATTTCAGGTAAGGGCAGTCACTTTTCAGCTCAAACGAACTACATCGTTCACGAAGCTCACACGTTTCTCATCTTAACAGACAAGCATTGGATTTTAGAGGACCAGTGCTTTGTATCAGTTTCAGAAGCAGAGTTGGACTATATAATGTCTGTATGTGTAGGAAACACCGTTCTTTTGTTCTCAGCACACTCACGTTTCCTGCTGTCTTAGAGACTCTAGAACGCAAGAGCGTGCTTCTTGTTCTAAAGCAGAGTGTGATCAATGGGTGATTACACTGCTGTGTGTTTCACTTCAGAAATGGAGTTAAATCTCAGGCTCTGAGTCTTCCTACAAGCAAGACTTCGTTTCAGGTAAGGGCAGTCAGTTTTCTGCTCAAACGAACTACATCTTTCACGAAGCTCACATGTTTCTCATCTTAACTGACAAGCATTGGATGTTAGAGGACCAGTGCTTTGTATCAATTTCAGAAGAAGGTTTGGACTAGATATGGTCCGTCTGTGTAGGAAACACCGTTCTTTTGTTCTGGGCACACTCTGATTTCCTGCTGTCTTAGAGACTCTAGAAAGCAAGAGCGTGCTTCTCACTCTAAATCAGAGTGTGGTCCATGGATGAGAACTATACTGTGTGTTTCCCTTCAGAAATGGAGTTAAATCCCATGCTCTGAGTCTCCCTACAAGCAAGACTTCGTTTAAGGTAAGGGCAGTCACTTTTCAGCTCAAACGAACTACATCATTCACGGAGATCACACATTTCTCACCTTAACAGACAAGCATTGGATGTTAGAGGACCAGTGCTTTGTATCAGTTTCAGAAGCAGAGTTGGAGTAGATATGGTCTGTATGTTTAGAAAACACCATTGTTTTGTTCTCAGCAAACTCACGTTTCCTGCTGTCTTAGAGATTCTAGAAAGCAAGAGCGTGCTTCTCGTTCTAAAGCAGAGTGTGATCCATGGATGAGAACTATGCTGTGTGTTTCACTTCAGAAATGGAGTTAAATCCCAGGCTCTGAGTCTTCCTACAAGGAAGACTTCATTTCAGGTAAGGGCAGTCAGTTTTCTGCTCAAACGAACTACATCTTTCACGAAGCTCACATGTTTCTCATCTTAACTGACAAGCATTGGATGTTAGAGGACCAGTGCTTTGTATCAGTTTCAGAAGCAGAGTTGGACTAGATATGGTCCGTATGTGTAGGAAACACTGTTCTTTTGTTCTCAGCACACTCAAGTTTCCTGCTATCTTAGACACTCTAGAAAGCAAGAGCGTGCTTCTTGTTCTAAAGCAGAGTGTGATCAATTGATGATTACACTGCTGTGTGTTTTACTTCAGAAATGGACTTAAATCCCAGGCTCTGTGTCTTACTACAAGCAAGACTTCGTTTCAGGTAAGGGCAATCACTTTTCAGTCAAAGGAACTACATCATTCACAAAGCTCACACGTTTCTCATCTTAACTGACAAGCATTGTACGTTAGAGGACCAGTGCTTTGCATCAGTTTCAGAAGCAGAGTTGGACTACATATGGTCCATATGTGTAGGAAACACCGTTCTTTTGTTCTCAGCACACTCACGTTTCCTGCTGTCTTAGAGACTTTAGAAAGCAAGAGCGTGCTTCTCGCTCTAAAGCAGAGTGTGATCCATGGATGAGAACTATGCTGTGTGTTTCCCTTCAGAAAAGGAGTTAAATCCCAGGGTCTGTGTCTTCCTACATGCAAGACTTCGTTTCAGGTAAGGGCAGTCACTTTTCTGCTCAATCGAACTACATCGTTCACTGAACTCACATGTTTCTCGTCTTAACAGACAAGCATTGGATTTTAGAGGACCAGTGCTTTGTATCAGTTTCAGAAGCAGAGTTGGACTATATAATGTCCGTATGTGTAGGAAACACCGTTCTTTTGTTCTCAGCACACTCACGTTTCCTGCTGTCTTAGAGACTCTAGAAAGCAAGAGTGTGCTTCTTGTTCTAAAGCAGAGTGTGATCAATGGATGATTACACTGCTGTGTGTTTTAGTTCAGAAATGGAGTTAAATCCCAGGCTCTGAGTCTTCCTACAAGCAAGACTTCATTTCAGGTAAGGGCAGTCACTTTTCAGCTCAAACGAACTACATCGTTCACGAAGCTCACACGTTTCTCATCTTAACAGACAAGGATTGGATTTTAGAGGACCAGTGCTTTGTATTAGTTTCAGAAGCAGAGTTGGACTATATAATGTCCATATGTGTAGGAAACACCGTTCTTTTGTTCTCAGCACACTCACGTTTCCTGCTATCTTAGACACTCTAGAAAGGAAGAGCGTGCTTTTTGTTCTAAAGCAAAGTGTGATCAATGGATGATTACACTGCTGTGTGTTTTACTTCAGAAATGGACTTAAATCCCAGGCTCTGTGTCTTAATACAAGCAAGACTTCGTTTCAGGTAAGGGGAGTCACTTTTAAGTTCAAAGGAACTGCATCATTCACAAAGCTCACACGTTTCTCATCTTAAATGACAAGCATTGTATGTTAGAGGTCCAGTGCCTTGTATCAGTTTCAGAAGCAGAGTTGGACTAGATATGGTCCATATGTGTAGGAAACACCGTTCTTTTGTTCTCAGCACACTCATGTTTCCTGCTGTCTTAGAGACTTTAGAAAGCAAGAGCGTGCTTCTCGCTCTAAAGCAGAGTGTGATCCATGGATGAGAACTATGCTGTGTGTTTCCCTTCAGAAAAGGAGTTAAATCCCAGGGTCTGTGTCTTCCTACAAGCAAGACTTGGTTTCAGGTAAGGGCAGTCACTTTTCAGCTCAAAAGAACTACATCGTTCACAGAGCTCACACGTTTCTCATCTTAACAGACAAGCATTGGATGTTAGAGGACCAGTGCTTTGTATCAGTTTCAGAAGCAGAGTTGGAGTAGATATGGTCTGTATGTTTAGGAAACACCTTTCTTTTGTTCTCAGCACACTCACGTTTCCTGCTATCTTAGACACTCTAGAAAGCAAGAGCGTGCTTCTTGTTCTAAAGCAGAGTGTGATCAATTGATGATTACACTGCTGTGTGTTTTACTTCAGAAATGGACTTAAATCCCAGGCTCTGTGTCTTACTACAAGCAAGACTTCGTTTCAGGTAAGGGCAGTCACTTTTCAGTTCTAAGGAACTGCATCATTCACAAAGCTCACACGTTTCTCATCTTAACTGACAAGCATTGTACGTTAGAGGACCAGTGCTTTGCATCAGTTTCAGAAGCAGAGTTGGACTAGATATGGTCCATATGTGTATTAAACACCGTTCTTTTGTTCTCAGCACACTCACGTTTCCTGCTGTCTTAGAGACTTTAGAAAGCAAGAGCGTGCTTCTCACTCTAAAGCAGAGTGTGATCCATGGATGAGAACTATGCTGTGTGTTTCCCTTCGGAAAAGGAGTTAAATCCCAGGGTCTGTGTCTTCCTACAGGCAAGACTTCGTTTCAGGTAAGGGCAGTCACTTTTCTGCTCAATCGTACTACATCGTTCACTGAGCTCACACGTTTCTCATCTTAACAGACAAGCATTGGATTTTAGAGGACCAGTGCTTTGTATCAGTTTCAGAAGCAGAGTTGGACTATATAATGTCTGTATGTGTAGGAAACACCGTTCTTTTGTTCTCAGCACACTCACGTTTCCTGCTGTCTTAGAGACTCTAGAAAGCAAGAGCGTGCTTCTTGTTCTAAAGCAGAGTGTGATCAATGGATGAATACACTGCAGTGTGTTTTACTTCAGAAATGGAGTTAAATCCCAGGCTCTGAGTCTTCCTCCAAGCAAGACTTCGTTTCAGGTAAGGGCAGTCACTTTTCAGCTCAAACGAACTACATCATTCACGAAGCTCACATGTTTCTCATCTTAACAGACAAGCATTGGATTTTAGAGGACCAGTGCTTTGTATCAGTTTCAGAAGCAGAGTTGGACTATATAATGTCCGTATGTGTAGGAAACACCGTTCTTTTGTTCTCAGCACACTCACGTTTCCTGCTGTCTTAGAGACTCTAGAAAGCAAGAGCGTGCTTCTTATTCTAAAGCAGAGTGTGATCAATTGATGATTACACTGCTGTGTGTTTTACTTCAGAAATGGACTTAAATCCCAGGCTCTGTGTCTTACTACAAGCAAGACTTCGTTTCAGGTAAGGGGAGTCACTTTTAAGTTCAAAGGAACTGCATCATTCACAAAGCTCACACGTTTCTCATCTTAAATGACAAGCATTGTATGTTAGAGGACCAGTGCCTTGTATCAGTTTCAGAAGCAGAGTTGGACTAGATATGGTCCATATGTGTAGGAAACACCGTTCTTTTGTTCTCAGCACACTCACGTTTCCTGCTGTCTTAGAGATTTTAGAAAGCAAGAGCGTGCTTCTCGCTCTAAAGCAGAGTGTGATCCATGGATGAGAACTATGCTGTGTGTTTCCCGTCAGAAAAGGAGTTAAATCCCAGGGTCTGTGTCTTCCTACAAGCAAGACTTCGTTTCAGGTAAGGGCAGTCACTTTTCAGCTCAAAAGGACTACATCGTTCACAGAGCCACACGTTTCTCATCTTAACAGACAAGCATTGGATGTTAGAGGACCAGTGCTTTGTATCAGTTTCAGAAGCAGAGTTGGACTAGATATGGTCCGTATGTTTAGGAAACACCGTTCTTTGGTCTCAGCACTCTCACGTTTCCTGCTATCTTAGACACTCTAGAAAGCAAGAGCGTGCTTCTTGTTCTAAAGCAGAGTGTGATCAATTGATGATTACACTGCTCTGTGTTTTACTTCAGAAATGGACTTAAATCCCAGGCTCTGTGTCTTACTACAAGCAAGACTTCGTTTCAGGTAAGGGCAGTCACTTTTCAGTTCAAAGGAACTGCATCATTCACAAAGCTCCCACGTTTCTCATCTTAACTGACAAGCATTGTATGTTAGAGGACCAGTGCTTTGTATCAGTTTCAGAAGCAGAGTTGGACTAGATATGGTCCATATGTGTAGGAAACACCGTTTTTTTTTCTCAGCACACTCACGTTTCCTGCTGTCTTAGAGACTTTAGAAAGCAAGAGCGTGCTTCTCGCTCTAAAGCAGAGTGTGATCCATGGATGAGAACTATGCTGTGTGTTTCCCTTCAGAAAAGGAGTTAAATCCCAGGGTCTGTGTCTTCCCACAAGCAAGACTTGGTTTCAGGTAAGGGCAGTCACTTTTCAGCTCAAACGAACTACATCATTCACGGAGATCACACATTTCTCACCTTAACAGACAAGCATTGGATGTTAGAGGACCAGTGCTTTGTATCAGTTTCAGAAGCAGAGTTGGAGTAGATATGGTCTGTATGTTTAGGAAACACCGTTGTTTTGTTCTCAGCAAACTCACGTTTCCTGCTGTCTTAGAGATTCTAGAAAGCAAGAGCGTGCTTCTCGTTCTAAAGCAGAGTGTGATCCATGGATGAGAACTATGTTGTGTGTTTCACTTCAGAAATGGAGTTAAATCCCAGGCTCTGAGTCTTCCTACAAGCAAGACTTCATTTCAGGTAAGGGCAGTCAGTTTTCTGCTCAAACGAACTACATCTTTCACGAAGCTCACATGTTTCTCATCTTAACTGACAAGCATTGGATGTTAGAGGACCAGTGCTTTGTATCAGTTTCAGAAGCAGAGTTGGACTAGATATGGTCCGTATGTGTAGGAAACACTGTTCTTTTGTTCTCAGCACACTCAAGTTTCCTGCTATCTTAGACACTCTAGAAAGCAAGAGCGTGCTTCTTGTTCTAAAGCAGAGTGTGATAAATTGATGATTACACTGCTGTGTGTTTTACTTCAGAAATGGACTTAAATCCCAGGCTCTGTGTCTTACTACAAGCAAGACTTCGTTTCAGGTAAGGGCAATCACTTTTCAGTCAAAGGAACTACATCATTCACAAAGCTCACACGTTTCTCATCTTAACTGACAAGCATTGTACGTTAGAGGACCAGTGCTTTGCATCAGTTTCAGAAGCAGAGTTGGACTACATATGGTCCATATGTGTAGGAAACACCGTTCTTTTGTTCTCAGCACACTCACGTTTCCTGCTGTCTTAGAGATTTTAGAAAGCAAGAGCATGCTTCTCGCTCTAAAGCAGAGTGTGATCCATGGATGAGAACTATGCTGTGTGTTTCCCTTCAGAAAAGGAGTTAAATCCCAGGGTCTGTGTCTTTCTACATGCAAGACTTCGTTTCAGGTAAGGGCAGTCACTTTTCTGCTCAATCGAACTACATCGTTCACTGAGCTCACACGTTTCTCGTCTTAACAGACAAGCATTGGATTTTAGAGGACCAGTGCTTTGTATCAGTTTCAGAAGCAGAGTTGGACTATATAATGTCCGTATGTGTAGGAAACACCGTTCTTTTGTTCTCAGCACACTCACGTTTCCTGCTGTCTTTGAGACTCTAGAAAGCAAGAGCGTGCTTCTTGTTCTAAAGCAGAGTGTGATCAATGGATGATTACACTGCTGTGTGTTTTAGTTCAGAAATGGAGTTAAATCCCAGGCTCTGAGTCTTCCTACAAGCAAGACTTCATTTCAGGTAAGGGCAGTCACTTTTCAGCTCAAACGAACTACATAGTTCACGAAGCTCACACGTTTCTCATCTTAACAGACAAGCATTGGATTTTAGAGGACCAGTGCTTTGTATCAGTTTCAGAAGCAGAGTTGGACTATATAATGTCCGTATGTGTAGGAAACACCGTTCTTTTGTTCTCAGCACACTCACGTTTCCTGCTATCTTAGACACTCTAGAAAGGAAGAGCGTGCTTTTTGTTCTAAAGCAAAGTGTGATCAATGGATGATTACACTGCTGTGTGTTTTACTTCAGAAATGGACTTAAATCCCAGGCTCTGTGTCTTAATACAAGCAAGACTTCGTTTCAGGTAAGGGGAGTCACTTTTAAGTTCAAAGGAACTGCATCATTCACAAAGCTCACACGTTTCTCATCTTAAATGACAAGCATTGTATGTTAGAGGTCCAGTGCCTTGTATCAGTTTCAGAAGCAGAGTTGGACTAGATATGGTCCATATGTGTAGGAAACACCGTTCTTTTGTTCTCAGCACACTCATGTTTCCTGCTGTCTTAGAGACTTTAGAAAGCAAGAGCGTGCTTCTCGCTCTAAAGCAGAGTGTGATCCATGGATGAGAACTATGCTGTGTGTTTCCCTTCAGAAAAGGAGTTAAATCCCAGGGTCTGTGTCTTCCTACAAGCAAGACTTGGTTTCAGGTAAGGGCAGTCACTTTTCAGCTCAAAAGAACTACATCGTTCACAGAGCTCACACGTTTCTCATCTTAACAGACAAGCATTGGATGTTAGAGGACCAGTGCTTTGTATCAGTTTCAGAAGCAGAGTTGGACTAGATATGGTCCGTATGTTTAGGAAACACCTTTCTTTTGTTCTCAGCACACTCACGTTTCCTGCTATCTTAGACACTCTAGAAAGCAAGAGCGTGCTTCTTGTTCTAAAGCAGAGTGTGATCAATTGATGATTACACTGCTGTGTGTTTTACTTCAGAAATGGACTTAAATCCCAGGCTCTGTGTCTTACTACAAGCAAGACTTCGTTTCAGGTAAGGGCAGTCACTTTTCAGTTCAAAGGAACTGCATCATTCACAAAGCTCACACGTTTCTCATCTTAACTGACAAGCATTGTACGTTAGAGGACCAGTGCTTTGCATCAGTTTCAGAAGCAGAGTTGGACTAGATATGGTCCATATGTGTATTAAACACCGTTCTTTTGTTCTCAGCACACTCACGTTTCCTGCTGTCTTAGAGACTTTAGAAAGCAAGAGCGTGCTTCTCACTCTAAAGCAGAGTGTGATCCATGGATGAGAACTATGCTGTGTGTTTCCCTTCGGAAAAGGAGTTAAATCCCAGGGTCTGTGTCTTCCTACATGCAAGACTTCGTTTCAGGTAAGGGCAGTCACTTTTCTGCTCAATCGAACTACATCGTTCACTGAGCTCACACGTTTCTCGTCTTAACAGACAAGCATTGGATTTTAGAGGACCAGTGCTTTGTATCAGTTTCAGAAGCAGAGTTGGACTATATAATGTCTGTATGTGTAGGAAACACCGTTCTTTTGTTCTCAGCACACACACGTTTCCTGCTGTCTTAGAGAATCTAGAAAGCAAGAGCGTGCTTCTTGTTCTAAAGCAGAGTGTGATCAATGGATGATTACACTGCTGTGTGTTTTAGTTCAGAAATGGAGTTAAATCCCAGGCTCTGAGTCTTCCTACAAGCAAGACTTCATTTCAGGTAAGGGCAGTCACTTTTCAGCTCAAACGAACTACATAGTTCACGAAGCTCACACGTTTCTCATCTTAACAGACAAGCATTGGATTTTAGAGGACCAGTGCTTTGTATCAGTTTCAGAAGCAGAGTTGGACTATATAATGTCCGTATGTGTAGGAAACACCGTTCTTTTGTTCTCAGCACACTCACGTTTCCTGCTATCTTAGACACTCTAGAAAGGAAGAGCGTGCTTTTTGTTCTAAAGCAAAGTGTGATCAATGGATGATTACACTGCTGTGTGTTTTACTTCAGAAATGGACTTAAATCCCAGGCTCTGTGTCTTAATACAAGCAAGACTTCGTTTCAGGTAAGGGGAGTCACTTTTAAGTTCAAAGGAACTGCATCATTCACAAAGCTCACACGTTTCTCATCTTAAATGACAAGCATTGTATGTTAGAGGTCCAGTGCCTTGTATCAGTTTCAGAAGCAGAGTTGGACTAGATATGGTCCATATGTGTAGGAAACACCTTTCTTTGTTCTCAGCACACTCATGTTTCCTGCTGTCTTAGAGACTTTAGAAAGCAAGAGCGTGCTTCTCGCTCTAAAGCAGAGTGTGATCCATGGATGAGAACTATGCTGTGTGTTTCCCTTCAGAAAAGGAGTTAAATCCCAGGGTCTGTGTCTTCCTACAAGCAAGACTTGGTTTCAGGTAAGGGCAGTCACTTTTCAGCTCAAAAGAACTACATCGTTCACAGAGCTCACACGTTTCTCATCTTAACAGACAAGCATTGGATGTTAGAGGACCAGTGCTTTGTATCAGTTTCAGAAGCAGAGTTGGACTAGATATGGTCCGTATGTTTAGGAAACACCTTTCTTTTGTTCTCAGCACACTCACGTTTCCTGCTATCTTAGACACTCTAGAAAGCAAGAGCGTGCTTCTTGTTCTAAAGCAGAGTGTGATCAATTGATGATTACACTGCTGTGTGTTTTACTTCAGAAATGGACTTAAATCCCAGGCTCTGTGTCTTACTACAAGCAAGACTTCGTTTCAGGTAAGGGCAGTCACTTTTCAGTTCAAAGGAACTGCATCATTCACAAAGCTCACACGTTTCTCATCTTAACTGACAAGCATTGTACGTTAGAGGACCAGTGCTTTGCATCAGTTTCAGAAGCAGAGTTGGACTAGATATGGTCCATATGTGTATTAAACACCGTTCTTTTGTTCTCAGCACACTCACGTTTCCTGCTGTCTTAGAGACTTTAGAAAGCAAGAGCGTGCTTCTCACTCTAAAGCAGAGTGTGATCCATGGATGAGAACTATGCTGTGTGTTTCCCTTCGGAAAAGGAGTTAAATCCCAGGGTCTGTGTCTTCCTACATGCAAGACTTCGTTTCAGGTAAGGGCAGTCACTTTTCTGCTCAATCGAACTACATCGTTCACTGAGCTCACACGTTTCTCGTCTTAACAGACAAGCATTGGATTTTAGAGGACCAGTGCTTTGTATCAGTTTCAGAAGCAGAGTTGGACTATATAATGTCTGTATGTGTAGGAAACACCGTTCTTTTGTTCTCAGCACACACACGTTTCCTGCTGTCTTAGAGAATCTAGAAAGCAAGAGCGTGCTTCTTGTTCTAAAGCAGAGTGTGATCAATGGATGATTACACTGCTGTGTGTTTTACTTCAGAAATGGACTTAAATCCCAGGCTCTGTGTCTTACTACAAGCAAGACTTCGTTTCAGGTAAGGGGAGACACTTTTAAGTTCAAAGGAACTGCATCATTCACAAAGCTCACACGTTTCTCATCTTAAATGACAAGCATTGTATGTTAGAGGACCAGTGCCTTGTATCAGTTTCAGAAGCAGAGTTGGACTAGATATGGTCCATATGTGTAGGAAACACCGTTCTTTTGTTCTCAGCACACTCACGTTTCCTGCTGTCTTAGAGACTTTAGAAAGCAAGAGCGTGCTTCTCGCTCTAAAGCAGAGTGTGATCCATGGATGAGAACTCCGCTGTGTGTTTCCCTTCAGAAAAGGAGTTAAATCCCAGGGTCTGTGTCTTCCTACATGCAAGACTTCGTTTCAGGTAAGGGCAGTCACTTTTCTGCTCAATCGAACTACATCGTTCACTGAGCTCACACGTTTCTCGTCTTAACAGACAAGCATTGGATTTTAGAGGACCCGTGCTTTGTATCAGTTTCGGAAGCAGAGTTGGACTATATAATGTCCGTATGTGTAGGAAACACCGTTCGTTTGTTCTCAGCACACTCACGTTTCCTGCTGTCTTAGAGACTCTAGAAAGCAAGAGCGTGCTTCTTGTTCTAAAGCAGAGTGTGATCAATGGATGATTACACTGCTGTGTGTTTTAGTTCAGAAATGGACTTAAATCCCAGGCTCTGAGTCTTCCTACAAGCAAGACTTCGTTTCAGGTAAGGGCAGTCACTTTTCAGCTCAAACGAACTACATCGTTCACAGAGCTCACACGTTTCTCATCTTAACAGACAAGCATTGGATTTTAGAGGACCAATGCTTTGTATCAGTTTTAGAAGCAGAGTTGGACTATATAATGTCCGTATGTGTAGGAAACACCGTTCTTTTGTTCTCAGCACACTCACGTTTCCTGCTGTCTTAGAGACTCTAGAAAGCAAGAGCGTGCTTCTTGTTCTAAAGCAGAGTGTGATCAATGGATGATTACACTGCTGTGTGTTTTACTTCAGAAATGGACTTAAATCCCAGGCTCTGTGTCTTACTACAAGCAAGACTTCATTTCAGGTAAGGGGAGTCACTTTTAAGTTCAAAGGAACTGCATCATTCACAAAGCTCACACGTTTCTCATCTTAAATGACAAGCATTGTATGTTAGAGGACCAGTGCCTTGTATCAGTTTCAGAAGCAGAGTTGGACTAGATATGGTCCATATGTGTAGGAAACACCGTTCTTTTGTTCTCAGCACACTCACGTTTCCTGCTGTCTTAGAGACTTTAGAAAGCAAGAGCGTGCTTCTCGCTCTAAAGCAGAGTGTGATCCATAGATGAGAACTATGCTATTTGTTTCCCTTCAGAAAAGGAGTTAAATCCCAGGGTCTGTGTCTTCCTACAAGCAAGACTTCGTTTCAGGTAAGGGCAGTCACTTTTCAGCTCAAAAGAACTACATCGTTCACAGAGCTCACACGTTTCTCATCTTAACAGACAAGCATTGGATGTTAGAGGACCAGTGCTTTGTATCAGTTTCAGAAGCAGAGTTGGACTAGATATGGTTCGTATGTTTAGGAAACACCGTTCCTTTGTTCTCAGCACACTCACGTTTCCTGCTATCTTAGACACCCTAGAAAGCAAGAGCGTGCTTCTTGTTCTAAAGCAGAATGCGATCAATTGATGACTACACTGCTGTATGTTTTACTTCAGAAATGGACTTAAATCCCAGGCTCTGTGTCTTACTACAAGCAAGACTTCGTTTCAGGTAAGGGGAGTCACTTTTCAGTTCAAAGGAACTGCATCATTCACAAAGCTCACACGTTTCTCATCTTAAATGACAAGCATTGTATGTTAGAGGACCAGTGCCTTGTATCAGTTTCAGAAGCAGAGTTGGACTAGATATGGTCCATATGTGTAGGAAACACCGTTTTTTTTTCTCAGCACACTCAGGTTTCCTGCTGTCTTAGAGTCTTTAGAAAGCAAGAGCATGCTTCTCGCTCTAAAGCAGAGTGTGATCCATGGATGAGAACTATGCTGTGTGTTTCCCTTCAGAAAAGGAGTTAAATCTCAGGGTCTGTGTCTTCCCAAAAGCAAGACTTGGTTTCAGGTAAGGGCAGTCACTTTTCAGCTCAAACGAACTACATCATTCACGGAGATCACACATTTCTCACCTTAACAGACAAGCATTGGATGTTAGAGGACCAGTGCTTTGTATCAGTTTCAGAAGCAGAGTTGGAGTAGATATGGTCTGTATGTTTAGGAAACACCGTTGTTTTGTTCTCAGCAAACTCACGTTTCCTGCTGTCTTAGAGATTCTAGAAAGCAAGAGCGTGCTTCTCGTTCTAAAGCAGAGTGTGATCCATGGATGAGAACTATGCTGTGTGTTTCGCTTCAGAAATGGAGTTAAATCCCAGGCTCTGAGTCTTCCTACAAGCAAGACTTCATTTCAGGTAAGGGCAGTCAGTTTTCTGCTCAAACGAACTACATCTTTCACGAAGCTCACATGTTTCTCATCTTAACTGACAAGCATTGGATGTTTGAGGACCAGTGCATTCTATCAGTTTCAGATGAAGATTTGGACTACATATAGTCCGTAAGTGTAGGAAACGCCGTTATTTTGTTCTGGGCACACTCAGATTTCCTGCTGTATTAGAGATTCTAGAAAGCAAGAGCGTGCTTCTCGCTCTAAAGCGGAGTGTGATCCACGGATGAGAACTATGCTGTGTGTTTCTCTTCAGAAATGGAGTTAAATCCCAGGGTCTTAGTCTTCCTACAAGCAAGACTTCGTTTCAGCTACGGGCAGTCACTTTTCGGCTCAAACGAACTACATCGTTCACGAAGCTCACACGTTTCTCATCTTAACTGACAAGCATTGGATGTTAGAGGACCAGTGCTTTGTATCAGTTTCAGAAGAAGGTTTGGACTAGATATGGTCCGTATGTGTAGGAAACACCGTTCTTTTGTTCTGGGCACACTCTGATTTCCTGCTGTCTTAGAGACTCTAGAAAGCAAGAGCGTACTTCTCGCTCTAAATCAGAGTGTGGTCCATGGATGAGAACTATACTGTGTGTTTCCCTTCAGAAATGGAGTTAAATCCCATGCTCTGAGTCTCCCTACAAGCAAGACTTCGTTTAAGGTAAGGGCAGTGACTTTTCTGCTCAAAGTAACTAAATCGTTCACAGAGCTCACACGTTTCTCATCTTAACAGACAAGCATTGGATGTTAGAGGACCAGTGCTTTGTATCAGTTTCAGAAGCAGAGTTTGACTAGATATGGTCCGTATGTGTAGGAAACACTGTTCTTTGTTCTCAGCACACTCAAGTTTCCTGCTATCTTAGACACTCTAGAAAGCAAGAGCGTGCTTTATGTTCTAAAGCAGAGTGTGATAAATTGATGATTACACTGCTGTGTGTTTTACTTCAGAAATGGACTTAAATCCCAGGCTCTGTGTCTTACTACAAGCAAGACTTCGTTTGAGGTAAGGGCAGTCACTTTTCAGTTCAAAGGAACTGCATCATTCACAAAGCTCACACGTTTCTCATTTTAACTGACAAGCATTGTACGTTAGAGGACCAGTGCTTTGTATCAGTTTCAGAAGCAGAGTTGGACTAGATATGGTCCATATGTGTATTAAACACCGTTCTTTTGTTCTCAGCACACTCACGTTTCCTGCTGTCTTAGAGACTTTAGAAAGCAAGAGCGTGCTTCTCACTCTAAAGCAGAGTGTGATCCATGGATGAGAACTATGCTGTGTGTTTCCCTTCGGAAAAGGAGTTAAATCCCAGGGTCTGTGTCTTCCTACATGCAAGACTTCGTTTCAGGTAAGGGCAGTCACTTTTCTGCTCAATCGAACTACATCGTTCACTGAGCTCACACGTTTCTCGTCTTAACAGACAAGCATTGGATTTTAGAGGACCAGTGCTTTGTATCAGTTTCAGAAGCAGAGTTGGACTATATAATGTCTGTATGTGTAGGAAACACCGTTCTTTTGTTCTCAGCACACACACGTTTCCTGCTGTCTTAGAGAATCTAGAAAGCAAGAGCGTGCTTCTTGTTCTAAAGCAGAGTGTGATCAATGGATGATTACACTGCTGTGTGTTTTACTTCAGAAATGGACTTAAATCCCAGGCTCTGTGTCTTACTACAAGCAAGACTTCGTTTCAGGTAAGGGGAGACACTTTTAAGTTCAAAGGAACTGCATCATTCACAAAGCTCACACGTTTCTCATCTTAAATGACAAGCATTGTATGTTAGAGGACCAGTGCCTTGTATCAGTTTCAGAAGCAGAGTTGGACTAGATATGGTCCATATGTGTAGGAAACACCGTTCTTTTGTTCTCAGCACACTCACGTTTCCTGCTGTCTTAGAGACTTTAGAAAGCAAGAGCGTGCTTCTCGCTCTAAAGCAGAGTGTGATCCATGGATGAGAACTCCGCTGTGTGTTTCCCTTCAGAAAAGGAGTTAAATCCCAGGGTCTGTGTCTTCCTACATGCAAGACTTCGTTTCAGGTAAGGGCAGTCACTTTTCTGCTCAATCGAACTACATCGTTCACTGAGCTCACACGTTTCTCGTCTTAACAGACAAGCATTGGATTTTAGAGGACCCGTGCTTTGTATCAGTTTCGGAAGCAGAGTTGGACTATATAATGTCCGTATGTGTAGGAAACACCGTTCGTTTGTTCTCAGCACACTCACGTTTCCTGCTGTCTTAGAGACTCTAGAAAGCAAGAGCGTGCTTCTTGTTCTAAAGCAGAGTGTGATCAATGGATGATTACACTGCTGTGTGTTTTAGTTCAGAAATGGACTTAAATCCCAGGCTCTGAGTCTTCCTACAAGCAAGACTTCGTTTCAGGTAAGGGCAGTCACTTTTCAGCTCAAACGAACTACATCGTTCACAGAGCTCACACGTTTCTCATCTTAACAGACAAGCATTGGATTTTAGAGGACCAATGCTTTGTATCAGTTTTAGAAGCAGAGTTGGACTATATAATGTCCGTATGTGTAGGAAACACCGTTCTTTTGTTCTCAGCACACTCACGTTTCCTGCTGTCTTAGAGACTCTAGAAAGCAAGAGCGTGCTTCTTGTTCTAAAGCAGAGTGTGATCAATGGATGATTACACTGCTGTGTGTTTTACTTCAGAAATGGACTTAAATCCCAGGCTCTGTGTCTTACTACAAGCAAGACTTCGTTTCAGGTAAGGGGAGTCACTTTTAAGTTCAAAGGAACTGCATCATTCACAAAGCTCACACGTTTCTCATCTTAAATGACAAGCATTGTATGTTAGAGGACCAGTGCCTTGTATCAGTTTCAGAAGCAGAGTTGGACTAGATATGGTCCATATGTGTAGGAAACACCGTTCTTTTGTTCTCAGCACACTCACGTTTCCTGCTGTCTTAGAGACTTTAGAAAGCAAGAGCGTGCTTCTCGCTCTAAAGCAGAGTGTGATCCATAGATGAGAACTATGCTATTTGTTTCCCTTCAGAAAAGGAGTTAAATCCCAGGGTCTGTGTCTTCCTACAAGCAAGACTTCGTTTCAGGTAAGGGCAGTCACTTTTCAGCTCAAAAGAACTACATCGTTCACAGAGCTCACACGTTTCTCATCTTAACAGACAAGCATTGGATGTTAGAGGACCAGTGCTTTGTATCAGTTTCAGAAGCAGAGTTGGACTAGATATGGTTCGTATGTTTAGGAAACACCGTTCCTTTGTTCTCAGCACACTCACGTTTCCTGCTATCTTAGACACCCTAGAAAGCAAGAGCGTGCTTCTTGTTCTAAAGCAGAATGCGATCAATTGATGACTACACTGCTGTATGTTTTACTTCAGAAATGGACTTAAATCCCAGGCTCTGTGTCTTACTACAAGCAAGACTTCGTTTCAGGTAAGGGGAGTCACTTTTCAGTTCAAAGGAACTGCATCATTCACAAAGCTCACACGTTTCTCATCTTAAATGACAAGCATTGTATGTTAGAGGACCAGTGCCTTGTATCAGTTTCAGAAGCAGAGTTGGACTAGATATGGTCCATATGTGTAGGAAACACCGTTTTTTTTTCTCAGCACACTCAGGTTTCCTGCTGTCTTAGAGTCTTTAGAAAGCAAGAGCATGCTTCTCGCTCTAAAGCAGAGTGTGATCCATGGATGAGAACTATGCTGTGTGTTTCCCTTCAGAAAAGGAGTTAAATCTCAGGGTCTGTGTCTTCCCAAAAGCAAGACTTGGTTTCAGGTAAGGGCAGTCACTTTTCAGCTCAAACGAACTACATCATTCACGGAGATCACACATTTCTCACCTTAACAGACAAGCATTGGATGTTAGAGGACCAGTGCTTTGTATCAGTTTCAGAAGCAGAGTTGGAGTAGATATGGTCTGTATGTTTAGGAAACACCGTTGTTTTGTTCTCAGCAAACTCACGTTTCCTGCTGTCTTAGAGATTCTAGAAAGCAAGAGCGTGCTTCTCGTTCTAAAGCAGAGTGTGATCCATGGATGAGAACTATGCTGTGTGTTTCGCTTCAGAAATGGAGTTAAATCCCAGGCTCTGAGTCTTCCTACAAGCAAGACTTCATTTCAGGTAAGGGCAGTCAGTTTTCTGCTCAAACGAACTACATCTTTCACGAAGCTCACATGTTTCTCATCTTAACTGACAAGCATTGGATGTTTGAGGACCAGTGCATTCTATCAGTTTCAGATGAAGATTTGGACTACATATAGTCCGTAAGTGTAGGAAACGCCGTTATTTTGTTCTGGGCACACTCAGATTTCCTGCTGTATTAGAGATTCTAGAAAGCAAGAGCGTGCTTCTCGCTCTAAAGCGGAGTGTGATCCACGGATGAGAACTATGCTGTGTGTTTCTCTTCAGAAATGGAGTTAAATCCCAGGGTCTTAGTCTTCCTACAAGCAAGACTTCGTTTCAGCTACGGGCAGTCACTTTTCGGCTCAAACGAACTACATCGTTCACGAAGCTCACACGTTTCTCATCTTAACTGACAAGCATTGGATGTTAGAGGACCAGTGCTTTGTATCAGTTTCAGAAGAAGGTTTGGACTAGATATGGTCCGTATGTGTAGGAAACACCGTTCTTTTGTTCTGGGCACACTCTGATTTCCTGCTGTCTTAGAGACTCTAGAAAGCAAGAGCGTACTTCTCGCTCTAAATCAGAGTGTGGTCCATGGATGAGAACTATACTGTGTGTTTCCCTTCAGAAATGGAGTTAAATCCCATGCTCTGAGTCTCCCTACAAGCAAGACTTCGTTTAAGGTAAGGGCAGTGACTTTTCTGCTCAAAGTAACTAAATCGTTCACAGAGCTCACACGTTTCTCATCTTAACAGACAAGCATTGGATGTTAGAGGACCAGTGCTTTGTATCAGTTTCAGAAGCAGAGTTTGACTAGATATGGTCCGTATGTGTAGGAAACACTGTTCTTTGTTCTCAGCACACTCAAGTTTCCTGCTATCTTAGACACTCTAGAAAGCAAGAGCGTGCTTGTTGTTCTAAAGCAGAGTGTGATAAATTGATGATTACACTGCTGTGTGTTTTACTTCAGAAATGGACTTAAATCCCAGGCTCTGTGTCTTACTACAAGCAAGACTTCGTTTGAGGTAAGGGCAGTCACTTTTCAGTTCAAAGGAACTGCATCATTCACAAAGCTCACACGTTTCTCATTTTAACTGACAAGCATTGTACGTTAGAGGACCAGTGCTTTGTATCAGTTTCAGAAGCAGAGTTGGACTAGATATGGTCCATATGTGTAGGAAACACCGTTCTTTTGTTCTCAGCACACTCACGTTTCCTGCTGTCTTAGAGACTTTAGAAAGCAAGAGCGTGCTTCTCGCTCTAAAGCAGAGTGTGATCCATGGATGAGAACTATGCTGTGTGTTTCCCTTCAGAAAAGGAGTTAAATCCCAGGGTCTGTGTCCTCCTACAAGCAAGACTTCGTTTCAGGTAAGGGCAGTCACTTTTCAGCTCAAAAGAACTACATCGTTCACAGAGCTCACACGTTTCTCATCTTAACAGACAAGCATTGGATGTTAGAGGACCATTGCTTTGTATCAGTTTCAGAAGCAGAGTTGGACTAGATATGGTCCGTATGTTTAGGAAACACCATTCTTTTGTCCTTAGCACACTCACGTTTCCTGCTATCTTAGACACTCTAGAAAGCAAGAGCGTGCTTCTTGTTCTAAAGCAGAGTGTGATCAATTGATGATTACACTGCTGTGTGTTTTACTTCAGAAATGGACTTAAATCCCAGGCTCTGTGTCTTACTACAAGCAAGACTTCGTTTCAGGTAAGGGCAATCACTTTTCAGTTCAAAGGAACTACATCATTCACAAAGCTCACACGTTTCTCATCTTAACTGACAAGCATTGTACGTTAGAGGACCAGTGCTTTGCATCAGTTTCAGAAGCAGAGTTGGACTACATATGGTCCATATGTGTAGGAAACACCGTTCTTTTGTTCTCAGCACACTCACGTTTCCTGCTGTCTTAGAGACTTTAGAAAGCAAGAGCGTGCTTCTCGCTCTAAAGCAGAGTGTGATCCATGGATGAGAACTATGCTGTGTGTTTCCCTTCAGAAAAGGAGTTAAATCCCAGGGTCTGTGTCTTCCTACATGCAAGACTTCGTTTCAGGTAAGGGCAGTCACTTTTCTGCTCAATCGTACTACATCGTTCACTGAGCTCACACGTTTCTCGTCTTAAAAGACAAGCATTGGATTTTAGAGGACCAGTGCTTTGTATCAGTTTCAGAAGCAGAGTTGGACTATATAATGTCCGTATGTGTAGGAAACACCGTTCTTTTGTTCTCAGCACACTCATGTTTCCTGCTGTCTTAGAGACTCTAGAAAGCAAGAGCGTGCTTCTTGTTCTAAAGCAGAGTGTGATCAATTGATGATTACACTGCTGTGTGTTTTACTTCAGAAATGGACTTAAATCCCAGGCTCTGTGTCTTACTACAAGCAAGACTTCGTTTCAGGTAAGGGCAGTCACCTTTCAGTTCAAAGGAACTGCATCATTCACAAAGCTCACACGTTTCTCATCTTAACTGACAAGCATTGTACGTTAGAAGACCAGTGCTTTGTGTCAGTTTCAGAAGCAGAGTTGGACTAGATATGGTCCATATGTGTAGGAAACACCGTTCTTTTGTTCTCAGCACACTCACGTTTCCTGCTGTCTTAGAGACTTTAGAATGCAAGAGCGTGCTTCTCGCTCTAAAGCAGAGTGTGATCCATGGATGAGAACTATGCTGTGTGTTTCCCTTCAGAAAAGGAGTTAAATCCCAGGGTCTGTGTCTTCCTACAAGCAAGACTTCGTTTCAGGTAAGGGCAGTCACTTTTCAGCTCAAAAGAACTACATCGTTCACAGAGCTCACACGTTTCTCATCTTAACAGACAAGCATTGGATGTTAGAGGACCAGTGCTTTGTATCAGTTTCAGAAGCAGAGTTGGACTAGATATGGTCCGTATGTTTAGGAAACACCGTTCTTTTGTTCTCAGCACACTCACGTTTCCTGCCATCTTAGACACTCTAGAAAGCAAGAGCGTGCTTCTTGTTCTAAAGCAGAGTGTGATCAATTGATGATTACACTGCTGTGTGTTTTACTTCAGAAATGGACTTAAATCCCAGGCTCTGTGTCTTACTACAAGCAAGACTTCGTTTCAGGTAAGGGCAGTCACTTTTCAGTTCAAAGGAACTGCATCATACACAACGCTCACACGTTTCTCATCTTAACTGACAAGCATTGTACGTTAGAAGACCAGTGCTTTGTATCAGTTTCAGAAGCAGAGTTGGACTAGATATGGTCCATATGTGTAGGAAACACCGTTCTTTTGTTCTCAGCACACTCACGTTTCCTGCTGTCTTCGAGACTTTAGAAACCAAGAGCGTGCTTCTCGCTCTAAAGCAGAGTGTGATCCATGGATGAGAACTATGCTGTGTGTTTCCCTTCAGAAAAGGAGTTAAATCCCAGGGTCTGTGTCTTCCTACAAGCAAGACTTCGTTTCAGGTAAGGGCAGTCACTTTTCAGCTCAAACGAACTACATCATTCACGGGGATCACACATTTCTCATCTTAACAGACAAGCATTGGATGTTAGAGGACCAGTGCTTTGTATCAGTTTCAGAAGCAGAGTTGGAGTAGATATGGTCTGTATGTTTAGGGAACACCGTTGTTTTGTTCTCAGCAAACTCACGTTTCCTGATGTCTTAGAGACTGTAGAAAGCATGATCGTGCTTCTTGTTATAAAGCAGAGTGTGATCAATGGATGAGAACACTGCTGTGTGTTTCACTTCAGAAATGGAGTTAAATCCCAGGCTCTGAGTCTTCCTACAAGCAAGACTTCATTTCAGGTAAGGGCAGTCAGTTTTCTGCTCAAACGAACTACATCTTTCACGAAGCTCACATGTTTCTCATCTTAACTGACAAGCATTGGATGTTTGAGGACCAGTGCATTCTATCAGTTTCAGATGAAGATTTGGACTACATATAGTCCGTATGTGTAGGAAACGCCGTTATTTTGTTCTGGGCACACTCAGATTTCCTGCTGTATTAGAGATTCTAGAAAGCAAGAGAGTGCTTCTCGCTCTAAGCGGAGTGTGATCCACGGATGAGAACTATGCTGTGTGTTTCTCTTCAGAAATGGAGTTAAATCCCAGGGTCTGAGTCTTCCTACAAGCAAGACTTCGTTTCAGCTACGGGCAGTCACTTTTCTGCTCAAAAGAACTACATCGTTCACGAAGCTCACACGTTTCTCATCTTAACTGACAAGCATTGGATGTTAGAGGACCAGTGCTTCGTATCAGTTTCAGAAGAAGGTTTGGACTAGATATGGTCCGAATGTGTAGGAAACACCGTTCTTTTGTTCTGGGCACACTCTGATTTCCTGCTGTCTTAGAGACTCTAGAAAGCAAGAGCGTGCTTCTCGCTCTAAATAAGAGTGTGGTCCATGGATGAGAACTATACTGTGTGTTTCCCTTCAGAAATGGAGTTAAATCCCATGCTCAGAGTCTCCCTACAAGCAAGACTTCGTTTAAGGTAAGGGCAGTGACTTTTCTGCTCAAAGTAACTAAATCGATCACAGAGCTCACACGTTTCTCATCTTAACAGACAAGCATTGGATGTTAGCGGACCAGAGCTTTGTATCAGTTTCAGAAGCAGAGTTGGACTAGATATGATCCGTATGTTTAGGAAACACCATTCTTTTGTTCTCAGCACACTCACGTTTCCTGCTATCTTAGACACTCTAGAAAGCAAGAGCGTGCTTCTTGTTCTAAAGCAGAGTGTGATCAATGGATGATTACACTGCTGTGTGTTTTAGTTCAGAAATGGAGAAAAATCCCAGGCTCTGAGTCTTCCTACAAGCAAGACTTCGTTTCAGGTAAGGGCAGTCACTTTTCAGCTCAAACGAACTACATCGTTCACGAAGCTCACACGTTTCTCATCTTAACAGACAAGCATTGGATTTTAGAGGACCAGTGCTTTGTATCTGTTTCAGAAGCAGAGTTGGACTATATAATGTCCGTATGTGTAGGAAACACCGTTCTTTTGTTCTCAGCACACTCACGTTTCCTGCTGTCTTAGAAAATCTAGAAAGCAAGAGCGTGCTTCTTGTTCTAAAGCAGAGTGTGATCAATGGATGATTACACTGCTGTGTCTTTTACTTCAGAAATGGACTTAAACCCCAGGCTCTGTGTCTTACTACAAGCAAGACTTCGTTTCAGGTAAGGGGATTCACTTTTAAGTTCAAAGGAACTGCATCATTCACAAAGGTCACTCGTTTCTCATCTTAAATGACAAGCATTGTATGTTAGAGGACCAGTGCCTTGTATCAGTTTCAGAAGCAGAGTTGGACTAGATATGGTCCATAAGTGTAGGAAACACCGTTCTTTTGTTCTCAGCACACTCACGTTTCCTGCTGTCTTAGAGACTTTAGAAAGCAAGAGCGTGCTTCTCGCTCTAAAGCAGAGTGTGATCCATGGATGAGAACTATGCTGTGTGTTTCCCTTCAGAAAAGGAGTTAAATCCCAGGGTCTGTGTCTTCCTACAAGCAAGACTTCGTTTCAGGTAAGGGCAGTCACTTTTCAGGTCAAACGAACTACATCATTCAAGGAGATCACACATTTCTCACCTTAACAGACAAGCATTGGATGTTAGAGGACCAGTGCTTTGTTTCAGTTTCAGAAGCAGAGTTGGAGTAGATATGGTCTGTATGTTTAGGGAACACCGTAGTTTTGTTCTCAGCAAACTCACGTTTCCTGATGTCTTAGAGACTCTAGAAAGCAAGAGCGTGCTTCTCGCTCTAAATAAGAGTGTGGTCCATGGATGAGAACTATACTGTGTGTTTCCCTTCAGAAATGGAGTTAATTCCCATGCTCAGAGTCTCCCTACAAGCAAGACTTCGTTTAAGGTAAGGGCAGTGACTTTTCTGCTCAAAGTAACAAAATCGTTCACAGAGCTCACACGTTTCTCATCTTAACAGACAAGCATTGGATGTTAGAGGACCAGTGCTTTGTATCAGTTTCAGAAGCAGAGTTGGACTAGATATGGTCCGTTTGTTTAGGAGACACCATTCTTTTGTTCTCAGCACACTCACGTTTCCTGCTATCTTAGACACTCTAGAAAGCAAGAGCGTGCTTCTTGTTCTAAAGCAGAGTGTGATCAATTGATGATTACACTGCTGTGTGTTTCCCTTCAGAAAAGGAGTTAAATCCCAGGGTCTGTGTTTTACTACAAGCAAGACTTCGTTTCAGGTAAGGGCAGTCACTTTTCTGCTCAATCGAACTACATCGTTCACTGAGCTCACACGTTTCTCGTCTTAACAGACAAGCATTGGATTTTAGAGGACCAGTGCTTTGTATCAGTTTCAGAAGCAGAGTTGGACTATATAATGTCCGTATGTGTAGGAAACACCGTTCTTTTGTTCTCAGCACACTCACGTTTCCTGCTGTCTTAGAGACTCTAGAAAGCAAGAGCATGCTTCTTGTTCTAAAGCAGAGTGTGATCAATGGATGATTACACTGCTGTGTGTTTTAGTTCAGAAATGGAGTTAAATCCCAGGCTCTGAGTCTTGCTACAAGCAAGACTTCGTTTCAGGTAAGGGCAGTCACTTTTCAGCTCAAACGAACTACATCGTTCACGAAGCTCACACGTTTCTCATCTTAACAGACAAGCATTGGATTTTAGAGGACCAGTGCTTTGTATCAGTTTCAGAAGCAGAGTTGGACTATATAATGTCCGTATGTGTAGGAAACACCGTTCTTTTGTTCTCAGCACACTCACGTTTCCTGCTGTCTTAGAGAATCTAGAAAGCAAGAGCGTGCTTCTTGTTCTAAAGCAGAGTGTGATCAATGGATGATTACACTGCTGTGTGTTTTACTTCAGAAATGGACTTAAATCCCAGGCTCTGTGTCTTACTACAAGCAAGACTTCGTTTCAGGTAAGGGGATTCACTTTTAAGTTCAAAGGAACTGCATCATTCACAAAGCTCACACGTTTCTCATCTTAAATGACAAGCATTGTATGTTAGAGGACCAGTGCCTTGTATCAGTTTCAGAAGCAGAGTTGGACTAGATATGGTCCATAAGTGTAGGAAACACCGTTCTTTTGTTCTCAGCACACTCACGTTTCCTGCTGTCTTAGAGACTTTAGAAAGCAAGAGCGTGCTTCTCGCTCTAAAGCAGAGTGTGATCCATGGATGAGAACTATGCTATGTGTTTCCCTTCAGAAAAGGAGTTAAATCCCAGGGTCTGTGTCTTCCTACAAGCAAGACTTCGTTTCAGGTAAGGGCAGTCACTTTTCAGCTCAAAAGAACTACATCGTTCACAGAGCTCACACGTTTCTCATCTTAACAGACAAGCATTGGATGTTAGAGGACCAGTGCTTTGTATCAGTTTCAGAAGCAGAGTTGGACTAGATATGGTCCGTATGTTTAGGAAACACCGTTCTTTTGTTCTCAGCACACTCACGTTTCCTGCCATCTTAGACACTCTAGAAAGCAAGAGCGTGCTTCTTGTTCTAAAGCAGAGTGTGATCAATTGATGATTACACTGCTGTGTGTTTTACTTCAGAAATGGACTTAAATCCCAGGCTCTGTGTCTTACTACAAGCAAGACTTCGTTTCAGGTAAGGGCAGTCACTTTTCAGTTCAAAGGAACTGCATCATACACAACGCTCACACGTTTCTCATCTTAACTGACAAGCATGTACGTTAGAAGACCAGTGCTTTGTATCAGTTTCAGAAGCAGAGTTGGACTAGATATGGTCCATATGTGTAGGAAACACCGTTCTTTTGTTCTCAGCACACTCACGTTTCCTGCTGTCTTCGAGACTTTAGAAACCAAGAGCGTGCTTCTCGCTCTAAAGCAGAGTGTGATCCATGGATGAGAACTATGCTGTGTGTTTCCCTTCAGAAAAGGAGTTAAATCCCAGGGTCTGTGTCTTCCTACAAGCAAGACTTCGTTTCAGGTAAGGGCAGTCACTTTTCAGCTCAAACGAACTACATCATTCACGGGGATCACACATTTCTCATCTTAACAGACAAGCATTGGATGTTAGAGGACCAGTGCTTTGTATCAGTTTCAGAAGCAGAGTTGGAGTAGATATGGTCTGTATGTTTAGGGAACACCGTTGTTTTGTTCTCAGCAAACTCACGTTTCCTGATGTCTTAGAGACTGTAGAAAGCATGATCGTGCTTCTTGTTATAAAGCAGAGTGTGATCAATGGATGAGAACACTGCTGTGTGTTTCACTTCAGAAATGGAGTTAAATCCCAGGCTCTGAGTCTTCCTACAAGCAAGACTTCATTTCAGGTAAGGGCAGTCAGTTTTCTGCTCAAACGAACTACATCTTTCACGAAGCTCACATGTTTCTCATCTTAACTGACAAGCATTGGATGTTTGAGGACCAGTGCATTCTATCAGTTTCAGATGAAGATTTGACTACATATAGTCCGTATGTGTAGGAAACGCCGTTATTTTGTTCTGGGCACACTCAGATTTCCTGCTGTATTAGAGATTCTACAAAGCAAGAGAGTGCTTCTCGCTCTAAGCGGAGTGTGATCCACGGATGAGAACTATGCTGTGTGTTTCTCTTCAGAAATGGAGTTAAATCCCAGGGTCTGAGTCTTCCTACAAGCAAGACTTCGTTTCAGCTACGGGCAGTCACTTTTCTGCTCAAAAGAACTACATCGTTCACGAAGCTCACACGTTTCTCATCTTAACTGACAAGCATTGGATGTTAGAGGACCAGTGCTTCGTATCAGTTTCAGAAGAAGGTTTGGACTAGATATGGTCCGTATGTGTAGGAAACACCGTTCTTTTGTTCTGGGCACACTCTGATTTCCTGCTGTCTTAGAGACTCTAGAAAGCAAGAGCGTGCTTCTCGCTCTAAATAAGAGTGTGGTCCATGGATGAGAACTATACTGTGTGTTTCCCTTCAGAAATGGAGTAAAATCCCATGCTCAGAGTCTCCCTACAAGCAAGACTTCGTTTAAGGTAAGGGCAGTGACTTTTCTGCTCAAAGTAACTAAATCGTTCACAGAGCTCACACGTTTCTCATCTTAACAGACAAGCATTGGATGTTAGCGGACCAGAGCTTTGTATCAGTTTCCGAAGCAGAGTTGGACTAGATATGATCCGTATGTTTAGGAAACACCATTCTTTTGTTCTCAGCACACTCACGTTTCCTGCTATCTTAGACACTCTAGAAAGCAAGAGCGTGCTTCTTGTTCTAAAGCAGAGTGTGATCAATGGATGATTACACTGCTGTGTATTTTAGTTCAGAAATGGAGAAAAATCCCAGGCTCTGAGTCTTCCTACAAGCAAGACTTCGTTTCAGGTAAGGGCAGTCACTTTTCAGCTCAAACGAACTACATCGTTCACGAAGCTCACACGTTTCTCATCTTAACAGACAAGCATTGGATTTTAGAGGACCAGTGCTTTGTATCAGTTTCAGAAGCAGAGTTGGACTATATAATGTCCGTATGTGTAGGAAACACCGTTCTTTTGTTCTCAGCACACTCACGTTTCCTGCTGTCTTAGAAAATCTAGAAAGCAAGAGCGTGCTTCTTGTTCTAAAGCAGAGTGTGATCAATGGATGATTACACTGCTGTGTGTTTTACTTCAGAAATGGACTTAAACCCCAGGCTCTGTGTCTTACTACAAGCAAGACTTCGTTTCAGGTAAGGGGATTCACTTTTAAGTTCAAAGGAACTGCATCATTCACAAAGGTCACTCGTTTCTCATCTTAAAGGACAAGCATTGTATGTTAGAGGACCAGTGCCTTGTATCAGTTTCAGAAGCAGAGTTGGACTAGATATGGTCCATAAGTGTAGGAAACACCGTTCTTTTGTTCTCAGCACACTCACGTTTCCTGCTGTCTTAGAGACTTTAGAAAGCAAGAGCGTGCTTCTCGCTCTAAAGCAGAGTGTGATCCATGGATGAGAACTATGCTGTGTGTTTCCCTTCAGAAAAGGAGTTAAATCCCAGGGTCTGTGTCTTCCTACAAGCAAGACTTCGTTTCAGGTAAGGGCAGTCACTTTTCAGGTCAAACGAACTACATCATTCAAGGAGATCACACATTTCTCACCTTAACAGACAAGCATTGGATGTTAGAGGACCAGTGCTTTGTATCAGTTTCAGAAGCAGAGTTGGAGTAGATATGGTCTGTATGTTTAGGGAACACCGTAGTTTTGTTCTCAGCAAACTCACGTTTCCTGATGTCTTAGAGACTCTAGAAAGCAAGAGCGTGCTTCTCGCTCTAAATAAGAGTGTGGTCCATGGATGAGAACTATACTGTGTGTTTCCCTTCAGAAATGGAGTTAAATCCCATGCTCAGAGTCTCCCTACAAGCAAGACTTCGTTTAAGGTAAGGGCAGTGACTTTTCTGCTCAAAGTAACAAAATCGTTCACAGAGCTCACACGTTTCTCATCTTAACAGACAAGCATTGGATGTTAGAGGACCAGTGCTTTGTATCAGTTTCAGAAGCAGAGTTGGACTAGATATGGTCCGTTTGTTTAGGAGACACCATTCTTTTGTTCTCAGCACACTCACGTTTCCTGCTATCTTAGACACTCTAGAAAGCAAGAGCGTGCTTCTTGTTCTAAAGCAGAGTGTGATCAATTGATGATTACACTCTGTGTGTTTCCCTTCAGAAAAGGAGTTAAATCCCAGGGTCTGTGTTTTACTACAAGCAAGACTTCGTTTCAGGTAAGGGCAGTCACTTTTCTGCTCAATCGAACTACATCGTTCACTGAGCTCACACGTTTCTCGTCTTAACAGACAAGCATTGGATTTTAGAGGACCAGTGCTTTGTATCAGTTTCAGAAGCAGAGTTGGACTATATAATGTCCGTATGTGTAGGAAACACCGTTCTTTTGTTCTCAGCACACTCACGTTTCCTGCTGTCTTAGAGACTCTAGAAAGCAAGAGCGTGCTTCTTGTTCTAAAGCAGAGTGTGATCAATGGATGATTACACTGCTGTGTGTTTTAGTTCAGAAATGGAGGTAAATCCCAGGCTCTGAGTCTTGCTACAAGCAAGACTTCGTTTCAGGTAAGGGCAGTCACTTTTCAGCTCAAACGAACTACATCGTTCACGAAGCTCACACGTTTCTCATCTTAACAGACAAGCATTGGATTTTAGAGGACCAGTGCTTTGTATCAGTTTCAGAAGCAGAGTTGGACTATATAATGTCCGTATGTGTAGGAAACACCGTTCTTTTGTTCTCAGCACACTCACGTTTCCTGCTGTCTTAGAGAATCTAGAAAGCAAGAGCGTGCTTCTTGTTCTAAAGCAGAGTGTGATCAATGGATGATTACACTGCTGTGTGTTTTACTTCAGAAATGGACTTAAATCCCAGGCTCTGTGTCTTACTACAAGCAAGACTTCGTTTCAGGTAAGGGGATTTACTTTTAAGTTCAAAGGAACTGCATCATTCACAAAGCTCACACGTTTCTCATCTTAAATGACAAGCATTGTATGTTAGAGGACCAGTGCCTTGTATCAGTTTCAGAAGCAGAGTTGGACTAGATATGGTCCATAAGTGTAGGAAACACCGTTCTTTTGTTCTCAGCACACTCACGTTTCCTGCTGTCTTAGAGACTTTAGAAAGCAAGAGCGTGCTTCTCGCTCTAAAGCAGAGTGTGATCCATGGATGAGAACTATGCTGTGTGTTTCCCTTCAGAAAAGGAGTTAAATCCCAGGGTCTGTGTCTTCCTACAAGCAAGACTTCGTTTCAGGTAAGGGCAGTCACTTTTCAGCTCAAACGAACTACATCATTCACGGAGATCACACATTACTCATCTTAACAGACAAGCATTGGATGTTAGAGGACCAGTGCTTTGTATCAGTTTCAGAAGCAGAGTTGGAGTAGATATGGTCTGTATGTTTAGGAAACACCGTTGTTTTGTTCTCAGCAAACTCACGTTTCCAGCTGTCTTAGAGACTGTAGAAAGCAAGATCGTGCTTCTTGTTATAAAGCAGAGTGTGATCAATGGATGAGAACACTGCTGTGTGTTTCACTTCAGAAATGGAGTTAAATCCCAGGCTCTGAGTCTTCCTACAAGCAAGACTTCATTTCAGGTAAGGGCAGTCACTTTTCTGCTCAAACGAACTACATCTTTCACGAAGCTCACATGTTTCTCATCTTAACTGACAAGCATTGGATGTTTGAGGACCAGTGCATTCTATCAGTTTCAGATGAAGATTTGGACTACATATAGTCAGTATGTGTAGGAAACGCCGTTATTTTGTTCTGGGCACACTCAGATTTCCTGCTGTATTAGAGATTCTAGAAAGCAAGAGCGTGCTTCTCGCTCTAAAGCGGAGTGTGATCCATGGATGAGAACTATGCTGTGTGTTTCTCTTCAGAAATGGAGTTAAATCCCAGGGTCAGAGTCTTCCTACAAGCAAGACTTCGTTTCAGCTACGGGCAGTCACTTTTCTGCTCAAACGAACTACATCATTCACGAAGCTCACACGTTTCTCATCTTAACTGACAAGCATTGGATGTTAGAGGACCAGTGCTTTGTATCGGTTTCAGAAGCAGAGTTGGACTATTTAATGTCCGTATGTGTAGGAAACACCGTTCTTTTGTTCTCAGCACACTCACGTTTCCTGCTGTCTTAGAGACTCTAGAAAGCAAGAGCGTGCTTCTTGTTCTAAAGCAGAGTGTGATCAATGGATGATTACACTGCTGTGTGTTTTACTTCAGAAATGGAGTTAAATCCCATGCTCTGAGTCTCCCTACAAGCAAGACTTCCTTTAAGGTAAGGGCAGTCACTTTTCTGCTCAAAGTAACTACATCGTTCACGAAGCTCACACGTTTCTCATCTTAACTGACAAGCATTGGATATTAGAGGACCAGTGCATTGTATCAGTTTCAGAAGAAGATTTGGACTACATATAGTCAGTATGTGTAGGAAACACCGATCTTTTGTTCTGGGCACACTCAGATTTCCTTCTGTATTAGAAATTCTAGAAAGCAAGACGGTGCTTCTTGCTCTAAAGCAGAGTGTGATCCATGGATGAGAACTATGCTGTATGTTTCCCTTCAGAAATGGAGTTAAATCCCAGGCTCTGTGTCTTCCTACAGGCAAGACTTCGTTTCAGGTAAGGGCAGTCACTTTTCAGCTCAAACGAACTACATCGTTCACTGAGCTCACACGTTTCTCATCTTAACAGACAAGCATTGCATGTTAGAGGACCAGTGCTTTGTATCAGTTTCAGAAGCAGAGTTGGACTAGATATGGTACATATGTGTAGGAAACACCGTCCTTTTGTTCTCAGCACACTCACGTTTCCTTCTGTCTTAGAGACTCTAGAAAGCAAGAGCGTGCTTCTTGTTCTAAAGCAGAGTGTGATCAATGGATGATTACACTGCTGTGTCTTTTACTTCAGAAATGGACTTAAATCCCAGGCTCTGTGTCTTACTACAAGCAAGACTTCCTTTCAGGTAAGGGGAGTCACTTTACAGTTCAAAGGAACTGCATCATTCACAAAGCTCACACTGCTACGCCCACAGCTGTGACACCTGTGTAGCTGTAGCAAGTATGCCGCTGCGCTGGGGCCCAGCAGCTGAAGGGTTGAGGTTGGAGCTTCCCGGAGCGTGGCCTCAGGCGGTTCCCCCACAGTCAGCAATCGTCATGCAGCCTGAGGATCCCAGGAAGCCCTGGAGAACCAAATGGCCTTGAGGACAGTCCTTGTTGGCACTAATCACGATCTTTCTCTGTATGTCTTATCTGTGTCTTCTCCAGTTAACAGCACAACCAGTACAGGTCGGCACCAACATGACTGACCCAGGTCACCTGTACCTGGAGCACCTCCATTTATCAGACCAATGTATAAAGAAGCTCAAAAGACTTCCTCAAATACATCTCTGGGGTTGTTCCTGTTTAGAGTAGAGCAGCGCGAGCTCTTGTCAGAAACAGCCAGAAAGCCCAAAAATGAAAGTAAAAAATAAAAATGTTACGAAGGAATAAACATAGCATGCCAGACCCTTCTAGAGAGAAAGAGTTAGAGAAAATTCCCCAACACACACTTCCCGGGGGGTATACACAATACTTTTTAGGAGGGAGCTGGTGGACAGCCCCTAGGTGGACCCCCGAAGGTGGAAGTTACCTAGAGTCGCTCCCATATACAGGAAGTTATGATGAAGTTGGGAATAGATGGGTAAATTAAGAGGGAAAAAGAACAGCTTTGAAAACAAATGGGCATATGATAGTAAAATATATAACCCAGACTGGCAAGAGTTCGGCTCCCCACAGATGTGGTCACTGGCGCGAGACAGATTTCACAAAATTCTGAGATCATGCCCTCAGACAATAGCCACGGTGAACTCGCGCTGCGGAAGTGATACACAAAAATAGATATGGATGTCTCTTGTTATTGTTTCTTGCTGACTCTGAGTAATTGTAAAAAATAATAATGGCCTGATGTAACCCCCTGCCAAGTTCCTTGATTGTAAAAGTATATAAGCATTGCCTATACAGAAGTAAAATTGCAGCAGCACATCAACACATGTGTCTGTCTGTCATTCTCCTCGCCGATTCCTGACTTCTCCTTGAGCCTTCTCCCTGGTTTTCCCGCAGTGGTGGTCTCCCTCTGGGTGGTATGCGGCATCACACGTTTCTCATCTTAACAGACAAGCATTGGATGTTAGAGGACCAGTGCTTTGTATCAGTTTCAGAAGCAGAGTTGGACTATATAATGTCCGTATGTGTAGGAAACACCGACCTTTTGTTCTCAGCTCACTCACGTTTCCTGCTGTCTTAGAGAATCTAGAAAGGAAGAGCGTGCTTCTTGTTCTAAAGCAGAGTGTGATCAATGGATGATTACACTGCTGTGTGTTTTAGTTCAGAAATGGAGTTATATCCCAGGCTCTGAGTCTTCCTACAAGCAAGACTTCGTTTCAGGTAAGGGCAGTCACTTTTCAGCTCAAACGAACTACATCGTTCACGAAGCTCACACGTTTCTCATCTTAACAGACAAGCATTGGATTTTAGAGGACCAGTGCTTTGTATCAGTTTCAGAAGCAGAGTTGGACTATATAATGTCCTTATGTGTAGGAAACACCGTTCTTTTGTTCTCAGCACACTCACGTTTCCTGCTGTCTTAGAGACTTTAGAAAGCAAGAGCGTGCTTCTCGCTCTAAAGCAGAGTGTGATGCATGGATGAGAACTATGCTCTGTGTTTCCCTTCAGAATAGGAGTTAAATCCCAGGGTCTGTGTCTTCCTACAAGCAAGACTTCGTTTCAGGTAAGGGCAGTCACTTTTCAGCTCAAAAGAACTACATCGTTCACAGAGCTCACACGTTTCTCATCTTAACAGACAAGCATTGGATCCTAGAGGACCAGTGCTTTGTATCAGTTTCAGAAGCAGAGTTGGACTAGATATGGTCTGTATGTTTAGGAAACACCGTTCTTTTGTTCTCAGCACACTCACGTTTCCTGCTATCTTAGACACTCTAGAAAGCAAGAGCGTGCTTCTTGTTCTAAAGCAGACTGTGATCAATTGATGATTACACTGCTGTGTGTTTTACTTCAGAAATGGACTTAAATCCCAGGCTCTGTGTCTTACTACAAGCAAGACTTCGTTTCAGGTAAGGGCAGTCACTTTTCAGTTCAAAGGAACTGCATCATTCACAAAGCTCACACGTTTCTCATCTTAACTGACAAGCATTGTATGTTAGAGGACCAGTGCTTTGTATCAGTTTCAGAAGCAGAGTTGGACTAGATATGGTCCATATGTGTATTAAACACCGTTCATTTGTTCTCAGCACACTCACGTTTCCTGCTGTCTTAGAGACTTTAGAAAGCAAGAGCGTGCTTCTCGCTCTAAAGCAGAGTGTGATCCATGGATGAGAACTATGCTGTGTGTTTCCCTTCAGAAAAGGAGTTAAATCCCAGGGTCTGTGTCTTCCTACATGCAAGACTTCGTTTCAGGTAAGGGCAGTCACTTTTCTGCTCAATCGAACTACATCGTTCACTGAGCTCACACGTTTCTCGTCTTAACAGACAAGCATTGGATTTTAGAGGACCAGTGCTTTGTATCAGTTTAAGAAGCAGAGTTGGACTATATAATGTCCGTATGTGTAGGAAACACCGTTCTTTTGTTCTCAGCACACTCACGTTTCCTGCTGTCTTAGAGACTCTAGAAAGCAAGAGCGTGCTTCTTGTTCTAAAGCAGAGTGTGATCAATGGATGATTACACTGCTCTGTGTTTTAGTTCAGAAATGGAGTTAAATCCCAGGCTCTGAGTCTTCCTACAAGCAAGACTTCGTTTCAGGAAAGGGCAGTCACTTTTCAGCTCAAACGAACTACATCGTTCACGAAGCTCACACGTTTCTCATCTTAACAGACAAGCATTGGATTTTAGAGGACCAGTGCTTTGTATCAGTTTCAGAAGCAGAGTTGGACTATATAATGTCCGTATGTGTAGGAAACACCGTTCTTTTGTTCTCAGCACACTCACGTTTCCTGCTGTCTTAGAGAATCTAGAAAGCAAGAGCGTGCTTCTTGTTCTAAAGCAGAGTGTGATCAATGGATGATTACACTGCTGTGTGTTTTACGTCAGAAATGGACTTAAATCCCAGGCTCTGTGTCTTACTACAAGCAAGACTTCGTTTCAGGTAAGGGGAGTCACTTTTAAGTTCAAAGGAACTGCATCATTCACAAAGCTCACACGTTTCTCATCTTAAATGACAAGCATTGTATGTTAGAGGACCAGTGCCTTGTATCAGTTTCAGAAGCAGAGTTGGACTAGATATGGTCCATATGTGTAGGAAACACCGTTCTTTTGTTCTCAGCACACTCAAGTTTCCTGCTGTCTTAGAGACTTTAGAAAGCAAGAGCGTGCTTCTCGCTCTAAAGCAGAGTGTGATCCATGGATGAGAACTATACTGTGTGTTTCCCTTCAGAAAAGGAGTTAAATCCCAGGGTCTGTGTCTTCCTACATGCAAGACTTCGTTTCAGGTAAGGGCAGTCACTTTTCTGCTCAATCGAACTACATCGTTCACTGAGCTCACACGTTTCTCGTCTTAACAGACAAGCATTGGATTTTAGAGGACCAGTGCTTTGTATCAGTTTCAGAAGCAGAGTTGGACTATATAATGTCCGTATGTGTAGGAAAAACCGTTCTTTTGTTCTCAGAACACTCACGTTTCCTGCTGTCTTAGAGACTCTAGAACGCAACAGCGTGCTTCTTGTTCTAAAGCAGAGTGTGATCAAGGGATGATTATACTGTTGTGTGTTTTACTTCAGAAATGGAGTTAAATCCCAGGCTCTGAGTCTTCCTACAAGCAAGACTTCAATTCAGGTAAGGGCAGTCACTTTTCTGCTCAAACGAACTACATCGTTCATGAAGCTCACACGTTTCCCATCTTAACTGAAAAGCATTGGATGTTAGAGGGTCAGTGCTTTGTATCAGTTTCAGAAGTAGATTTGGACAACATATGGTCCGTATGTGTAGGAAACACCGTTCTTTTGTTCTGGGCACACTCTGATTTCATGCTGCCTTAGAGACTCTAGAAAGCAAGAGCGTGCTTCTCGCTCTAAATCAGAGTGTGGTCCAGGGATGAGAACTATACTGTGTGTTTCCCTTCAGAAATGGAGTTAAATCCCATGCTCTGAGTCTCCCAACAAGCAAGACTTCCTTTAAGGTAAGGGCAGTCACTTTTCTGCTCAAAGTAACTACATCGTTCACGAAGCTCACACGTTTCTCATCTTAACTGACAAGCATTGGATATTAGAGGACCAGTGCATTGTATCAGTTTCAGAAGAAGATTTGGACTACATATAGTCAGTATGTGTAGGAAACACCGATCTTTTGTTCTGGGCACACTGAGATTTCCTTCTGTATTAGAAATTCTAGAAAGCAAGACGGTGCTTCTGGCTCTAAAGCAGAGTGTGATCCATGGATGAGAACTATGCTCTATGTTTCCCTTCAGAAATGGAGTTAAATCCCAGGCTCTGTGTCTTCCTACAGGCAAGACTTCGTTTCAGGTAAGGGCAGTCACTTTTCAGCTTAAACGAACTACATCGTTCACTGAGCTCACACGTTTCTCATCTTAAGAGAAAGCATTGCATGTTAGAGGACCAGTGCTTTGTATCAGTTTCAGAAGCAGAGTTGGACTATATAATGTCGGTATGTGTAGGAAACACCGTTCTTTTGTTCTCAGCACACTCACGTTTCCTGCTGTCTTAGAGAATCTAGAAAGCAAGAGCGTGCTTCTTGTTCTAAAGCAGAGTGTGATCAATGGATGATTACACTGCTGTGTGTTTTACTCCAGAAATGGACTTAAATCCCAGGCTCTGTGTCTTACTACAAGCAAGACTTCATTTCAGGTAAGGGGAGTCACTTTTAAGTTCAAAGGAACTGCATCATTCACAAAGCTCACACGTTTCTCATCTTAAATGACAAGCATTGTATGTTAGAGGACCAGTGCCTTGTATCAGTTTCAGAAGCAGAGTTGGACTAGATATGGTCCATATGTGTAGGAAACACCGTTCTTTTGTTCTCAGCACACTCACGTTTCCTGCTGTCTTAGAGACTTTAGAAAGCAAGAGCGTGCTTCTCGCTCTAAAGCAGAGTGTGATCCATGGATGAGAACTATGCTGTGTGTTTCCCTTCAGAAAAGGAGTTAAATCCCAGGCTCTGTGTCTTCCTACAAGCAAGAGTTCGTTTCAGGTAAGGGCAGTCACTTTTCAGCTCAAACGAACTACATCGTTCACAGAGATCACACGTTTCTCATCTTAACAGACAAGCATTGGATTTTAGAGGACCAGTGCTTTGTATCAGTTTCAGAAGCAGAGATGGACTATATAATGTCTGTATGTGTAGGAAACACCGTTCTTTTGTTCTCAGCACACTCACGTTTCCTGCTGTCTTAGAGACTCTAGAAAGCAAGAGCGTGCTTCTTGTTCTAAAGCAGAGTGTGATCAATGGATGATTACACTGCTGTGTGTTTTAGTTCAGAAATGGAGTTAAATCCCAGGCTCTGAGTCTTCCTACAAGCAAGACTTCGTTTCAGGTAAGGGCATTCACTTTTCAGCTCAAACGAACTACATCGTTCACGAAGCTCACACGTTTCTCATCTTAACAGACAAGCATTGGATTTTAGAGGACCAGTGCTTTGTATCAGTTTCAGAAGCAGAGTTGGACTATATAATGTCCGTATGTGTAGGAAACACCGTTCTTTTGTTCTCAGCACACTCACGTTTCCTGCTGTCTTAGAGAATCTAGAAAGCAAGAGCTTTCTTCTTGTTCTAAAGGAGAGTGTGATCAATGGATGATTACACTGCTGTGTGTTTTACTTCAGAAATGGACTTAAATCCCAGGCTCTGTGTCTTACTACAAGCAAGACTTCGTTTCAGGTAAGGGGAGTCACTTTTAAGTTCAAAGGAACTGCATCATTCACAAAGCTCACACGTTTCTCATCTTAAATGACAAGCATTGTATGTTAGAGGACCAGTGCCTTGTATCAGTTTCAGAAGCAGAGTTGGACTAGATATGGTCCATATGTGTAGGAAACACCGTTCTTTTGTTCTCAGCACACTCACGTTTCCTGCTGTCTTAGAGACTTTAGAAAGCAAGAGCGTGCTTCTCGCTCTAAAGCAGAGTGTGATCCATGGATGAGAACTATGCTGTGTGTTTCCCTTCAGAAAAGGAGTTAAATCCAAGGGTCTGTGTCTTCCTACAAGCAAGACTTCGTTAAAGGTAAGGGCAGTCACTTTTCAGCTCCAACGAACTACACCATTCACGGAGATCACACATTTCTCATCTTAACAGACAAGCATTGGACGTTACAGGACCAGTGCTTTGTATCAGTTTCAGAAGCAGAGTTGGAATAGATATGGTCTGTATGTTTAGGAAACACCGTTGTTTTGTTCTCAGCAAACTCACGTTTCCTGCTGTCTTAGAGACTGTAGATAGCAAGATCGTGCTTCTTGTTATAAAGCCGAGTGTGATCAATGGATGAGAACACTGCTGTGTGTTTCACTTCAGAAATGGAGTTAAATCCCAGGCTCTGAGTCTTCCTAAAAGCAAGACTTCATTTCAGGTAAGGGCAGTCAGTTTTCTGCTCAAACGAACTACATCTTTCACGAAGCTCACATGTTTCTCATCTTAACTGACAAGCATTAGATGTTTGAGGACCAGTGCATTCTATCAGTTTCAGATGAAGATTTGGACTACATATAGTCAGTATGTGTAGGAAACACCGATCTTTTGTTCTGGGCACACTGAGATTTCCTTCTGTATTAGAAATTCTAGAAAGCAAGACGGTGCTTCTGGCTCTAAAGCAGAGTGTGATCCATGGATGAGAACTATGCTCTATGTTTCCCTTCAGAAATGGAGTTAAATCCCAGGGTCTGTGTCTTCCTACAGGCAAGACTTCGTTTCAGGTAAGGGCAGTCACTTTTCAGCTCAAACGAACTACATCGTTCACTGAGCTCACACGTTTCTCATCTTAACAGAAAGCATTGCATGTTAGAGGACCAGTGCTTTGTATCAGTTTCAGAAGCAGAGTTGGACTATATAATGTCGGTATGTGTAGGAAACACCGTTCTTTTGTTCTCAGCACACTCACGTTTCCTGCTGTCTTAGAGAATCTAGAAAGCAAGAGCGTGCTTCTTGTTCTAAAGCAGAGTGTGATCAATGGATGATTACACTGCTGTGTGTTTTACTCCAGAAATGGACTTAAATCCCAGGCTCTGTGTCTTACTACAAGCAAGACTTCATTTCAGGTAAGGGGAGTCACTTTTAAGTTCAAAGGAACTGCATCATTCACAAAGCTCACACGTTTCTCATCTTAAATGACAAGCATTGTATGTTAGAGGACCAGTGCCTTGTATCAGTTTCAGAAGCAGAGTTGGACTAGATATGGTCCATATGTGTAGGAAACACCGTTCTTTTGTTCTCAGCACACTCACGTTTCCTGCTGTCTTAGAGACTTTAGAAAGCAAGAGCGTGCTTCTCGCTCTAAAGCAGAGTGTGATCCATGGATGAGAACTATGCTGTGTGTTTCCCTTCAGAAAAGGAGTTAAATCCCAGGCTCTGTGTCTTCCTACAAGCAAGACTTCGTTTCAGGTAAGGGCAGTCACTTTTCAGCTCAAACGAACTACATCGTTCACGGAGATCACACGTTTCTCATCTTAACAGACAAGCATTGGATTTTAGAGGACCAGTGCTTTGTATCAGTTTCAGAAGCAGAGATGGACTATATAATGTCTGTATGTGTAGGAAACACCGTTCTTTTGTTCTCAGCACACTCACGTTTCCTGCTGTCTTAGAGACTCTAGAAAGCAAGAGCGTGCTTCTTGTTCTAAAGCAGAGTGTGATCAATGGATGATTACACTGCTGTGTGTTTTAGTTCAGAAATGGAGTTAAATCCCAGGCTCTGAGTCTTCCTACAAGCAAGACTTCGTTTCAGGTAAGGGCATTCACTTTTCAGCTCAAACGAACTACATCGTTCACGAAGCTCACACGTTTCTCATCTTAACAGACAAGCATTGGATTTTAGAGGACCAGTGCTTTGTATCAGTTTCAGAAGCAGAGTTGGACTATATAATGTCCGTATGTGTAGGAAACACCGTTCTTTTGTTCTCAGCACACTCACGTTTCCTGCTGTCTTAGAGAATCTAGAAAGCAAGAGCTTTCTTCTTGTTCTAAAGCAGAGTGTGATCAATGGATGATTACACTGCTGTGTGTTTTACTTCAGAAATGGACTTAAATCCCAGGCTCTGTGTCTTACTACAAGCAAGACTTCGTTTCAGGTAAGGGGAGTCACTTTTAAGTTCAAAGGAACTGCATCATTCACAAAGCTCACACGTTTCTCATCTTAAATGACAAGCATTGTATGTTAGAGGACCAGTGCCTTGTATCAGTTTCAGAAGCAGAGTTGGACTAGATATGGTCCATATGTGTAGGAAACACCGTTCTTTTGTTCTCAGCACACTCACGTTTCCTGCTGTCTTAGAGACTTTAGAAAGCAAGAGCGTGCTTCTCGCTCTAAAGCAGAGTGTGATCCATGGATGAGAACTATGCTGTGTGTTTCCCTTCAGAAAAGGAGTTAAATCCCAGGCTCTGTGTCTTCCTACAAGCAAGACTTCGTTTCAGGTAAGGGCAGTCACTTTTCAGCTCAAACGAACTACATCGTTCACGGAGATCACACGTTTCTCATCTTAACAGACAAGCATTGGATTTTAGAGGACCAGTGCTTTGTATCAGTTTCAGAAGCAGAGATGGACTATATAATGTCTGTATGTGTAGGAAACACCGTTCTTTTGTTCTCAGCACACTCACGTTTCCTGCTGTCTTAGAGACTCTAGAAAGCAAGAGCGTGCTTCTTGTTCTAAAGCAGAGTGTGATCAATGGATGATTACACTGCTGTGTGTTTTAGTTCAGAAATGGAGTTAAATCCCAGGCTCTGAGTCTTCCTACAAGCAAGACTTCGTTTCAGGTAAGGGCATTCACTTTTCAGCTCAAACGAACTACATCGTTCACGAAGCTCACACGTTTCTAATCTTAACAGACAAGCATTGGATTTTAGAGGACCAGTGCTTTGTATCAGTTTCAGAAGCAGAGTTGGACTATATAATGTCCGTATGTGTAGGAAACACCGTTCTTTTGTTCTCAGCACACTCACGTTTCCTGCTGTCTTAGAGAATCTAGAAAGCAAGAGCTTTCTTCTTGTTCTAAAGCAGAGTGTGATCAATGGATGATTACACTGCTGTGTGTTTTACTTCAGAAATGGACTTAAATCCCAGGCTCTGTGTCTTACTACAAGCAAGACTTCGTTTCAGGTAAGGGGAGTCACTTTTAAGTTCAAAGGAACTGCATCATTCACAAAGCTCACACGTTTCTCATCTTAAATGACAAGCATTGTATGTTAGAGGACCAGTGCCTTGTATCAGTTTCAGAAGCAGAGTTGGACTAGATATGGTCCATATGTGTAGGAAACACCGTTCTTTTGTTCTCAGCACACTCACGTTTCCTGCTGTCTTAGAGACTTTAGAAAGCAAGAGCGTGCTTCTCGCTCTAAAGCAGAGTGTGATCCATGGATGAGAACTATGCTGTGTGTTTCCCTTCAGAAAAGGAGTTAAATCCAAGGGTCTGTGTCTTCCTACAAGCAAGACTTCGTTAAAGGTAAGGGCAGTCACTTTTCAGCTCCAACGAACTACACCATTCACGGAGATCACACATTTCTCATCTTAACAGACAAGCATTGGACGTTACAGGACCAGTGCTTTGTATCAGTTTCAGAAGCAGAGTTGGAATAGATATGGTCTGTATGTTTAGGAAACACCGTTGTTTTGTTCTCAGCAAACTCACGTTTCCTGCTGTCTTAGAGACTGTAGATAGCAAGATCGTGCTTCTTGTTATAAAGCCGAGTGTGATCAATGGATGAGAACACTGCTGTGTGTTTCACTTCAGAAATGGAGTTAAATCCCAGGCTCTGAGTCTTCCTAAAAGCAAGACTTCATTTCAGGTAAGGGCAGTCAGTTTTCTGCTCAAACGAACTACATCTTTCACGAAGCTCACATGTTTCTCATCTTAACTGACAAGCATTAGATGTTTGAGGACCAGTGCATTCTATCAGTTTCAGATGAAGATTTGGACTACATATAGTCAGTATGTGTAGGAAACACCGATCTTTTGTTCTGGGCACACTGAGATTTCCTTCTGTATTAGAAATTCTAGAAAGCAAGACGGTGCTTCTGGCTCTAAAGCAGAGTGTGATCCATGGATGAGAACTATGCTCTATGTTTCCCTTCAGAAATGGAGTTAAATCCCAGGGTCTGTGTCTTCCTACAGGCAAGACTTCGTTTCAGGTAAGGGCAGTCACTTTTCAGCTCAAACGAACTACATCGTTCACTGAGCTCACACGTTTCTCATCTTAACAGAAAGCATTGCATGTTAGAGGACCAGTGCTTTGTATCAGTTTCAGAAGCAGAGTTGGACTATATAATGTCGGTATGTGTAGGAAACACCGTTCTTTTGTTCTCAGCACACTCACGTTTCCTGCTGTCTTAGAGAATCTAGAAAGCAAGAGCGTGCTTCTTGTTCTAAAGCAGAGTGTGATCAATGGATGATTACACTGCTGTGTGTTTTACTCCAGAAATGGACTTAAATCCCAGGCTCTGTGTCTTACTACAAGCAAGACTTCATTTCAGGTAAGGGGAGTCACTTTTAAGTTCAAAGGAACTGCATCATTCACAAAGCTCACACGTTTCTCATCTTAAATGACAAGCATTGTATGTTAGAGGACCAGTGCCTTGTATCAGTTTCAGAAGCAGAGTTGGACTAGATATGGTCCATATGTGTAGGAAACACCGTTCTTTTGTTCTCAGCACACTCACGTTTCCTGCTGTCTTAGAGACTTTAGAAAGCAAGAGCGTGCTTCTCGCTCTAAAGCAGAGTGTGATCCATGGATGAGAACTATGCTGTGTGTTTCCCTTCAGAAAAGGAGTTAAATCCCAGGCTCTGTGTCTTCCTACAAGCAAGACTTCGTTTCAGGTAAGGGCAGTCACTTTTCAGCTCAAACGAACTACATCGTTCACGGAGATCACACGTTTCTCATCTTAACAGACAAGCATTGGATTTTAGAGGACCAGTGCTTTGTATCAGTTTCAGAAGCAGAGATGGACTATATAATGTCTGTATGTGTAGGAAACACCGTTCTTTTGTTCTCAGCACACTCACGTTTCCTGCTGTCTTAGAGACTCTAGAAAGCAAGAGCGTGCTTCTTGTTCTAAAGCAGAGTGTGATCAATGGATGATTACACTGCTGTGTGTTTTAGTTCAGAAATGGAGTTAAATCCCAGGCTCTGAGTCTTCCTACAAGCAAGACTTCGTTTCAGGTAAGGGCATTCACTTTTCAGCTCAAACGAACTACATCGTTCACGAAGCTCACACGTTTCTCATCTTAACAGACAAGCATTGGATTTTAGAGGACCAGTGCTTTGTATCAGTTTCAGAAGCAGAGTTGGACTATATAATGTCCGTATGTGTAGGAAACACCGTTCTTTTGTTCTCAGCACACTCACGTTTCCTGCTGTCTTAGAGAATCTAGAAAGCAAGAGCTTTCTTCTTGTTCTAAAGCAGAGTGTGATCAATGGATGATTACACTGCTGTGTGTTTTACTTCAGAAATGGACTTAAATCCCAGGCTCTGTGTCTTACTACAAGCAAGACTTCGTTTCAGGTAAGGGGAGTCACTTTTAAGTTCAAAGGAACTGCATCATTCACAAAGCTCACACGTTTCTCATCTTAAATGACAAGCATTGTATGTTAGAGGACCAGTGCCTTGTATCAGTTTCAGAAGCAGAGTTGGACTAGATATGGTCCATATGTGTAGGAAACACCGTTCTTTTGTTCTCAGCACACTCACGTTTCCTGCTGTCTTAGAGACTTTAGAAAGCAAGAGCGTGCTTCTCGCTCTAAAGCAGAGTGTGATCCATGGATGAGAACTATGCTGTGTGTTTCCCTTCAGAAAAGGAGTTAAATCCCAGGCTCTGTGTCTTCCTACAAGCAAGACTTCGTTTCAGGTAAGGGCAGTCACTTTTCAGCTCAAACGAACTACATCGTTCACGGAGATCACACGTTTCTCATCTTAACAGACAAGCATTGGATTTTAGAGGACCAGTGCTTTGTATCAGTTTCAGAAGCAGAGATGGACTATATAATGTCTGTATGTGTAGGAAACACCGTTCTTTTGTTCTCAGCACACTCACGTTTCCTGCTGTCTTAGAGACTCTAGAAAGCAAGAGCGTGCTTCTTGTTCTAAAGCAGAGTGTGATCAATGGATGATTACACTGCTGTGTGTTTTAGTTCAGAAATGGAGTTAAATCCCAGGCTCTGAGTCTTCCTACAAGCAAGACTTCGTTTCAGGTAAGGGCATTCACTTTTCAGCTCAAACGAACTACATCGTTCACGAAGCTCACACGTTTCTAATCTTAACAGACAAGCATTGGATTTTAGAGGACCAGTGCTTTGTATCAGTTTCAGAAGCAGAGTTGGACTATATAATGTCCGTATGTGTAGGAAACACCGTTCTTTTGTTCTCAGCACACTCACGTTTCCTGCTGTCTTAGAGAATCTAGAAAGCAAGAGCTTTCTTCTTGTTCTAAAGCAGAGTGTGATCAATGGATGATTACACTGCTGTGTGTTTTACTTCAGAAATGGACTTAAATCCCAGGCTCTGTGTCTTACTACAAGCAAGACTTCGTTTCAGGTAAGGGGAGTCACTTTTAAGTTCAAAGGAACTGCATCATTCACAAAGCTCACACGTTTCTCATCTTAAATGACAAGCATTGTATGTTAGAGGACCAGTGCCTTGTATCAGTTTCAGAAGCAGAGTTGGACTAGATATGGTCCATATGTGTAGGAAACACCGTTCTTTTGTTCTCAGCACACTCACGTTTCCTGCTGTCTTAGAGACTTTAGAAAGCAAGAGCGTGCTTCTCGCTCTAAAGCAGAGTGTGATCCATGGATGAGAACTATGCTGTGTGTTTCCCTTCAGAAAAGGAGTTAAATCCAAGGGTCTGTGTCTTCCTACAAGCAAGACTTCGTTTCAGGTAAGGGCAGTCACTTTTCAGCTCCAACGAACTACACCATTCACGGAGATCACACATTTCTCATCTTAACAGACAAGCATTGGACGTTACAGGACCAGTGCTTTGTATCAGTTTCAGAAGCAGAGTTGGAATAGATATGGTCTGTATGTTTAGGAAACACCGTTGTTTTGTTCTCAGCAAACTCACGTTTCCTGCTGTCTAAGAGAATGTAGAAAGCAAGATCGTGCTTCTTGTTATAAAGCAGAGTGTGATCAATGGATGAGAACACTGCTGTGTGTTTCACTTCAGAAATGGAGTTAAATCCCAGGCTCTGAGTCTTCCTAAAAGCAAGACTTCATTTCAGGTAAGGGCAGTCAGTTTTCTGCTCAAACGAACTACATCTTTCACGAAGCTCACATGTTTCTCATCTTAACTGACAAGCATTGGATGTTTGAGGACCAGTGCATTCTATCAGTTTCAGATGAAGATTTGGACTACATATAGTCCGTATGTGTAGGAAACGCCGTTATTTTGTTCTGGGCACACTCAGATTTCCTGCTGTATTAGAGATTCTAGAAAGCAAGAGCGTGCTTCTCGCTCTAAAGCAGAGTGTGATCCACGGATGAGAACTATGGTGTGTGTTTCTCTTCAGAAATGGAGTTAAATCCCAGGGTCTGTGTCTTCCTACAAGCAAGACTTCGTTTCAGGTAAGGGCAATCACTTTTCAGCTCAATCGAACTACATCGTTCACAGAGCTCACACGTTTCTCGTCTTAACAGACAAGCATTGGATGTTAGAGGACCAGTGCTTTGTATCAGTTTCAGAAGCAGAGTTGGACTAGATATGGTCCATATGTTTAGGAAACACCGTTCTTTTGTTCTCAGCACACTCACGTTTCCTGCTATCTTAGACACTCTAGAAAGCAAGAGCGTGCTTCTTGTTCTAAAGCAGAGTGTGATCAATTGATGATTACACTGCTGTGTGTTTACTTCAGAAATGGACTTAAATCCCAGGCTCTGTGTCTTACTACAAGCAAGACTTCGTTTCAGGTAAGGGCAGTCACTTTTCAGTTCAAAGGAACTGCATCATTCTCAAAGCTCACACGTTTCTCATCTTAACTGACAAGCATTGTACGTTAGAGGACCAGTGCTTTGTATCAGTTTCAGAAGCAGAGTTGGACTAGATATGGTCCATATGAGTATTAAACACCGTTCATTTGTTCTCAACACACTCACGTTTCCTGCTGTCTTAGAGACTCTAGAAAGCAAGAGCGTGCTTCTTGTTCTAAAGCAGAGTGTGATCAATGGATGATTACACTGCTGTGTGTTTTAGTCCAGAAATGGAGTTAAATCCCAGGCTCTGAGTCTTCCTACAAGCAAGACTTCGTTTCAGGTAAGGGCAGTCACTTTTCAGCTCAAACGAACTACATCGTTCACGAAGCTCACACGTTTCACATCTGAACAGACAAGCATTGGATTTTAGAGGACCAGTGCTTTGTATCAGTTTCAGAAGCAGAGTTGGACTATATTATGTCCGTATGTGTAGGAAACACCGTTCTTTTGTTCTCAGCACACTCACGTTTCCTGCTGTCTTAGAGAATCTAGAAAGCAAGAGCGTGCTTCTTGTTCTAAAGCAGAGTGTGATCAATGGATGATTACACTGCTGTGTGTTTTACTTCAGAAATGGACTTAAATCCCAGGCTCTGTGTCTTACTACAAGCAAGACTTCGTTTCAGGTAAGGGGAGTCACTTTTGAGTTCAAAGGAACTGCATCATTCACAAAGCTCACACGTTTCTCATCTTAAATGACAAGCATTGTATGTTAGAGGACCAGTGCCTTGTATCAGTTTCAGAAGCAGAGTTGGACTAGATATGGTCCATATGTGTAGGAAACACCGTTCTTTTGTTCTCAGCACACTCACGTTTCCTGCTGTCTTAGAGACTTTAGAAAGCAAGAGCGTGCTTCTCGCTCTAAAGCAGAGTGTGATCCATGGATGAGAACTATGCTGTGTGTTTCCCTTCAGAAAAGGAGTTAAATCCCAGGCTCTGTGTCTTCCTACAAGCAAGACTTCGTTTCAGGTAAGGGCAGTCACTTTTCAGCTCAAACGAACTACATCGTTCACGGAGATCACACGTTTCTCGTCTTAACAGACAAGCATTGGATTTTAGAGGACCAGTGCTTTGTATCAGTTTCAGAAGCAGAGATGGACTATATAATGTCCGTATGTGTAGGAAACACCGTTCTTTTGTTCTCAGCACACTCACGTTTCCTGCTGTCTTAGAGACTCTAGAAAGCAAGAGCGTGCTTCTTGTTCTAAAGCAGAGTGTGATCAATGGATGATTACACTGCTGTGTGTTTTAGTTCAGAAATGGACTTAAATCCCAGGCTCTGTGTCTTACTACAAGCAAGACTTCGTTTCAGGTAAGGGGAGTCACTTTTAAGTTCAAAGGAACTGCATCATTCACAAAGCTCACACGTTTCTCATCTTAAATGACAAGCATTGTATGTTAGAGGACCAGTGCCTTGTATCAGTTTCAGAAGCAGAGTTGGACTAGATATGGTCCATATGTGTAGGAAACACCGTTCTTTTGTTCTCAGCACACTCACGTTTCCTGCTGTCTTAGAGACTTTAGAAAGCAAGAGCGTGCTTCTCGCTCTAAAGCAGAGTGTGATCCATGGATGAGAACTATGCTGTGTGTTTCCCTTCAGAAAAGGAGTTAAATCCCAGGCTCTGTGTCTTCCTACAAGCAAGACTTCGTTTCAGGTAAGGGCAGTCACTTTTCAGCTCAAAAGAACTACATCGTTCACTGAGCTCACACGTTTCTCGTCTTAACAGACAAGCATTGGATTTTAGAGGACCAGTGCTTTGTATCAGTTTCAGAAGCAGAGTTGGACTAGATATGGTCCATATGTGTAGGAAACACCGTTCTTTTGTTCTCAGCACACTCACGTTTCCTGCTGTCTTAGAGACTTTAGAAAGCAAGAGCGTGCTTCTCGCTCTAAAGCAGAGTGTGATCCATGGATGAGAACTATGCTGTGTGTTTCCCTTCAGAAAAGGAGTTAAATCCCAGGGTCTGTGTCTTCCTACAAGCAAGACTTCGTTTCAGGTAAGGGCAGTCACTTTTCAGCTCAAATGAACTACATCGTTCACAGAGATCACACGTTTCTCGTCTTAACAGAGAAGCATTGGATTTTAGAGGACCAGTGCTTTGTATCAGTTTCAGAAGCAGAGATGGACTATATAATGTCCGTATGTGTAGGAAACACCGTTCTTTTGTTCTCAGCACACTCACGTTTCCTTCTGTCTTAGAGACTCTAGAAAGCAAGAGCGTGCTTCTTGTTCTAAAGCAGAGTGTGATCAATGGATGATTACACTGCTGTGTGTTTTACTTCAGAATTGGACTTAAATCCCAGGCTCTGTGTCTTACTACAAGCAAGACTTCGTTTCAGGTAAGGGGAGTCACTTTTAAGTTCAAAGGAACTGCATCATTCACAAAGCTCACACGTTTCTCATCTTAAATGACAAGCATTGTATGTTAGAGGACCAGTGCCTTGTATCAGTTTCAGAAGCAGAGTTGGACTAGATATGGTCCATATGTGTAGGAAACACCGTTCTTTTGTTCTCAGCACACTCACGGTTCCTGCTGTCTTAGAGACTTTAGAAAGCAAGAGCGTGCTTCTCGCTCTAAAGCAGAGTGTGATCCATGGATGAGAACTATGCTGTGTGTTTCCCTTCAGAAAAGGAGTTAAATCCCAGGCTCTGTGTCTTCCTACAAGCAAGACTTCGTTTCAGGTAAGGGCAGTCACTTTTCAGCTCAAAAGAACTACATCGTTCACGGAGATCACACGTTTCTCGTCTTAACAGACAAGCATTGGATTTTAGAGGACCAGTGCTTTGTATCAGTTTCAGAAGCAGAGATGGACTATATAATGTCCGTATGTGTAGGAAACACCTTTCTTTTGTTCTCAGCACACTCACGTTTCCTGCTGTCTTAGAGACTCTAGAAAGCAAGAGCGTGCTTCTTGTTCTAAAGCAGAGTGTGATCAATGGATGATTACACTGCTGTGTGTTTTACTTCAGAAATGGACTTAAATCCCAGGCTCTGTGTCTTACTACAAGCAAGACTTCGTTTCAGGTTAGGGGAGTCACTTTTAAGTTCAAAGGAACTGCATCATTCACAAAGCTCACACGTTTCTCATCTTAAATGACAAGCATTGTATGTTAGAGGACCAGTAACTTGTATCAGTTTCAGAAGCAGAGTTGGACTAGATATGGTCCATATGTGTAGGAAACACCGTTCTTTTGTTCTCAGCACACTCACGTTTCCTGCTGTCTTAGAGACTTTAGAAAGCAAGAGCGTGCTTCTCGCTCTAAAGCAGAGTGTGATCCATGGATGAGAACTATGCTGTGTGTTTCCCTTCAGAAAAGGAGTTAAATCCCAGGGTCTGTGTCTTCCTACAAGCAAGACTTCGTTTCAGGTAAGGGCAGTCACTTTTCAGCTCAAACGAACTACACCATTCACGGAGATCACACATTTCTCATCTTAACAGTCAAGCATTGGACGTTACAGGACCAGTGCTTTGTATCAGTTTCAGAAGCAGAGTTGGAGTAGATATGGTCTGTATGTTTAGGAAACACCGTTGTTTTGTTCTCAGCAAACTCACGTTTCCTGCTGTCTTAGAGACTGTAGATAGCAAGATCGTGCTTCTTGTTCTAAAGCAGAGTGTGATCAATGGATGAGAACACTGCTGTGTGTTTCACTTCAGAAATGGAGTTAAATCCCAGGCTCTGAGTCTTCCTACAAGCAAGACTTCATTTCAGGTAAGGGCAGTCAGTTTTCTGCTCAAACGAACAAATCTTTCACGAAGCTCACATGGTTCTCATCTTAACTGACAAGCATTGGATGTTTGAGGACCAGTGCATTCTATCAGTTTCAGATGAAGATTTGGACTACATATAGTCCGTATGTGTAGGAAACGCCGTTATTTTGTTCTGGGCACACTCAGATTTCCTGCTGTATTAGAGATACTAGAAAGCAAGAGCGTGCTTCTCGCTCTAAAGCAGAGTGTGATCCACGGATGAGAACTATGCTGTGTGTTTCTCTTCAGAAATGGAGTTAAATCCCAGGGTCTGAGTCTTCCTACAAGCAAGACTTCGTTTCAGGTAAGGGCAGTCACTTTTCTGCTCAATCGAACTACATCATTCACTGAGCTCACACGTTTCTCGTCTTAACAGACAAGCATTGGATGTTAGAGGACCAGTGCTTTGTATCAGTTTCAGAAGCAGAGTTGGACTATATAATGTCCGTATGTGTAGGAAACACCGTTCTTTTGTTCTCAGCACACTCACGTTTCCTGCTGTCTTAGAGACTCTAGAAAGCAAGAGCGTGCTTCTTGTTCTAAAGCAGAGTGTGATCAATGGATGATTACACTGCTGTGTGTTTTAGTTCAGAAATGGAGTTAAATCCCAGGCTCTGAGTCTTCCTACAAGCAAGACTTCGTTTCAGGTAAGGGCAGTCACTTTTCAGCTCAAACGTACTACATCGTTCACGAAGCTCACACGTTTCTCATCTTAACAGACAAGCATTGGATTTTAGAGGACCAGTGCTTTGTATCAGTTTCAGAAGCAGAGTTGGACTATATAATGTCCGTTTGTGTAGGAAACACCGTTCTTTTGTTCTCAGCACACTCACGTTTCCTGCTGTCTTAGAGAATCTAGAAAGCAAGAGCGTGCTTCTTGTTCTAAAGCAGAGTGTGATCAATGGATGATTACACTGCTGTGTGTTTATCTTCAGAAATGGACTTAAATCCCAGGCTCTGTGTCTTATTACAAGCAAGACTTCGTTTCAGGTAAGGGGAGTCACTTTTAAGTTCAAAGGAACTGCATCATTCACAAAGCTCACACGTTTCTCATCTTAAATGACAAGCATTGTATGTTAGAGGACCAGTGCCTTATATCAGTTTCAGAAGCAGAGTTGGACTAGATATGGTCCATATGTGTAGGAAACACCGTTCTTTTGTTCTCAGCACACTCATGTTTCCTGCTGTCTTAGAGACTTTAGAAAGCAAGAGCGTGCTTCTCGCTCTAAAGCAGAGTGTGATCCATGGATGAGAACTATGCTGTGTGTTTCCCTTCAGAAAAGGAGTTAAATCCCAGGGTCTGTGTCTTCCTACAAGCAAGACTTCGTTTCAGGTAAGGGCAGTCACTTTTCAGCTCAAAAGAACTACATCGTTCACAGAGCTCACACGTTTCTCATCTTAACAGACAAGCATTGGATGTTAGAGGACCAGTGCTTTGTATCAGTTTCAGAAGCAGAGTTGGACTAGATATGGTCCGTATGTTTAGGAAACACCGTTCTTTTGTTCTCAGCACACTCACGTTTCCTGCTATCTTAGACACTCTAGAAAGCAAGAGCGTGCTTCTTGTTCTAAAGCAGAGTGTGATCAATTGATGATTACACTGCTGTGTGTTTACTTCAGAAATGGACTTAAATCCCAGGCTCTGTGTCTTACTACAAGCAAGACTTCGTTTCAGGTAAGGGCAGTCACTTTTCAGTTCAAAGGAACTGCATCATTCTCAAAGCTCACACATTTCTCATCTTAACTGACAAGCATTGTACGTTAGAGGACCAGTGCTTTGTATCAGTTTCAGAAGCAGAGTTGGACTAGATATGGTCCATATGTGTAGGAAACACCGTTCTTTTGTTCTCAGCACACTCATGTTTCCTGCTGTCTTATAGACTTTAGAAAGCAAGAGCGTGCTTCTCGCTCTAAAGCAGAGTGTGATCCATGGATGAGAACTATGCTGTGTGTTTCCCTTCAGAAAAGGAGTTAAATCCCAGGGTCTGTGTCTTCCTACAAGCAAGACTTCGTTTCAGGTAAGGGCAGTCACTTTTCAGCTCAAATGAACTACATCGTTCACAGAGATCACACTTTTCTTGTCTTAACAGAGAAGCATTGGATTTTAGAGGACCAGTGCTTTGTATCAGTTTCAGAAGCAGAGATGGACTATATAATGTCCGTATGTGTAGGAAACACCTTTCTTTTGTTCTCAGCACACTCACGTTTCCTGCTGTCTTAGAGACTCTAGAAAGCAAGAGCGTGCTTCTTGTTCTAAAGCAGAGTGTGATCAATGGATGATTACACTGCGGTGTGTTTTACTTCAGAAATGGACTTAAATCCCAGGCTCTGTGTCTTACTACAAGCAAGACTTCGTTTCAGGTTAGGGGAGTCACTTTTAAGTTCAAAGGAACTGCATCATTCACAAAGCTCACACGTTTCTCATCTTAAATGACAAGCATTGTATGTTAGAGGACCAGTAACTTGTATCAGTTTCAGAAGCAGAGTTGGACTAGATATGGTCCATATGTGTAGGAAACACCGTTCTTTTGTTCTCAGCACACTCACGTTTCCTGCTGTCTTAGAGTCTTTAGAAAGCAAGAGCGTGCTTCTCGCTCTAAAGCAGAGTGTGATCCATGGATGAGAACTATGCTGTGTGTTTCCCTTCAGAAAAGGAGTTAAATCCCAGGGTCTGTGTCTTCCTACAAGCAAGACTTCGTTTCAGGTAAGGGCAGTCACTTTTCAGCTCAAACGAACTACACCATTCACGGAGATCACACATTTCTCATCTTAACAGACAAGCATTGGACGTTACAGGACCAGTGCTTTGTATCAGTTTCAGAAGCAGAGTTGGAGTAGATATGGTCTGTATGTTTAGGAAACACCGTTGTTTTGTTCTCAGCAAACTCACGTTTCCTGCTGTCTTAGAGACTGTAGATAGCAAGATCGTGCTTCTTGTTTTAAGCAGAGTGTGATCAATGGATGAGAACACTGCTGTGTGTTTCACTTCAGAAATGGAGTTAAATCCCAGGCTCTGAGTCTTCCTACAAGCAAGACTTCATTTCAGGTAAGGGCAGTCAGTTTTCTGCTCAAACAAACTACATCTTTCACGAAGCTCACATGTTTCTCATCTTAACTGACAAGCATTGGATGTTTGAGGACCAGTGCATTCTATCAGTTTCAGATGAAGATTTGGACTACATATAGTCCGTATGTGTAGGAAACGCCGTTATTTTGTTCTGGGCACACTCAGATTTCCTGCTGTATTAGAGATACTAGAAAGCAAGAGCGTGCTTCTCGCTCTAAAGCAGAGTGTGATCCACGGATGAGAACTATGCTGTGTGTTTCTCTTCAGAAATGGAGTTAAATCCCAGGGTCTGAGTCTTCCTACAAGCAAGACTTCGTTTCAGGTAAGGGCAGTCACTTTTCTGCTCAATCGAACTACATCATTCACTGAGCTCACACGTTTCTCGTCTTAACAGACAAGCATTGGATGTTAGAGGACCACTGCTTTGTATCAGTTTCAGAAGCAGAGTTGGACTATATAATGTCCGTATGTGTAGGAAACACCGTTCTTTTGTTCTCAGCACACTCACGTTCCCTGCTGTCTTAGAGACTCTAGAAAGCAAGAGCGTGCTTCTTGTTCTAAAGCAGAGTGTGATCAATGGATGATTACACTGCTGTGTGTTTTAGTTCAGAAATGGAGTTAAATCCCAGGCTCTGAGTCTTCCTACAAGCAAGACTTCGTTTCAGGTAAGGGCAGTCACTTTTCAGCTCAAACGAACTACATCGTTCACGAAGCTCACACGTTTCTCATCTTAACAGACAAGCATTGGATTTTAGAGGACCAGTGCTTTGTATCAGTTTCAGAAGCAGAGTTGGACTATATAATGTCCGTATGTGTAGGAAACACCGTTCTTTTGTTCTCAGAACACTCATGTTTCCTGCTGTCTTAGAGAATCTAGAAAGCAAGAGCGTGCTTCTTGTTCTAAAGCAGAGTGTGATCAATGGATGATTACACTGCTGTGTGTTTATCTTCAGAAATGGACTTAAATCCCAGGCTCTGTGTCTTATTAAAAGCAAGACTTCGTTTCAGGTAAGGGGAGTCACTTTAAAGTTCAAAGGAACTGCATCATTCACAAAGCTCACACGTTTCTCATCTTAAATGACAAGCATTGTATGTTAGAGGACCAGTGCCTTATATCAGTTTCAGAAGCAGAGTTGGACTCGATATGGTCCATATGTGTGGGAAACACCGTTCTTTTGTTCTCAGCACACTCATGTTTCCTGCTGTCTTAGAGACTTTAGAAAGCAAGAGCGTGCTTCTCGCTCTAAAGCAGAGTGTGATCCATGGATGAGAACTATGTTGTGTGTTTCCCTTCAGAAAAGGAGTTAAATCCCAGGGTCTGTGTCTTCCTACAAGCAAGAGTTCGTTTCAGGTAAGGGCAGTCACTTTTCAGCTCAAAAGAACTACATCGTTCACAGAGCTCACACGTTTCTCATCTTAACAGACAAGCATTGGATGTTAGAGGACCAGTGCTTTGTATCAGTTTCAGAAGCAGAGTTGGACTAGATATGGTCCGTATGTTTAGGAAACACCGTTCTTTTGTTCTCAGCACACTCACGTTTCCTGCTATCTTAGACACTCTAGAAAGCAAGAGCGTGCTTCTTGTTCTAAAGCAGAGTGTGATCAATTGATGATTACACTGCTGTGTGTTTACTTCAGAAATGGACTTAAATCCCAGGCTCTGTGTCTTACTACAAGCAAGACTTCGTTTCAGGTAAGGGCAGTCACTTTTCAGTTCAAAGGAACTGCATCATTCTCAAAGCTCACACGTTTCTCATCTTAACTGACAAGCATTGTACGTTAGAGGACCAGTGCTTTGTATCAGTTTCAGAAGCAGAGTTGGACTAGATATGGTCCATATGTGTAGGAAACACCGTTCTTTTGTTCTCAGCACACTCACGTTTCCTGCTGTCTTAGAGACTTTAGAAAGCAAGAGCGTGCTTCTCGCTCTAAAGCAGAGTGTGATCCATGGATGAGAACTATGCTGTGTGTTTCCCTTCAGAAAAGGAGTTAAATCCCAGGCTCTGTGTCTTCCTACAAGCAAGACTTCGTTTCAGGTAAGGGCAGTCACTTTTCAGCTCAAACGAACTACATCGTTCACGGAGATCACACGTTTCTCGTCTTAACAGACAAGCATTGGATTTTAGAGGACCAGTGCTTTGTATCAGTTTCAGAAGCAGAGTTGGACTATATAATGTCCGTATGTGTAGGAAACACCGTTCTTTTGATCTCAGCACACTCACGTTTCCTGGTGTCTTAGAGAATCTAGAATGCAAGAGCGTGCTTCTTGTTCTAAAGCAGAGTGTGATCAATGGATGATTACACTGCTGTGTGTTTTACTTAAGAAATGGACTTAAATCCCAGGCTCTGTGTCTTACTACAAGCAAGACTTCGTTTCAGGTAAGGGGAGTCACTTTTAAGTTCAAAGGAACTGCATCATTCACAAAGCTCACACGTTTCTCATCTTAAATGACAAGCATTGTATGTTAGAGGACCAGTGCCTTGTATCAGTTTCAGAAGCAGAGTTGGACTAGATATGGTCCATATGTGTAGGAAACACCGTTCTTTTGTTCTCAGCACACTCACGTTTCCTGCTGTCTTAGAGACTTTAGAAAGCAAGAGCGTGCTTCTCGCTCTAAAGCAGAGTGTGATCCATGGATGAGAACCATGCTGTGTGTTTCCCTTCAGAAAAGGAGTTAAATCCCAGGGTCTGTGTCTTCCTACAAGCAAGACTTCGTTTCAGGTAAGGGCAGTCACTTTTCAGCTCAAATGAACTACATCGTTCACGGAGATCACACGTTTCTCATCTTAACAGACAAGCATTGGATTTTAGAGGACCAGTGCTTTGTATCAGTTTCAGAAGCAGAGATGGACTATATAATGTCCGTATGTGTAGGAAACACCGTTCTTTTGTTCTCAGCACACTCATGTTTCCTGCTGTCTTAGAGACTTTAGAAAGCAAGAGCGTGCTTCTCGCTCTAAAGCAGAGTGTGATCCATGGATGAGAACTATGCTGTGTGTTTCCCTTCAGAAAAGGAGTTAAATCCCAGGGTCTGTGTCTTCCTACAAGCAAGACTTCGTTTCAGGTAAGGGCAGTCACTTTTCAGCTCAAACGAACTACACCATTCACGGAGATCACACATTTCTCATCTTAACAGACAAGCATTGGACGTTACAGGACCAGTGCTTTGTATCAGTTTCAGAAGCAGAGTTGGAGTAGATATGGTCTGTATGTTTAGGAAACACCGTTGTTTTGTTCTCAGCAAACTCACGTTTCCTGCTGTCTTAGAGACTGTAGATAGCAAGATCGTGCTTCTTGTTTTAAGCAGAGTGTGATCAATGGATGAGAACACTGCTGTGTGTTTCACTTCAGAAATGGAGTTAAATCCCAGGCTCTGAGTCTTCCTACAAGCAAGACTTCATTTCAGGTAAGGGCAGTCAGTTTTCTGCTCAAACGAACTACATCTTTCACGAAGCTCACATGTTTCTCATCTTAACTGACAAGCATTGGATGTTTGAGGACCAGTGCATTCTATCAGTTTCAGATGAAGATTTGGACTACATATAGTCCGTATGTGTAGGAAACGCCGTTATTTTGTTCTGGGCACACTCAGATTTCCTGCTGTATTAGAGATACTAGAAAGCAAGAGCGTGCTTCTCGCTCTAAAGCAGAGTGTGATCCACGGATGAGAACTATGCTGTGTGTTTCTCTTCAGAAATGGAGTTAAATCCCAGGGTCTGAGTCTTCCTACAAGCAAGACTTCGTTTCAGGTAAGGGCAGTCACTTTTCTGCTCAATCGAACTACATCATTCACTGAGCTCACACGTTTCTCGTCTTAACAGACAAGCATTGGATGTTAGAGGACCACTGCTTTGTATCAGTTTCAGAAGCAGAGTTGGACTATATAATGTCCGTATGTGTAGGAAACACCGTTCTTTTGTTCTCAGCACACTCACGTTCCCTGCTGTCTTAGAGACTCTAGAAAGCAAGAGCGTGCTTCTTGTTCTAAAGCAGAGTGTGATCAATGGATGATTACACTGCTGTGTGTTTTAGTTCAGAAATGGAGTTAAATCCCAGGCTCTGAGTCTTCCTACAAGCAAGACTTCGTTTCAGGTAAGGGCAGTCACTTTTCCGCTCAAACGAACTACATCGTTCACGAAGCTCACACGTTTCTCATCTTAACAGACAAGCATTGGATTTTAGAGGACCAGTGCTTTGTATCAGTTTCAGAAGCAGAGTTGGACTATATAATGTCCGTATGTGTAGGAAACACCGTTCTTTTGTTCTCAGAACACTCATGTTTCCTGCTGTCTTAGAGAATCTAGAAAGCAAGAGCGTGCTTCTTGTTCTAAAGCAGAGTGTGATCAATGGATGATTACACTGCTGTGTGTTTATCTTCAGAAATGGACTTAAATCCCAGGCTCTGTGTCTTATTAAAAGCAAGACTTCGTTTCAGGTAAGGGGAGTCACTTTAAAGTTCAAAGGAACTGCATCATTCACAAAGCTCACACGTTTCTCATCTTAAATGACAAGCATTGTATGTTAGAGGACCAGTGCCTTATATCAGTTTCAGAAGCAGAGTTGGACTCGATATGGTCCATATGTGTGGGAAACACCGTTCTTTTGTTCTCAGCACACTCATGTTTCCTGCTGTCTTAGAGACTTTAGAAAGCAAGAGCGTGCTTCTCGCTCTAAAGCAGAGTGTGATCCATGGATGAGAACTATGCTGTGTGTTTCCCTTCAGAAAAGGAGTTAAATCCCAGGGTCTGTGTCTTCCTACAAGCAAGAGTTCGTTTCAGGTAAGGGCAGTCACTTTTCAGCTCAAAAGAACTACATCGTTCACAGAGCTCACACGTTTCTCATCTTAACAGACAAGCATTGGATGTTAGAGGACCAGTGCTTTGTATCAGTTTCAGAAGCAGAGTTGGACTAGATATGGTCCGTATGTTTAGGAAACACCGTTCTTTTGTTCTCAGCACACTCACGTTTCCTGCTATCTTAGACACTCTAGAAAGCAAGAGCGTGCTTCTTGTTCTAAAGCAGAGTGTGATCAATTGATGATTACACTGCTGTGTGTTTACTTCAGAAATGGACTTAAATCCCAGGCTCTGTGTCTTACTACAAGCAAGACTTCGTTTCAGGTAAGGGCAGTCACTTTTCAGTTCAAAGGAACTGCATCATTCTCAAAGCTCACACGTTTCTCATCTTAACTGACAAGCATTGTACGTTAGAGGACCAGTGCTTTGTATCAGTTTCAGAAGCAGAGTTGGACTAGATATGGTCCATATGTGTAGGAAACACCGTTCTTTTGTTCTCAGCACACTCACGTTTCCTGCTGTCTTAGAGACTTTAGAAAGCAAGAGCGTGCTTCTCGCTCTAAAGCAGAGTGTGATCCATGGATGAGAACTATGCTGTGTGTTTCCCTTCAGAAAAGGAGTTAAATCCCAGGCTCTGTGTCTTCCTACAAGCAAGACTTCGTTTCAGGTAAGGGCAGTCACTTTTCAGCTCAAACGAACTACATCGTTCACGGAGATCACACGTTTCTCGTCTTAACAGACAAGCATTGGATTTTAGAGGACCAGTGCTTTGTATCAGTTTCAGAAGCAGAGTTGGACTATATAATGTCCGTATGTGTAGGAAACACCGTTCTTTTGATCTCAGCACACTCACGTTTCCTGGTGTCTTAGAGAATCTAGAATGCAAGAGCGTGCTTCTTGTTCTAAAGCAGAGTGTGATCAATGGATGATTACACTGCTGTGTGTTTTACTTAAGAAATGGACTTAAATCCCAGGCTCTGTGTCTTACTACAAGCAAGACTTCGTTTCAGGTAAGGGGAGTCACTTTTAAGTTCAAAGGAACTGCATCATTCACAAAGCTCACACGTTTCTCATCTTAAATGACAAGCATTGTATGTTAGAGGACCAGTGCCTTGTATCAGTTTCAGAAGCAGAGTTGGACTAGATATGGTCCATATGTGTAGGAAACACCGTTCTTTTGTTCTCAGCACACTCACGTTTCCTGCTGTCTTAGAGACTTTAGAAAGCAAGAGCGTGCTTCTCGCTCTAAAGCAGAGTGTGATCCATGGATGAGAACCATGCTGTGTGTTTCCCTTCAGAAAAGGAGTTAAATCCCAGGGTCTGTGTCTTCCTACAAGCAAGACTTCGTTTCAGGTAAGGGCAGTCACTTTTCAGCTCAAATGAACTACATCGTTCACGGAGATCACACGTTTCTCATCTTAACAGACAAGCATTGGATTTTAGAGGACCAGTGCTTTGTATCAGTTTCAGAAGCAGAGATGGACTATATAATGTCCGTATGTGTAGGAAACACCGTTCTTTTGTTCTCAGCACACTCACGTTTCCTGCTGTCTTAGAGATTCTAGAAAGCAAGAGCGTGCTTCTTGTTCTAAAGCAGAGTGTGATCAATGGATGATTACACTGCTGTGTGTTTTACTTTAGAAATGGACTTAAATCCCAGGCTCTGTGTCTTACTACAAGCAAGACTTCGTTTCAGGTAAGGGGAGTCACTTTTAAGTTCAAAGGAACTGCATCATTCACAAAGCTCACACGTTTCTCATCTTAAATGACAAGCATTGTATGTTAGAGGACCAGTGTCTTGTATCAGTTTCAGAAGCAGAGTTGGACTAGATATGGTCCATATGTGTAGGAAACACCGTTCTTTTGTTCTCAGCACACTCACGTTTCCTGCTGTCTTAGAGACTTTAGAAAGCAAGAGCGTGCTTCTCGCTCTAAAGCAGAGTGTGATCCATGGATGAGAACTATGCTGTGTGTTTCCCTTCAGAAAAGGAGTTAAATCCCAGGGTCTGTGTCTTCCTACAAGCAAGACTTCGTTTCAGGTAAGGGCAGTCACTTTTCAGCTCAAACGAACTACACCACTCACGGAGATCACACATTTCTCATCTTAACAGACAAGCATTGGACGTTACAGGACCAGTGCTTTGTATCAGTTTCAGAAGCAGAGTTGGAGTAGATATGGTCTGTATGTTTAGGAAACACCGTTGTTTTGTTCTCAGCAAACTCACGTTTCCTGCTGTCTTAGAGACTGTAGATAGCAAGATCGTGCTTCTTGTTATAAAGCCGAGTGTGATCAATGGATGAGAACACTGCTGTGTGTTTCACTTCAGAAATGGAGTTAAATCCCAGGCTCTGAGTCTTCCTACAAGCAAGACTTCATTTCAGGTAAGGGCAGTCAGTTTTCTGCTCAAACGAACTACATCTTTCACGAAGCTCACATGTTTCTCATCTTAACTGACAAGCATTGGATGTTTGAGGACCAGTGCATTCTATCAGTTTCAGATGAAGATTTGGACTACATATAGTCCGTATGTGTAGGAAACGCCGTTATTTTGTTCTGGGCACACTCAGATTTCCTGCTGTATTAGAGATACTAGAAAGCAAGAGCGTTCTTCTCGCTCTAAAGCAGAGTGTGATCCACGGATGAGAACTATGCTGTGTGTTTCTCTTCAGAAATGGAGTTAAATCCCAGGGTCTGAGTCTTCCTACAAGCAAGACTTCGTTTCAGGTAAGGGCAGTCACTTTTCTGCTCAATCGAACTACATCATTCACTGAGCTCACACGTTTCTCGTCTTAACAGACAAGCATTGGATGTTAGAGGACCAGTGCTTTGTATCAGTTTCAGAAGCAGAGTTGGACTATATAATGTCCATATGTGTAGGAAACACCGTTCTTTTGTTCTCAGCACACTCACGTTTCCTGCTGTCTTAGAGACTCTAGAAAGCAAGAGCGTGTTTCTTGTTCTAAAGCAGAGTGTGATCAATGGATGATTACACTGCTGTGTGTTTTACTTCAGAAATGGACTTAAATCCCAGGCTCTGTGTCTTACTACAAGCAAGACTTCGTTTCAGGTAAGGGCAGTCACTTTTCAGTTCAAAGGAACTGCATCATTCACAAAGCTCACACGTTTCTCATCTTACATGACAAGCATTGTACGTTAGAGGACCAGTGCTTTGTATCAGTTTCAGAAGCAGAGTTGGACTAGATATGGTCCATATGTGTAGGAAACACCGTTCTTTTGTTCTCAGCACACTCACGTTTCCTGCTGTCTTAGAGACTTTAGAAAGCAAGAGCGTGCTTCTCGCTCTAAAGCAGAGTGTGATCCATGGATGAGAACTATGCTGTGTGTTTCCCTTCAGAAAAGGAGTTAAATCCCAGGGTCTGTGTCTTCCTACAAGCAAGACTTCGTTTCAGGTAAGGGCAGTCACTTTTCAGCTCAAACGAACTACATCGTTCACGGAGATCACACGTTTCTCGTCTTAACAGACAAGCATTGGATTTTAGAGGACCAGTGCTTTGTATCAGTTTCAGAAGCAGAGTTGGACTATATAATGTCCGTATGTGTAGGAAACACCGTTCTTTTGATCTCAGCACACTCACGTTTCCTGGTGTCTTAGAGAATCTAGAATGCAAGAGCGTGCTTCTTGTTCTAAAGCAGAGTGTGATCAATGGATGATTACACTGCTGTGTGTTTTACTTAAGAAATGGACTTAAATCCCAGGCTCTGTGTCTTACTACAAGCAAGACTTCGTTTCAGGTAAGGGGAGTCACTTTTAAGTTCAAAGGAACTGCATCATTCACAAAGCTCACACGTTTCTCATCTTAAATGACAAGCATTGTATGTTAGAGGACCAGTGCCTTGTATCAGTTTCAGAAGCAGAGTTGGACTAGATATGGTCCATATGTGTAGGAAACACCGTTCTTTTGTTCTCAGCACACTCACGTTTCCTGCTGTCTTAGAGACTTTAGAAAGCAAGAGCGTGCTTCTCGCTCTAAAGCAGAGTGTGATCCATGGATGAGAACCATGCTGTGTGTTTCCCTTCAGAAAAGGAGTTAAATCCCAGGGTCTGTGTCTTCCTACAAGCAAGACTTCGTTTCAGGTAAGGGCAGTCACTTTTCAGCTCAAATGAACTACATCGTTCACGGAGATCACACGTTTCTCATCTTAACAGACAAGCATTGGATTTTAGAGGACCAGTGCTTTGTATCAGTTTCAGAAGCAGAGATGGACTATATAATGTCCGTATGTGTAGGAAACACCGTTCTTTTGTTCTCAGCACACTCACGTTTCCTGCTGTCTTAGAGATTCTAGAAAGCAAGAGCGTGCTTCTTGTTCTAAAGCAGAGTGTGATCAATGGATGATTACACTGCTGTGTGTTTTACTTTAGAAATGGACTTAAATCCCAGGCTCTGTGTCTTACTACAAGCAAGACTTCGTTTCAGGTAAGGGGAGTCACTTTTAAGTTCAAAGGAACTGCATCATTCACAAAGCTCACACGTTTCTCATCTTAAATGACAAGCATTGTATGTTAGAGGACCAGTGTCTTGTATCAGTTTCAGAAGCAGAGTTGGACTAGATATGGTCCATATGTGTAGGAAACACCGTTCTTTTGTTCTCAGCACACTCACGTTTCCTGCTGTCTTAGAGACTTTAGAAAGCAAGAGCGTGCTTCTCGCTCTAAAGCAGAGTGTGATCCATGGATGAGAACTATGCTGTGTGTTTCCCTTCAGAAAAGGAGTTAAATCCCAGGGTCTGTGTCTTCCTACAAGCAAGACTTCGTTTCAGGTAAGGGCAGTCACTTTTCAGCTCAAACGAACTACACCACTCACGGAGATCACACATTTCTCATCTTAACAGACAAGCATTGGACGTTACAGGACCAGTGCTTTGTATCAGTTTCAGAAGCAGAGTTGGAGTAGATATGGTCTGTATGTTTAGGAAACACCGTTGTTTTGTTCTCAGCAAACTCACGTTTCCTGCTGTCTTAGAGACTGTAGATAGCAAGATCGTGCTTCTTGTTATAAAGCCGAGTGTGATCAATGGATGAGAACACTGCTGTGTGTTTCACTTCAGAAATGGAGTTAAATCCCAGGCTCTGAGTCTTCCTACAAGCAAGACTTCATTTCAGGTAAGGGCAGTCAGTTTTCTGCTCAAACGAACTACATCTTTCACGAAGCTCACATGTTTCTCATCTTAACTGACAAGCATTGGATGTTTGAGGACCAGTGCATTCTATCAGTTTCAGATGAAGATTTGGACTACATATAGTCCGTATGTGTAGGAAACGCCGTTATTTTGTTCTGGGCACACTCAGATTTCCTGCTGTATTAGAGATACTAGAAAGCAAGAGCGTTCTTCTCGCTCTAAAGCAGAGTGTGATCCACGGATGAGAACTATGCTGTGTGTTTCTCTTCAGAAATGGAGTTAAATCCCAGGGTCTGAGTCTTCCTACAAGCAAGACTTCGTTTCAGGTAAGGGCAGTCACTTTTCTGCTCAATCGAACTACATCATTCACTGAGCTCACACGTTTCTCGTCTTAACAGACAAGCATTGGATGTTAGAGGACCAGTGCTTTGTATCAGTTTCAGAAGCAGAGTTGGACTATATAATGTCCATATGTGTAGGAAACACCGTTCTTTTGTTCTCAGCACACTCACGTTTCCTGCTGTCTTAGAGACTCTAGAAAGCAAGAGCGTGTTTCTTGTTCTAAAGCAGAGTGTGATCAATGGATGATTACACTGCTGTGTGTTTTACTTCAGAAATGGACTTAAATCCCAGGCTCTGTGTCTTACTACAAGCAAGACTTCGTTTCAGGTAAGGGCAGTCACTTTTCAGTTCAAAGGAACTGCATCATTCACAAAGCTCACACGTTTCTCATCTTACATGACAAGCATTGTACGTTAGAGGACCAGTGCTTTGTATCAGTTTCAGAAGCAGAGTTGGACTAGATATGGTCCATATGTGTAGGAAACACCGTTCTTTTGTTCTCAGCACACTCACGTTTCCTGCTGTCTTAGAGACTTTAGAAAGCAAGAGCGTGCTTCTCGCTCTAAAGCAGAGTGTGATCCATGGATGAGAACTATGCTGTGTGTTTCCCTTCAGAAAAGGAGTTAAATCCCAGGGTCTGTGTCTTCCTACAAGCAAGACTTCGTTTCAGGTAAGGGCAGTCACTTTTCAGCTCAAACGAACTACATCGTTCACGGAGATCACACGTTTCTCGTCTTAACAGACAAGCATTGGATTTTAGAGGACCAGTGCTTTGTATCAGTTTCAGAAGCAGAGTTGGACTATATAATGTCCGTATGTGTAGGAAACACCGTTCTTTTGATCTCAGCACACTCACGTTTCCTGGTGTCTTAGAGAATCTAGAATGCAAGAGCGTGCTTCTTGTTCTAAAGCAGAGTGTGATCAATGGATGATTACACTGCTGTGTGTTTTACTTAAGAAATGGACTTAAATCCCAGGCTCTGTGTCTTACTACAAGCAAGACTTCGTTTCAGGTAAGGGGAGTCACTTTTAAGTTCAAAGGAACTGCATCATTCACAAAGCTCACACGTTTCTCATCTTAAATGACAAGCATTGTATGTTAGAGGACCAGTGCCTTGTATCAGTTTCAGAAGCAGAGTTGGACTAGATATGGTCCATATGTGTAGGAAACACCGTTCTTTTGTTCTCAGCACACTCACGTTTCCTGCTGTCTTAGAGACTTTAGAAAGCAAGAGCGTGCTTCTCGCTCTAAAGCAGAGTGTGATCCATGGATGAGAACCATGCTGTGTGTTTCCCTTCAGAAAAGGAGTTAAATCCCAGGGTCTGTGTCTTCCTACAAGCAAGACTTCGTTTCAGGTAAGGGCAGTCACTTTTCAGCTCAAATGAACTACATCGTTCACGGAGATCACACGTTTCTCATCTTAACAGACAAGCATTGGATTTTAGAGGACCAGTGCTTTGTATCAGTTTCAGAAGCAGAGATGGACTATATAATGTCCGTATGTGTAGGAAACACCGTTCTTTTGTTCTCAGCACACTCACGTTTCCTGCTGTCTTAGAGATTCTAGAAAGCAAGAGCGTGCTTCTTGTTCTAAAGCAGAGTGTGATCAATGGATGATTACACTGCTGTGTGTTTTACTTTAGAAATGGACTTAAATCCCAGGCTCTGTGTCTTACTACAAGCAAGACTTCGTTTCAGGTAAGGGGAGTCACTTTTAAGTTCAAAGGAACTGCATCATTCACAAAGCTCACACGTTTCTCATCTTAAATGACAAGCATTGTATGTTAGAGGACCAGTGTCTTGTATCAGTTTCAGAAGCAGAGTTGGACTAGATATGGTCCATATGTGTAGGAAACACCGTTCTTTTGTTCTCAGCACACTCACGTTTCCTGCTGTCTTAGAGACTTTAGAAAGCAAGAGCGTGCTTCTCGCTCTAAAGCAGAGTGTGATCCATGGATGAGAACTATGCTGTGTGTTTCCCTTCAGAAAAGGAGTTAAATCCCAGGGTCTGTGTCTTCCTACAAGCAAGACTTCGTTTCAGGTAAGGGCAGTCACTTTTCAGCTCAAACGAACTACACCACTCACGGAGATCACACATTTCTCATCTTAACAGACAAGCATTGGACGTTACAGGACCAGTGCTTTGTATCAGTTTCAGAAGCAGAGTTGGAGTAGATATGGTCTGTATGTTTAGGAAACACCGTTGTTTTGTTCTCAGCAAACTCACGTTTCCTGCTGTCTTAGAGACTGTAGATAGCAAGATCGTGCTTCTTGTTATAAAGCCGAGTGTGATCAATGGATGAGAACACTGCTGTGTGTTTCACTTCAGAAATGGAGTTAAATCCCAGGCTCTGAGTCTTCCTACAAGCAAGACTTCATTTCAGGTAAGGGCAGTCAGTTTTCTGCTCAAACGAACTACATCTTTCACGAAGCTCACATGTTTCTCATCTTAACTGACAAGCATTGGATGTTTGAGGACCAGTGCATTCTATCAGTTTCAGATGAAGATTTGGACTACATATAGTCCGTATGTGTAGGAAACGCCGTTATTTTGTTCTGGGCACACTCAGATTTCCTGCTGTATTAGAGATACTAGAAAGCAAGAGCGTTCTTCTCGCTCTAAAGCAGAGTGTGATCCACGGATGAGAACTATGCTGTGTGTTTCTCTTCAGAAATGGAGTTAAATCCCAGGGTCTGAGTCTTCCTACAAGCAAGACTTCGTTTCAGGTAAGGGCAGTCACTTTTCTGCTCAATCGAACTACATCATTCACTGAGCTCACACGTTTCTCGTCTTAACAGACAAGCATTGGATGTTAGAGGACCAGTGCTTTGTATCAGTTTCAGAAGCAGAGTTGGACTATATAATGTCCATATGTGTAGGAAACACCGTTCTTTTGTTCTCAGCACACTCACGTTTCCTGCTGTCTTAGAGACTCTAGAAAGCAAGAGCGTGTTTCTTGTTCTAAAGCAGAGTGTGATCAATGGATGATTACACTGCTGTGTGTTTTACTTCAGAAATGGACTTAAATCCCAGGCTCTGTGTCTTACTACAAGCAAGACTTCGTTTCAGGTAAGGGCAGTCACTTTTCAGTTCAAAGGAACTGCATCATTCACAAAGCTCACACGTTTCTCATCTTACATGACAAGCATTGTACGTTAGAGGACCAGTGCTTTGTATCAGTTTCAGAAGCAGAGTTGGACTAGATATGGTCCATATGTGTAGGAAACACCGTTCTTTTGTTCTCAGCACACTCACGTTTCCTGCTGTCTTAGAGACTTTAGAAAGCAAGAGCGTGCTTCTCGCTCTAAAGCAGAGTGTGATCCATGGATGAGAACTATGCTGTGTGTTTCCCTTCAGAAAAGGAGTTAAATCCCAGGGTCTGTGTCTTCCTACAAGCAAGACTTCGTTTCAGGTAAGGGCAGTCACTTTTCAGCTCAAATGAACTACATCGTTCACGGAGATCACACGTTTCTCATCTTAACAGACAAGCATTGGATTTTAGAGGACCAGTGCTTTGTATCAGTTTCAGAAGCAGAGATGGACTATATAATGTCCGTATGTGTAGGAAACACCGTTCTTTTGTTCTCAGCACACTCACGTTTCCTGCTGTCTTAGAGATTCTAGAAAGCAAGAGCGTGCTTCTTGTTCTAAAGCAGAGTGTGATCAATGGATGATTACACTGCTGTGTGTTTTACTTTAGAAATGGACTTAAATCCCAGGCTCTGTGTCTTACTACAAGCAAGACTTCGTTTCAGGTAAGGGGAGTCACTTTTAAGTTCAAAGGAACTGCATCATTCACAAAGCTCACACGTTTCTCATCTTAAATGACAAGCATTGTATGTTAGAGGACCAGTGTCTTGTATCAGTTTCAGAAGCAGAGTTGGACTAGATATGGTCCATATGTGTAGGAAACACCGTTCTTTTGTTCTCAGCACACTCACGTTTCCTGCTGTCTTAGAGACTTTAGAAAGCAAGAGCGTGCTTCTCGCTCTAAAGCAGAGTGTGATCCATGGATGAGAACTATGCTGTGTGTTTCCCTTCAGAAAAGGAGTTAAATCCCAGGGTCTGTGTCTTCCTACAAGCAAGACTTCGTTTCAGGTAAGGGCAGTCACTTTTCAGCTCAAACGAACTACACCACTCACGGAGATCACACATTTCTCATCTTAACAGACAAGCATTGGACGTTACAGGACCAGTGCTTTGTATCAGTTTCAGAAGCAGAGTTGGAGTAGATATGGTCTGTATGTTTAGGAAACACCGTTGTTTTGTTCTCAGCAAACTCACGTTTCCTGCTGTCTTAGAGACTGTAGATAGCAAGATCGTGCTTCTTGTTATAAAGCCGAGTGTGATCAATGGATGAGAACACTGCTGTGTGTTTCACTTCAGAAATGGAGTTAAATCCCAGGCTCTGAGTCTTCCTACAAGCAAGACTTCATTTCAGGTAAGGGCAGTCAGTTTTCTGCTCAAACGAACTACATCTTTCACGAAGCTCACATGTTTCTCTTCTTAACTGACAAGCATTGGATGTTTGAGGACCAGTGCATTCTATCAGTTTCAGATGAAGATTTGGACTACATATAGTCCGTATGTGTAGGAAACGCCGTTATTTTGTTCTGGGCACACTCAGATTTCCTGCTGTATTAGAGATACTAGAAAGCAAGAGCGTTCTTCTCGCTCTAAAGCAGAGTGTGATCCACGGATGAGAACTATGCTGTGTGTTTCTCTTCAGAAATGGAGTTAAATCCCAGGGTCTGAGTCTTCCTACAAGCAAGACTTCGTTTCAGGTAAGGGCAGTCACTTTTCTGCTCAATCGAACTACATCATTCACTGAGCTCACACGTTTCTCGTCTTAACAGACAAGCATTGGATGTTAGAGGACCAGTGCTTTGTATCAGTTTCAGAAGCAGAGTTGGACTATATAATGTCCGTATGTGTAGGAAACACCGTTCTTTTGTTCTCAGCACACTCACGTTTCCTGCTGTCTTAGAGACTCTAGAAAGCAAGAGCGTGTTTCTTGTTCTAAAGCAGAGTGTGATCAATGGATGATTACACTGCTGTGTGTTTTACTTCAGAAATGGACTTAAATCCCAGGCTCTGTGTCTTACTACAAGCAAGACTTCGTTTCAGTTAAGGGGAGTCACTTTTCAGTTCAAAGGAACTGCATCATTCACAAAGCTCACACGTTTCTCATCTTACATGACAAGCATTGTACGTTAGAGGACCAGTGCTTTGTATCAGTTTCAGAAGCAGAGTTGGACTAGATATGGTCCATATGTGTAGGAAACACCGTTCTTTTGTTCTCAGCACACTCACTTTTCCTGCTGTCTAAGAGACTTTAGAAAGCAAGAGCGTGCTTCTCGCTCTAAAGCAGAGTGTGATCCATGGATGAGAACTATGCTGTGTGTTTCCCTTCAGAAAAGGAGTTAAATCCCAGGCTCTGTGTCTTCCTACAAGCAAGACATCGTTTCAGGTAAGGGCAGTCACTTTTCAGCTCAAACGAACTACATCGTTCACGGAGATCACACGTTTCTCGTCTTAACAGACAAGCATTGGATTTTAGAGGACCAGTGCTTTGTATCAGTTTCAGAAGCAGAGATGGACTATATAATGTCCGTATGTGTAGGAAACACCGTTCTTTTGTTCTCAGCACACTCACGTTTCCTGCTGTCTTAGAGACTCTAGAAAGCAAGAGCGTGCTTCTTGTTCTAAAGCAGAGTGTGATCAATGGATGATTACACTGCTGTGTGTTTTAGTTCAGAAATGGAGTTAAATCCCAGGCTCTGAGTCTTCCTACAAGCAAGACTTCGTTTCAGGTAAGGGCAGTCACTTTTCAGCTCAAAAGAACTACATCGTTCACGGAGATCACACGTTTCTCGTCTCAACAGACAAGCATTGGATTTTAGAGGACCAGTGCTTTGTATCAGTTTCAGAAGCAGAAATGGACTATATAATGTCCGTATGTGTAGGAAACACCTTTCTTTTGTTCTCAGCACACTCACGTTTCCTGCTGTCTTAGAGACTCTAGAAAGCAAGAGCGTGCTTCTTGTTCTAAAGCAGAGTGTGATCAATGGATGATTACACTGCTGTGTGTTTTACTTCAGAAATGGACTTAAATCCCAGGCTCTGTGTCTTACTACAAGCAAGACTTCGTTTCAGGTTAGGGGAGTCACTTTTAAGTTCAAAGGAACTGCATCATTCACAAAGCTCACACGTTTCTCATCTTAAATGACAAGCATTGTATGTTAGAGGACCAGTAACTTGTATCAGTTTCAGAAGCAGAGTTGGACTAGATATGAACCATATGTGTAGGAAACACCGTTCTTTTGTTCTCAGCACACTCACGTTTCCTGCTGTCTTAGAGACTTTAGAAAGCAAGAGCGTGCTTCTTGCTCTAAAGCAGAGTGTGATCCATGGATGAGAACTATGCTGTGTGTTTCCCTTCAGAAAAGGAGTTAAATCCCAGGGTCTGTGTCTTGCTACAAGCAAGACTTCGTTTCAGGTAAGGGCAGTCACTTTTCAGCTCAAACGAACTACACCATTCACGGAGATCACACATTTCTCATCTTAACAGACAAGCATTGGACGTTACAGGACCAGTGCTTTGTATCAGTTTCAGAAGCAGAGTTGGAGTAGATATGGTCTGTATGTTTAGGAAACACCGTTGTTTTGTTCTCAGCAAACTCACGTTTCCTGCTGTCTTAGAGACTGTAGATAGCAAGATCGTGCTTCTTGTTATAAAGCCGAGTGTGATCAATGGATGAGAACACTGCTGTGTGTTTCACTTCAGAAATGGAGTTAAATCCCAGGCTCTGAGTCTTCCTACAAGCAAGACTTCATTTCAGGTAAGGGCAGTCAGTTTTCTGCTCAAACGAACTACATCTTTCACGAAGCTCACATGTTTCTCATCTTAACTGACAAGCATTGGATGTTTGAGGACCAGTGCATTCTATCAGTTTCAGATGAAGATTTGGACTACATATAGTCCGTATGTGTAGGAAACGCCGTTATTTTGTTCTGGGCACACTCAGATTTCCTGCTGTATTAGAGATACTAGAAAGCAAGAGCGTGCTTCTCGCTCTAAAGCAGAGTGTGATCCACGGATGAGAACTATGCTGTGTGTTTCTCTTCAGAAATGGAGTTAAATCCCAGGGTCTGAGTCTTCCTACAAGCAAGACTTCGTTTCAGGTAAGGGCAGTCACTTTTCTGCTCAATCGAACTACATCATTCACTGAGCTCACACGTTTCTCGTCTTAACAGACAAGCATTGGATGTTAGAGGACCAGTGCTTTGTATCAGTTTCAGAAGCAGAGTTGGACTATATAATGTCCGTATGTGTAGGAAACACCGTTCTTTTGTTCTCAGCACACTCACGTTTCCTGCTGTCTTAGAGACTCTAGAAAGCAAGAGCGTGCTTCTTGTTCTAAAGCAGAGTGTGATCAATGGATGATTACACTGCTGTGTGTTTTAGTTCAGAAATGGAGTTAAATCCCAGGCTCTGAGTCTTCCTACAAGCAAGACTTCGTTTCAGGTAAGGGCAGTCACTTTTCAGCTCAAACGAACTACATCGTTCACGAAGCTCACACGTTTCTCATCTTAACAGACAAGCATTGGATTTTAGAGGACCAGTGCTTTGTATCAGTTTCAGAAGCAGAGTTGGACTATATAATGTCCGTATGTGTAGGAAACACCGTTCTTTTGTTCTCAGCACACTCACGTTTCCTGCTGTCTTAGAGAATCTAGAAAGCAAGAGCGTGCTTCTTGTTCTAAAGCAGAGTGTGATCAATGGATGATTACACTGCTGTGTGTTTTACTTCAGAAATGGACTTAAATCCCAGGCTCTGTGTCTTATTACAAGCAAGACTTCGTTTCAGGTAAGGGGAGTCACTTTTAAGTTCAAAGGAACTGCATCATTCACAAAGCTCACACGTTTCTCATCTTAAATGACAAGCATTGTATGTTAGAGGACCAGTGCCTTATATCAGTTTCAGAAGCAGAGTTGGACTAGATATGGTCCATATGTGTAGGAAACACCGTTCTTTTGTTCTCAGCACACTCATGTTTCCTGCTGTCTTAGAGACTTTAGAAAGCAAGAGCGTGCTTCTCGCTCTAAAGCAGAGTGTGATCCATGGATGAGAACTATGCTGTGTGTTTCCCTTCAGAAAAGGAGTTAAATCCCAGGGTCTGTGTCTTCCTACAAGCAAGACTTCGTTTCAGGTAAGGGCAGTCACTTTTCAGCTCAAAAGAACTACATCGTTCACAGAGCTCACACGTTTCTCATCTTAACAGACAAGCATTGGATGTTAGAGGACCAGTGCTTTGTATCAGTTTCAGAAGCAGAGTTGGACTAGATATGGTCCGTATGTTTAGGAAACACCGTTCTTTTGTTCTCAGCACACTCACGTTTCCTGCTATCTTAGACACTCTAGAAAGCAAGAGCGTGCTTCTTGTTCTAAAGCAGAGTGTGATCAATTGATGATTACACTGCTGTGTGTTTACTTCAGAAATGGACTTAAATCCCAGGCTCTGTGTCTTACTACAAGCAAGACTTCGTTTCAGGTAAGGGCAGTCACTTTTCAGTTCAAAGGAACTGCATCATTCTCAAAGCTCACACGTTTCTCATCTTAACTGACAAGCATTGTACGTTAGAGGACCAGTGCTTTGTATCAGTTTCAGAAGCAGAGTTGGACTAGATATGGTCCATATGTGTAGGAAACACCGTTCTTTTGTTCTCAGCACACTCACGTTTCCTGCTGTCTTAGAGACTTTAGAAAGCAAGAGCGTGCTTCTCGCTCTAAAGCAGAGTGTGATCCATGGATGAGAACTATGCTGTGTGTTCCCCTTCAGAAAAGGAGTTAAATCCCAGGCTCTGTGTCTTCCTACAAGCAAGACTTCGTTTCAGGTAAGGGCAGTCTCTTTTCAGCTCAAACGAACTACATCGTTCACGGAGATCACACGTTTCTCGTCTTAACAGACAAGCATTGGATTTTAGAGGACCAGTGCTTTGTATCAGTTTCAGAAGCAGAGTTGGACTATATAATGTCCGTATGTGTAGGAAACACCGTTCTTTTGTTCTCAGCACACTCACGTTTCCTGGTGTCTTAGAGAATCTAGAAAGCAAGAGCGTGCTTCTTGTTCTAAAGCAGAGTGTGATCAATGGATGATTACACTGCTGTGTGTTTTACTTAAGAAATGGACTTAAATCCCAGGCTCTGTGTCTTACTACAAGCAAGACTTCGTTTCAGGTAAGGGGAGTCACTTTTAAGTTCAAAGGAACTGCATCATTCACAAAGCTCACACGTTTCTCATCTTAAATGACAAGCATTGTATGTTAGAGGACCAGTGCCTTGTATCAGTTTCAGAAGCAGAGTTGGACTAGATATGGTCCATATGTGTAGGAAACACCGTTCTTTTGTTCTCAGCACACTCACGTTTCCTGCTGTCTTAGAGACTTTAGAAAGCAAGAGCGTGCTTCTCGCTCTAAAGCAGAGTGTGATCCATGGATGAGAACTATGCTGTGTGTTTCCCTTCAGAAAAGGAGTTAAATCCCAGGGTCTGTGTCTTCCTACAAGCAAGACTTCGTTTCAAGTAAGGGCAGTCACTTTTCAGCTCAAACGAACTACACCATTCACGGAGATCACACATTTCTCATCTTAACAGACAAGCATTGGACGTTACAGGACCAGTGCTTTGTATCAGTTTCAGAAGCAGAGTTGGAGTAGATATGGTCTGTATGTTTAGGAAACACCGTTGTTTTGTTCTCAGCAAACTCACGTTTCCTGCTGTCTTAGAGACTGTAGATAGCAAGATCGTGCTTCTTGTTATAAAGCAGAGTGTGATCAATGGATGAGAACACTGCTGTGTGTTTCTTTTCAGAAATGGAGTTAAATCCCAGGCTCTGAGTCTTCCTACAAGCAAGACTTCATTTCAGGTAAGGGCAGTCAGTTTTCTGCTCAAACGAACTACATCTTTCACGAAGCTCACATGTTTCTCATCTTAACTGACAAGCATTGGATGTTTGAGGACCAGTGCATTCTATCAGTTTCAGATGAAGATTTGGACTACATATAGTCCGTATGTGTAGGAAACGCCGTTATTTTGTTCTGGGCACACTCAGATTTCCTGCTGTATTAGAGATACTAGAAAGCAAGAGCGTTCTTCTCGCTCTAAAGCAGAATGTGATCCACGGATGAGAACTATGCTGTGTGTTTCTCTTCAGAAATGGAGTTAAATCCCAGGGTCTGAGTCTTCCTACAAGCAAGACTTCGTTTCAGGTAAGGGCAGTCACTTTTCTGCTCAATCGAACTACATCATTCACTGAGCTCACACGTTTCTCGTCTTAACAGACAAGCATTGGATGTTAGAGGACCAGTGCTTTGTATCAGTTTCAGAAGCAGAGTTGGACTATATAATGTCCGTATGTGTAGGAAACACCGTTCTTTTGTTCTCAGCACACTCACGTTTCCTGCTGTCTTAGAGACTCTAGAAAGCAAGAGCGTGCTTCTTGTTCTAAAGCAGAGTGTGATCAATGGATGATTACACTGCTGTGTGTTTTAGTTCAGAAATGGAGTTAAATCCCAGGCTCTGAGTCTTCCTACAAGCAAGACTTCGTTTCAGGTAAGGGCAGTCACTTTTCAGCTCAAACGAACTACATCGTTCACGAAGCTCACACGTTTCTCATCTTAACAGACGAGCATTGGATTTTAGAGGACCAGTGCTTTGTATCAGTTTCAGAAGCAGAGTTGGACTATATAATGTCCGTATGTGTAGGAAACACCGTTCTTTTGTTCTCAGCACACTCACGTTTCCTGCTGTCTTAGAGAATCTAGAAAGCAAGAGCGTGCTTCTTGTTCTAAAGCAGAGTGTGATCAATGGATGATTACACTGCTGTGTGTTTTACTTCAGAAATGGACTTAAATCCCAGGCTCTGTGTCTTATTACAAGCAAGACTTCGTTTCAGGTAAGGGGAGTCACTTTTAAGTTCAAAGGAACTGCATCATTCACAAAGCTCACACGTTTCTCATCTTAAATGACAAGCATTGTATGTTAGAGGAGCAGTGCCTTGTATCAGTTTCAGAAGCAGAGTTGGACTAGATATGGTCCATATGTTTAGGAAACACCGTTCTTTTGTTCTCAGCACACTCATGTTTCCTGCTGTCTTAGAGACTTTAGAAAGCAAGAGCGTGCTTCTCGCTCTAAAGCAGAGTGTGATCCATGGATGAGAACTATGCTGTGTGTTTCCCTTCAGAAAAGGAGTTAAATCCCAGGGTCTGTGTCTTCCTACAAGCAAGACTTCGTTTCAGGTAAGGGCAGTCATTTTTCAGCTCAAAAGAACTACACCATTCACGGAGATCACACATTTCTCATCTTAACAGACAAGCATTGGACGTTACAGGACCAGTGCTTTGTATCAGTTTCAGAAGCAGAGTTGGAGTAGATATGGTCTGTATGTTTAGGAAACACCGTTGTTTTGTTCTCAGCAAACTCACGTTTCCTGCTGTCTTAGAGACTGTAGAAAGCAAGATCGTGCTTCTTGTTATAAAGCAGAGTGTGATCAATGGATGAGAACACTGCTGTGTGTTTCACTTCAGAAATGGAGTTAAATCCCAGGCTCTGAGTCTTCCTACAAGCAAGACTTCATTTCAGGTAAGGGCACTCAGTTTTCTGCTCAAACGAACTACATCTTTCACGAAGCTCACATGTTTCTCATCTTAACTGACAAGCATTGGATGTTTGAGGACCAGTGCATTCTATCAGTTTCAGATGAAGATTTGGACTACATATAGTCCGTATGTGTAGGAAACGCCGTTATTTTGTTCTGGGCACACTCAGATTTCCTGCTGTATTAGAGAATCTAGAAAGCAAGAGCGTGCTTCTCGCTCTAAAGCAGAGTGTGATCCACGAATGAGAACTATGCTGTGTGTTTCTCTTCAGAAATGGAGTTAAATCCCAGGGTCTGAGTCTTCCTACAAGCAAGACTTCGTTTCAGGTAAGGGCAGTCACTTTTCTGCTCAATCGAATTACATCGTTCACTGAGCTCACACGTTTCTCGTCTTAACAGACAAGCATTGGATGTTAGAGGACCAGTGCTTTGTATCAGTTTCAGAAGCAGAGTTGGACTATATAATGTCCGTATGTGTAGGAAACACCGTTCTTTTGTTCTCAGCACACTCACGTTTCCTGCTGTCTTAGAGACTCTAGAAAGCAAGAGCGTGCTTCTTGTTCTAAAGCAGAGTGTGATCAATGGATGATTACACTGCTGTGTGTTTTACTTCAGAAATGGACTTAAATCCCAGGCTCTGTGTCTTACTACAAGCAAGACTTCGTTTCAGGTAAGGGCAGTCACTTTTCAGCTCAAACGAACTGCATCATTCACAAAGCTCACACGTTTCTCATCTTAAATGACAAGCATTGTATGTTAGAGGACCAGTGCCTTGTATCAGTTTCAGAAGCAGAGTTGGACTAGATATGGTCCATATGTGTAGGAAACACCGTTCTTTTGTTCTCAGCACACTCACGTTTCCTGCTGTCTTAGAGACTTTAGAAAGCAAGAGCGTGCTTCTCGCTCTAAAGCAGAGTGTGATCCATGGATGAGAACTATGCTGTGTGTTACCCTTCAGAAAAGGAGTTAAATCCCTGGGTCTGTGTCTTCCTACAAGCAAGACTTCGTTTCAGGTAAGGGCAGTCACTTTTCAGCTCAAAAGAACTACATCGTTCACAGAGCTCACACGTTTCTCATCTTAACAGACAAGCATTGGATGTTAGAGGACCAGTGCTTTGTATCAGTTTCAGAAGCAGAGTTGGACTAGATATGGTCCGTATGTTTAGGAAACACCGTTCTTTTGTTCTCAGCACACTCACGTTTCCTGCTATCTTAGACACTCTAGAAAGCAAGAGCGTGCTTCTTGTTCTAAAGCAGAGTGTGATAAATTGATGATAACACTGCTGTGTGTTTTACTTCAGAAATGGACTTAAATCCCAGGCTCTGTGTCTTACTACAAGCAAGACTTCGTTTCAGGTAAGGGCAGTCACTTTTCAGTTCAAAGGAACTGCATCATTCACAAATCTAACACGTTTCTCATCTTAACTGACAAGCATTGTACGTTAGAGGACCAGTGCTTTGTATCAGTTTCAGAAGCAGAGTTGGACTAGATATGGTCCATATGTGTAGGAAACACCGTTCTTTTGTTCTCAGCACACTCACTTTTCCTGCTGTCTAAGAGACTTTAGAAAGCAAGAGCGTGCTTCTCGCTCTAAAGCAGAGTGTGATCCATGGATGAGAACTATGCTGTGTGTTTCCCTTCAGAAAAGGAGTTAAATCCCAGGGTCTGTGTCTTCCTACAGGCAAGACTTTGTTTCAGGTAAGGGCAGTCACTTTTCTGCTCAATCGAACTACATCGTTCACTGAGCTCACACGTTTCTCGTCTTAACAGACAAGCATTGGATTTTAGAGGACCAGTGCTTTGTATCAGTTTCAGAAGCAGAGTTGGACTATATAATGTCCGTATGTGTAGGAAACACCATTCTTTTGTTCTCAGCACACTCACGTTTCCTGCTGTCTTAGAGACTCTAGAAAGCAAGAGCGTGCTTCTTGTTCTAAAGCAGAGTGTGATCAATTGATGATTACACTGCTGTGTGTTTTAGTTCAGAAATGGAGTTATATCCCAGGCTCTGAGTCTTCCTACAAGCAAGAATTCGTTTCAGGTAAGGGCAGTCACTTTTCAGCTCAAACGAACTACATTGTTCACGAAGCTCACACGTTTCTCATCTTAACAGACAAGCATTGGATTTTAGAGGACCAGTGCTTTGTATCAGTTTCAGAAGCAGAGTTGGACTAGATATGGTCCGTATGTTTAGGAAACACCGTTCTTTTGTTCTCAGCACACTCACGTTTCCTGCTATCTTAGACACTCTAGAAAGCAAGAGCGTGCTTCTTGTTCTAAAGCAGAGTGTGATCAATTGATGATTACACTGCTGTGTGTTTTACTTCAGAAATGGAATAAATCCCAGGCTCTGTGTCTTACTACAAGCAAGACTTCGTTTCAGGTAAGGGCAGTCACTTTTCAGTTCAACGGAACTGCATCATTCACAAATCTCACACGTTTCTCATCTTAACTGACAAGCATTGTACGTTAGAGGACCAGTGCTTTGTATCAGTTTCAGAAGCAGAGTTGGACTAGATATGGTCCATATGTGTAGGAAACACCGTTCTTTTGTTCTCAGCACACTCACTTTTCCTGCTGTCTAAGAGACTTTAGAAAGCAAGAGCGTGCTTCTCGCTCTAAAGCAGAGTGTGATCCATGGATGAGAACTATGCTGTGTGTTTCCCTTCAGAAAAGGAGTTAAATCCCAGGGTCTGTGTCTTCCTACATGCAAGACTTTGTTTCAGGTAAGGGCAGTCACTTTTCTGCTCAATCGAACTACATCGTTCACTGAGCTCACACGTTTCTCGTCTTAACAGACAAGCATTGGATTTTAGAGGACCAGTGCTTTGTATCAGTTTCAGAAGCAGAGTTGGACTATATAATGTCCGTATGTGTAGGAAACACCATTCTTTTGTTCTCAGCACACTCACGTTTCCTGCTGTCTTAGAGACTCTAGAAAGCAAGAGCGTGCTTCTTGTTCTAAAGCAGAGTGTGATCAATGGATGATTACACTGCTGTGTGTTTTAGTTCAGAAAAGGAGTTATATCCCAGGCTCTGAGTCTTCCTACAAGCAAGACTTCGTTTCAGGTAACGGCAGTCACTTTTCTGCTCAAACTAACTACATCATTCATGAAGCTCACACGTTTCCCATCTTAACTGACAAGCATTGGATGTTAGAGGGTCAGTGCTTTGTATCAGTTTCAGAAGTAGATTTGGACAACATATGGTCCGTATGTGTAGGAAACACCGTTCTTTTGTTCTGGGCACACTCTGATTTCATGCTGTCTTAGAGACTCTAGAAAGCAAGAGCGTGCTTCTCGCTCTAAATCAGAGTGTGGTCCATGGATGAGAACTATACTGTGTGTTTCCCTTCAGAAATGGAGTTAAATCCCATGCTCTGAGTCTCCCTACAAGCAAGACTTCCTTTAAGGTAAGGGCAGTCACTTTTCTGCTCAAAGTAACTACATCGTTCACGAAGCTCACACGTTTCTCATCTTAACTGACAAGCATTGGATATTAGAGGACCAGTGCATTGTATCAGTTTCAGAAGAAGATTTGGACTACATATAGTCAGTATGTGTAGGAAACACCGATCTTTTGTTCTGGGCACACTCAGATTTCCTTCTGTATTAGAAATTCTAGAAAGCAAGACGGTGCTTCTTGCTCTAAAGCAGAGTGTGATCCATGGATGAGAACTATGCTCTATGTTTCCCTTCAGAAATGGAGTTAAATCCCAGGCTCTGTGTCTTCCTACAGGCAAGACTTCGTTTCAGGTAAGGGCAGTCACTTTTCAGCTCAAACGAACTACATTGTTCACGAAGCTCACACGTTTCTCCTCTTAACAGACATGCATTGGATTTTAGAGGACCAGTGCTTTGTATCAGTTTCAGAAGCAGAGTTGGACTATATAATGTCCGTATGTGTAGGAAACACCATTCTTTTGTTCTCAGCACACTCACGTTTCCTGCTGTCTTAGAGAATCTAGAAAGCAAGAGCGTGCTTCTTGTTCTAAAGCAGAGTGTGATCAATGGATGATTACACTGCTGTGTGTTTTACTTCAGAAATGGACTTATATCCCAGGCTCTGTGTCTTACTACAAGCATGACTTGGTTTCTGGTAAGGGGAGTCACTTTTAAGTTCAAAGGAACTGCATCATTCACAAAGCTCACACGTTTCTCATCTTAAATGACAAGCATTGTATGTTAGAGGACCAGTGCCTTGTATCAGTTTCAGAAGCAGAGTTGGACTAGATATGGTCCATATGTGTAGGAAACACCGTTCTTTTGTTCTCAGCACACTCACGATTCCTGCTGTCTTAGAGACTTTAGAAAGCAAGAGCGTGCTTCTCGCTCTAAAGCAGAGTGTGATCCATGGATGAGAACTATGCTGTGTGTTACCCTTCAGAAAAGGAGTTAAATCCCTGGGTCTGTGTCTTCCTACAAGCAAGACTTCGTTTCAGGTAAGGGCAGTCGCTTTTCAGCTCAAAAGAACTACATCGTTCACAGAGCTCACACGTTTCTCATCTTAACAGACAAGCATTGGATGTTAGAGGACCAGTGCTTTGTATCAGTTTCAGAAGCAGAGTTGGACTAGATATGGTCCGTATGTTTAGGAAACACCGTTCTTTTGTTCTCAGCACACTCACGTTTCCTGCTATCTTAGACACTCTAGAAAGCAAGAGCGTGCTTCTTGTTCTAAAGCAGAGTGTGATCAATTGATGATTACACTGCTGTGTGTTTTACTTCAGAAATGGACTTAAATCCCAGGCTCTGTGTCTTACTACAAGCAAGACTTCGTTTCAGGTAAGGGCAGTCACTTTTCAGTTCAAAGGAACTGCATCATTCACAAATCTCACACGTTTCTCATCTTAACTGACAAGCATTGTACGTTAGAGGACCAGTGCTTTGTATCAGTTTCAGAAGCAGAGTTGGACTAGATATGGTCCATATGTATAGGAAACACCGTTCTTTTGTTCTCAGCACACTCACTTTTCCTGCTGTCTAAGAGACTTTAGAAAGCAAGAGCGTGCTTCTCGCTCTAAAGCAGAGTGTGATCCATGGATGAGAACTATGCTGTGTGTTTCCCTTCAGAAAAGGAGTTAAATCCCAGGGTCTGTGTCTTCCTACATGCAAGACTTTGTTTCAGGTAAGGGCAGTCACTTTTCTGCTCAATCGAACTACATCGTTCACTGAGCTCACACGTTTCTCGTCTTAACAGACAAGCATTGGATTTTAGAGGACCAGTGCTTTGTATCAGTTTCAGAAGCAGAGTTGGACTATATAATGTCCGTATGTGTAGGAAACACCATTCTTTTGTTCTCAGCACACTCAGGTTTCCTGCTGTCTTAGAGACTCTAGAAAGCAAGAGCGTGCTTCTTGTTCTAAAGCAGAGTGTGATCAAAGGATGATTACACTGCTGTGTGTTTTAGTTCAGAAAAGGAGTTATATCCCAGGCTCTGTGTCTTCCTACAAGCAAGACTTCGTTTCAGGTAACGGCAGTCACTTTTCTGCTCAAACTAACTACATCATTCATGAAGCTCACACGTTTCCAATCTTAACTGACAAGCATTGGATGTTAGAGGGTCAGTGCTTTGTATCAGTTTCAGAAGTAGATTTGGACAACATATGGTCCGTATGTGTAGGAAACACCGTTCTTTTGTTCTCAGCACACTCACGTTTCCTGCTGTCTTAGAGACTCTAGAAAGCAAGAGCGTGCTTCTCGCTCTAAATCAGAGTGTGGTCCATGGATGAGAACTATACTGTGTGTTTCCCTTCAGAAATGGAGTTAAATCCCATGCTCTGAGTCTCCCTACAAGCAAGACTTCCTTTAAGGTAAGGGCAGTCACTTTTCTGCTCAAAGTAACTACATCGTTCACGAAGCTCACACGTTTCTCATCTTAACTGACAAGCATTGGATATTAGAGGACCAGTGCATTGTATCAGTTTCAGAAGAAGATTTGGACTACATATAGTCAGTATGTGTAGGAAACACCGATCTTTTGTTCTGGGCACACTCAGATTTCCTTCTGTATTAGAAATTCTAGAAAGCAAGACGGTGCTTCTTGCTCTAAAGCAGAGTGTGATCCATGGATGAGAACTATGCTCTATGTTTCCCTTCAGAAATGGAGTTAAATCCCAGGCTCTGTGTCTTCCTACAGGCAAGACTTCGTTTCAGGTAAGGGCAGTCACTTTTCAGCTCAAACGAACTACATCGTTCACTGAGCTCACACGTTTCTCATCTTAACAGACAAGCATTGCATGTTAGAGGACCAGTGCTTTGTATCAGTTTCAGAAGCAGAGTTGGACTAGATATGGTACCTATGTGTAGGAAACACCGTCCTTTTGTTCTCAGCACACTCACGTTTCCTTCTGTCTTAGAGACTCTAGAAAGCAAGAGCGTGCTTCTTGTTCTAAAGCAGAGTGTGATCAATGGATGATTACACTGCTGTGTCTTTTACTTCAGAAATGGACTTAAATCCCAGACTCTGTGTCTTACTACAAGCAAGACTTCCTTTCAGGTAAGGGGAGTCACTTTACAGTTCAAAGGAACTGCATCATTCACAAAGCTCACACGTTTCTCATCTTAACAGACAAGCATTGGATGTTAGAGGACCAGTGCTTTGTATCAGTTTCAGAAGCAGAGTTGGACTATATAATGTCCGTATGTGTAGGAAACACCGACCTTTTGTTCTCAGCTCACTCACGTTTCCTGCTGTCTTAGAGACTCTAGAAAGGAAGAGCGTGCTTCTTGTTCTAAAGCAGAGTGTGATCAATGGATGATTACACTGCTGTGTGTTTTAGTTCAGAAATGGAGTTATATCCCAGGCTCTGAGTCTTCCTACAAGCAAGACTTCGTTTCAGGTAAGGGCAGTCACTTTTCAGCTCAAACGAACTACATCGTTCACGAAGCTCACACGTTTCTCATCTTAACAGACAAGCATTGGATGTTAGAGGACCAGTGCTTTGTATCAGTTTCAGAAGCAGAGTTGGACTATATAATGTCCGTATGTGTAGGAAACACCGTTCTTTTGTTCTCAGCACACTCACGTTTCCTGCTGTCTTAGAGAATCTAGAAAGCAAGAGCGTGCTTCTTGTTCTAAAGCAGAGTGTGATCAATGGATGATTACACTGCTGTGTGTTTTACTTCAGAAATGGACTTAAATCCCAGGCTCTGTGTCTTACTACAAGCAAGACTTCGTTTCAGGTAAGGGGAGTCACTTTTAAGTTCAAAGGAACTGCATCATTCACAAAGCTCACACGTTTCTCATCTTAAATGACAAGCATTGTATGTTAGAGGACCAGTGCCTTGTATCAGTTTCAGAAGCAGAGTTGGACTAGATATGGTCCTTATGTGTAGGAAACACCGTTCTTTTGTTGTCAGCACACTCACGTTTCCTGCTGTCTTAGAGACTTTTGAAAGCAAGATCGTGCTTCTCGCTCTAAAGCAGAGTGTGATCCATGGATGAGAACTATGCTGTGTGTTTCCCTTCAGAAAAGGAGTTAAATCCCAGGGTCTGTGTCTTCCTACAAGCAAGACTTCGTTTCAGGTAAGGGCAGTCACTTTTCAGCTCAAAAGAACTACATCGTTCACAGAGCTCACACGTTTCTCATCTTAACAGACAAGCATTGGATGTTAGAGGACCAGTGCTTTGTATCAGTTTCAGAAGCAGAGTTGGACTAGATATGGTCCGTATGTTTAGGAAACACCGTCCTTTTGTTCTCAGCACACTCACGTTTCCTGCTATCTTAGACACTCTAGAAAGCAAGAGCGTGCTTCTTGTTCTAAAGCAGAGTGTGATCAATTGATGATTACACTGCTGTGTGTTTTACTTCAGAAATGGACTTAAATCCCAGGCTCTGTGTCTTACTACAAGCAAGACTTCGTTTCAGGTAAGGGCAGCCACTTTTCAGTTCAAAGGAACTGCATCATTCACAAAGCTCACACGTTTCTCATCTTAACTGACAAGCATTGTACGTTAGAGGACCAGTGCTTTGTATCAGTTTCAGAAGCAGAGTTGGACTAGATATGGTCCATATGTGTATTAAACACCGTTCATTTGTTCTCAGCACACTCACGTTTCCTGCTGTCTTAGAGACTTCAGAAAGCAAGAGCGTCCTTCTCGCTCTAAAGCAGAGTGTGATCCATGGATGAGAACTATGCTGTGTGTTTCCCTTCAGAAAAGGAGTTAAATCCCAGGGTCTGTGTCTTCCTACATGCAAGACTTCGTTTCAGGTAAGGGCAGTCACTTTTCTGCTCAATCCAACTACATCGTTCACTGAGCTCACACGTTTCTCGTCTTAACAGTCAAGCATTGGATTTTAGAGGACCAGTGCTTTGTATCAGTTTCAGAAGCAGAGATGGACTATATAATGTCCGTATGTGTAGGAAACACCGTTCTTTTGTTCTCAGCACACTCACGTTTCCTGATGTCTTAGATACTCTAGAAAGCAAGAGCGTGCTTCTTGTTCTAAAGCAGAGTGTCATCAATGGATGATTACACTGCTGTGTTTTAGTTCAGAAATGGAGTTAAATCCCAGGCTCTGAGTGTTCCTACAAGCAAGACTTCGTTTCAGGTAAGGGCATTCACTTTTCAGCTCAAACGAACTACATCGTTCACGAAGCTCACACGTTTCTCATCTTAACAGACAAGCATTGGATTTTAGAGGACCAGTGCTTTGTATCAGTTTCAGAAGCAGAGTTGGACTATATAATGTCCGTATGTGTAGGAAACACCGTTCTTTTGTTCTCAGCACACTCACGTTTCCTGCTGTCTTAGAGAATCTAGAAAGCAAGAGCGTGCTTCTTGTTCTAAAGCAGAGTGTGATCAATGGATGATTACACTGCTGTGTGTTTTACTTCAGAAATGGACTTAAATCCCAGGCTCTGTGTCTTACTACAAGCAAGACTTCGTTTCAGGTAAGGGGAGTCACTTTTAAGTTCAAAGGAACTGCATCATTCACAAAGCTCACAAGTTTCTCATCTTAAATGACAAGCATTGTATGTTAGAGGACCAGTGCCTTGTATCAGTTTCAGAAGCAGAGTTGGGTTGGACTAGATATGGTCCATATGTGTAGGAAACACCGTTCTTTTGTTCTCAGCACACTCACGTTTCCTGCTGTCTTAGAGACTTTAGAAAGCAAGAGCGTGCTTCTCGCTCTAAAGCAGAGTGTGATCCATGGATGAGAACTATGCTGTGTGTTTCCCTTCAGAAAAGGAGTTAAATCCCAGGGTCTGTGTCTTCCTACAAGCAAGACTTCGTTTCAGGTAAGGGCAGTCACTTTTCAGCTCAAAAGAACTACATCGTTCACAGAGCTCACACGTTTCTCATCTTAACAGACAAGCATTGGATGTTAGAGGACCAGTGCTTTGTATCAGTTTCAGAAGCAGAGTTGGAGTAGATATGGTCTGTATGTTTAGGAAACACCGTTGTTTTGTTCTCAGCAAACTCACGTTTCCTGCTGTCTTAGAGACTGTAGAAAGCAAGATCGTGCTTCTTGTTATAAAGCAGAGTGTGATCAATGGATGAGAACACTGCTGTGTGTTTCACTTCAGAAATGGAGTTAAATCCCAGGCTCTGAGTCTTCCTACAAACAAGACTTCATTTCAGGTAAGGGCAGTCAGTTTTCTGCTCAAAAGAACTACATCTTTCACGAAGCTCACATGTTTCTCATCTTAACTGACAAGCATTGGATGTTTGAGGACCAGTGCATTCTATCAGTTTCAGATGAAGATTTGGACTACATATAGTCCGTATGTGTAGGAAACGCCGTTATTTTGTTCTGGGCACACTCAGATTTCCTGCTGTATTAGAGATTCTAGAAAGCAAGAGCGTGCTTCTCGCTCTAAAGCAGAGTGTGATCCATGGATGAGAACTATGCTGTGTGTTTCCCTTCAGAAAAGGAGTTAAATCCCAGGGTCTGTGTCTTCCTACAAGCAAGACTTCGTTTCAGGTAAGGGAAGTCACTTTTCAGCTCAAAAGAACACATCGTTCACAGAGCTCACACGTTTCTCATCTTAACAGACAAGCATTGGATGTTAGAGGACCAGTGCTTTGTATCAGTTTCAGAAGCAGAGTTGGACTAGATATGGTACGTATGTGTAGGAAACACCGTCCTTTTGTTCTCAGCACACTCACATTTCCTTCTGTCTTAGAGACTCTAGAAAGCAAGAGCGTGCTTCTTGTTCTAAAGCAGAGTGTGATCAATGGATGATTACACTGCTGTGTCTTTTACTTCAGAAATGGACTTAAATCCCAGGCTCTGTGTCTTACTACAAGCAAGACTTCCTTTCAGGTAAGGGGAGTCACTTTACAGTTCAAAGGAACTGCATCATTCACAAAGCTCACACGTTTCTCATCTTAAATGACAAGCATTGTATGTTAGAGGACCAGTGCCTTGTATCAGTTTCAGAAGCAGAGTTGGGTTGGACTAGATATGGTCCATATGTGTAGGAAACACCGTTCTTTTGTTCTCAGCACACTCATGTTTCCTGCTGTCTTAGAGACTTTAGAAAGCAAGAGCGTGCTTCTCGCTCTAAAGCAGAGTGTGATCCATGGATGAGAACTATGCTGTGTGTTTCCCTTCAGAAAAGGAGTTAAATCCCAGGGTCTGTGTCTTCCTACAAGCAAGACTTCGTTTCAGGTAAGGGCAGTCACTTTTCAGCTCAAAAGAACTACATCGTTCACAGAGCTCACACGTTTCTCATCTTAACAGACAAGCATTGGATGTTAGAGGACCAGTGCTTTGTATCAGTTTCAGAAGCAGAGTTGGAGTAGATATGGTCTGTATGTTTACGAAACACCGTTGTTTTGTTCTCAGCAAACTCACGTTTCCTGCTGTCTTAGAGACTGTAGAAAGCAAGATCGTGCTTCTTGTTATAAAGCAGAGTGTGATCAATGGATGAGAACACTGCTGTGTGTTTCACTTCAGAAATGGAGTTAAATCCCAGGCTCTGAGTCTTCCTACAAACAAGACTTCATTTCAGGTAAGGGCAGTCAGTTTTCTGCTCAAAAGAACTACATCTTTCACGAAGCTCACATGTTTCTCATCTTAACTGACAAGCATTGGATGTTTGAGGACCAGTGCATTCTATCAGTTTCAGATGAAGATTTGGACTACATGTAGTCCGTATGTGTAGGAAACGCCGTTATTTTGTTCTGGGCACACTCAGATTTCCTGCTGTATTAGAGATTCTAGAAAGCAAGAGCGTGCTTCTCGCTCTAAAGCAGAGTGTGATCCACGGATGAGAACTATGCTGTGTGTTTCTCTTCAGAAATGGAGTTAAATCCCATGGTCTGAGTCTTCCTACAAGCAAGACTTCGTTTCAGGTAAGGGCAGTCACTTTTCTGCTCAATCGAACTACATCGTTCACTGAGCTCACACGTTTCTCGTCTTAACAGACAAGCATTGGATTTTAGAGGACCAGTGCTTTGTATCAGTTTCAGAAGCAGAGTTGGACTATATAATGTCCGTATGTGTAGGAAACACCGTTCTTTTGTTCTCAGCACACTCACGTTTCCTGCTGTCTTAGAGACTCCAGAAAGCAAGAGCGTGCTTCTTGTTCTAAAGCAGAGTGTGATCAATGGATGATTACACTGCTGTGTGTTTTAGTTCAGAAATGGAGTTAAATCCCAGGCTCTGAGTCTTCCTACAAGCAAGACTTCGTTTCAGGTAAGGGCAGTCACTTTTCAGCTCAAACGAACTACATCATTCACGAAGTTCACACGTTTCTCATCTTAACAGACAAGCATTGGATTTTAGAGGACCAGTGCTTTGTATCAGTTTCAGAAGCAGAGTTGGACTATATAATGTCCGTATGTGTAGGAAACACCGTTCTTTTGTTCTCAGCACACTCACGTTTCCTGCTGTCTTAGAGACTCTAGAAAGCAAGAGCGTGTTTCTTGTTCTAAAGCAGAGTGTGATCAATGGATGATTACACTGCTGTGTGTTTTACTTCAGAAATGGACTTAAATCCCAGGCTCTGTGTCTTACTACAAGCAAGACTTCGTTTCAGTTAAGGGGAGTCACTTTTCAGTTCAAAGGAACTGCATCATTCACAAAGCTCACACGTTTCTCATCTTACATGACAAGCATTGTACGTTAGAGGACCAGTGCTTTGTATCAGTTTCAGAAGCAGAGTTGGACTAGATATGGTCCATATGTGTAGGAAACACCGTTCTTTTGTTCTCAGCACACTCACTTTTCCTGCTGTCAAAGAGAATTTAGAAAGCAAGAGCGTGCTTCTCGCTCTAAAGCAGAGTGTGATCCATGGATGAGAACTATGCTGTGTGTTTCCCTTGAGAAAAGGAGTTAAATCCCAGGGTCTGTGTCTTCCTACATGCAAGACTTCGTTTCAGGTAAGGGCAGTCACTTTTCTGCTCAATCGAACTACATCGTTCACTGAGCTCACACGTTTCTCGTCTTAACAGACAAGCATTGGATTTTAGAGGACCAGTGCTTTGTATCAGTTTCAGAAGCAGAGTTGGACTATATAATGTCCGTATGTGTAGGAAACACCGTTCTTTTGTTCTCAGCACACTCACGTTTCCTGCTGTCTTAGAGACTCTAGAAAGCAAGAGCGTGCTTCTTGTTCTAAAGCAGAGTGTGATCAACGGATGATTACACTGCTGTGTGTTTTAGTTCAGAAATGGAGTTATATCCCAGGCTCTGAGTCTTCCTACAAGCAAGACTTCGTTTCAGGTAAGGGCAGTCACTTTTCAGCTCAAACGAACTACATTGTTCACGAAGCTCACACGTTTCTCATCTTAACAGACAAGCATTGGATTTTAGAGGACCAGTGCTTTGTATCAGTTTCAGAAGCAGAGTTGGACTATATAATGTCCGTATGTGTAGGAAACACCATTCTTTTGTTCTCAGCACACTCACGTTTCCTGCTGTCATAGAGAATCTAGAAAGCAAGAGCGTGCTTCTTGTTCTAAAGCAGAGTGTGATCATTGGATGATTACACTGCTGTGTGTTTTACTTCAGAAATGGACTTATATCCCAGGCTCTGTGTCTTACTACAAGCATGACTTCGTTTCAGGTAAGGGGAGTCACTTTTAAGTTCAAAGGAACTGCATCATTCACAAAGCTCACACGTTCCTCATCTTAAATGACAAGCATTGTATGTTAGAGGACCAGTGCCTTGTATCAGTTTCAGAAGCAGAGTTGGACTAGATATGGTCCATATGTGTAGGAAACACCGTTCTTTTGTTCTCAGCACACTCACGTTTCCTGCTGTCTTAGAGACTTTAGAAAGCAAGAGCGTGCTTCTCGCTCTAAAGCAGAGTGTGATCCATGGATGAGAACTATGCTGTGTGTTTCCCTTCAGAAAAGGAGTTAAATCCCAGGGTCTGTGTCTTCCTACAAGCAAGACTTCGTTTCAGGTAAGGGCAGTCACTTTTCAGCTCAAAAGAACTACATCGTTCACAGAGCTCACACGTTTCTCATCTTAACAGACAAGCATTGGATGTTAGAGGACCAGTGCTTTGTATCAGTTTCAGAAGCAGAGTTGGAGTAGATATGGTCTGTATGTTTAGGAAACACCGTTGTTTTGTTCTCAGCAAACTCACGTTTCCTGCTGTCTTAGAGACTGTAGAAAGCAAGATCGTGCTTCTTGTTATAAAGCAGAGTGTGATCAATGGATGAGAACACTGCTGTGTGTTTCACTTCAGAAATGGAGTTAAATCCCAGGCTCTGTGTCTTACTACAAGCAAGACTTCGTTTCAGGTAAGGGCAGTCACTTTTCAGTTCAAAGGAACTGCATCATTCACAAATCTCACACGTTTCTCATCTTAACTGACAAGCATTGTACGTTAGAGGACCAGTGCTTTGTATCAGTTTCAGAAGCAGAGTTGGACTAGATATGGTCCATATGTGTATTAAACACCGTTCTTTTGTTCTCAGCACACTCACGTTTCCTGCTGTCTAGGAGAATTTAGAAAGCAAGAGCGTGCTTCTCGCTCTAAAGCAGAGTGTGATCCATGAATGAGAACTATGCTGTGTGTTTCCCTTCAGAAAAGGAGTTAAATCCCAGGGTCTGTGTCTTCCTACATGCAAGACTTCGTTTCAGGTAAGGGCAGTCACTTTTCTGCTCAATCGAACTACATCGTTCACTGAGCTCACACGTTTCTCGTCTTAACAGACAAGCATTGGATTTTAGAGGACCAGTGCTTTGTATCAGTTTCAGAAGCAGAGTTGGACTATATAATGTCTGTATGTGTTGGAAACACCGTTCTTTTGTTCTCAGCACACTCACGTTTCCTGGTGTCTTAGAGACTCTAGAAAGCAAGAGCGTGCTTCTTGTTCTAAAGCAGAGAGTGATCAATGGATGATTACACTGCTGTGTGTTTTAGTTCAGAAATGGAGTTAAATCCCAGGCTCTGAGTCTTCCTACAAGCAAGACTTCGTTTCAGGTAAGGGCAGTCACTTTTCAGCTCAAACGAACTACATCGTTCACGAAGCTCACACGTTTCTCATCTTAACAGACAAGCATTGGATTTTAGAGTACCAGTGCTTTGTATCAGTTTCAGAAGCAGAGTTGGACGATATAATGTCCGTATGTGTAGGAAACACCGTTCTTTTGTTCTCAGCACACTCACGTTTCCTTCTGTCTTAGAGACTCTAGAAAGCAAGAGCGTGCTTCTTGTTCTAAAGCAGAGTGTGATCAATGGATGATTACACTGCTGTGTGTTTTACTTCAGAAGTGGACTTAAATCCCAGGCTCTGTGTCTTACTACAAGCAAGACTTCGTTTCAGGTAAGGGGAGTCACTTTTAAGTTCAAAGGAACTGCATCATTCACAAAGCTCACACGTTTCTCATCTTAAATGACAAGCATTGTATGTTAGAGGACCAGTGCCTTGTATCAGTTTCAGAAGCAGAGTTGGACTAGATATGGTCCATATGTGTAGGAAACACCGTTCTTTTGTTCTCAGCACACTCACGTTTCCTGCTGTCTTAGAGACTTTAGAAAGCAAGAGCGTGCTTCTCGCTCTAAAGCAGAGTGTGATCCATGGATGAGAACTATGCTGTGTGTTTCCCTTCAGAAAAGGAGTTAAATCCCAGGGTCTGTGTCTTCCTACAAGCAAGACTTCGTTTCAGGTAAGGGCAGTCACTTTTCAGCTCAAAAGAACTACATCATTCACAGAGCTCACAAGTTTCTCATCTTAACAGACAAGCATTGGATGTTAGAGGACCAGTGCTTTGTATCAGTTTCAGAAGCAGAGTTGGAGTAGATATGGTCTGTATGTTTAGGAAACACCGTTGTTTTGTTCTCAGCAAACTCACGTTTCCTGCTGTCTTAGAGACTGTAGAAAGCAAGATCGTGCTTCTTGTTATAAAGCAGAGTGTGATCAATGGATGAGAACACTGCTGTGTGTTTCACTTCAGAAATGGAGTTAAATCCCAGGCTCTGAGTCTTCCTACAAACAAGACTTCATTTCAGGTAAGGGCAGTCAGTTTTCTGCTCAAAAGAACTACATCTTTCACGAAGCTCACATGTTTCTCATCTTAACTGACAAGCATTGGATGTTTGAGGACCAGTGCATTCTATCAGTTTCAGATGAAGATTTGGACTACATATATTCCGTATGTGTAGGAAACGCCGTTATTTTGTTCTGGGCACACTCAGATTTCCTGCTGTATTAGAGATTCTAGAAAGCAAGAGCGTGCTTCTTGTTCTAAAGCAGAGTGTGATCCACGAATGAGAACTATGCTGTGTGTTTTACTTCAGAAATGGACTTAAATCCCAGGCTCTGTGTCTTACTACAAGCAAGACTTCATTTCAGGTAAGGGCAGTCACTTTTCAGTTCAAAGGAACTGCATCATTCACAAATCTCACACGTTTCTCATCTTAACTGACAAGCATTGTACGTTAGAGGACCAGTGCTTTGTATCAGTTTCAGAAGCAGAGTTGGACTAGATATGGTCCATATGTGTATTAAACACCGTTCTTTTGTTCTCAGCACACTCACGTTTCCTGCTGTCTAGGAGACTTTAGAAAGCAAGAGCGTGCTTCTCGCTCTAAAGCAGAGTGTGATCCATGAATGAGAACTATGCTGTGTGTTTCCCTTCAGAAAAGGAGTTAAATCCCTGGGTCTGTGTCTTCCTACATGCAAGACTTCGTTTCAGGTAAGGGCAGTCACTTTTCTGCTCAATCGAACTACATCGTTCACTGAGCTCACACGTTTCTTGTCTTAACAGACAAGCATTGGATTTTAGAGGACCAGTGCTTTGTATCAGTTTCAGAAGCAGAGTTGGACTATATAATGTCCGTATGTGTAGGAAACACAGTTCTTTTGTTCTCAGCACACTCACGTTTCCTGCTGTCTTAGAGAATCTAGAAAGCAAGACCGTGCTTCTTGTTCTAAAGCAGAGAGTGATCAATGGATGATTACACTGCTGTGTGTTTTAGTTCAGAAATTGAGTTAAATCCCAGGCTCTGAGTCTTCCTACAAGCAAGACTTCGTTTCAGGTAAGGGCAGTCACTTTTCAGCTCAAACGAACTACATCGTTCACGAAGCTCACACGTTTCTCATCTTAACAGACAAGCATTGGATTTTAGAGTACCAGTGCTTTGTATCAGTTTCAGAAGCAGAGTTGGACTATATAATGTCCGTATGTGTAGGAAACACCGTTCTTTTGTTCTCAGCACACTCACGTTTCCTTCTGTCTTAGAGACTCTAGAAAGCAAGAGCGTGCTTCTTGTTCTAAAGCAGAGTGTGATCAATGGATGATTACACTGCTGTGTGTTTTACTTCAGAAATGGACTTAAATCCCAGGCTCTGTGTCTTACTACAAGCAAGACTTCGTTTCAGGTAAGGGGAGTCACTTTTAAGTTCAAAGGAACTGCTTCATTCACAAAGCTCACACGTTTCTCATCTTAAATGACAAGCATTGTATGTTAGAGGACCAGTGCCTTGTATCAGTTTCAGAAGCAGAGTTGGACTAGATATGGTCCATATGTGTAGGAAACACCGTTCTTTTGTTCTCAGCACACTCACGTTTCCTTCTGTCTTAGAGACTCTAGAAAGCAAGAGCGTGCTTCTTGTTCTAAAGCAGAGTGTGATCAATGGATGATTACACTGCTGTGTGTTTTACTTCAGAATTGGACTTAAATCCCAGGCTCTGTGTCTTACTACAAGCAAGACTTCGTTTCAGGTAAGGGGAGTCACTTTTAAGTTCAAAGGAACTGAATCATTCACAAAGCTCACACGTTTCTCATCTTAAATGACAAGCATTGTATGTTAGAGGACCAGTGCCTTGTATCAGTTTCAGAAGCAGAGTTGGACTAGATATGGTCCATATGTGTAGGAAACACCGTTCTTTTGTTCTCAGCACACTCACGTTTCCTGCTGTCTTAGAGACTTTAGAAAGCAAGAGCGTGCTTCTCGCTCTAAAGCAGAGTGTGATCCATGGATGAGAACTATGCTGTGTGTTTCCCTTCAGAAAAGGAGTTAAATCCCAGGGTCTGTGTCTTCCTACAAGCAAGACTTCGTTTCAGGTAAGGGCAGTCACTTTTCAGCTCAAAAGAACTACATCGTTCACAGAGCTCACACGTTTCTCATCTTAACAGACAAGCATTGGATGTTAGAGGACCAGTGCTTTGTATCAGTTTCAGAAGCAGAGTTGGAGTAGATATGGTCTGTATGTTTAGGAAACACCGTTGTTTTGTTCTCAGCAAACTCACGTTTCCTGCTGTCTTAGAGACTGTAGAAAGCAAGATCGTGCTTCTTGTTATAAAGCAGAGTGTGATCAATGGATGAGAACACTGCTGTGTGTTTCACTTCAGAAATGGAGTTAAATCCCAGGCTCTGAGTCTTCCTACAAACAAGACTTCATTTCAGGTAAGGGCAGTCAGTTTTCTGCTCAAAAGAACTACATCTTTCACGAAGCTCACATGTTTCTCATCTTAACTGACAAGCATTGGATGTTTGAGGACCAGTGCATTCTATCAGTTTCAGATGAAGATTTGGACTACATATATTCCGTATGTGTAGGAAACGCCGTTATTTTGTTCTGGGCACACTCAGATTTCCTGCTGTATTAGAGATTCTAGAAAGCAAGAGCGTGCTCTCGCTCTAAAGCAGAGTGTGATCCACGAATGAGAACTATGCTGTGTGTTTCTCTTCAGAAATGGAGTTAAATCCCAGGGTCTGAGTCTTCCTACAAGCAAGACTTCGTTTCAGGTAAGGGCAGTCACTTTTCAGCTCAAACGAACTACATCATTCACGAAGTTCACACGTTTCTCATCTTAACAGACAAGCATTGGATTTTAGAGGACCAGTGCTTTGTATCAGTTTCAGAAGCAGAGTTGGACTATATAATGTCCGTATGTGTAGGAAACACCGTTCTTTTGTTCTCAGCACACTCACGTTTCCTGCTGTCTTAGAGACTCTAGAAAGCAAGAGCGTGTTTCTTGTTCTAAAGCAGAGTGTGATCAATGGATGATTACACTGCTGTGTGTTTTACTTCAGAAATGGACTTAAATACCAGGCTCTGTGTCTTACTACAAGCAAGACTTCGTTTCAGTTAAGGGGAGTCACTTTTCAGTTCAAAGGAACTGCATCATTCACAAAGCTCACACGTTTCTCATCTTACATGACAAGCATTGTACGTTAGAGGACCAGTGCTTTGTATCAGTTTCAGAAGCAGAGTTGGACTGGATATGGTCCATATGTGTAGGAAACACCGTTCTTTTGTTCTCAGCACACTCACTTTTCCTGCTGTCTAAGAGACTTTAGAAAGCAAGAGCGTGCTTCTCGCTCTAAAGCAGAGTGTGATCCATGGATGAGAACTATGCTGTGTGTTTCCCTTCAGAAAAGGAGTTAAATCCCAGGGTCTGTGTCTTCCTACATGCAAGACTTCGTTTCAGGTAAGGGCAGTCACTTTTCTGCTCAATCGAACTACATTGTTCACTGAGCTCACACGTTTCTTGTCTTAACAGACAAGCATTGGATTTTAGAGGACCAGTGCTTTGTATCAGTTTCAGAAGCAGAGTTGGACTATATAATGTCCGTATGTGTAGGAAACACCATTCTTTTGTTCTCAGCACACTCACGTTTCCTGCTGTCTTAGAGACTCTAGAAAGCAAGAGCGTGCTTCTTGTTCTAAAGCAGAGTGTGATCAACGGATGATTACACTACTGTGTGTTTTAGTTCAGAAATGGAGTTATATCCCAGGCTCTGAGTCTTCCTACAAGCAAGACTTCGTTTCAGGTAAGGGCCGTCACTTTTCAGCTCAAAGGAACTACATTGTCCACGAAGCTCACACGTTTCTCATCTTAACAGACAAGCATTGGATTTTAGAGGACCAGTGCTTTGTATCAGTTTCAGAAGCAGAGTTGGACTATATAATGTCCGTATGTGTAGGAAACACCGTTCTTTTGTTCTCAGCACACTCACTTTTCCTGCTGTCTAAGAGACTTTAGAAAGCAAGAGCGTGCTTCTCGCTCTAAAGCAGAGTGTGATCCATGGATGAGAACTATGCTGTGTGTTTCCCTTCAGAAAAGGAGTTAAATCCCAGGGTCTGTGTCTTCCTAAATGCAAGACTTCGTTTCAGGTAAGGGCAGTCACTTTTCTGCTCAATCGAACTACATCGTTCACTGAGCTCACACGTTTCTCGTCTTAACAGACAAGCATTGGATTTTAGAGGACCAGTGCTTTGTATCAGTTTCAGAAGCAGAGTTGGACTATATAATGTCCGTATGTGTAGGAAACACCATTCTTTTGTTCTCAGCACACTCACGTTTCCTGCTGTCTTAGAGACTTTAGAAAGCAAGAGCGTGCTTCTCGCTCTAAAGCAGAGTGTGATCCATGGATGAGAACTATGCTGTGTGTTTCCCTTCAGAAAAGGAGTTAAATCCCAGGGTCTGTGTCTTCCTACAAGCAAGACTTCGTTTCAGGTAAGGGCAGTCACTTTTCAGCTCAAAATAACTACATCGTTCACAGAGCTCACACGTTTCTCATCTTAACAGACAAGCATTGGATGTTAGAGGACCAGTGCTTTGTATCAGTTTCAGAAGCAGAGTTGGACTAGATATGGTCCGTATGTTTAGGAAACACCGTTCTTTTGTTCTCAGCACACTCACGTTTCCTGCTGTCTTAGACACTCTAGAAAGCAAGAGCGTGCTTCTTGTTCTAAAGCAGAGTGTGATCAATGGATGATTACACTGCTGTGTGTTTTACTTCAGAAATGGACTTAAATCCCAGGCTCTGTGTCTTACTACAAGCAAGACTTCATTTCATGTAAGGGCAGTCACTTTTCAGTTCAAAGGAACTGCATCATTCACAAATCTCACACGTTTCTCATCTTAACTGACAAGCATTGTAGGTTAGAGGACCAGTGCTTTGTATCAGTTTCAGAAGCAGAGTTGGACTAGATATGGTCCATATGTGTATTAAACACCGTTCTTTTGTTCTCAGCACACTCACGTTTCCTGCTGTCTAGGAGACTTTAGAAAGCAAGAGCGTGCTTCTCGCTCTAAAGCAGAGTGTGATCCATGAATGAGAACTATGCTGTGTGTTTCCCTTCAGAAAAGGAGTTAAATCCCAGGGGCTGTGTCTTCCTACATGCAAGACTTCGTTTCAGGTAAGGGCAGTCACTTTTCAGCTCAATCGAACTACATCGTTCACTGAGCTCACACGTTTCTCGTCTTAACAGACAAGCATTGGATTTTAGAGGACCAGTGCTTTGTATCAGTTTCAGAAGCAGAGTTGGACTATATAATGTCCGTATGTGTAGGAAACACCGTTCTTTTGTTCTCAGCACACTCACGTTTCCTGCTGTCTTAGAGACTCTAGAAAGCAAGACCGTGCTTCTTGTTCTAAAGCAGAGAGTGATCAATGGATGATTACACTGCTGTGTGTTTTAGTTCAGAAATTGAGTTAAATCCCAGGCTCTGAGTCTTCCTACAAGCAAGACTTCGTTTCAGGTAAGGGCAGTCACTTTTCAGCTCAAACGAACTACATCGTTCACGAAGCTCACACGTTTCTCATCTTAACAGACAAGCATTGGATTTTAGAGTACCAGTGCTTTGTATCAGTTTCAGAAGCAGAGTTGGACTATATAATGTCCGTATGTGTAGGAAACACCGTTCTTTTGTTCTCAGCACACTCACGTTTCCTTCTGTCTTAGAGACTCTAGAAAGCAAGAGCGTGCTTCTTGTTCTAAAGCAGAGTGTGATCAATGGATGATTACACTGCTGTGTGTTTTACTTCAGAAATGGACTTAAATCCCAGGCTCTGTGTCTTACTACAAGCAAGACTTCGTTTCAGGTAAGGGGAGTCACTTTTAAGTTCAAAGGAACTGCTTCATTCACAAAGCTCACACGTTTCTCATCTTAAATGACAAGCATTGTATGTTAGAGGACCAGTGCCTTGTATCAGTTTCAGAAGCAGAGTTGGACTAGATATGGTCCATATGTGTAGGAAACACCGTTCTTTTGTTCTCAGCACACTCACGTTTCCTGCTGTCTTAGAGACTTTAGAAAGCAAGAGCGTGCTTCTCGCTCTAAAGCAGAGTGTGATCCATGGATGAGAACTATGCTGTGTGTTTCCCTTCAGAAAAGGAGTTAAATCCCAGGGTCTGTGTCTTCCTACAAGCAAGACTTCGTTTCAGGTAAGGGCAGTCACTTTTCAGCTCAACCGAACTACATCATTCACGGAGATCACACATTTCTCATCTTAACAGACAAGCATTGGATGTTAGAGGACCAGTGCTTTGTATCAGTTTCAGAAGCAGAGTTGGAGTAGATATGGTCTGTATGTTTAGGAAACACCGTTGTTTTGTTCTCAGCAAACTCACGTTTCCTGCTGTCTTAGAGACTGTAGAAAGCAAGATCGTGCTTCTTGTTATAAAGCAGAGTGTGATCAATGGATGAGAACACTGCTGTGTGTTTCACTTCAGAAATGGAGTTAAATCCCAGGCTCTGAGTCTTCCTACAAGCAGGACTTCATTTCAGGTAAGGGCAGTCAGTTTTCTGCTCAAACGAACTACATCATTCACGAAACTCACATGTTTCTCACCTTAACTGACAAGCATTGGATGTTTGAGGACCAGTGCATTCTATCAGTTTCAGATGAATATTTGGACTACATATAGTCCGTATGTGTAGGAAACGCCGTTATTTTGTTCTGGGCACACTCAGATTTCCTGCTGTATTAGAGATTCTAAAAAGCAAGAGCGTGCTTCTCGCTCTAAAGCGGAGTGTGATCCACGGATGAGAACTATGCTGTGTGTTTCTCTTCAGAAATGGAGTTAAATCCCAGGGTCTGAGTCTTCCTACAAGCAAGACTTCGTTTCAGGTAAGGGCAGTCACTTTTCTGCTCAATCGAACTACATCGTTCACTGAGCTCACACGTTTCTCATCTTAACAGACAAGCATTGAATTTTAGAGGACCAGTGCTTTGTATCAGTTTCAGAAGCAGAGTTGGACTATATAATGTCCGTATGTGTAGGAAACACCGTTCTTTTGTTCTCAGCACACTCACGTTTCCTGCTGTCTTAGAGACTCTAGAAAGCAAGAGCGTGCTTCTTGTTCTAAAGCAGAGTGTGATCAATGGATGAATACACTGCAGTGTGTTTTACTTCAGAAATGGAGTTAAATCCCAGGCTCTGAGTCTTCCTACAAGCAAGACTTCGTTTCAGGTAAGGGCAGTCACTTTTCAGCTCAAAGGAACTACATCGTTCACGAAGCTCACACGTTTCTCATCTTAACAGACAAGCATTGGATTTTAGAGGACCAGTGCTTTGTATCAGTTTCAGAAGCAGAGTTGGACTATATAATGTCCGTATGTGTAGGAAACACCGTTCTTTTGTTCTCAGCACACTCACGTTTCCTGCTGTCTTAGAGACTCTAGAAAGCAAGAGCGTGCTTCTTGTTCTAAAGCAGAGTGTGATCAATGGATGATTACACTGCTGTGTGTTTTAGTTCAGAAATGGAGTTAAATCCCAGGCTCTGAGTCTTCCTACAAGCAAGACTTCGTTTCAGGTAAGGGCAGTCACTTTTCAGCTCAAACGAACTACATCGTTCACGAAGCTCACACGTTTCTCATCTTAACAGACAAGCATTGGATTTTAGAGGACCAGTGCTTTGTATCAGTTTCAGAAGCAGAGTTGGACTATATAATGTCCGTATGTGTAGGAAACACCGTTCTTTTGTTCTCAGCACACTCACGTTTCCTGCTGTCTTAGAGACTCTAGAAAGCAAGAGCTTGTTTCTTGTTCTAAAGCAGAGTGTGATCAATGGATGATTACACTGCTGTGTGTTTTACTTCAGAAATGGACTTAAATCCCAGGCTCTGTGTCTTACTACAAGCAAGACTTCGTTTCAGTTAAGGGGAGTCACTTTTCAGTTCAAAGGAACTGCATCATTCACAAAGCTCACACGTTTCTCATCTTACATGACAAGCATTGTACGTTAGAGGACCAGTGCTTTGTATCAGTTTCAGAAGCAGAGTTGGACTAGATATGGTCCATATGTGTAGGAAACACCGTTCTTTTGTTCTCAGCACACTCACTTTTCCTGATGTCTAAGAGACTTTAGAAAGCAAGAGCGTGCTTCTCGCTCTAAAGCAGAGTGTGATCCATGGATGAGAACTATGCTGTGTGTTTCCCTTCAGAAAAGGAGTTAAATCCCAGGGTCTGTGTCTTCCTACATGCAAGACTTCGTTTCAGGTAAGGGCAGTCACTTTTCTTCTCAATGGAACTACATCGTTCACTGAGCTCACACGTTTCTCGTCTTAACAGACAAGCATTGGATTTTAGAGGACCAGTGCTTTGTATCAGTTTCAGAAGCAGAGTTGGACTATATAATGTCCGTATGTGTAGGAAACACCATTCTTTTGTTCTCAGCACACTCACGTTTCCTGCTGTCTTAGAGACTCTAGAAAGCAAGAGCGTGCTTCTTGTTCTAAAGCAGAGTGTGATCAACGGATGATTACACTGCTGTGTGTTTTAGTTCAGAAATGGAGTTATATCCCAGGCTCTGAGTCTTCCTACAAGCAAGACTTCGTTTCAGGTAAGGGCAGTCACTTTTCAGCTCAAACGAACTACATTGTTCACGAAGCTCACACGTTTCGCATCTTAACAGACAAGCATTGGATTTTAGAGGACCAGTGCTTTGTATCTGTTTCAGAAGCAGAGTTGGACTATATAATGTCCGTATGTGTAGGAAACACCGTTCTTTTGTTCTCAGCACACTCACGTTTCCTGCTGTCTTAGAGATTCTAGAAAGCAAGAGTGTGCTTCTTGTTCTAAAGCAGAGTGTGATCCATGGATGATTACACTGCTGTGTGTTTTACTTCAGAAATGGACTTAAATCCCAGGCTCTGTGTCTTACTACAAGCAAGACTTCGTTTCAGGTAAGGGGAGTCACTTTTAAGTTCAAAGGAACTGCATCATTCACAAAGCTCACACGTTTCTCATCTTAAATGACAAGCATTGTATGTTAGAGGACCAGTGCCTTGTATCAGTTTCAGAAGCAGAGTTGGACTAGATATGGTCCATATGTGTAGGAAACACCATTCTTTTGTTCTCAGCACACTCACGTTTCCTGCTGTCTTAGAGACTTTAGAAAGCAAGAGCGTGCTTCTCGCTCTAAAGCAGAGTGTGATCCATGGATGAGAACTATGCTGTGTGTTTCCCTTCAGAAAAGGAGTTAAATCCCAGGGTCTGTGTCTTCCTACAAGCAAGACTTCGTTTCAGGTAAGGGCAGTCACTTTTCAGCTCAAACGAACTACATCATTCACGGAGATCACACATTTCTCATCTTAACAGACAAGCATTGGATGTTAGAGGACCAGTGCTTTGTATCAGTTTCAGAAGCAGAGTTGGAGTAGATATGGTCTGTATGTTTAGGAAACACCGTTGTTTTGTTCTCAGCAAACTCATGTTTCCTGCTGTCTTAGAGACTGTAGAAAGCAAGATCGTGCTTCTTGTTATAAAGCAGAGTGTGATCAATGGATGAGAACACTGCTGTGTGTTTCACTTCAGAAATGGATTTAAATCCCAGGCTCTGAGTCTTCCTACAAGCAAGACTTCATTTCAGGTAAGGGCAGTCAGTTTTCTGCTCAAACGAACTACATCTTTCACGAAGCTCACATGTTTCTCATCTTAACTGACAAGCATTGGATGTTTGAGGACCAGTGCATTCTATCAGTTTCAGATGAATATTTGGACTACATATAGTCCGTATGTGTAGGAAACGCCGTTATTTTGTTCTGGGCACACTCAGATTTCCTGCTGTATTAGAGATTCTAGAAAGCAAGAGCGTGCTTCTCGCTCTAAAGCGGAGTGTGATCCACGGATGAGAACTATGCTGTGTGTTTCTCTTCAGAAATGGAGTTAAATCCCAGGGTCTGAGTCTTCCTACAAGCAAGACTTCGTTTCAGGTAAGGGCAGTAACTTTTCTGCTCAATCGAACTACATCGTTCACTGAGCTCACACGTTTCTCGTCTTAACAGACAAGCATTGGATTTAAAGGACCAGTGCTTTGTATCAGTTTCAGAAGCAGAGTTGGACTATATAATGTCCGTATGTGTAGGAAACACCGTTCTTTTTTTCTCAGCACACTCACGTTTCCTGCTGTCTTAGAGACTCTAGAAAGCAAGAGCGTGCTTCTTGTTCTAAAGCAGAGTGTGATCAATGGATGAATACACTGCAGTGTGTTTTACTTCAGAAATGGAGTTAAATCCCAGGCTCTGAGTCTTCCTACAAGCAAGACTTTGTTTCAGGAAAGGGCAGTCACTTTTCAGCTCAAACGAACTACATCGTTCACGAAGCTCACACGTTTCTCATCTTAACAGACAAGCATTGGATTTTAGAGGACCAGTGCTTTGTATCAGTTTCAGAAGCAGAGTTGGACTATATAATGTCCGTATGTGTAGGAAACACCGTTCTTTTGTTCTCAGCACACTCACGTTTCCTGCTGTCTTAGAGACTCTAGAAAGCAAGAGCGTGCTTCTTGTTCTAAAGCAGAGTGTGATCAATGGATGATTACACTGCTGTGTGTTTTACTTCAGAAATGGACTTAAATCCCAGGCTCTGTGTCTTACTACAAGCAAGACTTCGTTTCAGGTAAGGGGAGTCACTTTTAAGTTCAAAGGAACTGCATCATTCACAAAGCTCACACGTTTCTCATCTTAAATGACAAGCATTGTATGTTAGAGGACCAGTGCCTTGTATCAGTTTCAGAAGCAGAGTTGGACTAGATATGGTCCATATGTGTAGGAAACACCGTTCTTTTGTTCTCAGCACACTCACGTTTCCTGCTGTCTTAGAGACTTTAGAAAGCAAGAGCGTGCTTCTTGTTCTAAAGCAGAGTGTGATCCATGGATGAGAACTATGCTGTGTGTTTCCCTTCAGAAAAGGAGTTAAATCCCAGGGTCTGTGTCTTCCTACAAGCAAGACTTCGTTTCAGGTAAGGGCAGTCACTTTTCAGCTCAAAAGAACTACATCATCCACGGAGATCACACATTTCTCATCTTAACAAACAAGCATTGGATGTTAGAGGACCAGGGCTTTGTATCAGTTTCAGAAGCAGAGTTGGAGTAGATATGGTCTGTATGTTTAGGAAACACCGTTGTTTTGTTCTCAGCAAACTCACGTTTCCTGCTGTCTTAGAGACTGTAGAAAGCAAGATCGTGCTTCTTGTTCTAAAGCAGAGTGTGATCAATGGATGAGAACACTGCTGTGTGTTTCACTTCAGAAATGGAGTTAAATCCCAGGCTCTGAGTCTTCCTACAAGCAAGACTTCATTTCAGGTAACGGCAGTCAGTTTTCTGCTCAAACGAACTACATCTTTCACGAAGCTCACATGTTTCTCATCTTAACTGACAAGCATTGGATGTTTGAGGACCAGTGCATTCTATCAGTTTCAGATGAAGATTTGGACTACATATAGTGCGTATGTGTAGGAAACGCCGTTATTTTGTTCTGGGCACACTCAGATTTCCTGCTGTATTAGAGATTCTAGAAAGCAAGAGCGTGCTTCTCGCTCTAAAGCGGAGTGTGATCCACGGATGAGAACTATGCTGTGTGTTTCTCTTCAGAAATGGAGTTAAATCCCAGGGTCTGAGTCTTCCTATAAGCAAGACTTCGTTTCAGCTACGGGCAGTCACTTTTCTGCTCAATCGAACTACATCGTTCACTGAGCTCACACGTTTCTCGTCTTAACAGACAAGCATTGGATTTTAGAGGACCAGTGCTTTGTATCAGTTTCAGAAGCAGAGTTGGACTATATAATGTCCGTATGTGTAGGAAACACCGTTCTTTTGTTCTCAGCACACTCACGTTTCCTGCTGTCTTAGAGACTCTAGAAAGCAAGAGCGTGCTTCTTGTTCTAAAGCAGAGTGTGATCAATGGATGATTACACAGCTGTGTGTTTTAGTTCAGAAATGGAGTTAAATCCCAGGGTCTGAGTCTTCCTACAAGCAAGACTTCGTTTCAGGTAAGGGCAGTCACTTTTCAGCTCAAACGAACTACATCATTCACGAAGCTCACACGTTTCTCATCTTAACAGACAAGCATTGGATTTTAGAGGACCAGTGCTTTGTATCAGTTTCAGAAGCAGAGTTGGACTATATAATGTCCGTATGTGTAGGAAACACCGTTCTTTTGTTCTCAGCACACTCACGTTTCCTGCTATCTTAGACACTCTAGAAAGCAAGAGCGTGCTTCTTGTTCTAAAGCAGAGTGTGATCAATTGATGATTACACTGCTGTGTGTTTTACTTCAGAAATGGACTTAAATCCCAGGCTCTGTGTCTTACTACAAGCAAGACTTCGTTTCAGGTAAGGGGAGTCACTTTTAAGTTCAAAGGAACTGCATCATTCACAAAGCTCACACGTTTCTCATCTTAAATGACAAGCATTGTATGTTAGAGGACCAGTGCCTTGTATCAGTTTCAGAAGCAGAGTTGGACTAGATATGGTCCATATGTGTAGGAAACACCGTTCTTTTGTTCTCAGCACACTCACGTTTCCTGCTGTCTTAGAGACTTTAGAAAGCAAGAGCGTGCTTCTCGCTCTAAAGCAGAGTGTAATCCATGGATGAGAACTATGCTGTGTGTTTCCCTTCAGAAAAGGAGTTAAATCCCAGGGTCTGTGTCTTCCTACAAGCAAGACTTCGTTTCAGGTAAGGGCAGTCACTTTTCAGCTCAAACGAACTACATCATTCACGGAGATCACACATTTCTCATCTTAACAGACAAGCATTGGATGTTAGAGGACCAGGGCTTTGTATCAGTTTCAGAAGCAGAGTTGGAGTAGATATGGTCTGTATGTTTAGGAAACACCGTTGTTTTGTTCTCAGCAAACTCACGTTTCCTGCTGTCTTAGAGACTGTAGAAAGCAAGATCGTGCTTCTTGTTATAAAGCAGAGTGTGATCAATGGATGAGAACACTGCTGTGTGTTTCACTTCAGAAATGGAGTTAAATCCCAGGCTCTGAGTCTTCCTACAAGCAGGACTTCATTTCAGGTAAGGGCAGTCAGTTTTCTGCTCAAACGAACTACATCATTTACGAAACTCACATGTTTCTCACCTTAACTGACAAGCATTGGATGTTTGAGGACCAGTGCATTCTATCAGTTTCAGATGAATATTTGGACTACATATAGTCCGTATGTGTAGGAAACGCCGTTATTTTGTTCTGGGCACACTCAGATTTCCTGCTGTATTAGAGATTCTAGAAAGCAAGAGCGTGCTTCTCGCTCTAAAGCGGAGTGTGATCCACGGATGAGAACTATGCTGTGTGTTTCTCTTCAGAAATGGAGTTAAATCCCAGGGTCTGAGTCTTCCTACAAGCAAGACTTCGTTTCAGGTAAGGGCAGTCACTTTTCTGCTCAATCGAACTACATCGTTCACTGAGCTCACACGTTTCTCATCTTAACAGACAAGCATTGAATTTTAGAGGACCAGTGCTTTGTATCAGTTTCAGAAGCAGAGTTGGACTATATAATGTCCGTATGTGTAGGAAACACCGTTCTTTTGTTCTCAGCACACTCACGTTTCCTGCTGTCTTAGAGACTCTAGAAAGCAAGAGCGTGCTTCTTGTTCTAAAGCAGAGTGTGATCAATGGATGAATACACTGCAGTGTGTTTTACTTCAGAAATGGAGTTAAATCCCAGGCTCTGAGTCTTCCTACAAGCAAGACTTCGTTTCAGGTAAGGGCAGTCACTTTTCAGCTCAAACGAACTACATCGTTCACGAAGCTCACACGTTTCTCATCTTAACAGACAAGCATTGGATTTTAGAGGACCAGTGCTTTGTATCAGTTTCAGAAGCAGAGTTGGACTATATAATGTCCGTATGTGTAGGAAACACCGTTCTTTTGTTCTCAGCACACTCACGTTTCCTGCTGTCTTAGAGACTCTAGAAAGCAAGAGCGTGCTTCTTGTTCTAAAGCAGAGTGTGATCAATGGATGATTACACTGCTGTGTGTTTTAGTTCAGAAATGGAGTTAAATCCCAGGCTCTGAGTCTTCCTACAAGCAAGACTTCGTTTCAGGTAAGGGCAGTCACTTTTCAGCTCAAACGAACTACATCGTTCACGAAGCTCACACGTTTCTCATCTTAACAGACAAGCATTGGATTTTAGAGGACCAGTGCTTTGTATCAGTTTCAGAAGCAGAGTTGGACTATATAATGTCCGTATGTGTAGGAAACACAGTTCTTTTGTTCTCAGCACACTCACGTTTCCTGCTGTCTTAGAGACTCTAGAAAGCAAGAGCGTGTTTCTTGTTCTAAAGCAGAGTGTGATCAATGGATGATTACACTGCTGTGTGTTTTACTTCAGAAATGGACTTAAATCCCAGGCTCTGTGTCTTACTACAAGCAAGACTTCGTTTCAGTTAAGGGGAGTCACTTTTCAGTTCAAAGGAACTGCATCATTCACAAAGCTCACACGTTTCTCATCTTACATGACAAGCATTGTACGTTAGAGGACCAGTGCTTTGTATCAGTTTCAGAAGCAGAGTTGGACTAGATATGGTCCATATGTGTAGGAAACACCGTTCTTTTGTTCTCAGCACACTCACTTTTCCTGATGTCTAAGAGACTTTAGAAAGCAAGAGCGTGCTTCTCGCTCTAAAGCAGAGTGTGATCCATGGATGAGAACTATGCTGTGTGTTTCCCTTCAGAAAAGGAGTTAAATCCCAGGGTCTGTGTCTTCCTACATGCAAGACTTCGTTTCAGGTAAGGGCAGTCACTTTTCTGCTCAATGGAACTACATCGTTCACTGAGCTCACACGTTTCTCGTCTTAACAGACAAGCATTGGATTTTAGAGGACCAGTGCTTTGTATCAGTTTCAGAAGCAGAGTTGGACTATATAATGTCCGTATGTGTAGGAAACACCATTCTTTTGTTGTCAGCACACTCACGTTTCCTGCTGTCTTAGAGACTCTAGAAAGCAAGAGCGTGCTTCTTGTTCTAAAGCAGAGTGTGATCAACGGATGATTACACTGCTGTGTGTTTTAGTTCAGAAATGGAGTTATATCCCAGGCTCTGAGTCTTCCTACAAGCAAGACTTCGTTTCAGGTAAGGGCAGTCACTTTTCAGCTCAAACGAACTACATTGTTCACGAAGCTCACACGTTTCTCATCTTAACAGACAAGCATTGGATTTTAGAGGACCAGTGCTTTGTATCTGTTTCAGAAGCAGAGTTGGACTATATAATGTCCGTATGTGTAGGAAACACCGTTCTTTTGTTCTCAGCACACTCACGTTTCCTGCTGTCTTAGAGACTCTAGAAAGCAAGAGCGTGCTTCTTGTTCTAAAGCAGAGTGTGATCCATGGATGATTACACTGCTGTGTGTTTTACTTCAGAAATGGACTTAAATCCCAGGCTCTGTGTCTTACTACAAGCAAGACTTCGTTTCAGGTAAGGGGAGTCACTTTTAAGTTCAAAGGAACTGCATCATTCACAAAGCTCACACGTTTCTCATCTTAAATGACAAGCATTGTATGTTAGAGGACCAGTGCCTTGTATCAGTTTCAGAAGCAGAGTTGGACTAGATATGGTCCATATGTGTAGGAAACACCATTCTTTTGTTCTCAGCACACTCACGTTTCCTGCTGTCTTAGAGACTGTAGAAAGCAAGATCGTGCTTCTTGTTATAAAGCAGAGTGTGATCAATGGATGAGAACACTGCTGTGTGTTTCACTTCAGAAATGGATTTAAATCCCAGGCTCTGAGTCTTCCTACAAGCAAGACTTCATTTCAGGTAAGGGCAGTCAATTTTCTGCTCAAACGAACTACATCTTTCACGAAGCTCACATGTTTCTCATCTTAACTGACAAGCATTGGATGTTTGAGGACCAGTGCATTCTATCAGTTTCAGATGAATATTTGGACTACATATAGTCCGTATGTGTAGGAAACGCCGTTATTTTGTTCTGGGCACACTCAGATTTCCTGCTGTATTAGAGATTCTAGAAAGCAAGAGCGTGCTTCTCGCTCTAAAGCGGAGTGTGATCCACGGATGAGAACTATGCTGTGTGTTTCTCTTCAGAAATGGAGTTAAATCCATGGGTCTGAGTCTTCCTACAAGCAAGACTTCGTTTCAGGTAAGGGCAGTAACTTTTCTGCTCAATCGAACTACATCGTTCACTGAGCTCACACGTTTCTCGTCTTAACAGACAAGCATTGGATTTAAAGGACCAGTGCTTTGTATCAGTTTCAGAAGCAGAGTTGGACTATATAATGTCCGTATGTGTAGGAAACACCGTTCTTTTGTTCTCAGCACACTCACGTTTCCTGCTGTCTTAGAGACTCTAGAAAGCAAGAGCGTGCTTCTTGTTCTAAAGCAGAGTGTGATCAATGGATGAATACACTGCAGTGTGTTTTACTTCAGAAATGGAGTTAAATCCCAGGCTCTGAGTCTTCCTACAAGCAAGACTTCGTTTCAGGAAAGGGCAGTCACTTTTCAGCTCAAACGAACTACATCGTTCACGAAGCTCACACGTTTCTCATCTTAACAGACAAGCATTGGATTTTAGAGGACCAGTGCTTTGTATCAGTTTCAGAAGCAGAGTTGGACTATATAATGTCCGTATGTGTAGGAAACACCGTTCTTTTGTTCTCAGCACACTCACGTTTCCTGCTGTCTTAGAGACTCTAGAAAGCAAGAGCGTGCTTCTTGTTCTAAAGCAGAGTGTGATCAATGGATGATTACACTGCTGTGTGTTTTACTTCAGAAATGGACTTAAATCCCAGGCTCTGTGTCTTACTACAAGCAAGACTTCGTTTCAGGTAAGGGGAGTCACTTTTAAGTTCAAAGGAACTGCATCATTCACAAAGCTCACACGTTTCTCATCTTAAATGACAAGCATTGTATGTTAGAGGACCAGTGCCTTGTATCAGTTTCAGAAGCAGAGTTGGACTAGATATGGTCCATATGTGTAGGAAACACCGTTCTTTTGTTCTCAGCACACTCACGTTTCCTGCTGTCTTAGAGATTTTAGAAAGCAAGAGCGTGCTTCTCGCTCTAAAGCAGAGTGTGATCCATGGATGAGAACTATGCTGTGTGTTTCCCTTCAGAAAAGGAGTTAAATCCCAGGGTCTGTGTCTTCCTACAAGCAAGACTTCGTTTCAGGTAAGGGCAGTCACTTTTCAGCTCAAACGAACTACATCATTCACGGAGATCACACATTTCTCATCTTAACAAACAAGCATTGGATGTTAGAGGACCAGGGCTTTGTATCAGTTTCAGAAGCAGAGTTGGAGTAGATATGGTCTGTATGTTTAGGAAACACCGTTGTTTTGTTCTCAGCAAACTCACGTTTCCTGCTGTCTTAGAGACTGTAGAAAGCAAGATCGTGCTTCTTGTTATAAAGCAGAGTGTGATCAATGGATGAGAACACTGCTGTGTGTTTCACTTCAGAAATGGAGTTAAATCCCAGGCTCTGAGTCTTCCTACAAGCAAGACTTCATTTCAGGTAAGGGCAGTCAGTTTTCTGCTCAAACGAACTACATCTTTCACGAAGCTCACATGTTTCTCATCTTAACTGACAAGCATTGGATGTTTGAGGACCAGTGCATTCTATCAGTTTCAGATGAAGATTTGGACTACATATAGTGCGTATGTGTAGGAAACGCCGTTATTTTGTTCTGGGCACACTCAGATTTCCTGCTGTATTAGAGATTCTAGAAAGCAAGAGCGTGCTTCTCGCTCTAAAGCGGAGTGTGATCCACGGATGAGAACTATGCTGTGTGTTTCTCTTCAGAAATGGAGTTAAATCCCAGGGTCTGAGTCTTCCTATAAGCAAGACTTCGTTTCAGCTACGGGCAGTCACTTTTCTGCTCAATCGAACTACATCGTTCACTGAGCTCACACGTTTCTCGTCTTAACAGACAAGCATTGGATTTTAGAGGACCAGTGCTTTGTATCAGTTTCAGAAGCAGAGTTGGACTATATAATGTCCGTATGTGTAGGAAACACCGTTCTTTTGTTCTCAGCACACTCACATTTCCTGCTGTCTTAGAGACTCTAGAAAGCAAGAGCGTGCTTCTTGTTCTAAAGCAGAGTGTGATCAATGGATGATTACACTGCTGTGTGTTTTAGTTCAGAAATGGAGTTAAATCCCAGGGTCTGAGTCTTCCTACAAGCAAGACTTCGTTTCAGGTAAGGGCAGTCACTTTTCAGCTCAAACGAACTACATCGTTCACGAAGCTCACACGTTTCTCATCTTAACAGACAAGCATTGGATTTTAGAGGACCAGTGCTTTGTATCAGTTTCAGAAGCAGAGTTGGACTATATAATGTCCGTATGTGTAGGAAACACCGTTCTTTTGTTCTCAGCACACTCACGTTTCCTGCTATCTTAGACACTCTAGAAAGCAAGAGCGTGCTTCTTGTTCTAAAGCAGAGTGTGATCAATTGATGATTACACTGCTGTGTGTTTTACTTCAGAAATGGACTTAAATCCCAGGCTCTGTGTCTTACTACAAGCATGACTTCGTTTCAGGTAAGGGGAGTCACTTTTAAGTTCAAAGGAACTGCATCATTCACAAAGCTCACACGTTTCTCATCTTAAATGACAAGCATTGTATGTTAGAGGACCAGTGCCTTGTATCAGTTTCAGAAGCAGAGTTGGACTAGATATGGTCCATATGTGTAGGAAACACCGTTCTTTTGTTCTCAGCACACTCACGTTTCCTGCTGTCTTAGAGACTTTAGAGAGCAAGAGCGTGCTTCTTGCTCTAAAGCAGAGTGTGATCCATGGATGAGAACTGTGCTGTGTGTTTCCCTTCAGAAAAGGAGTTAAATCCCAGGGTCTGTGTCTTCCTACAAGCAAGACTTCGTTTCAGGTAAGGGCAGTCACTTTTCAGCTCAAACGAACTACATCGTTCACGAAGCTCACACGTTTCTCATCTTAACAGACAAGCATTGGATTTTAGAGGACCAGTGCTTTGTATCAGTTTCAGAAGCAGAGTTGGACTATATAATGTCCGTATGTGTAGGAAACACCGTTCTTTTGTTCTCAGCACACTCACGTTTCCTGCTGTCTTAGACACTCTAGAAAGCAAGAGCGTGTTTCTTGTTCTAAAGCAGAGTGTGATCAATGGATGATTACACTGCTGTGTGTTTTACTTCAGAAATGGACTTAAATCCCAGGCTCTGTGTCTTACTACAAGCAAGACTTCGTTTCAGGTAAGGGGAGTCACTTTTAAGTTCAAAGGAACTGCATCATTCACAAAGCTCACACGTTTCTCATCTTAAATGACAAGCATTGTATGTTAGAGGACCAGTGCCTTGTATCAGTTTCAGAAGCAGAGTTGGACTAGATATGGTCCATATGTGTAGGAAACACCGTTCTTTTGTTCTCAGCACACTCACGTTTCCTGCTGTCTTAGAGACTTTAGAAAGCAAGAGCGTGCTTCTCGCTCTAAAGCAGAGTGTAATCCATGGATGAGAACTATGCTGTGTGTTTCCCTTCAGAAAAGGAGTTAAATCCCAGGGTCTGTGTCTTCCTACAAGCAAGACTTCGTTTCAGGTAAGGGCAGTCACTTTTCAGCTCAAACGAACTACATCATTCACGGAGATCACACATTTCTCATCTTAACAGACAAGCATTGGATGTTAGAGGACCAGGGCTTTGTATCAGTTTCAGAAGCAGAGTTGGAGTAGATATGGTCTGTATGTTTAGGAAACACCGTTGTTTTGTTCTCAGCAAACTCACGTTTCCTGCTGTCTTAGAGACTGTAGAAAGAAAGATCGTGCTTCTTGTTATAAAGCAGAGTGTGATCAATGGATGAGAACACTGCTGTGTGTTTCACTTCAGAAATGGAGTTAAATCCCAGGCTCTGAGTCTTCCTACAAGCAAGACTTCATTTCAGGTAAGGGCAGTCAGTTTTCTGCTCAAACGAACTACATCTTTCACGAAGCTCACATGTTTCTCATCTTAACTGACAAGCATTGGATGTTTGAGGACCAGTGCATTCTATCAGTTTCAGATGAATATTTGGACTACATATAGTCCGTATGTGTAGGAAACGCCGTTATTTTGTTCTGGGCACACTCAGATTTACTGCTGTATTAGAGATTCTAGAAAGCAAGAGCGTGCTTCTCGCTCTAAAGCGGAGTGTGATCCACGGATGAGAACTATGCTGTGTGTTTCTCTTCAGAAATGGAGTTAAATCCCAGGGTCTGAGTCTTCCTACAAGCAAGACTTCGTTTCAGCTACGGGCAGTCACTTTTCTGCTCAATCGAACTACATCGTTCACTGAGCTCACACGTTTCTCGTCTTAACAGACAAGCATTGGATTTTAGAGGACCAGTGCTTTGTATCAGTTTCAGAAGCAGAGTTGGACTATATAATGTCCGTATGTGTAGGAAACACCGTTCTTTTGTTCTCAGCACACTCACTTTTCCTGCTGTCTTAGAGACTCTAGAAAGCAAGAGCGTGCTTCTTGTTCTAAAGCAGAGTGTGATCAATGGATGATTACACTGCTGTGTGTTTTAGTTCAGAAATGGAGTTAAATCCCAGGGTCTGAGTCTTCCTACAAGCAAGACTTCGTTTCAGGTAAGGGCAGTCACTTTTCAGCTCAAACGAACTACATCGTTCAAGAAGCTCACACGTTTCTCATCTGAACAGACAAGCATTGGATTTTAGAGGACCAGTGCTTTGTATCAGTTTCAGAAGCAGAGTTGGACTATATAATGTCCGTATGTGTAGGAAACACCGTTCTTTTGTTCTCAGCACACTCACGTTTCCTGCTATCTTAGACACTCTAGAAAGCAAGAGCGTGCTTCTTGTTCTAAAGCAGAGTGTGATCAATTGATGATTACACTGCTGTGTGTTTTACTTCAGAAATGGACTTAAATCCCAGGCTCTGTGTCTTACTACAAGCATGACTTCGTTTCAGGTAAGGGGAGTCACTTTTAAGTTCAAAGGAACTGCATCATTCACAAAGCTCACACGTTTCTCATCTTAAATGACAAGCATTGTATGTTAGAGGACCAGTGCCTTGTATCAGTTTCAGAAGCAGAGTTGGACTAGATATGGTCCATATGTGTAGGAAACACCGTTCTTTTGTTTTCAGCACACTCACGTTTCCTGCTGTCTTAGAGACTTTAGAGAGCAAGAGCGTGCTTCTCGCTCTAAAGCAGAGTGTGATCCATGGATGAGAACTATGCTGTGTGTTTCCCTTCAGAAAAGGAGTTAAATCCCAGGGTCTGTGTCTTCCTACAAGCAAGACTTCGTTTCAGGTAAGGGCAGTCACTTTTCAGCTCAAACGAACTACATCGTTCACGAAGCTCACACGTTTCTCATCTTAACAGACAAGCATTGGATTTTAGAGGACCAGTGCTTTGTATCAGTTTCAGAAGCAGAGTTGGACTATATAATGTCCGTATGTGTAGGAAACACCGTTCTTTTGTTTTCAGCACACTCACGTTTCCTGCTGTCTTAGAGACTCTAGAAAGCAAGAGCGTGTTTCTTGTTCTAAAGCAGAGTGTGATCAATGGATGATTACACTGCTGTGTGTTTTACTTCAGAAATGGACTTAAATCCCAGGCTCTGTGTCTTACTACAAGCAAGACTTCGTTTCAGGTAAGGGGAGTCACTTTTAAGTTCAAAGGAACTGCATCATTCACAAAGCTCACACGTTTCTCATCTTAAATGACAAGCATTGTATGTTAGAGGACCAGTGCCTTGTATCAGTTTCAGAAGCAGAGTTGGACTAGATATGGTCCATATGTGTAGGAAACACCGTTCTTTTGTTCTCAGCACACTCACGTTTCCTGCTGTCTTAGAGACTTTAGAAAGCAAGAGCGTGCTTCTCGCTCTAAAGCAGAGTGTAATCCATGGATGAGAACTATGCTGTGTGTTTCCCTTCAGAAAAGGAGTTAAATCCCAGGGTCTGTGTCTTCCTACAAGCAAGACTTCGTTTCAGGTAAGGGCAGTCACTTTTCAGCTCAAACGAACTACATCATTCACGGAGATCACACATTTCTCATCTTAACAGACAAGCATTGGATGTTAGAGGACCAGTGCTTTGTATCAGTTTCAGAAGCAGAGTTGGAGTAGATATGGTCTGTATGTTTAGGAAACACCGTTATTTTGTTCTCAGCAAACTCACGTTTCCTGCTGTCTTAGAGACTCTAGAAAGCAAGAGCGTGCTTCTTGTTATAAAGCAGAGTGTGATCAATGGATGAGAACACTGCTGTGTGTTTCACTTCAGAAATGGATTTAAATCCCAGGCTCTGAGTCTTCCTACAAGCAAGACTTCATTTCAGGTAAGGGCAGTCAGTTTTCTGCTCAAACGAACTACATCTTTCACGAAGCTCACATGTTTCTCATCTTAACTGACAAGCATTGGATGTTTGAGGACCAGTGCATTCTATCAGTTTCAGATGAATATTTGGACTACATATAGTCCGTATGTGTAGGAAACGCCGTTATTTTGTTCTGGGCACACTCAGATTTCCTGCTGTATTAGAGATTCTAGAAAGCAAGAGCGTGCTTCTCGCTCTAAAGCGGAGTGTGATCCACGGATGAGAACTATGCTGTGTGTTTCTCTTCAGAAATGGAGTTAAATCCCAGCGTCTGAGTCTTCCTACAAGCAAGACTTCGTTTCAGGTAAGGGCAGTAACTTTTCTGCTCAATCGAACTACATCGTTCACTGAGCTCACACGTTTCTCGTCTTAACAGACAAGCATTGGATTTTAGAGGACCAGTGCTTTGTATCAGTTTCAGAAGCAGAGTTGGACTATATAATGTCCGTATGTGTAGGAAACACCGTTCTTTTTTTCTCAGCACACTCACGTTTCCTGCTGTCTTAGAGACTCTAGAAAGCAAGAGCGTGCTTCTTGTTCTAAAGCAGAGTGTGATCAATGGATGAATACACTGCAGTGTGTTTTACTTCAGAAATGGAGTTAAATCCCAGGCTCTGAGTCTTCCTACAAGCAAGACTTCATTTCAGGTAAGGGCAGTCAGTTTTCTGCTCAAACGAACTACATCTTTCACGAAGCTCACATGTTTCTCATCTTAACTGACAAGCATTGGATGTTTGAGGACCAGTGCATTCTATCAGTTTCAGATGAAGATTTGGACTACATATAGTCCGTATGTGTAGGAAACGCTGTTATTTTGTTCTGGGCACACTCAGATTTCCTGCTGTATTAGAGATTCTAGAAAGCAAGAGCGTGCTTCTCGCTCTAAAGCGGAGTGTGATCCACGGATGAGAACTATGCTGTGTGTTTCTCTTCAGAAATGGAGTTAAATCCCAGGGTCTGAGTCTTCCTACAAGCAAGACTTCGTTTCAGCTACGGGCAGTCACTTTTCTGCTCAATCGAACTACATCGTTCACTGAGCTCACACGTTTCTCGTCTTAACAGACAAGCATTGGATTTTAGAGGACCAGTGCTTTGTATCAGTTTCAGAAGCAGAGTTGGACTATATAATGTCCGTATGTGTAGGAAACACCGTTCTTTTGTTCTCAGCACACTCACTTTTCCTGCTGTCTTAGAGACTCTAGAAAGCAAGAGCGTGCTTCTTGTTCTAAAGCAGAGTGTGATCAATGGATGATTACACTGCTGTGTGTTTTAGTTCAGAAATGGAGTTAAATCCCAGGGTCTGAGTCTTCCTACAAGCAAGACTTCGTTTCAGGTAAGGGCAGTCACTTTTCAGCTCAAACGAACTACATCGTTCAAGAAGCTCACACGTTTCTCATCTGAACAGACAAGCATTGGATTTTAGAGGACCAGTGCTTTGTATCAGTTTCAGAAGCAGAGTTGGACTATATAATGTCCGTATGTGTAGGAAACACCGTTCTTTTGTTCTCAGCACACTCACGTTTCCTGCTATCTTAGACACTCTAGAAAGCAAGAGCGTGCTTCTTGTTCTAAAGCAGAGTGTGATCAATTGATGATTACACTGCTGTGTGTTTTACTTCAGAAATGGACTTAAATCCCAGTCTCTGTGTCTTACTACAAGCATGACTTCGTTTCAGGTAAGGGGAGTCACTTTTAAGTTCAAAGGAACTGCATCATTCACAAAGCTCACACGTTTCTCATCTTAAATGACAAGCATTGTATGTTAGAGGACCAGTGCCTTGTATCAGTTTCAGAAGCAGAGTTGGACTAGATATGGTCCATATGTGTAGGAAACACCGTTCTTTTGTTTTCAGCACACTCACGTTTCCTGCTGTCTTAGAGACTTTAGAGAGCAAGAGCGTGCTTCTCACTCTAAAGCAGAGTGTGATCCATGGATGAGAACTATGCTGTGTGTTTCCCTTCAGAAAAGGAGTTAAATCCCAGGGTCTGTGTCTTCCTACAAGCAAGACTTCGTTTCAGGTAAGGGCAGTCACTTTTCAGCTCAAACGAACTACATCGTTCACGAAGCTCACACGTTTCTCATCTTAACAGACAAGCATTGGATTTTAGAGGACCAGTGCTTTGTATCAGTTTCAGAAGCAGAGTTGGACTATATAATGTCCGTATGTGTAGGAAACACCGTTCTTTTGTTCTCAGCACACTCACGTTTCCTGCTGTCTTAGAGACTCTAGAAAGCAAGAGCGTGTTTCTTGTTCTAAAGCAGAGTGTGATCAATGGATGATTACACTGCTGTGTGTTTTACTTCAGAAATGGACTTAAATCCCAGGCTCTGTGTCTTACTACAAGCAAGACTTCGTTTCAGGTAAGGGGAGTCACTTTTAAGTTCAAAGGAACTGCATCATTCACAAAGCTCACACGTTTCTCATCTTAAATGACAAGCATTGTATGTTAGAGGACCAGTGCCTTGTATCAGTTTCAGAAGCAGAGTTGGACTAGATATGGTCCATATGTGTAGGAAACACCGTTCTTTTGTTCTCAGCACACTCACGTTTCCTGCTGTCTTAGAGACTTTAGAAAGCAAGAGCGTGCTTCTCGCTCTAAAGCAGAGTGTAATCCATGGATGAGAACTATGCTGTGTGTTTCCCTTCAGAAAAGGAGTTAAATCCCAGGGTCTGTGTCTTCCTACAAGCAAGACTTCGTTTCAGGTAAGGGCAGTCACTTTTCAGCTCAAACGAACTACATCATTCACGGAGATCACACATTTCTCATCTTAACAGACAAGCATTGGATGTTAGAGGACCAGTGCTTTGTATCAGTTTCAGAAGCAGAGTTGGAGTAGATATGGTCTGTATGTTTAGGAAACACCGTTGTTTTGTTCTCAGCAAACTCACGTTTCCTGCTGTCTTAGAGACTCTAGAAAGCAAGAGCGTGCTTCTTGTTATAAAGCAGAGTGTGATCAATGGATGAGAACACTGCTGTGTGTTTCACTTCAGAAATGGATTTAAATCCCAGGCTCTGAGTCTTCCTACAAGCAAGACTTCATTTCAGGTAAGGGCAGTCAGTTTTCTGCTCAAACGAACTACATCTTTCACGAAGCTCACATGTTTCTCATCTTAACTGACAAGCATTGGATGTTTGAGGACCAGTGCATTCTATCAGTTTCAGATGAATATTTGGACTACATATAGTCCGTATGTGTAGGAAACGCCGTTATTTTGTTCTGGGCACACTCAGATTTCCTGCTGTATTAGAGATTCTAGAAAGCAAGAGCGTGCTTCTCGCTCTAAAGCGGAGTGTGATCCACGGATGAGAACTATGCTGTGTGTTTCTCTTCAGAAATGGAGTTAAATCCCAGCGTCTGAGTCTTCCTACAAGCAAGACTTCGTTTCAGGTAAGGGCAGTCACTTTTCTGCTCAATCGAACTACATCGTTCACTGAGCTCACACGTTTCTCGTCTTAATAGACAAGCATTGGATTTTAGAGGACCAGTGCTTTGTATCAGTTTCAGAAGCAGAGTTGGACTATATAATGTCCGTATGTGTAGGAAACACCGTTCTTTTTTTCTCAGCACACTCACGTTTCCTGCTGTCTTAGAGACTCTAGAAAGCAAGAGCGTGCTTCTTGTTCTAAAGCAGAGTGTGATCAATGGATGAATACACTGCAGTGTGTTTTACTTCAGAAATGGAGTTAAATCCCAGGCTCTGAGTCTTCCTACAAGCAAGACTTCATTTCAGGTAAGGGCAGTCACTTTTCAGCTCAAACGAACTACATCGTTCACGAAGCTCACACGTTTCTCATCTTAACAGACAAGCATTGGATTTTAGAGGACCAGTGCCTTGTATCAGTTTCAGAAGCAGAGTTGGACTAGATATGGTCCATATGTGTAGGAAACACCGTTCTTTTGTTCTCAGCACACTCACGTTTCCTGCTGTCTTAGAGACTTTAGAGAGCAAGAGCGTGCTTCTCGCTCTAAAGCAGAGTGTGATCCATGGATGAGAACTATGCTGTGTGTTTCCCTTCAGAAAAGGAGTTAAATCCCAGGGTCTGTGTCTTCCTACAAGCAAGACTTCGTTTCAGGTAAGGGCAGTCACTTTTCAGCTCAAACGAACTACATCGTTCACGAAGCTCACACGTTTCTCATCTTAACAGACAAGCATTGGATTTTAGAGGACCAGTGCTTTGTATCAGTTTCAGAAGCAGAGTTGGACTATATAATGTCCGTATGTGTAGGAAACACCGTACTTTTGTTCTCAGCACACTCACGTTTCCTGCTGTCTTAGAGACTCTAGAAAGCAAGAGCTTGCTTCTTGTTCTAAAGCAGAGTGTGATCAACGGATGATTACACTGCTGTGTGTTTTACTTCAGAAATGGACTTAAATCCCAGGCTCTGTGTCTTACTACAAGCAAGACTTCGTTTCAGGTAAGGGGAGTCACTTTTAAGTTCAAAGGAACTGCATCATTCACAAAGCTCACACGTTTCTCATCTTAAATGACAAGCATTGTATGTTAGAGGACCAGTGCCTTGTATCAGTTTCAGAAGCAGAGTTGGACTAGATATGGTCCATATGTGTAGGAAACACCGTTCTTTTGTTCTCAGCACACTCACGTTTCCTGCTGTCTTAGAGACTTTAGAAAGCAAGAGCGTGCTTCTCGCTCTAAAGCAGAGTGTGATCCATGGATGAGAACTATGCTGTGTGTTTCCCTTCAGAAAAGGAGTTAAATCCCAGGGTCTGTGTCTTCCTAAAAGCAAGACTTCGTTTCAGGTAAGGGCAGTCACTTTTCAGCTCAAACGATCTACATCATTCACGGAGATCACACATTTCTCATCTTAACAGACAAGCATTGGATGTTAGAGGACCAGTGCTTTTTATCAGTTTCAGAAGCAGAGTTGGAGTAGATATGGTCTGTATGTTCAGGAAACACCATTGTTTTGTTCTCAGCAAACTCACGTTTCCTGCTGTCTTAGAGACTGTAGAAAGCAAGATCGTGCTTCTTGTTATAAAGCAGAGTGTGATCAATGGATGAGAACACTGCTGTGTGTTTCACTTCAGAAATGGATTTAAATCCCAGGCTCTGAGTCTTCCTACAAGCAAGACTTCATTTCAGGTAAGGGCAGTCAGTTTTCTGCTCAAACGAACTACATCTTTCACGAAGCTCACATGTTTCTCATCTTAACTGACAAGCATTGGATGTTTGAGGACCAGTGCATTCTATCAGTTTCAGATGAATATTTGGACTACATATACTCCGTATGTGTAGGAAACGCCGTTATTTTGTTCTGGGCACACTCAGATTTCCTGCTGTATTAGAGATTCTAGAAAGCAAGTGCGTGCTTCTCGCTCTAAAGCGGAGTGTGATCCACGGATGAGAACTATGCTGTGTGTTTCTCTTCAGAAATGGAGTTAAATCCCAGGGTCTGAGTCTTCCTACAAGCAAGACTTCGTTTCAGCTACGGGCAGTCACTTTTCTGCTCAATCGAACTACATCGTTCACTGAGCTCACACGTTTCTCGTCTTAACAGACAAGCATTGGATTTTAGAGGACCAGTGCTTTGTATCAGTTTCAGAAGCAGAGTTGGACTATATAATGTCCGTATGTGTAGGAAACACCGTTCTTTTGTTCTCAGCACACTCACGTTTCCTGCTGTCTTAGAGACTCTAGAAAGCAAGAGCGTGCTTCTTGTTCTAAAGCAGAGTGTGATCAATGGATGATTACACTGCTGTGTGTTTTACTTCAGAAATGGACTTAAATCCCAGGCTCTGTGTCTTACTACAAGCATGACTTCTTTTCAGGTAAGGGGAGTCACTTTTAAGTTCAAAGGAACTGCATCATTCACAAAGCTCACACGTTTCTCATCTTAAATGACAAGCATTGTATGTTAGAGGACCAGTGCCTTGTATCAGTTTCAGAAGCAGAGTTGGACTAGATATGGTCCATATGTGTAGGAAACACCGTTCTTTTGTTCTCAGCACACTCACGTTTCCTGCTGTCTTAGAGACTTTAGAGAGCAAGAGCGTGCTTCTCGCTCTAAAGCAGAGTGTGATCCATGGATGAGAACTATGCTGTGTGTTTCCCTTCAGAAAAGGAGTTAAATCCCACGGTCTGTGTCTTCCTACAAGCAAGACTTCGTTTCAGGTAAGGGCAGTCACTTTTCAGCTCAAACGAACTACATCGTTCACGAAGCTCACACGTTTCTCATCTTAACAGACAAGCATTGGATGTTTGAGGACCAGTGCATTCTATCAGTTTCAGATGAAGATTTGGACTACATATAGTCCGTATGTGTAGGAAACGCCGTTATTTTGTTCTGGGCACACTCAGATTTCCTGCTGTATTAGAGATTCTAGAAAGCAAGAGCGTGCTTCTCGCTCTAAAGCAGAGTGTGATCCATGGATGAGAACTATGCTGTGTGTTTCTCTTCAGAAATGGAGTTAAATCCCAGGGTCTGAGTCTTCCTACAAGCAAGACTTCGTTTCAGCTACGGGCAGTCACTTTTCTGCTCAATCGAACTACATCATTCACGGAGATCACACATTTCTCATCTTAACAGACAAGCATTGGATGTTAGAGGACCAGGGCTTTGTATCAGTTTCAGAAGCAGAGTTGGAGTAGATATGGTCTGTATGTTTAGGAAACACCGTTGTTTTGTTCTCAGCAAACTCACGTTTCCTGCTGTCTTAGAGACTGTAGAAAGCAAGATCGTGCTTCTTGTTATAAAGCAGAGTGTGATCAATGGATGAGAACACTGCTGTGTGTTTCACTTCAGAAATGGAGTTAAATCCCAGGCTCTGAGTCTTCCTACAAGCAAGACTTCATTTCAGGTAAGGGCAGTCAGTTTTCTGCTCAAACGAACTACATCTTTCACGAAGCTCACATGTTTCTCATCTTAACTGACAAGCATTGGATGTTTGAGGACCAGTGCATTCTATCAGTTTCAGATGAATATTTGGACTACATATAGTCCGTATGTGTAGGAAACGCCGTTATTTTGTTCTGGGCACACTCAGATTTCCTGCTGTATTAGAGATTCTAGAAAGCAAGAGCGTGCTTCTCGCTCTAAAGCGGAGTGTGATCCACGGATGAGAACTATGCTGTGTATTTCTCTTCAGAAATGGAGTTAAATCCCAGGGTCTGAGTCTTCCTACAAGCAAGACTTCGTTTCAGGTAAGGGCAGTAACTTTTCTGCTCAATCGAACTACATCATTCACTGAGCTCACACGTTTCTCGTCTTAACAGACAAGCATTGGATTTTAGAGGACCAGTGCTTTGTATCAGTTTCAGAAGCAGAGTTGGACTATATAATGTCCGTATGTGTAGGAAATACCGTTCTTTTGTTCTCAGCACACTCACGTTTCCTGCTGTCTTAGAGACTCTAGAAAGCAAGAGCGTGCTTCTTGTTCTAAAGCAGAGTGTGATCAATGGATGAATACACTGCAGTGTGTTTTACTTCAGAAATGGAGTTAAATCCCAGGCTCTGAGTCTTCCTACAAGCAAGACTTCTTTTCAGGTAAGGGCAGTCACTTTTCAGCTCAAACGAACTACATCGTTCACGAAGCTCACACGTTTCTCATCTTCACAGACAAGCATTGGATTTTAGAGGACCAGTGCTTTGTATCAGTTTCAGAAGCAGAGTTGGACTATATAATGTCCGTATGTGTAGGAAACACCGTTCTTTTGTTCTCAGCACACTCACGTTTCCTGCTGTCTTAGAGACTCTAGAAAGCAAGAGCGTGCTTCTTGTTCTAAAGCAGAGTGTGATCAATGGATGATTACACTGCTGTGTGTTTTACTTCAGAATTGGACTTAAATCCCAGGCTCTGTGTCTTACTACAAGCAAGACTTCGTTTCAGGTAAGGGGAGTCACTTTTAAGTTCAAAGGAACTGCATCATTCACAAAGCTCACACGTTTCTCATCTTAAATGACAAGCATTGTATGTTAGAGGACCAGTGCCTTGTATCAGTTTCAGAAGCAGAGTTGGACTAGATATGGTCCATATGTGTAGGAAACACCGTTCTTTTGTTCTCAGCACACTCACGTTTCCTGCTGTCTTAGAGACTTTAGAAAGCAAGATCGTGCTTCTCGCTCTAAAGCAGAGTGTGATCCATGGATGAGAACTATGCTGTGTGTTTCCCTTCAGAAAAGGAGTTAAATCCCAGGGTCTGTGTCTTCCTACAAGCAAGACTTCGTTTCAGGTAAGGGCAGTCACTTTTCAGCTCAAACGAACTACATCGTACACAAAGCTCACACGTTTCTCGTCTTAACAGACAAGCATTGGATTTTAGAGGACCAGTGCTTTGTATCAGTTTCAGAAGCAGAGTTGGACTATATAATGTCCGTATGTGTAGGAAACACCGTTCTTTTGTTCTCAGCACACTCACGTTTCCTGCTGTCTTAGAGACTCTAGAAAGCAAGAGCGTGCTTCTTGTTCTAAAGCAGAGTGTGATCAATGGATGAATACACTGCAGTGTGTTTTACTTCAGAAATGGAGTTAAATCCCAAGCTCTGAGTCTTCCTACAAGCAAGACTTCGTTTCAGGTAAGGGCAGTCACTTTTCAGCTCAAACGAACTACATCGTTCACGAAGCTCACACGTTTCTCATCTTAACAGACAAGCATTGGATTTTAGAGAACCAGTGCTTTGTATCAGTTTCAGAAGCAGAGTTGGACTATATAATGTCCGTATGTGTAGGAAACACCGTTCTTTTGTTCTCAGCACACTCACGTTTCCTGCTGTCTTAGAGACTCTAGAAAGCAAGAGCGTGCTTCTTGTTCTAAAGCAGAGTGTGATCAATGGATGATTACACTGCTGTGTGTTTTACTTCAGAAATGGACTTAAATCCCAGGCTCTGTGTCTTACTACAAGCAAGACTTCGTTTCAGGTAAGGGGAGTCACTTTTAAGTTCAAAGGAACTGCATCATTCACAAAGCTCACACGTTTCTCATCTTAAATGACAAGCATTGTATGTTAGAGGACCAGTGCCTTGTATCAGTTTCAGAAGCAGAGTTGGACTAGATATGGTCCATATGTGTAGGAAACACCGTTCTTTTGTTCTCAGCACACTCACGTTTCCTGCTGTCTTAGAGACTTTAGAAAGCAAGAGCGTGCTTCTCGCTCTAAAGCAGAGTGTGATCCATGGATGAGAACTATGCTGTGTGTTTCCCTTCAGAAAAGGAGTTAAATCCCAGGGTCTGTGTCTTCCTACAAGCAAGACTTCGTTTCAGGTAAGGGCAGTCACTTTTCAGCTCAAACGAACTACATCATTCACGGAGATCACACATTTCTCATCTTAACAGACAAGCATTGGATGTTAGAGGACCAGGGCTTTGTATCAGTTTCAGAAGCAGAGTTGGAATAGATATGGTCTGTATGTTTAGGAAACACCGTTGTTTTGTGCTCAGCAAACTCACGTTTCCTGCTGTCTTAGAGACTGTAGAAAGCAAGATCGTGCTTCTTGTTATAAAGCAGAGTGTGATCAATGGATGAGAACACTGCTGTGTGTTTCACTTCAGAAATGGAGTTAAATCCCAGGCTCTGAGTCTTCCTACAAGCAAGACTTCATTTCAGGTAAGGGCAGTCAGTTTTCTGCTCAAACGAACTACATCTTTCACGAAGCTCACATGTTTCTCATCTTAAATGACAAGCATTGGATGTTTGAGGACCAGTGCATTCTATCAGTTTCAGATGAAGATTTGGACTACATATAGTCCGTATGTGTAGGAAACGCCGTTATTTTGTTCTGGGCACACTCAGATTTCCTGCTGTATTAGAGATTCTAGAAAGCAAGAGCGTGCTTCTCGCTCTAAAGCGGAGTGTGATCCATGGATGAGAACTATGCTGTGTGTTTCTCTTCAGAAATGGAGTTAAATCCCAGGGTCTGAGTCTTCCTACAAGCAAGACTTCGTTTCAGCTACGGGCAGTCACTTTTCTGCTCAATCGAACTACATCGTTCACTGAGCTCACACGTTTCTCGTCTTAACAGACAAGCATTGGATTTTAGAGGACCAGTGCTTTGTATCAGTTTCAGAAGCAGAGTTGGAGTAGATATGGTCTGTATGTTTAGGAAACACCGTTGTTTTGTTCTCAGCAAACTCACGTTTCCTGCTGTCTTAGAGACTGTAGAAAGCAAGAGCGTGCTTCTTGTTATAAAGCAGAGTGTGATCAATGGATGAGAACACTGCTGTGTGTTTCACTTCAGAAATGGAGTTAAATCCCAGGCTCTGAGTCTTCCTACAAGCAAGACTTCATTTCAGGTAAGGGCAGTCAGTTTTCTGCTCAAACGAACTACATCTTTCACGAAGCTCACATGTTTCTCATCTTAACTGACAAGCATTGGATGTTTGAGGACCAGTGCATTCTATCAGTTTCAGATGAATATTTGGACTACATATAGTCCGTATGTGTAGGAAACGCCGTTATTTTGTTCTGGGCACACTCAGATTTCCTGCTGTATTAGAGATTCTAGAAAGCAAGAGCGTGCTTCTCGCTCTAAAGCGGAGTGTGATCCACGGATGAGAACTATGCTGTGTATTTCTCTTCAGAAATGGAGTTAAATCCCAGGGTCTGAGTCTTCCTACAAGCAAGACTTCGTTTCAGGTAAGGGCAGTAACTTTTCTGCTCAATCGAACTACATCATTCACTGAGCTCACACGTTTCTCGTCTTAACAGACAAGCATTGGATTTTAGAGGACCAGTGCTTTGTATCAGTTTCAGAAGCAGAGTTGGACTATATAATGTCCGTATGTGTAGGAAATACCGTTCTTTTGTTCTCAGCACACTCACGTTTCCTGCTGTCTTAGAGACTCTAGAAAGCAAGAGCGTGCTTCTTGTTCTAAAGCAGAGTGTGATCAATGGATGAATACACTGCAGTGTGTTTTACTTCAGAAATGGAGTTAAATCCCAGGCTCTGAGTCTTCCTACAAGCAAGACTTCTTTTCAGGTAAGGGCAGTCACTTTTCAGCTCAAACGAACTACATCGTTCACGAAGCTCACACGTTTCTCATCTTCACAGACAAGCATTGGATTTTAGAGGACCAGTGCTTTGTATCAGTTTCAGAAGCAGAGTTGGACTATATAATGTCCGTATGTGTAGGAAACACCGTTCTTTTGTTCTCAGCACACTCACGTTTCCTGCTGTCTTAGAGACTCTAGAAAGCAAGAGCGTGCTTCTTGTTCTAAAGCAGAGTGTGATCAATGGATGATTACACTGCTGTGTGTTTTACTTCAGAATTGGACTTAAATCCCAGGCTCTGTGTCTTACTACAAGCAAGACTTCGTTTCAGGTAAGGGGAGTCACTTTTAAGTTCAAAGGAACTGCATCATTCACAAAGCTCACACGTTTCTCATCTTAAATGACAAGCATTGTATGTTAGAGGACCAGTGCCTTGTATCAGTTTCAGAAGCAGAGTTGGACTAGATATGGTCCATATGTGTAGGAAACACCGTTCTTTTGTTCTCAGCACACTCACGTTTCCTGCTGTCTTAGAGACTTTAGAAAGCAAGATCGTGCTTCTCGCTCTAAAGCAGAGTGTGATCCATGGATGAGAACTATGCTGTGTGTTTCCCTTCAGAAAAGGAGTTAAATCCCAGGGTCTGTGTCTTCCTACAAGCAAGACTTCGTTTCAGGTAAGGGCAGTCACTTTTCAGCTCAAACGAACTACATCGTACACAAAGCTCACACGTTTCTCGTCTTAACAGACAAGCATTGGATTTTAGAGGACCAGTGCTTTGTATCAGTTTCAGAAGCAGAGTTGGACTATATAATGTCCGTATGTGTAGGAAACACCGTTCTTTTGTTCTCAGCACACTCACGTTTCCTGCTGTCTTAGAGACTCTAGAAAGCAAGAGCGTGCTTCTTGTTCTAAAGCAGAGTGTGATCAATGGATGAATACACTGCAGTGTGTTTTACTTCAGAAATGGAGTTAAATCCCAAGCTCTGAGTCTTCCTACAAGCAAGACTTCGTTTCAGGTAAGGGCAGTCACTTTTCAGCTCAAACGAACTACATCGTTCACGAAGCTCACACGTTTCTCATCTTAACAGACAAGCATTGGATTTTAGAGAACCAGTGCTTTGTATCAGTTTCAGAAGCAGAGTTGGACTATATAATGTCCGTATGTGTAGGAAACACCGTTCTTTTGTTCTCAGCACACTCACGTTTCCTGCTGTCTTAGAGACTCTAGAAAGCAAGAGCGTGCTTCTTGTTCTAAAGCAGAGTGTGATCAATGGATGATTACACTGCTGTGTGTTTTACTTCAGAAATGGACTTAAATCCCAGGCTCTGTGTCTTACTACAAGCAAGACTTCGTTTCAGGTAAGGGGAGTCACTTTTAAGTTCAAAGGAACTGCATCATTCACAAAGCTCACACGTTTCTCATCTTAAATGACAAGCATTGTATGTTAGAGGACCAGTGCCTTGTATCAGTTTCAGAAGCAGAGTTGGACTAGATATGGTCCATATGTGTAGGAAACACCGTTCTTTTGTTCTCAGCACACTCACGTTTCCTGCTGTCTTAGAGACTTTAGAAAGCAAGAGCGTGCTTCTCGCTCTAAAGCAGAGTGTGATCCATGGATGAGAACTATGCTGTGTGTTTCCCTTCAGAAAAGGAGTTAAATCCCAGGGTCTGTGTCTTCCTACAAGCAAGACTTCGTTTCAGGTAAGGGCAGTCACTTTTCAGCTCAAACGAACTACATCATTCACGGAGATCACACATTTCTCATCTTAACAGACAAGCATTGGATGTTAGAGGACCAGGGCTTTGTATCAGTTTCAGAAGCAGAGTTGGAATAGATATGGTCTGTATGTTTAGGAAACACCGTTGTTTTGTGCTCAGCAAACTCACGTTTCCTGCTGTCTTAGAGACTGTAGAAAGCAAGATCGTGCTTCTTGTTATAAAGCAGAGTGTGATCAATGGATGAGAACACTGCTGTGTGTTTCACTTCAGAAATGGAGTTAAATCCCAGGCTCTGAGTCTTCCTACAAGCAAGACTTCATTTCAGGTAAGGGCAGTCAGTTTTCTGCTCAAACGAACTACATCTTTCACGAAGCTCACATGTTTCTCATCTTAAATGACAAGCATTGGATGTTTGAGGACCAGTGCATTCTATCAGTTTCAGATGAAGATTTGGACTACATATAGTCCGTATGTGTAGGAAACGCCGTTATTTTGTTCTGGGCACACTCAGATTTCCTGCTGTATTAGAGATTCTAGAAAGCAAGAGCGTGCTTCTCGCTCTAAAGCGGAGTGTGATCCATGGATGAGAACTATGCTGTGTGTTTCTCTTCAGAAATGGAGTTAAATCCCAGGGTCTGAGTCTTCCTACAAGCAAGACTTCGTTTCAGCTACGGGCAGTCACTTTTCTGCTCAATCGAACTACATCGTTCACTGAGCTCACACGTTTCTCGTCTTAACAGACAAGCATTGGATTTTAGAGGACCAGTGCTTTGTATCAGTTTCAGAAGCAGAGTTGGAGTAGATATGGTCTGTATGTTTAGGAAACACCGTTGTTTTGTTCTCAGCAAACTCACGTTTCCTGCTGTCTTAGAGATTCTAGAAAGCAAGAGCGTGCTTCTCGTTCTAAAGCAGAGTGTGATCAATTGATGATTACACTGCTGTGTGTTTTACTTCAGAAATGGACTTAAATCCCAGGCTCTGTGTCTTACTACAAGCAAGACTTCGTTTCAGGTAAGGGCAGTCACTTTTCAGCTCAAACGAACTACATCGTTCACGAAGCTCACACGTTTCTCATCTTAACTGACAAGCATTGGATGTTAGAGGACCAGTGCTTTGTATCAGTTTCAGAAGAAGGTTTGGACTAGATATGGTCCGTATGTGTAGGAAACACCGTTCTTTTGTTCTGGGCACACTCTGATTTCCTGCTGTCTTAGAGACTCTAGAAAGCAAGAGCGTGCTTCTCACTCTAAATCAGAGTGTGGTCCATGGATGAGAACTATACTGTGTGTTTCCCTTCAGAAATGGAGTTAAATCCCATGCTCTGAGTCTCCCTACAAGCAAGACTTCGTTTCAGGTAAGGGGAGTCACTTTTAAGTTCAAAGGAACTGCATCATTCACAAAGCTCACACGTTTCTCATCTTAAATGACAAGCATTGTATGTTAGAGGACCAGTGCTTTGTATCAGTTTCAGAAGCAGAGTTGGACTAGATATGGTCCATATGTGTAGGAAACACCGTTCTTTTGTTCTCAGCACACTCACGTTTCCTGCTGTCTTAGAGACTTTAGAAAGCAAGAGCGTGCTTCTCGCTCTAAAGCAGAGTGTGATCCATGGATGAGAACTATGCTGTGTGTTTCCCGTCAGAAAAGGAGTTAAATCCCAGGGTCTGTGTCTTCCTACAAGCAAGACTTCGTTTCAGGTAAGGGCAGTCACTTTTCATCTCAAAAGAACTACATCGTTCACAGAGCTCACACGTTTCTCATCTTAACAGACAAGCATTGGATGTTAGAGGACCAGTGCTTTGTATCAGTTTCAGAAGCAGAGTTGGACTAGATATGGTCCGTATGTTTAGGAAACACCGTTCTTTTGTTCTCAGCACACTCACGTTTCCTGCTATCTTAGACACTCTAGAAAGCAAGAGCGTGCTTCTTGTTCTAAAGCAGAGTGTGATTAATTGATGATTACACTGCTGTGTGTTTTACTTCAGAAATGGACTTAAATCCCAGGCTCTGTGTCTTACTACAACAAGACTTCGTTTCAGGTAAGGGCAGTCACTTTTCAGTTCAAAGGAACTGCATCATTCACAAAGCTCACACGTTTCTCATCTTAACTGACAAGCATTGTACGTTAGAGGACCAGTGCTTTGTATCAGTTTCAGAAGCAGAGTTGGACTAGATATGGTCCATATGTGTAGGAAACACCGTTCTTTTTTTCTCAGCACACTAACGATTCCTGCTGTCTTAGAGACTTTAGAAAGCAAGAGCGTGCTTCTTCGCTCTAAAGCTGAGTGTGATCCATGGATGAGAACTATGCTGTGTGTTTCCCTTCAGAAAAGGAGTTAAATCCCAGGGTCTGTGTCTTCCCACAAGCAAGACTTCGTTTCAGGTAAGGGCAGTCACTTTTCAGCTCAAACGAACTACATCATTCACGGAGATCACACATTTCTCACCTTAACAGACAAGCATTGGATGTTAGAGGACCAGTGCTTTGTATCAGTTTCAGAAGCAGAGTTGGAGTAGATATGGTCTGTATGTTTAGGAAACACCGTTGTTTTGTTCTCAGCAAACTCACGTTTCCTGCTGTCTTAGAGATTCTAGAAAGCAAGAGCGTGCTTCTCGTTCTAAAGCAGAGTGTGATCCATGGATGAAAACTATGCTGTGTGTTTCACTTCAGAAATGGAGTTAAATCCCAGGCTCTGAGTCTTCCTACAAGCAAGACTTCATTTCAGGTAAGGGCAGTCAGTTTTCTGCTCAAACGAACTACATCTTTCATGAAGCTCACATGTTTCTCATCTTAACTGACAAGCATTGGATGTTTGAGGACCAGTGCATTCTATCAGTTTCAGATGAAGATTTGGACTACATATAGTCCGTAAGTGTAGGAAACGCCGTTATTTTGTTCTGGGCACACTCAGATTTCCTGCTGTATTAGAGATTCTAGAAAGCAAGAGCGTGCTTCTCGCTCTAAAGCGGAGTGTGATCCACGGATGAGAACTATGCTGTGTGTTTCTCTTCAGAAATGGAGTTAAATCCCAGGGTCTGAGTCTTCCTACAAGCAAGACTTCGTTTCAGCTACGGGCAGTCACTTTTCTGCTCAAACGAACTACATCGTTCACGAAGCTCACACGTTTCTCATCTTAACTGACAAGCATTGGATGTTAGAGGACCAGTGCTTTGTATCAGTTTCAGAAGAAGGTTTGGACTAGATATGGTCCGTATGTGTAGGAAACACCGTTCTTTTGTTCTGGGCACACTCTGATTTCCTGCTGTCTTAGAGACTCTAGAAAGCAAGAGCGTGCTTCTCGCTCTAAATCAGAGTGTGGTCCATGGATGAGAACTATACTGTGTGTTTCACTTCAGAAATGGAGTTAAATCCCATGCTCTGAGTCTCCCTACAAGCAAGACTTCGTTTCAGGTAAGGGGAGTCACTTTTACTTTCAAAGGAACTGCATCATTCACAAAGCTCACACGTTTCTCATCTTAAATGACAAGCATTGTATGTTAGAGGTCCAGTGACTTGTATCAGTTTCAGAAGCAGAGTTGGAATAGATATGGTCCATATGTGTAGGAAACACCGTTCTTTGTTCTCAGCACACTCATGTTTCCTGCTGTCTTAGAGACTTTAGAAAGCAAGAGCGTGCTTCTCACTCTAAAGCAGAGTGTGATCCATGGATGAGAACTATGCTGTGTGTTTCCCTTCAGAAAAGGAGTTAAATTCCAGGGTCTGTGTCTTCCTACAAGCAAGACTTCGTTTCAGGTAAGGGCAGTCACTTTTCAGCTCAAAAGAACTACATCGTTCACAGAGCTCACACGTTTCTCATCTTAACAGACAAGCATTGGATGTTAGAGGACCAGTGCTTTGTATCAGTTTCAGAAGCAGAGTTGGACTAGATATGGTCCGTATGTTTAGGAAACACCGTTCTTTTGTTCTCAGCACACTCACGTTTCCTGCTATCATAGACACTCTAGAAAGCAAGAGCGTGCTTCTTGTTCTAAAGCAGAGTGTGATCAATTGATGATTACACTGCTGTGTGTTTTACTTCAGAAATGGACTTAAATCCCAGGCTCTGTGTCTTACTACAAGCAAGACTTCGTTTCAGGTAAGGGCAGTCACTTTTCAGTTCAAAGGAACTGCATCATTCACAAAGCTCACACGTTTCTCATCTTAACTGACAAGCATTGTATGTTAGAGGACCAGTGCTTTGTATCAGTTTCAGAAGCAGAGTTGGACTAGATATGGTCCATATGTGTAGGAAACACCGTTCTTTTGTTCTCAACACACTCACGTTTCCTGCTGTCTTAGAGACTTTAGAAAGCAAGAGCGTGCTTCTCGCTCTAAAGCAGAGTGTGAGCCATGGATGAGAACTATGCTGTATGTTTCCCTTCAGAAAAGGAGTTAAATCCCAGGGTCTGTGTCTTCCCACAAGCAAGACTTCGTTTCAGGTAAGGGCAGTCACTTTTCAGCTCAAACGAACTACATCATTCACGGAGATCACACATTTCTCACCTTAACAGACAAGCATTGGATGTTAGAGGACCAGTGCTTTGTATCAGTTTCAGAAGCAGAGTTGGAGTAGATATGGTCTGTATGTTTAGGAAACACCGTTGTTTTGTTCTCAGCAAACTCACGTTTCCTGCTGTCTTAGAGAATCTAGAAAGCAAGAGCGTGCTTCTCGTTCTAAAGCAGAGTGTGATCCATGGATGAGAACTATGCTGTGTGTTTTACTTCAGAAATGGAGTTTAATCCCAGGCTCTGAGTCTTCCTACAAGCAAGACTTCATTTCAGGTAAGGGCAGTCAGTTTTCTGCTCAAACGAACTACATCTTTCATGAAGCTCACATGTTTCTCATCTTAACTGACAAGCATTGGATGTTTGAGGACCAGTGCATTCTATCAGTTTCAGATGAAGATTTGGACTACATATAGTCCGTAAGTGTAGGAAACGCCGTTATTTTGTTCTGGGCACACTCAGATTTCCTGCTGTATTAGAGATTCTAGAAAGCAAGAGCGTGCTTCTCGCTCTAAAGCGGAGTGTGATCCACGGATGAGAACTATGCTGTGTGTTTCTCTTCAGAAATGGAGTTAAATCCCAGGGTCTGAGTCTTCCTACAAGCAAGACTTCGTTTCAGCTACGGGCAGTCACTTTTCTGCTCAAACGAACTACATCGTTCACGAAGCTCACACGTTTCTCATCTTAACTGACAAGCATTGTACGTTAGAGGACCAGTGCTTTGTATCAGTTTCAGAAGAAGGTTTGGACTAGATATGGTCCGTATGTGTAGGAAACACCGTTCTTTTGTTCTGGGCACACTCTGATTTCCTGCTGTCTTAGAGACTCTAGAAAGCAAGAGCGTGCTTCTCGCTCTAAATCAGAGTGTGGTCCATGGATGAGAACTATACTGTGTGTTTCCCTTCAGAAATGGAGTTAAATCCCATGCTCTGAGTCTCCCTACAAGCAAGACTTCGTTTCAGGTAAGGGGAGTCACTTTTACTTTCAAAGGAACTGCATCATTCACAGAGCTCACACGTTTCTCATCTTAAATGACAAGCATTGTATGTTAGAGGTCCAGTGAATTGTATCAGTTTCAGAAGCAGAGTTGGAATAGATATGGTCCATATGTGTAGGAAACACCATTCTTTGTTCTCAGCACACTCATGTTTCCTGCTGTCTTAGAGACTTTAGAAAGCAAGAGCGTGCTTCTCGCTCTAAAGCAGAGTGTGATCCATGGATGAGAACTATGCTGTGTGTTTCCCGTCAGAAAAGGAGTTAAATCCCAGGGTCTGTGTCTTCCTACAAGCAAGACTTCGTTTCAGGTAAGGGCAGTCACTTTTCAACTCAAAAGAACTACATCGTTCACAGAGCTCACACGTTTCTCATCTTAACAGATAAGCATTGGATGTTAGAGGACCAGTTCTTTGTATCAGTTTCAGAAGCAGAGTTGGACTAGATATGGTCCGTATGTTTAGGAAACACCGTTCTTTTGTTCTCAGCACACTCACGTTTCCTGCTATCTTAGACACTCTAGAAAGCAAGAGCGTGCTCTTGTTCTAAAGCAGAGTGTGATTAATTGATGATTACACTGCTGTGTGTTTTACTTCAGAAATGGACTTAAATCCCAGGCTCTGTGTCTTACTACAAGCAAGACTTCGTTTCAGGTAAGGGCAGTCACTTTTCAGTTCAAAGGAACTGCATCATTCACAAAGCTCACACGTTTCTCATCTTAACTGACAAGCATTGTACGTTAGAGGACCAGTGCTTTGTATCAGTTTCAGAAGCAGAGTTGGACTAGATATGGTCCATATGTGTAGGAAACACCGTTCTTTTGTTCTCAGCACACTCACGTTTCCTGCTGTCTTAGAGACTTTAGAAAGCAAGAGCGTGCTTCTCGCTCTAAATCAGAGTGTGGTCCATGGATGAGAACTATACTGTGTGTTTCCCTTCAGAAATGGAGTTAAATCCCATGCTCTGAGTCTCCCTACAAGCAAGAATTCATTTCAGGTAAGGGGAGTCACTTTTAAGTTCAAAGGAACTGCATCATTCACAAAGCTCACACGTTTCTCATCTTAAATGACAAGCATTGTATGTTAGAGGTCCAGTGCCTTGTATCTGTGTCAGAAGCAGAGTTGGACTATATAAGGTCCGTATGTGTAGGAAACACCGTTCTTTTGTTCTCAGCACACTCATGTTTCCTGCTGTCTTAGAGACTCTAGAAGCAAGAGCGTGCTTCTTGTTCTAAAGCAGAGTGTGATCAAGGGATGATTACACTGCTGTGTGTTTTACTTCAGAAATGGACTTAAATCCCAGGCTCTGTGTCTTACTACAAGCAAGACTTCCTTTCAGGTAAGGGGAGTCACTTTTAAGTTCAAAGGAACTGCATCATTCACAAAGCTCACACGTTTCTCATCTTAAATGACAAGCATTGTATGTTAGAGGACCAGTGCTTTGTATCAGTTTCAGAAGCAGAGTTGGACTAGATATGGTCCATATGTGTAGGATACACCGTTCTTTTGTTCTCAGCACACTCACGTTTCCTGCTGTCTTAGAGACTTTAGAAAGCAAGAGCGTGCTTCTCGCTCTAAAGCAGAGTGTGATCTATGGATGAGAACTATGCTGTGTGTTTCCCGTCAGAAAAGGAGTTAAATCCCAGGTCTGTGTCTTCCTACAAGCAAGACTTCGTTTCAGGTAAGGGCAGTCACTTTTCAACTCAAAAGAACTACATCGTTCACAGAGCTCACACGTTTCTCATCTTAACAGACAAGCATTGGATGTTAGAGGACCAGTGCTTTGTATCAGTTTCAAAAGCAGAGTTGGACTAGATTTGGTCCGTATGTTTAGGAAACACCGTTCTTTTGTTCTCAGCACACTCACGTTTCCTGCTATCTTAGACACTCTAGAAAGCAAGAGCGTGCTTCTTGTTCTAAAGCAGAGTGTGATCAATTGATGATTACACTGCTGTGTGTTTTACTTCAGATATGGACTTAAATCCCAGGCTCTGTGTCTTACTACAAGCAAGACTTCGTTTCAGGTAAGGGCAGTCACTTTTCAGTTCAAAGGAACTGCATCATTCACAAAGCTCACACGTTTCTCATCTTAACTGACAAGCATTGTACGTTAGAGGACCAGTGCTTTGTATCAGTTTCAGAAGCAGAGTTGGACTAGATATGGTCCATATGTGTAGGAAACACCGTTCTTTTGTTCTCAGCACACTCACGTTTCCTGCTGTCTTAGAGACTTTAGAAAGCAAGAGCGTGCTTCTCGCTCTAAGGCAGAGTGTGATCTATGGATGAGAACTATGCTGTGTGTTTCCCGTCAGAAAAGGAGTTAAATCCCAGGGTCTGTGTCTTCCTACAAGCAAGACTTCGTTTCAGGTAAGGGCAGTCACTTTTCAACTCAAAAGAACTACATCGTTCACAGAGCTCACACGTTTCTCATCTTAACAGACAAGCATTGGATGTTAGAGGACCAGTGCTTTGTATCAGTTTCAGAAGCAGAGTTGGACTAGATATGGTCCGTATGTTTAGGAAACACCGTTCTTTTGTCTCAGCACACTCACGTTTCCTGCTATCTTAGACACTCTAGAAAGCAAGAGCGTGCTTCTTGTTCTAAAGCAGAGTGTGATCAATTGATGATTACACTGCTGTGTGTTTTACTTCAGAAATGGACTTAAATCCCAGGCTCTGTGTCTTACTACAAGCAAGACTTCGTTTCAGGTAAGGGCAGTCACTTTTCATTTCAAAGGAACTGCATCATTCACAAAGCTCACACGTTTCTCATCTTAACTGACAAGCATTGTACGTTAGAGGACCAGTGCTTTGTATCAGTTTCAGAAGCAGAGTTGGACTAGATATGGTCCATATGTGTAGGAAACACCGTTCTTTTTTTCTCAGCACACTCACGTTTCCTGCTGTCTTAGAGACTTTAGAAAGCAATAGCGTGCTTCTCGCTCTAAAGCAGAGTGTGATCCATGGATGAGAACTATGCTGTGTGTTTCCCTTCAGAAAAGGAGTTAAATCCCAGGGTCTGTGTCTTCCCACAAGCAAGACTTCATTTCAGGTAAGGGCAGTCACTTTTCAGCTCAATCGAACTACATCGTTCACTGAGCTCACACGTTTCTCGTCTTAACAGACAAGCATTGGATTTTAGAGGACCAGTGCTTTGTATCAGTTTCAGAAGCAGAGTTGGACTATATAATGTCCGTATGTGTAGGAAACACCGTTCTTTTGTTCTCAGCACACTCACGTTTCCTGCTGTCTTAGAGACTCTAGAAAGCAAGAGCGTGCTTCTTGTTCTAAAGCAGAGTGTGATCAATGGATGATTACACTGCTGTGTGTTTTAGTTCAGAAATGGAGTTAAATCCCATGCTCTGAGTCTCCCTACAAGCAAGACTTCGTTTCAGGTAAGGGGAGTCACTTTTACTTTCAAAGGAACTGCATCATTCACAAAGCTCACACGTTTCTCATCTTAAATGACAAGCATTGTATGTTAGAGGTCCAGTGACTTGAATCAGTTTCAGAAGCAGAGTTGGAATAGATATGGTCCATATGTGTAGGAAACACCGTTCTTTGTTCTCAGCACACTCATGTTTCCTGCTGTCTTAGAGACTTTAGAAAGCAAGAGCGTGCTTCTCACTCTAAAGCAGAGTGTGATCCATGGATGAGAACTATGCTGTGTGTTTCCCTTCAGAAAAGGAGTTAAATTCCAGGGTCTGTGTCTTCCTACAAGCAAGACTTCGTTTCAGGTAAGGGCAGTCACTTTTCAGCTCAGAAGAACTACATCGTTCACAGAGCTCACACGTTTCTCATCTTAACAGACAAGCATTGGATGTTAGAGGACCAGTGCTTTGTATCAGTTTCAGAAGCAGAGTTGGACTAGATATGGTCCGTATGTTTAGGAAACACCGTTCTTTTGTTCTCAGCACACTCACGTTTCCTGCTATCTTAGACACTCTAGAAAGCAAGAGCGTGCTTCTTGTTCTAAAGCAGAGTGTGATCAATTGATGATTACACTGCTGTGTGTTTTACTTCAGAAATGGACTTAAATCCCAGGCTCTATGTCTTACTACAAGCAAGACTTCGTTTCAGGTAAGGGCAGTCACTTTTCAGCTCAAACGAACTACATCGTTCACGAAGCTCACACGTTTCTCATCTTAACTGACAAGCATTGGATGTTAGAGGACCAGTGCTTTGTATCAGTTTCAGAAGAAGGTTTGGACTAGATATGGTCCGTATGTGTAGGAAACACCGTTCTTTTGTTCTGGGCACACTCTGATTTCCTGCTGTCTTAGAGACTCTAGAAAGCAAGAGCGTGCTTCTCGCTCTAAATCAGAGTGTGGTCCATGGATGAGAACTATACTGTGTGTTTCCCTTCAGAAATGGAGTTAAATCCCATGCTCTGAGTCTCCCTACAAGCAAGACTTCGTTTCAGGTAAGGGGAGTCACTTTTAAGTTCAAAGGAACTGCATCATTCACAAAGCTCACACGTTTCTCATCTTAAATGACAAGCATTGTATGTTAGAGGTCCAGTGCCTTGTGTCAGTGTCAGAAGCAGAGTTGGACTATATAAGGTCCGTATGTGTAGGAAACATCGTTCTTTTGTTCTCAGCACATTCATGTTTCCTGCTGTCTTAGAGACTCTAGAAAGCAAGAGCGTGCTTCTTGTTCTAAAGCAGAGTGTGATCAAGGGATGATTACACTGCTGTGTGTTTTACTTCAGAAATGGACTTAAATCCCAGGCTCTGTGTCTTACTACAAGCAAGACTTCGTTTCAGGTAAGGGGAGTCACTTTTAAGTTCAAAGGAACTGCATCATTCACAAAGCTCACACGTTTCTCATCTTAAATGACAAGCATTGTATGTTAGAGGACCAGTGCTTTGTATCAGTTTCAGAAGCAGAGTTGGACTAGATATGGTCCATATGTGTAGGAAACACCGTTCTTTTGTTCTCAGCACACTCACGTTTCCTGCTGTCTTAGAGACTTTAGAAAGCAAGAGCGTGCTTCTCGCTCTAAAGCAGAGTGTGATCTATGGATGAGAACTATGCTGTGTGTTTCCCGTCAGAAAAGGAGTTAAATCCCAGGGTCTGTGTCTTCCTACAAGCAAGACTTCGTTTCAGGTAAGGGCAGTCCCGTTTCAGCTCAAAAGAACTACATCGTTCACAGAGCTCACACGTTTCTCATCTTAACAGACAAGCATTGGATGTTAGAGGACCAGTGCTTTGTATCAGTTTCAGAAGCAGAGTTGGACTAGATATGGTCCGTATGTTTAGGAAACACCGTTCTTTTGTTCTCAGCACACTCACGTTTCCTGCTATCTTAGACACTCTAGAAAGCAAGAGCGTGCTTCTTGTTCTAAAGCAGAGTGTGATCAATTGATGATTACACTGCTGTGTGTTTTACTTCAGAAATGGACTTAAATCCCAGGCTCTGTGTCTTACTACAAGCAAGACTTCATTTCAGGTAAGGGCAGTCACTTTTCAGTTCAAAGGAACTGCATCATTCACAAAGCTCACACGTTTCTCATCTTAACTGACAAGCATTGTACGTTAGAGGACCAGTGCTTTGTATCAGTTTCAGAAGCAGAGTTGGACTAGATATGGTCCATATGTGTAGGAAACACCGTTCTTTTGTTCTCAGCACACTCACGTTTCCTGCTGTCTTAGAGACTTTAGAAAGCAAGAGCGTGCTTCTCGCTCTAAAGCAGAGTGTGATCCATGGATGAGAACTATGCTGTGTGTTTCCCTTCAGAAAAGGAGTTAAATCCCAGGGTCTGTGTCTTCCTACATGCAAGACTTCGTTTCAGGTAAGGGCAGTCACTTTTCTGCTCAATCGAACTACATCGTTCACTGAGCTCACACGTTTCTCGTCTTAACAGACAAGCATTGGATTATAGAGGACCAGTGCTTTGTATCAGTTTCAGAAGCAGAGTTGGACTATATAATGTCCGTATGTGTAGGAAACACCGTTCTTTTGTTCTCAGCACACTCACGTTTCCTGCTGTCTTAGAGACTCTAGAAAGCAAGAGCGTGCTTCTTGTTCTAAAGCAGAGTGTGATCAATGGATGATTACACTGCTGTGTGTTTTAGTTCAGAAATGGAGTTAAATCCCAGGCTCTGAGTCTTCCTAAAAGTAAGACTTCGTTTCAGGTAAGGGCAGTCAATTTTCATCTCAAACGAACTACATCATTCACGAAGCTCACACGTTTCTCATCTTAACAGACAAGCATTGGATTTTAGAGGACCAGTGCTTTGTATCAGTTTCAGAAGCAGAGTTGGACTATATAATGTCCGTATGTGTAGGAAACACCGTTCTTTTGTTCTCAGCACACTCACGTTTCCTGCTGTCTTAGAGACTCTAGAAAGCAAGAGCGTGCTTCTTGTTCTAAAGCAGAGTGTGATCAATTGATGATTACACTGCTGTGTGTTTTACTTCAGAAATGGACTTAAATCCCAGGCTCTGTGTCTTACTAAAAGCAAGACTTCCTTTAAGGTAAGGGCAGTCACTTTTCTGCTCAAAGTAACTACATCGTTCACGAAGCTCACACGTTTCTCATCTTAACTGACAAGCATTGGATGTTAGAGGACCAGTGCTTTGTATCAGTTTCAGAAGCAGAGTTGGAGTAGATATGGTCTGTATGTTTAGGAAACACCGTTGTTTTGTTCTCAGCAAACTCACGTTTCCTGCTGTCTTAGAGACTGTAGAAAGCAAGATCGTGCTTCTTGTTATAAAGCAGAGTGTGATCAATGGATAAGAACACTGCTGTGTGTTTCACTTCAGAAATGGAGTTAAATCCCAGGCTCTGAGGCTTCCTACAAGCAAGACTTCATTTCAGGTAAGGGCAGTCAGTTTTCTGCTCAAACGAACTACATCTTTCACGAAGCTCACATGTTTCTCATCTTAACTGACAAGCATTGGATGTTTGAGGACCAGTGCATTCTATCAGTTTCACATGAAGATTTGGACTACATATAGTCCGTATGTGTAGGAAACGCCGTTATTTTGTTCTCTGCACACTCAGATTTCCTGCTGTATTAGAGATTCTAGAAAGCAAGAGCGTGCTTCTCGCTCTAAAGCGGAGTGTGATCCACGGATGAGAACTATGCTGTGTGTTTCTCTTCAGAAATGGAGTTAAATCCCAGGGTCTGAGTTTTCCTACAAGCAAGACTTCGTTTCAGCTACGGGCAGTCACTTTTCTGCTCAAACGAACTACATCGTTCACGAAGCTCACACGTTTCTCATCTTAACTGACAAGCATTGGATGTTAGAGGACCAGTGCTTTGTATCAGTTTCAGAAGAAGGTTTGGACTAGATATGGTATGTATGTGTAGGAAACACCGTTCTTTTCTTCTCAGCACACTCACGTTTCCTGCTGTCTTAGAGACTTTAGAAAGCAAGAGCGTGCTTCTCGCTCTAAAGCAGAGTGTGATCCATGGATGAGAACTATGCTGTGTGTTTCCCGTCAGAAAAGGAGTTAAATCCCAGGGTCTGTGTCTTCCTACAAGCAAGACTTCGTTTCAGGTAAGGGCAGTCACTTTTCAGCTCAAAAGAACTACATCGTTCACAGAGCTCACACGTTTCTCATCTTAACAGACAAGCATTGGATGTTAGAGGACCAGTGCTTTGTATCAGTTTCAGAAGCAGAGTTGGACTAGATATGGTCCGTATGTTTAGGAAACACCGTTCTTTTGTTCTCAGCACACTCACGTTTCCTGCTATCTTAGACAATCTAGAAAGCAAGAGCGTGCTTCTTGTTCTAAAGCAGAGTGTGATTAATTGATGATTACACTGCTGTGTGTTTTACTTCAGAAATGGACTTAAATCCCAGGCTCTGTGTCTTACTACAAGCAAGACTTCGTTTCAGGTAAGGGCAGTCACTTTTACTTTCAAAGGAACTGCATCATTCACAAAGCTCACACGTTTCTCATCTTAACTGACAAGCATTGTACGTTAGAGGACCAGTGCTTTGTATCAGTTTCAGAAGTAGAGTTGGACTAGATATGGTCCATATGTGTAGGAAACACCGTTCTTTTGTTCTCAGCACACTCACTTTTCCTGCTGTCTTAGAGACTTTAGAAAGCAAGAGCGTGCTTCTCACTCTAAAGCAGAGTGTGATCCATGGATGAGAACTATGCTGTGTGTTTCCCTTCAGAAAAGGAGTTAAATCCCAGGGTCTGTGTCTTCCCACAAGCAAGACTTCGTTTCAGGTAATGGCAGTCACTTTTCAGCTCAAACGAACAACATCATTCACGGAGATCACACATTTCTCACCTTAACAGACAAGCATTGGAAGTTAGAGGAACAGTGCTTTGTATCAGTTTCAGAAGCAGAGTTGGAGTAGATATGGTCTGTATGTTTAGGAAACACCGTTGTTTTGTTCTCAGCAAACTCACGTTTCCTGCTGTCTTAGAGATTCTAGAAAGCAAGATCGTGCTTCTCCTTCTAAAGCAGAGTGTGATCCATGGATGAGAACTATGCTGTGTGTTTCCCGTCAGAAAAGGAGTTAAATCCCAGGGTCTGTGTCTTCCTACAAGCAAGACTTCGTTTCAGGTAAGGGCAGTCACTTTTCAGCTCAAAAGAACTACATCGTTCACAGAGCTCACACGTTTCTCATCTTAACAGACAAGCATTGGATTTTAGAGGACCAGTGCTTTGTATCAGTTTCAGAAGCAGAGTTGGACTATATAATGTCCGTATGTGTAGGAAACACCGTTCTTTTGTTCTCAGCACACTCACGTTTCCTGCTGTCTTAGAGACTCTAGAAAGCAAGAGCGTGCTTCTTGTTCTAAAGCAGAGTGTGATCAATGGATGATTACACTGCTGTGTGTTTTAGTTCAGAAATGGAGTTAAATCCCATGCTCTGAGTCTCCCTACAAGCAAGACTTCGTTTCAGGTAAGGGGAGTCACTTTTACTTTCAAAGGAACTGCATCATTCACAAAGCTCACACGTTTCTCATCTTAAATGACAAGCATTGTATGTTAGAGGTCCAGTGACTTGTATCAGTTTCAGAAGCAGAGTTGGAATAGATATGGTCCATATGTGTAGGAAACACCGTTCTTTGTTCTCAGCACACTCATGTTTCCTGCTGTCTTAGAGACTTTAGAAAGCAAGAGCGTGCTTCTCACTCTAAAGCAGAGTGTGATCCATGGATGAGAACTATGCTGTGTGTTTCCCTTCAGAAAAGGAGTTAAATTCCAGGGTCTGTGTCTTCCTACAAGCAAGACTTCGTTTCAGGTAAGGGCAGTCACTTTTCAGCTCAGAAGAACTACATCGTTCACAGAGCTCACACATTTCTCATCTTAACAGACAAGCATTGGATGTTAGAGGACCAGTGCTTTGTATCAGTTTCAGAAGCAGAGTTGGACTAGATATGGTCCGTATGTTTAGGAAACACCGTTCTTTTGTTCTCAGCACACTCACGTTTCCTGCTATCTTAGACACTCTAGAAAGCAAGAGCGTGCTTCTTGTTCTAAAGCAGAGTGTGATCAATTGATGATTACACTGCTGTGTGTTTTACTTCAGAAATGGACTTAAATCCCAGGCTCTATGTCTTACTACAAGCAAGACTTCGTTTCAGGTAAGGGCAGTCACTTTTCAGCTCAAACGAACTACATCGTTCACGAAGCTCACACGTTTCTCATCTTAACTGACAAGCATTGGATGTTAGAGGACCAGTGCTTTGTATCAGTTTCAGAAGAAGGTTTGGACTAGATATGGTCCGTATGTGTAGGAAACACCGTTCTTTTGTTCTGGGCACACTCTGATTTCCTGCTGTCTTAGAGACTCTAGAAAGCAAGAGCGTGCTTCTCGCTCTAAATCAGAGTGTGGTCCATGGATGAGAACTATACTGTGTGTTTCCCTTCAGAAATGGAGTTAAATCCCATGCTCTGAGTCTCCCTACAAGCAAGACTTCGTTTCAGGTAAGGGGAGTCACTTTTAAGTTCAAAGGAACTGCATCATTCACAAAGCTCACACGTTTCTCATCTTAAATGACAAGCATTGTATGTTAGAGGTCCAGTGCCTTGTGTCAGTGTCAGAAGCAGAGTTGGAGTATATAAGGTCCGTATGTGTAGGAAACACCGTTCTTTTGTTCTCAGCACACTCATGTTTCCTGCTGTCTTAGAGACTCTAGAAAGCAAGAGCGTGCATCTTGTTCTAAAGCAGAGTGTGATCAAGGGATGATTACACTGCTGTGTGTTTTACTTCAGAAATGGACTTAAATCCCAGGATCTGTGTCTTACTACAAGCAGGACTTCGTTTCAGGTAAGGGGAGTCACTTTTAAGTTCAAAGGAACTGCATCATTCACAAAGCTCACACGTTTCTCATCATAAATGACAAGCATTGTATGTTAGAGGACCAGTGCTTTGTATCAGTTTCAGAAGCAGAGTTGGACTAGATATGGTCCATATGTGTAGGAAACACCGTTCTTTTGTTCTCAGCACACTCACGTTTCCTGCTGTCTTAGAGACTTTAGAAAGCAAGAGCGTGCTTCTCGCTCTAAAGCAGAGTGTGATCTATGGATGAGAACTATGCTGTGTGTTTCCCGTCAGAAAAGGAGTTAAATCCCAGGGTCTGTGTCTTCCTACAAGCAAGACTTCGTTTCAGGTAAGGGCAGTCCCTTTTCAGCTAAAAAGAACTACATCGTTCACAGAGCTCACACGTTTCTCATCTTAACAGACAAGCATTGGATGTTAGAGGACCAGTGCTTTGTATCAGTTTCAGAAGCAGAGTTGGACTAGATATGGTCCATATGTGTAGGAAACACCGTTATTTTTTTCTCAGCACACTCACGTTTCCTGCTGTCTTAGAGACTTTAGAAAGCAAGAGCGTGCTCCTCGCTCTAAAGCAGAGTGTGATCCATGGATGAGAACTATGCTGTGTGTTTCCCTTCAGAAAAGGAGTTAAATCCCAGGGTTTGTGTCTTCCTACATGCAAGACTTCGTTTCAGGTAAGGGCAGTCACTTTTCTGCTCAATCGAACTACATCGTTCACTGAGCTCACACGTTTCTCGTCTTAACAGACAAGCATTGGATTTTAGAGGACCAGTGCTTTGTATCAGTTTCAGAAGCAGAGTTGGACTATATAATGTCCGTATGTGTAGGAAACACCGTTCTTTTGTTCTCAGCACACTCACGTTTCCTGCTGTCTTAGAGACTCTAGAAAGCAAGAGCGTGCTTCTTGTTCTAAAGCAGAGTGTGATCAATGGATGATTACACTGCTGTGTGTTTTAGTTCAGAAATGGAGTTAAATCCCAGGCTCTGAGTCTTCCTAAAAGCAAGACTTCGTTTCAGGTAAGGGCAGTCAGTTTTCAGCTCAAACGAACTACATCATTCACGAAGCTCACACGTTTCTCATCTTAACAGACAAGCATTGGATTTTAGAGGACCAGTGCTTTGTATCAGTTTCAGAAGCAGAGTTGGACTATATAATGTCCGTATGTGTAGGAAACACCGTTCTTTTGTTCTCAGCACACTCACGTTTCCTGCTGTCTTAGAGACTCTAGAAAGCAAGAGCGTGCTTCTTGTTCTAAAGCAGAGTGTGATCATGTGATGATTACACTGCTGTGTGTTTTACTTCAGAAATGGACTTAAATCCCAGGCTCTGTGTCTTACTAAAAGCAAGACTTCCTTTAAGGTAAGGGCAGTCACTTTTCTGCTCAAAGTAACTACATCGTTCACGAAGCTCACACGTTTCTCATCTTAACTGACAAGCATTGGATGTTAGAGGACCAGTGCTTTGTATCAGTTTCAGAAGCAGAGTTGGAGTAGATATGGTCTGTATGTTTAGGAAACACCGTTGTTTTGTTCTCAGCAAACTCACGTTTCCTGCTGTCTTAGAGACTGTAGAAAGCAAGATCGTGCTTCTTGTTATAAAGCAGAGTGTGATCAATGGATGAGAACACTGCTGTGTGTTTCACTTCAGAAATGGAGTTAAATCCCAGGCTCTGAGGCTTCCTACAAGCAAGACTTCATTTCAGGTAAGGGCAGTCAGTTTTCTGCTCAAACGAACTACATCTTTCACGAAGCTCACATGTTTCTCATCTTAACTGACAAGCATTGGATGTTTGAGGACCAGTGCATTCTATCAGTTTCACATGAAGATTTGGACTACATATAGTCCGTATGTGTAGGAAACGCCGTTATTTTGTTCTCTGCACACTCAGATTTCCTGCTGTATTAGAGATTCTAGAAAGCAAGAGCGTGCTTCTCGCTCTAAAGCGGAGTGTGATCCACGGATGAGAACTATGCTGTGTGTTTCTCTTCAGAAATGGAGTTAAATCCCAGGGTCTGAGTCTTCCTACAAGCAAGACTTCGTTTCAGCTACGGGCAGTCACTTTTCTGCTCAAACGAACTACATCGTTCACGAAGCTCACACGTTTCTCATCTTAACTGACAAGCATTGGATGTTAGAGGACCAGTGCTTGGTATCAGTTTCAGAAGAAGGATTGGACTAGATATGGTCCGTATGTGTAGGAAACACCGTTCTTTTCTTCTCAGCACACTCACGTTTCCTGCTGTCTTAGAGACTTTAGAAAGCAAGAGCGTGCTTCTCGCTCTAAAGCAGAGTGTGATCCATGGATGAGAACTATGCTGTGTGTTTCCCGTCAGAAAAGGAGTTAAATCCCAGGGTCTGTGTCTTCCTACAAGCAAGACTTCGTTTCAGGTAAGGGCAGTCACTTTTCAGCTCAAAAGAACTACATCGTTCACAGAGCTCACACGTTTCTCATCTTAACAGACAAGCATTGGATGTTAGAGGACCAGTGCTTTGTATCAGTTTCAGAAGCAGAGTTGGACTAGATATGGTCCGTATGTTTAGGAAACACCGTTCTTTTGTTCTCAGCACACTCACGTTTCCTGCTATCTTAGACACTCTAGAAAGCAAGAGCGTGCTTCTTGTTCTAAAGCAGAGTGTGATTAATTGATGATTACACTGCTGTGTGTTTTACTTCAGAAATGGACTTAAATCCCAGGCTCTGTGTCTTACTACAAGCAAGACTTCGTTTCAGGTAAGGGCAGTCACTTTTCAGTTAAAAGGAACTGCATCATTCACAAAGCTCACACGTTTCTCATCTTAACTGACAAGCATTGTACGTTAGAGGACCAGTGCTTTGTATCAGTTTCAGAAGTAGAGTTGGACTAGATATGGTCCATATGTGTAGGAAACACCGTTCTTTTGTTCTCAGCACACTCACTTTTCCTGCTGTCTTAGAGACTTTAGAAAGCAAGAGCGTGCTTCTCGCTCTAAAGCAGAGTGTGATCCATGGATGAGAACTATGCTGTGTGTTTCCCTTCAGAAAAGGAGTTAAATCCCAGGGTCTGTGTCTTCCCACAAGCAAGACTTCGTTTCAGGTAATGGCAGTCACTTTTCAGCTCAAAGGAACTACATCATTCACGGAGATCACACATTTCTCACCTTAACAGACAAGCATTGGAAGTTAGAGGAACAGTGCTTTGTATCAGTTTCAGAAGCAGAGTTGGAGTAGATATGGTCTGTATGTTTAGGAAACACCATTGTTTTGTTCTCAGCAAACTCACGTTTCCTGCTGTCTTAGAGATTCTAGAAAGCAAGATCGTGCTTCTCGTTCTAAAGCAGAGTGTGATCCATGGATGAGAACTATGCTGTGTGTTTCCCGTCAGAAAAGGAGTTAAATCCCAGGGTCTGTGTCTTCCTACAAGCAAGACTTCGTTTCAGGTAAGGGCAGTCACTTTTCAGCTCAAAAGAACTACATCGTTCACAGAGCTCACACGTTTCTCATCTTAACAGACAAGCATTGGATGTTAGAGGACCAGTGCTTTGTATCAGTTTCAGAAGCAGAGTTGGACTAGATATGGTCCGTATGTTTAGGAAACACCGTTCTTTTGTTCTCAGCACACTCACGTTTCCTGCTATCTTAGACACTCTAGAAAGCAAGAGCGTGCTTCTTGTTCTAAAGCAGAGTGTGATTAATTGATGATTACACTGCTGTGTGTTTTACTTCAGAAATGGACTTAAATCCCAGGCTCTGTGTCTTACTACAAGCAAGACTTCGTTTCAGGTAAGGGCAGTCACTTTTCAGTTAAAAGGAACTGCATCATTCACAAAGCTCACACGTTTCTCATCTTAACTGACAAGCATTGTACGTTAGAGGACCAGTGCTTTGTATCAGTTTCAGAAGTAGAGTTGGACTAGATATGGTCCATATGTGTAGGAAACACCGTTCTTTTGTTCTCAGCACACTCACTTTTCCTGCTGTCTTAGAGACTTTAGAAAGCAAGAGCGTGCTTCTCGCTCTAAAGCAGAGTGTGATCCATGGATGAGAACTATGCTGTGTGTTTCCCTTCAGAAAAGGAGTTAAATCCCAGGGTCTGTGTCTTCCCACAAGCAAGACTTCGTTTCAGGTAATGGCAGTCACTTTTCAGCTCAAACGAACTACATCATTCACGGTGATCACACATTTCTCACCTTAACAGACAAGCATTGGATGTTAGAGGAACAGTGCTTTGTATCAGTTTCAGAAGCAGAGTTGGAGTAGATATGGTCTGTATGTTTAGGAAACACCGTTGTTTTGTTCTCAGCAAACTCACGTTTCCTGCTGTCTTAGAGATTCTAGAAAGCAAGAGCGTGCTTCTCGTTCTAAAGCAGAGTGTGATCCATGGATGAGAACTATGCTGTGTGTTTCACTTCAGAAATGGAGTTAAATCCCAGGCTCTGAGTCTTCCTACAAGCAAGACTTCATTTCAGGTAAGGGCAGTCAGTTTTCTGCTCAAACGAACTACATCTTTCATGAAGCTCACATGTTTCTCATCTTAACTGACAAGCATTGGATGTTTGAGGACCAGTGCATTCTATCAGTTTCAGATGAAGATTTGGACTACATATAGTCCGTAAGTTTAGGAAACGCCGTTATTTTGTTCTGGGCACACTCACGTTTCCTGCTGTCTTAGAGATTCTAGAAAGCAAGAGCGTGCTTCTCGCTCTAAAGCGGAGTGCGATCCACGGATGAGAACTATGCTGTGTGTTTCTCTTCAGAAATGGAGTTAAATCCCAGGGTCTGAGTCTTCCTACAAGCAAGACTTCGTTTCAGCTACGGGCAGTCACTTTTCTGCTCAAACGAACTACATCGTTCACGAAGCTCACACGTTTCTCATCTTAACTGACAAGCATTGGATGTTAGAGGACCAGTGCTTTGTATCAGTTTCAGAAGAAGGTTTGGACTAGATATGGTCCGTATGTGTAGGAAACACCGTTCTTTTGTTCTGGGCACACTCTGATTTCCTGCTGTCTTAGAGACTCTAGAAAGCAAGAGCGTGCTTCTCGCTCTAAATCAGAGTGTGGTCCATGGATGAGAACTATACTGTGTGTTTCCCTTCAGAAATGGAGTTAAATCCCATGCTCTGAGTCTCCCTACAAGCAAGACTTCGTTTCAGGTAAGGGGAGTCACTTTTAAGTTCAAAGGAACTGCATCATTCACAAAGCTCACACGTTTCTCATCTTAAATGACAAGCATTGTATGTTAGAGGTCCAGTGCCTTGTGTCAGTGTCAGAAGCAGAGTTGGACTATATAAGGTCCGTATGTGTAGGAAACACCGTTCTTTTGTTCTCAGCACACTCATGTTTCCTGATGTCTTAGAGACTCTAGAAAGCAAGAGCGTGCTTCTTGTTCTAAAGCAGAGTGTGATCAAGGGATGATTACACTGCTGTGTGTTTTACTTCAGAAATGGACTTAAATCCCAGGCTCTGTGTCTTACTACAAGCAAGACTTCGTTTCAGGTAAGGGGAGTCACTTTTAAGTTCAAAGGAACTGCATCATTCACAAAGCTCACACGTTTCTCATCTTAAATGACAAGCATTGTATGTTAGAGGACCAGTGCTTTGTATCAGTTTCAGAAGCAGAGTTGGACTAGATATGGTCCATATGTGTAGGAAACACCGTTCTTTTGTTCTCAGCACACTCACGTTTCCTGCTGTCTTAGAGACTTTAGAAAGCAAGAGCGTGCTTCTCGATCTAAAGCAGAGTGTGATCTATGGATGAGAACTATGCTGTGTGTTTCCCGTCAGAAAAGGAGTTAAATCCCAGGGTCTGTGTCTTCCTACAAGCAAGACTTCGTTTCAGGTAAGGGCAGTCCCGTTTCAGCTCAAAAGAACTACATCGTTCACAGAGCTCACACGTTTCTCATCTTAACAGACAAGCATTGGATGTTAGAGGACCAGTGCTTTGTATCAGTTTCAGAAGCAGAGTTGGACTAGATATGGTCCGTATGTTTAGGAAACACCGTTCTTTTGTTCTCAGCACACTCACGTTTCCTGCTATCTTAGACACTCTAGAAAGCAAGAGCGTGCTTCTTGTTCTAAAGCAGAGTGTGATCAATTGATGATTACACTGCTGTGTGTTTTACTTCAGAAATGGACTTAAATCCCAGGCTCTGTGTCTTACTACAAGCAAGACTTCGTTTCAGGTAAGGGCAGTCACTTTTCAGTTCAAAGGAACTGCATCATTCACAAACCTCACACGTTTCTCATCTTAACTGACAAACATTGTACGTTAGAGGACCAGTGCTTTGTATCAGTTTCAGAAGCAGAGTTGGACTAGATATGGTCCATATGTGTAGGAAACACCGTTCTTTTTTTCTCAGCACACTCACGTTTCCTGCTGTCTTAGAGACTTTAGAAAGCAAGAGCGTGCTTCTCGCTCTAAAGCAGAGTGTGATCCATGGATGAGAACTATGCTGTGTGTTTCCCTTCAGAAAAGGAGTTAAATCCCAGGGTCTGTGTCTTCCTACATGCAAGACTTCGTTTCAGGTAAGGGCAGTCACTTTTCTGCTCAATCGAACTACATCGTTCACTGAGCTCACACGTTTCTCGTCTTAACAGACAAGCATTGGATTATAGAGGACCAGTGCTTTGTATCAGTTTCAGAAGCAGAGTTGGACTATATAATGTCCGTATGTGTAGGAAACACCGTTCTTTTGTTCTCAGCACACTCACGTTTCCTGCTGTCTTAGAGACTCTAGAAAGCAAGAGCGTGCTTCTTGTTCTAAAGCAGAGTGTGATCAATGGATGATTACACTGCTGTGTGTTTTAGTTCAGAAATGGAGTTAAATCCCAGGCTCTGAGTCTTCCTAAAAGCAAGATTTCGTTTCAGGTAAGGGCAGTCAGTTTTCAGCTCAAACGAACTACATCATTCACGAAGCTCACACGTTTCTCATCTTAACAGACAAGCATTGGATTTTAGAGGACCAGTGCTTTGTATCAGTTTCAGAAGCAGAGTTGGACTATATAATGTCCGTATGTGTAGGAAACACCGTTCTTTTGTTCTCAGCACACTCACGTTTCCTGCTGTCTTAGAGACTCTAGAAAGCAAGAGCGTGCTTCTTGTTCTAAAGCAGAGTGTGATCATGTGATGATTACACTGCTGTGTGTTTTACTTCAGAAATGGACTTAAATCCCAGGCTCTGTGTCTTACTAAAAGCAAGACTTCCTTTAAGGTAAGGGCAGTCACTTTTCTGCTCAAAGTAACTACATCGTTCACGAAGCTCACACGTTTCTCATCTTAACTGACAAGCATTGGATGTTAGAGGACCAGTGCTTTGTATCAGTTTCAGAAGCAGAGTTGGAGTAGATATGGTCTGTATGTTTAGGAAACACCGTTGTTTTGTTCTCAGCAAACTCATGTTTCCTGCTGTCTTAGAGACTGTAGAAAGCAAGATCGTGCTTCTTGTTATAAAGCAGAGTGTGATCAATGGATGAGAACACTGCTGTGTGTTTCACTTCAGAAATGGAGTTAAATCCCAGGCTCTGAGGCTTCCTACAAGCAAGACTTCATTTCAGGTAAGGGCAGTCAGTTTTCTGCTCAAACGAACTACATCTTTCACGAAGCTCACATGTTTCTCATCTTAACTGACAAGCATTGGATGTTTGAGGACCAGTGCATTCTATCAGTTTCACATGAAGATTTGGACTACATATAGTCCGTATGTGTAGGAAACGCCGTTATTTTGTTCTCTGCACACTCAGATTTCCTGCTGTATTAGAGATTCTAGAAAGCAAGAGCGTGCTTCTCGCTCTAAAGCGGAGTGTGATCCACGGATGAGAACTATGCTGTGTGTTTCTCTTCAGAAATGGAGTTAAATCCCAGGGTCTGAGTCTTCCTACAAGCAAGACTTCGTTTCAGCTACGGGCAGTCACTTTTCTGCTCAAACGAACTACATCGTTCACGAAGCTCACACGTTTCTCATCTTAACTGACAAGCATTGGATGTTAGAGGACCAGTGCTTTGTATCAGTTTCAGAAGAAGGTTTGGACTAGATATGGTCTGTATGTGTAGGAAACACCGTTCTTTTCTTCTCAGCACACTCACGTTTCCTGCTGTCTTAGAGACTTTAGAAAGCAAGAGCGTGCTTCTCGCTCTAAAGCAGAGTGTGATCCATGGATGAGAACTATGCTGTGTGTTTCCCGTCAGAAAAGGAGTTAAATCCCAGGGTCTGTGTCTTCCTACAAGCAAGACTTCGTTTCAGGTAAGGGCAGTCACTTTTCAGCTCAAAAGAACTACATCGTTCACAGAGCTCACACGTTTCTCATCTTAACAGACAAGCATTGGATGTTAGAGGACCAGTGCTTTGTATCAGTTTCAGAAGCAGAGTTGGACTAGATATGGTCCGTATGTTTAGGAAACACCGTTCTTTTTTTCTCAGCACACTCACGTTTCCTGCTATCTTAACACTCTAGAAAGCAAGAGCGTGCTTCTTGTTCTAAAGCAGAGTGTGATTAATTGATGATTACACTGCTGTGTGTTTTACTTCAGAAATGGACTTAAATCCCAGGCTCTGTGTCTTACTACAAGCAAGACTTCGTTTCAGGTAAGGGCAGTCACTTTTCAGTTAAAAGGAACTGCATCATTCACAAAGCTCACACGTTTCTCATCTTAACTGACAAGCATTGTACGTTAGAGAACCAGTGCTTTGTATCAGTTTCAGAAGTAGAGTTGGACTAGATATGGTCCATATGTGTAGGAAACACCGTTCTTTTGTTCTCAGCACACTCACTTTTCCTGCTGTCTTAGAGACTTTAGAAAGCAAGAGCGTGCTTCTCACTCTAAAGCAGAGTGTGATCCATGGATGAGAACTATGCTGTGTGTTTCCCTTCAGAAAAGGAGTTAAATCCCAGGGTCTGTGTCTTCCCACAAGCAAGACTTCGTTTCAGGTAATGGCAGTCACTTTTCAGCTCAAACGAACAACATCATTCACGGAGATCACACATTTCTCACCTTAACAGACAAGCATTGGAAGTTAGAGGAACAGTGCTTTGTATCAGTTTCAGAAGCAGAGTTGGAGTAGATATGTTCTGTATGTTTAGGAAACACCGTTATTTTGTTCTCAGCAAACTCACGTTTCCTGCTGTCTTAGAGATTCTAGAAAGCAAGATCGTGCTTCTCCTTCTAAAGCAGAGTGTGATCCATGGATGAGAACTATGCTGTGTGTTTCCCGTCAGAAAAGGAGTTAAATCCCAGGGTCTGTGTCTTCCTACAAGCAAGACTTCGTTTCAGGTAAGGGCAGTCACTTTTCAGCTCAAAAGAACTACATCGTTCACAGAGCTCACACGTTTCTCATCTTAACAGACAAGCATTGGATGTTAGAGGACCAGTGCTTTGTATCAGTTTCAGAAGCAGAGTTGGACTAGATATGGTCCGTATGTTTAGGAAACACCGTTCTTTTGTTCTCAGCACACTCACGTTTCCTGCTATCTTAGACACTCTAGAAAGCAAGAGCGTGCTTCTTGTTCTAAAGCAGAGTGTGATTAATTGATGATTACACTGCTGTGTGTTTTACTTCAGAAATGGACTTAAATCCCAGGCTCTGTGTCTTACTACAAGCAAGACTTCGTTTCAGGTAAGGGCAGTCACTTTTCAGTTAAAAGGAACTGCATCATTCACAAAGCTCACACGTTTCTCATCTTAACTGACAAGCATTGTACGTTAGAGGACCAGTGCTTTGTATCAGTTTCAGAAGTAGAGTTGGACTAGATATGGTCCATATGTGTAGGAAACACCGTTCTTTTGTTCTCAGCACACTCACTTTTCCTGCTGTCTTAGAGACTTTAGAAAGCAAGAGCGTGCTTCTCGCTCTAAAGCAGAGTGTGATCCATGGATGAGAACTATGCTGTGTGTTTCCCTTCAGAAAAGGAGTTAAATCCCAGGGTCTGTGTCTTCCCACAAGCAAGACTTCGTTTCAGGTAATGGCAGTCACTTTTCAGCTCAAACGAACTACATCATTCACGGTGATCACACATTTCTCACCTTAACAGACAAGCATTGGATGTTAGAGGAACAGTGCTTTGTATCAGTTTCAGAAGCAGAGTTGGAGTAGATATGGTCTGTATGTTTAGGAAACACCGTTGTTTTGTTCTCAGCAAACTCACGTTTCCTGCTGTCTTAGAGATTCTAGAAAGCAAGAGCGTGCTTCTCGTTCTAAAGCAGAGTGTGATCCATGGATGAGAACTATGCTGTGTGTTTCACTTCAGAAATGGAGTTAAATCCCAGGCTCTGAGTCTTCCTACAAGCAAGACTTCATTTCAGGTAAGGGCAGTCAGTTTTCTGCTCAAACGAACTACATCTTTCATGAAGCTCACATGTTTCTCATCTTAACTGACAAGCATTGGATGTTTGAGGACCAGTGCATTCTATCAGTTTCAGATGAAGATTTGGACTACATATAGTCCGTAAGTTTAGGAAACGCCGTTATTTTGTTCTGGGCACACTCAGATTTCCTGCTGTATTAGAGATTCTAGAAAGCAAGAGCGTGCTTCTCGCTCTAAAGCGGAGTGCGATCCATGGATGAGAATTATGCTGTGTGTTTCTCTTCAGAAATGGAGTTAAATCCCAGGGTCTGAGTCTTCCTACAAGCAAGACTTCGTTTCAGCTACAGGCAGTCACTTTTCTGCTCAAACGAACTACATCGTTCACGAAGCTCACACGTTTCTCATCTTAACTGACAAGCATTGGATGTTAGAGGACCAGTGCTTTGTATCAGTTTCAGAAGAAGGTTTGGACTAGATATGGTCCGTATGTGTAGGAAACACCGTTCTTTTGTTCTCAGCACACTCAACATTTCCTGCTGTCTTAGAGACTCTAGAAAGCAAGAGCGTGCTTCTCGCTCTAAATCAGAGTGTGGTCCATGGATGATAACTATACTGTGTGTTTCACTTCAGAAAAGGAGTTAAATCCCATGCTCTGAGTCTCCCTACAAGCAAGACTTCGTTTCAGGTAAGGGGAGTCACTTTTACTTTCAAAGGAACTGCATCATTCACAAAGCTCACACGTTTCTCATCTTAAATGACAAGCATTGTATGTTAGAGGTCCAGTGAATTGTATCAGTTTCAGAAGCAGAGTTGGAATAGATATGGTCCATATGTGTAGGAAACACCGTTCTTTGTTCTCAGCACACTCATGTTTCCTGCTGTCTTAGAGACTTTAGAAAGCAAGAGCGTGCTTCTCACTCTAAAGCAGAGTGTGATCCATGGATGAGAACTATGCTGTGTGTTTCCCTTCAGAAAAGGAGTTAAATTCCAGGGTCTGTGTCTTCCTACAAGCAAGACTTCGTTTCAGGTAAGGGCAGTCACTTTTCAGCTCAAAAGAACTACATCGTTCACAGAGCTCACACGTTTCTCATCTTAACAGACAAGCATTGGATGTTAGAGGACCAGTGCTTTGTATCAGTTTCAGAAGCAGAGTTGGACTAGATATGGTCCGTATGTTTAGGAAACACCGTTCTTTTGTTCTCAGCACACTACGTTTCCTGCTATCATAGACACTCTAGAAAGCAAGAGCGTGCTTCTTGTTCTAAAGCAGAGTGTGATCAATTGATGATTACACTGCTGTGTGTTTTACTTCAGAAATGGACTTAAATCCCAGGCTCTGTGTCTTACTACAACAAGACTTCGTTTCAGGTAAGGGCAGTCACTTTTCAGTTCAAAGGAACTGCATCATTCACAAAGCTCACACGTTTCTCATCTTAACTGACAAGCATTGTACGTTAGAGGACCAGTGCTTTGTATCAGTTTCAGAAGCAGAGTTGGACTAGATATGGTCCATATGTGTAGGAAACACCGTTCTTTTGTTCTCAGCACACTCACGTTTCCTGCTGTCTTAGAGACTTTAGAAAGCAAGAGCGTGCTTCTCGCTCTAAAGCAGAGTGTGATCCATGGATGAGAACTATGCTGTATGTTTCCCTTCAGAAAAGGAGTTAAATCCCAGGGTCTGTGTCTTCCCACAAGCAAGACTTCGTTTCAGGAAAGGGCAGTCACTTTTCAGCTCAAACGAACTACATCATTCACGGAGATCACACATTTCTCACCTTAACAGACAAGCATTGGATGTTAGAGGACCAGTGCTTTGTATCAGTTTCAGAAGCAGAGTTGGAGTAGATATGGTCTGTATGTTTAGGAAACACCGTTGTTTTGTTCTCAGCAAACTCACGTTTCCTGCTGTCTTAGAGATTCTAGAAAGCAAGAGCGTGCTTCTCGTTCTAAAGCAGAGTGTGATCCATGGATGAGAACTATGCTGTGTGTTTCTCTTCAGAAATGGAGTTAAATCCCAGGGTCTGAGTCTTCCTACAAGCAAGACTTCGTTTCAGCTACGGGCAGTCACTTTTCTGCTCAAACGAACAACATCGTTCACGAAGCTCACACGTTTCTCATCTTAACTGACAAGCATTGGATGTTAGAGGACCAGTGCTTTGTATCAGTTTCAGAAGAAGGTTTGGACTAGATATGGTCCGTATGTGTAGGAAACACCGTTCTTTTGTTCTGGGCACACTCTGATTTCCTGCTGTCTTAGAGACTCTAGAAAGCAAGAGCGTGCTTCTCGCTCTAAATCAGAGTGTGGTCCATGGATGAGAACTATACTGTGTGTTTCCCTTCAGAAATGGAGTTAAATCCCATGCTCTGGGTCTCCCTACAAGCAAGACTTCGTTTCAGGTAAGGGGAGTCACTTTTAAGTTCAAAGGAACTGCATCACTCACAAAGCTCACACGTTTCTCATCTTAAATTACAAGCATTGTATGTTAGAGGTCCAGTGCCTTGTATCAGTGTCAGAAGCAGAGTTGGACTATATAAGGTCCGTATGTGTAGGAAACACCGTTCTTTTGTTCTCAGCACACTCATGTTTCCTGCTGTCTTAGAGACTCTGGAAAGCAAGAGCGTGCTTCTTGTTCTAAAGCAGAGTGTGATCAAGGGATGATTACACTGCTGTGTGTTTTACTTCAGAAATGGACTTAAATCCCAGGCTCTGTGTCTTACTACAAGCAAGACTTCGTTTCAGGTAAGGGGAGTCACTTTTAAGTTCAAAGGAACTGCATCATTCACAAAGCTCACACGTTTCTCATCTTAAATGACAAGCATTGTATGTTAGAGGACCAGTGCTTTGTATCAGTTTCAGAAGCAGAGTTGGACTAGATATGGTCCATATGTGTAGGAAACACCGTTCTTTTGTTCTCAGCACACTCACGTTTCCTGCTGTCTTAGAGACTTTAGAAAGCAAGAGCGTGCTTCTCGCTCTAAAGCAGAGTGTGATCTATGGATGAGAACTATGCTGTGTGTTTCCCGTCAGAAAAGGAGTTAAATCCCAGGGTCTGTGTCTTCCTACAAGCAAGACTTCGTTTCAGGTAAGGGCAGTCACTTTTCAACTCAAAAGAACTACATCGTTCACAGAGCTCACACGTTTCTCATCTTAACAGACAAGCATTGGATGTTAGAGGACCAGTGCTTTGTATCAGTTTCAGAAGCAGAGTTGGACTAGATATGGTCCGTATGTTTAGGAAACACCGTTCTTTTGTTCTCAGCACACTCACGTTTCCTGCTATCTTAGACACTCTAGAAAGCAAGAGCGTGCTTCTTGTTCTAAAGCAGAGTGTGATCAATTGATGATTACACTGCTGTGTGCTTTACTTCAGAAATGGACTTAAATCCCAGGCTCTGTGTCTTACTACAAGCAAGACTTCGTTTCAGGTAAGGGCAGTCACTTTTCAGTTCAAAGGAACTGCATCATTCACAAAGCTCACACGTTTCTCATCTTAACTGACAAGCATTGTACGTTAGAGGACCAGTGCTTTGTATCAGTTTCAGAAGCAGAGTTGGACTAGATATGGTCCATATGTGTAGGAAACACCGTTCTTTTGTTCTCAGCACACTCACGTTTCCTGCTGTCTTAGAGACTTTAGAAAGCAATAGCGTGCTTCTCGCTCTAAAGCAGAGTGGGATCCATGGATGAGAACTATGCTGTGTGTTTCCCTTCAGAAAAGGAGTTAAATCCCAGGGTCTGTGTCTTCCCACAAGCAAGACTTCATTTCAGGTAAGGGCAGTCACTTTTCAGCTCAAACGAACTACATCAATCACGGAGATCACACATTTCTCACCTTAACAGACAAGCATTGGATGTTAGAGGACCAGTGCTTTGTTTCAGTTTCAGAAGCAGAGTTGGAGTAGATATGGTCCGTATGTGTAGGAAACACCGTTCATTTGTTCTTGGCACACTCAGGTTTCCAGCTGTCTTAGAGACTCTAGAAAGCAAGAGCGTGCTTCTCGCTCTAAATCAGAGTGTGGTCCATGGATGAGAACTATACTGTGTGTTTCACTTCAGAAATGGAGTTAAATCCCATGCTCTGAGTCTCCCTACAAGCAAGACTTCGTTTCAGGTAAGGGGAGTCACTTTTACTTTCAAAGGAACTGCATCATTCACAAAGCTCACACGTTTCTCATCTTAAATGACAAGCATTGTATGTTAGAGGTCCAGTGACTTGTATCAGTTTCAGAAGCAGAGTTGGAATAGATATGGTCCATATGTGTAGGAAACACCGTTCTTTGTTCTCAGCACACTCATGTTTCCTGCTGTCTTAGAGACTTTAGAAAGCAAGAGCGTGCTTCTCACTCTAAAGCAGAGTGTTATCCATGGATGAGAACTATGCTGTGTGTTTCCCTTCAGAAAAGGAGTTAAATTCCAGGGTCTGTGTCTTCCTACAAGCAAGACTTCGTTTCAGGTAAGGGCAGTCACTTTTCAGCTCAGAAGAACTACATCGTTCACAGAGCTCACACGTTTCTCATCTTAACAGACAAGCATTGGATGTTAGAGGACCAGTGCTTTGTATCAGTTTCAGAAGCAGAGTTGGACTAGATATGGTCCGTATGTTTAGGAAACACCGTTCTTTTGTTCTCAGCACACTCACGTTTCCCGCTATCTTAGACACTCTAGAAAGCAAGAGCGTGCTTCTTGTTCTAAAGCAGAGTGTGATCAATAGATGATTACACTGCTGTGTGTTTTACTTCAGAAATGGACTTAAATCCCAGGCTCTGTGTCTTACTACAAGCAAGACTTCGTTTCAGGTAAGGGCAGTCACTTTTCAGCTCAAACGAACTACATCGTTCACGAAGCTCACACGTTTCTCATCTTAACTGACAAGCATTGGATGTTAGAGGACCAGTGCTTTGTATCAGTTTCAGAAGAAGGTTTGGACTAGATATGGTCCGTATGTGTAGGAAACACCGTTCTTTTGTTCTGGGCACACTCTGATTTCCTGCTGTCTTAGAGACTCTAGAAAGCAAGAGCGTGCTTCTCGCTCTAAATCAGAGTGTGGTCCATGGATGAGAACTATACTGTGTGTTTCCCTTCAGAAATGGAGTTAAATCCAATGCTCTGAGTCTCCCTACAAGCAAGACTTCGTTTCAGGTAAGGGGAGTCACTTTTAAGTTCAAAGGAACTGCATCATTCACAAAGCTCACACGTTTCTCATCTTAAATGACAAGCATTGTATGTTAGAGGTCCAGTGCCTTGTATCAGTGTCAGAAGCAGAGTTGGACTATATAAGGTCCGTATGTGTAGGAAACACCGTTCTTTTGTTCTCAGCACACTCATGTTTCCTGCTGTCTTAGAGACTCTAGAAAGCAAGAGCGTGCTTCTTGTTCTAAAGCAGAGTGTGATCAAGGGATGATTACACTGCTGTGTGTTTTACTTCAGAAATGGACTTAAATCCCAGGCTCTGTGTCTTACTACAAGCAAGACTTCGTTTCAGGTAAGGGGAGTCACTTTTAAGTTCAAAGGAACTGCATCATTCACAAAGCTCACACGTTTCTCATCTTAAATGACAAGCATTGTATGTTAGAGGACCAGTGCTTTGTATCAGTTTCAGAAGCAGAGTTGGACTAGATATGGTCCATATGTGTAGGAAACACCGTTCTTTTGTTCTCAGCACACTCACTTTTCCTGCTGTCTTAGAGACTTTAGAAAGCAAGAGCGTGCTTCTCGCTCTAAAGCAGAGTGTGATCTATGGATGAGAACTATGCTGTGTGTTTCCCGTCAGAAAAGGAGTTAAATCCCAGGTTCTGTGTCTTCCTACAAGCAAGACTTCGTTTCAGGTAAGGGCAGTCACTTTTCAACTCAAAAGAACTACATCGTTCACAGAGCTCACACGTTTCTCATCTTAACAGACAAGCATTGGATGTTAGAGGACCAGTGCTTTGTATCAGTTTCAGAAGCAGAGTTGGACTAGATATGGTCCGTATGTTTAGGAAACACCGTTCTTTTGTTCTCAGCACACTCACGTTTCCTGCTATCTTAGACACTCTAGAAAGCAAGAGCGTGCTTCTTGTTCTAAAGCAGAGTGTGATCAATTGATGATTACACTGCTGTGTGTTTTACTTCAGAAATGGACTTAAATCCCAGGCTCTGTGTCTTACTACAAGCAAGACTTCGTTTCAGGTAAGGGCAGTCACTTTTCAGTTCAAAGGAACTGCATCATTCACAAAGCTCACACGTTTCTCATCTTAACTGACAAGCATTGTATGTTAGAGGACCAGTGCTTTGTATCAGTTTCAGAAGCAGAGTTGGACTAGATATGGTCCATATGTGTAGGAAACACCGTTCTTTTTTTCTCAGCACACTCACGTTTCCTGCTGTCTTAGAGACTTTAGAAAGCAATAGCGTGCTTCTCGCTCTAAAGCAGAGTGTGATCCATGGATGAGAACTATGCTGTGTGTTTCCCTTCAGAAAAGGAGTTAAATCCCAGGGTCTGTGTCTTCCCACAAGCAAGACTTCATTTCAGGTAAGGGCAGTCACTTTTCAGCTCAAACGAACTACATCAATCACGGAGATCACACATTTCTCACCTTAACAGACAAGCATTGGATGTTAGAGGACCAGTGCTTTGTTTCAATTTCAGAAGCAGAGTTGGAGTAGATATGGTCCGTATGTGTAGGAAACACCGTTCATTTGTTCTTGGCACACTCAGGTTTCCAGCTGTCTTAGAGACTCTAGAAAGCAAGAGCGTGCTTCTCGCTCTAAATCAGAGTGTGGTCCATGGATGAGAACTATACTGTGTGTTTCACTTCAGAAATGGAGTTAAATCCCATGCTCTGAGTCTCCCTACAAGCAAGACTTCGTTTCAGGTAAGGGGAGTCACTTTTACTTTCAAAGGAACTGCATCATTCACAAAGCTCACACGTTTCTCATCTTAAATGACAAGCATTGTATGTTAGAGGTCCAGTGACTTGTATCAGTTTCAGAAGCAGAGTTGGAATAGATATGGTCCATATGTGTAGGAAACACCGTTCTTTGTTCTCAGCACACTCATGTTTCCTGCTGTCTTAGAGACTTTAGAAAGCAAGAGCGTGCTTCTCACTCTAAAGCAGAGTGTTATCCATGGATGAGAACTATGCTGTGTGTTTCCCTTCAGAAAAGGAGTTAAATTCCAGGGTCTGTGTCTTCCTACAAGCAAGACTTCGTTTCAGGTAAGGGCAGTCACTTTTCAGCTCAGAAGAACTACATCGTTCACAGAGCTCACACGTTTCTCATCTTAACAGACAAGCATTGGATGTTAGAGGACCAGTGCTTTGTATCAGTTTCAGAAGCAGAGTTGGACTAGATATGGTCCGTATGTTTAGGAAACACCGTTCTTTTGTTCTCAGCACACTCACGTTTCCCGCTATCTTAGACACTCTAGAAAGCAAGAGCGTGCTTCTTGTTCTAAAGCAGAGTGTGATCAATAGATGATTACACTGCTGTGTGTTTTACTTCAGAAATGGACTTAAATCCCAGGCTCTGTGTCTTACTACAAGCAAGACTTCGTTTCAGGTAAGGGCAGTCACTTTTCAGCTCAAACGAACTACATCGTTCACGAAGCTCACACGTTTCTCATCTTAACTGACAAGCATTGGATGTTAGAGGACCAGTGCTTTGTATCAGTTTCAGAAGAAGGTTTGGACTAGATATGGTCCGTATGTGTAGGAAACACCGTTCTTTTGTTCTGGGCACACTCTGATTTCCTGCTGTCTTAGAGACTCTAGAAAGCAAGAGCGTGCTTCTCGCTCTAAATCAGAGTGTGGTCCATGGATGAGAACTATACTGTGTGTTTCCCTTCAGAAATGGAGTTAAATCCAATGCTCTGAGTCTCCCTACAAGCAAGACTTCGTTTCAGGTAAGGGGAGTCACTTTTAAGTTCAAAGGAACTGCATCATTCACAAAGCTCACACGTTTCTCATCTTAAATGACAAGCATTGTATGTTAGAGGTCCAGTGCCTTGTATCAGTGTCAGAAGCAGAGTTGGACTATATAAGGTCCGTATGTGTAGGAAACACCGTTCTTTTGTTCTCAGCACACTCATGTTTCCTGCTGTCTTAGAGACTCTAGAAAGCAAGAGCGTGCTTCTTGTTCTAAAGCAGAGTGTGATCAAGGGATGATTACACTGCTGTGTGTTTTACTTCAGAAATGGACTTAAATCCCAGGCTCTGTGTCTTACTACAAGCAAGACTTCGTTTCAGGTAAGGGGAGTCACTTTTAAGTTCAAAGGAACTGCATCATTCACAAAGCTCACACGTTTCTCATCTTAAATGACAAGCATTGTATGTTAGAGGACCAGTGCTTTGTATCAGTTTCAGAAGCAGAGTTGGACTAGATATGGTCCATATGTGTAGGAAACACCGTTCTTTTGTTCTCAGCACACTCACGTTTCCTGCTGTCTTAGAGACTTTAGAAAGCAAGAGCGTGCTTCTCGCTCTAAAGCAGAGTGTGATCTATGGATGAGAACTATGCTGTGTGATTCCCTTCAGAAAAGGAGTTAAATCCCAGGGTCTGTGTCTTCCTACAAGCAAGACTTCGTTTCAGGTAAGGGCAGTCACTTTTCAACTCAAAAGAACTACATCGTTCACAGAGCTCACACGTTTCTCATCTTAAGAGACAAGCATTGGATGTTAGAGGACCAGTGCTTTGTATCAGTTTCAGAAGCAGAGTTGGACTAGATATGGTCCGTATGTTTAGGAAACACCGTTCTTTTGTTCTCAGCACACTCACGTTTCCTGCTATCTTAGACACTCTAGAAAGCAAGAGCGTGCTTCTTGTTCTAAAGCAGAGTGTGATCAATTGATGATTACACTGCTGTGTGTTTTACTTCAGAAATGGACTTAAATCCCAGGCTCTGTGTCTTACTACAAGCAAGACTTCGTTTCAGGTAAGGGCAGTCACTTTTCAGTTCAAAGGAACTGCATCATTCACAAAGCTCACACGTTTCTCATCTTAACTGACAAGCATTGTACGTTAGAGGACCAGTGCTTTGTATCAGTTTCAGAAGCAGAGTTGGACTAGATATGGTCCATATGTGTAGGAAACACCGTTCTTTTTTTCTCAGCACACTCACGTTTCCTGCTGTCTTAGAGACTTTAGAAAGCAATAGCGTGCTTCTCGCTCTAAAGCAGAGTGTGATCCATGGATGAGAACTATGCTGTGTGTTTCCCTTCAGAAAAGGAGTTAAATCCCAGGGTCTGTGTCTTCCCACAAGCAAGACTTCGTTTCAGGTAAGGGCAGTCACTTTTCAGCTCAAACGAAATACATCAATCACGGAGATCACACATTTCTCACCTTAACAGACAAGCATTGGATGTTAGAGGACCAGTGCTTTGTATCAGTTTCAGAAGCAGAGTTGGAGTAGATATGGTCTGTATGTTTAGGAAACACCGTTGTTTTGTTCTCAGCAAACTCACGTTTCCTGCTGTCTTAGAGATTCTAGAAAGCAAGAGCGTGCTTCTCGTTCTAAAGCAGAGTGTGATCCATGGATGAGAACTATGCTGTGTGTTTCACTTCAGAAATGGAGTTAAATCCCAGGCTCTGAGTCTTCCTACAAGCAAGACTTCATTTCAGGTAAGGGCAGTCACTTTTCTGCTCAAACGAACCACATCTTTCACGAAGCTCACACGTTTCTCATCTTAACTGACAAGCATTGGATGTTAGAGGACCAGTGCTTTGTATCAGTTTCAGAAGAAGGTTTGGACTAGATATGGTCCGTATGTGTAGGAAACACCGTTCTTTTGTTCTGGGCACACTCTGATTTCCTGCTGTCTTAGAGACTCTAGAAAGCAAGAGCGTGCTTCTCGCTCTAAATCAGAGTGTGGTCCATGGATGAGAACTATACTGTGTGTTTCCCTTCAGAAATGGAGTTAAATCCCATGCTCTGGGTCTCCCTACAAGCAAGACTTCGTTTCAGGTAAGGGGAGTCACTTTTAAGTTCAAAGGAACTGCATCACTCACAAAGCTCACACGTTTCTCATCTTAAATTACAAGCATTGTATGTTAGAGGTCCAGTGCCTTGTATCAGTGTCAGAAGCAGAGTTGGACTAGATATGGTCCGTAGGTGTAGGAAACACCGTTCTTTTTTTCTCAGCACACTCACGTTTCCTGCTGTCTTAGAGACTTTAGAAAGCAATAGCATGCTTCTCGCTCTAAAGCAGAGTGTGATCCATGGATGAGAACTATGCTGTGTGTTTCCCTTCAGAAAAGGAGTTAAATCCCAGGGTCTGTGTCTTCCCACAAGCAAGACTTCATTTCAGGTAAGGGCAGTCACTTTTCAGCTCAAACGAACTACATCAATCACGGAGATCACACATTTCTCACCTTAACAGACAAGCATTGGATGTTAGAGGACCAGTGCTTTGTATCAGTTTCAGAAGCAGAGTTGGAGTAGATATGGTCCGTATGTGTAGGAAACACCGTTCATTTGTTCTTGGCACACTCAGGTTTCCAGCTGTCTTAGAGACTCTAGAAAGCAAGAGCGTGCTTCTCGCTCTAAATCAGAGTGTGGTCCATGGATGAGAACTATACTGTGTGTTTCACTTCAGAAATGGAGTTAAATCCCATGCTCTGAGTCTCCCTACAAGCAAGACTTCGTTTCAGGTAAGGGGAGTCACTTTTACTTTCAAAGGAACTGCATCATTCACAAAGCTCACACGTTTCTCATCTTAAATGACAAGCATTGTATGTTAGAGGTCCAGTGACTTGTATCAGTTTCAGAAGCAGAGTTGGAATAGATATGGTCCATATGTGTAGGAAACACCGTTCTTTGTTCTCAGCACACTCATGTTTCCTGCTGTCTTAGAGACTTTAGAAAGCAAGAGCGTGCTTCTCACTCTAAAGCAGAGTGTGATCCATGGATGAGAACTATGCTGTGTGTTTCCCTTCAGAAAAGGAGTTAAATTCCAGGGTCTGTGTCTTCCTACAAGCAAGACTTCGTTTCAGGTAAGGGCAGTCACTTTTCAGCTCAGAAGAACTACATCGTTCACAGAGCTCACACGTTTCTCATCTTAACAGACAAGCATTGGATGTTAGAGGTCCAGTGACTTGTATCAGTTTCAGAAGCAGAGTTGGAATAGATATGGTCCATATGTGTAGGAAACACCGTTCTTTGTTCTCAGCACACTCACGTTTCCTGCTATCTTAGACACTCTAGAAAGCAAGAGCGTGCTTCTTGTTCTAAAGCAGAGTGTGATCAATTGATGATTACACTGCTGTGTGTTTTACTTCAGAAATGGACTTAAATCCCAGGCTCTGTGTCTTACTACATGCAAGACTTCGTTTCAGGTAAGGGCAGTCACTTTTCAGCTCAAACGAACTACATCGTTCACGAAGCTCACACGTTTCTCATCTTAACTGACAAGCATTGGATGTTAGAGGACCAGTGCTTTGTATCAGTTTCAGAAGAAGGTTTGGACTAGATATGGTCCGTATGTGTAGGAAACACCGTTCTTTTGTTCTGGGCACACTCTGATTTCCTGCTGTCTTAGAGACTCTAGAAAGCAAGAGCGTGCTTCTCGCTCTAAATCAGAGTGTGGTCCATGGATGAGAACTATACTGTGTGTTTCCCTTCAGAAATGGAGTTAAATCCCATGCTCTGAGTCTCCCTACAAGCAAGACTTCGTTTCAGGTAAGGGGAGTCACTTTTAAGTTCAAAGGAACTGCATCATTCACAAAGCTCACACGTTTCTCATCTTAAATGACAAGCATTGTATGTTAGAGGTCCAGTGACTTGTATCAGTTTCAGAAGCAGAGTTGGAATAGATATGGTCCATATGTGTAGGAAACACCGTTCTTTGTTCTCAGCACACTCATGTTTCCTGCTGTCTTAGAGACTTTAGAAAGCAAGAGCGTGCTTCTCACTCTAAAGCAGAGTGTGATCCATGGATGAGAACTATGCTGTGTGTTTCCCTTCAGAAAAGGAGTTAAATTCCAGGGTCTGTGTCTTCCTACAAGCAAGACTTCGTTTCAGGTAAGGGCAGTCACTTTTCAGCTCAGAAGAACTACATCGTTCACAGAGCTCACACGTTTCTCATCTTAACAGACAAGCATTGGATGTTAGAGGTCCAGTGACTTGTATCAGTTTCAGAAGCAGAGTTGGAATAGATATGGTCCATATGTGTAGGAAACACCGTTCTTTGTTCTCAGCACACTCACGTTTCCTGCTATCTTAGACACTCTAGAAAGCAAGAGCGTGCTTCTTGTTCTAAAGCAGAGTGTGATCAATTGATGATTACACTGCTGTGTGTTTTACTTCAGAAATGGACTTAAATCCCAGGCTCTGTGTCTTACTACATGCAAGACTTCGTTTCAGGTAAGGGCAGTCACTTTTCAGCTCAAACGAACTACATCGTTCACGAAGCTCACACGTTTCTCATCTTAACTGACAAGCATTGGATGTTAGAGGACCAGTGCTTTGTATCAGTTTCAGAAGAAGGTTTGGACTAGATATGGTCCGTATGTGTAGGAAACACCGTTCTTTTGTTCTGGGCACACTCTGATTTCCTGCTGTCTTAGAGACTCTAGAAAGCAAGAGCGTGCTTCTCGCTCTAAATCAGAGTGTGGTCCATGGATGAGAACTATACTGTGTGTTTCCCTTCAGAAATGGAGTTAAATCCCATGCTCTGAGTCTCCCTACAAGCAAGACTTCGTTTCAGGTAAGGGGAGTCACTTTTAAGTTCAAAGGAACTGCATCATTCACAAAGCTCACACGTTTCTCATCTTAAATGACAAGCATTGTATGTTAGAGGTCCAGTGCCTTGTATCAGTGTCAGAAGCAGAGTTGGACTATATAAGGTCCGTATGTGTAGGAAACACCGTTCTTTTGTTCTCAGCACACTCATGTTTCCTGCTGTCTTAGAGACTCTAGAAAGCAAGAGCGTGCTTCTTGTTCTAAAGCAGAGTGTGATCAAGGGATGATTACACTGCTGTGTGTTTTACTTCTGAAATGGACTTAAATCCCAGGCTCTGTGTCTTACTACAAGCTAGACATTGTTTCAGGTAAGGGGAGTCACTTTTAAGTTCAAAGGAACTGCATCATTCACAAAGCTCACACGTTTCTCATCTTAAATGACAAGCATTGTATGTTAGAGGACCAGTGCTTTGTATCAGTTTCAGAAGCAGAGTTGGACTAGATATGGTCCATATGTGTAGGAAACACCGTTCTTTTGTTCTCAGCACACTCACGTTTCCTGCTGTCTTAGAGACTTTAGAAAGCAAGAGCGTGCTTCTCGCTCTAAAGCAGAGTGTGATCTATGGATGAGAACTATGCTGTGTGTTTCCCGTCAGAAAAGGAGTTAAATCCCAGGGTCTGTGTCTTCCTACAAGCAAGACTTCGTTTCAGGTAAGGGCAGTCACTTTTCAACTCAAAAGAACTACATCGTTCACAGAGCTCACACGTTTCTCATCTTAAGAGACAAGCATTGGATGTTAGAGGACCAGTGCTTTGTATCAGTTTCAGAAGCAGAGTTGGACTAGATATGGTCCGTATGTTTAGGAAACACCGTTCTTTTGTTCTCAGCACACTCACGTTTCCTGCTGTCTTAGAGACTTTAGAAAGCAAGAGCGTGCTTCTCGCTCTAAAGCAGAGTGTGATCTATGGATGAGAACTATGCTGTGTGTTTCCCGTAAGAAAAGGAGTTAAATCCCAGGGTCTGTGTCTTCCTACAAGCAAGACTTCGTTTCAGGTAAGGGCAGTCACTTTTCAACTCAAAAGAACTACATCGTTCACAGAGCTCACACGTTTCTCATCTTAACAGACAAGCATTGGATGTTAGAGGACCAGTGCTTTGTATCAGTTTCAGAAGCAGAGTTGGACTAGATATGGTCCGTATGTGTAGGAAACACCGTTCTTTTGTTCTCAGCACACTCACGTTTCCTGCTATCTTAGACACTCTAGAAAGCAAGAGCGTGCTTCTTGTTCTAAAGCAGAGTGTGATCAATTGATGATTACACTGCTGTGTGTTTTACTTCAGAAATGGACTTAAATCCCAGGCTCTGTGTCTTACTACAAGCAAGACTTCGTTTCAGGTAAGGGCAGTCACTTTTCAGTTCAAAGGAACTGCATCATTCACAAAGCTCACACGTTTCTCATCTTAACTGACAAGCATTGTACGTTAGAGGACCAGTGCTTTGTATCAGTTTCAGAAGCAGAGTTGGACTAGATATGGTCCATATGTGTAGGAAACACCGTTCTTTTTTTCTCAGCACACTCACGTTTCCTGCTGTCTTAGAGACTTTAGAAAGCAATAGCGTGCTTCTCGCTCTAAAGCAGAGTGTGATCCATGGATGAGAACTATGCTGTGTGTTTCCCTTCAGAAAAGGAGTTAAATCCCAGGGTCTGTGTCTTCCCACAAGCAAGACTTCATTTCAGGTAAGGGCAGTCACTTTTCAGCTCAAACGAACTACATCAATCACGGAGATCACACATTTCTCACCTTAACAGACAAGCATTGGATGTTAGAGGACCAGTGCTTTGTATCAGTTTCAGAAGCAGAGTTGGAGTAGATATGGTCCGTATGTGTAGGAAACACCGTTCATTTGTTCTTGGCACACTCAGGTTTCCAGCTGTCTTAGAGACTCTAGAAAGCAAGAGCGTGCTTCTCGCTCTAAATCAGAGTGTGGTCCATGGATGAGAACTATACTGTGTGTTTCACTTCAGAAATGGAGTTAAATCCCATGCTCTGAGTCTCCCTACAAGCAAGACTTCGTTTCAGGTAAGGGGAGTCACTTTTACTTTCAAAGGAACTGCATCATTCACAAAGCTCACACGTTTCTCATCTTAAATGACAAGCATTGTATGTTAGAGGTCCAGTGACTTGTATCAGTTTCAGAAGCAGAGTTGGAATAGATATGGTCCATATGTGTAGGAAACACCGTTCTTTGTTCTCAGCACACTCATGTTTCCTGCTGTCTTAGAGACTTTAGAAAGCAAGAGCGTGCTTCTCACTCTAAAGCAGAGTGTGATCCATGGATGAGAACTATGCTGTGTGTTTCCCTTCAGAAAAGGAGTTAAATTCCAGGGTCTGTGTCTTCCTACAAGCAAGACTTCGTTTCAGGTAAGGGCAGTCACTTTTCAGCTCAGAAGAACTACATCGTTCACAGAGCTCACACGTTTCTCATCTTAACAGACAAGCATTGGATGTTAGAGGTCCAGTGACTTGTATCAGTTTCAGAAGCAGAGTTGGAATAGATATGGTCCATATGTGTAGGAAACACCGTTCTTTGTTCTCAGCACACTCACGTTTCCTGCTATCTTAGACACTCTAGAAAGCAAGAGCGTGCTTCTTGTTCTAAAGCAGAGTGTGATCAATTGATGATTACACTGCTGTGTGTTTTACTTCAGAAATGGACTTAAATCCCAGGCTCTGTGTCTTACTACATGCAAGACTTCGTTTCAGGTAAGGGCAGTCACTTTTCAGCTCAAACGAACTACATCGTTCACGAAGCTCACACGTTTCTCATCTTAACTGACAAGCATTGGATGTTAGAGGACCAGTGCTTTGTATCAGTTTCAGAAGAAGGTTTGGACTAGATATGGTCCGTATGTGTAGGAAACACCGTTCTTTTGTTCTGGGCACACTCTGATTTCCTGCTGTCTTAGAGACTCTAGAAAGCAAGAGCGTGCTTCTCGCTCTAAATCAGAGTGTGGTCCATGGATGAGAACTATACTGTGTGTTTCCCTTCAGAAATGGAGTTAAATCCCATGCTCTGAGTCTCCCTACAAGCAAGACTTCGTTTCAGGTAAGGGGAGTCACTTTTAAGTTCAAAGGAACTGCATCATTCACAAAGCTCACACGTTTCTCATCTTAAATGACAAGCATTGTATGTTAGAGGTCCAGTGCCTTGTATCAGTGTCAGAAGCAGAGTTGGACTATATAAGGTCCGTATGTGTAGGAAACACCGTTCTTTTGTTCTCAGCACACTCATGTTTCCTGCTGTCTTAGAGACTCTAGAAAGCAAGAGCGTGCTTCTTGTTCTAAAGCAGAGTGTGATCAAGGGATGATTACACTGCTGTGTGTTTTACTTCAGAAATGGACTTAAATCCCAGGCTCTGTGTCTTACTACAAGCTAGACTTCGTTTCAGGTAAGGGGAGTCACTTTTAAGTTCAAAGGAACTGCATCATTCACAAAGCTCACACGTTTCTCATCTTAAATGACAAGCATTGTATGTTAGAGGACCAGTGCTTAGTATCAGTTTCAGAAGCAGAGTTGGACTAGATATGGTCCATATGTGTAGGAAACACCGTTCTTTTTTTCTCAGCACACTCACGTTTCCTGCTGTCTTAGAGACTTTAGAAAGCAATAGCGTGCTTCTCGCTCTAAAGCAGAGTGTGATCCATGGATGAGAACTATGCTGTGTGTTTCCCTTCAGAAAAGGAGTTAAATCCCAGGGTCTGTGTCTTCCCACAAGCAAGACTTCATTTCAGGTAAGGGCAGTCACTTTTCAGCTCAAACGAACTACATCAATCACGGAGATCACACATTTCTCACCTTAACAGACAAGCATTGGATGTTAGAGGACCAGTGCTTTGTATCAGTTTCAGAAGCAGAGTTGGAGTAGATATGGTCCGTATGTGTAGGAAACACCGTTCATTTGTTCTTGGCACACTCAGGTTTCCAGCTGTCTTAGAGACTCTAGAAAGCAAGAGCGTGCTTCTCGCTCTAAATCAGAGTGTGGTCCATGGATGAGAACTATACTGTGTGTTTCACTTCAGAAATGGAGTTAAATCCCATGCTCTGAGTCTCCCTACAAGCAAGACTTCGTTTCAGGTAAGGGGAGTCACTTTTACTTTCAAAGGAACTGCATCATTCACAAAGCTCACACGTTTCTCATCTTAAATGACAAGCATTGTATGTTAGAGGTCCAGTGACTTGTATCAGTTTCAGAAGCAGAGTTGGAATAGATATGGTCCATATGTGTAGGAAACACCGTTCTTTGTTCTCAGCACACTCATGTTTCCTGCTGTCTTAGAGACTTTAGAAAGCAAGAGCGTGCTTCTCACTCTAAAGCAGAGTGTGATCCATGGATGAGAACTATGCTGTGTGTTTCCCTTCAGAAAAGGAGTTAAATTCCAGGGTCTGTGTCTTCCTACAAGCAAGACTTCGTTTCAGGTAAGGGCAGTCACTTTTCAGCTCAGAAGAACTACATCGTTCACAGAGCTCACACGTTTCTCATCTTAACAGACAAGCATTGGATGTTAGAGGTCCAGTGACTTGTATCAGTTTCAGAAGCAGAGTTGGAATAGATATGGTCCATATGTGTAGGAAACACCGTTCTTTGTTCTCAGCACACTCACGTTTCCTGCTATCTTAGACACTCTAGAAAGCAAGAGCGTGCTTCTTGTTCTAAAGCAGAGTGTGATCAATTGATGATTACACTGCTGTGTGTTTTACTTCAGAAATGGACTTAAATCCCAGGCTCTGTGTCTTACTACATGCAAGACTTCGTTTCAGGTAAGGGCAGTCACTTTTCAGATCAAACGAACTACATCGTTCACGAAGCTCACACGTTTCTCATCTTAACTGACAAGCATTGGATGTTAGAGGACCAGTGCTTTGTATCAGTTTCAGAAGAAGGTTTGGACTAGATATGGTCCGTATGTGTAGGAAACACCGTTCTTTTGTTCTGGGCACACTCTGATTTACTGCTGTCTTAGAGACTCTAGAAAGCAAGAGCGTGCTTCTCGCTCTAAATCAGAGTGTGGTCCATGGATGAGAACTATACTGTGTGTTTCCCTTCAGAAATGGAGTTAAATCACATGCTCTGAGTCTCCCTACAAGCAAGACTTCGTTTCAGGTAAGGGGAGTCACTTTTAAGTTCAAAGGAACTGCATCATTCACAAAGCTCACACGTTTCTCATCTTAAATGACAAGCATTGTATGTTAGAGGTCCAGTGCCTTGTATCAGTGTCAGAAGCAGAGTTGGACTATATAAGGTCCGTATGTGTAGGAAACACCGTTCTTTTGTTCTCAGCACACTCATGTTTCCTGCTGTCTTAGAGACTCTAGAAAGCAAGAGCGTGCTTCTTGTTCTAAAGCAGAGTGTGATCAAGGGATGATTACACTGCTGTGTGTTTTACTTCAGAAATGGACTTAAATCCCAGGCTCTGTGTCTTACTACAAGCTAGACTTCGTTTCAGGTAAGGGGAGTCACTTTTAAGTTCAAAGGAACTGCATCATTCACAAAGCTCACACGTTTCTCATCTTAAATGACAAGCATTGTATGTTAGAGGACCAGTGCTTTGTATCAGTTTCAGAAGCAGAGTTGGACTAGATATGGTCCATATGTGTAGGAAACACCGTTCTTTTGTTCTCAGCACACTCACGTTTCCTGCTGTCTTAGAGACTTTAGAAAGCAAGAGCGTGCTTCTCGCTCTAAAGCAGAGTGTGATCTATGGATGAGAACTATGCTGTGTGTTTCCCGTCAGAAAAGGAGTTAAATCCCAGGGTCTGTGTCTTCCTACAAGCAAGACTTCGTTTCAGGTAAGGGCAGTCACTTTTCAACTCAAAAGAACTACATCGTTCACAGAGCTCACACGTTTCTCATCTTAAGAGACAAGCATTGGATGTTAGAGGACCAGTGCTTTGTATCAGTTTCAGAAGCAGAGTTGGACTAGATATGGTCTGTATGTTTAGGAAACACCGTTCTTTTGTTCTCAGCACACTCACGTTTCCTGCTGTCTTAGAGACTTTAGAAAGCAAGAGCGTGCTTCTCGCTCTAAAGCAGAGTGTGATCTATGGATGAGAACTATGCTGTGTGTTTGCCGTAAGAAAAGGAGTTAAATCCCAGGGTCTGTGTCTTCCTACAAGCAAGACTTCGTTTCAGGTAAGGGCAGTCACTTTTCAACTCAAAAGAACTACATCGTTCACAGAGCTCACACGTTTCTCATCTTAACAGACAAGCATTGGATGTTAGAGGACCAGTGCTTTGTATCAGTTTCAGAAGCAGAGTTGGACTAGATATGGTCCGTATGTGTAGGAAACACCGTTCTTTTGTTCTCAGCACACTCACGTTTCCTGCTATCTTAGACACTCTAGAAAGCAAGAGCGTGCTTCTTGTTCTAAAGCAGAGTGTGATCAATTAATGATTACACTGCTGTGTGTTTTACTTCAGAAATGGACTTAAATCCCAGGCTCTGTGTCTTACTACAAGCAAGACTTCGTTTCAGGTAAGGGCAGTCACTTTTCAGTTCAAAGGAACTGCATCATTCACAAAGCTCACACGTTTCTCATCTTAACTGACAAGCATTGTACGTTAGAGGACCAGTGCTTTGTATCAGTTTCAGAAGCAGAGTTGGACTAGATATGGTCCATATGTGTAGGAAACACCGTTCTTTATTTCTCAGCACACTCACGTTTCCTGCTGTCTTAGAGACTTTAGAAAGCAATAGCGTGCTTCTCGCTCTAAAGCAGAGTGTGATCCATGGATGAGAACTATGCTGTGTGTTTCCCTTCAGAAAAGGAGTTAAATCCCAGGGTCTGTGTCTTCCCACAAGCAAGACTTCATTTCAGGTAAGGGCAGTCACTTTTCAGCTCAAACGAACTACATCAATCACGGAGATCACACATTTCTCACCTTAACAGACAAGCATTGGATGTTAGAGGACCAGTGCTTTGTATCAGTTTCAGAAGCAGAGTTGGAGTAGATATGGTCCGTATGTGTAGGAAACACCGTTCATTTGTTCTTGGCACACTCAGGTTTCCAGCTGTCTTAGAGACTCTAGAAAGCAAGAGCGTGCTTCTCGCTCTAAATCAGAGTGTGGTCCATGGATGAGAACTATACTGTGTGTTTCACTTCAGAAATGGAGTTAAATCCCATGCTCTGAGTCTCCCTACAAGCAAGACTTCGTTTCAGGTAAGGGGAGTCACTTTTACTTTCAAAGGAACTGCATCATTCACAAAGCTCACACGTTTCTCATCTTAAATGACAAGCATTGTATGTTAGAGGTCCAGTGACTTGTATCAGTTTCAGAAGCAGAGTTGGAATAGATATGGTCCATATGTGTAGGAAACACCGTTCTTTGTTCTCAGCACACTCATGTTTCCTGCTGTCTTAGAGACTTTAGAAAGCAAGAGCGTGCTTCTCACTCTAAAGCAGAGTGTGATCCATGGATGAGAACTATGCTGTGTGTTTCCCTTCAGAAAAGGAGTTAAATTCCAGGGTCTGTGTCTTCCTACAAGCAAGACTTCGTTTCAGGTAAGGGCAGTCACTTTTCAGCTCAGAAGAACTACATCGTTCACAGAGCTCACACGTTTCTCATCTTAACAGACAAGCATTGGATGTTAGAGGTCCAGTGACTTGTATCAGTTTCAGAAGCAGAGTTGGAATAGATATGGTCCATATGTGTAGGAAACACCGTTCTTTGTTCTCAGCACACTCACGTTTCCTGCTATCTTAGACACTCTAGAAAGCAAGAGCGTGCTTCTTGTTCTAAAGCAGAGTGTGATCAATTGATGATTACACTGCTGTGTGTTTTACTTCAGAAATGGACTTAAATCCCAGGCTCTGTGTCTTACTACATGCAAGACTTCGTTTCAGGTAAGGGCAGTCACTTTTCAGATCAAACGAACTACATCGTTCACGAAGCTCACACGTTTCTCATCTTAACTGACAAGCATTGGATGTTAGAGGACCAGTGCTTTGTATCAGTTTCAGAAGAAGGTTTGGACTAGATATGGTCCGTATGTGTAGGAAACACCGTTCTTTTGTTCTGGGCACACTCTGATTTACTGCTGTCTTAGAGACTCTAGAAAGCAAGAGCGTGCTTCTCGCTCTAAATCAGAGTGTGGTCCATGGATGAGAACTATACTGTGTGTTTCCCTTCAGAAATGGAGTTAAATCACATGCTCTGAGTCTCCCTACAAGCAAGACTTCGTTTCAGGTAAGGGGAGTCACTTTTAAGTTCAAAGGAACTGCATCATTCACAAAGCTCACACGTTTCTCATCTTAAATGACAAGCATTGTATGTTAGAGGTCCAGTGCCTTGTATCAGTGTCAGAAGCAGAGTTGGACTATATAAGGTCCGTATGTGTAGGAAACACCGTTCTTTTGTTCTCAGCACACTCATGTTTCCTGCTGTCTTAGAGACTCTAGAAAGCAAGAGCGTGCTTCTTGTTCTAAAGCAGAGTGTGATCAAGGGATGATTACACTGCTGTGTGTTTTACTTCAGAAATGGACTTAAATCCCAGGCTCTGTGTCTTACTACAAGCTAGACTTCGTTTCAGGTAAGGGGAGTCACTTTTAAGTTCAAAGGAACTGCATCATTCACAAAGCTCACACGTTTCTCATCTTAAATGACAAGCATTGTATGTTAGAGGACCAGTGCTTTGTATCAGTTTCAGAAGCAGAGTTGGACTAGATATGGTCCATATGTGTAGGAAACACCGTTCTTTTGTTCTCAGCACACTCACGTTTCCTGCTGTCTTAGAGACTTTAGAAAGCAAGAGCGTGCTTCTCGCTCTAAAGCAGAGTGTGATCTATGGATGAGAACTATGCTGTGTGTTTCCCGTCAGAAAAGGAGTTAAATCCCAGGGTCTGTGTCTTCCTACAAGCAAGACTTCGTTTCAGGTAAGGGCAGTCACTTTTCAACTCAAAAGAACTACATCGTTCACAGAGCTCACACGTTTCTCATCTTAAGAGACAAGCATTGGATGTTAGAGGACCAGTGCTTTGTATCAGTTTCAGAAGCAGAGTTGGACTAGATATGGTCTGTATGTTTAGGAAACACCGTTCTTTTGTTCTCAGCACACTCACGTTTCCTGCTGTCTTAGAGACTTTAGAAAGCAAGAGCGTGCTTCTCGCTCTAAAGCAGAGTGTGATCTATGGATGAGAACTATGCTGTGTGTTTCCCGTCAGAAAAGGAGTTAAATCCCAGGGTCTGTGTCTTCCTACAAGCAAGACTTCGTTTCAGGTAAGGGCAGTCACTTTTCAACTCAAAAGAACTACATCGTTCACAGAGCTCACACGTTTCTCATCTTAAGAGACAAGCATTGGATGTTAGAGGACCAGTGCTTTGTATCAGTTTCAGAAGCAGAGTTGGACTAGATATGGTCCGTATGTGTAGGAAACACCGTTCTTTTGTTCTCAGCACACTCACGTTTCCTGCTATCTTAGACACTCTAGAAAGCAAGAGCGTGCTTCTTGTTCTAAAGCAGAGTGTGATCAATTGATGATTACACTGCTGTGTGTTTTACTTCAGAAATGGACTTAAATCCCAGGCTCTGTGTCTTACTACAAGCAAGACTTCGTTTCAGGTAAGGGCAGTCACTTTTCAGTTCAAAGGAACTGCATCATTCACAAAGCTCACACGTTTCTCATCTTAACTGACAAGCATTGTACGTTAGAGGACCAGTGCTTTGTATCAGTTTCAGAAGCAGAGTTGGACTAGATATGGTCCATATGTGTAGGAAACACCGTTCTTTATTTCTCAGCACACTCACGTTTCCTGCTGTCTTAGAGACTTTAGAAAGCAATAGCGTGCTTCTCGCTCTAAAGCAGAGTGTGATCCATGGATGAGAACTATGCTGTGTGTTTCCCTTCAGAAAAGGAGTTAAATCCCAGGGTCTGTGTCTTCCCACAAGCAAGACTTCATTTCAGGTAAGGGCAGTCACTTTTCAGCTCAAACGAACTACATCAATCACGGAGATCACACATTTCTCACCTTAACAGACAAGCATTGGATGTTAGAGGACCAGTGCTTTGTATCAGTTTCAGAAGCAGAGTTGGAGTAGATATGGTCCGTATGTGTAGGAAACACCGTTCATTTGTTCTTGGCACACTCAGGTTTCCAGCTGTCTTAGAGACTCTAGAAAGCAAGAGCGTGCTTCTCGCTCTAAATCAGAGTGTGGTCCATGGATGAGAACTATACTGTGTGTTTCACTTCAGAAATGGAGTTAAATCCCATGCTCTGAGTCTCCCTACAAGCAAGACTTCGTTTCAGGTAAGGGGAGTCACTTTTACTTTCAAAGGAACTGCATCATTCACAAAGCTCACACGTTTCTAATCTTAAATGACAAGCATTGTATGTTAGAGGTCCAGTGACTTGTATCAGTTTCAGAAGCAGAGTTGGAATAGATATGGTCCATATGTGTAGGAAACACCGTTCTTTGTTCTCAGCACACTCATGTTTCCTGCTGCTTAGAGACTTTAGAAAGCAAGAGCGTGCTTCTCACTCTAAAGCAGAGTGTGATCCATGGATGAGAACTATGCTGTGTGTTTCCCTTCAGAAAAGGAGTTAAATTCCAGGGTCTGTGTCTTCCTACAAGCAAGACTTCGTTTCAGGTAAGGGCAGTCACTTTTCAGCTCAGAAGAACTACATCGTTCACAGAGCTCACACGTTTCTCATCTTAACAGACAAGCATTGGATGTTAGAGGTCCAGTGACTTGTATCAGTTTCAGAAGCAGAGTTGGAATAGATATGGTCCATATGTGTAGGAAACACCGTTCTTTGTTCTCAGCACACTCACGTTTCCTGCTATCTTAGACACTCTAGAAAGCAAGAGCGTGCTTCTTGTTCTAAAGCAGAGTGTGATCAATTGATGATTACACTGCTGTGTGTTTTACTTCAGAAATGGACTTAAATCCCAGGCTCTGTGTCTTACTACATGCAAGACTTCGTTTCAGGTAAGGGCAGTCACTTTTCAGCTCAAACGAACTACATCGTTCACGAAGCTCACACGTTTCTCATCTTAACTGACAAGCATTGGATGTTAGAGGACCAGTGCTTTGTATCAGTTTCAGAAGAAGGTTTGGACTAGATATGGTCCGTATGTGTAGGAAACACCGTTCTTTTGTTCTGGGCACACTCTGATTTCCTGCTGTCTTAGAGACTCTAGAAAGCAAGAGCGTGCTTCTCGCTCTAAATCAGAGTGTGGTCCATGGATGAGAACTATACTGTGTGTTTCCCTTAAGAAATGGAGTTAAATCCCATGCTCTGAGTCTCCCTACAAGCAAGACTTCGTTTCAGGTAAGGGGAGTCACTTTTAAGTTCAAAGGAACTGCATCATTCACAAAGCTCACACGTTTCTCATCTTAAATGACAAGCATTGTATGTTAGAGGTCCAGTGCCTTGTATCAGTGTCAGAAGCAGAGTTGGTCTATATAAGGTCCGTATGTGTAGGAAACACCGTTCTTTTGTTCTCAGCACACTCATGTTTCCTGCTGTCTTAGAGACTCTAGAAAGCAAGAGCGTGCTTCTTGTTCTAAAGCAGAGTGTGATCAAGGGATGATTACACTGCTGTGTGTTTTACTTCAGAAATGGACTTAAATCCCAGGCTCTGTGTCTTACTACAAGCTAGACTTCGTTTCAGGTAAGGGGAGTCACTTTTAAGTTCAAAGGAACTGCATCATTCACAAAGCTCACACGTTTCTCATCTTAAATGACAAGCATTGTATGTTAGAGGACCAGTGCTTTGTATCAGTTTCAGAAGCAGAGTTGGACTAGATATGGTCCATATGTGTAGGAAACACCGTTCTTTTGTTCTCAGCACACTCACGTTTCCTGCTGTCTTAGAGACTTTAGAAAGCAAGAGCGTGCTTCTCGCTCTAAAGCAGAGTGTGATCTATGGATGAGAACTATGCTGTGTGTTTCCCGTCAGAAAAGGAGTTAAATCCCAGGGTCTGTGTCTTCCTACAAGCAAGACTTCGTTTCAGGTAAGGGCAGTCACTTTTCAACTCAAAAGAACTACATCGTTCACAGAGCTCACACGTTTCTCATCTTAAGAGACAAGCATTGGATGTTAGAGGACCAGTGCTTTGTATCAGTTTCAGAAGCAGAGTTGGACTAGATATGGTCCGTATGTTTAGGAAACACCGTTCTTTTGTTCTCAGCACACTCACGTTTCCTGCTATCTTAGACACTCTAGAAAGCAAGAGCGTGCTTCTTGTTCTAAAGCAGAGTGTGATCAATTGATGATTACACTGCTGTGTGTTTTACTTCAGAAATGGACTTAAATCCCAGGCTCTGTGTCTTACTACAAGCAAGACTTCGTTTCAGGTAAGGGCAGTCACTTTTCAGTTCAAAGGAACTGCATCATTCACAAAGCTCACACGTTTCTCATCTTAACTGACAAGCATTGTACGTTAGAGGACCAGTGCTTTGTATCAGTTTCAGAAGCAGAGTTGGACTAGATATGGTCCATATGTGTAGGAAACACCGTTCTTTTTTTCTCAGCACACTCACGTTTCCTGCTGTCTTAGAGACTTTAGAAAGCAATAGCGTGCTTCTCGCTCTAAAGCAGAGTGTGATCCATGGATGAGAACTATGCTGTGTGTTTCCCTTCAGAAAAGGAGTTAAATCCCAGGGTCTGTGTCTTCCCACAAGCAAGACTTCGTTTCAGGTAAGGGCAGTCACTTTTCAGCTCAAACGAACTACATCAATCACGGAGATCACACATTTCTCACCTTAACAGACAAGCATTGGATGTTAGAGGACCAGTGCTTTGTATCAGTTTCAGAAGCAGAGTTAGAGTAGATATGGTCTGTATGTTTAGGAAACACCGTTGTTTTGTTCTCAGCAAACTCACGTTTCCTGCTGTCTTAGAGATTCTAGAAAGCAAGAGCGTGCTTCTCGTTCTAAAGCAGAGTGTGATCCATGGATGAGAACTATGCTGTGTGTTTCACTTCAGAAATGGAGTTAAATCCCAGGCTCTGAGTCTTCCTACAAGCAAGACTTCATTTCAGGTAAGGGCAGTCAGTTTTCTGCTCAAACGAACCACATCTTTCACGAAGCTCACATGTTTCTCATCTTAACTGACAAGCATTGGATGTTTGAGGACCAGTGCATTCTATCAGTTTCAGATGAAGATTTGGACTGCATATAGTCCGTAAGTGTAGGAAACGCCGTTATTTTGTTCTGGGCACACTCAGATTTCCTGCTGTATTAGAGATTCTAGAAAGCAAGAGCGTGCTTTTCGCTCTAAAGCAGAGTGTGATCCATGGATGAGAACTATGCTGTGTGTTTCTCTTCAGAAATGGAGTTAAATCCCAGGGTCTGAGTCTTCCTACAAGCAAGACTTCATTTCAGGTAAGGGCAGTCAGTTTTCTGCTCAAACGAACTACATCGTTCACGTAGCTCACACGTTTCTCATCTTAACTGACAAGCATTGGATGTTAGAGGACCAGTGCTTTGTATCAGTTTCAGAAGTAGGTTTGGACTAGATATGGTCCCTATGTGTAGGAAACACCGTTCTTTTGTTCTGGGCACACTCTGATTTCCTGCTGTCTTAGAGACTCTAGAAAGCAAGAGCGTGCTTCTCGCTCTAAATCAGAGTGTGGTCCATGGATGAGAACTATACTGTGTGTTTCAATTCAGAAATGGAGTTAAATCCCATGCTCTGAGTCAACCTACAAGCAAGACTTCGTTTCAGGTAAGGGGAGTCACTTTTAATTTCAAAGGAACTGCATCATTCACAAAGCTCACACGTTTCTCATCTTAAATGACAAGCATTGTATGTTAGAGGTCCAGTGACTTGTATCAGTTTCAGAAGCAGAGTTGGACTAGATATGGTCCATATGTGTAGGAAACACCGTTCTTTGTTCTCAGCACACTCATGTTTCCTACTGTCTTAGAGACTTTAGAAAGCAAGAGCGTGCTTCTCACTCTAAAGCAGAGTGTGATCCATGGATGAGAACTATGCTGTGTGTTTCCCTTCAGAAAAGGAGTTAAATCCCAGGGTCTGTGTCTTCCTACATGCAAGACTTCGTTTCAGGTAAGGGCAGTCACTTTTCTGCTCAATTGAACTACATCGTTCACTGAGCTCACACGTTTCTCGTCTTAACAGACAAGCATTGGATTTTAGAGGACCAGTGCTTTGTATCAGTTTCAGAAGCAGAGTTGGACTATATAATGTCCGTATGTGTAGGAAACACCGTTCTTTTGTTCTCAGCACACTCACGTTTCCTGCTGTCTTAGAGACTCTAGAAAGCAAGAGCGTGCTTCTTGTTCTAAAGCAGAGTGTGATCAATGGATGATTACACTGTTGTGTGTTTTAGTTCAGAAATGGAGTTAAATCCCAGGCTCTGAGTCTTCCTACAAGCAAGACTTCGTTTCAGGTAAGGGCAGTCACTTTTCAGCTCAAACGAACTACATCGTTCACGAAGCTCACACGTTTCTCATCTTAACAGACAAGCATTGGATTTTAGAGGACCAGTGCTTTGTATCAGTTTCAGAAGCAGAGTTGGACTATATAATGTCCGTATGTGTAGGAAACACCGTTCTTTTGTTCTCAGCACACTCACGTTCCCTGCTGTCTTAGAGACTCTAGAAAGCAAGAGCTTGCTTCTTGTTCTAAAGCAGAGTGTGATCAAGGGATGATTACACTGCTGTGTGTTTTACTTCAGAAATGGACTTAAATCCCAGGCTCTGTGTCTTACTACAAGCAAGACTTCGTTTCAGGTAAGGGGAGTCACTTTTAAGTTCAAAGGAACTGCATCATTCACAAAGCTCACACGTTTCTCATCTTAACTGACAAGCATTGGATGTTAGAGGACCAGTGCTTTGTATCAGTTTCAGAAGAAGGTTTGGACTAGATATGGTCCGTATGTGTAGGAAACACCGTTCTTTTGTTCTGGGCACACTCTGATTTCCTGCTGTCTTAGAGACTCTAGAAAGCAAGAGCGTGCTTCTCGCTCTAAATCAGAGTGTGGTCCATGGATGAGAACTATACTGTGTGTTTCCCTTCAGAAATGGAGTTAAATCCCATGCTCTGAGTCTCCCTACAAGCAAGACTTCGTTTCAGGTAAGGGGAGTCACTTTTAAGTTCAAAGGAACTGCATCATTCACAAAGCTCACACGTTTCTCATCTTAAATGACAAGCATTGTATGTTAGAGGTCCAGTGCCTTGTATCAGTGTCAGAAGCAGAGTTGGACTATATAAGGTCCGTATGTGTAGGAAACACCGTTCTTTTGTTCTCAGCACACTCATGTTTCCTGCTGTCTTAGAGACTCTAGAAAGCAAGAGCTTGCTTCTTGTTCTAAAGAAGAGTGTGATCAAGGGATGATTACACTGCTGTGTGTTTTACTTCAGAAATGGACTTAAATCCCAGGCTCTGTGTCTTACTACAAGCAAGACTTCGTTTCAGGTAAGGGGAGTCACTTTTAAGTTCAAAGGAACTGCATCATTCACAAAGCTCACACGTTTCTCATCTTAAATGACAAGCATTGTATGTTAGAGGACCAGTGCTTTGTATCAGTTTCAGAAGCAGAGTTGGACTAGATATGGTCCATATGTGTAGGAAACACCGTTCTTTTGTTCTCAGCACACTCACGTTTCCTGCTGTCTTAGAGACTTTAGAAAGCAAGAGCGTGCTTCTCGCTCTAAAGCAGAGTGTGATCTATGGATGAGAACTATGCTGTGTGTTTCCCGTCAGAAAAGGAGTTAAATCCCAGGGTCTGTGTCTTCCTACAAGCAAGACTTCGTTTCAGGTAAGGGCAGTCACTTTTCAACTCAAAAGAACTACATCGTTCACAGAGCTCACACGTTTCTCATCTTAACAGACAAGCATTGGATGTTAGAGGACCAGTGCTTTGTATCAGTTTCAGAAGCAGAGTTGGACTAGATATGGTCCGTATGTTTAGGAAACACCGTTCTTTTGTTCTCAGCACACTCACGTTTCCTGCTATCTTAGACACTCTAGAAAGCAAGAGCGTGCTTCTTGTTCTAAAGCAGAGTGTGATCAATTGATGATTACACTGCTGTGTGTTTTACTTCAGAAATGGACTTAAATCCCAGGCTCTGTGTCTTACTACAAGCAAGACTTCGTTTCAGGTAAGGGCAGTCACTTTTCAGTTCAAAGGAACTGCATCATTCACAAAGCTCACACGTTTCTCATCTTAACTGACAAGCATTGTACGTTAGAGGACCAGTGCTTTGTATCAGTTTCAGAAGCAGAGTTGGACTAGATATGGTCCATATGTGTAGGAAACACCGTTCTTTTTTTCTCAGCACACTCACGTTTCCTGCTGTCTTAGAGACTTTCGAAAGCAAGAGCGTGCTTCTCGCTCTAAAGCAGAGTGTGATCCATGGATGAGAACTATGCTGTGTGTTTCCCTTCAGAAAAGGAGTTAAATCCCAGGGTCTGTGTCTTCCCACAAGCAAGACTTCGTTTCAGGTAAGGGCAGTCACTTTTCAGCTCAAACGAACTACATCAATCACGGAGATCACACATTTCTCACCTTAACAGACAAGCATTGGATGTTAGAGGACCAGTGCTTTGTATCAGTTTCAGAAGCAGAGTTGGAGTAGATATGGTCTGTATGTTTAGGAAACGCCGTTTTTTTGTTCTGGGCACACTCAGATTTCCTGCTGTATTAGAGATTCTAGAAAGCAAGAGCGTGCTTCTCGCTCTAAAGCGGAGTGTGATCCACGGATGAGAACTATGCTGTGTGTTTCTCTTCAGAAATGGAGTTAAATCCCAGGGTCTGAGTCTTCCTACAAACAAGACTTCATTTCAAGTAAGGGCAGTCAGTTTTCTGCTCAAACGAACTACATCGTTCACGAAGCTCACACGTTTCTCATCTTAACTAACAAGCATTGGATTTTAGAGGACCAGTGCTTTGTATCAGTTTCAGAAGAAGGTTTGGACTAGATATGGTCCCTATGTGTAGGAAACACCGTTCTTTTGTTCTGGGCACACTCTGATTTCCTGCTGTCTTAGAGACTCTAGAAAGCAAGAGCGTGCTTCTTGCTCTAAATCAGAGTGTGGTCCATGGATGAGAACTATACTGTGTGTTTCACTTCAGAAATGGAGTTAAATCCCATGCTCTGAGTCTCCCTACAAGCAAGACTTCGTTTCAGGTAAGGGGAGTCACTTTTCAGCTCAAACGAACTACATCGTTCACGAAGCTCACACGTTTCTCATCTTAACAGACAAGCATTGGATTTTAGAGGACCAGTGCTTTGTATCAGTTTCAGAAGCAGAGTTGGACTATATAATGTCCGTATGTGTAGGAAACACCGTACTTTTGTTCTCAGCACACTCACGTTTCCTGCTGTCTTAGAGACTCTAGAAAGCAAGAGCTTGCTTCTTGTTCTAAAGCAGAGTGTGATCAACGGATGATTACACTGCTGTGTGTTTTACTTCAGAAATGGACTTAAATCCCAGGCTCTGTGTCTTACTACAAGCAAGACTTCGTTTCAGGTAAGGGGAGTCACTTTTAAGTTCAAAGGAACTGCATCATTCACAAAGCTCACACGTTTCTCATCTTAAATGACAAGCATTGTATGTTAGAGGACCAGTGCCTTGTATCAGTTTCAGAAGCAGAGTTGGACTAGATATGGTTCATATGTGTAGGAAACACCGTTCTTTTGTTCTCAGCACACTCACGTTTCTTGCTGTCTTAGAGACTTTAGAAAGCAAGAGCGTGCTTCTCGCTCTAAAGCAGAGTGTGATCCATGGATGAGAACTATGCTGTATGTTTCCCTTCAGAAAAGGAGTTAAATCCCAGGGTCTGTGTCTTCCCACAAGCAAGACTTCGTTTCAGGTAAGGGCAGTCACTTTTCAGCTCAAAAGAACTACATCGTTCTCAGAGCTCACACGTTTCTCATCTTAACAGACAAGCATTGGATGTTAGAGGACCAGTGCTTTGTATCAGTTTCAGAAGCAGAGTTGGACTATATAATGTCCGTATGTGTAGGAAACACCGTTCTTTTGTTCTCAGCACACTCACGTTTCCTGCTGTCTTAGAGACTCTAGAAAGCAAGAGCTTGCTTCTTGTTCTAAAGCAGAGTGTGATCAAGGGATGATTACACTGCTGTGTGTTTTACTTCAGAAATGGACTTAAATCCCAGGCTCTGTGTCTTACTACAAGCAAGACTTCGTTTCAGGTAAGGGCAGTCACTTTTCAGTTCAAAGGAACTGCATCATTCACAAAGCTCACACGTTTCTCATCTTAAATGACAAGCATTGTATGTTAGAGGACCAGTGCCTTGTATCAGTTTCAGAAGCAGAGTTGGACTAGATATGGTCCATATGTGTAGGAAACATCGTTCTTTTGTTCTCAGCACACTCACGTTTCTTGCTGTCTTAGAGACTTTAGAAAGCAAGAGCGTGCTTCTCGCTCTAAAGCAGAGTGTGATCCATGGATGAGAACTATGCTGTGTGATTCCCTTCAGAAAAGGAGTTAAATCCCAGGGTCTGTGTCTTCCTACAAGCAAGACTTCGTTTCAGGTAAGGGCAGTCACTTTTCAGCTCAAAAGAACTACATCGTTCTCAGAGCTCACACGATTCTCATCTTAACAGACAAGCATTGGATGTTAGAGGACCAGTGCTTTGTATCAGTTTCAGAAGCAGAGTTGGACTAGATATGTTCCGTATGTTTAGGAAACACCATTCTTTTGTTCTCAGCACACTCACGTTTCCTGCTATCTTAGACACTCTAGAAAGCAAGAGCGTGCTTCTTGTTCTAAAGCAGAGTGTGATCAATTGATGATTACACTGCTGTGTGTTTTACTTCAGAAATGGACTTAAATCCCAGGCTCTGTGTCTTACTACAAGCAAGACTTCGTTTCAGGTAAGGGCAGTCACTTTTCAGTTCAAAGGAACTGCATCATTCACAAAGCTCACACGTTTCTCATCTTAACTGACAAGCATTGTACGTTAGAGGACCAGTGCTTTGTATCAGTTTCAGAAGCAGAGTTGGACTAGATATGGTCCATATGTGTAGGAAACACCGTTCTTTTGTTCTCAGCACACTCACGTTTCCTGCTGTCTTAGAGACTTTAGAAAGCAAGAGCGTGCTTCTCGCTCTAAAGCAGAGTGTGATCCATGGATGAGAACTATGCTGTGTGTTTCCCTTCAGAAAAGGAGTTAAATCCCAGGGTCTGTGTCTTCCTACAAGCAAGACTTCGTTTCAGGTAAGGGCAGTCACTTTTCAGCTCAAACGAACTACATCATTCACGGAGATCACACATTTCTCACCTTAACAGACAAGAATTGGATGTTAGAGGACCAGTGCTTTGTATCAGTTTCAGAAGCAGAGTTGGAGTAGATATGGTCTGTATGTTTAGGAAACACCGTTGTTTTGTTCTCAGCAACTCACGTTTCCTGCTGTCTTAGAGACTGTAGAAAGCAAGATCGTGCTTCTTGTTATAAAGCAGAGTGTGATCCATGGATGAGAACTATGCTGTGTGTTTCACTTCAGAAATGGAGTTAAATCACAGGGTCTGAGTCTTCCTACAAGCAAGACTTCGTTTCAGCTACGGGCAGTCACTTTTCTGCTCAAACGAACTACATCGTTCACGAAGCTCACACGTTTCTCATCTTAACTGACAAGCATTGGATGTTAGAGGACCAGTGCTTTGTATCAGTTTCAGAAGAAGGTTTTGACTAGATATGGTCCATATGTGTAGGAAACACCGTTCTTTTGTTCTGGGCACACTCTGATTTCCTGCTGTCTTAGAGACTCTAGAAAGCAAGAGCGTGCTTCTCGCTCTAAATCAGGGTGTGGTCCATGGATGAGAACTATACTGTGTGTTTCCCTTCAGAAATGGAGTTAAATTCCATGCTCTGAGTCTCCCTACAAGCAAGACTTCGTTTCAGGTAAGGGGAGTCACTTTTAAGTTCAAAGGAACTGCATCATTCATAAAGCTCACACGTTTCTCATCTTAAATTACAAGCATTGGATGTTTGAGGACCAGTGCATTCTATCAGTTTCAGATGAAGATTTGGACTACATATAGTCCGTATTTGTAGGAAACGCCGTTATTTTGTTCTGGGCACACTCAGATTTCCTGCTGTATTAGAGATTCTAGAAAGAAAGAGCGTGCATCTCGCTCTAAAGCGGAGTGTGATCCACGGATGAGAACTATGCTGTGTTTTTCTCTTCAGAAATGGAGTTAAATCCTAGGGTCTGAGTCTTCCTACAAGCAAGACTTCGTTTCAGGTAAGGGCAGTCACTTTTCAGCTCAAACGAACTGCATCATTCACAAAGCTCACACGTTTCTCATCTTAACTGACAAGCATTGTACGTTAGAGGATCAGTGCTTTGTATCAGTTTCAGAAGCAGAGTTGGACTAGATATGGTCCATATGTGTAGGAAACACCGTTCTTTTGTTCTCAGCACACTCACGTTTCCTGCTGTCTTAGAGACTTTAGAAAGCAAGAGCGTGCTTCTCGCTCTAAAGCAGAGTGTGATCCATGGATGAGAACTATGCTGTGTGTTTCCTTTAAGAAAAGGAGTTAAATCCCAGGGTCTGTGTCTTCCTACATGCAAGACTTCGTTTCAGGTAAGGGCAGTCACTTTTCTGCTCAATCGAACTACATCGTTCACTGAGCTCACACGTTTCTCTTCTTAACAGACAAGCACTGGATTTTAGAGGACCAGTGCTTTGTATCAGTTTCAGAAGCAGAGTTGGACTAGATATGGTCCATATGTGTAGGAAACACCGTTCTTTTGTTCTCAGCACACTCACGTTTCCTGCTGTCTTAGAGACTTTAGAAAGCAAGAGCGTGCTTCTCGCTCTAAAGCAGAGTGTGATCCATGGATGAGAACTATGCTGTGTGTTTCCCTTCAGAAAAGGAGTTAAATCCCAGGGTCTGTGTCTTCCTACAAGCAAGACTTCGTTTCAGGTAAGGGCAGTAACTTTTCAGCTCAAACGAACTACATCATTCACGGAGATCACACATTTCTCACCTTAACAGACAAGAATTGGATGTTAGAGGACCAGTGCTTTGTATCAGTTTCAGAAGCAGAGTTGGAGTAGATATGGTCTGTATGTTTAGGAAACACCGTTGTTTTGTTCTCAGCAACTCACGTTTCCTGCTGTCTTAGAGACTGTAGAAAGCAAGATCGTGCTTCTTGTTATAAAGCAGAGTGTGATCCATGGATGAGAACTATGCTGTGTGTTTCCCTTCAGAAATGGAGTTAAATCACAGGGTCTGAGTCTTCCTACAATCAAGACTTCGTTTCAGCTACGGGCAGTCACTTTTCTGCTCAAACGAACTACATCGTTCACGAAGCTCACACGTTTCTCATCTTAACTGACAAGCATTGGATGTTAGAGGACCAGTGCTTTGTATCAGTTTCAGAAGAAGGTTTTGACTAGATATGGTCCATATGTGTAGGAAACACCGTTCTTTTGTTCTGGGCACACTCTGATTTCCTGCTGTCTTAGAGACTCTAGAAAGCAAGAGCGTGCTTCTCGCTCTAAATCAGAGTGTGGTCCATGGATGAGAACTATACTGTGTGTTTCCCTTCAGAAATGGAGTTAAATTCCATGCTCTGAGTCTCCCTACAAGCAAGACTTCGTTTCAGGTAAGGGGAGTCACTTTTAAGTTCAAAGGAACTGCATCATTCACAAAGCTCACACGTTTCTCATCTTAAATTACAAGCATTGGATGTTTGAGGACCAGTGCATTCTATCAGTTTCAGATGAAGATTTGGACTACATATAGTCCGTATTTGTAGGAAACGCCGTTATTTTGTTCTGGGCACACTCAGATTTCCTGCTGTATTAGAGATTCTAGAAAGAAAGAGCGTGCATCTCGCTCTAAAGCGGAGTGTGATCCACGGATGAGAACTATGCTGTGTTTTTCTCTTCAGAAATGGAGTTAAATCCCAGGGTCTGAGTCTTCCTACAAGCAAGACTTCGTTTCAGGTAAGGGCAGTCACTTTTCAGCTCAAACGAACTGCATCATTCACAAAGCTCACACGTTTCTCATCTTAACTGACAAGCATTGTACGTTAGAGGATCAGTGCTTTGTATCAGTTTCAGAAGCAGAGTTGGACTAGATATGGTCCATATGTGTAGGAAACACCGTTCTTTTGTTCTCAGCACACTCACGTTTCCTGCTGTCTTAGAGACTTTAGAAAGCAAGAGCGTGCTTCTCGCTCTAAAGCAGAGTGTGATCCATGGATGAGAACTATGCTGTGTGTTTCCTTTAAGAAAAGGAGTTAAATCCCAGGGTCTGTGTCTTCCTACATGCAAGACTTCGTTTCAGGTAAGGGCAGTCACTTTTCTGCTCAATCGAACTACATCGTTCACTGAGCTCACACGTTTCTCTTCTTAACAGACAAGCACTGGATTTTAGAGGACCAGTGCTTTGTATCAGTTTCAGAAGCAGAGTTGGACTGTATAATGTCCGTATGTGTAGGAAACACCGTTCTTTTGTTCTCAGCACACTCACGTTTCCTGCTGTCTTAGAGACTCTAGAAAGCAAGAGCGTGCTTCTTGTTCTAAAGCAGAGTGTGATCAATGGATGATTACACTGCTGTGTGTTTTAGTTCAGAAATGGAGTTAAATCCCAGGCTCTGAGTCTTCCTACAAGCAAGACTTCGTTTCAGGTAAGGGCAGTCACTTTTCAGCTCAAACGAACTACATCGTTCACGAAGCTCACACGTTTCTCATCTTAACAGACAAGCATTGGATTTTAGAGGACCAGTGCTTTGTATCAGTTTCAGAAGCAGAGTTGGACTATATAATGTCCGTATGTGTGGGAAACACCGTTCTTTTGTTCTCAGCACACTCACGTTTCCTGCTGTCTTAGAGACTCTAGAAAGCAAGAGCGTGCTTCTTGTTCTAAAGCAGAGTGTGATCAATGGATGATTACACTGCTGTGTGTTTTACTTCAGAAATGGACTTAAATCCCAGGCTCTGTGTCTTACTACAAGCAAGACCTCGTTTCAGGTAAAGGGAGTCCCTTTTAAGTTCAAAGGAACTGCATCATTCACAAAGCTCACACGTTTCTCATCTTAAATGACAAGCATTGTATGTTAGAGGACCAGTGCCTTGTATCAGTTTCAGAAGCAGAGTTGGACTATATAATGTCCGTATGTGTAGGAAACACCGTTCTTTTGTTCTCAGCACACTCACGTTTCCTGCTGTCTTAGAGACTGTAGAAAGCAAGATCGTGCTTCTTGTTCTACAGCAGAGTGTGATCAATTGATGATTACACTGCTGTGTGTTTTAGTTCAGAAATGGAGTTAAATCCCAGGCTCTGAGTCTTCCTACAAGCAAGACTTCGTTTCAGGTAAGGGCAGTCACTTTTCAGCTCAAACGAACTGCATCATTCACAAAGCTCACACGTTTCTCATCTTAAATGACAAGCATTGTACGTTAGAGGACCAGTGCTTTGTATCAGTTTCAGAAGCAGAGTTGGACTATATAATGTCCGTATGTGTAGGAAACACCGTTCTTTTGTTCTCAGCACACTCACGTTTCCTGCTGTCTTAGAGACTCTAGAAAGCAAGATCGTGCTTCTTGTTCTACAGCAGAGTGTGATCAATGGATGATTACACTGCTGTGTGTTTTACTTCAGAAATGGACTTAAATCCCAGGCTCTGTGTCTTACTACAAGCAAGACCTCGTTTCAGGTAAGGGGAGTCACTTTTAAGTTCAAAGGAACTGCATCATTCACAAAGCTCACACGTTTCTCATCTTAAATGACAAGCATTGTATGTTACAGGACCAGTGCCTTGTATCAGTTTCAGAAGCAGAGTTGGACTAGATATGGTCCGTATGTTTAGGAAACACCGTTCTTTTGTTCTCAGCACACTCACGTTTCCTGCTATCTTAGACACTCTAGAAAGCAAGAGCGTGCTTCTTGTTCTAAAGCAGAGTGTGATCAATGGATTATTACACTGCTGTGTGTTTTACTTCAGAAATGGACTTAAATCCCAGGCTCTGTGTCTTATTACAAGCAAGACTTCGTTTCAGGTAAGGGCAGTCACTTTTCAGTTCAAAGGAACTGCATCATTCACAAAGCTCACACGTTTCTCATCTTAACTGACAAGCATTGTACGTTAGAGGACCACTGCTTTGTATCAGTTTCAGAAGCAGAGTTGGACTACATATGGTCCATATGTGTAGGAAACACCGTTCTTTTGTTCTCAGCACACTCACGTTTCCTGCAGTCTTAGAGACTTTAGAAAGCAAGAGCGTGCTTCTCGCTCTAAAGCAGAGTGTGATCCATGGATGAGAACTATGCTGTGTGTTTCCCTTCAGAAAAGGAGTTAAATCCCAGGGTCTGTGTCTTCCTACAAGCAAGACTTCGTTTCAGGTAAGGGCAGTCACTTTTCAGCTCAAACGAACTACATCATTCACGGAGATCACACATTTCTCACCTTAACAGACAAGCATTGGATGTTAGAGGACCAGTGCTTTGTATCAGTTTCAGAAGCAGAGTTGGAGTAGATATGGTCTGTATGTTTAGGAAACACCGTTGTTTTGTTCTCAGCAAACTCACGTTTCCTGCTGTCTTAGAGACTGTAGAAAGCAAGATCATGCTTCTTGTTATAAAGCAGAGTGTGATCAATGGATGAGAACACTGCTGTGTGTTTCACTTTAGAAATGGAGTTAAATCCCAGGCTCTGAGTCTTCCTACAAGCAAGACTTCATTTCAGGTAAGGGCAGTCAGTTTTGTGCTCAAACGAACTACATCGTTCACGAAGCTCACACGTTTCTCATCTTAACTGACAAGCATTGGATGTTAGAGGACCAGTGCTTTGTATCAGTTTCAGAAGAAGGTTTGGACTAGATATGGTCCATATGTGTAGGAAACACCTTTCTTTTGTTCTGGGCACACTCTGATTTCCTGCTGTCTTAGAGACTCTAGAAAGCAAGAGCGTGCTTCTCGCTCTAAATCAGAGTGTGGTCCATGGATGAGAACTATACTGTGTGTTTCCCTTCAGAAATGGAGTTAAATCCCATGCTCTGAGTCTCCCTACAAGCAAGACTTCGTTTCAGGTAAGGGGAGTCACTTTTAAGTTCAAAGGAACTGCATCATTCACAATGCTCACACGTTTCTCATCTTAAATGACAAGCATTGTACGTTAGAGGACCAGTGCTTTGTATCAGTTTCAGAAGCAGAGTTGGACTAGATATGGTCCATATGTGTAGGAAACACCGTTCTTTTGTTCTCAGCACACTCACGTTTCCTGCTGTCTTAGAGACTTTAGAAAGCAAGAGCGTGCTTCTCGCTCTAAAGCAGAGTGTGATCCATGGATGAGAACTATGCTGTGTGTTTCCCTTCAGAAAAGGAGTTAAATCCCAGGGTCTGTGTCTTCCTACATGCAAGACTTCGTTTCAGGTAAGGGCAGTCACTTTTCTGCTCAATCGAACTACATCGTTCACTGAGCTCACACGTTTCTCTTCTTAACAGACAAGCATTGGATTTTAGAGGACCAGTGCTTTGTATCAGTTTCAGAAGCAGAGTTGGACTATATAATGTCCGTATGTGTAGGAAACACCGTTCTTTTGTTCTCAGCACACTCACGTTTCCTGCTGTCTTAGAGACTTTAGAAAGCAAGAGCGTGCTTCTCGCTCTAAAGCAGAGTGTGATCCATGGATGAGAACTATGCTGTGTGTTTCCCTTCAGAAAAGGAGTTAAATCCCAGGGTCTGTGTCTTCCTACAAGCAAGACTTCGTTTCAGGTAAGGGCAGTCACTTTTCAGCTCAAACGAACTACATTATTCACGGAGATCACACATTTCTCACCTTAACAGACAAGCATTGGATGTTAGAGGACCAGTGCTTTGTATCAGTTTCAGAAGCAGAGTTGGAGTAGATATGGTCTGTATGTTTAGGAAACACCGTTGTTTTGTTCTCAGCAAACTCACGTTTCCTGCTGTCTTAGAGACTGTAGAAAGCAAGATCGTGCTTCTTGTTATAAAGCAGAGTGTGATCAATGGATGAGAACACTGCTGTGTGTTTCACTTTAGAAATGGAGTTAAATCCCAGGCTCTGAGTCTTCCTACAAGCAAGACTTCATTTCAGGTAAGGGCAGTCAGTTTTCTGCTCAAACGAACTACATCGTTCACGAAGCTCACACGTTTCTCATCTTAACTGACAAGCATTGGATGTTAGAGGACCAGTGCTTTGTATCAGTTTCAGAAGAAGGTTTGGACTAGATATGGTCCGTATGTGTAGGAAACACCGTTCTTTTGTTCTGGGCACACTCTGATTTCCTGCTGTCTTAGAGACTCTAGAAAGCAAGAGCGTGCTTCTCGCTCTAAATCAGAGTGTGGTCCATGGATGAGAACTATACTGTGTGTTTCCCTTCTGAAATGGAGTTAAATCCCATGCTCTGAGTCTCCCTACAAGCAAGACTTCGTTTCAGGTAAGGGGAGTCACTTTTAAGTTCAAAGGAACTGCATCATTCACAAAGCTCACACGTTTCTCATCTTAAATGACAAGCATTGTATGTTAGAGGTCCAGTGCCTTGTATCAGTTTCAGAAGCAGAGTTGGACTAGATATGGTCCATATGTGTAGGAAACACCGTTCTTTTGTTCTCAGCACACTCATGTTTCCTGCTGTCTTAGAGAATTTAGAAAGCAAGAGCGTGCTTCTCGCTCTAAAGCAGAGTGTGATCCATGGATGAGAACTATGCTGTGTGTTTCCCTTCAGAAAAGGAGTTAAATCCCAGGGTCTGTGTCTTCCTACAAGCAAGACTTCGTTTCAGGTAAGGGCAGTCACTTTTCAGCTCAAACGAACTACATTATTCACGGAGATCACACATTTCTCACCTTAACAGACAAGCATTGGATGTTAGAAGACCAGTGCTTTGTATCAGTTTCAGAAGCAGAGTTGGAGTAGATATGGTCTGTATGTTTAGGAAACACCGTTGTTTTGTTCTCAGCAAACTCACGTTTCCTGCTGTCTTAGAGACTGTAGAAAGCAAGATCATGCTTCTTGTTATAAAGCAGAGTGTGATCAATGGATGAGAACACTGCTGTGTGTTTCACTTTAGAAATGGAGTTAAATCCCAGGCTCTGAGTCTTCCTACAAACAAGACTTCATTTCAGGTAAGGGCAGTCAGTTTTCTGCTCAAACGAACTACATCGTTCACGAAGCTCACACGTTTCTCATCTTAACTGACAAGCATTGGATGTTAGAGGACCAGTGCTTTGTATCAGTTTCAGAAGAAGGTTTGGACTAGATATGGTCCGTATGTGTAGGAAACACCGTTCTTTTGTTCTGGGCACACTCTGATTTCCTGCTGTCTTAGAGACTCTAGAAAGCAAGAGCGTGCTTCTCGCTCTAAATCAGAGTGTGGTCCATGGATGAGAACTATACTGTGTGTTTCCCTTCAGAAATGGAGTTAAATCCCATGCTCTGAGTCTCCCTACAAGCAAGACTTCGTTTCAGGTAAGGGGAGTCACTTTTAAGTTCAAAGGAACTGCATCATTCACAAAGCTCACACGTTTCTCATCTTAAATGACAAGCATTGTACGTTAGAGGACCAGTGCTTTGTATCAGTTTCAGAAGCAGAGTTGGACTAGATATGGTCCATATGTGTAGGAAACACCGTTCTTTTGTTCTCAGCACACTCACGTTTCCTGCTGTCTTAGAGACTTTAGAAAGCAAGAGCGTGCTTCTCGCTCTAAAGCAGAGTGTGATCCATGGATGAGAACTATGCTGTGTGTTTCCCTTCAGAAAAGGAGTTAAATCCCAGGGTCTGTGTCTTCCTACATGCAAGACTTCGTTTCAGGTAAGGGCAGTCACTTTTCTGCTCAATCGAACTACATCGTTCACTGAGCTCACACGTTTCTCTTCTTAACAGACAAGCATTGGATTTTAGAGGACCAGTGCTTTGTATCAGTTTCAGAAGCAGAGTTGGACTATATAATGTCCGTATGTGTAGGAAACACCGTTCTTTTGTTCTCAGCACACTCACGTTTCCTGCTGTCTTAGAGACTCTAGAAAGCAAGAGCGTGCTTCTTGTTCTAAAGCAGAGTGTGATCAATGGATGATTACACTGCTGTGTGTTTTACTTCAGAAATGGACTTAAATCCCAGGCTCTGTGTCTTACTACAAGCATACCTCGTTTCAGGTAAGGGCAGTCACTTTTAAGTTCAAAGGAACTGCATCATTCACAAAGCTCACACGTTTCTCATCTTAAATGACAAGCATTGTATGTTAGAGGACCAGTGCCTTGTATCAGTTTCAGAAGCAGAGTTGGACTAGATATGGTCCGTATGTTTAGGAAACACCGTTCTTTTGTTCTCAGCACACTCACGTTTCCTGCTATCTTAGACACTCTAGAAAGCAAGAGCGTGCTTCTTGTTCTAAAGCAGAGTGTGATCAATTGATGATTACACTGCTGTGTGTTTTACTTCAGAAATGGACTTAAATCCCAGGCTCTGTGTCTTACTACAAGCAAGACTTCGTTTCAGGTAAGGGCAGTCACTTTTCAGTTCAAAGGAACTGCATCATTCACAAAGCTCACACGTTTCTCATCTTAACTGACAAGCATTGTACGTTAGAGGACCAGTGCTTTGTATCAGTTTCAGAAGCAGAGTTGGACTACATATGGTCCATATGTGTAGGAAACACCGTTCTTTTGTTCTCAGCACACTCACGTTTCCTGCTGTCTTAGAGACTTTAGAAAGCAAGAGCGTGCTTCTCGCTCTAAAGCATAGTGTGATCCATGGATGAGAACTATGCTGTGTGTTTCCCTTCAGAAAAGGAGTTAAATCCCAGGGTCTGTGTCTTCCTACAAGCAAGACTTCGTTTCAGGTAAGGGCAGTCACTTTTCTGCTCAAACGAACTACATCATTCACGGAGATCACACATTTCTCACCTTAACAGACAAGCATTGGATGTTAGAGGACCAGTGCTTTGTATCAGTTTCAGAAGCAGAGTTGGAGTAGATATGGTCTGTATGTTTAGGAAACACCGTTGTTTTGTTCTCAGCAAACTCACGTTTCCTGCTGTCTTAGAGACTATAGAAAGCAAGATCGTGCTTCTTGTTATAAAGCAGAGTATGATTTATGGATGAGAACACTGCTGTGTGTTTCACTTTAGAAATGGAGTTAAATCCCAGGCCCTGAGTCTTCCTACAAGCAAGACTTCATTTCAGGTAAGGGCAGTCAGTTTTCTGCTCAAACGAACTACATCGTTCACGAAGCTCACACGTTTCTCATCTTAACTGACAAGCATTGGATGTTAGAGGACCAGTGCTTTGTATCAGTTTCAGAAGAAGGTTTGGACTAGATATGGTCCGTATGTGTAGGAAACACCGTTCTTTTGTTCTGGGCACACTCTGATTTCCTGCAGTCTTAGAGACTCTAGAAAGCAAGAGCGTGCTTCTCGCTCTAAATCAGAGTGTGGTCCATGGATGAGAACTATACTGTGTGTTTCCCTTCAGAAATGGAGTTAAATCCCATGCTCTGAGTCTCCCTACAAGCAAGACTTCGTTTCAGGTAAGGGGAGTCACTTTTAAGTTCAAAGGAACTGCATCATTCACAAAGCTCACACGTTTCTCATCTTAAATGACAAGCATTGTATGTTAGAGGTCCAGTGCCTTGTATCAGTTTCAGAAGCAGAGTTGGACTAGATATGGTCCATATGTGTAGGAAACACCGTTCTTTTGTTCTCAGCACACTCATGTTTTCTGCTGTCTTAGAGACTTTAGAAAGCAAGAGCGTGCTTCTCGCTCTAAAGCAGAGTGTGATCCATGGATGAGAACTATGCTGTGTGTTTCCCTTCAGAAAAGGAGTTAAATCCCAGGGTCTGTGTCTTCCTACAAGCAAGACTTCGTTTCAGGTAAGGGCAGTCACTTTTCAGCTCAAAAGAACTACATCGTTCACAGAGCTCACATTTTTCTCATCTTAACAGACAAGCATTGGATGTTAGAGGACCAGTGCTTTGTATCAGTTTCAGAAGCAGAGTTGGACTAGATATGGTCCGTATGTTTAGGAAACACCGTTCTTTTGTTCTCAGCACACTCACGTTTCCTGCTATCTTAGACACTCTAGAAAGCAAGAGCGTGCTTCTTGTTCTAAAGCAGAGTGTGATCAATTGATGATTACACTGCTGTGTGTTTTACTTCAGAAATGGACTTAAATCCCAGGCTCTGTGTCTTACTACAAGAAAGACTTCGTTTCAGGTAAGGGCAGTCACTTTTCAGTTCAAAGGAACTGCATCATTCACAAAGCTCACACGTTTCTCATCTTAACTGACAAGCATTGTACGTTAGAGGACCAGTGCATTCTATCAGTTTCAGATGAATATTTGGACTACATATAGTCCGTATGTGTAGGAAACGCCGTTATTTTGTTCTGGGCACACTCAGATTTCCTGCTGTATTAGAGATTCTAGAAAGCAAGAGCGTGCTTCTCGCTCTAAAGCGGAGTGTGATCCACGGATGAGAACTATGCTGTGTGTTTCTCTTCAGAAATGGAGTTAAATCCCAGGGTCTGAGTCTTCCTACAAGCAAGACTTCGTTTCAGGTAAGGGCAGTAACTTTTCTGCTCAATCGAACTACATCGTTCACTGAGCTCACACGTTTCTCGTCTTAACAGACAAGCATTGGATTTTAGAGGACCAGTGCTTTGTATCAGTTTCAGAAGCAGAGTTGGACTATATAATGTCCGTATGTGTAGGAAACACCGTTCTTTTGTTCTCAGCACACTCAAGTTTCCTGCTGTCTTAGAGACTCTAGAAAGCAAGAGCGTGCTTCTTGTTCTAAAGCAGAGTGTTATCAATGGATGAATACACTGCAGTGTGTTTTACTTCAGAAATGGAGTTAAATCCCAGGCTCTGAGTCTTCCTACAAGCAAGACTTCGTTTCAGGTAAGGGCAGTCACTTTTCAGCTCAAACGAACTACATCATTCACGAAGCTCACACGTTTCTCATCTTAACAGACAAGCATTGGATTTTAGAGGACCAGTGCTTTGTATCAGTTTCAGAAGCAGAGTTGGACTATATAATGTCCGTATGTGTAGGAAACACCGTTCTTTTGTTCTCAGCACACTCACGTTTCCTGCTGTCTTAGAGACTCTAGAAAGCAAGAGCGTGCTTCTTGTTCTAAAGCAGAGTGTGATCAATGGATGATTACACTGCTGTGTGTTTTACTTTAGAAATGGACTTAAATCCCAGGCTCTGTGTCTTACTACAAGCAAGACTTCGTTTCAGGTAAGGGGAGTCACTTTTAAGTTCAAAGGAACTGCATCATTCACAAAGCTCACACGTTTCTCATCTTAAATGACAAGCATTGTATGTTTGAGGACCAGTGCCTTGTATCAGTTTCAGAAGCAGAGTTGGACTACATATGGTCCATATGTGTAGGAAACACCGTTCTTTTGTTCTCAGCACTCACGTTTCCTGCTGTCTTAGAGACTTTAGAAAGCAAGAGCGTGCTTCTCGCTCTAAAGCAGAGTGTGATCCATGGATGAGAACTATGCTGTGTGTTTCCCTTCAGAAAAGGAGTTAAATCCCAGGGTCTGTGTCTTCCTACAAGCAAGACTTCGTTTCAGGTAAGGGCAGTCACTTTTCAGCTGAAAAGAACTACATCGTTCACAGAGCTCACACGTTTCTCATCTTAACAGACAAGCATTGGATGTTACAGGACCAGTGCTTTGTATCAGTTTCAGAAGCAGAGTTGGACTAGATATGGTCCGTATGTTTAGGAAACACCGTTCTTTTGTTCTCAGCACACTCACGTTTCCTGCTATCTTAGACACTCTAGAAAGCAAGAGCGTGCTTCTTGTTCTAAAGCAGAGTGTGATCAATTGATGATTACACTGCTGTGTGTTTTACTTCAGAAATAGACTTAAATCCCAGGCTCTGTGTCTTACTACAAGCAAGACTTCGTTTCAGGTAAGGGCAGTCACTTTTCAGTTCAAAGGAACTGCATCATTCACAAAGCTCACACGTTTCTCATCTTAACTGACAAGCATTGTACTTTAGAGGACCAGTGCTTTGCATCAGTTTCAGAAGCAGAGTTGGACTAGATATGGTCCATATGTGTATTAAACACCGTTCTTTTTTTCTCAGCACACTCACGTTTCCTGCTGTCTTAGAGACTTTAGAAAGCAAGAGCGTGCTTCTCACTCTAAAGCAGAGTGTGATCCATGGATGAGAACTATGCTGTGTGTTTCCCTTCAGAAAAGGAGTTAAATCCCAGGGTCTGTGTCTTCCTACATGCAAGACTTCGTTTCAGGTAAGGGCAGTCACTTTTCTGCTCAATCGAACTACATCGTTCACTGAGCTCACACGTTTCTCGTCTTAACAGACAAGCATTGGATTTTAGAGGACCTGTGCTTTGTATCAGTTTCAGAAGCAGAGTTGGACTATATAATGTCCGTATGTGTAGGAAACACCGTTCTTTTTTTCTCAGCACACTCACGTTTCCTGCTGTCTTAGAGACTCTAGAAAGCAAGAGCGTGCTTCTTGTTCTAAAGCAGAGTGTGATCAATGGATGATTACACTGCTGTGTGTTTCACTTCAGAAATGGAGTTAAATCCCAGGCTCTGAGTCTTCCTACAAGCAAGACTTCGTTTCAGGTAAGGGCAGTCACTTTTCAGCTCAAACGAACTACATCGTTCACGAAGCTCACACGTTTCTCATCTTAACAGACAAGCATTGTACGTTAGAGGACCAGTGCTTTGCATCAGTTTCAGAAGCAGAGTTGGACTACATATGGTCCATATGTGTAGGAAACACCGTTCTTTTGTTCTCAGCACACTCACGTTTCCTGCTATCTTAGACACTCTAGAAAGCAAGAGCGTGCTTCTTGTTCTAAAGCAGAGTGTGTTCAATTGATGATTACACTGCTGTGTGTTTTACTTCAGAAATGGACTTAAATCCCAGGCTCTGTGTCTTACAACAAGCAAGACTTCGTTTCAGGTAAGGGCAGTCACTTTTCAGTTCAAAGGAACTGCATCATTCACAAAGCTCACACGTTTCTCATCTTAACTGACAAGCATTGTACGTTAGAGGACCAGTGCTTTGTATCAGTTTCAGAAGCAGAGTTGGACTAGATATGGTCCATATGTGTATTAAACACCGTTCTTTTGTTCTCAGCACACTCACGTTTCCTGCTGTCTTAGAGACTTTAGAAAGCAAGAGCGTGCTTCTCGCTCTAAAGCAGAGTGTGATCCATGGATGAGAACTATGCTGTGTGTTTCCCTTCAGAAAAGGAGTTAAATCCCAGGGTCTGTGTCTTCCTACAAGCAAGACTTCGTTTCAGGTAAGGGCAGTCACTTTTCAGCTCAAAAGAACTACATCGTTCACAGAGCTCACACGTTTCTCATCTTAACAGACAAGCATTGGATGTTAGAGGACCAGTGCTTTGTATCAGTTTCAGAAGCAGAGTTGGACTAGATATGGTCCGTATGTTTAGGAAACACCGTTCTTTTGTTCTCAGCACACTCACGTTTCCTGCTATCTTAGACACTCTAGAAAGCAAGAGCGTGCTTCTTGTTCTAAAGCAGAGTGTGATCAATTGATGATTACACTGCTGTGTGTTTTACTTCAGAAATGGACTTAAATCCCAGGCTCTGTGTCTTACTACAAGAAAGACTTCGTTTCAGGTAAGGGCAGTCACTTGTCAGTTCAAAGGAACTGCATCATTCACAAAGCTCACACGTTTCTCATCTTAACTGACAAGCATTGTACGTTAGAGGACCAGTGCTTTGCATCAGTTTCAGAAGCAGAGTTGGACTACATATGGTCCATATGTGTAGGAAACACCGTTCTTTTGTTCTCAGCACACTCACGTTTCCTGCTGTCTTAGAGACTTTAGAAAGCAAGAGCGTGCTTCTTGCTCTAAAGCAGAGTGTGATCCATGGATGAGAACTATGCTGTGTGTTTCCCTTCAGAAAAGGAGTTAAATCCCAGGGTCTGTGTCTTCCTACATGCAAGACTTCGTTTCAGGTAAGGGCAGTCACTTTTCTGCTCAATCGAACTACATCGTTCACTGAGCTCACACGTTTCTCGTCTTAACAGACAAGCATTGGATTTTAGAGGACCAGTGCTTTGTATCAGTTTCAGAAGCAGAGTTGGAGTAGATATGGTCTGTATGTTTAGGAAACACCGTTGTTTTGTTCTCAGCAAACTCACGTTTCCTGCTGTCTTAGAGACTATAGAAAGCAAGATCGTGCTTCTTGTTATAAAGCAGAGTATGATTTATGGATGAGAACACTGCTGTGTGTTTCACTTTAGAAATGGAGTTAAATCCCAGGCCCTGAGTCTTCCTACAAGCAAGACTTCATTTCAGGTAAGGGCAGTCAGTTTTCTGCTCAAACGAACTACATCGTTCACGAAGCTCACACGTTTCTCATCTTAACTGACAAGCATTGGATGTTAGAGGACCAGTGCTTTGTATCAGTTTCAGAAGAAGGTTTGGACTAGATATGGTCCGTATGTGTAGGAAACACCGTTCTTTTGTTCTGGGCACACTCTGATTTCCTGCTGTCTTAGAGACTCTAGAAAGCAAGAGCGTGCTTCTCGCTCTAAATCAGAGTGTGGTCCATGGATGAGAACTATACTGTGTGTTTCCCTTCAGAAATGGAGTTAAATCCCATGCTCTGAGTCTCCCTACAAGCAAGACTTCGTTTCAGGTAAGGGGAGTCACTTTTAAGTTCAAAGGAACTGCATCATTCACAAAGCTCACACGTTTCTCATCTTAAATGACAAGCATTGTATGTTAGAGGTCCAGTGCCTTGTATCAGTTTCAGAAGCAGAGTTGGACTAGATATGGTCCGTATGTTTAGGAAACACCGTTCTTTTGTTCTCAGCACACTCACGTTTCCTGCTATCTTAGACACTCTAGAAAGCAAGAGCGTGCTTCTTGTTTTAAGCAGAGTGTGATCAATTGATGATTACACTGCTGTGTGTTTTACTTCAGAAATGGACTTAAATCCCAGGCTCTGTGTCTTACTACAAGAAAGACTTCGTTTCAGGTAAGGGCAGTCACTTTTCAGTTCAAAGGAACTGCATCATTCACAAAGCTCACACGTTTCTCATCTTAACTGACAAGCATTGTACGTTAGAGGACCAGTGCATTCTATCAGTTTCAGATGAATATTTGGACTACATATAGTCCGTATGTGTAGGAAACGCCGTTATTTTGTTCTGGGCACACTCAGATTTCCTGCTGTATTAGAGATTCTAGAAAGCAAGAGCGTGCTTCTCGCTCTAAAGCGGAGTGTGATCCACGGATGAGAACTATGCTGTGTGTTTCTCTTCAGAAATGGAGTTAAATCCCAGGGTCTGAGTCTTCCTACAAGCAAGACTTCGTTTCAGGTAAGGGCAGTAACTTTTCTGCTCAATCGAACTACATCGTTCACTGAGCTCACACGTTTCTCGTCTTAACAGACAAGCATTGGATTTTAGAGGACCAGTGCTTTGTATCAGTTTCAGAAGCAGAGTTGGACTATATAATGTCCGTATGTGTAGGAAACACCGTTCTTTTGTTCTCAGCACACTCAAGTTTCCTGCTGTCTTAGAGACTCTAGAAAGCAAGAGCGTGCTTCTTGTTCTAAAGCAGAGTGTGATCAATGGAAGAATACACTGCAGTGTGTTTTACTTCAGAAATGGAGTTAAATCCCAGGCTCTGAGTCTTCCTACAAGCAAGACTTCGTTTCAGGTAAGGGCAGTCACTATTCAGCTCAAACGAACTACATCGTTCACGAAGCTCACACGTTTCTCATCTTAACAGACAAGCATTGGATTTTAGAGGACCAGTGCTTTGTATCAGTTTCAGAAGCAGAGTTGGACTATATAATGTCCGTATGTGTAGGAAACACCGTTCTTTTGTTCTCAGCACACTCACGTTTCCTGCTGTCTTAGAGACTCTAGAAAGCAAGAGCGTGCTTCTTGTTCTAAAGCAGAGTGTGATCAATGGATGATTACATTGCTGTATGTTTTACTTTAGAAATGGACTTAAATTCAGGCTCTGTGTCTTACTACAAGCAAGACTTCGTTTCAGGTAAGGGCAGTCACTTTTCAGTTCAAAGGAACTGCATCATTCACAAAGCTCACACGTTTCTCATCTTAACTGACAAGCATTGTACTTTAGAGGACCAGTGCTTTGCATCAGTTTCAGAAGCAGAGTTGGACTAGATATGGTCCATATGTGTATTAAACACCGTTCTTTTTTTCTCAGCACACTCACGTTTCCTGCTCTCTTAGAGACTTTAGAAAGCAAGAGCGTGCTTCTCACTCTAAAGCAGAGTGTGATCCATGGATGAGAACTATGCTGTGTGTTTCCCTTCAGAAAAGGAGTTAAATCCCAGGGTCTGTGTCTTCCTACATGCAAGACTTCGTTTCAGGTAAGGGCAGTCACTTTTCTGCTCAATCGAACTACATCGTTCACTGAGCTCACACGTTTCTCGTCTTAACAGACAAGCATTGGATTTTAGAGGACCTGTGCTTTGTATCAGTTTCAGAAGCAGAGTTGGACTATATAATGTCCGTATGTGTAGGAAACACCGTTCTTTTGTTCTCAGCACACTCACGTTTCCTGCTGTCTTAGAGACTCTAGAAAGCAAGAGCGTGCTTCTTGTTCTAAAGCAGAGTGTGATCAATGGATGATTACACTGCTGTGTGTTTCACTTCAGAAATGGAGTTAAATCCCAGGCTCTGAGTCTTCCTACAAGCAAGACTTCGTTTCAGGTAAGGGCAGTCACTTTTCAGCTCAAACGAACTACATCGTTCACGAAGCTCACACGTTTCTCATCTTAACAGACAAGCATTGGATTTTAGAGGACCAGTGCTTTGTATCAGTTTCAGAAGCAGAGTTGGACTATATAATGTCCGTATGTGTAGGAAACACCGTTCTTTTGTTCTCAGCACACTCACGTTTCCTGCTATCTTAGACACTCTAGAAAGCAAGAGCGTGCTTCTTGTTCTAAAGCAGAGTGTGTTCAATTGATGATTACACTGCTGTGTGTTTTACTTCAGAAATGGACTTAAATCCCAGGCTCTGTGTCTTACAACAAGCAAGACTTCGTTTCAGGTAAGGGCAGTCACTTTTCAGTTCAAAGGAACTGCATCATTCACAAAGCTCACACGTTTCTCATCTTAACTGACAAGCATTGTACGTTAGAGGACCAGTGCTTTGTATCAGTTTCAGAAGCAGAGTTGGACTAGATATGGTCCATATGTGTATTAAACACCGTTCTTTTGTTCTCAGCACACTCACGTTTCCTGCTGTCTTAGAGACTTTAGAAAGCAAGAGCGTGCTTCTCGCTCTAAAGCAGAGTGTGATCCATGGATGAGAACTATGCTGTGTGTTTCCCTTCAGAAAAGGAGTTAAATCCCAGGCTCTGTGTCTTCCTACAAGCAAGACTTCGTTTCAGGTAAGGGCAGTCACTTTTCAGCTCAAAAGAACTACATCGTTCACAGAGCTCACACGTTTCTCATCTTAACAGACAAGCATTGGATGTTAGAGGACCAGTGCTTTGTATCAGTTTCAGAAGCAGAGTTGGACTAGATATGGTCCGTATGTTTAGGAAACACCGTTCTTTTGTTCTCAGCACACTCACGTTTCCTGCTATCTTAGACACTCTAGAAAGCAAGAGCGTGCTTCTTGTTCTAAAGCAGAGTGTGATCAATTGATGATTACACTGCTGTGTGTTTTACTTCAGAAATGGACTTAAATCCCAGGCTCTATGTCTTACTACAAGAAAGACTTCGTTTCAGGTAAGGGCAGTCACTTTTCAGTTCAAAGGAACTGCATCATTCACAAAGCTCACACGTTTCTCATCTTAACTGACAAGCATTGTACGTTAGAGGACCAGTGCTTTGCATCAGTTTCAGAAGCAGAGTTGGACTACATATGGTCCATATGTGTAGGAAACACCGTTCTTTTGTTCTCAGCACACTCACGTTTCCTGCTGTCTTAGAGACTTTAGAAAGCAAGAGCGTGCTTCTCGCTCTAAAGCAGAGTGTGATCCATGGATGAGAACTATGCTGTGTGTTTCCCTTCAGAAAAGGAGTTAAATCCCAGGGTCTGTGTCTTCCTACATGCAAGACTTCGTTTCAGGTAAGGGCAGTCACTTTTCTGCTCAATCGAACTACATCGTTCACTGAGCTCACACGTTTCTCGTCTTAACAGACAAGCATTGGATTTTAGAGGACCAGTGCTTTGTATCAGTTTCAGAAGCAGAGTTGGACTATATAATGTCCGTATGTGTAGGAAACACCGTCCTTTTGTTCTCAGCACACTCACGTTTCCTGCTGTCTTAGAGACTCTAGAAAGCAAGAGCGTGCTTCTTGTTCTAAAGCAGAGTGTGATCAATCAATGATTACACTGCTGTGTGTTTTAGTTCAGAAATGGAGTTAAATCCCAGGCTCTGAGTCTTCCTACAAGCAAGACTTCGTTTCAGGTAAGGGCAGTCACTTTTCAGCTCAAACGAACTACATCGTTCACGAAGCTCACACGTTTCTCATCTTAACAGACAAGCATTGGATTTTAGAGGACCAGTGCTTTGTATCAGTTTCAGAAGCAGAGTTGGACTATATAATGTCCGTATGTGTAGGAAACACCATTCTTTTGTTGTCAGCACACTCACGTTTCCTGCTGTCTTAGAGACTCTAGAAAGCAAGAGCGTGCTTCTTGTTCTAAAGCAGAGTGTGATCAATGGATGATTACACTGCTGTGTGTTTTACTTTAGAAATGGACTTAAATCCCAGGCTCTGTGTCTTACTACAAGCAAGACTTCGTTTCAGGTACGGGGAGTCACTTTTAAGTTCAAAGGAACTGCATCATTCTCAAAGCTCACACGTTTCTCATCTTAAATGACAAGCATTGTATGTTAGAGGACCAGTGCCTTGTATCAGTTTCAGAAGCAGAGTTGGTCTAGATATGGTCCATATGTTTAGGAAACACCGTTCTTTTGTTCTCAGCACACTCACGTTTCCTGCTGTCTTAGAGACTTTAGAAAGCAAGAGCGTGCTTCTCGCTCTAAAGCATAGTGTGATCCATGGATGAGAACTCTGCTGTGTGTTTCCCTTCAGAAAAGGAGTTAAATCCCAGGGTCTGTGTCTTCCTACAAGCAAGACTTCGTTTCAGGTAAGGGCAGTCACTTTTCAGCTTAAAAGAACTACATCGTTCACAGAGCTCACACGTTTCTCATCTTAACAGACAAGCATTGGATGTTACAGGACCAGTGCTTTGTATCAGTTTCAGAAGCAGAGTTGGACTAGATATGGTCCGTATGTTTAGGAAACACCGTTCTTTTGTTCTCAGCACACTCACTTTTCCTGCTATCTTAGACACTCTAGAAAGCAAGAGCGTGCTTCTTGTTCTAAAGCAGAGTGTGATCAATTGATGATTACACTGCTGTGTGTTTTACTTCAGAAATAGACTTAAATCCCAGGCTCTGTGTCTTACTACAAGCAAGACTTCGTTTCAGGTAAGGGCAGTCACTTTTCAGTTCAAAGGAACTGCATCATTCACAAAGCTCACACGTTTCTCATCTTAACTGACAAGCATTGTACTTTAGAGGACCAGTGCTTTGCATCAGTTTCAGAAGCAGAGTTGGACTAGATATGGTCCATATGTGTATTAAACACCGTTCTTTTGTTCTCATCACACTCACGTTTCCTGCTGTCTTAGAGACTTTAGAAAGCAAGAGCGTGCTTCTCACTCTAAAGCAGAGTGTGATCCATGGATGAGAACTATGCTGTGTGTTTCCCTTCAGAAAAGGAGTTAAATCCCAGGGTCTGTGTCTTCCTACATGCAAGACTTCGTTTCAGGTAAGGGCAGTCACTTTTCTGCTCAATCGAACTACATCGTTCACTGAGCTCACACGTTTCTCGTCTTAACAGACAAGCATTGGATTTTAGAGGACCTGTGCTTTGTATCAGTTTCAGAAGCAGAGTTGGAGTAGATATGGTCTGTATGTTTAGGAAACACCGTTGTTTTGTTCTCAGCAAACTCACGTTTCCTGCTGTCTTAGAGACTGTAGAAAGCCAGATCGTGCTTCTTGTTATAAAGCAGAGTATGATTTATGGATGAGAACACTGCTGTGTGTTTCACTTTAGAAATGGAGTTAAATCCCAGGCTCTGAGTCTTCCTACAAGCAAGACTTCATTTCAGGTAAGGGCAGTCAGTTTTCTGCTCAAACGAACTACATCGTTCACGAAGCTCACACGTTTCTCATCTTAACTGACAAGCATTGGATGTTAGAGGACCAGTGCTTTGTATCAGTTTCAGAAGAAGGTTTGGACTAGATATGGTCCGTATGTGTAGGAAACACCGTTCTTTTGTTCTGGGCACACTCTGATTTCCTGCTGTCTTAGAGACTCTAGAAAGCAAGAGCGTGCTTCTCGCTCTAAATCAGAGTGTGGTCCATGGATGAGAACTATACTGTGTGTTTCCCTTCAGAAATGGAGTTAAATCCCATGCTCTGAGTCTCCCTACAAGCAAGACTTCGTTTCAGGTAAGGGGAGTCACTTTTAAGTTCAAAGGAACTGCATCATTCACAAAGCTCACACGTTTCTCATCTTAAATGACAAGCATTGTATGTTAGAGGTCCAGTGCCTTGTATCAGTTTCAGAAGCAGAGTTGGACTAGATATGGTCCATATGTGTAGGAAACACCGTTCTTTTGTTCTCAGCACACTCATGTTTCCTGCTGTCTTAGAGAATTTAGAAAGCAAGAGCGTGCTTCTCGCTCTAAAGCAGAGTGTGATCCATGGATGAGAACTATGCTGTGTGTTTCCCTTCAGAAAAGGAGTTAAATCCCAGGGTCTGTGTCTTCCTACAAGCAAGACTTCGTTTCAAGTAAGGGCAGTCACTTTTCAGCTCAAAAGAATTACATCGTTCACAGAGCTCACATGTTTCTCATCTTAACAGACAAGCATTGGATGTTAGAGGACCAGTGCTTTGTATCAGTTTCAGAAGCAGAGTTGGACTAGATATGGTCCGTATGTTTAGGAAACACCGTTCTTTTGTTCTCAGCACACTCACGTTTCCTGCTATCTTAGACACTCTAGAAAGCAAGAGCGTGCTTCTTGTTCTAAAGCAGAGTGTGATCAATTGATGATTACACTGCTGTGTGTTTTACTTCAGAAATGGACTTAAATCCCAGGCTCTGTGTCTTACTACAAGAAAGACTTCGTTTCAGGTAAGGGCAGTCACTTTTCAGTTCAAAGGAACTGCATCATTCACAAAGCTCACACGTTTCTCATCTTAACTGACAAGCATTGTACGTTAGAGGACCAGTGCTTTGCATCAGTTTCAGAAGCAGAGTTGGACTACATATGGTCCATATGTGTAGGAAACACCGTTCTTTTGTTCTCAGCACACTCACGTTTCCTGCTGTCTTAGAGATTTTAGAAAGCAAGAGCGTGCTTCTCGCTCTAAAGCAGAGTGTGATCCATGGATGAGAACTATGCTGTGTGTTTCCCTTCAGAAAAGGAGTTAAATCCCAGGGTCTGTGTCTTCCTACATGCAAGACTTCGTTTCAGGTAAGGGTAGTCACTTTTCTGCTCAATCGAACTACATCGTTCACTGAGCTCACACATTTCTCGTCTTAACAGACAAGCATTGGATTTTAGAGGACCAGTGCTTTGTATCACTTTCAGAAGCAGAGTTGGACTATATAATGTCAGTATGTGTAGGAAACACCGTCCTTTTGTTCTCAGCACACTCACGTTTCCTGCTGTCTTAGAGACTCTAGAAAGCAAGAGCGTGCTTCTTGTTCTAAAGCAGAGTGTGATCAATCAATGATTACACTGCTGTGTGTTTTAGTTCAGAAATGGAGTTAAATCCCAGGCTCTGAGTCTTCCTACAAGCAAGACTTCGTTTCAGGTAAGGGCAGTCACTTTTCAGCTCAAACGAACTACATCGTTCACGAAGCTCACACGTTTCTCATCTTAACAGACAAGCATTGGATTTTAGAGGACCAGTGCTTTGTATCAGTTTCAGAAGCAGAGTTGGACTATATAATGTCCGTATGTGTAGGAAACACTGTCCTTTTGTTCTCAGCACACTCACGTTTCCTGCTGTCTTAGAGACTCTAGAAAGCAAGAGCGTGCTTCTTGTTCTAAAGCAGAGTGTGATCAATGGATGATTACACTGCAGTGTGTTTTACTTTAGAAATGGACTTAAATCCCAGGCTCTGTGTCTTACTACAAGCAAGACTTCGTTTCAGGTACGGGGAGTCACTTTTAAGTTCAAAGGAACTGCATCATTCAGAAAGCTCACACGTTTCTCATCTTAAATGACAAGCATTGTATGATAGAGGACCAGTGCCTTGTATCAGTAACAGAAGCAGAGTTGGACTAGATATGGTCCATATGTGTAGGAAACACCGTTCTTTTGTTCTCAGCACACTCACGTTTCCTGCTGTCTTAGAGACTTTAGAAAGCAAGAGCGTGCTTCTCGCTCTAAAGCAGAGTGTGATCCATGGATGAGAACTATGCTGTGTGTTTCCCTTCAGAAAAGGAGTTAAATCCCAGGGTCTGTGTCTTCCTACAAGCAAGACTTCGTTTCAGGTAAGGGCAGTCACTTTTCAGCTCAAAAGAACTACATCGTTCACAGAGCTCACACGTTTCTCATCTTAACAGACAAGCATTGGATGTTACAGGACCAGTGCTTTGTATCAGTTTCAGAAGCAGAGTTGGACTATATAATGTCCGTATGTTTAGGAAACACCGTTCTTTTGTTCTCAGCACACTCACGTTTCCTGCTATCTTAGACACTCTAGAAAGCAAGAGCGTGCTTCTTGTTCTAAAGCAGAGTGTGATCAATTGATGATTACACTGCTGTGTGTTTTTCTTCAGAAATAGACTTAAATCCCAGGCTCTGTGTCTTACTACAAGCAAGACTTCGTTTCAGGTAATGGCAGTCACTTTTCAGTTCAAAGGAACTGCATCATTCACAAAGCTCACACGTTTCTCATCTTAACTGACAAGCATTGTACTTTAGAGGACCAGTGCTTTGCATCAGTTTCAGAAGCAGAGTTGGACTAGATATGGTCCATATGTGTATTAAACACCGTTCTTTTGTTCTCAGCACACTCACGTTTCCTGCTGTCTTAGAGACTTTAGAAAGCAAGAGCGTGCTTCTCGCTCTAAAGCAGACTGTGATCCATGGATGAGAACGATGCTGTGTGTTTCCCTTCAGAAAAGGAGTTAAATCCCAGGGTCTGTGTCTTCCTACAAGCAAGACTTCGTTTCAGGTAAGGGCAGTCACTTTTCAGCTCAAAAGAACTACATCGTTCACAGAGCTCACACGTTTCTCATCTTAACAGACAAGCATTGGATGTTAGAGGACCAGTGCTTTGTATCAGTTTCAGAATCAGAGATGGACTAGATATGGTCCGTATGTTTAGGAAACACCGTTCTTTTGTTCTCAGCACACTCACGTTTCCTGCTATCTTAGACACTCTAGAAAGCAAGAGCGTGCTTCTTGTTCTAAAGCAGAGTGTGATCAATTGATGATTACACTGCTGTGTGTTTTACTTCAGAAATGGACTTAAATCCCAGGCTCTGTGTCTTACTACAAGCAAGACTTCGTTTCAGGTAAGGGCAGTCACTTTTCAGTTCAAAGGAACTGCATCATTCACAAAGCTCACACGTTTCTCATCTTAACTGACAAGCATTGTACGCTAGAAGACCCGTGCTTTGTATCAGTTTCAGAAGCAGAGTTGGACTAGATATGGTCCATATGTGTAGGAAACACCGTTCTTTTGTTCTCAGCACACTCACGTTTCCTGCTGTCTTAGATACTTTAGAAAGCAAGAGCGTGCTTCTTGCTCTAAAGCAGAGTGTGATCCATGGATGAGAACTATGCTGTGTGTTTCCCTTCAGAAAAGGAGTTAAATCCCAGGGTCTGTGTCTTCCTACAAGCAAGACTTCGTTTCAGGTAAGGGCAGTCACTTTTCAGCTCAAAAGAACTACATCGTTCACAGAGCTCACACGTTTCTCATCTTAACAGACAAGCATTGGATGTTAGAGGACCAGTGCTTTGTATCAGTTTCAGAAGCAGAGTTGGACTAGATATGGTCCGTATGTTTAGGAAACACCGTTCTTTTGTTCTCAGCACACTCACGTTTCCTGCTATCTTAGACACTCTAGAAAGCAAGAGCGTGCTTCTTGTTCTAAAGCAGAGTGTGATCAATTGATGATTACACTGCTGTGTGTTTTACTTCAGAAATGGACTTAAATCCCAGGCTCTGTGTCTTACTACAAGCAAGACTTCGTTTCAGGTAAGGGCAGTCACTTTTCAGTTCAAAGGAACTGCATCATTCACAAGCTCACACGTTTCTCATCTTAACTGACAAGCATTGTACTTTAGAAGACCAGTGCTTTGTATCAGTTTCAGAAGCAGAGTTGGACTAGATATGGTCCATATGTGTAGGAAACACCGTTCTTTTGTTCTCAGCACACTCACGTTTCCTGCTGTCTTAGAGACTTTAGAAAGCAAGAGCGTGCTTCTCGCTCTAAAGCAGAGTGTGATCCATGGATGAGAACTATGCTGTGTGTTTCCCTTCAGAAAAGGAGTTAAATCCCAGGGTCTGTGTCTTCCTACAAGCAAGACTTCGTTTCAGGTAAGGGCAGTCACTTTTCTGCTCAAACGAACTACATCATTCACGGAGATCACACATTTCTCATCTTAACAGACAAGCATTGGATTTTAGAGGACCTGTGCTTTGTATCAGTTTCAGAAGCAGAGTTGGACTATATAATGTCCGTATGTGTAGGAAACACCGTTCTTTTGTTCTCAGCACAATCACGTTTCCTGCTGTCTTAGAGACTCTAGAAAGCAAGAGCGTGCTTCTTGTTCTAAAGCAGAGTGTGATCAATGGATGATTACACTGCTGTGTGTTTCACTTCAGAAATGGAGTTAAATCCCAGGCTCTGAGTCTTCCTACAAGCAAGACTTCGTTTCAGGTAAGGGCAGTCACTTTTCAGCTCAAACGAACTACATCGTTCACGAAGCTCACACGTTTCTCATCTTAACAGACAAGCATTGGATTTTAGAGGACCAGTGCTTTGTATCAGTTTCAGAAGCAGAGTTGGAGTAGATATGGTCTGTATGTTTAGGAAACACCGTTGTTTTGTTCTCAGCAAACTCACGTTTCCTGCTGTCTTAGAGACTGTAGAAAGCAAGAGCGTGCTTCTTGTTATAAAGCAGAGTATGATTTATGGATGAGAACACTGCTGTGTGTTTCACTTTAGAAATGGAGTTAAATCCCAGGCTCTGAGTCTTCCTACAAGCAAGACTTCATTTCAGGTAAGGGCAGTCAGTTTTCTGCTCAAACGAACTACATCGTTCACGAAGCTCACACGTTTCTCATCTTAACTGACAAGCATTGGATGTTAGAGGACCAGTGCTTTGTATCAGTTTCAGAAGAAGGTTTGGACTAGATATGGTCCGTATGTGTAGGAAACACCGTTCTTTTGTTCTGGGCACACTCTGATTTCCTGCTGTCTTAGAGACTCTAGAAAGCAAGAGCGTGCTTCTCGCTCTAAATCAGAGTGTGGTCCATGGATGAGAACTATACTGTGTGTTTCCCTTCAGAAATGGAGTTAAATCCCATGCTCTGAGTCTCCCTACAAGCAAGACTTCGTTTCAGGTAAGGGGAGTCACTTTTAAGTTCAAAGGAACTGCATCATATACAAAGCTCACACGTTTCTCATCTTAAATGACAAGCACTGTATGTTAGAGGTCCAGTGCCTTGTATCAGTTTCAGAAGCAGAGTTGGACTAGATATGGTCCATATGTGTAGGAAACACCGTTCTTTTGTTCTCAGCACACTCATGTTTCCTGCTGTCTTAGAGAATTTAGAAAGCAAGAGCGTGCTTCTCGCTCTAAAGCAGAGTGTGATCCATGGATGAGAACTATGCTGTGTGTTTCCCTTCAGAAAAGGAGTTAAATCCCAGGGTCTGTGTCTTCCTACAAGCAAGACTTCGTTTCAGGTAAGGGCAGTCACTTTTCAGCTCAAAAGAACTACATCGTTCACAGAGCTCACATGTTTCTCATCTTAACAGACAAGCATTGGATGTTAGAGGACCAGTGCTTTGTATCAGTTTCAGAAGCAGAGTTGGACTAGATATGGTCCGTATGTTTAGGAAACACCGTTCATTTGTTCTCAGCACACTCACGTTTCCTGCTATCTCAGACACTCTAGAAAGCAAGAGCGTGCTTCTTGTTCTAAAGCAGAGTGTGATCAATTGATGATTACACTGCTGTGTGTTTTACTTCAGAAATGGACTTAAATCCCAGGCTCTGTGTCTTACTACAAGAAAGACTTCGTTTCAGGTAAGGGCAGTCACTTTTCAGTTCAAAGGAACTGCATCATTCACAAAGCTCACACGTTTCTCATCTTAACTGACAAGCATTGTACGTTAGAGGACCAGTGCTTTGCATCAGTTTCAGAAGCAGAGTTGGACTACATATGGTCCATATGTGTAGGAAACACCGTTCTTTTGTTCTCAGCACACTCACGTTTCCTGCTGTCTTAGAGACTTTAGAAAGCAAGAGCGTGCTTCTCGCTCTAAAGCAGAGTGTGATCCATGGATGAGAACTATGCTGTGTGTTTCCCTTCAGAAAAGGAGTTAAATCCCAGGGTCTGTGTCTTCCTACATGCAAGACTTCGTTTCAGGTAAGGGTAGTCACTTTTCTGCTCAATCGAACTACATCGTTCACTGAGCTCACACGTTTCTCGTCTTAACAGACAAGCATTGGATTTTAGAGGACCAGTGCTTTGTATCAGTTTCAGAAGCAGAGGTGGACTATATAATGTCAGTATGTGTAGGAAACACCGTCCTTTTGTTCTCAGCACACTCACGTTTCCTGCTGTCTTAGAGACTCTAGAAAGCAAGAGCGTGCTTCTTGTTCTAAAGCAGAGTGTGATCAATCAATGATTACACTGCTGTGTGTTTTAGTTCAGAAATGGAGTTAAATCCCAGGCTCTGAGTCTTCCTACAAGCAAGACTTCGTTTCAGGTAAGGGCAGTCACTTTTCAGCTCAAACGAACTACATCGTTCACGAAGCTCACACGTTTCTCATCTTAACAGACAAGCATTGGATTTTAGAGGACCAGTGCTTTGTATCAGTTTCAGAAGCAGAGTTGGACTATATAATGTCAGTATGTGTAGGAAACACCGTTCTTTTGTTCTCAGCACAATCACGTTTCCTGCTGTCTTAGAGACTCTAGAAAGCAAGAGCGTGCTTCTTGTTCTAAAGCAGAGTGTGATCAATGGATGATTACACTGCTGTGTGTTTCACTTCAGAAATGGAGTTAAATCCCAGGCTCTGAGTCTTCCTACAAGCAAGACTTCGTTTCAGGTAAGGGCAGTCACTTTTCAGCTCAAACGAACTACATCGTTCACGAAGCTCACACGTTTCTCATCTTAACAGACAAGCATTGGATTTTAGAGGACCAGTGCTTTGTATCAGTTTCAGAAGCAGAGTTGGACTATATAATGTCCGTATGTGTAGGAAACACCGTTCTTTTGTTCTCAGCACACTCACGTTTCCTGCTATCTTAGACACTCTAGAAAGCAAGAGCGTGCTTCTTGTTCTAAAGCAGAGTGTGTTCAATTGATGATTACACTGCTCTGTGTTTTACTTCAGAAATGGACTTAAATCCCAGGCTCTGTGTCTTACTACAGGCAAGACTTCGTTTCAGGTAAGGGCAGTCACTTTTCAGTTCAAAGGAACTGCATCATTCACAAAGCTCACACGTTTCTCATCTTAACTGACAAGCATTGTACGTTAGAGGACCAGTGCTTTGTATCAGTTTCAGAAGCAGAGTTGGACTAGATATGGTCCATATGTGTATTAAACACCGTTCTTTTGTTCTCAGCACACTCACGTTTCCTGCTGTCTTAGAGACTTTAGAAAGCAAGAGCGTGCTTCTCGCTCTAAAGCAGAGTGTGATCCATGGATGAGAACTATGCTGTGTGTTTCCCTTCAGAAAAGGAGTTAAATCCCAGGGTCTGTGTCTTCCTACAAGCAAGACTTCGTTTCAGGTAAGGGCAGTCACTTTTCAGCTCAAAAGAACTACATCGTTCACAGAGCTCACACGTTTCTCATCTTAACAGACAAGCATTGGATGTTAGAGGACCAGTGCTTTGTATCAGTTTCAGAATCAGAGATGGACTAGATATGGTCCGTATGTTTAGGAAACACCGTTCTTTTGTTCTCAGCACACTCACCTTTCCTGCTATCTTAGACACTCTAGAAAGCAAGAGCGTGCTTCTTGTTCTAAAGCAGAGTGTGATCAATTGATGATTACACTGCTGTGTGTTTTACTTCAGAAATGGACTAAAATCCCAGGCTCTGTGTCTTACTACAAGCAAGACTTCGTTTCAGGTAAGGGCAGTCACTTTTCAGTTCAAAGGAACTGCATCATTCACAAAGCTCACACGTTTCTCATCTTAACTGACAAGCATTGTACGCTAGAAGACCCGTGCTTTGTATCAGTTTCAGAAGCAGAGTTGGACTAGATATGGTCCATATGTGTAGGAAACACCGTTCTTTTGTTCTCAGCACACTCACGTTTCCTGCTGTCTTAGATACTTTAGAAAGCAAGAGCGTGCTTCTCGCTCTAAAGCAGAGTGTGATCCATGGATGAGAACTATGCTGTGTGTTTCCCTTCAGAAAAGGAGTTAAATCCCAGGGTCTGTGTCTTCCTACAAGCAAGACTTCGTTTCAGGTAAGGGCAGTCACTTTTCAGCTCAAAAGAACTACATCGTTCACAGAGCTCACACGTTTCTCATCTTAACAGACAAGCATTGGATGTTAGAGGACCAGTGCTTTGTATCAGTTTCAGAAGCAGAGTTGGACTAGATATGGTCCGTATGTTTAGGAAACACCGTTCTTTTGTTCTCAGCACACTCACGTTTCCTGCTATCTTAGACACTCTAGAAAGCAAGAGCGTGCTTCTTGTTCTAAAGCAGAGTGTGATCAATCAATGATTACACTGCTGTGTGTTTTAGTTCAGAAATGGAGTTAAATCCCAGGCTCTGAGTCTTCCTACAAGCAAGACTTCGTTTCAGGTAAGGGCAGTCACTTTTCAGCTCAAACGAACTACATCGTTCACGAAGCTCACACGTTTCTCATCTTAACAGACAAGCATTGGATTTTAGAGGACCAGTGCTTTGTATCAGTTTCAGAAGCAGAGTTGGACTATATAATGTCAGTATGTGTAGGAAACACCGTTCTTTTGTTCTCAGCACAATCACGTTTCCTGCTGTCTTAGAGACTCTAGAAAGCAAGAGCGTGCTTCTTGTTCTAAAGCAGAGTGTGATCAATGGATGATTACACTGCTGTGTGTTTCACTTCAGAAATGGAGTTAAATCCCAGGCTCTGAGTCTTCCTACAAGCAAGACTTCGTTTCAGGTAAGGGCAGTCACTTTTCAGCTCAAACGAACTACATCGTTCACGAAGCTCACACGTTTCTCATCTTAACAGACAAGCATTGGATTTTAGAGGACCAGTGCTTTGTATCAGTTTCAGAAGCAGAGTTGGACTATATAATGTCCGTATGTGTAGGAAACACCGTTCTTTTGTTCTCAGCACACTCACGTTTCCTGCTATCTTAGACACTCTAGAAAGCAAGAGCGTGCTTCTTGTTCTAAAGCAGAGTGTGTTCAATTGATGATTACACTGCTCTGTGTTTTACTTCAGAAATGGACTTAAATCCCAGGCTCTGTGTCTTACTACAGGCAAGACTTCGTTTCAGGTAAGGGCAGTCACTTTTCAGTTCAAAGGAACTGCATCATTCACAAAGCTCACACGTTTCTCATCTTAACTGACAAGCATTGTACGTTAGAGGACCAGTGCTTTGTATCAGTTTCAGAAGCAGAGTTGGACTAGATATGGTCCATATGTGTATTAAACACCGTTCTTTTGTTCTCAGCACACTCACGTTTCCTGCTGTCTTAGAGACTTTAGAAAGCAAGAGCGTGCTTCTCGCTCTAAAGCAGAGTGTGATCCATGGATGAGAACTATGCTGTGTGTTTCCCTTCAGAAAAGGAGTTAAATCCCAGGGTCTGTGTCTTCCTACAAGCAAGACTTCGTTTCAGGTAAGGGCAGTCACTTTTCAGCTCAAAAGAACTACATCGTTCACAGAGCTCACACGTTTCTCATCTTAACAGACAAGCATTGGATGTTATAGGACCAGTGCTTTGTATCAGTTTCAGAATCAGAGATGGACTAGATATGGTCCGTATGTTTAGGAAACACCGTTCTTTTGTTCTCAGCACACTCACGTTTCCTGCTATCTTAGACACTCTAGAAAGCAAGAGCGTGCTTCTTGTTCTAAAGCAGAGTGTGATCAATTGATGATTACACTGCTGTGTGTTTTACTTCAGAAATGGACTTAAATCCCAGGCTCTGTGTCTTACTACAAGCAAGACTTCGTTTCAGGTAAGGGCAGTCACTTTTCAGTTCAAAGGAACTGCATCATTCACAAAGCTCACACGTTTCTCATCTTAACTGACAAGCATTGTACGCTAGAAGACCCGTGCTTTGTATCAGTTTCAGAAGCAGAGTTGGACTAGATATGGTCCATATGTGTAGGAAACACCGTTCTTTTGTTCTCAGCACACTCACGTTTCCTGCTGTCTTAGATACTTTAGAAAGCAAGAGCGTGCTTCTCGCTCTAAAGCAGAGTGTGATCCATGGATGAGAACTATGCTGTGTGTTTCCCTTCAGAAAAGGAGTTAAATCCCAGGGTCTGTGTCTTCCTACAAGCAAGACTTCGTTTCAGGTAAGGGCAGTCACTTTTCAGCTCAAAAGAACTACATCGTTCACAGAGCTCACACGTTTCTCATCTTAACAGACAAGCATTGGATGTTAGAGGACCAGTGCTTTGTATCAGTTTCAGAAGCAGAGTTGGACTAGATATGGTCCGTATGTTTAGGAAACACCGTTCTTTTGTTCTCAGCACACTCACGTTTCCTGCTATCTTAGACACTCTAGAAAGCAAGAGCGTGCTTCTTGTTCTAAAGCAGAGTGTGATCAATTGATGATTACACTGCTGTGTGTTTTACTTCAGAAATGGACTTAAATCCCAGGCTCTGTGTCTTACTACAAGCAAGACTTCGTTTCAGGTAAGGGCAGTCACTTTTCAGTTCAAAGGAACTGCATCATTCACAAGCTCACACGTTTCTCATCTTAACTGACAAGCATTGTACTTTAGAAGACCAGTGCTTTGTATCAGTTTCAGAAGCAGAGTTGGACTAGATATGGTCCATATGTGTAGGAAACACCCTTCTTTTGTTCTCAGCACACTCACGTTTCCTGCTGTCTTAGAGACTTTAGAAAGCAAGAGCGTGCTTCTCGCTCTAAAGCAGAGTGTGATCCATGGATGAGAACTATGCTGTGTGTTTCCCTTCAGAAAAGGAGTTAAATCCCAGGGTCTGTGTCTTCCTACAAGCAAGACTTCGTTTCAGGTAAGGGCAGTCACTTTTCTGCTCAAACGAACTACATCATTCACGGAGATCACACATTTCTCATCTTAACAGACAAGCATTGGATTTTAGAGGACCTGTGCTTTGTATCAGTTTCAGAAGCAGAGTTGGACTATATAATGTCCGTATGTGTAGGAAACACCGTTCTTTTGTTCTCAGCACAATCACGTTTCCTGCTGTCCTAGAGACTCTAGAAAGCAAGAGCGTGCTTCTTGTTCTAAAGCAGAGTGTCATCAATGGATGATTACACTGCTGTGTGTTTCACTTCAGAAATGGAGTTAAATCCCAGGCTCTGAGTCTTCCTACAAGCAAGACTTCGTTTCAGGTAAGGGCAGTCACTTTTCAGCTCAAACGAACTACATCGTTCACGAAGCTCACACGTTTCTCATCTTAACAGACAAGCATTGGATTTTAGAGGACCAGTGCTTTGTATCAGTTTCAGAAGCAGAGTTGGAGTAGATATGGTCTGTATGTTTAGGAAACACCGTTGTTTTGTTCTCAGCAAACTCACGTTTCCTGCTGTCTTAGAGACTGTAGAAAGCAAGATCGTGCTTCTTGTTATAAAGCAGAGTATGATTTATGGATGAGAACACTGCTGTGTGTTTCACTTTAGAAATGGAGTTAAATCCCAGGCTCTGAGTCTTCCTACAAGCAAGACTTCATTTCAGGAAAGGGCAGTCAGTTTTCTGCTCAAACGAACTACATCGTTCACGAAGCTCACACGTTTCTCATCTTAACTGACAAGCATTGGATGTTAGAGGACCAGTGCTTTGTATCAGTTTCAGAAGAAGGTTTGGACTAGATATGGTCCGTATGTGTAGGAAACACCGTTCTTTTGTTCTGGGCACACTCTGATTTCCTGCTGTCTTAGAGACTCTAGAAAGCAAGAGCGTGCTTCTCGCTCTAAATCAGAGTGTGGTCCATGGATGAGAACTATACTGTGTGTTTCCCTTCAGAAATGGAGTTAAATCCCATGCTCTGAGTCTCCCTACAAGCAAGACTTCTTTTCAGGTAAGGGGAGTCACTTTTAAGTTCAAAGGAACTGCATCATTCACAAAGCTCACACGTTTCTCATCTTAAATGACAAGAATTGTATGTTAGAGGTCCAGTGCCTTGTATCAGTTTCAGAAGCAGAGTTGGACTAGATATGGTCCATATGTGTAGGAAACACCGTTCTTTTGTTCTCAGCACACTCATGTTTCCTGCTGTCTTAGAGAATTTAGAAAGCAAGAGCGTGCTTCTCGCTCTAAAGCAGAGTGTGATCCATGGATGAGAACTATGCTGTGTGTTTCCCTTCAAAAAAGGAGTTAAATCCCAGGGTCTGTGTCTTCCTACAAGCAAGACTTCGTTTCAGGTAAGGGCAGTCACTTTTCAGCTCAAAAGAACTACATCGTTCACAGAGCTCACATGTTTCTCATCTTAACAGACAAGCATTGGATGTTAGAGGACCAGTGCTTTGTATCAGTTTCAGAAGCAGAGTTGGACTAGATATGGTCCGTATGTTTAGGAAACACCGTTCTTTTGTTCTCAGCACACTCACGTTTCCTGCTATCTTAGACACTCTAGAAAGCAAGAGCGTGCTTCTTGTTCTAAAGCAGAGTGTGATCAATTGATGATTACACTGCTGTGTGTTTTACTTCAGAAATGGACTTAAATCCCAGGCTCTGTGTCTTACTACAAGAAAGACTTCGTTTCAGTTAAGGGCAGTCACTTTTCAGTTCAAAGGAACTGCATCATTCACAAAGCTCACACGTTTCTCATCTTAACTGACAAGCATTGTACGTTAGAGGACCAGTGCTTTGCATCAGTTTCAGAAGCAGAGTTGGACTACATATGGTCCATATGTGTAGGAAACACCGTTCTTTTGTTCTCAGCACACTCACGTTTCCTGCTGTCTTAGAGACTTTAGAAAGCAAGAGCGTGCTTCTCGCTCTAAAGCAGAGTGTGATCCATGGATGAGAACTATGCTGTGTGTTTCCCTTCAGAAAAGGAGTTAAATCCCAGGGTCTGTGTCTTCCTACATGCAAGACTTCGTTTCAGGTAAGGGTAGTCACTTTTCTGCTCAATCGAACTACATCGTTCACTGAGCTCACACGTTTCTCGTCTTAACAGACAAGCATTGGATTTTAGAGGACCAGTGCTTTGTATCAGTTTCAGAAGCAGAGGTGGACTATATAATGTCAGTATGTGTAGGAAACACCGTCCTTTTGTTCTCAGCACACTCACGTTTCCTGCTGTCTTAGAGACTCTAGAAAGCAAGAGCGTGCTTCTTGTTCTAAAGCAGAGTGTGATCAATCAATGATTACACTGCTGTGTGTTTTAGTTCAGAAATGGAGTTAAATCCCAGGCTCTGAGTCTTCCTACAAGCAAGACTTCGTTTCAGGTAAGGGCAGTCACTTTTCAGCTCAAACGAACTACATCGTTCACGAAGCTCACACGTTTCTCATCTTAACAGACAAGCATTGGATTTTAGAGGACCAGTGCTTTGTATCAGTTTCAGAAGCAGAGTTGGACTATATAATGTCAGTATGTGTAGGAAACACCGTTCTTTTGTTCTCAGCACAATCACGTTTCCTGCTGTCTTAGAGACTCTAGAAAGCAAGAGCGTGCTTCTTGTTCTAAAGCAGAGTGTGATCAATGGATGATTACACTGCTGTGTGTTTCACTTCAGAAATGGAGTTAAATCCCAGGCTCTGAGTCTTCCTACAAGCAAGACTTCGTTTCAGGTAAGGGCAGTCACTTTTCAGCTCAAACGAACTACATCGTTCTCGAAGCTCACACGTTTCTCATCTTAACAGACAAGCATTGGATTTTAGAGGACCAGTGCTTTGTATCAGTTTCAGAAGCAGAGTTGGAGTAGATATGGTCTGTATGTTTAGGAAACACCGTTGTTTTGTTCTCAGCAAACTCACGTTTCCTGCTGTCTTAGAGACTGTAGAAAGCAAGATCGTGCTTCTTGTTATAAAGCAGAGTATGATTTATGGATGAGAACACTGCTGTGTGTTTCACTTTAGAAATGGAGTTAAATCCCAGGCTCTGAGTCTTCCTACAAGCAAGACTTCATTTCAGGTAAGGGCAGTCAGTTTTCTGCTCAAACGAACTACATCGTTCACGAAGCTCACACGTTTCTCATCTTAACTGACAAGCATTGGATGTTAGAGGACCAGTGCTTTGTATCAGTTTCAGAAGAAGGTTTGGACTAGATATGGTCCGTATGTGTAGGAAACACCGTTCTTTTGTTCTGGGCACACTCTGATTTCCTGCTGTCTTAGAGACTCTAGAAAGCAAGAGCGTGCTTCTCGCTCTAAATCAGAGTGTGGTCCATGGATGAGAACTATACTGTGTGTTTCCCTTCAGAAATGGAGTTAAATCCCATGCTCTGAGTCTCCCTACAAGCAAGACTTCGTTTCAGGTAAGGGGAGTCACTTTTAAGTTCAAAGGAACTGCATCATTCACAAAGCTCACACGTTTCTCATCTTAAATGACAAGCATTGTATGTTAGAGGTCCAGTGCCTTGTATCAGTTTCAGAAGCAGAGTTGGACTAGATATGGTCCATATGTGTAGGAAACAGCGTTCTTTTGTTCTCAGCACACTCATGTTTCCTGCTGTCTTAGAGAATTTAGAAAGCAAGAGCGTGCTTCTCGCTCTAAAGCAGAGTGTGATCCATGGATGAGAACTATGCTGTGTGTTTCCCTTCAGAAAAGGAGTTAAATCCCAGGGTCTGTGTCTTCCTACAAGCAAGACTTCGTTTCAGGTAAGGGCAGTCACTTTTCAGCTCAAAAGAACTACATCGTTCACAGAGCTCACATGTTTCTCATCTTAACAGACAAGCATTGGATGTTAGAGGACCAGTGCTTTGTATCAGTTTCAGAAGCAGAGTTGGACTAGATATGGTCCGTATGTTTAGGAAACACCGTTCATTTGTTCTCAGCACACTCACGTTTCCTGCTATCTTAGACACTCTAGAAAGCAAGAGCGTGCTTCTTGTTCTAAAGCAGAGTGTGATCAATCTATGATTACACTGCTGTGTGTTTTAGTTCAGAAATGGAGTTAAATCCCAGGCTCTGAGTCTTCCTACAAGCAAGACTTCGTTTCAGGTAAGGGCAGTCACTTTTCAGCTCAAACGAACTACATCGTTCACGAAGCTCACACGTTTCTCATCTTAACAGACAAGCATTGGATTTTAGAGGACCAGTGCTTTGTATCAGTTTCAGAAGCAGAGTTGGACTATATAATGTCCGTATGTGTAGGAAACACCGTCCTTTTGTTCTCAGCACACTCACGTTTCCTGCTGTCTTAGAGACTCTAGAAAGCAAGAGCGTGCTTCTTGTTCTAAAGCAGAGTGTGATCAATGGATGATTACACTGCAGTGTGTTTTACTTTAGAAATGGACTTAAATCCCAGGCTCTGTGTCTTACTACAAGCAAGACTTCGTTTCAGGTACGGGGAGTCACTTTTAAGTTCAAAGGAACTGCATCATTCAGAAAGCTCACACGTTTCTCATCTTAAATGACAAGCATTGTATGTTAGAGGACCAGTGCCTTGTATCAGTTTCAGAAGCAGAGTTGGACTAGATATGGTCCATATGTGTAGGAAACACCGTTCTTTTGTTCTCAGCACACTCACGTTTCCTGCTGTCTTAGAGACTTTAGAAAGCAAGAGCGTGCTTCTCGCTCTAAAGCAGAGTGTGATCCATGGATGAGAACTATGCTGTGTGTTTCCCTTCAGAAAAGGAGTTAAATCCCAGGGTCTGTGTCTTCCTACAAGCAAGACTTCGTTTCAGGTAAGGGCAGTCACTTTTCAGCTCAAAAGAACTACATCGTTCACAGAGCTCACATGTTTCTCATCTTAACAGACAAGCATTGGATGTTAGGGGACCAGTGCTTTGTATCAGTTTCAGAAGCAGAGTTGGACTAGATATGGTCCGTATGTTTAGGAAACACCGTTCTTTTGTTCTCAGCACACTCACGTTTCCTGCTATCTTAGACACTCTAGAAAGCAAGAGCGTGCTTCTTGTTCTAAAGCAGAGTGTGATCAATTGATGATTACACTGCTGTGTGTTTTACTTCAGAAATGGACTTAAATCCCAGGCTCTGTGTCTTACTACAAGAAAGACTTCGTTTCAGTTAAGGGCAGTCACTTTTCAGTTCAAAGGAACTGCATCATTCACAAAGCTCACACGTTTCTCATCTTAACTGACAAGCATTGTACGTTAGAGGACCAGTGCTTTGCATCAGTTTCAGAAGCAGAGTTGGACTACATATGGTCCATATGTGTAGGAAACACCGTTCTTTTGTTCTCAGCACACTCACGTTTCCTGCTGTCTTAGAGACTTTAGAAAGCAAGAGCGTGCATCTCGCTCTAAAGCAGAGTGTGATCCATGGATGAGAACTATGCTGTGTGTTTCCCTTCAGAAAAGGAGTTAAATCCCAGGGTCTGTGTCTTCCTACATGCAAGACTTCGTTTCAGGTAAGGGTAGTCACTTTTCTGCTCAATCGAACTACATCGTTCACTGAGCTCACACGTTTCTCGTCTTAACAGACAAGCATTGGATTTTAGAGGACCAGTGCTTTGTATCAGTTTCAGAAGCAGAGGTGGACTATATAATGTCAGTATGTGTAGGAAACACCGTCCTTTTGTTCTCAGCACACTCACGTTTCCTGCTGTCTTAGAGACTCTAGAAAGCAAGAGCGTGCTTCTTGTTCTAAAGCAGAGTGTGATCAATCAATGATTACACTGCTGTGTGTTTTAGTTCAGAAATGGAGTTAAATCCCAGGCTCTGAGTCTTCCTACAAGCAAGACTTCGTTTCAGGTAAGGGCAGTCACTTTTCAGCTCAAACGAACTACATCGTTCACGAAGCTCACACGTTTCTCATCTTAACAGACAAGCATTGGATTTTAGAGGACCAGTGCTTTGTATCAGTTTCAGAAGCAGAGTTGGACTATATAATGTCAGTATGTGTAGGAAACACCGTTCTTTTGTTCTCAGCACAATCACGTTTCCTGCTGTCTTAGAGACTCTAGAAAGCAAGAGCGTGCTTCTTGTTCTAAAGCAGAGTGTGATCAATGGATGATTACACTGCTGTGTGTTTCACTTCAGAAATGGAGTTAAATCCCAGGCTCTGAGTCTTCCTACAAGCAAGACTTCGTTTCAGGTAAGGGCAGTCACTTTTCAGCTCAAACGAACTACATCGTTCACGAAGCTCACACGTTTCTCATCTTAACAGACAAGCATTGGATTTTAGAGGACCAGTGCTTTGTATCAGTTTCAGAAGCAGAGTTGGAGTAGATATGGTCTGTATGTTTAGGAAACACCGTTGTTTTGTTCTCAGCAAACTCACGTTTCCTGCTGTCTTAGAGACTGTAGAAAGCAAGATCGTGCTTCTTGTTATAAAGCAGAGTATGATTTATGGATGAGAACACTGCTGTGTGTTTCACTTTAGAAATGGAGTTAAATCCCAGGCTCTGAGTCTTCCTACAAGCAAGACTTCATTTCAGGTAAGGGCAGTCAGTTTTCTGCTCAAACGAACTACATCGTTCACGAAGCTCACACGTTTCTCATCTTAACTGACAAGCATTGGATGTTAGAGGACCAGTGCTTTGTATCAGTTTCAGAAGAAGGTTTGGACTAGATATGGTCCGTATGTGTAGGAAACACCGTTCTTTTGTTCTGGGCACACTCTGATTTCCTGCTGTCTTAGAGACTCTAGAAAGCAAGAGCGTGCTTCTCGCTCTAAATCAGAGTGTGGTCCATGGATGAGAACTATACTGTGTGTTTCCCTTCAGAAATGGAGTTAAATCCCATGCTCTGAGTCTCCCTACAAGCAAGACTTCGTTTCAGGTAAGGGGAGTCACTTTTAAGTTCAAAGGAACTGCATCATTCACAAAGCTCACACGTTTCTCATCTTAAATGACAAGCATTGTATGTTAGAGGTCCAGTGCCTTGTATCAGTTTCAGAAGCAGAGTTGGACTAGATATGGTCCATATGTGTAGGAAACACCGTTCTTTTGTTCTCAGCACACTCATGTTTCCTGCTGTCTTAGAGAATTTAGAAAGCAAGAGCGTGCTTCTCGCTCTAAAGCAGAGTGTGATCCATGGATGAGAACTATGCTGTGTGTTTCCCTTCAGAAAAGGAGTTAAATCCCAGGGTCTGTGTCTTCCTACAAGCAAGACTTCGTTTCAGGTAAGGGCAGTCACTTTTCAGCTCAAAAGAACTACATCGTTCACAGAGCTCACATGTTTCTCATCTTAACAGACAAGCATTGGATGTTAGAGGACCAGTGCTTTGTATCAGTTTCAGAAGCAGAGTTGGACTAGATATGGTCCGTATGTTTAGGAAACACCGTTCATTTGTTCTCAGCACACTCACGTTTCCTGCTATCTTAGACACTCTAGAAAGCAAGAGCGTGCTTCTTGTTCTAAAGCAGAGTGTGATCAATCTATGATTACACTGCTGTGTGTTTTAGTTCAGAAATGGAGTTAAATCCCAGGCTCTGAGTCTTCCTACAAGCAAGACTTCGTTTCAGGTAAGGGCAGTCACTTTTCAGCTCAAACGAACTACATCGTTCACGAAGCTCACACGTTTCTCATCTTAACAGACAAGCATTGGATTTTAGAGGACCAGTGCTTTGTATCAGTTTCAGAAGCAGAGTTGGACTATATAATGTCCGTATGTGTAGGAAACACCGTCCTTTTGTTCTCAGCACACTCACGTTTCCTGCTGTCTTAGAGACTCTAGAAAGCAAGAGCGTGCTTCTTGTTCTAAAGCAGAGTGTGATCAATGGATGATTACACTGCAGTGTGTTTTACTTTAGAAATGGACTTAAATCCCAGGCTCTGTGTCTTACTACAAGCAAGACTTCGTTTCAGGTACGGGGAGTCACTTTTAAGTTCAAAGGAACTGCATCATTCAGAAAGCTCACACGTTTCTCATCTTAAATGACAAGCATTGTATGTTAGAGGACCAGTGCCTTGTATCAGTTTCAGAAGCAGAGTTGGACTAGATATGGTCCATATGTGTAGGAAACACCGTTCTTTTGTTCTCAGCACACTCACGTTTCCTGCTGTCTTAGAGACTTTAGAAAGCAAGAGCGTGCTTCTCGCTCTAAAGCAGAGTGTGATCCATGGATGAGAACTATGCTGTGTGTTTCCCTTCAGAAAAGCAGTTAAATCCCAGGGTCTGTGTCTTCCTACAAGCAAGACTTCGTTTCAGGTAAGGGGAGTCACTTTTCAGCTCAAAAGAACTACATCGTTCACAGAGCTCACACGTTTCTCATCTTAACAGACAAGCATTGGATGTTACAGGACCAGTGCTTTGTATCAGTTTCAGAAGCAGAGTTGGACTATATAATGTCCGTATGTTTAGGAAACACCGTTCTTTTGTTCTCAGCACACTCACGTTTCCTGCTATCTTAGACACTCTAGAAAGCAAGAGCGTGCTTCTTGTTCTAAAGCAGAGTGTGATCAATTGATGATTACACTGCTGTGTGTTTTACTTCAGAAATAGACTTAAATCCCAGGCTCTGTGTCTTACTACAAGCAAGACTTCGTTTCAGGTAAGGGCAGTCACTTTTCAGTTCAAAGGAACTGCATCATTCACAAAGCTCACACGTTTCTCATCTTAACTGACAAGCATTGTACTTTAGAGGACCAGTGCTTTGCATCAGTTTCAGAAGCAGAGTTGGACTAGATATGGTCCATATGTGTATTAAACACCGTTCTTTTGTTCTCAGCACACTCACGTTTCCTGCTGTCTTAGAGACTTTAGAAAGCAAGAGCGTGCTTCTCGCTCTAAAGCAGAGTGTGATCCATGGATGAGAACTATGCTGTGTGTTTCCCTTCAGAAAAGGAGTTAAATCCCAGGGTCTGTGTCTTCCTACAAGCAAGACTTCGTTTCAGGTAAGGGCAGTCACTTTTCATCTCAAAAGAACTACATCGTTCACAGAGCTCACACGTTTCTCATCTTAACAGACAAGCATTGGATGTTAGAGGACCAGTGCTTTGTATCAGTTTCAGAATCAGAGTTGGACTAGATATGGTCCGTATGTTTAGGAAACACCGTTCTTTTGTTCTCAGCACACTCACGTTTCCTGCTATCTTAGACACTCTAGAAAGCAAGAGCGTGCTTCTTGTTCTAAAGCAGAGTGTGATCAATTGATGATTACACTGCTGTGTGTTTTACTTCAGAAATGGACTTAAATCCCAGGCTCTGTGTCTTACTACAAGCAAGACTTCGTTTCAGGTAAGGGCAGTCACTTTTCAGTTCAAAGGAACTGCATCATTCACAAAGCTCACACGTTTCTCATCTTAACAGACAAGCATTGGATTTTAGAGGACCAGTGCTTTGTATCAGTTTCAGAAGCAGAGTTGGACTATATAATGTCCATATGTGTTGGAAACACCGTTCTTTTGTTCTCAGCACACTCATGTTTCCTGCTGTCTTAGAGACTCTAGAAAGCAAGAGCGTGCTTCTTGTTCTAAAGCAGAGTGTGATCAATGGATGATTACACTGCTGTGTGTTTTACTTCAGAAATGGACTTAAATCCCAGGCTCTGAGTCTTCCTACAAGCAAGACTTCGTTTCAGGTAAGGGCAGTCACTTTTCAGCTCAAACGAACTACATCGTTCACGAAGCTCACACGTTTCTCATCTTAACAGACAAGCATTGGATTTTAGAGGACCAGTGCTTTGTATCAGTTTCAGAAGCAGAGTTGGACTATATAATGTCCGTATGTGTAGGAAACACCGTTCTTTTGTTCTCAGCACACTCATGTTTCCTGCTGTGTCAGAGACTCTAGAAAGCAAGAGCGTGCTTCTTGTTCTAAAGCAGAGTGTGATCCATGGATGAGAACTATGCTGTGTGTTTCCCTTCAAAAAAAGGAGTTAAATCCCAGGGTCTGTGTGTTCCTACAAGCAAGAGTTCGTTTCAGGTAAGGGCAGTCACTTTTCAGCTCAAAAGAATTACATCGTTCACAGAGCTCACACGTTTCTCATCTTAACAGACAAGCATTGGATGTTAGAGGACCAGTGCTTTGTATCAGTTTCAGAAGCAGAGTTGGACTAGATATGGTCCGTATGTGTAGGAAACACTGTTCTTTGGTTCTCAGCACACTCACGTTTCCTGCTGTCTTAGAGACTCTAGAAAGCAAGAGCGTGCTTCTTGTTCTAAAGCAGAGTGTGATCAAGGGATGATTACACTGCTGTGTGTTTTACTTCAGAAATGGAGTTAAATCCCAGGCTCTGAGTCTTCCTACAAGCAAGACTTCAATTCAGGTAAGGGCAGTCACTTTTCTGCTCAAACGAACTACATCGTTCATGAAGCTCACACGTTTCCCATCTTAACTGACAAGCATTGGATGTTAGAGGGTCAGTGCTTTGTATCAGTTTCAGAAGTAGATTTGGACAACATATGGTCCGTATGTATAGGAAACACCGTTCTTTTGTTCTGGGCACACTCTGATTTCATGCTGTCTTAGAGACTCTAGAAAGCAAGAGCGTGCTTCTCGCTCTAAATCAGAGTGTGGTCCATGGATGAGAACTATACTGTGTGTTTCCCTTCAGAAATGGAGTTAAATCCCATGCTCTGAGTCTCCCTACAAGCAAGACTTCCTTTAAGGTAAGGGCAGTCACTTTTCTGCTCAAAGTAACTCCATCGTTCACGAAGCTCACACGTTTCTCATCTTAACTGACAAGCATTGGATATTAGAGTACCAGTGCATTGTATCAGTTTCAGAAGAAGATTTGGACTACATATAGTCAGTATGTGTAGGAAACACCGATCTTTTGTTCTGGGCACACTCAGATTTCCTTCTGTATTAGAAATTCTAGAAAGCAAGAGGATGCTTCTTGCTCTAAAGCAGAGTGTGATCCATGGATGAGAACTATGCTGTATGTTTCCCTTCAGAAATGGAGTTAAATCCGAGGCTCTGTGTCTTCCTACAGGCAAGACCTCGTTTCAGGTAAGGGCAGTCACTTTTCAGCTCAAACGAACTACATCGTTCACTGAGCTCACACGTTTCTCATCTTAACAGACAAGCATTGCATGTTAGAGGACCAGTGCTTTGTATCAGTTTCAGAAGCAGAGTTGGACTAGATATGGTACGTATGTGTAGGAAACACCGTCCTTTTGTTCTCAGCACACTCACGTTTCCTTCTGTCTTAGAGACTCTAGAAAGCAAGAGCGTGCTTCTTGTTCTAAAGCAGAGTGTGATCAATGGATGATTACACTGCTGTGTGTTTTAGTTCAGAAATGGAGTTATATCCCAGGCTCTGAGTCTTCCTACAAGCAAGACTTCGTTTCAGGTAAGGGCAGTCACTTTTCAGTTCAAAGGAACTGCATCATTCACAAAGCTCACACGTTTCTCATCTTAACAGACAAGCATTGGATTTTAGAGGACCAGTGCTTTGTATCAGTTTCAGAAGCAGAGTTGGACTATATAATGTCCATATGTGTTGGAAACACCGTTCTTTTGTTCTCAGCACACTCATGTTTCCTGCTGTCTTAGAGACTCTAGAAAGCAAGAGCGTGCTTCTTGTTCTAAAGCAGAGTGTGATCAATGGATGATTACACTGCTGTGTGTTTTACTTCAGAAATGGACTTAAATCCCAGGCTCTGAGTCTTCCTACAAGCAAGACTTCGTTTCAGGTAAGGGCAGTCACTTTTCAGCTCAAACGAACTACATCGTTCACGAAGCTCACACGTTTCTCATCTTAACAGACAAGCATTGGATTTTAGAGGACCAGTGCTTTGTATCAGTTTCAGAAGCAGAGTTGGACTATATAATGTCCGTATGTGTAGGAAACACCGTTCTTTTGTTCTCAGCACACTCATGTTTCCTGCTGTGTCAGAGACTCTAGAAAGCAAGAGCGTGCTTCTTGTTCTAAAGCAGAGTGTGATCCATGGATGAGAACTATGCTGTGTGTTTCCCTTCAAAAAAAGGAGTTAAATCCCAGGGTCTGTGTGTTCCTACAAGCAAGAGTTCGTTTCAGGTAAGGGCAGTCACTTTTCAGCTCAAAAGAATTACATCGTTCACAGAGCTCACACGTTTCTCATCTTAACAGACAAGCATTGGATGTTAGAGGACCAGTGCTTTGTATCAGTTTCAGAAGCAGAGTTGGACTAGATATGGTCCGTATGTGTAGGAAACACTGTTCTTTGGTTCTCAGCACACTCACGTTTCCTGCTGTCTTAGAGACTCTAGAAAGCAAGAGCGTGCTTCTTGTTCTAAAGCAGAGTGTGATCAAGGGATGATTACACTGCTGTGTGTTTTACTTCAGAAATGGAGTTAAATCCCAGGCTCTGAGTCTTCCTACAAGCAAGACTTCAATTCAGGTAAGGGCAGTCACTTTTCTGCTCAAACGAACTACATCGTTCATGAAGCTCACACGTTTCCCATCTTAACTGACAAGCATTGGATGTTAGAGGGTCAGTGCTTTGTATCAGTTTCAGAAGTAGATTTGGACAACATATGGTCCGTATGTATAGGAAACACCGTTCTTTTGTTCTGGGCACACTCTGATTTCATGCTGTCTTAGAGACTCTAGAAAGCAAGAGCGTGCTTCTCGCTCTAAATCAGAGTGTGGTCCATGGATGAGAACTATACTGTGTGTTTCCCTTCAGAAATGGAGTTAAATCCCATGCTCTGAGTCTCCCTACAAGCAAGACTTCCTTTAAGGTAAGGGCAGTCACTTTTCTGCTCAAAGTAACTCCATCGTTCACGAAGCTCACACGTTTCTCATCTTAACTGACAAGCATTGGATATTAGAGTACCAGTGCATTGTATCAGTTTCAGAAGAAGATTTGGACTACATATAGTCAGTATGTGTAGGAAACACCGATCTTTTGTTCTGGGCACACTCAGATTTCCTTCTGTATTAGAAATTCTAGAAAGCAAGAGGGTGCTTCTTGCTCTAAAGCAGAGTGTGATCCATGGATGAGAACTATGCTGTATGTTTCCCTTCAGAAATGGAGTTAAATCCGAGGCTCTGTGTCTTCCTACAGGCAAGACCTCGTTTCAGGTAAGGGCAGTCACTTTTCAGCTCAAACGAACTACATCGTTCACTGAGCTCACACGTTTCTCATCTTAACAGACAAGCATTGCATGTTAGAGGACCAGTGCTTTGTATCAGTTTCAGAAGCAGAGTTGGACTAGATATGGTACGTATGTGTAGGAAACACCGTCCTTTTGTTCTCAGCACACTCACGTTTCCTTCTGTCTTAGAGACTCTAGAAAGCAAGAGCGTGCTTCTTGTTCTAAAGCAGAGTGTGATCAATGGATGATTACACTGCTGTGTGTTTTAGTTCAGAAATGGAGTTATATCCCAGGCTCTGAGTCTTCCTACAAGCAAGACTTCGTTTCAGGTAAGGGCAGTCACTTTTCAGCTCAAACGAACTACATCGTTCACGAAGCTCACACGTTTCTCATCTTAACAGACAAGCATTGGATTTTAGAGGACCAGTGCTTTGTATCAGTTTCAGAAGCAGAGTTGGACCATATAATGTCCGTATGTGTAGGAAACACCGTTCTTTTGTTCTCAGCACACTCACGTTTCCTGCTGTCTTAGAGAATCTAGAAAGCAAGAGCGTGCTTCTTGTTCTAAAGCAGAGTGTGATCAATGGATGATTACACTGCTGTGTGTTTTACTTCAGAAATGGACTTAAATCCCAGGCTCTGTGTCTTACTACAAGCAAGACTTCGTTTCAGGTAAGGGGAGTCACTTTTAAGTTCAAAGGAACTGCATCATTCACAAAGCTCACACGATTCTCATCTTAAATGACAAGCATTGTATGTTAGAGGACCAGTGCCTTGTATCAGTTTCAGAAGCAGAGTTGGACTAGATATGGTCCATATGTGTAGGAAACACCGTTCTTTTGTTCTCAGCACACTCACGTTTCCTGCTGTCTTAGAGACTCTAGAAAGCAATAGCGTGCTTCTTGTTCTAAAGCAGAGTGTGATCAATGGATGATTACACTGCTGTGTGTTTTAGTTCAGAAATGGAGTTAAATCCCAGGCTCTGAGTCTTCCTACAAGCAAGGCTTCGATTCAGGTAAGGGCAGTCACTTTTCAGCTCAATGAACTACATCGTTCACTAAGCTCACACGTTTCTCATCTTAACAGACTAGCATTGGATTTTAGAGGACCAGTGCTTTGTATCAGTTTCAGAAGCAGAGTTGGACTATATAATGTCCGTATGTGTAGGAAACACCGTTCTTTTGTTCTCAGCACACTCACGTTTCCTGCTGTCTTAGAGAATCTAGAAAGCAAGAGCGTGCTTCTTGTTCTAAAGCAGAGTGTGATCAATGGATGATTACACTGCTGTGTCTTTTACGTCAGAAATGGACTTAAATCCCAGGCTCTGTGTCTTACTACAAGCAAGACTTCGTTTCAGGTAAGGGGAGTCACTTTTAAGTTCAAAGGAACTGCATCATTCACAAAGCTCACACGTTTCTCATCTTAAATGACAAGCATTGTATGTTAGAGGACCAGTGCCTTGTATCAGTTTCAGAAGCAGAGTTGGACTAGATATGGTCCATATGTGTAGGAAACACCGTTCTTTTGTTCTCAGCACACTCACGTTTCCTGCTGTCTTAGAGACTTTAGAAAGCAAGAGCGTGCTTCTCGCTCTAAAGCAGAGTGTGATCCATGGGTGAGAACTATGCTGTGTGTTTCCCTTCAGAAAAGGAGTTAAATCCCAGGGTCTGTGTCTTCCTACAAGCAAGACTTAGTTTCAGGTAAGGGCAGTCACTTTTCAGCTCAAACGAACTACACTATTCACGGAGATCACACATTTCTCATCTTAACAGACAAGCATTGCATGTTAGAGGACCAGTGCTTTGTATCAGTTTCAGAAGCAGAGTTGGACTATGTAATGTCCGTATGTGTAGGAAACACCATTCTTTTGTTCTCAGCACACTCACGTTTCCTGCTGTCGTAGAGACTCTAGAAAGGAAGAGCGTGCTTCTTGTTCTAAAGCAGAGTGTGATCAATGGATGATTACACTGCTGTGTGTTTTAGTTCAGAAATGGAGTTAAATCCCAGGCTCTGAGTCTTCCTACAAGCAAGACTTCGTTTCAAGTAAGGGCAGTCACTTTTCAGCTCAAATGAACTACATCGTTCACGAAGCTCACACGTTTCTCATCTTAACAGACAAGCATTGGATTTTAGAGGACCAGTGCTTTGTATCAGTTTCAGAAGCAGAGTTGCACTATATAATGTCCGTATGTGTAGGAAACACCGACCTTTTGTTCTCAGCTCACTCACGTTTCCTGCTGTCTTAGAGACTCTAGAAAGGAAGAGCGTGCTCCTTGTTCTAAAGCAGAGTGTGATCAATGGATGATTACACTGCTGTGTGTTTTAGTTCAGAAATGGAGTTATATCCCAGGCTCTGAGTCTTCCTACAAGCAAGACTTCATTTCAGGTAAGGGCAGTCACTTTTCAGCTCAACGAACTACATCGTTCACGAAGCTCACACTTTTCTCATCTTAACAGACAAACATTGGATGTTAGAGGACCAGTGCTTTGTATCAGTTTCAGAATCAGAGTTGGACTAGATATGGTCCGTATGTTTAGGAAACACGGTTCTTTTGTTCTCAGCACACTCACGTTTCCTGCTATCTTAGACACTCTAGAAAGCAAGAGCGTGCTTCTTGTTCTAAAGAAGAGTGTGATCAATTGATGATTACACTGCTGTGTGTTTTACTTCAGAAATGGACTTAAATCCCAGGCTCTGTGTCTTACTACAAGCAAGACTTCGTTTCAGGTAAGGGCAGTCACTTTTCAGTTCAAAGGAACTGCATCATTCACAAAGCTCACACGTTTCTCATCTTAACTGACAAGCATTGTACTTTAGAAGACCCGTGCTTTGTATCAGTTTCAGAAGCAGAGTTGGACTAGATATGGTCCATATGTGTAGGAAACACCGTTCTTTTGTTCTCAGCACACTCACGTTTCCTGCTGTCTTAGAGACTTTAGAAAGCAAGAGCGTGCTTCTCGCTCTAAAACAGAGTGTGATCCATGGATGAGAACTATGCTGTGTGTTTCCCTTCAGAAAAGGAGTTAAATCCCAGGGTCTGTGTCTTCCTACAAGCAAGAGTTCGTTTCAGGTAAGGGCAGTCACTTTTCTGCTCAAACGAACTACATCATTCACGGAGATCACACATTTCTCATCTTAACAGACAAGCATTGGATGTTAGAGGACCAGTGCTTTGTATCAGTTTCAGAAGCAGAGTTGGAGTAGATATGGTCTGTATGTTTAGGAAACACCGTTGTTTTGTTCTCAGCACACTCACGTTTCCTGCTGTCTTAGAGACTGTAGAAAGCAAGATCGAGCTTCTTGTTATAAAGCAGAGTGTGATCAATGGATGAGAACACTGCTGTGTGTTTCACTTCAGAAATGGAGTTAAATCCCAGGCTCTGAGTCTTCCTACAAGCAAGACTTCATTTCAGGTAAGGGCAGTCAGTTTTCTGCTCAAACGAACTACATCTTTCACGAAGCTCACATGTTTCTCATCTTAACTGACAAGCATTGGATGTTTGAGGACCAGTGCATTCTATCAGTTTCAGATGAAGATTTGGACTACATATAGTCCGTATGTGTAGGAAACGCCGTTATTTTGTTCTGGGCACACTCAGATTTCCTGCTGTATTAGAGATTCTAGAAAGCAAGAGCGTGCTTCTCGCTCTAAAGCGGAGTGTGATCCACGGATGAGAACTAGGCTGTGTGTTTCTCTTCAGAAATGGAGTTAAATCCCAGGGTCTGAGTCTTCCTACAAGAAAGACTTCGTTTCAGCTACGGGCAGTCACTTTTCTGCTCAAACGAACTACATCGTTCACGAAGCTAACACGTTTCTCATCTTAACTGACAACCATTGGATGTTAGAGGACCAGTGCTTTGTATCAGTTTCAGAAGAAGGTTTGGACTAGATATGGTCCGTATATGTAGGAAACACCGTTCTTTTGTTCTGGGCACACTCTGATTTCCTGCTGTCTTAGAGACTCTAGAAAGCAAGAGCGTGCTTCTCGCGCTAAATAAGAGTGTGGTCCATGGATGAGAACTATACTGTATGTTTCCCTTCAGAAATGGAGTTAAATCCCATGCTCAGAGTCTCCCTACAAGCAAGACTTCTTTTAAGGTAAGGGCAGTGACTTTTCTGCTCAAAGTAACTAAATCGTTCACAGAGCTCACACGTTTCTCATCTTAACAGACAAGCATTGGATGTTAGAGGACCAGTGCTTTGTATCAGTTTCAGAAGCAGAGTTGGACTAGATATGGTCCGTATGTTTAGGAAACACCGTTCTTTTGTTCTCAGCACACTCACGTTTCCTGCTATCTTAGACACTCTAGAAAGCAAGAGCGTGCTTCTTGTTCTAATGCAGAGTGTGATCAATTGATGATTACACTGCTGTGTGTTTCCCTTCAGAAAAGGAGTTACATCCCAGCGTCTGTGTTTTACTACAAGCAAGACTTCGTTTCAGGTAAGGGCAGTCACTTTTCTGCTCAATCGAACTACATCGTTCACTGAGCTCACACGTTTCTCGTCTTAACAGACAAGCATTGGATTTTAGAGGACCAGTGCTTTGTATCAGTTTCAGAAGCAGAGTTGGACTATATAATGTCCGTATGTGTAGGAAACACCGTTCTTTTGTTCTCAGCACACTCATGTTTCCTGCTGTCTTAGAGACTCTAGAAAGCAAGAGCGTGCTTCTTGTTCTAAAGCAGAGTGTGATCAATGGATGATTACACTGCTGTGTGTTTTACTTCAGAAATGGACTTAAATCCCAGGCTCTGAGTCTTCCTACAAGCAAGACTTCGTTTCAGGTAAGGGCAGTCACTTTTCAGCTCAAACGAACTACATCGTTCACGAAGCTCACACGTTTCTCATCTTAACAGACAAGCATTGGATTTTAGAGGACCAGTGCTTTGTATCAGTTTCAGAAGCAGAGTTGGACTATATAATGTCCGTATGTGTAGGAAACACCGTTCTTTTGTTCTCAGCACACTCATGTTTCCTGCTGTCTCAGAGACTCTAGAAAGCAAGAGCGTGCTTCTTGTTCTAAAGCAGAGTGTGATCCATGGATGAGAACTATGCTGTGTGTTTCCCTTCAAAAAAAGGAGTTAAATCCCAGGGTCTGTGTGTTCCTACAAGCAAGAGTTCGTTTCAGGTAAGGGCAGTCACTTTTCAGCTCAAAAGAATTACATCGTTCACAGAGCTCACACGTTTCTCATCTTAACAGACAAGCATTGGATGTTAGAGGACCAGTGCTTTGTATCAGTTTCAGAAGCAGAGTTGGACTAGATATGGTCCTTATGTGTAGGAAACACTGTTCTTTGGTTCTCAGCACACTCACGTTTCCTGCTGTCTTAGAGACTCTAGACAGCAAGAGCGTGCTTCTTGTTCTAAAGCAGAGTGTGATCAAGGGATGATTACACTGCTGTGTGTTTTACTTCAGAAATGGAGTTAAATCCCAGGCTCTGAGTCTTCCTACAAGCAAGACTTCAATTCAGGTAAGGGCAGTCACTTTTCTGCTCAAACGAACTACATCGTTCATGAAGCTCACACGTTTCCCATCTTAACTGACAAGCATTGGATGTTAGAGGGTCAGTGCTTTGTATCAGTTTCAGAAGTAGATTTGGACAACATATGGTCCGTATGTATAGGAAACACCGTTCTTTTGTTCTGGGCACACTCTGATTTCATGCTGTCTTAGAGACTCTAGAAAGCAAGAGCGTGCTTCTCGCTCTAAATCAGAGTGTGGTCCATGGATGAGAACTATACTGTGTGTTTCCCTTCAGAAATGGAGTTAAATCCCATGCTCTGAGTCTCCCTACAAGCAAGACTTCCTTTAAGGTAAGGGCAGTCACTTTTCTGCTCAAAGTAACTCCATCGTTCACGAAGCTCACACGTTTCTCATCTTAACTGACAAGCATTGGATATTAGAGCACCAGTGCATTGTATCAGTTTCAGAAGAAGATTTGGACTACATATAGTCAGTATGTGTAGGAAACACCGATCTTTTGTTCTGGGCACACTCAGATTTCCTTCTGTATTAGAAATTCTAGAAAGCAAGAGGGTGCTTCTTGCTCTAAAGCAGAGTGTGATCCATGGATGAGAACTATGCTGTATGTTTCCCTTCAGAAATGGAGTTAAATCCGAGGCTCTGTGTCTTCCTACAGGCAAGACTTCGTTTCAGGTAAGGGCAGTCACTTTTCAGCTCAAACGAACTACATCGTTCACTGAGCTCACACGTTTCTCATCTTAACAGACAAGCATTGCATGTTAGAGGACCAGTGCTTTGTATCAGTTTCAGAAGCAGAGTTGGACTAGATATGGTACGTATGTGTAGGAAACACCGTCCTTTTGTTCTCAGCACACTCACGTTTCCTTCTGTCTTAGAGACTCTAGAAAGCAAGAGCATGCTTCTTGTTCTAAAGCAGAGTGTGATCAATGGATGATTACACTGCTGTGTGTTTTAGTTCAGAAATGGAGTTATATCCCAGGCTCTGAGTCTTCCTACAAGCAAGACTTCGTTTCAGGTAAGGGCAGTCACTTTTCAGCTCAAACGAACTACATCGTTCACGAAGCTCACACGTTTCTCATCTTAACAGACAAGCATTGGATTTTAGAGGACCAGTGCTTTGTATCAGTTTCAGAAGCAGAGTTGGACCATATAATGTCCGTATGTGTAGGAAACACCGTTCTTTTGTTCTCAGCACACTCACTTTTCCTGCTGTCTTAGAGAATCTAGAAAGCAAGAGCGTGCTTCTTGTTCTAAAGCAGAGTTTGATCAATGGATGATTACACTGCTGTGTGTTTTACTTCAGAAATGGACTTAAATCCCAGGCTCTGTGTCTTACTACAAGCAAGACTTCGTTTCAGGTAAGGGGAGTCACTTTTAAGTTCAAAGGAACTGCATCATTCACAAAGCTCACACGATTCTCATCTTAAATGACAAGCATTGTATGTTAGAGGACCAGTGCCTTGTATCAGTTTCAGAAGCAGAGTTGGACTAGATATGGTCCATATGTGTAGGAAACACCGTTCTTTTGTTCTCAGCACACTCACGTTTCCTGCTGTCTTAGATACTCTAGAAAGCAATAGCGTGCTTCTTGTTCTAAAGCAGAGTGTGATCAATGGATGATTACACTGCTGTGTGTTTTAGTTCAGAAATGGAGTTAAATCCCAGGCTCTGAGTCTTCCTACAAGCAAGGCTTCGTTTCAGGTAAGGGCAGTCACTTTTCAGCTCAATGAACTACATCGTTCACGAAGCTCACACGTTTCTCATCTTAACAGACAAGCATTGGATTTTAGAGGACCAGTGCTTTGTATCAGTTTCAGAAGCAGAGTTGGACTATATAATGTCCGTATGTGTAGGAAACACCGTTCTTTTGTTCTCAGCACACTCACGTTTCCTGCTGTCTTAGAGACTCTAGAAAGCAAGAGCGTGCTTCTCGCTCTAAATCAGAGTGTGGTCCATGGATGAGAACTATACTGTGTGTTTCCCTTCAGAAATGGAGTTAAATCCCATGCTCTGAGTCTCCCTACAAGCAAGAATTCCTTTAAGGTAAGGGCAGTCACTTTTCTGCTCAAAGTAACTACATCGTTCACGAAGCTCACACGTTTCTCATCTTAACTGACAAGCATTGGATATTAGAGGACCAGTGCATTGTATCAGTTTCAGAAGCAGAGTTGGACTACATATAGTCAGTATGTGTAGGAAACACCGATCTCTTGTTCTGGGCACACTCAGATTTCCTTCTGTATTAGAAATTCTAGAAAGCAAGACGGTGCTTCTTGCTCTAAAGCAGAGTGTGATCCATGGATGAGAACTATGCTGTATGTTTCCCTTCAGAAATGGAGTTAAATCCGAGGCTCTGTGTCTTCCTACAGGCAAGACTTCGTTTCAGGTAAGGGCAGTCACTTTTCAGCTCAAACGAACTACATCGTTCACTGAGCTCACACGTTTCTCATCTTAACAGACAAGCATTGCATGTTAGAGGACCAGTGCTTTGTATCAGTTTCAGAAGCAGAGTTGGACTAGATATGGTACGTATGTGTAGGAAACACCGTCCTTTTGTTCTCAGCACACTCACGTTTCCTTCTGTCTTAGAGACTCTAGAAAGCAAGAGCGTGCTTCTTGTTCTAAAGCAGAGTGTGATCAATGGATGATTACACTGCTGTGTGTTTTAGTTCAGAAATGGAGTTATATCCCAGGCTCTGAGTCTTCCTACAAGCAAGACTTCGTTTCAGGTAAGGGCAGTCACTTTTCAGCTCAAACGAACTACATCGTTCACGAAGCTCACACGTTTCTCATCTTAACAGACAAGAATTGGATTTTAGAGGACCAGTGCTTTGTATCAGTTTCAGAAGCAGAGTTGGACCATATAATGTCCGTATGTGTAGGAAACTCCGTTCTTTTGTTCTCAGCACACTCACTTTTCCTGCTGTCTTAGAGAATCTAGAAAGCAAGAGCGTGCTTCTTGTTCTAAAGCAGAGTGTGATCAATGGATGATTACACTGCTGTGTGTTTTACTTCAGAAATGGACTTAAATCCCAGGCTCTGTGTCTTACTACAAGCAAGACTTCGTTTCAGGTAAGGGGAGTCACTTTTAAGTTCAAAGGAACTGCATCATTCACAAAGCTCACACGATTCTCATCTTAAATGACAAGCATTGTATGTTAGAGGACCAGTGCCTTGTATCAGTTTCAGAAGCAGAGTTGGACTAGATATGGTCCATATGTGTAGGAAACACCGTTCTTTTGTTCTCAGCACACTCACGTTTCCTGCTGTCTTAGAGACTCTAGAAAGCAATAGCGTGCTTCTTGTTCTAAAGCAGAGTGTGATCAATGGATGATTACACTGCTGTGTGTTTTAGTTCAGAAATGGAGTTAAATCCCAGGCTCTGAGTCTTCCTACAAGCAAGGCTTCGTTTCAGGTAAGGGCAGTCACTTTTCAGCTCAATGAACTACATCGTTCACGAAGCTCACACGTTTCTCATCTTAACAGACAAGCATTGGATTTTAGAGGACCAGTGCTTTGTATCAGTTTCAGAAGCAGAGTTGGACTATATAATGTCCGTATGTGTAGGAAACACCGTTCTTTTGTTCTCAGCACACTCACGTTTCCTGCTTTCTTAGAGAATCTAGAAAGCAAGAGCGTGCTTCTTGTTCTAAAGCAGAGTGTGATCAATGGATGATTACACTGCTGTGTCTTTTACGTCAGAAATGGACTTAAATCCCAGGCTCTGTGTCTTACTACAAGCAAGACTTCGTTTCAGGTAAGGGGAGTCACTTTTAAGTTCAAAGGAACTGCATCATTCACAAAGCTCACACGTTTCTCATCTTAAATGACAAGCATTGTATGTTAGAGGACCAGTGCCTTGTATCAGTTTCAGAAGCAGAGTTGGACTAGATATGGTCCATATGGGTAGGAAACACCGTTCTTTTGTTCTCAGCACACTCACGTTTCCTGCTGTCTTAGAGACTTTAGAAAGCAAGAGCGTGCTTCTCGCTCTAAAGCAGAGTGTGATCCATGGATGAGAACTATGCTGTGTGTTTCCCTTCAGAAAAGGAGTTAAATCCCAGGGTCTGTGTCTTCCTACAAGCAAGACTTAGTTTCAGGTAAGGGCAGTCACTTTTCAGCTCAAACGAACTACACCATTCACGGAGATCACACATTTCTCATCTTAACAGACAAGCGTTGCATGTTAGAGGACCAGTGCTTTGTATCAGTTTCAGAAGCAGAGTTGGACTATATAATGTCCGTATGTGTAGGAAACACCATTCTTTTGTTCTCAGCACACTCACGTTTCCTGCTGTCGTAGAGACTCTAGAAAGGAAGAGCGTGCTTCTTGTTCTAAAGCAGAGTGTGATCAATGGATGATTACACTGCTGTGTGTTTTAGTTCAGAAATGGAGTTAAATCCCAGGCTCTGAGTCTTCCTACAAGCAAGGCTTCGTTTCAGGTAAGGGCAGTCACTTTTCAGCTCAATGAACTACATCGTTCACGAAGCTCACACGTTTCTCATCTTAACAGACAAGCATTGGATTTTAGAGGACCAGTGCTTTGTATCAGTTTCAGAAGCAGAGTTGCACTATATAATGTCCATATGTGTAGGAAACACCGACCTTTTGTTCTCAGCTCACTCACGTTTCCTGCTGTCTTAGAGACTCTAGAAAGGAAGAGCGTGCTTCTTGTTCTAAAGCAGAGTGTGATCAATGGATGATTACACTGCTGTGTGTTTTAGTTCAGAAATGGAGTTATATCCCAGGCTCTGAGTCTTCCTACAAGCAAGACTTCATTTCAGGTAAGGGCAGTCACTTTTCAGCTCAACGAACTACATCGTTCACGAAGCTCACACTTTTCTCATCTTAAATGACAAGCATTGTATGTTAGAGGACCAGTGCCTTGTATCAGTTTCAGAAGCAGAGTTGGACTAGATATGGTCCATATGTGTAGGAAACACCGTTCTTTTGTTCTCAGCACACTCACGTTTCCTGCTGTCTTAGAGACTCTGGAAAGCAATAGCGTGCTTCTTGTTCTAAAGCAGAGTGTGATCAATGGATGATTACACTGCTGTGTGTTTTAGTTCAGAAATGGAGTTAAATCCCAGGCTCTGAGTCTTCCTACAAGCAAGACTTCGTTTCAGGTAAGGGCAGTCACTTTTCAGCTCAAATGAACTACATCGTTCAAGAAGCTCACACGTTTCTCATCTTAACAGACAAGCACTGGATTTTAGAGGACCAGTGCTTTGTATCAGTTTCAGAAGCAGAGTTGCACTATATAATGTCCGTATGTGTAGGAAACACCGATCTTTTCTTCTGGGCACACTCAGATTTCCTTCTGTATTTGAAATTCTAGAAAGCAAGACGGTGCTTCTTGCCCTAAAGCAGAGTGTGATCCATGGATGAGAACTATGCTGTATGTTTCCCTTCAGAAATGGAGTTAAATCCCAGGCTCTGTGTCTTCCTACAGGCAAGACTTCGTTTCAGGTAAGGGCAGTCACTTTTCAGCTCAAACGAACTACATCGTTCACTGAGCTCACACGTTTCTCATCTTAACAGACGAGCATTGCATGTTAGAGGACCAGTGCTTTGTATCAGTTTCACAAGCAGAGTTGGACTAGATATGGTACATATGTGTAGGAAACACCGTCCTTTTGTTCTCAGCACACTCACGTTTCCTTCTGTCTTAGAGACTCTAGAAAGCAAGAGCGTGCTTCTTGTTCTAAAGCAGAGTGTGATCAATGGATGATTACACTGCTGTGTCTTTTACTTCAGAAATGGACTTAAATCCCAGGCTCTGTGTCTTACTACAAGCAAGACTTCCTTTCAGGAAAGGGGAGTCACTTTACAGTTCAAAGGAACTGCATCATTCACAAAGCTCACACGTTTCTCATCTTAACAGACAAGCATTGGATGTTAGAGGACCAGTGCTTTGTATCAGTTTCAGAAGCAGAGTTGGACTATATAATGTCCGTAAGTGTAGGAAACACCGACCTTTTGTTCTCAGCTCACTCACGTTTCCTGCTGTCTTAGAGACTCTAGAAAGGAAGAGCGTGCTTCTTGTTCTAAAGCAGAGTGTGATCAATGGATGATTACACTGCTGTGTGTTTTAGTTCAGAAATGGAGTTATATCCCAGGCTCTGAGTCTTCCTACAAGCAAGACTTCGTTTCAGATAAGGGCAGTCACTTTTCAGCTCAAACGAACTACATCGTTCACGAAGCTCACACGTTTCTCACCTTAACAGACAAGCATTGGATTTTAGAGGACCAGTGCTTTGTATCAGTTTCAGAAGCAGAGTTGGACTATATAATGTCCGTTTGTGTAGGAAACACCGTTCTTTTGTTCTCAGCACACTCACGTTTCCTGCTGTCTTAGAGAATCTAGAAAGCAAGAGCGTGCTTCTTGTTCTAAAGCAGAGTGTGATCAATGGATGATTACACTGCTGTGTGTTTTACTTCAGAAATGGACTTAAATCACAGGCTCTGTGTCTTACTACAAGCAAGATTTCGTTTCAGGTAAGGAGAGTCACTTTTAAGTTCAAAGGAACTACATCATTCACAAAGCTCACACGTTTCTCATCTTAAATGACAAGCATTGTATGTTAGAGGACCAGTGCCTTGTATCAGTTTCAGAAGCAGAGTTGGACTAGATATGGTCCATATGTGTAGGAAACACCGTTCTTTTGTTCTCAGCACACTCACGTTTCCTGCTGTCTTAGAGACTTTAGAAAGCAAGAGCGTGCTTCTCGCTCTAAAGCAGAGTGTGATCCATGGATGAGAACTATGCTGTGTGTTTCCCTTCAGAAAAGGAGTTAAATCCCAGGGTCTGTGTCTTCCTACAAGCAAGACTTCGTTTCAGGTAAGGGCAGTCACTTTTCAGCTCAAAAGAACTACATCGTTCACAGAGCTCACACGTTTCTCATCTTAACAGACAAGCATTTGATGTTAGAGGACCAGTGCTTTGTATCAGTTTCAGAAGCAGAGTTGGACTAGATATGGTCCGTATGTTTAGGAAACACCGTTCTTTTGTTCTCAGCACACTCACGTTTCCTGCTATCTTAGACACTCTAGAAAGCAAGAGCGTGCTTCTTGTTCTAAAGCAGAGTTTGATCAATTGATGATTACAGTGCTGTGTGTTTTACTTCAGAAATGGACTTAAAATCCAGGCTCTGTGTCTTACTACAAGCAAGACTTCATTTCAGGTAAGGGCAGTCAGTTTTCTGCTCAAACGAACTACATCTTTCACGAAGCTCACATGTTTCTCTTCTTAACTGACAAGCATTGGATGTTTGAGGACCAGTGCATTCTATCAGTTTCAGATGAAGATTTGGACAACATATGGTCCGTATGTGTAGGAAACACCGTTCTTTTGTTCTGGGCACACTCTGATTTCATGCTGTCTTAGAGACTTTAGAAAGCAAGAGCGTGCTTTTCGCTCTAAATCAGAGTGTGGTCCATGGATGAGAACTATACTGTGTGTTTCCCTTCAGAAATGGAGTTAAATCCCATGCTCTGAGTCTCCCTACAAGCAAGACTTCCTTTAAGGTAAGGGCAGTCACTTTTCTGCTCAAAGTAACTACATCGTTCACGAAGCTCACACGTTTCTCATCTTAACTGAGAAGCATTGGATATTAGAGGACCAGTGCATTGTATCAGTTTCAGAAGCAGAGTTGGACTACATATAGTCAGTATGTGTAGGAAACACCGATCTTTTCTTCTGGGCACACTCAGATTTCCTTCTGTATTTGAAATTCTAGAAAGCAAGACGGTGCTTCTTGCCCTAAAGCAGAGTGTGATCCATGGATGAGAACTATGCTGTATGTTTCCCTTCAGAAATGGAGTTAAATCCCAGGCTCTGTGTCTTCCTACAGGCAAGACTTCGTTTCAGGTAAGGGCAGTCACTTTTCAGCTCAAACGAACTACATCGTTCACTGAGCTCACACGTTTCTCATCTTAACAGACGAGCATTGCATGTTAGAGGACCAGTGCTTTGTATCAGTTTCACAAGCAGAGTTGGACTAGATATGGTACATATGTGTAGGAAACACCGTCCTTTTGTTCTCAGCACACTCACGTTTCCTTCTGTCTTAGAGACTCTAGAAAGCAAGAGCGTGCTTCTTGTTCTAAAGCAGAGTGTGATCAATGGATGATTACACTGCTGTGTCTTTTACTTCAGAAATGGACTTAAATCCCAGGCTCTGTGTCTTACTACAAGCAAGACTTCCTTTCAGGAAAGGGGAGTCACTTTACAGTTCAAAGGAACTGCATCATTCACAAAGCTCACACGTTTCTCATCTTAACAGACAAGCATTGGATGTTAGAGGACCAGTGCTTTGTATCAGTTTCAGAAGCAGAGTTGGACTATATAATGTCCGTAAGTGTAGGAAACACCGACCTTTTGTTCTCAGCTCACTCACGTTTCCTGCTGTCTTAGAGACTCTAGAAAGGAAGAGCGTGCTTCTTGTTCTAAAGCAGAGTGTGATCAATGGATGATTACACTGCTGTGTGTTTTAGTTCAGAAATGGAGTTATATCCCAGGCTCTGAGTCTTCCTACAAGCAAGACTTCGTTTCAGATAAGGGCAGTCACTTTTCAGCTCAAACGAACTACATCGTTCACGAAGCTCACACGTTTCTCACCTTAACAGACAAGCATTGGATTTTAGAGGACCAGTGCTTTGTATCAGTTTCAGAAGCAGAGTTGGACTATATAATGTCCGTTTGTGTAGGAAACACCGTTCTTTTGTTCTCAGCACACTCACGTTTCCTGCTGTCTTAGAGAATCTAGAAAGCAAGAGCGTGCTTCTTGTTCTAAAGCAGAGTGTGATCAATGGATGATTACACTGCTGTGTGTTTTACTTCAGAAATGGACTTAAATCACAGGCTCTGTGTCTTACTACAAGCAAGATTTCGTTTCAGGTAAGGAGAGTCACTTTTAAGTTCAAAGGAACTACATCATTCACAAAGCTCACACGTTTCTCATCTTAAATGACAAGCATTGTATGTTAGAGGACCAGTGCCTTGTATCAGTTTCAGAAGCAGAGTTGGACTAGATATGGTCCATATGTGTAGGAAACACCGTTCTTTTGTTCTCAGCACACTCACGTTTCCTGCTGTCTTAGAGACTTTAGAAAGCAAGAGCGTGCTTCTCGCTCTAAAGCAGAGTGTGATCCATGGATGAGAACTATGCTGTGTGTTTCCCTTCAGAAAAGGAGTTAAATCCCAGGGTCTGTGTCTTCCTACAAGCAAGACTTCGTTTCAGGTAAGGGCAGTCACTTTTCAGCTCAAAAGAACTACATCGTTCACAGAGCTCACACGTTTCTCATCTTAACAGACAAGCATTGGATGTTAGAGGACCAGTGCTTTGTATCAGTTTCAGAAGCAGAGTTGGACTAGATATGGTCCGTATGTTTAGGAAACACCGTTCTTTTGTTCTCAGCACACTCACGTTTCCTGCTATCTTAGACACTCTAGAAAGCAAGAGCGTGCTTCTTGTTCTAAAGCAGAGTTTGATCAATTGATGATTACAGTGCTGTGTGTTTTACTTCAGAAATGGACTTAAAATCCAGGCTCTGTGTCTTACTACAAGCAAGACTTCGTTTCAGGTAAGGGCAGTCACTTTTCAGTTCAAAGGAACTGCATCATTCACAAAGCTCACACGTTTCTCATCTTAACTGACAAGCATTGTATGTTAGAGGACCAGTGCTTTGTATCAGTTTCAGAAGCAGAGTTGGACTAGATATGGTCCATATGTGTATTAAACACCGTTCATTTGTTCTCAGCACACTCACGTTTCCTGCTGTCTTAGAGACTTTAGAAAGCAAGAGCGTGCTTCTCGCTCTAAAGCACAGTGTGATCCATGGATGAGAACTATGCTGTGTGTTTCCCTTCAGAAAAGGAGTTAAATCCCAGGGTCTGTGTCTTCCTACAAGCAAGACTTCGTTTCAGGTAAGGGCAGTCACTTTTCAGCTCAAACGAACTACACCATTCACGGAGATCACACATTTCTCATCTTAACAGACAAGCATTGGATGTTAGAGGACCAGTGCTTTGTATCAGTTTCAGAAGCAGAGTTGGAGTAGATATGGTCTGTATGTTTAGGAAACACCGTTGTTTTGTTGTCAGCAAACTCACGTTTCCTGCTGTCTTAGAGACTGTAGAAAGCAAGATCGTGCTTCTTGTTATAAAGCAGAGAGTGATCAATGGATGAGAACACTGCTGTGTGTTTCACTTCAGAAATGGAGTTAAATCCCAGGCTCTGAGTCTTCCTACAAGCAAGACTTCATTTCAGGTAAGGGCAGTCAGTTTTCTGCTCAAACCAACTACATCTTTCACGAAGCTCACATGTTTCTCATCTTAACTGACAAGCATTGGATGTTTGAGGACCAGTGCATTCTGTCAGTTTCAGATGAAGATTTGGACAACATATGGTCCGTATGTGTAGGAAACACCGTTCTTTTGTTCTGGGCACACTCTGATTTCATGCTGTCTTAGAGACTTTAGAAAGCAAGAGCGTGCTTCTCGCTCTAAATCAGAGTGTGGTCCATGGATGAGAACTATACTGTGTGTTTCCCTTCAGAAATGGAGTTAAATCCCATGCTCTGAGTCTCCCTACAAGCAAGACTTCCTTTAAGTTAAGGGCAGTCACTTTTCTGCTCAAAGTAACTACATCGTTCACGAAGCTCACACGTTTCTCATCTTAACTGACAAGCATTGGATATTAGAGGACCAGTGCATTGTATCAGTTTCAGAAGCAGAGTTGGACTACATATAGTCAGTATGTGTAGGAAACACCGATCTCTTGTTCTGGGCACACTCAGATTTCCTTCTGTATTAGAAATTCTAGAAAGCAAGACGGTGCTTCTTGCTCTAAAGCAGAGTGTGATCCATGGATGAGAACTATGCTGTATGTTTCCCTTCAGAAATGGAGTTAAATCCCAGGCTCTGTGTCTTCCTACAGGCAAGACTTCGTTTCAGGTAAGGGCAGTCACTTTTCAGCTCAAACGAACTACATCGTTCACTGAGCTCACACGTTTCTCATCTTAACAGACAAGCATTGCATGTTAGAGGACCAGTGCTTTGTATCAGTTTCAGAAGCAGAGTTGGACTAGATATGGTACGTATGTGTAGGAAACACCGTCCTTTTGTTCTCAGCACACTCACGTTTCCTTCTGTCTTAGAGACTCTAGAAAGCAAGAGCGTGCTTCTTGTTCTAAAGCAGAGTGTGATCAATGGATGATTACACTGCTGTGTCTTTTACTTCAGAAATGGACTTAAATCCCAGGCTCTGTGTCTTACTACAAGCAAGACTTCCTTTCAGGAAAGGGGAGTCACTTTACAGTTCAAAGGAACTGCATCATTCACAAAGCTCACACGTTTCTCATCTTAACAGACAAGCATTGGATTTTAGAGGACCAGTGCTTTGTATCAGTTTCAGAAGCAGAGTTGGACTAGATATGGTACGTATGTGTAGGAAACACCGTCCTTTTGTTCTCAGCACACTCACGTTTCCTTCTGTCTTAGAGACTCTAGAAAGCAAGAGCGTGCTTCTTGTTCTAAAGCAGAGTGTGATCAATGGATGATTACACTGCTGTGTCTTTTACTTCAGAAATGGACTTAAATCCCAGGCTCTGTGTCTTACTACAAGCAAGACTTCCTTTCAGGAAAGGGGAGTCACTTTACAGTTCAAAGGAACTGCATCATTCACGAAGCTCACACGTTTCTCATCTTAACAGACAAGCATTGGATTTTAGAGGACCAGTGCTTTGTATCAGTTTCAGAAGCAGAGTTGGACTATATAATGTCCGTAAGTGTAGGAAACACCGACCTTTTGTTCTCAGCTCACTCACGTTTCCTGCTGTCTTAGAGACTCTAGAAAGGAAGAGCGTGCTTCTTGTTCTAAAGCAGAGTGTGATCAATGGATGATTACACTGCTGTGTGTTTTAGTTCAGAAATGGAGTTATATCCCAGGCTCTGAGTCTTCCTGCAAGCAAGACTTCGTTTTAGATAAGGGCAGTCACTTTTCAGCTCAAACGAACTACATCGTTCACGAAGCTCACACGTTTCTCATCTTAACAGACAAGCATTGGATTTTAGAGGACCAGTGCTTTGTATCAGTTTCAGAAGCAGAGTTGGAATATATAATGTCCGTATGTGTAGGAAACACCGTTCTTTTGTTCTCAGCACACTCACGTTTCCTGCTGTCTTAGAGAATCTAGAAAGCAAGAGCGTGCTTCTTGTTCTAAAGCAGAGTGTGATCAATGGATGATTACACTGCTGTGTGTTTTACTTCAGAAATGGACTTAAATCCCAGGCTCTGTGTCTTACTACAAGCAAGACTTCGTTTCAGGTAAGGGGAGTCACTTTTAAGTTCAAAGGAACTGCATCATTCACAAAGCTCACACGATTCTCATCTTAAATGACAAGCATTGTATGTTAGAGGACCAGTGCTTTGTATCAGTTTCAGAAGCAGAGTTGGACTAGATATGGTCCATATGTGTAGGAAACACCGTTCTTTTGTTCTCAGCACACTCACGTTTCCTGCTGTCTTAGAGACTTTAGAAAGCAAGAACGTGCTTCTCGCTCTAAAGCAGAGTGTGATCCATGGATGAGAACTATGCTGTGTGTTTCCCTTCAGAAAAGGAGTTAAATCCCAGGGTCTGTGTCTTCCTACAAGCAAGACTTAGTTTCAGGTAAGGGCAGTCACTTTTCAGCTCAAACGAACTACACCATTCACGGAGATCACACATTTCTCATCTTAACAGACAAGCATTGCATGTTAGAGGACCAGTGCTTTGTATCAGTTTCAGAAGCAGAGTTGGACTATATAATGTCCGTATGTGTAGGAAACACCATTCTTTTGTTCTCAGCACACTCACGTTTCCTGCTGTCGTAGAGACTCTAGAAAGGAAGAGCGTGCTTCTTTTTCTAAAGCAGAGTGTGATCAATGGATGATTACACTGCTGTGTGTTTTAGTTCAGAAATGGAGTTAAATCCCAGGCTCTGAGTCTTCCTACAAGCAAGACTTCGTTTCAGGTAAGGGCAGTCACTTTTCAGCTCAAATGAACTACATCGTTCACGAAGCTCACACGTTTCTCATCTTAACAGACAAGCATTGGATTTTAGAGGACCAGTGCTTTGTATCAGTTTCAGAAGCAGAGTTGCACTATATAATGTCCGTATGTGTAGGAAACACCGACCTTTTGTTCTCAGTTCACTCACGTTTCCTGCTGTCTTAGAGACTCTAGAAAGGAAGAGCGTGCTTCTTGTTCTAAAGCAGAGTGTGATCAATGGATGATTACACTGCTGTGTGTTTTAGTTCAGAAATGGAGTTATATCCCAGGCTCTGAGTCTTCCTACAAGCAAGACTTCATTTCAGGTAAGGGCAGTCACTTTTCAGCTCAACGAACTACATCGTTCACGAAGCTCACACTTTTCTCATCTTAACAGACAAACATTGGATTTTAGAGGACCAGTGCTTTGTATCAGTTTCAGAAGCAGAGTTGGACTATATAATGTCCGTATGTGTAGGAAACACCGTTCTTTTGTTCTCAGCACACTCACGTTTCCTGCTGTCTTAGAGAATCTAGAAAGCAAGAGCGTGCTTCTTGTTCTAAAGCAGAGTGTGATCAATGGATGATTACACTGCTGTGTGTTTTTCTTCAGAAATGGACTTAAATCCCAGGCTCTGTGTCTTACTACAAGCAAGACTTCGTTTCAGGTAAGGGGAGTCACTTTTAAGTTCAAAGGAACTGCATCATTCACAGCTCACACGTTTCTCATCTTAAATGACAAGCATTGTATGTTAGAGGACCAGTGCCTTGTATCAGTTTCAGAAGCAGAGTTGGACTAGATATGGTCCATATGTGTAGGAAACACCGTTCTTTTGTTCTCAGCACACTCACGTTTCCTGCTGTCTTAGAGACTCTGGAAAGCAATAGCGTGCTTCTTGTTCTAAAGCAGAGTGTGATCAATGGATGATTACACTGCTGTGTGTTTTAGTTCAGAAATGGAGTTAAATCCCAGGCTCTGAGTCTTCCTACAAGCAAGACTTCGTTTCAGGTAAGGGCAGTCACTTTTCAGCTCAAATGAACTACATCGTTCAAGAAGCTCACACGTTTCTCATCTTAACAGACAAGCACTGGATTTTAGAGGACCAGTGCTTTGTATCAGTTTCAGAAGCAGAGTTGCACTATATAATGTCCATATGTGTAGGAAACACCGTTCTTTTGTTCTCAGCACACTCACGTTTCCTGCTGTCTTAGAGACTGTAGAAAGCAAGATCGTGCTTCTTGTTATAAAGCAGAGTGTGATCAATGGATGAGAACACTGCTGTGTGTTTCACTTCAGAAATGGAGTTAAATCCCAGGCTCTGAGTCTTCCTACAAGCAAGACTTCATTTCAGGTAAGGGCAGTCAGTTTTCTGCTCAAACGAACTACATCTTTCACGAAGCTCACATGTTTCTCTTCTTAACTGACAAGCATTGGATGTTTGAGGACCAGTGCATTCTATCAGTTTCAGATGAAGATTTGGACAACATATGGTCCGTATGTGTAGGAAACACCGTTCTTTTGTTCTGGGCACACTCTGATTTCATGCTGTCTTAGAGACTTTAGAAAGCAAGAGCGTGCTTTTCGCTCTAAATCAGAGTGTGGTCCATGGATGAGAACTATACTGTGTGTTTCCCTTCAGAAATGGAGTTAAATCCCATGCTCTGAGTCTCCCTACAAGCAAGACTTCCTTTAAGGTAAGGGCAGTCACTTTTCTGCTCAAAGTAACTACATCGTTCACGAAGCTCACACGTTTCTCATCTTAACTGAGAAGCATTGGATATTAGAGGACCAGTGCATTGTATCAGTTTCAGAAGCAGAGTTGGACTACATATAGTCAGTATGTGTAGGAAACACCGATCTTTTCTTCTGGGCACACTCACATTTCCTTCTGTATTTGAAATTCTAGAAAGCAAGACGGTGCTTCTTGCCCTAAAGCAGAGTGTGATCCATGGATGAGAACTATGCTGTATGTTTCCCTTCAGAAATGGAGTTAAATCCCAGGCTCTGTGTCTTCCTACAGGCAAGACTTCGTTTCAGGTAAGGGCAGTCACTTTTCACCTCAAACGAACTACATCGTTCACTGAGCTCACACGTTTCTCATCTTAACAGACAAGCATTGCATGTTAGAGGACCAGTGCTTTGTATCAGTTTCACAAGCAGAGTTGGACTAGATATGGTACGTATGTGTAGGAAACACCGTCCTTTTGTTCTCAGCACACTCACGTTTCCTTCTGTCTTAGAGACTCTAGAAAGCAAGAGCGTGCTTCTTGTTCTAAAGCAGAGTGTGATCAATGGATGATTACACTGCTGTGTCTTTTACTTCAGAAATGGACTTAAATCCCAGGCTCTGTGTCTTACTACAAGCAAGACTTCCTTTCAGGAAAGGGGAGTCACTTTACAGTTCAAAGGAACTGCATCATTCACAAAGCTCACACGTTTCTCATCTTAACAGACAAGCATTGGATGTTAGAGGACCAGTGCTTTGTATCAGTTTCACAGGCAGAGTTGGACTATATAATGTCCGTAAGTGTAGGAAACACCGACCTTTTGTTCTCAGCTCACTCACGTTTCCTGCTGTCTTAGAGACTCTAGAAAGGAAGAGCGTGCTTCTTGTTCTAAAGCAGAGTGTGATCAATGGATGATTACACTGCTGTGTGTTTTAGTTCAGAAATGGAGTTATATCCCAGGCTCTGAGTCTTCCTACAAGCAAGACTTCATTTCAGGTAAGGGCAGTCACTTTTCAGCTCAACGAACTACATCGTTCACGAAGCTCACACTTTTCTCATCTTAACAGACAAACATTGGATTTTAGAGGACCAGTGCTTTGTATCAGTTTCAGAAGCAGAGTTGGACTATATAATGTCCGTATGTGTAGGAAACACCGTTCTTTTGTTCTCAGCACACTCACGTTTCCTGCTGTCTTAGAGAATCTAGAAAGCAAGAGCGTGCTTCTTGTTCTAAAGCAGAGTGTGATCAATGGATGATTACACTGCTGTGTGTTTTTCTTCAGAAATGGACTTAAATCCCAGGCTCTGTGTCTTACTAAGAGCAAGACTTCGTTTCAGGTAAGGGGAGTCACTTTTAAGTTCAAAGGAACTGCATCATTCACAAAGCTCACACGTTTCTCATCTTAAATGACAAGCATTGTATGTTAGAGGACCAGTGCCTTGTATCAGTTTCAGAAGCAGAGTTGGACTAGATATGGTCCATATGTGTAGGAAACACCGTTCTTTTGTTCTCAGCACACTCACGTTTCCTGCTGTCTTAGAGACTCTGGAAAGCAATAGCGTGCTTCTTGTTCTAAAGCAGAGTGTGATCAATGGATGATTACACTGCTGTGTGTTTTAGTTCAGAAATGGAGTTAAATCCCAGGCTCTGAGTCTTCCTACAAGCAAGACTTCGTTTCAGGTAAGGGCAGTCACTTTTCAGCTCAAATGAACTACATCGTTCAAGAAGCTCACATGTTTCTCATCTTAACAGACAAGCACTGGATTTTAGAGGACCAGTGCTTTGTATCAGTTTCAGAAGCAGAGTTGCACTATATAATGTCCGTATGTGTAGGAAACACCGTTCTTTTGTTCTCAGCACACTCACGTTTCCTGCTGTCTTAGAGACTGTAGAAAGCAAGATCGTGCTTCTTGTTATAAAGCAGAGTGTGATCAATGGATGAGAACACTGCTGTGTGTTTCACTTCAGAAATGGAGTTAAATCCCAGGCTCTGAGTCTTCCTACAAGCAAGACTTCATTTCAGGTAAGGGCAGTCAGTTTTCTGCTCAAACGAACTACATCTTTCACGAAGCTCACATGTTTCTCTTCTTAACTGACAAGCATTGGATGTTTGAGGACCAGTGCATTCTATCAGTTTCAGATGAAGATTTGGACAACATATGGTCCGTATGTGTAGGAAACACCGTTCTTTTGTTCTGGGCACACTCTGATTTCATGCTGTCTTAGAGACTTTAGAAAGCAAGAGCGTGCTTTTCGCTCTAAATCAGAGTGTGGTCCATGGATGAGAACTATACTGTGTGTTTCCCTTCAGAAATGGAGTTAAATCCCATGCTCTGAGTCTCCCTACAAGCAAGACTTCCTTTAAGGTAAGGGCAGTCACTTTTCTGCTCAAAGTAACTACATCGTTCACGAAGCTCACACGTTTCTCATCTTAACTGAGAAGCATTGGATATTAGAGGACCAGTGCATTGTATCAGTTTCAGAAGCAGAGTTGGACTACATATAGTCAGTATGTGTAGGAAACACCGATCTTTTCTTCTGGGCACACTCAGATTTCCTTCTGTATTTGAAATTCTAGAAAGCAAGACGGTGCTTCTTGAACTAAAGCAGAGTGTGATCCATGGATGAGAACTATGCTGTATGTTTCCCTTCAGAAATGGAGTTAAATCCCAGGCTCTGTGTCTTCCTACAGGCAAGACTTCGTTTCAGGTAAGGGCAGTCACTTTTCACCTCAAACGAACTACATCGTTCACTGAGCTCACACGTTTCTCATCTTAACAGACAAGCATTGCATGTTAGAGGACCAGTGCTTTGTATCAGTTTCACAAGCAGAGTTGGACTAGATATGGTACGTATGTGTAGGAAACACCGTCCTTTTGTTCTCAGCACACTCACGTTTCCTTCTGTCTTAGAGACTCTAGAAAGCAAGAGCGTGCTTCTTGTTCTAAAGCAGAGTGTGATCAATGGATGATTACACTTCTGTGTCTTTTACTTCAGAAATGGACTTAAATCCCAGGCTCTGTGTCTTACTACAAGCAAGACTTCCTTTCAGGAAAGGGGAGTCACTTTACAGTTCAAAGGAACTGCATCATTCACAAAGCTCACACGTTTCTCATCTTAACAGACAAGCATTGGATGTTAGAGGACCAGTGCTTTGTATCAGTTTCAGAAGCAGAGTTGGACTATATAATGTCCGTAAGTGTAGGAAACACCGACCTTTTGTTCTCAGCTCACTCACGTTTCCTGCTGTCTTAGAGACTCTAGAAAGGAAGAGCGTGCTTCTTGTTCTAAAGCAGAGTGTGATCAATGGATGATTACACTGCTGTGTGTTTTAGTTCAGAAATGGAGTTATATCCCAGGCTCTGAGTCTTCCTACAAGCAAGACTTCGTTTCAGATAAGGGCAGTCACTTTTCAGCTCAAACGAACTACATCGTTCACGAAGCTCACACGTTTCTCACCTTAACAGACAAGCATTGGATTTTAGAGGACCAGTGCTTTGTAGCAGTTTCAGAAGCAGAGTTGGACTATGTAATGTCCGTATGTGTAGGAAACACCGCTCTTTTGTTCACAGCACACTCACGTTTCCTGCTGTCTTAGAGAATATAGAAAGCAAGAGCGTGCTTCTTGTTCTAAAGCAGAGTGTGATCAATGGATGATTACACTGCTGTGTGTTTTACTTCAGAAATGGACTTAAATCACAGGCTCTGTGTCTTACTACAAGCAAGATTTCGTTTTAGGTAAGGAGAGTCACTTTTAAGTTCAAAGGAACTACATCATTCACAAAGCTCACACGTTTCTCATCTTAAATGACAAGCATTGTATGTTAGAGGACCAGTGCCTTGTATCAGTTTCAGAAGCAGAGTTGGACTAGATATGGTCCATATGTGTAGAAAACACCGTTCTTTTGTTCTCAGCACACTCACGTTTCCTGCTGTCTTAGAGAATTTAGAAAGCAAGAGCGTGCTTCTCGCTCTAAAGCAGAGTGTGATCCATGGATGAGAACTATGCTGTGTGTTTCCCTTCAGAAAAGGAGTTAAATCCCAGGGTCTGTGTCTTCCTACAAGCAAGACTTCGTTTCAGGTAAGGGCAGTCACTTTTCAGCTCAAAAGAACTACATCGTTCACAGAGCTCACACGTTTCTCATCTTAAAAGACAAGCATTGGATGTTAGAGGACCAGTGCTTTGTATCAGTTTCAGAAGCAGAGTTGGACTAGATATGGTCCGTATGTTTAGGAAACACCGTTCTTTTGTTCTCAGCACACTCACGTTTCCTGCTATCTTAGACACTCTAGAAAGCAAGAGCGTGCTTCTTGTTCTAAAGCAGAGTTTGATCAATTGATGATTACAGTGCTGTGTGTTTTACTTCAGAAATGGACTTAAAATCCAGGCTCTGTGTCTTACTACAAGCAAGACTTCGTTTCAGGTAAGGGCAGTCACTTTTCAGTTCTAAGGAACTGCATCATTCACAAAACTCACACGTTTCTCATCTTAACTGACAAGCATTGTATGTTAGAGGACCAGTGCTTTGTATCAGTTTCAGAAGCAGAGTTGGACTAGATATGGTCCATATGTGTATTAAACACCGTTCATTTGTTCTCAGCACACTCACGTTTCCTGCTGTCTTAGAGACTTTAGAAAGCAAGAGCGTGCTTCTCGCTCTAAAGCACAGTGTGATCCATGGATGAGAACTATGCTGTGTGTTTCCCTTCAGAAAAGGAGTTAAATCCCAGGGTCTGTGTCTTCCTACAAGCAAGACTTCGTTTCAGGTAAGGGCAGTCACTTTTCAGCTCAAACGAACTACACCATTCACGGAGATCACACATTTCTCATCTTAACAGACAAGCATTGGATGTTAGAGGACCAGTGCTTTGTATCAGTTTCAGAAGCAGAGTTGGACTACATATAGTCAGTATGTGTAGGAAACACCGATCTTTTCTTCTGGGCACACTCAGATTTCCTTCTGTATTTGAAATTCTAGAAAGCAAGACGGTGCTTCTTGCCCTAAAGCAGAGTGTGATCCATGGATGAGAACTATGCTGTATGTTTCCCTTCAGAAATGGAGTTAAATCCCAGGCTCTGTGTCTTCCTACAGGCAAGACTTCGTTTCAGGTAAGGGCAGTCACTTTTCACCTCAAACGAACTACATCGTTCACTGAGCTCACACGTTTCTCATCTTAACAGACAAGCATTGCATGTTAGAGGACCAGTGCTTTGTATCAGTTTCACAAGCAGAGTTGGACTAGATATGGTACGTATGTGTAGGAAACACCGTCCTTTTGTTCTCAGCACACTCACGTTTCCTTCTGTCTTAGAGACTCTAGAAAGCAAGAGCGTGCTTCTTGTTCTAAAGCAGAGTGTGATCAATGGATGATTACACTGCTGTGTCTTTTACTTCAGAAATGGACTTAAATCCCAGGCTCTGTGTCTTACTACAAGCAAGACTTCCTTTCAGGAAAGGGGAGTCACTTTACAGTTCAAAGGAACTGCATCATTCACAAAGCTCACACGTTTCTCATCTTAACAGACAAGCATTGGATGTTAGAGGACCAGTGCTTTGTATCAGTTTCAGAAGCAGAGTTGGACTATATAATGTCCGTAAGTGTAGGAAACACCGACCTTTTGTTCTCAGCTCACTCACGTTTCCTGCTGTCTTAGAGACTCTAGAAAGGAAGAGCGTGCTTCTTGTTCTAAAGCAGAGTGTGATCAATGGATGATTACACTGCTGTGTGTTTTAGTTCAGAAATGGAGTTATATCCCAGGCTCTGAGTCTTCCTACAAGCAAGACTTCGTTTCAGATAAGGGCAGTCACTTTTCAGCTCAAACGAACTACATCATTCACGAAGCTCACACGTTTCTCACCTTAACAGACAAGCATTGGATTTTAGAGGACCAGTGCTTTGTATCAGTTTCAGAAGCAGAGTTGGACTATATAATGTCCGTATGTGTAGGAAACACCGCTCTTTTGTTCACAGCACACTCACGTTTCCTGCTGTCTTAGAGAATATAGAAAGCAAGAGCGTGCTTCTTGTTCTAAAGCAGAGTGTGATCAATGGATGATTACACTGCTGTGTGTTTTACTTCAGAAATGGACTTAAATCACAGGCTCTGTGTCTTACTACAAGCAAGATTTCGTTTTAGGTAAGGAGAGTCACTTTTAAGTTCAAAGGAACTACATCATTCACAAAGCTCACACGTTTCTCATCTTAAATGACAAGCATTGTATGTTAGAGGACCAGTGCCTTGTATCAGTTTCAGAAGCAGAGTTGGACTAGATATGGTCCATATGTGTAGGAAACACCGTTCTTTTGTTCTCAGCACACTCACGTTTCCTGCTGTCTTAGAGACTTTAGAAAGCAAGAGCGTGCTTCTCGCTCTAAAGCAGAGTGTGATCCATGGATGAGAACTATGCTGTGTGTTTCCCTTCAGAAAAGGAGTTAAATCCCAGGGTCTGTGTCTTCCTACAAGCAAGACTTCGTTTCAGGTAAGGGCAGTCACTTTTCAGCTCAAAAGAACTACATCGTTCACAGAGCTCACACGTTTCTCATCTTAACAGACAAGCATTGGATGTTAGAGGACCAGTGCTTTGTATCAGTTTCAGAAGCAGAGTTGGACTAGATATGGTCCATATGTGTAGGAAACACCGTTCTTTTGTTCTCAGCACACTCACGTTTCCTGCTGTCTTAGACACTCTAGAAAGCAAGAGCGTGCTTCTTGTTCTAAAGCAGAGTTTGATCAATTGATGATTACAGTGCTGTGTGTTTTACTTCAGAAATGGACTTAAAATCCAGGCTCTGTGTCTTACTACAAGCAAGACTTCGTTTCAGGTAAAGGCAGTCACTTTTCAGTTCTAAGGAACTGCATCATTCACAAAACTCACACGTTTCTCATCTTAACTGACAAGCATTGTATGTTAGAGGACCAGTGCTTTGTTTCAGTTTCAGAAGCAGAGTTGGACTAGATATGGTCCATATGTGTATTAAACACCGTTCATTTGTTCTCAGCACACTCACGTTTCCTGCTGTCTTAGAGACTTTAGAAAGCAAGAGCGTGCTTCTCGCTCTAAAGCACAGTGTGATCCATGGATGAGAACTATGCTGTGTGTTTCCCTTCAGAAAAGGAGTTAAATCCCAGGGTCTGTGTCTTCCTACAAGCAAGACTTCGTTTCAGGTAAGGGCAGTCACTTTTCAGCTCAAACGAACTACACCATTCACGGAGATCACACATTTCTCATCTTAACAGACAAGCATTGGATGTTAGAGGACCAGTGCTTTGTATCAGTTTCAGAAGCAGAGTTGGAGTAGATATGGTCTGTATGTTTAGGAAACACCGTTGTTTTGTTGTCAGCAAACTCACGTTTCCTGCTCTCTTAGAGACTGTAGAAAGCAAGATCGTGCTTCTTGTTATAAAGCAGAGTGTGATCAATGGATGAGAACACTGCTGTGTGTTTCACTTCAGAAATGGAGTTAAATCCCAGGCTCTGAGTCTTCCTACAAGCAAGACTTCATTTCAGGTAAGGGCAGTCAGTTTTCTGCTCAAACCAACTACATCTTTCACGAAGCTCACATGTTTCTCATCTTAACTGACAAGCATTGGATGTTTGAGGACCAGTGCATTCTATCAGTTTCAGATGAAGATTTGGACAACATATGGTCCGTATGTGTAGGAAACACCGTTCTTTTGTTCTGGGCACACTCTGATTTCATGCTGTCTTAGAGACTTTAGAAAGCAAGAGCGTGCTTCTCGCTCTAAATCAGAGTGTGGTCCATGGATGAGAACTATACTGTGTGTTTCCCTTCAGAAATGGAGTTAAATCCCATGCTCTGAGTCTCCCTACAAGCAAGACTTCCTTTAAGGTAAGGGCAGTCACTTTTCTGCTCAAAGTAACTACATCGTTCACGAAGCTCACACGTTTCTCATCTTAACTGACAAGCATTGGATATTAGAGGACCAGTGCATTGTATCAGTTTCAGAAGCAGAGTTGGACTACATATAGTCAGTATGTGTAGGAAACACCGATCTCTTGTTCTGGGCACACTCAGATTTCCTTCTGTATTCGAAATTCTAGAAAGCAAGACGGTGCTTCTTGCTCTAAAGCAGAGTGTGATCCATGGATGAGAACTATGCTGTATGTTTCCCTTCAGAAATGGAGTTAAATCCCAGGCTCTGTGTCTTCCTACAGGCAAGACTTCGTTTCAGGTAAGGGCAGTCACTTTTCAGCTCAAACGAACTACATCGTTCACTGAGCTCACACGTTTCTCATCTTAACAGACAAGCATTGCATGTTAGAGGACCAGTGTTTGTATCAGTTTCAGAAGCAGAGTTGGACTAGATATGGTACGTATGTGTAGGAAACACCGTCCTTTTGTTCTCAGCACACTCACGTTTCCTTCTGTCTTAGAGACTCTAGAAAGCAAGAGCGTGCTTCTTGTTCTAAAGCAGAGTGTGATCAATGGATGATTACACTGCTGTGTCTTTTACTTCAGAAATGGACTTAAATCCCAGGCTCTGTGTCTTACTACAAGCAAGACTTCCTTTCAGGAAAGGGGAGTCACTTTACAGTTCAAAGGAACTGCATCATTCACAAAGCTCACACGTTTCTCATCTTAACAGACAAGCATTGGATTTTAGAGGACCAGTGCTTTGTATCAGTTTCAGAAGCAGAGTTGGACTAGATATGGTACGTATGTGTAGGAAACACCGTCCTTTTGTTCTCAGCACACTCACGTTTCCTTCTGTCTTAGAGACTCTAGAAAGCAAGAGCGTGCTTCTTGTTCTAAAGCAGAGTGTGATCAATGGATGATTACACTGCTGTGTCTTTTACTTCAGAAATGGACTTAAATCCTAGGCTCTGTGTCTTACTACAAGCAAGACTTCCTTTCAGGAAAGGGGAGTCACTTTACAGTTCAAAGGAACTGCATCATTCACGAAGCTCACACGTTTCTCATCTTAACAGACAAGCATTGGATTTTAGAGGACCAGTGCTTTGTATCAGTTTCAGAAGCAGAGTTGGACTATATAATGTCCGTAAGTGTAGGAAACACCGACCTTTTGTTCTCAGCTCACTCACGTTTCCTGCTGTCTTAGAGACTCTAGAAAGGAAGAGCGTGCTTCTTGTTCTAAAGCAGAGTGTGATCAATGGATGATTACACTGCTGTGTGTTTTAGTTCAGAAATGGAGTTATATCCCAGGCTCTGAGTCTTCCTACAAGCAAGACTTCGTTTCAGATAAGGGCAGTCACTTTTCAGCTCAAACGAACTACATCGTTCACGAAGCTCACACGTTTCTCATCTTAACAGACAAGCATTGGATGTTAGAGGACCAGTGCTTTGTATCAGTTTCAGAAGCAGAGTTGGACTATATAATGTCCGTATGTGTAGGAAACACCGTTCTTTTGTTCTCAGCACACTCACGTTTCCTGCTGTCTTAGAGAATCTAGAAAGCAAGAGCGTGCTTCTTGTTCTAAAGCAGAGTGTGATCAATGGATGATTACACTGCTGTGTGTTTTACTTCAGAAATGGACTTAAAATCCAGGCTCTGTGTCTTACTACAAGCAAGACTTCGTTTCAGGTAAGGGCAGTCACTTTTCAGTTCAAAGGAACTGCATCATTCACAAAGCTCACACGTTTCTCATCTTAACTGACAAGCATTGTATGTTAGAGGACCAGTGCTTTGTATCAGTTTCAGAAGCAGAGTTGGACTAGATATGGTCCATATGTGTATTAAACACCGTTCATTTGTTCTCAGCACACTCACGTTTCCTGCTGTCTTAGAGACTTTAGAAAGCAAGAGCGTGCTTCTCGCTCTAAAGCAGAGTGTGATCCATGGATGAGAACTATGCTGTGTGTTTCCCTTCAGAAAAGGAGTTAAATCCCAGGGTCTGTGTCTTCCTACAAGCAAGACTTCGTTTCAGGTAAGGGCAGTCACTTTTCAGCTCAAACGAACTACACCATTCACGGAGATCACACATTTCTCATCTTAACAGACAAGCATTGGATGTTAGAGGGTCAGTGCTTTGTATCAGTTTCAGAAGTAGATTTGGACAACATATGGTCCGTATGTGTAGGAAACACCGTTCTTTTGTTCTGGGCACACTCTGATTTCATGCTGTCTTAGAGACTCTAGAAAGCAAGAGCGTGCTTCTCGCTCTAAATCAGAGTGTGGTCCATGGATGAGAACTATACTGTGTGTTTCACTTCAGAAATGGAGTTAAATCCCATGCTCTGAGTCTCCCTACAAGCAAGACTTCCTTTAAGGTAAGGGCAGTCACTTTTCTGCTCAAAGTAACTACATCGTTCACGAAGCTCACACGTTTCTCATCTTAACTGACAAGCATTGGATATTAGAGGACCAGTGCATTGTATCAGTTTCAGAAGAAGATTTGGACTACATATAGTCAGTATGTGTAGGAAACACCGATCATTTGTTCTGGGCACACTCAGATTTCCTTCTGTATTAGAAATTCTAGAAAGCAAGACGGTGCTTCTTGCTCTAAAGCAGAGTGTGATCCATGGATGAGAACTATGCTGTATGTTTCCCTTCAGAAATGGAGTTAAATCCGAGGCTCTGTGTCTTCCTACAGGCAAGACTTCGTTTCAGGAAAGGGCAGTCACTTTTCAGCTCAAACGAACTACATCGTTCACTGAGCTCACACGTTTCTCATCTTAACAGACAAGCATTGCATGTTAGAGGAACAGTGCTTTGTATCAGTTTCAGAAGCAGAGTTGGACTATATAATGTCCGTATGTGTAGGAAACACCGACCTTTTGTTCTCAGCTCACTCACGTTTCCTGCTGTCTTAGAGACTCTAGAAAGGAAGAGCGTGCTTCTTGTTCTAAAGCAGAGTGTGATCAATGGATGATTACACTGCTGTGTCTTTTACTTCAGAAATGGAGTTATATCCCAGGCTCTGAGTCTTCCTACAAGCAAGACTTCGTTTCAGGTAAGGGCAGTCAGTTTTCAGCTCAAACGAACTACATCGTTCACGAAGCTCACACGTTTCTCATCTTAACAGACAAGCATTGGATTTTAGAGGACCAGTGCTTTGTATCAGTTTCAGAAGCAGAGTTGGACTATATAATGTCCGTATGTGTAGGAAACACCGTTCTTTTGTTCTCAGCACACTCACGTTTCCTGCTGTCTTAGAGACTTTAGAAAGCAAGAGCGTGCTTCTCGCTCTAAAGCAGAGTGTGATCCATGGATGAGAACTATGCTGTGTGTTTCCCTTCAGAAAAGGAGTTAAATCCCAGGGTGTGTGTCTTCCTACAAGCAAGACTTCGTTTCAGGTAAGGGCAGTCACTTTTCAGCTCAAAAGAACTACTTCGTTCACAGAGCTCACACGTTTCTCATCTTAACAGACAAGCATTGGATGTTAGAGGACCAGTGCTTTGTATCAGTTTCAGAAGCAGAGTTGGACTATATAATGTCCGTATGTGTAGGAAACACCGTTCTTTTGTTCTCAGCACACTCACGTTTCCTGCTGTCTTAGAGACTCTAGAAAGCAATAGCGTGCTTCTTGTTCTAAAGCAGAGTGTGATCAATGGATGTGAACACTGCTGTGTGTTTCACTTCAGAAATGGAGTTAAATCCCAGGCTCTGAGTCTTCCTACAAGCAAGACTTCATTTCAGGTAAGGGCAGTCAGTTTTCTGCTCAAACCAACTACATCTTTCACGAAGCTCACATGTTTCTCATCTTAACTGACAAGCATTGGATGTTTGAGGACCAGTGCATTCTATCAGTTTCAGATGAAGATTTGGACAACATATGGTCCGTATGTGTAGGAAACACCGTTCTTTTGTTCTGGGCACACTCTGATTTCATGCTGTCTTAGAGACTCTAGAAAGCAAGAGCGTGCTTCTCGCTCTAAATCAGAGTGTGGTCCATGGATGAGAACTATACTGTGTGTTTCCCTTCAGAAATGGAGTTAAATCCCATGCTCTGAGTCTCCCTACAAGCAAGACTTCCTTTAAGGTAAGGGCAGTCACTTTTCTGCTCAAAGTAACTACATCGTTCACGAAGCTCACATGTTTCTCATCTTAACTGACAAGCATTGGATATTAGAGGACCAGTGCATTGTATCAGTTTCAGAAGAAGATTTGGACTACATATAGTCAGTATGTGTAGGAAACACCGATCATTTGTTCTGGGCACACTCAGATTTCCTTCTGTATTAGAAAGTCTAAAAAGCAAGACGGTGCTTCTTGCTCTAAAGCAGAGTGTGATCCATGGATGAGAACTATGCTGTATGTTTCCCTTCAGAAATGGAGTTAAATCCGAGGCTCTGTGTCTTCCTACAGGCAAGACTTCGTTTCAGGAAAGGGCAGTCACTTTTCAGCTCAAACGAACTACATCGTTCACTGAGCTCACACGTTTCTCATCTTAACAGACAAGCATTGCATGTTAGAGGAACAGTGCTTTGTATCAGTTTCAGAAGCAGAGTTGGAGTAGATATGGTCTGTATGTTTAGGAAACACCGTTGTTTTGTTCTCAGCAAACTCACGTTTCCTGCTGTCTTAGAGACTGTAGAAAGCAAGATCGTGCTTCTTGTTATAAAGCAGAGTGTGATCAATGGATGAGAACACTGCTGTGTGTTTCACTTCAGAAATGGAGTTAAATCCCAGGCTCTGAGTCTTCCTACAAGCAAGACTTCATTTAAGGTAAGGGCAGTCAGTTTTCTGCTCAAACGAACTACATCTTTCACGAAGCTCACATGTTTCTCATCTTAACTGACAAGCATTGGATATTAGAGTACCAGTGCATTGTATCAGTTTCAGAAGCAGAGTTGGACTACATATAGTCAGTATGTGTAGGAAACACCGATCTTTTGTTCTGGGCACACTCAGATTTCCATCTGTATTAGAAATTCTAGAAAGCAAGACGGTGCTTCTTGCTCTAAAGCAGAGTGTGATCCATGGATGAGAACTATGCTGTATGTTTCCCTTCAGAAATGGAGTTAAATCCCAGGCTCTGTGTCTTCCTACAGGCAAGACTTCGTTTCAGGTAAGGGCAGTCACTTTTCAGCTCAAACGAACTACATCTTTCACTGAGCTCACACGTTTCTCATCTTAACAGACAAGCATTGCATGTTAGAGGACCAGTGCTTTGTATCAGTTTCAGAAGCAGAGTTGGACTAGATATGGTACCTATGTGTAGGAAACACCGTCCTTTTGTTCTCAGCACACTCACGTTTCATTCTGTCTTAGAGACTCTAGAAAGCAAGAGCGTGCTTCTTGTTCTAAAGCAGAGTGTGATCAATGGATGATTACACTGCTGTGTCTTTTACTTCAGAAATGGACTTAAATCCCAGGCTCTGTGTCTTACTGCAAGCAAGACTTCCTTTCAGGAAAGGGGAGTCACTTTACAGTTCAAAGGAACTGCATCATTCACAAAGCTCACACGTTTCTCATCTTAACAGACAAGCATTGGATGTTAGAGGACCAGTGCTTTGTATCAGTTTCAGAAGCAGAGTTGGACTATATAATGTCCGTAAGTGTAGGAAACACTGACCTTTTGTTCTCAGCTCACTCACGTTTCCTGCTGTCTTCGAGACTCTAGAAAGGAAGAGCGTGCTTCTTGTTCTAAAGCAGAGTGTGATCAATGGATGATTACACTGCTGTGTGTTTTAGTTCAGAAATGGAGTTATATCCCAGGCTCTGAGTCTTCCTACAAGCAAGACTTCGTTTCAGATAAGGGCAGTCACTTTTCAGCTCAAACGAACTACATCGTTCACGAAGCTCACACGTTTCTCATCTTAACAGACAAGCATTGGATTTTAGAGGACCAGTGCTTTGTATCAGTTTCAGAAGCAGAGTTGGACTATATAATGTCCGTATGTGTAGGAAAAACCGTTCTTTTGTTCTCAGCACACTCACGTTTCCTGCTGTCTTAGAGAATCTAGAAAGCAAGAGCGTGCTTCTTGTTCTAAAGCAGAGTGTGATCAATGGATGATTACACTGCTGTGTGTTTTACTTCAGAAATGGACTTAAATCCCAGGCTCTGTGTCTTACTACAAGCAAGACTTCGTTTCAGGTAAGGGGAGTCACTTTTAAGTTCAAAGGAACTGCATCATTCACAAAGCTCACACGTTTCTCATCTTAAATGACAAGCATTGTATGTTAGAGGACCAGTGCCTTGTATCAGTTTCAGAAGCAGAGTTGGACTAGATATGGTCCATATGTGTAGGAAACACCGTTCTTTTGTTCTCAGCACACTCACGTTTCCTGCTGTCTTAGAGACTTTAGAAAGCAAGAGCGTGCTTCTCGCTCTAAAGCAGAGTGTGATCCATGGATGAGAACTATGCTGTGTGTTTCCCTTCAGAAAAGGAGTTAAATCCCAGGGTCTGTGTCTTCCTACAAGCAAGACTTCGTTTCAGGTAAGGGCAGTCACTTTTCAGCTCAAAAGAACTACATCGTTCACAGAGCTCACACGTTTCTCATCTTAACAGACAAGCATTGGATGTTAGAGGACCAGTGCTTTGTATCAGTTTCAGAAGCAGAGTTGGACTAGATATGGTCCGTATGTTTAGGAAACACCGTTCTTTTGTTCTCAGCACACTCACGTTTCCTGCTATCTTAGACACTCTAGAAAGCAAGAGCGTGCTTCTTGTTCTAAAGCAGAGTTTGATCAATTGATGATTACAGTGCTGTGTGTTTTACTTCAGAAATGGACTTAAAATCCAGGCTCTGTGTCTTACTACAAGCAAGACTTCGTTTCAGGTAAGGGCAGTCACTTTTCAGTTCAAATTAACTGCATCATTCACAAAGCTCACACGTTTCTCATCTTAATTGACAAGCATTGTATGTTAGAGGACCAGTGCTTTGTATCAGTTTCAGAAGCAGAGTTGGACTAGATATGGTCCATATGTGTATTAAACACCGTTCATTTGTTCTTAGCACACTCACGTTTCCTGCTGTCTTAGAGACTTTAGAAAGCAAGAGCGTGCTTCTCGCTCTAAAGCAGAGTGTGATCCATGGATGAGAACTATACTGTGTGTTTCCCTTCAGAAAAGGAGTTAAATCCCAGGGTCTGTGTCTTCCTACATGCAAGACTTCGTTTCAGGTAAGGGCAGTCACTTTTCTGCTCAATCGAACTACATCGTTCACTGAGCTCACATGTTTCTCGTCTTAACAGACAAGCATTGGATTTTAGAACCAGTGCTTTGTATCAGTTTCAGAAGCAGAGTTGGACTATATAATGTCCGTATGTGTAGGAAACACCGTTCTTTTGTTCTCAGCACACTCACGTTTCCTGCTGTCTTAGAGACTCTAGAAAGCAAGAGCGTGCTTCTTGTTCTAAAGCAGAGTGTGATCAATGGATGATTACACTGCTGTGTGTTTTAGTTCAGAAATGGAGTTAAATCCCAGGCTCTGAGTCTTCCTACAAGCAAGACTTCGTTTCAGGTAAGGGCAGTCACTTTTCAGCTCAAACGAACTACATCGTTCACGAAGCTCACACGTTTCTCATCTTAACAGACAAGCATTGGATTTTAGAGGACCAGTGCTTTGTATCAGTTTCAGAAGCAGAGTTGGACTATATAATGTCCGTATGTGTAGGAAACACCGTTCTTTTGTTCTCAGCACACTCACGTTTCCTGCTGTCTTAGAGAATCTAGAAAGCAAGAGCATGCTTCTTGTTCTAAAGCAGAGTGTGATCAAGGGATGATTACACTGCTGTGTGTTTTACTTCAGAAATGGACTTAAATCCCAGGCTCTGTGTCTTACTACAAGCAAGACTTCGTTTCAGGTAAGGGGAGTCACTTTTAAGTTCAAAGGAACTGCATCATTCACAAAGCTCACACGTTTCTCATCTTAAATGACAAGCATTGTATGTTAGAGGACCAGTGCCTTGTATCAGTTTCAGAAGCAGAGTTGGACTAGATATGGTCCATATGTGTAGGAAACACCGTTCTTTTGTTCTCAGCACACTCACGTTTCCTGCTGTCTTAGAGAATCTAGAAAGCAAGAGCGTGCTTCTTGTTCTAAAGCAGAGTGTGATCAAGGGATGATTACACTGCTGTGTGTTTTACTTCAGAAATGGACTTAAATCCCAGGCTCTGTGTCTTACTACAAGCAAGACTTCGTTTCAGTTAAGGGGAGTCACTTTTCAGTTCAAAGGAACTGCATCATTCACAAAGCTCACACGTTTCTCATCTTAACTGACAAGCATTGTATGTTAGAGGACCAGTGCCTTGTATCAGTTTCAGAAGCAGAGTTGGACTAGATATGGTCCATATGTGTCGGAAACACCGTTCTTTTGTTCTCAGCACACTCACGTTTCCTTCTGTCTTAGAGACTTTAGAAAGCAAGAGCGTGCTTCTCGCTCTAAAGCAGAGTGTGATCCATGGATGAGAACTATGCTGTGTGTTTCCCTTCAGAAAAGGAGTTAAATCCCAGGGTCTGTGTCTTCCTACAAGCAAGACTTCGTTTCAGGTAATGGCAGTCACTTTTCAGCTCAAAAGAACTACATCGTTCACAGAGCTCACACGTTTCTCATCTTAACAGACAAGCATTGGATGTTAGAGGACCAGTGCTTTGTATCAGTTTCAGAAGCAGAGTTGGACTAGATATGGTCCGGATGTTTAGGAAACACCGTTCTTTTGTTCTCAGCACACTCACGTTTCCTGCTATCTTAGACACTCTAGAAAGCAAGAGGGTGATTCTTGTTCTAAAGCAGAGTGTGATCAATTGATGACTACACTGCTGTGTGTTTTACTTCAGAAATAGACTTAAATCCAAGGCTCTGTGTCTTACTATAAGCAAGACTTCGTTTCAGGTAAGGGCAGTTACTTTTCAGTTCAAAGGAACTGCATCATTCACAAAGCTCACACGTTTCTCATCTTAACTGACAAGCATTGTACGTTAGAGGACCAGTGCTTTGTATCAGTTTCAGAAGCAGAGTTGGACTAGATATGGTACGTATGTGTAGGAAACACCGTCCTTTTTTTCTCAGCACACTCACGTTTCCTTCTGTCTTAGAGACTCTAGAAAGCAAGAGCGTGCTTCTTGTTCTAAAGCAGAGTGTGATCAATGGATGATTACACTGCTGTGTCTTTTACTTCAGAAATGGACTTAAATCCCAGGCTCGGTGTCTTACTACAAGCAAGACTTCCTTTCAGGAAAGGGGAGTCACTTTACAGTTCAAAGGAACTGCATCATTCACAAAGCTCACACGTTTCTCATCTTAACAGACAAGCATTGGATGTTAGAGGACCAGTGCTTTGTATCAGTTTCAGAAGCAGAGTTGGACTATATAATGTCCGTAAGTGTAGGAAACACCGACCTTTTGTTCTCAGCTCACTCACGTTTCCTGCTGTCTTAGAGACTCTAGAAAGGAAGAGCGTGCTTCTTGTTCTAAAGCAGAGTGTGATCAATGGATGATTACACTGCTGTGTGTTTTAGTTCAGAAATGGAGTTATATCCCAGGCTCTGTGTCTTACTACAAGCAAGACTTCGTTTCAGGTAAGGGCAGTCACTTTTCAGTTCAAAGGAACTGCATCATTCACAAAGCTCACACGTTTCTCATCTTAACTGACAAGCATTGTATGTTAGAGGACCAATGCTTTGTATCAGTTTCAGAAGCAGAGTTGGACTAGATATGGTCCATATGTGTATTAAACACCGTTCATTTGTTCTCAGCACACTCACGTTTCCTGCTGTCTTAGAGACTTTAGAAAGCAAGAGCGTGCTTCTCGCTCTAAAGCACAGTGTGATCCATGGATGAGAACTATGCTGTGTGTTTCCCTTCAGAAAAGGAGTTAAATCCCAGGGTCTGTGTCTTCCTACAAGCAAGACTTCGTTTCAGGTAAGGGCAGTCACTTTTCAGCTCAAACGAACTACACCATTCACGGAGATCACACATTTCTCATCTTAACAGACAAGCATTGGATGTTAGAGAACCAGTGCTTTGTATCAGTTTCAGAAGCAGAGTTGGAGTAGATATGGTCTGTATGTTAAGGAAACACCGTTGTTTTGTTCTCAGCAAACTCACGTTTCCTGCTGTCTTAGAGACTGTAGAAAGCAAGATCGTGCTTCTTGTTATAAAGCAGAGTGTGATCAATGGATGAGAACACTGCTGTGTGTTTCACTTCAGAAATGGAGTTAAATCCCAGGCTCTGAGTCTTCCTACAAGCAAGACTTCATTTCAGGTAAGGGCAGTCAGTTTTCTGCCCAAAGGAACTACATCTTTCACGAAGCTCACATGTTTCTCATCTTAACTGACAAGCATTGGATGTTTGAGGACCAGTGCATTCTATCAGTTTCAGATGAAGATTTGGACAACATATGGTCCGTATGTGTAGGAAACACCGTTCTTTTGTTCTGGGCACACTCTGATTTCATGCTGTCTTAAGACTCTAGAAAGCAAGAGCGTGCTTCTCGCTCTAAATCAGAGTGTGGTCCATGGATGAGAACTATACTGTGTGTTTCCCTTCAGAAATGGAGTTAAATCCCATGCTCTGAGTCTCCCTACAAGCAAGACTTCCTTTAAGGTAAGGGCAGTCACTTTTCTGCTCAAAGTAACTACATCGTTCACGAAGCTCACACGTTTCTCATCTTAACTGACAAGCATTGGATATTAGAGGACCAGTGCATTGTATCAGTTTCAGAAGCAGAGTTGGACTACATATAGTCAGTATGTGTAGGAAACACCGATCTCTTGTTCTGGGCACACTCAGATTTCCTTCTGTATTAGAAATTTTAGAAAGCAAGACGGTGCTTCTTGCTCTAAAGCAGAGTGTGATCCATGGATGAGAACTATGCTGTATGTTTCCCTTCAGAAATGGAGTTAAATCCCAGGCTCTGTGTCTTCCTACAGGCAAGACTTCGTTTCAGGTAAGGGCAGTCACTTTTCAGCTCAAACGAACTACATCGTTCACTGAGCTCACACGTTTCTCATCTTACAGACAAGCATTGCATGTTAGAGGACCAGTGCTTTGTATCAGTTTCAGAAGCAGAGTTGGACTAGATATGGTACGTATGTGTAGGAAACACCGTCCTTTTGTTCTCAGCACACTCACGTTTCCTTCTGTCTTAGAGACTCTAGAAAGCAATAGCGTGCTTCTTGTTCTAAAGCAGAGTGTGATCAATGGATGATTACACTGCTGTGTCTTTTACTTCAGAAATGGACTTAAATCCCAGGCTCTGTGTCTTACTACAAGCAAGACTTCCTTTCAGGAAAGGGGAGTCACTTTACAGTTCAAAGGAACTGCATCATTCACAAAGCTCACACGTTTCTCATCTTAACAGACAAGCATTGGATGTTAGAGGACCAGTGCTTTGTATCAGTTTCAGAAGCAGAGTTGGACTATATAATGTCCGTAAGTGTAGGAAACACCGACCTTTTGTTCTCAGCTCACTCACGTTTCCTGCTGTCTTAGAGACTCTAGAAAGGAAGAGCGTGCTTCTTGTTCTAAAGCAGAGTGTGATCAATGGATGATTACACTGCTGTGTGTTTTAGTTCAGAAATGGAGTTATATCCCAGGCTCTGAGTCTTCCTACAAGCAAGACTTCGTTTTAGATAAGGGCAGTCACTTTTCAGCTCAAACGAACTACATCGTTCACGAAGCTCACACGTTTCTCATCTTAACAGACAAGCATTGGATTTTAGAGGACCAGTGCTTTGTATCAGTTTCAGAAGCAGAGTTGGACTATATAATGTCCGTATGTGTAGGAAACACCGTTCTTTTGTTCTCAGCACACTCACGTTTCCTGCTGTCTTAGAGAATCTAGAAAGCAAGAGCGTGCTTCTTGTTCTAAAGCAGAGTGTGATCAATGGATGATTACACTGCTGTGTGTTTTACTTCAGAAATGGACTTAAAATCCAGGCTCTGTGTCTTACTACAAGCAAGACTTCGTTTCAGGTAAGGGCAGTCACTTTTCAGTTCAAAGGAACTGCATCATTCACAAAGCTCACACGTTTCTCATCTTAACTGACAAGCATTGTATGTTAGAGGACCAGTGCTTTGTATCAGTTTCAGAAGCAGAGTTGGACTAGATATGGTCCATATGTGTATTAAACACCGTTCATTTGTTCTCAGCACACTCACGTTTCCTGGTGTCTTAGAGACTTTAGAAAGCAAGAGCGTGCTTCTCGCTCTAAAGCAGAGTGTGATCCATGGATGAGAACTATGCTGTGTGTTTCCCTTCAGAAAAGGAGTTAAATCCCAGGGTCTGTGTCTTCCTACAAGCAAGACTTCGTTTCAGGTAAGGGCAGTCACTTTTCAGCTCAAACGAACTACACCATTCACGGAGATCACACATTTCTCATCTTAACAGACAAGCATTGGATGTTAGAGGGTCAGTGCTTTGTATCAGTTTCAGAAGTAGATTTGGACAACATATGGTCCGTATGTGTAGGAAACACCGTTCTTTTGTTCTGGGCACACTCTGATTTCATGCTGTCTTAGAGACTCTAGAAAGCAAGAGCGTGCTTCTCGCTCTAAATCAGAGTGTGGTCCATGGATGAGAACTATACTGTGTGTTTCCCTTCAGAAATGGAGTTAAATCCCATGCTCTGAGTCTCCCTACAAGCAAGACTTCCTTTAAGGTAAGGGCAGTCACTTTTCTGCTCAAAGTAACTACATCGTTCACGAAGCTCACACGTTTCTCATCTTAACTGACAAGCATTGGATATTAGAGGACCAGTGCATTGTATCAGTTTCAGAAGAAGATTTGGACTACATATAGTCAGTATGTGTAGGAAACACCGATCATTTGTTCTGGGCACACTCAGATTTCCTTCTGTATTAGAAATTCTAGAAAGCAAGACGGTGCTTCTTGCTCTAAAGCAGAGTGTGATCCATGGATGAGAACTATGCTGTATGTTTCCCTTCAGAAATGGAGTTAAATCCGAGGCTCTGTGTCTTCCTAGAGGCAAGACTTCGTTTCAGGAAAGGGCAGTCACTTTTCAGCTCAAACGAACTACATCGTTCACTGAGCTCACACGTTTCTCATCTTAACAGACAAGCATTGCATGTTAGAGCACCAGTGCTTTGTATCAGTTTCAGAAGCAGAGTTGGACTATATAATGTCCGTATGTGTAGGAAACACCGACCTTTTGTTCTCAGCTCACTCACATTTCCTGCTGTCTTAGAGACTCTAGAAAGGAAGAGCGTGCTTCTTGTTCTAAAGCAGAGTGTGATCAATGGATGATTACACTGCTGTGTGTTTTAGTTCAGAAATGGAGTTATATCCCAGGCTCTGAGTCTTCCTACAAGCAAGACTTCGTTTCAGGTAAGGGCAGTCAGTTTTCAGGTCAAACGAACTACATCGTTCACGAAGCTCACACGTTTCTCATCTTAACAGACAAGCATTGGATTTTAGAGGACCAGTGCTTTGTATCAGTTTCAGAAGCAGAGTTGGACTATATAATGTCCGTATGTGTAGGAAACACCGTTCTTTTGTTCTCAGCACACTCACGTTTCCTGCTGTCTTAGAGACTTTAGAAAGCAAGAGCGTGCTTCTCGCTCTAAAGCAGAGTGTGATCCATGGATGAGAACTATGCTGTGTGTTTCCCTTCAGAAAAGGAGTTAAATCCCAGGGTGTGTGTCTTCCTACAAGCAAGACTTCGTTTCAGGTAAGGGCAGTCACTTTTCAGCTCAAAAGAACTACTTCGTTCACAGAGCTCACACGTTTCTCATCTTAACAGACAAGCATTGGATGTTAGAGGACCAGTGCTTTGTATCAGTTTCAGAAGCAGAGTTGGACTATATAATGTCCGTATGTGTAGGAAACACCGTTCTTTTGTTCTCAGCACACTCACGTTTCCTGCTGTCTTAGAGACTTTAGAAAGCAATAGCGTGCTTCTTGTTCTAAAGCAGAGTGTGATCAATGGATGAGAACACTGCTGTGTGTTTCACTTCAGAAATGGAGTTAAATCCCAGGCTCTGAGTCTTCCTACAAGCAAGACTTCATTTCAGGTAAGGGCAGTCAGTTTTCTGCTCAAACCAACTACATCTTTCACGAAGCTCACATGTTTCTCATCTTAACTGACAAGCATTGGATGTTTGAGGACCAGTGCATTCTATCAGTTTCAGATGAAGATTTGGACAACATATGGTCCGTATGTGTAGGAAACACCGTTCTTTTGTTCTGGGCACACTCTGATTTCATGCTGTCTTAGAGACTTTAGAAAGCAAGAGCGTGCTTCTCGCTCTAAATCAGAGTGTGGTCCATGGATGAGAACTATACTGTGTGTTTCCCTTCAGAAATGGAGTTAAATCCCATGCTCTGAGTCTCCCTACAAGCAAGAATTCCTTTAAGGTAAGGGCAGTCACTTTTCTGCTCAAAGTAACTACATCGTTCACGAAGCTCACACGTTTCTCATCTTAACTGACAAGCATTGGATATTAGAGGACCAGTGCATTGTATCAGTTTCAGAAGCAGAGTTGGACTACATATAGTCAGTATGTGTAGGAAACACCGATCTCTTGTTCTGGGCACACTCAGATTTCCTTCTGTATTAGAAATTCTAGAAAGCAAGACGGTGCTTCTTGCTCTAAAGCAGAGTGTGATCCATGGATGAGAACTATGCTGTATGTTTCCCTTCAGAAATGGAGTTAAATCCGAGGCTCTGTGTCTTCCTACAGGCAAGACTTCGTTTCAGGTAAGGGCAGTCACTTTTCAGCTCAAACGAACTACATCGTTCACTGAGCTCACACGTTTCTCATCTTAACAGACAAGCATTGCATGTTAGAGGACCAGTGCTTTGTATCAGTTTCAGAAGCAGAGTTGGACTAGATATGGTACGTATGTGTAGGAAACACCGTCCTTTTGTTCTCAGCACACTCACGTTTCCTTCTGTCTTAGAGACTCTAGAAAGCAAGAGCGTGCTTCTTGTTCTAAAGCAGAGTGTGATCAATGGATGATTACACTGCTGTGTCTTTTACTTCAGAAATGGACTTAAATCCCAGGCTCTGTGTCTTACTACAAGCAAGACTTCCTTTCAGGAAAGGGGAGTCACTTTACAGTTCAAAGGAACTGCATCATTCACAAAGCTCACACGTTTCTCATCTTAACAGACAAGCATTGGATTTTAGAGGACCAGTGCTTTGTATCAGTTTCAGAAGCAGAGTTGGACTAGATATGGTACGTATGTGTAGGAAACACCGTCCTTTTGTTCTCAGCACACTCACGTTTCCTTCTGTCTTAGAGACTCTAGAAAGGAAGAGCGTGCTTCTTGTTCTAAAGCAGAGTGTGATCAATGGATGATTACACTGCTGTGTGTTTTAGTTCAGAAATGGAGTTATATCCCAGGCTCTGAGTCTTCCTACAAGCAAGACTTCGTTTTAGATAAGGGCAGTCACTTTTCAGCTCAAACGAACTACATCGTTCACGAAGCTCACACGTTTCTCATCTTAACAGACAAGCATTGGATTTTAGAGGACCAGTGCTTTTTATCAGTTTCAGAAGCAGAGTTGGACTATATAATGTCCGTATGTGTAGGAAACACCGTTCTTTTGTTCTCAGCACACTCACGTTTCCTGCTGTCTTAGAGAATCTAGAAAGCAAGAGCGTGCTTCTTGTTCTAAAGCAGAGTGTGATCAATGGATGATTACACTGCTGTGTGTTTTACTTCAGAAATGGACTTAAAATCCAGGCTCTGTGTCTTACTACAAGCAAGACTTCATTTCAGGTAAGGGCAGTCACTTTTCAGTTCAAAGGAACTGCATCATTCACAAAGCTCACACGTTTCTCATCTTAACTGACAAGCATTGTATGTTAGAGGACCAGTGCTTTGTATCAGTTTCAGAAGCAGAGTTGGACTAGATATGGTCCATATGTGTATTAAACACCGTTCATTTGTTCTCAGCACACTCACGTTTCCTGCTGTCTTAGAGACTTTAGAAAGCAAGAGCGTGCTTCTCGCTCTAAAGCAGAGTGTGATCCATGGATGAGAACTATGCTGTGTGTTTCCCTTCAGAAAAGGAGTTAAATCCCAGGGTCTGTGTCTTCCTACAAGCAAGACTTCGTTTCAGGTAAGGGCAGTCACTTTTCTGCTCAAACGAACTACACCATTCACGGAGATCACACATTTCTCATCTTAACAGACAAGCATTGGATGTTAGAGGGTCAGTGCTTTGTATCAGTTTCAGAAGTAGATTTGGACAACATATGGTCCGTATGTGTAGGAAACACCGTTCTTTTGTTCTGGGCACACTCTGATTTCATGCTGTCTTAGAGACTCTAGAAAGCAAGAGCGTGCTTCTCGCTCTAAATCAGAGTGTGGTCCATGGATGTGAACTATACTGTGTGTTTCCCTTCAGAAATGGAGTTAAATCCCATGCTCTGAGTCTCCCTACAAGCAAGACTTCCTTTAAGGTAAGGGCAGTCACTTTTCTGCTCAAAGTAACTACATCGTTCACGAAGCTCACACGTTTCTCATCTTAACTGACAAGCATTGGATATTAGAGGACCAGTGCATTGTATCAGTTTCAGAAGAAGATTTGGACTACATATAGTCAGTATGTGTAGGAAACACCGATCATTTGTTCTGGGCACACTCAGATTTCCTTCTGTATTAGAAATTCTAGAAAGCAAGACGGTGCTTCTTGCTCTAAAGCAGAGTGTGATCCATGGATGAGAACTATGCTGTATGTTTCCCTTCAGAAATGGAGTTAAATCCGAGGCTCTGTGTCTTCCTACAGGCAAGACTTCGTTTCAGGAAAGGGCAGTCACTTTTCAGCTCAAACGAACTACATCGTTCACTGAGCTCACACGTTTCTCATCTTAACAGACAAGCATTGCATGTTAGAGGACCAGTGCTTTGTATCAGTTTCAGAAGCAGAGTTGGACTATATAATGTCCGTATGTGTAGGAAACACCGACCTTTTTTTCTCAGCTCACTCACGTTTCCTGCTGTCTTAGAGACTCTAGAAAGGAAGAGCGTGCTTCTTGTTCTAAAGCAGAGTGTGATCAATGGATGATTACACTGCTGTGTGTTTTTGTTCAGAAATGGAGTTATATCCCAGGCTCTGAGTCTTCCTACAAGCAAGACTTCGTTTCAGGTAAGGGCAGTCAGTTTTCAGCTCAAACGAACTACATCGTTCACGAAGCTCACACGTTTCTCATCTTAACAGACAAGCATTGGATTTTAGAGGACCAGTGCTTTGTATCAGTTTCAGAAGCAGAGTTGGACTATATAATGTCCGTATGTGTAGGAAACACCGTTCTTTTGTTCTCAGCACACTCACGTTTCCTGCTGTCTTAGAGACTTTAGAAAGCAAGAGCGTGCTTCTCGCTCTAAAGCAGAGTGTGATCCATGGATGAGAACTATGCTGTGTGTTTCCCTTCAGAAAAGGAGTTAAATCCCAGGGTGTGTGTCTTCCTACAAGCAAGACTTCGTTTCAGGTAAGGGCAGTCACTTTTCAGCTCAAAAGAACTACTTCGTTCACAGAGCTCACACGTTTCTCATCTTAACAGACAAGCATTGGATGTTAGAGGACCAGTGCTTTGTATCAGTTTCAGAAGCAGAGTTGGACTATATAATGTCCGTATGTGTAGGAAACACCGTTCTTTTGTTCTCAGCACACTCACGTTTCCTGCTGTCTTAGAGACTTTAGAAAGCAATAGCGTGCTTCTTGTTCTAAAGCAGAGTGTGATCAATGGATGAGAACACTGCTGTGTGTTTCACTTCAGAAATGGAGTTAAATCCCAGGCTCTGAGTCTTCCTACAAGCAAGACTTCATTTCAGGTAAGGGCAGTCAGTTTTCTGCTCAAACCAACTACATCTTTCACGAAGCTCACATGTTTCTCATCTTAACTGACAAGCATTGGATGTTTGAGGACCAGTGCATTCTATCAGTTTCAGATGAAGATTTGGACAACATATGGTCCGTATGTGTAGGAAACACCGTTCTTTTGTTCTGGGCACACTCTGATTTCATGCTGTCTTAGAGACTTTAGAAAGCAAGAGCGTGCTTCTCGCTCTAAATCAGAGTGTGGTCCATGGATGAGAACTATACTGTGTGTTTCCCTTCAGAAATGGAGTTAAATCCCATGCTCTGAGTCTCCCTACAAGCAAGAATTCCTTTAAGGTAAGGGCAGTCACTTTTCTGCTCAAAGTAACTACATCGTTCACGAAGCTCACACGTTTCTCATCTTAACTGACAAGCATTGGATATTAGAGGACCAGTGCATTGTATCAGTTTCAGAAGCAGAGTTGGACTACATATAGTCAGTATGTGTAGGAAACACCGATCTCTTGTTCTGGGCACACTCAGATTTCCTTCTGTATTAGAAATTCTAGAAAGCAAGACGGTGCTTCTTGCTCTAAAGCAGAGTGTGATCCATGGATGAGAACTATGCTGTATGTTTCCCTTCAGAAATGGAGTTAAATCCGAGGCTCTGTGTCTTCCTACAGGCAAGACTTCGTTTCAGGTAAGGGCAGTCACTTTTCAGCTCAAACGAACTACATCGTTCACTGAGCTCACACGTTTCTCATCTTAACAGACAAGCATTGCATGTTAGAGGACCAGTGCTTTGTATCAGTTTCAGAAGCAGAGTTGGACTAGATATGGTACGTATGTGTAGGAAACACCGTCCTTTTGTTCTCAGCACACTCACGTTTCCTTCTGTCTTAGAGACTCTAGAAAGCAAGAGCGTGCTTCTTGTTCTAAAGCAGAGTGTGATCAATGGATGATTACACTGCTGTGTCTTTTACTTCAGAAATGGACTTAAATCCCAGGCTCTGTGTCTTACTATAAGCAAGACTTCCTTTCAGGAAAGGGGAGTCACTTTACAGTTCAAAGGAACTGCATCATTCACAAAGCTCACACGTTTCTCATGTTAACAGACAAGCATTGGATTTTAGAGGACCAGTGCTTTGTATCAGTTTCAGAAGCAGAGTTGGACTAGATATGGTACGTATGTGTAGGAAACACCGTCCTTTTGTTCTCAGCACACTCACGTTTCCTTCTGTCTTAGAGACTCTAGAAAGGAAGAGCGTGCTTCTTGTTCTAAAGCAGAGTGTGATCAATGGATGATTACACTGCTGTGTGTTTTAGTTCAGAAATGGAGTTATATCCCAGGCTCTGAGTCTTCCTACAAGCAAGACTTCGTTTTAGATAAGGGCAGTCACTTTTCAGCTCAAACGAACTACATCGTTCACGAAGCTCACACGTTTCTCATCTTAACAGACAAGCATTGGATTTTAGAGGACCAGTGCTTTGTATCAGTTTCAGAAGCAGAGTTGGACTATATAATGTCCGTATGTGTAGGAAACACCGTTCTTTTGTTCTCAGCACACTCACGTTTCCTGCTGTCTTAGAGAATCTAGAAAGCAAGAGCGTGCTTCTTGTTCTAAAGCAGAGTGTGATCAATGGATGATTACACTGCTGTGTGTTTTACTTCAGAAATGGACTTAAAATCCAGGCTCTGTGTCTTACTACAAGCAAGACTTCGTTTCAGGTAAGGGCAGTCACTTTTCAGTTCAAAGGAACTGCATCATTCACAAAGCTCACACGTTTCTCATCTTAACTGACAAGCATTGTATGTTAGAGGACCAGTGCTTTGTATCAGTTTCAGAAGCAGAGTTGGACTAGATATGGTCCATATGTGTATTAAACACCGTTCATTTGTTCTCAGCACACTCACGTTTCCTGCTGTCTTAGAGACTTTAGAAAGCAAGAGCGTGCTTCTCGCTCTAAAGCAGAGTGTGATCCATGGATGAGAACTATGCTGTGTGTTTCCCTTCAGAAAAGGAGTTAAATCCCAGGGTCTGTGTCTTCCTACAAGCAAGACTTCGTTTCAGGTAAGGGCAGTCACTTTTCAGCTCAAAAGAACTACTTCGTTCACAGAGCTCACACGTTTCTCATCTTAACAGACAAGCATTGGATGTTAGAGGACCAGTGCTTTGTATCAGTTTCAGAAGCAGAGTTGGACTATATAATGTCCGTATGTGTAGGAAACACCGTTCTTTTGTTCTCAGCACACTCACGTTTCCTGCTGTCTTAGAGACTCTAGAAAGCAATAGCGTACTTCTTGTTCTAAAGCAGAGTGTGATCAATGGATGAGAACACTGCTGTGTGTTTCACTTCAGAAATGGAGTTAAATCCCAGGCTCTGAGTCTTCCTACAAGCAAGACTTCATTTCAGGTAAGGGCAGTCAGTTTTCTGCTCAAACCAACTACATCTTTCACGAAGCTCACATGTTTCTCATCTTAACTGACAAGCATTGGATGTTTGAGGACCAGTGCATTCTATCAGTTTCAGATGAAGATTTGGACAACATATGGTCCGTATGTGTAGGAAACACCGTTCTTTTGTTCTGGGCACACTCTGATTTCATGCTGTCTTAGAGACTCTAGAAAGCAAGAGCGTGCTTCTCGCTCTAAATCAGAGTGTGGTCCATGGATGAGAACTATACTGTGTGTTTCCCTTCAGAAATGGAGTTAAATCCCATGCTCTGAGTCTCCCTACAAGCAAGACTTCCTTTAAGGTAAGGGCAGTCACTTTTCTGCTCAAAGTAACTACATCGTTCACGAAGCTCACACGTTTCTCATCTTAACTGACAAGCATTGGATATTAGAGGACCAGTGCATTGTATCAGTTTCAGAAGAAGATTTGGACTACATATAGTCAGTATGTGTAGGAAACACTGATCATTTGTTCTGGGCACACTCAGATTTCCTTCTGTATTAGAAATTCTAGAAAGCAAGACGGTGCTTCTTGCTCTAAAGCAGAGTGTGATCCATGGATGAGAACTATGCTGTATGTTTCCCTTCAGAAATGGGGTTAAATCCGAGGCTCTGTGTCTTCCTACAGGCAAGACTTCGTTTCAGGAAAGGGCAGTCACTTTTCAGCTCAAACGAACTACATCGTTCACTGAGCTCACACGTTTCTCATCTTAACAGACAAGCATTGCATGTTAGAGGAACAGTGCTTTGTATCAGTTTCAGAAGCAGAGTTGGAGTAGATATGGTCTGTATGTTTAGGAAACACCGTTGTTTTGTTCTCAGCAAACTCACGTTTCCTGCTGTCTTAGAGACTGTAGAAAGCAAGATCGTGCTTCTTGTTATAAAGCAGAGTGTGATCAATGGATGAGAACACTGCTGTGTGTTTCACTTCAGAAATGGAGTTAAATCCCAGGCTCTGAGTCTTCCTACAAGCAAGACTTCATTTCAGGTAAGGGCAGTCAGTTTTCTGCTCAAACGAACTACATCTTTCACGAAGCTCACATGTTTCTCATCTTAACTGACAAGCATTGGATATTAGAGGACCAGTGCATTGTATCAGTTTCAGAAGCAGAGTTGGACTACATATAGTCAGTATGTGTAGGAAACACCGATCTTTTGTTCTGGGCACACTCAGATTTCCATCTGTATTAGAAATTCTAGAAAGCAAGACGGTGCTTCTTGCTCTAAAGCAGAGTGTGATCCATGGATGAGAACTATGCTGTATGTTTCCCTTCAGAAATGGAGTTAAATCCCAGGCTCTGTGTCTTCCTACAGGCAAGACTTCGTTTCAGGTAAGGGCAGTCACTTTTCAGCTCAAACGAACTACATCGTTCACTGAGCTCACACGTTTCTCATCTTAACAGACAAGCATTGCATGTTAGAGGACCAGTGCTTTGTATCAGTTTCAGAAGCAGAGTTGGACTAGATATGGTACGTATGTGTAGGAAACACCGTCCTTTTGTTCTCAGCACACTCACGTTTCATTCTGTCTTAGAGACTCTAGAAAGCAAGAGCGTGCTTCTTGTTCTAAAGCAGAGTGTGATCAATGGATGATTACACTGCTGTGTCTTTTACTTCAGAAATGGACTTAAATCCCAGGCTCTGTGTCTTACTGCAAGCAAGACTTCCTTTCAGGAAAGGGGAGTCACTTTACAGTTCAAAGGAACTGCATCATTCACAAAGCTCACACGTTTCTCATCTTAACAGACAAGCATTGGATGTTAGAGGACCAGTGCTTTGTATCTGTTTCAGAAGCAGAGTTGGACTATATAATGTCCGTAAGTGTAGGAAACACTGACCTTTTGTTCTCAGCTCACTCACGTTTCCTGCTGTCTTAGAGACTCTAGAAAGGAAGAGCGTGCTTCTTGTTCTAAAGCAGAGTGTGATCAATGGATGATTACACTGCTGTGTGTTTTAGTTCAGAAATGGAGTTATATCCCAGGCTCTGAGTCTTCCTACAAGCAAGACTTCGTTTCAGATAAGGGCAGTCACTTTTCAGCTCAAACGAACTACATCGTTCACGAAGCTCACACGTTTCTCATCTTAACAGACAAGCATTGGATTTTAGAGGACCAGTGCTTTGTATCAGTTTCAGAAGCAGAGTTGGACTATATAATGTCCGTATGTGTAGGAAATACCGTTCTTTTGTTCTCAGCACACTCACGTTTCCTGCTGTCTTAGAGAATCTAGAAAGCAAGAGCGTGCTTCTTGTTCTAAAGCAGAGTGTGATCAATGGATGATTACACTGCTGTGTGTTTTACTTCAGAAATGGACTTAAATCACAGGCTCTGTGTCTTACTACAAGCAAGACTTCGTTTCAGGTAAGGGGAGTCACTTTTAAGTTCAAAGGAACAGCATCATTCACAAAGCTCACACGTTTCTCATCTTAAATGACAAGCATTGTATGTTAGAGGACCAGTGCCTTGTATCAGTTTCAGAAGCAGAGTTGGACTAGATATGGTCCATATGTGTAGGAAACACCGTTCTTTTGTTCTCAGCACACTCACGTTTCCTGCTGTCTTAGAGACTTTAGAAAGCAAGAGCGTGCTTCTCGCTCTAAAGCAGAGTGTGATCCATGGATGAGAACTATGCTGTGTGTTTCCCTTCAGAAAAGGAGTTAAATCCCAGGGTCTGTGTCTTCCTACAAGCAAGACTTCGTTTCAGGTAAGGGCAGTCACTTTTCAGCTCAAAAGAACTACATCGTTCACAGAGCTCACACGTTTCTCATCTTAACAGACAAGCATTGGATGTTAGAGGACCAGTGCTTTGTATCAGTTTCAGAAGCAGAGTTGGAGTAGATATGGTCTGTATGTTTACGAAACACCGTTGTTTTGTTCTCAGCAAACTCACGTTTCCTGCTGTCTTAGAGACTGTAGAAAGCAAGATCGTGCTTCTTGTTATAAAGCAGAGTGTGATCAATGGATGAGAACACTGCTGTGTGTTTCACTTCAGAAATGGAGTTAAATCCCAGGCTCTGAGTCTTCCTACAAACAAGACTTCATTTCAGGTAAGGGCAGTCAGTTTTCTGCTCAAAAGAACTACATCTTTCACGAAGCTCACATGTTTCTCATCTTAACTGACAAGCATTGTATGTTAGAGGACCAGTGCTTTTTATCAGTTTCAGAAGAAGATTTGGACTACATATAGTCAGTATGTGTAGGAAACACTGATCATTTGTTCTGGGCACACTCAGATTTCCTTCTGTATTAGAAATTCTAGAAAGCAAGACGGTGCTTCTTGCTCTAAAGCAGAGTGTGATCCATGGATGAGAACTATGCTGTATGTTTCTCTTCAGAAATGGAGTTAAATCCGAGGCTCTGTGTCTTCCTACAGGCAAGACTTCGTTTCAGGAAAGGGCAGTCACTTTTCAGCTCAAACGAACTACATCGTTCACTGAGCTCACACGTTTCTCATCTTAACAGACAAGCATTGCATGTTAGAGGAACAGTGCTTTGTATCAGTTTCAGAAGCAGAGTTGGAGTAGATATGGTCTGTATGTTTAGGAAACACCGTTGTTTTGTTCTCAGCAAACTCACGTTTCCTGCTGTCTTAGAGACTGTAGAAAGCAAGATCGTGCTTCTTGTTATAAAGCAGAGTGTGATCAATGGATGAGAACACTGCTGTGTGTTTCACTTCAGAAATGGAGTTAAATCCCAGGCTCTGAGTCTTCCTACAAGCAAGACTTCATTTCAGGTAAGGGCAGTCAGTTTTCTGCTCAAACGAACTACATCTTTCACGAAGCTCACATGTTTCTCATCTTAACTGACAAGCATTGGATATTAGAGGACCAGTGCATTGTATCAGTTTCAGAATCAGAGTTGGACTACATATAGTCAGTATGTGTAGGAAACACCGATCTTTTGTTCTGGGCACACTCAGATTTCGATCTGTATTAGAAATTCTAGAAAGCAAGACGGTGCTTCTTGCTCTAAAGCAGAGTGTGATCCATGGATGAGAACTATGCTGTATGTTTCCCTTCAGAAATGGAGTTAAATCCCAGGCTCTGTGTCTTCCTACAGGCAAGACTTCGTTTCAGGTAAGGGCAGTCACTTTTCAGCTCAAACGAACTACATCGTTCACTGAGCTCACACGATTCTCATCTTAACAGACAAGCATTGCATGTTAGAGGACCAGTGCTTTGTATCAGTTTCAGAAGCAGAGTTGGACTAGATATGGTACGTATGTGTAGGAAACACCGTCCTTTTGTTCTCAGCACACTCACGTTTCATTCTGTCTTAGAGACTCTAGAAAGCAAGAGCGTGCTTCTTGTTCTAAAGCAGAGTGTGATCAATGGATGATTACACTGCTGTGTCTTTTACATCAGAAATGGACTTAAATCCCAGGCTCTGTGTCTTACTGCAAGCAAGACTTCCTTTCAGGAAAGGGGAGTCACTTTACAGTTCAAAGGAACTGCATCATTCACAAAGCTCACACGTTTCTCATCTTAACAGACAAGCATTGGATGTTAGAGGACCAGTGCTTTGTATCAGTTTCAGAAGCAGAGTTGGACTATATAATGTCTGTAAGTGTAGGAAACACTGACCTTTTGTTCTCAGCTCACTCACGTTTCCTGCTGTCTTAGAGACTCTAGAAAGGAAGAGCGTGCTTCTTGTTCTAAAGCAGAGTGTGATCAATGGATGATTACACTGCTGTGTGTTTTAGTTCAGAAATGGAGTTATATCCCAGGCTCTGAGTCTTCCTACAAGCAAGACTTCGTTTCAGATAAGGGCAGTCACTTTTCAGCTCAAACGAACTACATCGTTCACGAAGCTCACACGTTTCTCATCTTAACAGACAAGCATTGGATTTTAGAGGACCAGTGCTTTGTATCAGTTTCAGAAGCAGAGTTGGACTATATAATGTCCGTATGTGTAGGAAAAACCGTTCTTTTGTTCTCAGCACACTCACGTTTCCTGCTGTCTTAGAGAATCTAGAAAGCAAGAGCGTGCTTCTTGTTCTAAAGCAGAGTGTGATCAATGGATGATTACACTGTTGTGTGTTTTACTTCAGAAATGGACTTAAATCACAGGCTCTGTGTCTTACTACAAGCAAGACTTCGTTTCAGGTAAGGGGAGTCACTTTTAAGTTCAAAGGAACTGCATCATTCACAAAGCTCACACGTTTCTCATCTTAAATGACAAGCATTGTATGTTAGAGGACCAGTGCCTTGTATCAGTTTCAGAAGCAGAGTTGGACTAGATATGGTCCATATGTGTAGGAAACACCGTTCTTTTGTTCTCAGCACACTCACGTTTCCTGCTGTCTTAGAGACTTTAGAAAGCAAGAGCGTGCTTCTCGCTCTAAAGCAGAGTGTGATCCATGGATGAGAACTATGCTGTGTGTTTCCCTTCAGAAAAGGAGTTAAATCCCAGGGTCTGTGTCTTCCTACAAGCAAGACTTCGTTTCAGGTAAGGGCAGTCACTTTTCAGCTCAAAAGAACTACATCGTTCACAGAGCTCACACGTTTCTCATCTTAACAGACAAGCATTGTATGTTAGAGGACCAGTGCTTTGTATCAGTTTCAGAAGCAGAGTTGGACTAGATATGGTCCGTATGTTTAGGAAACACCGTTCTTTTGTTCTCAGCACACTCACGTTTCCTGCTATCTTAGACACTCTAGAAAGCAAGAGCGTGCTTCTTGTTCTAAAGCAGAGTTTGATCAATTGATGATTACAGTGCTGTGTGTTTTACTTCAGAAATGGACTTAAAATCCAGGCTCTGTGTCTTACTACAAGCAAGACTTCGTTTCAGGTAAGGGCAGTCACTTTTCAGTTCAAATTAACTGCATCATTCACAAAGCTCACACGTTTCTCATCTTAACTGACAAGCATTGTATGTTAGAGGACCAGTGCTTTGTATCAGTTTCAGAAGCAGAGTTGGACTAGATATGGTCCATATGTGTATTAAACACCGTTCATTTGTTCTTAGCACACTCACGTTTCCTGCTGTCTTAGAGACTTTAGAAAGCAAGAGCGTGCTTCTCGCTCTAAAGCAGAGTGTGATCCATGGATGAGAACTATGCTGTGTGTTTCCCTTCAGAAAAGGAGTTAAATCCCAGGGTCTGTGTCTTCCTACATGCAAGACTTCGTTTCAGGTAAGGGCAGTCACTTTTCTGCTCAATCGAACTACATCGTTCACTGAGCTCACATGTTTCTCGTCTTAACAGACAAGCATTGGATTTTAGAACCAGTGCTTTGTATCAGTTTCAGAAGCAGAGTTGGACTATATAATGTCCGTATGTGTAGGAAACACCGTTCTTTTGTTCTCAGCACACTCACGTTTCCTGCTGTCTTAGAGAATCTAGAAAGCAAGAGCATGCTTCTTGTTCTAAAGCAGAGTGTGATCAAGGGATGATTACACTGCTGTGTGTTTTACTTCAGAAATGGACTTAAATCCCAGGCTCTGTGTCTTACTACAAGCAAGACTTCGTTTCAGGTAAGGGGAGTCACTTTTAAGTTCAAAGGAACTGCATCATTCACAAAGCTCACACGTTTCTCATCTTAAATGACAAGCATTGTATGTTAGAGGACCAGTGCCTTGTATCAGTTTCAGAAGCAGAGTTGGACTAGATATGGTCCATATGTGTAGGAAACACCGTTCTTTTGTTCTCAGCACACTCACGTTTCCTGCTGTCTTAGAGAATCTAGAAAGCAAGAGCGTGCTTCTTGTTCTAAAGCAGAGTGTGATCAAGGGATGATTACACTGCTGTGTGTTTTACTTCAGAAATGGACTTAAATCCCAGGCTCTTTGTCTTACTACAAGCAAGACTTCGTTTCAGTTAAGGGGAGTCACTTTTCAGTTCAAAGGAACTGCATCATTCACAAAGCTCACACGTTTCTCATCTTAACTGACAAGCATTGTATGTTAGAGGACCAGTGCCTTGTATCAGTTTCAGAAGCAGAGTTGGACTAGATATGGTCCATATGTGTCGGAAACACCGTTCTTTTGTTCTCAGCACACTCACGTTTACTGCTGTCTTAGAGACTTTAGAAAGCAAGAGCGTGCTTCTCGCTCTAAAGCAGAGTGTGATCCATGGATGAGAACTATGCTGTGTGTTTCCCTTCAGAAAAGGAGTTAAATCCCAGGGTCTGTGTCTTCCTACAAGCAAGACTTCGTTTCAGGTAAGGGAAATCACTTTTCAGCTCAAACGAACTACACCATTCACGGAGATCACACATTTCTCATCTTAACAGACAAGCATTGGATGTTAGAGGACCAGTGCTTTGTATCAGTTTCAGAAGCAGAGTTGGAGTAGATATGGTCTGTATGTTTAGGAAACACCGTTGTTTTGTTCTCAGCAAACTCACGTTTCCTGCTGTCTTAGAGACTGTAGAAAGCAAGATCGTGCTTCTTGTTATAAAGCAGAGTTGATCAATGGATGAGAACACTGCTGTGTGTTTCACTTCAGAAATGGAGTTAAATCCCAGGCTCTGAGTCTTCCTACAAGCAAGACTTCATTTCAGGTAAGGGCAGTCAGTTTTCTGCCCAAAGGAACTACATCTTTCACGAAGCTCACATGTTTCTCATCTTAACTGACAAGCATTGGATGTTTGAGGACCAGTGCATTCTATCAGTTTCAGATGAAGATTTGGACAACATATGGTCCGTATGTGTAGGAAACACCGTTCTTTTGTTCTGGGCACACTCTGATTTCATGCTGTCTTAGAGACTCTAGAAAGCAAGAGCGTGCTTCTCGCTCTAAATCAGAGTGTGGTCCATGGATGAGAACTATACTGTGTGTTTCCCTTCAGAAATGGAGTTAAATCCCATGCTCTGAGTCTCCCTACAAGCAAGACTTCCTTTAAGGTAAGGGCAGTCACTTTTCTGCTCAAAGTAACTACATCGTTCACGAAGCTCACACGTTTCTCATCTTAACTGACAAGCATTGGATATTAGAGGACCAGTGCATTGTATCAGTTTCAGAAGCAGAGTTGGACTACATATAGTCAGTATGTGTAGGAAACACCGATCTCTTGTTCTGGGCACACTCAGATTTCCTTCTGTATTAGAAATTCTAGAAAGCAAGACGGTGCTTCTTGCTCTAAAGCAGAGTGTGATCCATGGATGAGAACTATGCTGTATGTTTCCCTTCAGAAATGGAGTTAAATCCGAGGCTCTGTGTCTTCCTACAGGCAAGACTTCGTTTCAGGTAAGGGCAGTCACTTTTCAGCTCAAACGAACTACATCGTTCACTGAGCTCACACGTTTCTCATCTTAACAGACAAGCATTGCATGTTAGAGGACCAGTGCTTTGTATCAGTTTCAGAAGCAGAGTTGGACTAGATATGGTACGTATGTGTAGGAAACACCGTCCTTTTGTTCTCAGCACACTCACGTTTCCTTCTGTCTTAGAGACTCTAGAAAGCAAGAGCGTGCTTCTTGTTCTAAAGCAGAGTGTGATCAATGGATGATTACACTGCTGTGTCTTTTACTTCAGAAATGGACTTAAATCCCAGGCTCTGTGTCTTACTACAAGCAAGACTTCCGTTCAGGAAAGGGGAGTCACTTTACAGTTCAAAGGAACTGCATCATTCACAAAGCTCACACGTTTCTCATCTTAACAGACAAGCATTGGATGTTAGAGGACCAGTGCTTTGTATCAGTTTCAGAAGCAGAGTTGGACTATATAATGTCCGTAAGTGTAGGAAACACCGACCTTTTGTTCTCAGCTCACTCACGTTTCCTGCTGTCTTAGAGACTCTAGAAAGGAAGAGCGTGCTTCTTGTTCTAAAGCAGAGTGTGATCAATGGATGATTACACTGCTGTGTGTTTTAGTTCAGAAATGGAGTTATATCCCAGGCTCTGAGTCTTCCTACAAGCAAGACTTCGTTTCAGGTAAGGGCAGTCACTTTTCAGCTCAAACGAACTACATCGTTCACGAAGCTCACACGTTTCTCATCTTAACAGACAAGCATTGGATTTTAGAGGACCAGTGCTTTGTATCAGTTTCAGAAGCAGAGTTGGACTATATAATGTCCGCATGTGTAGGAAACACCGTTCTTTTGTTCTCAGCACACTCACGTTTCCTGCTGTCTTAGAGAATCTAGAAAGCAAGAGCGTGCTTCTCGCTCTAAAGCAGAGTGTGATCCATGGATGAGAACTATGCTGTGTGTTTCCCTTCAGAAAAGGAGTTAAATCCCAGGGTCTGTGTCTTCCTACAAGCAAGACTTCGTTTCAGGTAAGGGCAGTCACTTTTCAGCTCAAAAGAACTACACCATTCACGGAGATCACACATTTCTCATCTTAACAGACAAGCATTGGATGTTAGAGGGTCAGTGCTTTGTATCAGTTTCAGAAGTAGATTTGGACAACATATGGTCCGTATGTGTAGGAAACACCGTTCTTTTGTTCTGGGCACACTCTGATTTCATGCTGTCTTAGAGACTCTAGAAAGCAAGAGCGTGCTTCTCGCTCTAAATCAGAGTGTGGTCCATGGATGAGAACTATACTGTGTGTTTCCCTTCAGAAATGGAGTTAAATCCCATGCTCTGAGTCTCCCTACAAGCAAGACTTCCTTTAAGGTAAGGGCAGTCACTTTTCTGCTCAAAGTAACTACATCGTTCACGAAGCTCACACGTTTCTCATCTTAACTGACAAGCATTGGATATTAGAGGACCAGTGCATTGTATCAGTTTCAGAAGAAGATTTGGACTACATATAGTCAGTATGTGTAGGAAACACCGATCATTTGTTCTGGGCACACTCAGATTTCCTTCTGTATTAGAAATTCTAGAAAGCAAGACGGTGCTTCTTGCTCTAAAGCAGAGTGTGATCCATGGATGAGAACTATGCTGTATGTTTCCCTTCAGAAATGGAGTTAAATCCGAGGCTCTGTGTCTTCCTACAGGCAAGACTTCGTTTCAGGAAAGGGCAGTCACTTTTCAGCTCAAACGAACTACATCGTTCACTGAGCTCACACGTTTCTCATCTTAACAGACAAGCATTGCATGTTAGAGGAACAGTGCTTTGTATCAGTTTCAGAAGCAGAGCTGGACTATATAATGTCCGTATGTGTAGGAAACACCGACCATTTGTTCTCAGCTCACTCACGTTTCCTGCTGTCTTAGAGACTCTAGAAAGGAAGAGCGTGCTTCTTGTTCTATAGCAGAGTGTGATCAATGGATGATTACACTGCTGTGTGTTTTAGTTCAGAAATGGAGTTATATCCCAGGCTCTGAGTCTTCCTACAAGCAAGACTTCGTTTCAGGTAAGGGCAGTCAGTTTTCAGCTCAAACGAACTACATCGTTCACGAAGCTCACACGTTTCTCATCTTAACAGACAAGCATTGGATTTTAGAGGACCAGTGCTTTGTATCAGTTTCAGAAGCAGAGTTGGACTATATAATGTCCGTATGTGTAGGAAACACCGTTCTTTTGTTCTCAGCACACTCACGTTTCCTGCTGTCTTAGAGACTCTAGAAAGCAAGAGCGTGCTTCTTGTTCTAAAGCAGAGTGTGATCAATGGATGATTACACTGCTGTGTCTTTTACTTCAGAAATGGACTTAAATCCCAGGCTCTGTGTCTTACTACAAGCAAGACTTCCGTTCAGGAAAGGGGAGTCACTTTACAGTTCAAAGGAACTGCATCATTCACAAAGCTCACACGTTTCTCATCTTAACAGACAAGCATTGGATGTTAGAGGACCAGTGCTTTGTATCAGTTTCAGAAGCAGAGTTGGACTATATAATGTCCGTAAGTGTAGGAAACACCGACCTTTTGTTCTCAGCTCACTCACGTTTCCTGCTGTCTTAGAGACTCTAGAAAGGAAGAGCGTGCTTCTTGTTCTAAAGCAGAGTGTGATCAATGGATGATTACACTGCTGTGTGTTTTAGTTCAGAAATGGAGTTATATCCCAGGCTCTGAGTCTTCCTACAAGCAAGACTTCGTTTCAGGTAAGGGCAGTCACTTTTCAGCTCAAACGAACTACATCGTTCACGAAGCTCACACGTTTCTCATCTTAACAGACAAGCATTGGATTTTAGAGGACCAGTGCTTTGTATCAGTTTCAGAAGCAGAGTTGGACTATATAATGTCCGCATGTGTAGGAAACACCGTTCTTTTGTTCTCAGCACACTCACGTTTCCTGCTGTCTTAGAGAATCTAGAAAGCAAGAGCGTGCTTCTCGCTCTAAAGCAGAGTGTGATCCATGGATGAGAACTATGCTGTGTGTTTCCCTTCAGAAAAGGAGTTAAATCCCAGGGTCTGTGTCTTCCTACAAGCAAGACTTCGTTTCAGGTAAGGGCAGTCACTTTTCAGCTCAAAAGAACTACACCATTCACGGAGATCACACATTTCTCATCTTAACAGACAAGCATTGGATGTTAGAGGGTCAGTGCTTTGTATCAGTTTCAGAAGTAGATTTGGACAACATATGGTCCGTATGTGTAGGAAACACCGTTCTTTTGTTCTGGGCACACTCTGATTTCATGCTGTCTTAGAGACTCTAGAAAGCAAGAGCGTGCTTCTCGCTCTAAATCAGAGTGTGGTCCATGGATGAGAACTATACTGTGTGTTTCCCTTCAGAAATGGAGTTAAATCCCATGCTCTGAGTCTCCCTACAAGCAAGACTTCCTTTAAGGTAAGGGCAGTCACTTTTCTGCTCAAAGTAACTACATCGTTCACGAAGCTCACACGTTTCTCATCTTAACTGACAAGCATTGGATATTAGAGGACCAGTGCATTGTATCAGTTTCAGAAGAAGATTTGGACTACATATAGTCAGTATGTGTAGGAAACACCGATCATTTGTTCTGGGCACACTCAGATTTCCTTCTGTATTAGAAATTCTAGAAAGCAAGACGGTGCTTCTTGCTCTAAAGCAGAGTGTGATCCATGGATGAGAACTATGCTGTATGTTTCCCTTCAGAAATGGAGTTAAATCCGAGGCTCTGTGTCTTCCTACAGGCAAGACTTCGTTTCAGGAAAGGGCAGTCACTTTTCAGCTCAAACGAACTACATCGTTCACTGAGCTCACACGTTTCTCATCTTAACAGACAAGCATTGCATGTTAGAGGAACAGTGCTTTGTATCAGTTTCAGAAGCAGAGCTGGACTATATAATGTCCGTATGTGTAGGAAACACCGACCTTTTGTTCTCAGCTCACTCACGTTTCCTGCTGTCTTAGAGACTCTAGAAAGGAAGAGCGTGCTTCTTGTTCTATAGCAGAGTGTGATCAATGGATGATTACACTGCTGTGTGTTTTAGTTCAGAAATGGAGTTATATCCCAGGCTCTGAGTCTTCCTACAAGCAAGACTTCGTTTCAGGTAAGGGCAGTCAGTTTTCAGCTCAAACGAACTACATCGTTCACGAAGCTCACACGTTTCTCATCTTAACAGACAAGCATTGGATTTTAGAGGACCAGTGCTTTGTATCAGTTTCAGAAGCAGAGTTGGACTATATAATGTCCGTATGTGTAGGAAACACCGTTCTTTTGTTCTCAGCACACTCACGTTTCCTGCTGTCTTAGAGACTCTAGAAAGCAATAGCGTGCTTCTTGTTCTAAAGCAGAGTGTGATCAATGGATGATTACACTGCTGTGTGTTTTAGTTCAGAAATGGAGTTAAATCCCAGGCTCTGAGTCTTCCTACAAGCAAGACTTCGTTTCAGGTAAGGGCAGTCACTTTTCAGCTCAAATGAACTACATCGTTCACGAAGCTCACACGTTTCTCATCTTAACAGACAAGCATTGGATTTTAGAGGACCAGTGCTTTGTATCAGTTTCAGAAGCAGAGTTGCACTATATAATGTTCGTATGTGTAGGAAACACCGTTCTTTTGTTCTCAGCACACTCACGTTTCCTGCTGTCTTAGAGAATCTAGAAAGCAAGAGCGTGCTTCTTGTTCTAAAGCAGAGTGTGATCAATGGATGATTACACTGCTGTGTGTTTTACTTCAGAAATGGACTTAAATCACAGGCTCTGTGTCTTACTACAAGCAAGACTTCGTTTCAGGTAAGGAGAGTCACTTTTAAGTTCAAAGGAACTACATCATTCACAAAGCTCACACGTTTCTCATCTTAAATGACAAGCATTGTATGTTAGAGGACCAGTGCCTTGTATCAGTTTCAGAAGCAGAGTTGCACTAGATATGGTCCATATGTGTAGGAAACACCGTTCTTTTGTTCTCAGCACACTCACGTTTCCTGCTGTCTTAGAGACTTTAGAAAGCAAGAGCGTGCTTCTCGCTCTAAAGCAGAGTGTGATCCATGGATGAGAACTATGCTGTGTGTTTCCCTTCAGAAAAGGAGTTAAATCCCAGGGTCTGTGTCTTCCTACAAGCAAGACTTCGTTTCAGGTAAGGGCAGTCACTTTTCAGCTCAAAAGAACTACATCGTTCACAGAGCTCACACGTTTCTCATCTTAACAGACAAGCATTGGATGTTAGAGGAACAGTGCTTTGTATCAGTTTCAGAAGCAGAGTTGGACTAGATATGGTCCGTATGTTTAGGAAACACCGTTCTTTTGTTCTCAGCACACTCACGTTTCCTGCTATCTTAGACACTCTAGAAAGCAAGAGCGTGCTTCTTGTTCTAAAGCAGAGTTTGATCAATTGATGATTACAGTGCTGTGTGTTTTACTTCAGAAATGGACTTAAAATCCAGGCTCTGTGTCTTACTACAAGCAAGACTTCGTTTCAGGTAAGGGCAGTCACTTTTCAGTTCAAAGGAACTGCATCATTCACAAAGCTCACACGTTTCTCATCTTAACTGACAAGCATTGTATGTTAGAGGACCAGTGCTTTGTATCAGTTTCAGAAGCAGAGTTGGACTAGATATGGTCCATATGTGTATTAAACACCGTTCATTTGTTCTCAGCACACTCATGTTTCCTGCTGTCTTAGAGACTTTAGAAAGCAAGAGCGTGCTTCTCGCTCTAAAGCACAGTGTGATCCATGGATGAGAACTATGCTGTGTGTTTCCCTTCAGAAAAGGAGTTAAATCCCAGGGTCTGTGTCTTCCTACAAGCAAGACTTCGTTTCAGGTAAGGGCAGTCACTTTTCAGCTCAAACGAACTACACCATTCACGGAGATCACACATTTCTCATCTTAACAGACAAGCATTGGATGTTAGAGGACCAGTGCTTTGTATCAGTTTCAGAAGCAGAGTTGGAGTAGATATGGTCTGTATGTTTAGGAAACACCGTTGTTTTGTTCTCAGCAAACTCACGTTTCCTGCTGTCTTAGAGACTGTAGAAAGCAAGATCGTGCTTCTTGTTATAAAGCAGAGTGTGATCAATGGATGAGAACACTGCTGTGTGTTTCACTTCAGAAATGGAGTTAAATCCCATGCTCTGAGTCTCCCTACAAGCAAGACTTCCTTTAAGGTAAGGGCAGTCACATTTCTGCTCAAAGTAACTACATCGTTCACGAAGCTCACACGTTTCTCATCTTAACTGACAAGCATTGGATATTAGAGGACCAGTGCATTGTATCAGTTTCAGAAGCAGAGTTGGACTACATATAGTCAGTATGTGTAGGAAACACCGATCTCTTGTTCTGGGCACACTCAGATTTCCTTCTGTATTAGAAATTCTAGAAAGCAAGACGGTGCTTCTTGCTCTAAAGCAGAGTGTGATCCATGGATGAGAACTATGCTGTATGTTTCCCTTCAGAAATGGAGTTAAATCCCAGGCTCTGTGTCTTCCTACAGGCAAGACTTCGTTTCAGGTAAGGGCAGTCACTTTTCAGCTCAAACGAACTACATCGTTCACTGAGCTCACACGTTTCTCATCTTAACAGACAAGCATTGCATGTTAGAGGACCAGTGCTTTGTATCAGTTTCAGAAGCAGAGTTGGACTAGATATGGTACGTATGTGTAGGAAACACCGTCCTTTTGTTCTCAGCACACTCACGTTTCCTTCTGTCTTAGAGACTCTAGAAAGCAAGAGCGTGCTTCTTGTTCTAAAGCAGAGTGTGATCAATGGATGATTACACTGCTGTGTCTTTTACTTCAGAAATGGACTTAAATCCCAGGCTCTGTGTCTTACTACAAGCAAGACTTCCTTTCAGGAAAGGGGAGTCACTTTACAGTTCAAAGGAACTGCATCATTCACAAAGCTCACACGTTTCTCATCTTAACAGACAAGCATTGGATGTTAGAGGACCAGTGCTTTGTATCAGTTTCAGAAGCAGAGTTGGACTATATAATGTCCATAAGTGTAGGAAACACCGACCTTTTGTTCTCAGCTCACTCACGTTTCCTGCTGTCTTAGAGACTCTAGAAAGGAAGAGCGTGCTTCTTGTTCTAAAGCAGAGTGTGATCAATGGATGATTACACTGCTGTGTGTTTTAGTTCAGAAATGGAGTTATATCCCAGGCTCTGAGTCTTCCTACAAGCAAGACTTCGTTTCAGGTAAGGGCAGTCACTTTTCAGCTCAAACGAACTACATCGTTCACGAAGCTCACACGTTTCTCATCTTAACAGACAAGCATTGGATTTTAGAGGACCAGTGCTTTGTATCAGTTTCAGAAGCAGAGTTGGACTATATAATGTCCGCATGTGTAGGAAACACCGTTCTTTTGTTCTCAGCACACTCACGTTTCCTGCTGTCTTAGAGAATCTAGAAAGCAAGAGCGTGCTTCTCGCTCTAAAGCAGAGTGTGATCCATGGATGAGAACTATGCTGTGTGTTTCCCTTCAGAAAAGGAGTTAAATCCCAGGGTCTGTGTCTTCCTACAAGCAAGACTTCGTTTCAGGTAAGGGCAGTCACTTTTCAGCTCAAAAGAACTACACCATTCACGGAGATCACACATTTCTCATCTTAACAGACAAGCATTGGATGTTAGAGGGTCAGTGCTTTGTATCAGTTTCAGAAGTAGATTTGGACAACATATGGTCCGTATGTGTAGGAAACACCGTTCTTTTGTTCTGGGCACACTCTGATTTCATGCTGTCTTAGAGACTCTAGAACGCAAGAGCGTGCTTCTCGCTCTAAATCAGAGTGTGGTCCATGGATGAGAACTATACTGTGTGTTTCACTTCAGAAATGGAGTTAAATCCCATGCTCTGAGTCTCCCTACAAGCAAGACTTCCTTTAAGGTAAGGGCAGTCACTTTTCTGCTCAAAGTAACTACATCGTTCACGAAGCTCACACGTTTCTCATCTTAACTGACAAGCATTGGATATTAGAGGACCAGTGCATTGTATCAGTTTCAGAAGAAGATTTGGACTGCATATAGTCAGTATGTGTAGGAAACACCGATCATTTGTTCTGGGCACACTCAGATTTCCTTCTGTATTAGAAATTCTAGAAAGCAAGACGGTGCTTCTTGCTCTAAAGCAGAGTGTGATCCATGGATGAGAACTATGCTGTATGTTTCCCTTCAGAAATGGAGTTAAATCCGAGGCTCTGTGTCTTCCTACAGGCAAGACTTCGTTTCAGGAAAGGGCAGTCACTTTTCAGCTCAAACGAACTACATCGTTCACTGAGCTCACACGTTTCTCATCTTAACAGACAAGCATTGCATGTTAGAGGAACAGTGCTTTGTATCAGTTGCAGAAGCAGAGCTGGACTATATAATGTCCGTATGTGTAGGAAACACCGACCTTTTGTTCTCAGCTCACTCACGTTTCCTGCTGTCTTAGAGACTCTAGAAAGGAAGAGCGTGCTTCTTGTTCTATAGCAGAGTGTGATCAATGGATGATTACACTGCTGTGTGTTTTAGTTCAGAAATGGAGTTATATCCCAGGCTCTGAGTCTTCCTACAAGCAAGACTTCGTTTCAGGTAAGGGCAGTCAGTTTTCAGCTCAAACGAACTACATCGTTCACGAAGCTCACACGTTTCTCATCTTAACAGACAAGCATTGGATTTTAGAGGACCAGTGCTTTGTATCAGTTTCAGAAGCAGAGTTGGACTATATAATGTCCGTATGTGTAGGAAACACCGTTCTTTTGTTCTCAGCACACTCACGTTTCCTGCTGTCTTAGAGACTTTAGAAAGCAAGAGCGTGCTTCTCGCTCTAAAGCAGAGTGTGATCCATGGATGAGAACTATGCTGTGTGTTTCCCTTCAGAAAAGGAGTTAAATCCCAGGGTGTGTGTCTTCCTACAAGCAAGACTTCGTTTCAGGTAAGGGCAGTCACTTTTCAGCTCAAAAGAACTACTTCGTTCACAGAGCTCACACGTTTCTCATCTTAACAGACAAGCATTGGATGTTAGAGGACCAGTGCTTTGTATCAGTTTCAGAAGCAGAGTTGGACTATATAATGTCCGTACGTGTAGGAAACACCGTTCTTTTGTTCTCAGCACACTCACGTTTCCTGCTGTCTTAGAGACTCTAGAAAGCAATAGCGTGCTTCTTGTTCTAAAGCAGAGTGTGATCAATGGATGATTACACTGCTGTGTGTTTTAGTTCAGAAATGGAGTTAAATCCCAGGCTCTGAGTCTTCCTACAAGCAAGACTTCGTTTCAGGTAAGGGCAGTCACTTTTCAGCTCAAATGAACTACATCGTTCACGAAGCTCACACGTTTCTCATCTTAACAGACAAGCATTGGATTTTAGAGGACCAGTGCTTTGTATCAGTTTCAGAAGCAGAGTTGCACTATATAATGTCCGTATGTGTAGGAAACACCGTTCTTTTGTTCTCAGCACACTCACGTTTCCTGCTGTCTTAGAGAATCTAGAAAGCAAGAGCGTGCTTCTTGTTCTAAAGCAGAGTGTGATCAATGGATGATTACACTGCTGTGTGTTTTACTTCAGAAATGGACTTAAATCACAGGCTCTGTGTCTTACTACAAGCAAGACTTCGTTTCAGGTAAGAAGAGTCACTTTTAAGTTCAAAGGAACTACATCATTCACAAAGCTCACACGTTTCTCATCTTAAATGACAAGCATTGTATGTTAGAGGACCAGTGCCTTGTATCAGTTTCAGAAGCAGAGTTGCACTAGATATGGTCCATATGTGTAGGAAACACCGTTCTTTTGTTCTCAGCACACTCACGTTTCCTGCTGTCTTAGAGACTTTAGAAAGCAAGAGCGTGCTTCTCGCTCTAAAGCAGAGTGTGATCCATGGATGAGAACTATGCTGTGTGTTTCCCTTCAGAAAAGGAGTTAAATCCCAGGGTCTGTGTCTTCCTATAAGCAAGACTTCGTTTCAGGTAAGGGCAGTCACTTTTCAGCTCAAAAGAACTACATCGTTCACAGAGCTCACACGTTTCTCATCTTAACAGACAAGCATTGGATGTTAGAGGAACAGTGCTTTGTATCAGTTTCAGAAGCAGAGTTGGACTAGATATGGTCCGTATGTTTAGGAAACACCGTTCTTTTGTTCTCAGCACACTCACGTTTCCTGCTATCTTAGACACTCTAGAAAGCAAGAGCGTGCTTCTTGTTCTAAAGCAGAGTTTGATCAATTGATGATTACAGTGCTGTGTGTTTTACTTCAGAAATGGACTTAAAATCCAGGCTCTGTGTCTTACTACAAGCAAGACTTCGTTTCAGGTAAGGGCAGTCACTTTTCAGTTCAAAGGAACTGCATCATTCACAAAGCTCACACGTTTCTCATCTTAACTGACAAGCATTGTATGTTAGAGGACCAGTGCTTTGTATCAGTTTCAGAAGCAGAGTTGGACTAGATATGGTCCATATGTGTATTAAACACCGTTCATTTGTTCTCAGCACACTCACGTTTCCTGCTGTCTTAGAGACTTTAGAAAGCAAGAGCGTGCTTCTCGCTCTAAAGCACAGTGTGATCCATGGATGAGAACTATGCTGTGTGTTTCCCTTCAGAAAAGGAGTTAAATCCCAGGGTCTGTGTCTTCCTACAAGCAAGACTTCGTTTCAGGTAAGGGAAGTCACTTTTCAGCTCAAACGAACTACACCATTCACGGAGATCACACATTTCTCATCTTAACAGACAAGCATTGGATGTTAGAGGACCAGTGCTTTGTATCAGTTTCAGAAGCAGAGTTGGAGTAGATATGGTCTGTATGTTTAGGAAACACCGTTGTTTTGTTCTCAGCAAACTCACGTTTCCTGCTGTCTTAGAGACTGTAGAAAGCAAGATCGTGCTTCTTGTTATAAAGCAGAGTGTGATCAATGGATGAGAACACTGCTGTGTGTTTCACTTCAGAAATGGAGTTAAATCCCATGCTCTGAGTCTCCCTACAAGCAAGACTTCCTTTAAGGTAAGGGCAGTCACTTTTCTGCTCAAAGTAACTACATCGTTCACGAAGCTCACACGTTTCTCATCTTAACTGACAAGCATTGGATATTAGAGGACCAGTGCATTGTATCAGTTTCAGAAGCAGAGTTGGACTACATATAGTCAGTATGTGTAGGAAACACCGATCTCTTGTTCTGGGCACACTCAGATTTCCTTCTGTATTAGAAATTCTAGAAAGCAAGACAGTGCTTCTTGCTCTAAAGCAGAGTGTGATCCATGGATGAGAACTATGCTGTATGTTTCCGTTCAGAAATGGAGTTAAATCCCAGGCTCTGTGTCTTCCTACAGGCAAGACTTTGTTTCAGGTAAGGGCAGTCACTTTTCAGCTCAAACGAACTACATCGTTCACTGAGCTCACACGTTTCTCATCTTAACAGACAAGCATTGCATGTTAGAGGACCAGTGCTTTGTATCAGTTTCAGAAGCAGAGTTGGACTAGATATGGTACGTATGTGTAGGAAACACCGTCCTTTTGTTCTCAGCACACTCACGTTTCCTTCTGTCTTAGAGACTCTAGAAAGCAAGAGCGTGCTTCTTGTTCTAAAGCAGAGTGTGATCAATGGATGATTACACTGCTGTGTCTTTTACTTCAGAAATGGACTTAAATCCCAGGCTCTGTGTCTTACTACAAGCAAGACTTCCTTTCAGGAAAGGGGAGTCACTTTACAGTTCAAAGGAACTGCATCATTCACAAAGCTCACACGTTTCTCATCTTAACAGACAAGCATTGGATGTTAGAGGACCAGTGCTTTGTATCAGTTTCAGAAGCAGAGTTGGACTATATAATGTCCATAAGTGTAGGAAACACCGACCTTTTGTTCTCAGCTCACTCACGTTTCCTGCTGTCTTAGAGACTCTAGAAATGAAGAGCGTGCTTCTTGTTCTAAAGCAGAGTGTGATCAATGGATGATTACACTGCTTTGTGTTTTAGTTCAGAAATGGAGTTATATCCCAGGCTCTGACTCTTCCTACAAGCAAGACTTCGTTTCAGATAAGGGCAGTCACTTTTCAGCTCAAACGAACTACATCGTTCACGAAGCTCACACGTTTCTCATCTTAACAGACAAGCATTGGATTTTAGAGGACCAGTGCTTTGTATCAGTTTCAGAAGTAGAGTTGGACTATATAATGTCCGCATGTGTAGGAAACACCGTTCTTTTGTTCTCAGCACACTCACGTTTCCTGCTGTCTTAGAGAATCTAGAAAGCAAGAGCGTGCTTCTCGCTCTAAAGCAGAGTGTGATCCATGGATGAGAACTATGCTGTGTGTTTCCCTTCAGAAAAGGAGTTAAATCCCAGGGTCTGTGTCTTCCTACAAGCAAGACTTCGTTTCAGGTAAGGGCAGTCACTTTTCAGCTCAAACGAACTACACCATTCACGGAGATCACACATTTCTCATCTTAACAGACAAGCATTGGATGTTAGAGGGTCAGTGCTTTGTATCAGTTTCAGAAGTAGATTTGGACAACATATGGTCCGTATGTGTAGGAAACACCGTTCTTTTGTTCTGGGCACACTCTGATTTCATGCTGTCTTAGAGACTCTAGAAAGCAAGAGTGTGCTTCTCGCTCTAAATCAGAGTGTGGTCCATGGATGAGAACTATACTGTGTGTTTCCCTTCAGAAATGGAGTTAAATCCCATGCTCTGAGTCTCCCTACAAGCAAGACTTCCTTTAAGGTAAGGGCAGTCACTTTTCTGCTCAAAGTAACTACATCGTTCACGAAGCTCACACGTTTCTCATCTTAACTGACAAGCATTGGATATTAGAGGACCAGTGCATTGTATCAGTTTCAGAAGAAGATTTGGACTACATATAGTCAGTATGTGTAGGAAACACCGATCATTTGTTCTGGGCACACTCAGATTTCCTTCTGTATTAGAAATTCTAGAAAGCAAGACGGTGCTTCTTGCTCTAAAGCAGAGTGTGATCCATGGATGAGAACTATGCTGTATGTTTCCCTTCAGAAATGGAGTTAAATCCGAGGCTCTGTGTCTTCCTACAGGCAAGACTTCGTTTCAGGAAAGGGCAGTCACTTTTCAGCTCAAACGAACTACATCGTTCACTGAGCTCACACGTTTCTCATCTTAACAGACAAGCATTGCATGTTAGAGGAACAGTGCTTTGTATCAGTTTCAGAAGCAGAGTTGGACTATATAATGTCCGTATGTGTAGGAAACACCGTCCTTTTGTTCTCAGCACACTCACGTTTCCTTCTGTCTTAGAGACTCTAGAAAGCAAGAGCGTGCTTCTTGTTCTAAAGCAGAGTGTGATCAATGGATGATTACACTGCTGTGTCTTTTACTTCAGAAATGGACTTAAATCCCAGGCTCTGTGTCTTACTACAAGCAAGACTTCCTTTCACGAAAGGGGAGTCACTTTACAGTTCAAAGGAACTGCATCATTCACAAAGCTCACACGTTTCTCATCTTAACAGACAAGCATTGGATGTTAGAGGACCAGTGCTTTGTATCAGTTTCAGAAGCAGAGTTGGACTATATAATGTCCGTAAGTGTAGGAAACACCGACCTTTTGTTCTCAGCTCACTCACGTTTCCTGCTGTCTTAGAGACTCTAGAAAGGAAGAGCGTGCTTCTTGTTCTAAAGCAGAGTGTGATCAATGGATGATTACACTGCTGTGTGTTTTAGTTCAGAAATGGAGTTATATCCCAGGCTCTGAGTCTTCCTACAAGCAAGACTTCGTTTCAGATAAGGGCAGTCACTTTTCAGCTCAAACGAACTACATCGTTCACGAAGCTCACACGTTTCTCATCTTAACAGACAAGCATTGGATTTTAGAGGACCAGTGCTTTGTATCAGTTTCAGAAGCAGAGTTGGACTATATAATGTCCGCATGTGTAGGAAACACCGTTCTTTTGTTCTCAGCACACTCACGTTTCCTGCTGTCTTAGAGAATCTAGAAAGCAAGAGCGTTCTTCTCGCTCTAAAGCAGAGTGTGATCCATGGATGAGAACTATTCTGTGTGTTTCCCTTCTGAAAAGGAGTTAAATCCCAGGGTCTGTGTCTTCCTACAAGCAAGACTTCGTTTCAGGTAAGGGCCGTCACTTTTCAGCTCAAACGAACTACACCATTCACGGAAATCACACATTTCTCATCTTAACAGACAAGCATTGGATGTTAGAGGGTCAGTGCTTTGTATCAGTTTCAGAAGTAGATTTGGACAACATATGGTCCGTATGTGTAGGAAACACCGTTCTTTTGTTCTGGGCACACTCTGATTTCGTGCTGTCTTAGAGACTCTAGAAAGCAAGAGCGTGCTTCTCGCTCTAAATCAGAGTGTGGTCCATGGATGAGAACTATACTGTGTGTTTCCCTTCAGAAATGGAGTTAAATCCCATGCTCTGAGTCTCCCTACAAGCAAGACTTCCTTTAAGGTAAGGGCAGTCACTTTTCTGCTCAAAGTAACTACATCGTTCACGAAGCTCACACGTTTCTCATCTTAACTGACAAGCATTGGATATTAGAGGACCAGTGCATTGTATCAGTTTCAGAAGAAGATTTGGACTACATATAGTCAGTATGTGTAGGAAACACCAATCATTTGTTCTGGGCACACTCAGATTTCCTTCTGTATTAGAAATTCTAGAAAGCAAGACGGTGCTTCTTGCTCTAAAGCAGAGTGTGATCCATGGATGAGAACTATGCTGTATGTTTCCCTTCAGAAATGGAGTTAAATCCAAGGCTCTGTGTCTTCCTACAGGCAAGACTTCGTTTCAGGAAAGGGCAGTCACTTTTCAGCTCAAACGAACTACATCGTTCACTGAGCTCACACGTTTCTCATCTTAACAGACAAGCATTGCATGTTAGAGGAACAGTGCTTTGTATCAGTTTCAGAAGCAGAGTTGGACTATATAATGTCCGTATGTGTAGGAAACACCGACCTTTTGTTCTCAGCTCACTCACGTTTCCTGCTGTCTTAGAGACTCTAGAAAGGAAGAGCGTGCTTCTTGTTCTAAAGCAGAGTGTGATCAATGGATGATTACACTGCTGTGAGTTTTAGTTCAGAAATGGAGTTATATCCCAGGCTCTGAGTCTTCCTACAAGCAAGACTTCGTTTCAGGTAAGGGCAGTCAGTTTTCAGCTCAAACGAACTACATCGTTCACGAAGCTCACACGTTTCTCATCTTAACAGACAAGCATTGGATTTTAGAGGACCAGTGCTTTGTATCAGTTTCAGAAGCAGAGTTGGACTATATAATGTCCGTATGTGTAGGAAACACCGTTCTTTTGTTCTCAGCACACTCACGTTTCCTGCTGTCTTAGAGACTTTAGAAAGCAAGAGCGTGCTTCTCGCTCTAAAGCAGAGTGTGATCCATGGATGAGAACTATGCTGTATGTTTCCCTTCAGAAAAGGAGTTAAATCCCAGGGTGTGTGTCTTCCTACAAGCAAGACTTCGTTTCAGGTAAGGGCAGTCACTTTTCAGCTCAAATGAACTACATCGTTCACGAAGCTCACACGTTTCTCATCTTAACAGACAAGCATTGGATTTTAGAGGACCAGTGCTTTGTATCAGTTTCAGAAGCAGAGTTGCACTATATAATGTCCGTATGTGTAGGAAAAACCGTTCTTTTGTTCTCAGCACACTCACGTTTCCTGCTGTCTTAGAGAATCTAGAAAGCAAGAGCGTGCTTCTTGTTCTAAAGCAGAGTGTGATCAATGGATGATTACACTGCTGTGTGTTTTACATCAGAAATGGACTTAAATCCCAGGCTCTGTGTCTTACTACAAGCAAGACTTCGTTTCAGGTAAGGGGAGTCACTTTTAAGTTCAAAGGAACTGCATCATTCACAAAGCTCACACGTTTCTCATCTTAAATGACAAGCATTGTATGTTAGAGGACCAGTGCCTTGTATCAGTTTCAGAAGCAGAGTTGGACTAGATATGGTCCATATGTGTAGGAAACACCATTCTTTTGTTCTCAGCACACTCACGTTTCCTGCTGTCTTAGAGACTTTAGAAAGCAAGAGCGTGCTTCTCGCTCTAAAGCACAGTGTGATCCATGGATGAGAACTATGCTGTGTGTTTCCCTTCAGAAAAGGAGTTAAATCCCAGGGTCTGTGTCTTCCTACAAGCAAGACTTCGTTTCCGGTAAGGGCAGTCACTTTTCAGCTCAAACGAACTACACCATTCACGGAGATCACACATTTCTCATCTTAACAGACAAGCATTGGATGTTAGAGGACCAGTGCTTTGTATCAGTTTCAGAAGCAGAGTTGGAGTAGATATGGTCTGTATGTTTAGGAAACACCGTTGTTTTGTTCTCAGCAAACTCACGTTTCCTGCTGTCTTAGAGACTGTAGAAAGCAAGATCGTGCTTCTTGTTATAAAGCAGAGTGTGATCAATGGATGAGAACACTGCTGTGTGTTTCACTTCAGAAATGGAGTTAAATCCCAGGCTCTGAGTCTTCCTACAAGCAAGACTTCATTTCAGGTAAGGGCAGTCAGTTTTCTGCTCAAACGAACTACATCTTTCACGAAGCTCACATGTTTCTCATCTTAACTGACAAGCATTGGATATTAGAGGACCAGTGCATTGTATCAGTTTCAGAAGCAGAGTTGGACTACATATAGTCAGTATGTGTAGGAAACACCGATCTTTTGTTCTGGGCACACTCAGATTTCCTTCTGTATTAGAAATTCTAGAAAGCAAGACGGTGCTTCTTGCTTTAAAGCAGAGTGTGATCCATGGATGAGAACTATGCTGTATGTTTCCCTTCAGAAATGGAGTTAAATCCCAGGCTCTGTGTCTTCCTACAGGCAAGACTTCGTTTCAGGTAAGGGCAGTCACTTTTCAGCTCAAACGAACTACATCTTTCACTGAGCTCACACGGTTCTCATCTTAACAGACAAGCATTGCATGTTAGAGGACCAGTGCTTTGTATCAGTTTCAGAAGCAGAGTTGGACTAGATATGGTATGTATGTGTAGGAAACACCGTCCTTTTGTTCTCAGCACACTCACGTTTCCTTCTGTCTTAGAGACTCTAGAAAGCAAGAGCGTGCTTCTTGTTCTAAAGCAGAGTGTGATCAATGGATGATTACACTGCTGTGTCTTTTACTTCAGAAATGGACTTAAATCCCAGGCTCTGTGTCTTACTACAAGCAAGACTTCCTTTCAGGAAAGGGGAGTCACTTTACAGTTCAAAGGAACTGCATCATTCACAAAGCTCACACGTTTCTCATCTTAACAGACAAGCATTGGATGTTAGAGGACCAGTGCTTTGTATCAGTTTCAGAAGCAGAGTTGGACTATATAATGTCCGTAAGTGTAGGAAACACCGACCTTTTGTTCTCAGCTCACTCACGTTTCCTGCTGTCTTAGAGAATCTAGAAAGCAAGAGCGTGCTTCTTGTTCTAAAGCAGAGTGTGATCAATGGATGATTACACTGCTGTGTGTTTTACTTCAGAAATGGACTTAAATCACAGTCTCTGTGTCTTACTACAAGCAAGACTTCGTTTCAGGTAAGGGGAGTCACTTTTAAGTTCAAAGGAACTGCATCATTCACAAAGCTCACACGTTTCTCATCTTAAATGACAAGCATTGTATGTTAGAGGACCAGTGCCTTGTATCAGTTTCAGAAGCAGAGTTGGACTAGATATGGTCCATATGTGTAGGAAACACCGTTCTTTTGTTCTCAGCACACTCACGTTTCCTGCTGTCTTAGAGACTTTAGAAAGCAAGAGCGTGCTTCTCGCTCTAAAGCAGAGTGTGATCCATGGATGAGAACTATGCTGTGTGTTTCCCTTCAGAAAAGGAGTTAAATCCCAGGGTCTGTGTCTTCCTACAAGCAAGACTTCGTTTCAGGTAAGGGCAGTCACTTTTCAGCTCAAAAGAACTACATCGTTCACAGAGCTCACACGTTTCTCATCTTAACAGACAAGCATTGGATGTTAGAGGACCAGTGCTTTGTATCAGTTTCAGAAGCAGAGTTGGACTAGATATGGTCCGTATGTTTAGGAAACACCGTTCTTTTGTTCTCAGCACACTCATGTTTGCTGCTATCTTAGACACTCTAGAAAGCAAGAGCGTGCTTCTTGTTCTAAAGCAGAGTTTGATCAATTGATGATTACAGTGCTGTGTGTTTTACTTCAGAAATGGACTTAAAATCCAGGCTCTGTGTCTTACTACAAGCAAGACTTCGTTTCAGGTAAGGGCAGTCACTTTTCAGTTCAAAGGAACTGCATCATTCACAAAGCTCACACGTTTCTCATCTTAACTGACAAGCATTGTATGTTAGAGGACCAGTGCTTTGTATCAGTTTCAGAAGCAGAGTTGGACTAGATATGGTCCATATGTGTATTAAACACCGTTCATTTGTTCTTAGCACACTCACGTTTCCTGCTGTCTTAGAGACTTTAGAAAGCAAGAGCGTGCTTCTCGCTCTAAAGCAGAGTGTGATCCATGGATGAGAACTATGCTGTGTGTTTCCCTTCAGAAAAGGAGTTAAATCCCAGGGTCTGTGTCTTCCTACATGCAAGACTTCGTTTCAGGTAAGGGCAGTCACTTTTCTGCTCAATCGAACTACATCGTTCACTGAGCTCACATGTTTCTCGTCTTAACAGACAAGCATTGGATTTTAGAACCAGTGCTTTGTATCAGTTTCAGAAGCAGAGTTGGACTATATAATGTCCGTATGTGTAGGAAACACCGTTCTTTTGTTCTCAGCACACTCACGTTTCCTGCTGTCTTAGAGACTCTAGAAAGCAAGAGCGTGCTTCTTGTTCTAAAGCAGAGTGTGATCAATGGATGATTACACTGCTGTGTGTTTTAGTTCAGAAATGGAGGTAAATCCCAGGCTCTGAGTCTTCCTACAAGCAAGACTTCGTTTCAGGTAAGGGCAGTCACTTTTCAGCTCAAACGAACTACATCGTTCACGAAGCTCACACGTTTCTCATCTTAACAGACAAGCATTGGATTTTAGAGGACCAGTGCTTTGTATCAGTTTCAGAAGCAGAGTTGGACTATATAATGTCCGTATGTGTAGGAAACACCGTTCTTTTGTTCTCAGCACACTCACGTTTCCTGCTGTCTTAGAGAATCTAGAAAGCAAGAGCATGCTTCTTGTTCTAAAGCAGAGTGTGATCAAGGGATGATTACACTGCTGTGTGTTTTACTTCAGAAATGGACTTAAATCCCAGGCTCTGTGTCTTACTACAAGCAAGACTTCGTTTCAGGTAAGGGGAGTCACTTTTAAGTTCAAAGGAACTGCATCATTCACAAAGCTCACACGTTTCTCATCTTAAATGACAAGCATTGTATGTTAGAGGACCAGTGCCTTGTATCAGTTTCAGAAGCAGAGTTGGACTAGATATGGTCCATATGTGTAGGAAACACCGTTCTTTTGTTCTCAGCACACTCACGTTTCCTGCTGTCTTAGAGACTTTAGAAAGCAAGAGCGTGCTTCTCGCTCTAAAGCAGAGTGTGATCCATGGATGAGAACTATGCTGTGTGTTTCCCTTCAGAAAAGGAGTTAAATCCCAGGGTCTGTGTCTTCCTACAAGCAAGACTTCGTTTCAGGTAAGGGCAGTCACTTTTCAGCTCAAAAGAACTACATCGTTCACAGAGCTCACACGTTTCTCATCTTAACAGACAAGCATTGGATGTTAGAGGACCAGTGCTTTGTATCAGTTTCAGAAGCAGAGTTGGACTAGATATGGTCCGTATGTTTAGGAAACACCGTTCTTTTGTTCTCAGCACACTCACGTTTCCTGCTATCTTAGACACTCTAGAAAGCAAGAGCGTGCTTCTTGTTCTAAAGCAGAGTTTGATCAATTGATGATTACAGTGCTGTGTGTTTTACTTCAGAAATGGACTTAAAATCCAGGCTCTGTGTCTTACTACAAGCAAGACTTCGTTTCAGGTAAGGGCAGTCACTTTTCAGTTCAAAGGAATTGCATCATTCACAAAGCTCACACGTTTCTCATCTTAACTGACAAGCATTGTATGTTAGAGGACCAGTGCTTTGTATCAGTTTCAGAAGCAGAGTTGGACTAGATATGGTCCATATGTGTATTAAACACCGTTCATTTGTTCTTAGCACACTCACGTTTCCTGCTGTCTTAGAGACTTTAGAAAGCAAGAGCGTGCTTCTCGCTCTAAAGCAGAGTGTGATCCATGGATGAGAACTATGCTTTGTGTTTCCCTTCAGAAAAGGAGTTAAATCCCAGGGTCTGTGTCTTCCTACAAGCAAGACTTCGTTTCAGGTAAGGGCAGTCACTTTTCTGCTCAATCGAACTACATCGTTCACTGAGCTCACATGTTTCTCGTCTTAACAGACAAGCATTGGATTTTAGAACCAGTGCTTTGTATCAGTTTCAGAAGCAGAGTTGGACTATATAATGTCCGTATGTGTAGGAAACACCGTTCTTTTGTTCTCAGCACACTCACGTTTCCTGCTGTCTTAGAGACTCTAGAAAGCAAGAGCGTGCTTCTTGTTCTAAAGAAGAGTGTGATCAATGGATGATTACACTGCTGTGTGTTTTAGTTCAGAAATGGAGGTAAATCCCAGGCTCTGAGTCTTCCTACAAGCAAGACTTCGTTTCAGGTAAGGGCAGTTACTTTTCAGCTCAAACGAACTACATCGTTCACGAAGCTCACACGTTTCTCATCTTAACAGACAAGCATTGGATTTTAGAGGACCAGTGCTTTGTATCAGTTTCAGAAGCAGAGTTGGACTATATAATGTCCGTATGTGTAGGAAACACCGTTCTTTTGTTCTCCGCACACTCACGTTTCCTGCTGTCTTAGAGAATCTAGAAAGCAAGAGCATGCTTCTTGTTCTAAAGCAGAGTGTGATCAAGGGATGATTACACTGCTGTGTGTTTTACTTCAGAAATGGACTTAAATCCCAGGCTCTGTGTCTTACTACAAGCAAGACTTCGTTTCAGGTAAGGGGAGTCACTTTTAAGTTCAAAGGAACTGCATCATTCACAAGCTCACACGTTTCTCATCTTAAATGACAAGCATTGTATGTTAGAGGACCAGTCCCTTGTATCAGTTTCAGAAGCAGAGTTGGACTAGATATGGTCCATATGTGTAGGAAACACCGTTCTTTTGTTCTCAGCACACTCACGTTTCCTGCTGTCTTAGAGAATCTAGAAAGCAAGAGCGTGCTTCTTGTTCTAAAGCAGAGTGTGATCAAGGGATGATTACACTAGTGTGTGTTTTACTTCAGAAATGGACTTAAATCCCAGGCTCTGTGTCTTACTACAAGCAAGACTTCGTTTCAGTTAAGGGGAGTCACTTTTCAGTTCAAAGGAACTGCATCATTCACAAAGCTCACACGTTTCTCATCTTAACTGACAAGCATTGTATGTTAGAGGACCAGTGCCTTGTATCAGTTTCAGAAGCAGAGTTGGACTAGATATGGTCCATATGTGTAGGAAACACCGTTCTTTTGTTCTCAGCACACTCACGTTTCCTGCTGTCTTAGAGACTTTAGAAAGCAAGAGCGTGCTTCTCGCTCTAAAGCAGAGTGTGATCCATGGATGAGAACTATGCTGTGTGTTTCCCTTCAGAAAAGGAGTTAAATCCCAGGGTCTGTGTCTTCCTACAAGCAAGACTTCGTTTCAGGTAAGGGCAGTCACTTTTCAGCTCAAAAGAACTACATCGTTCACAGAGCTCACACGTTTCTCATCTTAACAGACAAGCATTGGATGTTAGAGGACCAGTGCTTTGTATCAGTTTCAGAAGCAGAGTTGGACTAGATATGGTCCGTATGTTTAGGAAACACCGTTCTTTTGTTCTCAGCACACTCACGTTTCCTGCTATCTTAGACACTCTAGAAAGCAAGAGCGTGCTTCTTGTTCTAAAGCAGAGTTTGATCAATTGATGATTACAGTGCTGTGTGTTTTACTTCAGAAATGGACTTAAAATCCAGGCTCTGTGTCTTACTACAAGCAAGACTTCGTTTCAGGTAAGGGCAGTCACTTTTCAGTTCAAAGGAATTGCATCATTCACAAAGCTCACACGTTTCTCATCTTAACTGACAAGCATTGTATGTTAGAGGACCAGTGCTTTGTATCAGTTTCAGAAGCAGAGTTGGACTAGATATGGTCCATATGTGTATTAAACACCGTTCATTTGTTCTTAGCACACTCACGTTTCCTGCTGTCTTAGAGACTTTAGAAAGCAAGAGCGTGCTTCTCGCTCTAAAGCAGAGTGTGATCCATGGATGAGAACTATGCTTTGTGTTTCCCTTCAGAAAAGGAGTTAAATCCCAGGGTCTGTGTCTTCCTACAAGCAAGACTTCGTTTCAGGTAAGGGCAGTCACTTTTCTGCTCAATCGAACTACATCGTTCACTGAGCTCACATGTTTCTCGTCTTAACAGACAAGCATTGGATTTTAGAACCAGTGCTTTGTATCAGTTTCAGAAGCAGAGTTGGACTATATAATGTCCGTATGTGTAGGAAACACCGTTCTTTTGTTCTCAGCACACTCACGTTTCCTGCTGTCTTAGAGACTCTAGAAAGCAAGAGCGTGCTTCTTGTTCTAAAGAAGAGTGTGATCAATGGATGATTACACTGCTGTGTGTTTTAGTTCAGAAATGGAGGTAAATCCCAGGCTCTGAGTCTTCCTACAAGCAAGACTTCGTTTCAGGTAAGGGCAGTCACTTTTCAGCTCAAACGAACTACATCGTTCACGAAGCTCACACGTTTCTCATCTTAACAGACAAGCATTGGATTTTAGAGGACCAGTGCTTTGTATCAGTTTCAGAAGCAGAGTTGGACTATATAATGTCCGTATGTGTAGGAAACACCGTTCTTTTGTTCTCCGCACACTCACGTTTCCTGCTGTCTTAGAGAATCTAGAAAGCAAGAGCATGCTTCTTGTTCTAAAGCAGGGTGTGATCAAGGGATGATTACACTGCTGTGTGTTTTACTTCAGAAATGGACTTAAATCCCAGGCTCTGTGTCTTACTACAAGCAAGACTTCGTTTCAGGTAAGGGGAGTCACTTTTAAGTTCAAAGGAACTGCATCATTCACAAGCTCACACGTTTCTCATCTTAAATGACAAGCATTGTATGTTAGAGGACCAGTGCCTTGTATCAGTTTCAGAAGCAGAGTTGGACTAGATATGGTCCATATGTGTAGGAAACACCGTTCTTTTGTTCTCAGCACACTCACGTTTCCTGCTGTCTTAGAGAATCTAGAAAGCAAGAGCGTGCTTCTTGTTCTAAAGCAGAGTGTGATCAAGGGATGATTACACTAGTGTGTGTTTTACTTCAGAAATGGACTTAAATCCCAGGCTCTGTGTCTTACTACAAGCAAGACTTCGTTTCAGTTAAGGGGAGTCACTTTTCAGTTCAAAGGAACTGCATCATTCACAAAGCTCACACGTTTCTCATCTTAACTGACAAGCATTGTATGTTAGAGGACCAGTGCCTTGTATCAGTTTCAGAAGCAGAGTTGGACTAGATATGGTCCATATGTGTCGGAAACACCGTTCTTTTGTTCTCAGCACACTCACGTTTCCTGCTGTCTTAGAGACTTTAGAAAGCAAGAGCGTGCTTCTCGCTCTAAAGCAGAGTGTGATCCATGGATGAGAACTATGATGTGTGTTTCCCTTCAGAAAAGGAGTTAAATCCCAGGGTCTGTGTCTTCCTACAAGCAAGACTTCGTTTCAGGTAAGGGCAGTCACTTTTCAGCTCAAAAGAACTACATCGTTCACAGAGCTCACACGTTTCTCATCTTAACAGACAAGCATTGGATGTTAGAGGACCAGTGCTTTGTATCAGTTTCAGAAGCAGAGTTGGACTAGATATGGTCCGTATGTTTAGGAAACACCGTTCTTTTGTTCTCAGCACACTCACGTTTCCTGCTATCTTAGACACTCTAGAAAGCAAGAGGGTGCTTCTTGTTCTAAAGTAGAGTGTGATCAATTGATGATTACACTGCTGTGTGTTTTACTTCAGAAATAGACTTAAATCCAAGGCTCTGTGTCTTACTATAAGCAAGACTTCGTTTCAGGTAAGGGCAGTCACTTTTCAGTTCAAAGGAACTGCATCATTCACAAAGCTCACACGTTTCTCATCTTAACTGACAAGCATTGTACGTTAGAGGACCAGTGCTTTGTATCAGTTTCAGAAGCAGAGTTGGACTAGATATGGTCCATATGTGTAGGAAACACCGTACTTTTTTTCTCAGCACACTCACGTTTCCTGCTGTCTTAGAGACTTTAGAAAGCAACAGCGTGCTTCTCGCTCTAAAGCAGAGTGTGATCCATGGATGAGAACTATGCTGTGTGTTTCCCTTCAGAAAAGGAGTTAAATCCCAGGGTCTGTGTCTTCCTACAAGCAAGACTTCGTTTCAGGTAAGGGCAGTCACTTTTCAGCTCAAACGAACTACATCGTTCACGAAGCTCACACGTTTCTCATCTTAACAGACAAGCATTGGATTTTAGAGGACCAGTGCTTTGTATCAGTTTCAGAAGCAGAGTTGGACTATATAATGTCCGTATGTGTAGGAAACACCGTTCTTTTGTTCTCAGCACACTCACGTTTCCTGCTGTCTTAGAGAATCTAGAAAGCAAGAGCGTGCTTCTTGTTCTAAAGCAGAGTGTGATCAATGGATGATTACACTGCTGTGTGTTTTACTTCAGAAATGGACTTAAATCCCAGGCTCTGTGTCTTACTACAAGCAAGACTTCGTTTCAGGTAAGGGCAGTCACTTTTCAGCTCAAATGAACTACATCGTTCACGAAGCTCACACGTTTCTCATCTTAACAGACAAGCATTGGATTTTAGAGGACCAGTGCTTTGTATCAGTTTCAGAAGCAGAGTTGCACTATATAATGTCTGTATGTGTAGGAAACACCGTTCTTTTGTTCTCAGCACACTCACGTTTCCTGCTGTCTTAGAGAATCTAGAAAGCAAGAGCGTGCTTCTTGTTCTAAAGCAGAGTGTGATCAATGGATGATTACACTGCTGTGTGTTTTACGTCAGAAATGGACTTAAATCCCAGGCTCTGTGTCTTACTACAAGCAAGACTTCGTTTCAGGTAAGAGGAGTCACTTTTAAGTTCAAAGGAACTGCATCATTCACAAAGCTCACACGTTTCTCATCTTAAATGACAAGCATTGTATGTTAGAGGACCAGTGCCTTGTATCAGTTTCAGAAGCAGAGTTGTACTAGATATGGTCCATATGTGTAGGAAACACCATTCTTTTCTTCTCAGCACACTCACGTTTCCTGCTGTCTTAGAGACTTTAGAAAGCAAGAGCGTGCTTCTCGCTGTAAAGCACAGTGTGATCCATGGATGACAACGATGCTGTGTGTTTCCCTTCAGAAAAGGAGTTAAATCCCAGGGTCTGTGTCTTCCTACAAGCAAGACTTCATTTCAGGTAAGGGCAGTCACATTTCAGCTCAAACGAACTACACCATTCACGGAGATCACACATTTCTCATCTTAACAGACAAGCATTGGATGTTAGAGGACCAGTGCTTTGTATCAGTTTCAGAAGCAGAGTTGGAGTAGATATGGTCTGTATGTTTAGGAAACACCGTTGTTTTGTTCTCAGCAAACTCACGTTTCCTGCTGTCTTAGAGACTGTAGAAAGCAAGTTCGTGCTTCTTTTTATAAAGCAGAGTGTGATCAATGGATGAGAACACTGCTGTGTGTTTCACTTCAGAAATGGAGTTAAATCCCAGGCTCTGAGTCTTCTTACAAGCAAGACTTCATTTCAGGTAAGGGCAGTCAGTTTTCTGCTCAAAGAACTACATCTTTCATGAAGCTCACATGTTTCTCATCTTAACTGACAAGCATTGGATGTTTGAGGACCAGTGCATTCTATCAGTATCAGATGAAGATTTGGACAACATATGGTCCGTATGTGTAGGAAACACCGTTCTTTTGTTCTGGGCACACTCTGATTTCATGCTGTCTTAGAGACTTTAGAAAGCAAGAGCGTGCTTCTCGCTCTAAATCAGAGAGTGGTCCATGGATGAGAACTATACTGTGTGTTTCCCTTCAGAAATGGAGTTAAATCCCATGCTCTGAGTCTCCCTACAAGCAAGAATTCCTTTAAGGTAAGAGCAGTCACTTTTCTGCTCAAAGTAACTACATCGTTCACGAAGCTCACACGTTTCTCATCTTAACTGACAAGCATTGGATATTAGAGGACCAGTGCATTGTATCAGTTTCAGAAGCAGAGTTGGACTACATATAGTCAGTATGTGTAGGAAACACCGATCTTTTGTTCTGGGCACACTCAGATTTCCTTCTGTATTAGAAATTCTAGAAAGCAAGACGGTGCTTCTTGCTCTAAAGCAGAGTGTGATCCATGGATGAGAACTATGCTGTATGTTTCCCTTCAGAAATGGAGTTAAATCCCATGCTCTGTGTCTTCCTACAGGCAAGACTTCGTTTCAGGTAAGGGCAGTCACTTTTCAGCTCAAACGAACTACATCGTTCACTGAGCTCACACGTTTCTCATCTTAACAGACAAGCATTGCATGTTAGAGGACCAGTGCTTTGTATCAGTTTCAGAAGCAGAGTTGGACTAGATATGGTACGTATGTGTAGGAAACACCGTCCATTTGTTCTCAGCACACTCACGTTTCCTTCTGTCTTAGAGACTCTAGAAAGCAAGAGCGTGCTTCTTGTTCTAAAGCAGAGTGTGATCAATGGATGATTACACTGCTGTGTCTTTTACTTCAGAAATGGACTTAAATCCCAGGCTCTGTGTCTTACTACAAGCAAGACTTCCTTTCAGGAAAGGGGAGTCACTTTACAGTTCAAAGGAACTGCATCATTCACAAAGCTCACACGTTTCTCATCTTAACAGACAAGAATTGGATGTTAGAGGACCAGTGCTTTGTATCAGTTTCAGAACCAGGGTTGGACTATATAATGTCCGTAAGTGTAGGAAACACCGACCTTTTGTTCTCAGCTCACTCACGTTTCCTGCTGTCTTAGAGACTCTAGAAAGGAAGAGCGTGCTTCTTGTTCTAAAGCAGAGTGTCATCAATGGATGATTACACTGCTGTGTGTTTTAGTTCAGAAATGGAGTTATATCCCAGGCTCTGAGTCTTCCTACAAGCAAGAGTTCGTTTCAGATAAGGGCAGTCACTTTTCAGCTCAAACGAACTACATCGTTCACGAAGCTCACACGTTTCTCATCTTAACAGACAAGCATTGGATTTTAGATGACCAGTGCTTTGTATCAGTTTCAGAAGCAGAGTTGGACTATATAATGTCCGTATGTGTAGGAAACACCGTTCTTTTGGTCTCAGCACACTCACGTTTCCTGCTGTCTTAGAGAATCTAGAAAGCAAGAGCGAGCTTCTTGTTCTAAAGCAGAGTGTGATCAATGGATGATTACACTGCTGTGTGTTTTACTTCAGAAATGGACTTAAATCACAGGCTCTGTGTCTTACTACAAGCAAGACTTCGTTTCAGGTAAGGGGAGTCACTTTTAAGTTCAAAGGAACTGCATCATTCACAAAGCTCACACGTTTCTCATCTTAAATGACAAGCATTGTATGTTAGAGGACCAGTGCCTTGTATCAGTTTCAGAAGCAGAGTTGGACTAGATATGGTCCATATGTGTAGGAAACACCGTTCTTTTGTTCTCAGCACACTCACATTTCCTGCTGTCTTAGAGACTTTAGAAAGCAAGAGCGTGCTTCTCGCTCTAAAGCAGAGTGTGATCCATGGATGAGAACTATGCTGTGTGTTTCCCTTCAGAAAAGGAGTTAAATCCCAGGGTCTGTGTCTTCCTACAAGCAAGACTTCGTTTCAGGTAAGGGCAGTCACTTTTCAGCTCAAAAGAACTACATCGTTCACAGAGCTCACACGTTTCTCATCTTAACAGACAAGCATTGGATGTTAGAGGACCAGTGCTTTGTATCAGTTTCAGAAGCAGAGTTGGACTAGATATGGTCCGTATGTTTAGGAAACACCGTTCTTTTGTTCTCAGCACACTCACGTTTCCTGCTATCTTAGACACTCTAGAAAGCAAGAGCGTGCTTCTTGTTCTAAAGCAGAGTTTGATCAATTGATGATTACAGTGCTGTGTGTTTTACTTCAGAAATGGACTTAAAATCCAGGCTCTGTGTCTTACTACAAGCAAGACTTCGTTTCAGGTAAGGGCAGTCACTTTTCAGTTCAAAGGAACTGCATCATTCACAAAGCTCACACGTTTCTCATCTTAACTGACAAGCATTGTATGTAAGAGGACCAGTGCTTTGTATCAGTTTCAGAAGCAGAGTTGGACTAGATATGGTCCATATGTGTATTAAACACCGTTCATTTGTTCTCAGCACACTCACGTTTCCTGCTGTCTTAGAGACTTTAGAAAGCAAGAGCGTGCTTCTCGCTCTAAAGCAGAGTGTGATCCATGGATGAGAACTATGCTGTGTGTTTCCCTCAGAAAAAGAGTTAAATCCCAGGGTCTGTGTCTTCCTACAAGCAAGACTTCATTTCAGGTAAGGGCAGTCACTTTTCAGCTCAATCGAACTACATCGTTCACTGAGCTCACACGTTTCTCGTCTTAACAGACAAGCATTGGATTTTAGAACCAGTGCTTTGTATCAGTTTCAGAAGCAGAGTTGGACTATATAATGTCCGTATGTGTAGGAAACACCGTTCTTTTGTTCTCAGCACACTCACGTTTCCTGCTGTCTTAGAGACTCTAGAAAGCAAGAGCGTGCTTCTTGTTCTAAAGCAGAGTGTGATCAATGGATGATTACACTGCTGTGTGTTTTAGTTCAGAAATGGAGTTAAATCCCAGGCTCTGAGTCTTCCTACAAGCAAGTCTTCGTTTCAGGTAAGGGCAGTCACTTTTCAGCTCAAACGAACTACATCGTTCACGAAGCTCACACGTTTCTCATCTTAACAGACAAGCATTGGATTTTAGAGGACCAGTGCTTTGTATCAGTTTCAGAAGCAGAGTTGGACTAGATATGGTCCATATGTGTAGGAAACACCGATCTTTTGTTCTCAGCACACTCACGTTTCCTGCTGTCTTAGAGACTGTAGAAAGCAAGATCGTGCTTCTTGTTATAAAGCAGAGTGTGATCAATGGATGAGAACGCTGCTGTGTGTTTCACTTCAGAAATAGAGTTAAATCCCAGGCTCTGAGTCTTCCTACAAGCAAGACTTCGTTTCAGCTACGGGCAGTCACTTTTCTGCTCAAACGAACTACATTGTTTACGAAGCTCACACGTTTCTCATCTTAACTGACAAGCATTGGATGTTAGAGGACCAGTGATTTGTATCAGTTTCAGAAGAAGAGTTGGACTAGATATGGTTCGTAAGTGTAGGAAACACCGTTCTTTTGTTCTCAGCTAAATCACATTTCCTGCTGTCTTAGAGACTCTAGAAAGCAAGAGCGTGCTTCTTGTTCTAAAACAGAGTGTGATCAATGGATGATTAAACTGCTGTGTGTTTCACTCCAGAAATGGAGTTAAATCCCAGGCTCTGAGTCTTCCTACAAGCAAGATTTCGATTCAGGTAAGGGCAGTCACTTTTCTGCTTGAACGAACTACATCGTTCACGAAGCTCACACTTTTCTCATCTTAACTGACAAGCATTAGATGTTAGAGGGTCAGTACTTTGTGTCAGTTTCAGAAGCAGATTTGGACTACATATGGTCTGTATGTGTAGGAAACACCATTCTTTTGTTCTGGGCACACTCAGATAACCTGCTATATTAGAGACTCTAAAAGCAAGAGCGTGCTTCTCGCTCTAAAGCAGAGTGTGATCCATGGATGAGAAAAATGCTGTGTGTTTCCCTTCAGAAATGGAGTTAAATCCCAGGCTCTGTGTCTTCCTACAAGCAAGACTTCGTTTCAGGTAAGGGCAGTCACTTTTCAGCTCAAACGAACTACATCGTTCACGAAGCTCACACGTTTCTCATCTTAACAGACAAGCATTGGATGTTAGAGGACCAGTGCTTTGTATCAGTTTCAGAAGCAGAGTTGAACTAGATATGGTCCGTATGTTTAGGAAACACCATTCTTTTGTTCTCAGCACACACACGTTTCCTGCTGTTATAGAGAATCTAGAAAGCAAGAGCGTGCTTCTTGTTCTAAAGCAGAGTGTGATCAATGGGTGATTACACTGCTGTGTGTTTCACTTCAGAAATGGAGTTAAATCCCAGGCTCTGAATCTTCCTACAAGAAAGACTTCGATTCAGGTAAGGGCAGTCACTTTTCTGCTCAAATGTACTACATCGTTCACGAAGCTCACACGTTTCTCATCTTAACTGACAAGCATTGGATGTTAGAGGACCAGTGATTTGTATCAGTTTCAGAAGAAGAGTTGGACTAGATATGGTCCGTATGTGTGGGAAACACCGTTCTTTTGTTCTCAGCACACTCACGTTTCCTGCTGTGTTAGAGACTCCAGAAAGCAAGAGCGTGCTTCTCGCTCTAAAGCAGAGTGTGATCCATGGATGAGAAAAATGCTGTGTGTTTCCTTTCAGAAATGGAGTTAAATCCCAGGCTCTGTGTCTTCCTACAAGCAAGACTTCGTTTCAGATAAGGGCAGTCACTTTTCAGCTCAAACGAACTACATCGTTCACGGAGCTCACACGTTTCTCATCTTAACTGACAAGCATTGGATGTTAGAGGGTCAGTGCTTTGTATCAGTTTCAGAAGCAGATTTGGACTACATATGGTCTGTATGTGTAGGAAACACCGTTCTTTTGTTCTGGGCACACTCAGATTACCTGCTATATTAGAGACTCTAAAAGCAAGAGCGTGCTTCTCGCTCTAAAGCAGAGTGTGATCCATGGATGAGAAAAATGCTGTGTGTTTCCCTTCAGAAATGGAGTTAAATCCCAGGCTCTGTGTCTTCCTACAAGCAAGACTTCGTTTCAGGTAAGGGCAGTCACTTTTCAGCTCAAACGAACTACATCGTTCACTGAGCTCACACGTTTCTCATCTTAACAGACAAGCATTGGATGTTAGAGGACCAGTGCTTTGTGTCAGTTTAAGAAGCAGAGTTGGACTAGATATGGTCCGTAAGTGTAGGAAACACTGTTCTTTTGTTCTCAGCAAAATCACATTTCCTCCTGTCTTAGAGACTCTAGAAAGCAAGAGCGTGCTTCTTGTTCTAAAGCAGAGTGTGATCAATGGATGATTACACTGCTGTGTGTTTCACGTCAGAAATGGAGTTAAATCCCAGGCTCTGTTTCTTCCTACAAGCAAGACTTCGTTTCAGGTAAGGGCAGTCACTTTTCAGCTCAAACGAACTACATCGTTCACGAAGCTCACACGTTTCTCATCTTAACAGACAAGCATTGGATGTTAGAGGACCAGTGCTTTGTATCAGTTTCAGAAGCAGAGTTGAACTAGATATGGTCCGTATGTTTAGGAAACACCGTTCTTTTGTTCTCAGCACACACACGTTTCCTGCTGTCTTAGAGACTCTAGAAAGCAAGAGCGTGCTTCTTGTTCTAAAGCAGAGTGTGATCAATGGATGATTACACTGCTGTGTGTTTCACTTCAGAAATGGAGTTAAATCCCAGGCTCTGAGTCTTCCTACAAGCAAGACTTCGATTCATGTAAGGACAGTTACTTTTCTGCTCAAACGAACTACATCGTTCATGAAGCTCACACGTTTCCCATCTTAACTGACAAGCATTGGATGTTAGAGGACCAGTGATTTGTATCAGTTTCAGAAGAAGAGTTGGACTAGATATGGTCCATATGTGTCGGAAACACCGTTCTTTTGTTCTCAGCACACTCACGTTTCCTGCTGTGTTAGAGACTCCAGAAAGCAAGAGCGTGCTTCTCGCTCTAAAGCAGAGTGTGATCCATGGATGAGAAAAATGCTGTGTGTTTCCTTTCAGAAATGGAGTTAAATCCCAGGCTCTGTGTCTTCCTACAAGCAAGACTTCGTTTCAGATAAGGGCAGTCACTTTTCAGCTCAAACGAACTACATCGTTCACGGAGCTCACACGTTTCTCATCTTAACTGACAAGCATTGGATGTTAGAGGGTCAGTGCTTTGTATCAGTTTCAGAAGCAGATTTGGACTACATATGGTCTGTATGTGTAGGAAACACCGTTCTTTTGTTCTGGGCACACTCAGATTACCTGCTATATTAGAGACTCTAAAAGCAAGAGCGTGCTTCTCGCTCTAAAGCAGAGTGTGATCCATGGATGAGAAAAATGCTGTGTGTTTCCCTTCAGAAATGGAGTTAAATCCCAGGCTCTGTGTCTTCCTACAAGCAAGACTTCGTTTCAGGTAAGGGCAGTCACTTTTCAGCTCAAACGAACTACATCGTTCACGAAGCTCACACGTTTCTCATCTTAACAGACAAGCATTGGATGTTAGAGGACCAGTGCTTTGTATCAGTTTCAGAAGCAGAGTTGAACTAGATATGGTCCTTATGTTTAGGAAACACCGTTCTTTTGTTCTCAGCACACACACGTTTCCTGCTGTTTAGAGACTCTAGAAAGCAAGAGCGTGCTTCTTGTACTAAAGCAGAGTGTGATCAATGGGTGATTACACTGCTGTGTGTTTCACTTCAGAAATGGAGTTAAATCCCAGGCTCTGAGTCTTCCTACAAGCAAGACTTCGATTCAGGTAAGGGCAGTCACTTTTCTGCTCAAATGTACTACATCGTTCACGAAGCTCACACGTTTCTCATCTTAACTGACAAGCATTGGATGTTAGAGGACCAGTGATTTGTATCAGTTTCAGAAGAAGAGTTGGACTAGATATGGTCCGTAAGTGTAGGAAACACCGTTCTTTTGTTCTCAGCTAAATCACATTTCCTGCTGTCTTAGAGACTCTAGAATGCAAGAGCGTGCTTCTTGTTCTAAAACAGAGTGTGATCAATGGATGATTACACTGCTGTGTGTTTCACTCCAGAAATGGAGTTAAATCCCAGGCTCTGAGTCTTCCTACAAGCAAGACTTCGATTCAGGTAAGGGCAGTCACTTTTCTGCTTGAACGAACTACATCGTTCACGAAGCTCACACGTTTCTCATCTTAACTGACAAGCATTAGATGTTAGAGGGTCAGTGCTTTGTGTCAGTTTCAGAAGCAGATTTGGACTACATATGGTCTGTATGTGTAGGAAACACCATTCTTTTGTTCTGGGCACACTCAGATTACCTGCTATATTAGAGACTCTAAAAGCAAGAGCGTGCTTCTCACTCTAAAGCAGAGTGTGATCCATGGATGAGAAAAATGCTGTGTGTTTCCCTTCAGAAATGGAGTTAAATCCCAGGCTCTGTGTCTTCCTACAAGCAAGACTTCGTTTCAGGTAAGGGCAGTCACTTTTCAGCTCAAACGAACTACATCGTTCACGAAGCTCACACGTTTCTCATCTTAACAGACAAGCATTGGATGTTAGAGGTCCAGTGCTTTGTATCAGTTTCAGAAGCAGAGTTGAACTAGATATGGTCCATATGTTTAGGAAACACCGTTCTTTTGTTCTCAGCACACACACGTTTCCTGCTGTCTTAGAGACTCTAGAAAGCAAGAGCGTGCTTCTTGTTCTAAAGCAGAGTGTGATCAATGGATGATTACACTGCTGTGTGTTTCTATTCAGAAATGGAGTTAAATCCCAGGCTTTGTGTCTTCCTACAAGCAAGACTTCGTTTAAGATAAGGGCAGTCACTTTTCAGCTCAAACGAACTACATCGTTCACGAAGCTCACACGTTTCTCATCTTAACAGACAAGCATTGGATGTTAGAGGACCAGTGCTTTGTGTCAGTTTAAGAAGCAGAGTTGGACTAGATATGGTCCGTAAGTGTAGGAAACACCGTTCTTTTGTTCTCAGCAAAATCACATTTCCTGCTGTCTTAGAGACTCTAGAAAGCAAGAGTGTGCTTCTTGTTCTAAAGCAGCGTGTGATCAATGCATGATTACACTGCTGTGTGTTTCACGTCAGAAATGGAGTTAAATCCCAGGCTCTGTGTCTTCCTACAAGCAAGACTTCATTTCAGGTAAGGGCAGTCACTTTTCAGCTCAAACGAACTACATCGTTCACGAAGCTCACACGTTTCTCATCTTAACAGACAAGCATTGGATGTTAGAGGACCAGTGATTTGTATCAGTTTCAGAAGAAGAGTTGGACTAGATATGGTCCGTATGTGTCGGAAACACCGTTCTTTTGTTCTCAGCACACTCACGTTTCCTGCTGTGTTAGAGACTCCAGAAAGCAAGAGCGTGCTTCTCGCTCTAAAGCAGAGTGTGATCCATGGATGAGAAAAATGCTGTGTGTTTCCTTTCAGAAATGGAGTTAAATCCCAGGCTCTGTGTCTTCCTACAAGCAAGACTTCGTTTCAGATAAGGGCAGTCACTTTTCAGCTCAAACGAACTACATCGTTCACGGAGCTCACACGTTTCTCATCTTAACTGACAAGCATTGGATGTTAGAGGGTCAGTGCTTTGTATCAGTTCCAGAAGCAGATTTGGACTACATATGGTCTGTATGTGTAGGAAACACCGTTCTTTTGTTCTGGGCACACTCAGATTACCTGCTATATTAGAGACTCTAAAAGCAAGAGCGTGCTTCTCGCTCTAAAGCAGAGTGTGATCCATGGATGAGAAAAATGCTGTGTGTTTCCCTTCAGAAATGGAGTTAAATCCCAGGCTCTGTGTCTTCCTACAAGAAAGACTTCGTTTCAGGTAAGGGCAGTCACTTTTCAGCTCAAACGAACTACATCGTTCACGAAGCTCACACGTTTCTCATCTTAACAGACAAGCATTGGATGTTAGAGGACCAGTGCTTTGTATCAGTTTCAGGAGCAGAGTTGAACTAGATATGGTCCGTATGTTTAGGAAACACCGTTCTTTTGTTCTCAGCACACACACGTTTCCTGCTGTCTTAGAGACTCTAGAAAGCAAGAGCTTGCTTCTTGCTCTAAAGCAGAGTGTGATCAATGGGTGATTACACTGCTGTGTGTTTCACTTCAGAAATGGAGTTAAATCCCAGGCTCTGAGTCTTCCTACAAGCAAGACTTCGATTCAGGTAAGGACAGTCACTTTTCTTCTCAAATGAACTACATCGTTCACGAAGCTCACACGTTTCTCATCGTAACTGACAAGCATTAGATGTTAGAGGGTCAGTGCTTTGTATGAGTTTCAGAAGCAGATTTGGACTACATATGGTCTGTATTTGTAGGAAACACCGTTCTTTTGTTCTGGGCACACTCAGATTACCTGCTATATTAGAGACTCTAAAAGCAAGAGCGTGCTTCTCGCTCTAAAGCAGAGTGTGATCCATGGATGAGAAAAATGCTGTGTGTTTCCTTTCAGAAATGGAGTTAAATCCCAGGCTCTGTGTCTTCCGACAAGCAAGACTTCGTTTCAGATTAGGGCAGTCACTTTTCAGCTCAAACGAACTACATCGTTCACGAAGCTCACACGTTTCTCATCTTAACAGACAAGCATTGGATGTTAGAGGACCAGTGCTTTGTGTCAGTTTAAGAAGCAGAGTTGGACTAGATATGGTCCGTAAGTGTAGGAAACACGGTTCTTTTGTTCTCAGCAAAATCACATTTCCTGCTGTCTTAGAGACTCTAGAAAGCAAGACCGTGCTTCTTGTTCTAAAGCAGAGTGTGATCAATGGATGATTACACTGCTGTGTGTTTCACTTCATAAATGGAGTTAAATCCCAGGCTCTGAGTCTTCCTACAAGCAAGACTTCGATTCATGTAAGGGCAGTTACTTTTCTGCTCAAACGAACTACATCGTTCATGAAGCTCACACGTTTCCCATCTTAACTGACAAGCATTAGATGTTAGAGGGTCAGTGCTTTGTGTCAGTTTCAGAAGCAGATTTGGACTACATATGGTCTGTATGTGTAGGAAACACCGTTCTTTTGTTCTGGGCACACTCAGATTACCTGCTATATTAGAGACTCTAAAAGCAAGAGCGTGCTTCTCGCTCTAAAGCAGAGTGTGATCCATGGATGAGAAAAATGCTGTGTGTTTCCCTTCAGAAATGGAGTTAAATCCCATGCTCTGTGTCTTCCTACAAGGAAGACTTCGTTTCAGGTAAGGGCAGTCACTTTTCAGCTCAAACGAACTACATTGTTCACGAAGCTCACACGTTTCTCATCTTAACAGACAAGCATTGGATGTTAGAGGACCAGTGCTTTGTATCAGTTTCAGAAGCAGAGTTGAACTAGATATGGTCCGTACGTTTAGGAAACACCGTTCTTTTGTTCTCAGCACACACACGTTTCCTGCTGTCTTAGAGACTCTAGAAAGCAAGAGCTTGCTTCTTGCTCTAAAGCAGAGTGTGATCAATGGGTGATTACACTGCTGTGTGTTTCACTTCAGAAATGGAGTTAAATCCCAGGCTCTGAGTCTTCCTACAAGCAAGACTTCGATTCAGGTAAGGACAGTCACTTTTCTTCTCAAATGAACTACATCGTTCACGAAGCTCACACGTTTCTCATCGTAACTGACAAGCATTAGATGTTAGAGGGTCAGTGCTTTGTATGAGTTCAGAAGCAGATTTGGACTACATATGGTCTGTATTTGTAGGAAACACCGTTCTTTTGTTCTGGGCACACTCAGATTACCTGCTATATTAGAGACTCTAAAAGCAAGAGCGTGCTTCTCGCTCTAAAGCAGAGTGTGATCCATGGATGAGAAAAATGCTGTGTGTTTCCTTTCAGAAATGGAGTTAAATCCCAGGCTCTGAGTCTTCCTACAAGCAAGACTTCGATTCATGTAAGGGCAGTTACTTTTCAGCTCAAACGAACTACATCGTTCACTGAGCTTACACATTTCTCTTCTTTACAGACAAGCATTGAATGTTAGAGGACCAGTGCTTTGTATCAGTTTCAGAAACAGAGTTGAACTAGATATGGTCAGTATGTGTAGGAAACACAGTTCTTTTGTTCTCAGCACACACACGTTTCCTGCTGTCTTAGAGACTCTAGAAAGCAAGAGCGTGCTTCTTGTTCTAAAGCAGAGTGTGATCAATGGATGATTACATTGCTGTGGGTTTCACTCCAGAAATGGAGTTAAATCCCAGGCTCTGAGTCTTCCTACAAGCAAGACTTTGATTCAGGTAAGGGCAATCACTTTTCTGCTCAAACGAACTACATCGTTCACGAAGCTCACACGTTTCTCATCTTAACTGACAAGCATTGGATGTTAGAGGGTCAGTGCTTTGTATCAGTTTCAGAAGCAGATTTGGACTACATATGGTCTGTATGTGTAGGAAACACCGTTCTTTTGTTCTGGGCACACTCAGATTACCTGTTATATTAGAGACTCTAAAAGCAAGAGCGTGCTTCTCGCTCTAAAGCAGAGTGTGATACATGGATGAGAAAAATGCGGTGTGTTTCCCTTCAGAAATGGAGTTAAATCGCAGGCTCTGTGTCTTCCTACAAGCAAGACTTCGTTTCAGGTAAGGGCAGTCACTTTTCAGCTCAAACGAACTACATCGTTCACGAAGCTCACACGTTTCTCATCTTAACAGACAAGCATGGGATGTTAGAGGACCAGTGCTTTGTATCAGTTTCAGAAGCAGAGTTGAACTAGATATGGTCCGTATGTTTAGGAAACACCGTTCTTTTGTTCTCAGCACACACACGTTTCCTGCTGTCTTAGAGACTCTAGAAAGGACGAGCGTGTTTCCTGTTCTAAAGCAGAGTGTGATCAATGGGTGATTACACTGCTGTGTGTTTCACTTCAGAAATGGAGTTAAATCCCAGGCTCTGAGTCTTCCTACAAGCAAGACTTCGATTCAGGTAAGGGCAGTCACTTTTCTGCTCAAATGTACTACATCGTTCACGAAGCTCACACGTTTCTCATCTTAACTGACAAGCATTGGATGTTAGAGGACCAGTGATTTGTATCAGTTTCAGAAGAAGAGTTGGACTAGACATGGTCCGTAAGTGTAGGAAACACCGTTCATTTGTTCTCACCTAAATCACATTTCCTGCTGTCTTAGAGATTCTAGAAAGCAAGAGCGTGCTTCTTGTTCTAAAACAGAGTGTGATCAATGGATGATTACACTGCTGTGTGTTTCACTCCAGAAATGGAGTTAAATCCCAGGCTCTGAGTGTTCCTACAAGCAAGACTTCGATTCATGTAAGGGCAGTAACTTTTCTGCTCAAACGAACTACATCGTTCATGAAGCTCACACGTTTCCCATCTTAACTGACAAGCATTGGATGTTAGAGGACCAGTGATTTGTATCAGTTTCAGAAGAAGAGTTGGACTAGATATGGTCCGTATGTGTCGGAAACACCGTTCTTTTGTTCTCAGCACACTCACGTTTCCTGCTGTGTTAGAGACTCCAGAAAGCAAGAGCGTGCTTCTCGCTCTAAAGCAGAGTGTGATCCATGGATGAGAAAAATGCTGTGTGTTTCCTTTCAGAAATGGAGTTAAATCCCAGGCTCTGTGTCTTCCTACAAGCAAGACTTCGTTTCAGATAAGGGCAGTCACTTTTCAGCTCAAACGAACTACATCGTTCACGGAGCTCACACGTTTCTCATCTTAACTGACAAGCATTGGATGTTAGAGGGTCAGTGCTTTGTATCAGTTCCAGAAGCAGATTTGGACTACATATGGTCTGTATGTGTAGGAAACACCGTTCTTTTGTTCTGGGCACACTCAGATTACCTGCTATATTAGAGACTCTAGAAAGCAAGAGCGTGCTTCTTGTTCTAAAGCAGAGTGTGATCAATGGATGATTACATTGCTGTGTGTTTCACTTCAGAAATGGAGTTAAATCCCAGGCTCTGAGTCTTCCTACAAGCAAGACTTCGATTCATGTAAGGGCAGTCACTTTTCTGCTCAAACGAACTACATCGTTCTTGAAGCTCACACGTTTCCCATCTTAACTGACAAGCATTGGATGTTAGAGGACCAGTGATTTGTATCAGTTTCAGAAGAAGAATTAGACTAGATATGGTCCGTATGTGTAGGAAACACCGTTCTTTTGTTCTCAGCACACTCACGTTTCCTGCTGTGTTAGAGACTCCAGAAAGCAAGAGCGTGCTTCTCGCTCTAAAGCAGAGTGTGATCCATGGATGAGAAAAATGCTGTGTGTTTCCTTTCAGAAATGGAGTTAAATCCCAGGCTCTGTGTCTTCCGACAAGCAACACTTCGTTTCAAATAAGGGCAGTCACTTTTCAGCTCAAACGAACTACATCGTTCACGAAGCTCACACGTTTCTCATCTTAACAGACAAGCATTGGATGTTAGAGGACCAGTGCTTTGTGTCAGTTTAAGAAGCAGAGTTGGACTAGATATGGTCCGTAAGTGTAGGAAACACCGTTCTTTTGTTCTCAGCAAAATCACATTTCCTGCTGTCTTAGAGACTCTAGAAAGCAAGAGCGTGCTTCTTGTTCTAAAGCAGAGTGTGATCAATGGATGATTACACTGCTGTGTGTTTCACGTCAGAAATGGAGTTAAATCCCAGGCTCTGAGTCTTCCTACAAGCAAGACTTCGTTTCAGGTAAGGGCAGTCACTTTTCAGCTCAAACGAACTACATCGTTCACGAAGCTCACACGTTTCTCATCTTAACAGACAAGCATTGGATGTTAGAGGACCAGTGCTTTGTATCAGTTTCAGAAGCAGAGTTGAACTAGATATGGTCCGTATGTTTAGGAAACACCGTTCTTTTGTTCTCAGCACACACAGGTTTCCTGCTGTGTTAGACACTCTAGAAAGCAAGAGCGTGCTTCTTGTTCTAAAGCATAGTGTGATCAATGGATGATTACACTGCTGTGTGTTTCACTTCAGAAATGGAGTTAAATCCCAGGCTCTGAGTCTTCCTACAAGCAAGACTTCGATTCAGGTAAGGGCAGTCACTTTTCAGCTCAAACGAACTACATCGTTCACTGAGCTTACACATTTCTCTTCTTTACAGACAAGCATTGGATGTTAGAGGACCAGTGCTTTGTATCAGTTTCAGAAACAGAGTTGAACTAGATATGGTCCGTATGTGTAGGAAACACAGTTCTTTTGTTCTCAGCACACACACGTTTCCTGCTGTCTTAGAGACTCTAGAAAGCAAGAGCGTGCTTCTTGTTCTAAAGCAGAGTGTGATCAATGGATGATTCCATTGCTGTGTGTTTCACTTCATAAATGGAGTTAAATCCCAGGCTCTGAGTCTTCCTACAAGCAAGACTTCGATTCATGTAAGGGCAGTTACTTTTCTGCTCAAACGAACTACATCGTTCACGAAGCTCACACGTTTCTCATCTTAACTGACAAGCATTGGATGTTAGAGGGTCAGTGCTTTGTATCAGTTTCAGAAGCAGATTTGGACTACATATGGTCTGTATGTGTAGGAAACACCGTTCTTTTGTTCTGGGCACACTCAGATTACCTGCTATATTAGAGAATCTAAAAGCAAGAGCGTGCTTCTCGCTCTAAAGCAGAGTGTGATCCATGGATGAGAAAAATGCGGTGTGTTTCCCTTCAGAAATGGAGTTAAATCGCAGGCTCTGTGTCTTCCTACAAGCAAGACTTCGTTTCAGGTAAGGGCAGTCACTTTTCAGCTCAAACGAACTACATCGTTCACGAAGCTCACACGTTTCTCATCTTAACAGACAAGCATTGGATGTTAGAGGACCAGTGCTTTGTATCAGTTTCAGAAGCAGAGTTGAACTAGATATGGTCCGTATGTTTAGGAAACACCGTTCTTTTGTTCTCAGCACACACACGTTTCCTGCTGTCTTAGAGACTCTAGAAAGCAAGAGCGTGCTTCTTGTTCTAAAGCAGAGTGTGATCAATGGGTGATTACACTGCTGTGTGTTTCACTTCAGAAATGGAGTTAAATCCCAGGCTCTGAGTCTTCCTACAAGCAAGACTTCGATTCAGGTAAGGGCAGTCACTTTTCTGCTCAAATGTACTACATCGTTCACGAAGCTCACACGTTTCTCATCTTAACTGACAAGCATTGGATGTTAGAGGACCAGTGATTTGTATCAGTTTCAGAAGAAGAGTTGGACTAGACATGGTCCGTAAGTGTAGGAAACAGCGTTCATTTGTTCTCACCTAAATCACATTTCCTGCTGTCTTAGAGATTCTAGAAAGCAAGAGCGTGCTTCTTGTTCTAAAACAGAGTGTGATTAATGGATGATTACACTGCTGTGTGTTTCACTCCAGAAATGGAGTTAAATCCCAGGCTCTGAGTGTTCCTACAAGCAAGACTTCGATTCATGTAAGGGCAGTAACATTTCTGCTCAAACGAACTACATCGTTCATGAAGCTCACACGTTTCCCATCTTAACTGACAAGCATTGGATGTTAGAGGACCAGTGATTTGTATCAGTTTCAGAAGAAGAGTTGGACTAGATATGGTCCGTATGTGTCGGAAACACCGTTCTTTTGTTCTCAGCACACTCACGTTTCCTGCTGTGTTAGAGACTCCAGAAAGCAAGAGCGTGCTTCTCGCTCTAAAGCAGAGTGTGATCCATGGATGAGAAAAATGCTGTGTGTTTCCTTTCAGAAATGGAGTTAAATCCCAGGCTCTGTGTCTTCCTACAAGCAAGACTTCGTTTCAGATAAGGGCAGTCACTTTTCAGCTCAAACGAACTACATCGTTCACGGAGCTCACACGTTTCTCATCTTAACTGACAAGCATTGGATGTTAGAGGGTCAGTGCTTTGTATCAGTTCCAGAAGCAGATTTGGACTACATATGGTCTGTATGTGTAGGAAACACCGTTCTTTTGTTCTGGGCACACTCAGATTACCTGCTATATTAGAGACTCTAGAAAGCAAGAGCGTGCTTCTTGTTCTAAAGCAGAGTGTGATCAATGGATGATTACATTGCTGTGTGTTTCACTTCAGAAATGGAGTTAAATCCCAGGCTCTGAGTCTTCCTACAAGCAAGACTTCGATTCATGTAAGGGCAGTCACTTTTCTGCTCAAACGAACTACATCGTTCTTGAAGCTCACACGTTTCCCATCTTAACTGACAAGCATTGGATGTTAGAGGACCAGTGATTTGTATCAGTTTCAGAAGAAGAATTAGACTAGATATGGTCCGTATGTGTAGGAAACACCGTTCTTTTGTTCTCAGCACACTCACGTTTCCTGCTGTGTTAGAGACTCCAGAAAGCAAGAGCGTGCTTCTCGCTCTAAAGCAGAGTGTGATCCATGGATGAGAAAAATGCTGTGTGTTTCCTTTCAGAAATGGAGTTAAATCCCAGGCTCTGTGTCTTCCGACAAGCAACACTTCGTTTCAAATAAGGGCAGTCACTTTTCAGCTCAAACGAACTACATCGTTCACGAAGCTCACACGTTTCTCATCTTAACAGACAAGCATTGGATGTTAGAGGACCAGTGCTTTGTGTCAGTTTAAGAAGCAGAGTTGGACTAGATATGGTCCGTAAGTGTAGGAAACACCGTTCTTTTGTTCTCAGCAAAATCACATTTCCTGCTGTCTTAGAGACTCTAGAAAGCAAGAGCGTGCTTCTTGTTCTAAAGCAGAGTGTGATCAATGGATGATTACACTGCTGTGTGTTTCACGTCAGAAATGGAGTTAAATCCCAGGCTCTGAGTCTTCCTACAAGCAAGACTTCGTTTCAGGTAAGGGCAGTCACTTTTCAGCTCAAACGAACTACATCGTTCACGAAGCTCACACGTTTCTCATCTTAACAGACAAGCATTGGATGTTAGAGGACCAGTGCTTTGTATCAGTTTCAGAAGCAGAGTTGAACTAGATATGGTCCGTATGTTTAGGAAACACCGTTCTTTTGTTCTCAGCACACACAGGTTTCCTGCTGTGTTAGACACTCTAGAAAGCAAGAGCGTGCTTCTTGTTCTAAAGCATAGTGTGATCAATGGATGATTACACTGCTGTGTGTTTCACTTCAGAAATGGAGTTAAATCCCAGGCTCTGAGTCTTCCTACAAGCAAGACTTCGATTCAGGTAAGGGCAGTCACTTTTCAGCTCAAACGAACTACATCGTTCACTGAGCTTACACATTTCTCTTCTTTACAGACAAGCATTGGATGTTAGAGGACCAGTGCTTTGTATCAGTTTCAGAAACAGAGTTGAACTAGATATGGTCCGTATGTGTAGGAAACACAGTTCTTTTGTTCTCAGCACACACACGTTTCCTGCTGTCTTAGAGACTCTAGAAAGCAAGAGCGTGCTTCTTGTTCTAAAGCAGAGTGTGATCAATGGATGATTCCATTGCTGTGTGTTTCACTTCATAAATGGAGTTAAATCCCAGGCTCTGAGTCTTCCTACAAGCAAGACTTCGATTCATGTATGGGCAGTTACTTTTCTGCTCAAACGAACTACATCGTTCATGAAGCTCACACGTTCCCCATCTTAACTGACAAGCATTAGATGTTAGAGGGTCAGTGCTTTGTGTCAGTTTCAGAAGCAGATTTGGACTACATATGGTCTGTATGTGTAGGAAACACCGTTCTTTTGTTCTGGGCACACTCAGATTACCTGCTATATTAGAGACTCTAAAAGCAAGAGCGTGCTTCTCGCTCTAAAGCAGAGTGTGATCCATGGATGAGAAAAATGCTGTGTGTTTCCCTTCATAAATGGAGTTAAATCCCAGGCTCTGTGTCTTCCTACAAGGAAGACTTCGTTTCAGGTGAGGGCAGTCACTTTTCAGCTCAAACGAACTACATTGTTCACGAAGCTCACACGTTTCTCATCTTAACAGACAAGCATTGGATGTTAGAGGACCAGTGCTTTGTATCAGTTTCAGAAGCAGAATTGAACTAGATATGGTCCGTATGTTTAGGAAACACCGTTCTTTTGTTCTCAGCACACACACGTTTCCTGCTGTCTTAGAGACTCTAGAAAGCAAGAGCTTGCTTCTTGCTCTAAAGCAGAGTGTGATCAATGGGTGATTACACTGCTGTGTGTTTCACTTCAGAAATGGAGTTAAATCCCAGGCTCTGAGTCTTCCTACAAGCAAGACTTCGATTCAGGTAAGGACAGTCACTTTTCTGCTCCAATGAACTACATCGTTCACGAAGCTCACACGTTTCTCATCGTAACTGACAAGCATTAGATGTTAGAGGGTCAGTGCTTTGTATGAGTTCAGAAGCAGATTTGGACTACATATGGTCTGTATTTGTAGGAAACACCGTTCTTTTGTTCTGGGCACACTCAGATTACCTGCTATATTAGAGACTCTAAAAGCAAGAGCGTGCTTCTCGCTCTAAAGCAGAGTGTGATCCATGGATGAGAAAAATGCAGTGTGTTTCCTTTCAGAAATGGAGTTAAATCCCAGGCTCTGTGTCTTCCGACAAGCAAGACTTCGTTTCAGATAAGGGCAGTCACTTTTCAGCTCAAACGAACTACATCGTTCACGAAGCTCACACGTTTCTCATCTTAACAGACAAGCATTGGATGTTAGAGGACCAGTGCTTTGTGTCAGTTTAAGAAGCAGAGTTGGACTAGATATGGTCCGTAAGTGTAGGAAACACCGTTCTTTTGTTCTCAGCAAAATCACATTTCCTGCTGTCTTAGAGACTCTAGAAAGCAAGAGCGTGCTTCTTGTTCTAAAGCAGAGTGTGATCAATGGATGATTACACTGCTGTGTGTTTCACGTCAGAAATGGAGTTAAATCCCAGGCTCTGAGTCTTCCTACAAGCAAGACTTCGATTCAGGTAAGGACAGTCACTTTTCTGCTCAAACGAACTACATCGTTCACGAAGCTCACACGTTTCCAATCTTAACTGACAAGCATTAGATGTTAGAGGGTCAGTGCTTTGTGTCAGTTTCAGAAGCAGATTTGGACTATATATGGTCTGTATGTGTAGGAAACACCGTTCTTTGGTCTGGGCACACTCAGATTACCTGCTATATTAGAGACTCTAAAAGCAAGACCGTGCTTCTCGCTCTAAAGCAGAGTGTGATCCATGGATGAGAAAAATGCTGTGTGTTTCCCTTCAGAAATGGAGTTAAATCCCAGGCTCTGTGTCTTCCTACAAGGAAGACTTCGTTTCAGGTAAGGGCAGTCACTTTTCAGCTCAAACGAACTACATTGTTCACGAAGCTCACACGTTTCTCATCTTAACAGACAAGCATTGGATGTTAGAGGACCAGTGCTTTGTATCAGTTTCAGAAGCAGAGTTGAACTAGATATGGTCCGTATGTTTAGGAAACACCGTTCTTTTGTTCTCAGCACACACACGTTTCCTGCTGTCTTAGAGACTCTAGAAAGCAAGAGCGTGCTTCTTGTTCTAAAGCAGAGTGTGATCAATGGATGATTACACTGCTGTGTGTTTCACTCCAGAAATGGAGTTAAATCCCAGGCTCTGAGTCTTCCTACAAGCAAGACTTCGATTCATGTAAGGGCAGTCACTTTTCTGCTCAAACGAACTACATCGTTCATGAAGCTCACACGTTTCCCATCTTAACTGACAAGCATTGGATGTTAGAGGACCAGTGATTTGTATCAGTTTCAGAAGAAGAATTAGACTAGATATGGTCCGTATGTGTAGGAAACACCGTTCTTTTGTTCTCAGCACACTCACGTTTCCTGCTGTGTTAGAGACTCCAGAAAGCAAGAGCGTGCTTCCCGCTCTAAAGCAGAGTGTGATCCATGGATGAGAAAAATGCTGTGTGTTTCCTTTCAGAAATGGAGTTAAATCCCAGGCTCTGTGTCTTCCGACAAGCAACACTTCGTTTCAAATAAGGGCAGTCACTTTTCAGCTCAAACGAACTACATCGTTCACGAAGCTCACACGTTTCTCATCTTAACAGACAAGCATTGGATGTTAGAGGACCAGTGCTTTGTGTCAGTTTAAGAAGCAGAGTTGGACTAGATATGGTCCGTAAGTGTAGGAAACACCGTTCTTTTGTTCTCAGCAAAATCACATTTCCTGCTGTCTTAGAGACTCTAGAAAGCAAGAGCATGCTTCTTGTTCTAAAGCAGAGTGTGATCAATGGATGATTACACTGCTGTGTGTTTCACGTCAGAAATGGAGTTAAATCCCAGGCTCTGTGTCTTCCTACAAGCAAGACTTCGTTTCAGGTAAGGGCAGTCACTTTTCAGCTCAAACGAACTACATCGTTCACGAAGCTCACACGTTTCTCATCTTAACAGACAAGCATTGGATGTTAGAGGACCAGTGCTTTGTATCATTTTCAGAAGCAGAGTTGAACTAGATATGGTCCGTATGTTTAGGAAACACCATTCTTTTGTTCTCAGCACACACATGTTTCCTGCTGTCTTAGACACTCTAGAAAGCAAGAGCGTGCTTCTTGTTCTAAAGCATAGTGTGATCAATGGATGATTACACTGCTGTGTGTTTCACTTCAGAAATGGAGTTAAATTCCAGGCTCTGAGTCTTCCTACAAGCAAGACTTCGATTCAGGTAAGGGCAGTCACTTTTCAGCTCAAACGAACTACATCGTTCACTGAGCTTACACATTTCTCTTCTTTACAGACAAGCATTGGATGTTAGAGGACCAGTGCTTTGTATCAGTTTCAGAAACAGAGTTGAACTAGATATGGTCAGTATGTGTAGGAAACACAGTTCTTTTGTTCTCAGCACACACACGTTTCCTGCTGTCTTAGAGACTCTAGAAAGCAAGAGCGTGCTTCTTGTTCTAAAGCAGAGTGTGATCAATGGATGATTACATTGCTGTGTGTTTCACTCCAGAAATGGAGTTAAATCCCAGGCTCTGAGTCTTCCTACAAGCAAGACTTCGATTCAGGTAAGGGCAGTCACTTTTCTGCTCAAACGAACTACATCGTTCATGAAGCTCACACGTTTCCCATCTTAACTGACAAGCATTGGATGTTAGAGGACCAGTGATTTGTATCAGTTTCAGAAGCAGAGTTGGACTAGATATGGTCCGTATGTGTAGGAAACACCGTTCTTTTGTTCTCAGCAAAATCACATTTCCTGCTGTCTTAGAGACTCCAGAAAGCAAGAGCGTGCTTATCGCTCTAAAGCAGAGTGTGATCCATGGATGAGAAAAATGCTGTGTGTTTCCCTTCAGAAATGGAGTTAAATCCCAAGCTCTGTGTCTTCCTACAAGGAAGACTTCGTTTCAGGTAAGGGCAGTCACTTTTCAGCTCAAAGGAACTACATCGTTCACGAAGCTCACACGTTTCTCATCTTAACAGACAAGCATTGGATGTTAGAGGACCAGTGCTTTGTATCAGTTTCAGAAGCAGAGTTGAACTAGATATGGTCCGTATGTTTAGGAAACACCGTTCTTTTGTTCTCAGAACACACACGTTTCCTGCTGTCTTAGAGACTCTAGAAAGCAAGAGCGTGCTTCTTGTTCTAAAGCAGAGTGTGATCAATGGGTGATTACACTGCTGTGTGTTTCACTTCAGAAATGGAGTTAAATCCCAGGCTCTGAGTCTTCCTACAAGCAAGACTTCGATTCAGGTAAGGGCAGTCACTTTTCTGCTCAAATGAACTACATCGTTCACGAAGCTCACACGTTTCTCATCTTAACTGACAAGCATTAGATGTTAGAGGGTCAGTGCTTTGTATGAGTTTCAGAAGCAGATTTGGACTACATATGGTCTGTATTTGTAGGAAACACCGTTCTTTTGTTCTGGGCACACTCAGATTACCTGCTATATTAGAGACTCTAAAAGCAAGAGCGTGCTTCTCGCTCTAAAGCAGAGTGTGATCCATGGATGAGAAAAATGCTGTGTGTTTCCTTTCAGAAATGGAGTTAAATCCCAGGCTCTGTGTCTTCCTACAAGCAAGACTTCGTTTCAGATAAGGGCAGTCACTTTTCAGCTCAAATGAACTACATCGTTCACGGAGCTCACACGTTTCTCATCTTTACAGACAAGCATTGGATGTTAGAGGACCAGTGCTTTGTGTCAGTTTCAGAAGCAGAGTTGGACTAGATATGGTCCGTAAGTGTAGGAAACACCGTTCTTTTGTTCTCAGCTAAATCACATTTCCTGCTGTCTTAGAGACTCTAGAAAGCAAGAGCGTGCTTCTTGTTCTAAAGCAGAGTGTGATCAATGGATGATTACACTGCTGTGTGTTTCACTCCAGAAATGGAGTTAAATCCCAGGCTCTGAGTCTTCCTACAAGCAAGACTTCGATTCAGGTAAGGGCAGTCACTCTTCTGCTTGAACGAACTAAATCGTTCACGAAGCTCACACGTTTCTCATCTTAACTGACAAGCATTGGATGTTAGAGGGTCAGTGCTTTATGTCAGTTCCAGAAGCAGATTTGGACTACATATGGTCTGTATGTGTAGGAAACACCGTTCTTTTGTTCTCAGCACACTCAGATTACCTGCTATATTAGAGACTCTAAAAGCAAGAGCGTGCTTCTCGCTCTAAAGCAGAGTGTGATCCATGGATGAGAAAAATGCTGTGTGTTTCCCTTCAGAAATGGAGTTAAATCCCAGGCTCTGTGTCTTCCTACAAGCAAGACTTCGTTTCAGGTAAGGGCAGTCACTTTTCAGCTCAAACGAACTACATCGTTCACGAAGCTCACACGTTTCTCATCTTAACAGACAAGCATTGGATGTTAGAGGACCAGTGCTTTGTATCAGTTTCAGAAGCAGAGTTGAACTAGATATGGTCCGTATGTTTAGGAAACACCGTTCTTTTGTTCTCAGCACACACACGTTTCCTGCTGTCTTAGAGAGTCTAGAAAGCAAGAGCATGCTTCTTGACCTAAAGCAGAGTGTGATCAATGGGTGATTACACTGCTGTGTGTTTCCCTTCAGAAATGGAGTTAAATCCCAGGCTCTGAGTCTTCCTACAAGCAAGACTTCGATTCAGGTAAGGGCAGTCACTTTTCTGCTCCAATGAACTACATCGTTCACGAAGCTCACACGTTTCTCATCTTAACTGACAAGCATTAGATGTTAGAGGGTCAGTGCTTTGTATGAGTTTCAGAAGCAGATTTGGACTACATATGGTCTGTATTTGTAGGAAACACCGTTCTTTTGTTCTGGGCACACTCAGATTACCTGCTATATTAGAGACTCTAAAAGCAAGAGCGTGCTTCTCGCTCTAAAGCAGAGTGTGATCCATGGATGACAAAAATGCTGTGTGTTTCCTTTCAGAAATGGAGTTAAATCCCAGGCTCTGTGTCTTCCTACAAGCAAGACTTCGTTTCAGATAAGGGCAGTCACTTTTCAGCTAAAACGAACTACATCATTCACGGAGCTCACACGTTTCTCATCTTTACATACAAGCATTGGATGTTAGAGGACCAGTGCTTTGTGTCAGTTTAAGAAGCAGAGTTGGACTAGATATGGTCCGTATGTGTCAGAAACACCGTTCTTTTGTTCTCAGCAAAATCACATTTCCTGCTGTCTTAGAGACTCCAGAAAGCAAGAGCATGCTTCTCGCGCTAAAGCAGAGTGTGATCCATGGATCAGATCTATGCTGTGTGTTTCCCTTCATAAATGGAGTTAAATCTCAATCTCTTTGTCTTCCTACAAGCAAGACTTCGTTTCAGGTAAGGGCAGTCACTTTTCAGCTCAAACGAACTACATCGTTCACTGAGCTCACACATTTCTCTTCTTTACAAACAAGCATTGGATGTTAGAGGACCAGTGCTTTGTGTCAGTTTCAGAAGCAGAGTTGGACTAGATATGGTCCGTAAGTGTAGGAAACACCGTTATTTTGTTCTCAGCTAAATCACATTTCCTGCTGTCTTAGAGACTCTAGAAAGCAAGAGCGCGCTTCTTGTTCTAAAGCAGAGTGTGATCAATGGATGATTACACTGCTGTGTGTTTCACTCCAGAAATGGAGTTAAATCCCAGGCTCTGAGTCTTCCTACAAGCAAGACTTCGATTCAGGTAAGGGCAGTCACTCTTCTGCTTGAACGAACTACATCGTTCACGAAGCTCACACGTTTCTCATCTTAACTGACAAGCATTGGATATTAGAGGGTCAGTGCTTTGTGTCAGTTCCAGAAGCAGATTTGGACTACATATGGTCTGTATGTGTAGGAAACACCGTTCTTTTGTTCTCAGCACACTCAGATTACCTGCTATATTAGAGACTCTAAAAGCAAGAGCGTGCTTCTTGTTCTAAAGCATAGTGTGATCAATGGATGATTACACTGCTGTGTGTTTCACTTCAGAAATGGAGTTAAATCCCAGGCTCTGAGTCTTCCTACAAGCAAGACTTCGATTCAGGTAAGGGCAGTCACTTTTCAGCTCAAACGAACTACATCGTTCACTGAGCTTACACATTTCTCTTCTTTACAGACAAGCATTGGATGTTAGAGGACCAGTGCTTTGTATCAGTTTCAGAAACAGAGTTGAACTAGATATGGTCAGTATGTGTAGGAAACACAGTTCTTTTGTTCTCAGCACACACACGTTTCCTGCTGTCTTAGAGACTCTAGAAAGCAAGAGCGTGCTTCTTGTTCTAAAGCAGAGTGTGATCAATGGATGATTACATTGCTGTGTGTTTCACTCCAGAAATGGAGTTAAATCCCAGGCTCTGAGTCTTCCTACAAGCAAGACTTCGATTCAGGTAAGGGCAGTCACTTTTCTGCTCAAACGAACTACATCGTTCATGAAGCTCACACGTTTCCCATCTTAACTGACAAGCATTGGATGTTAGAGGACCAGTGATTTGTATCAGTTTCAGAAGCAGAGTTGGACTAGATATGGTCCGTATGTGTAGGAAACACCGTTCTTTTGTTCTCAGCAAAATCACATTTCCTGCTGTCTTAGAGACTCCAGAAAGCAAGAGCGTGCTTATCCCTCTAAAGCAGAGTGTGATCCATGGATGAGAAAAATGCTGTGTGTTTCCCTTCAGAAATGGAGTTAAATCCCAAGCTCTGTGTCTTCCTACAAGGAAGACTTCGTTTCAGGTAAGGGCAGTCACTTTTCAGCTCAAAGGAACTACATCGTTCACGAAGCTCACACGTTTCTCATCTTAACAGACAAGCATTGGATGTTAGAGGACCAGTGCTTTGTATCAGTTTCAGAAGCAGAGTTGAACTAGATATGGTCCGTATGTTTAGGAAACACCGTTCTTTTGTTCTCAGAACACACACGTTTCCTGCTGTCTTAGAGACTCTAGAAAGCAAGAGCGTGCTTCTTGTTCTAAAGCAGAGTGTGATCAATGGGTGATTACACTGCTGTGTGTTTCACTTCAGAAATGGAGTTAAATCCCAGGCTCTGAGTCTTCCTACAAGCAAGACTTCGATTCAGGTAAGGGCAGTCACTTTTCTGCTCAAATGAACTACATCGTTCACGAAGCTCACACGTTTCTCATCTTAACTGACAAGCATTAGATGTTAGAGGGTCAGTGCTTTGTATGAGTTTCAGAAGCAGATTTGGACTACATATGGTCTGTATTTGTAGGAAACACCGTTCTTTTGTTCTGGGCACACTCAGATTACCTGCTATATTAGAGACTCTAAAAGCAAGAGCGTGCTTCTCGCTCTAAAGCAGAGTGTGATCCATGGATGAGAAAAATGCTGTGTGTTTCCTTTCAGAAATGGAGTTAAATCCCAGGCTCTGTGTCTTCCTACAAGCAAGACTTCGTTTCAGATAAGGGCAGTCACTTTTCAGCTCAAATGAACTACATCGTTCACGGAGCTCACACGTTTCTCATCTTTACAGACAAGCATTGGATGTTAGAGGACCAGTGCTTTGTGTCAGTTTCAGAAGCAGAGTTGGACTAGATATGGTCCGTAAGTGTAGGAAACACCGTTCTTTTGTTCTCAGCTAAATCACATTTCCTGCTGTCTTAGAGACTCTAGAAAGCAAGAGCGTGCTTCTTGTTCTAAAGCAGAGTGTGATCAATGGATGATTACACTGCTGTGTGTTTCACTCCAGAAATGGAGTTAAATCCCAGGCTCTGAGTCTTCCTACAAGCAAGACTTCGATTCAGGTAAGGGCAGTCACTCTTCTGCTTGAACGAACTACATCGTTCACGAAGCTCACACGTTTCTCATCTTAACTGACAAGCATTGGATGTTAGAGGGTCAGTGCTTTATGTCAGTTCCAGAAGCAGATTTGGACTACATATGGTCTGTATGTGTAGGAAACACCGTTCTTTTGTACTCAGCACACTCAGATTACCTGCTATATTAGAGACTCTAAAAGCAAGAGCATGCTTCTCGCTCTAAAGCAGAGTGTGATCCATGGATGAGAAAAATGCTGTGTGTTTCCCTTCAGAAATGGAGTTAAATCCCAGGCTCTGTGTCTTCCTACAAGCAAGACTTCGTTTCAGGTAAGGGCAGTCACTTTTCAGCTCAAACGAACTACATCGTTCACGAAGCTCACACGTTTCTCATCTTAACAGACAAGCATTGGATGTTAGAGGACCAGTGCTTTGTATCAGTTTCAGAAGCAGAGTTGAACTAGATATGGTCCGTATGTTTAGGAAACACCGTTCTTTTGTTCTCAGCACACACACGTTTCCTGCTGTCTTAGAGAGTCTAGAAAGCAAGAGCATGCTTCTTGACCTAAAGCAGAGTGTGATCAATGGGTGATTACACTGCTGTGTGTTTCCCTTCAGAAATGGAGTTAAATCCCAGGCTCTGAGTCTTCCTACAAGCAAGACTTCGATTCAGGTAAGGGCAGTCACTTTTCTGCTCCAATGAACTACATCGTTCACGAAGCTCACACGTTTCTCATCTTAACTGACAAGCATTAGATGTTAGAGGGTCAGTGCTTTGTATGAGTTTCAGAAGCAGATTTGGACTACATATGGTCTGTATTTGTAGGAAACACCGTTCTTTTGTTCTGGGCACACTCAGATTACCTGCTATATTAGAGACTCTAAAAGCAAGAGCGTGCTTCTCGCTCTAAAGCAGAGTGTGATCCATGGATGACAAAAATGCTGTGTGTTTCCTTTCAGAAATGGAGTTAAATCCCAGGCTCTGTGTCTTCCTACAAGCAAGACTTCGTTTCAGATAAGGGCAGTCACTTTTCAGCTAAAACGAACTACATCATTCACGGAGCTCACACGTTTCTCATCTTTACATACAAGCATTGGATGTTAGAGGACCAGTGCTTTGTGTCAGTTTAAGAAGCAGAGTTGGACTAGATATGGTCCGTATGTGTCAGAAACACCGTTCTTTTGTTCTCAGCAAAATCACATTTCCTGCTGTCTTAGAGACTCCAGAAAGCAAGACCATGCTTCTCGCGCTAAAGCAGAGTGTGATCCATGGATCAGATCTATGCTGTGTGTTTCCCTTCATAAATGGAGTTAAATCTCAATCTCTTTGTCTTCCTACAAGCAAGACTTCGTTTCAGGTAAGGGCAGTCACTTTTCAGCTCAAACGAACTACATCGTTCACTGAGCTCACACATTTCTCTTCTTTACAAACAAGCATTGGATGTTAGAGGACCAGTGCTTTGTGTCAGTTTCAGAAGCAGAGTTGGACTAGATATGGTCCGTAAGTGTAGGAAACACCGTTATTTTGTTCTCAGCTAAATCACATTTCCTGCTGTCTTAGAGACTCTAGAAAACAAGAGCGTGCTTCTTGTTCTAAAGCAGAGTGTGATCAATGGATGATTACACTGCTGTGTGTTTCACTCCAGAAATGGAGTTAAATCCCAGGCTCTGAGTCTTCCTACAAGCAAGACTTCGATTCAGGTAAGGGCAGTCACTCTTCTGCTTGAACGAACTACATCGTTCACGAAGCTCACACGTTTCTCATCTTAACTGACAAGCATTGGATATTAGAGGGTCAGTGCTTTGTGTCAGTTCCAGAAGCAGATTTGGACTACATATGGTCTGTATGTGTAGGAAACACCGTTCTTTTGTTCTCAGCACACTCAGATTACCTGCTATATTAGAGACTCTAAAAGCAAGAGCGTGCTTCTTGTTCTAAAGCATAGTGTGATCAATGGATGATTACACTGCTGTGTGTTTCACTTCAGAAATGGAGTTAAATCCCAGGCTCTGAGTCTTCCTACAAGCAAGACTTCGATTCAGGTAAGGGCAGTCACTTTTCAGCTCAAACGAACTACATCGTTCACTGAGCTTACACATTTCTCTTCTTTACAGACAAGCATTGGATGTTAGAGGACCAGTGCTTTGTATCAGTTTCAGAAACAGAGTTGAACTAGATATGGTCAGTATGTGTAGGAAACACAGTTCTTTTGTTCTCAGCACACACACGTTTCCTGCTGTCTTAGAGACTCCAGAAAGCAAGAGCGTGCTTATCGCTCTAAAGCAGAGTGTGATCCATGGATGAGAAAAATGCTGTGTGTTTCCCTTCAGAAATGGAGTTAAATCCCAAGCTCTGTGTCTTCCTACAAGGAAGACTTCGTTTCAGGTAAGGGCAGTCACTTTTCAGCTCAAAGGAACTACATCGTTCACGAAGCTCACACGTTTCTCATCTTAACAGACAAGCATTGGATGTTAGAGGACCAGTGCTTTGTATCAGTTTCAGAAGCAGAGTTGAACTAGATATGGTCCGTATGTTTAGGAAACACCGTTCTTTTGTTCTCAGCTAAATCACATTTCCTGCTGTCTTAGAGACTCTAGAAAGCAAGAGCGTGCTTCTTGTTCTAAAGCAGAGTGTGATCAATGGGTGATTACACTGCTGTGTGTTTCACTTCAGAAATGGAGTTAAATCCCAGGCTCTGAGTCTTCCTACAAGCAAGACTTCGATTCAGGTAAGGGCAGTCACTTTTCTGCTCAAATGAACTACATCGTTCAAGAAGCTCACACGTTTCTCATCTTAACTGACAAGCATTAGATGTTAGAGGGTCAGTGCTTTGTATGAGTTTCAGAAGCAGATTTGGACTACATATGGTCTGTATTTGTAGGAAACACCGTTCTTTTGTTCTGGGCACACTCAGATTACCTGCTATATTAGAGACTCTAAAAGCAAGAGCGTGCTTCTCGCTCTAAAGCAGAGTGTGATCCATGGATGAGAAAAATGCTGTGTGTTTCCTTTCAGAAATGGAGTTAAATCCCAGGCTCTGTGTCTTCCTACAAGCAAGACTTCGTTTCAGATAAGGGCAGTCACTTTTCAGCTCAAATGAACTACATCGTTCACGGAGCTCACACGTTTCTCATCTTTACAGACAAGCATTGGATGTTAGAGGACCAGTGCTTTGTGTCAGTTTCAGAAGCAGAGTTGGACTAGATATGGTCCGTAAGTGTAGGAAACACCGTTCTTTTGTTCTCAGCTAAATCACATTTCCTGCTGTCTTAGAGACTCTAGAAAGCAAGAGCGTGCTTCTTGTTCTAAAGCAGAGTGTGATCAATGGATGATTACACTGCTGTGTGTTTCACTCCAGAAATGGAGTTAAATCCCAGGCTCTGAGTCTTCCTACAAGCAAGACTTCGATTCAGGTAAGGGCAGTCACTCTTCTGCTTGAACGAACTACATCGTTCACGAAGCTCACACGTTTCTCATCTTAACTGACAAGCATTGGATGTTAGAGGGTCAGTGCTTTATGTCAGTTCCAGAAGCAGATTTGGACTACATATGGTCTGTATGTGTAGGAAACACCGTTCTTTTGTTCTCAGCACACTCAGATTACCTGCTATATTAGAGACTCTAAAAGCAAGAGCGTGCTTCTCGCTCTAAAGCAGAGTGTGATCCATGGATGAGAAAAATGCTGTGTGTTTCCCTTCAGAAATGGAGTTAAATCCCAGGCTCTGTGTCTTCCTACAAGCAAGACTTCGTTTCAGGTAAGGGCAGTCACTTTTCAGCTCAAACGAACTACATCGTTCACGAAGCTCACACGTTTCTCATCTTAACAGACAAGCATTGGATGTTAGAGGACCAGTGCTTTGTATCAGTTTCAGAAGCAGAGTTGAACTAGATATGGTCCGTATGTTTAGGAAACACCGTTCTTTTGTTCTCAGCACACACACGTTTCCTGCTGTCTTAGAGACTCTAGAAAGCAAGAGCGTGCTTCTTGTTCTAAAGCAGAGTGTGATCAATGGATGATTACATTGCTGTGTGTTTCACTCCAGAAATGGAGTTAAATCCCAGGCTCTGAGTCTTCCTACAAGCAAGACTTCGATTCAGGTAAGGGCAGTCACTTTTCTGCTCAAACGAACTACATCGTTCATGAAGCTCACACGTTTCCCATCTTAACTGACAAGCATTGGATGTTAGAGGACCAGTGATTTGTATCAGTTTCAGAAGCAGAGTTGGACTAGATATGGTCCGTATGTGTAGGAAACACCGTTCTTTTGTTCTCAGCAAAATCACATTTCCTGCTGTCTTAGAGACTCCAGAAAGCAAGAGCGTGCTTATCGCTCTAAAGCAGAGTGTGATCCATGGATGAGAAAAATGCTGTGTGTTTCCCTTCAGAAATGGAGTTAAATCCCAAGCTCTGTGTCTTCCTACAAGGAAGACTTCGTTTCAGGTAAGGGCAGTCACTTTTCAGCTCAAAGGAACTACATCGTTCACGAAGCTCACACGTTTCTCATCTTAACAGACAAGCATTGGATGTTAGAGGACCAGTGCTTTGTATCAGTTTCAGAAGCAGAGTTGAACTAGATATGGTCCGTATGTTTAGGAAACACCGTTCTTTTGTTCTCAGAACACACACGTTTCCTGCTGTCTTAGAGACTCTAGAAAGCAAGAGCGTGCTTCTTGTCCTAAAGCAGAGTGTGATCAATGGGTGATTACACTGCTGTGTGTTTCACTTCAGAAATGGAGTTAAATCCCAGGCTCTGAGTCTTCCTACAAGCAAGATTTCGATTCAGGTAAGGGCAGTCACTTTTCTGCTCAAATGAACTACATCGTTCAAGAAGCTCACACGTTTCTCATCTTAACTGACAAGCATTAGATGTTAGAGGGTCAGTGCTTTGTATGAGTTTCAGAAGCAGATTTGGACTACATATGGTCTGTATTTGTAGGAAACACCGTTCTTTTGTTCTGGGCACACTCAGATTACCTGCTATATTAGAGACTCTAAAAGCAAGAGCGTGCTTCTCGCTCTAAAGCAGAGTGTGATCCATGGATGAGAAAAATGCTGTGTGTTTCCTTTCAGAAATGGAGTTAAATCCCAGGCTCTGTGTCTTCCTACAAGCAAGACTTCGTTTCAGATAAGGGCAGTCACTTTTCAGCTCAAATGAACTACATCGTTCACGGAGCTCACACGTTTCTCATCTTTACAGACAAGCATTGGATGTTAGAGGACCAGTGCTTTGTGTCAGTTTCAGAAGCAGAGTTGGACTAGATATGGTCCGTAAGTGTAGGAAACACCGTTCTTTTGTTCTCAGCTAAATCACATTTCCTGCTGTCTTAGAGACTCTAGAAAGCAAGAGCGTGCTTCTTGTTCTAAAGCAGAGTGTGATCAATGGATGATTACACTGCTGTGTGTTTCACTCCAGAAATGGAGTTAAATCCCAGGCTCTGAGTCTTCCTACAAGCAAGACTTCGATTCAGGTAAGGGCAGTCACTCTTCTGCTTGAACGAACTACATCGTTCACGAAGCTCACACGTTTCTCATCTTAACTGACAAGCATTGGATGTTAGAGGGTCAGTGCTTTATGTCAGTTCCAGAAGCAGATTTGGACTACATATGGTCTGTATGTGTAGGAAACACCGTTCTTTTGTTCTCAGCACACTCAGATTACCTGCTATATTAGAGACTCTAAAAGCAAGAGCGTGCTTCTCGCTCTAAAGCAGAGTGTGATCCATGGATGAGAAAAATGCTGTGTGTTTCCCTTCAGAAATGGAGTTAAATCCCAGGCTCTGTGTCTTCCTACAAGCAAGACTTCGTTTCAGGTAAGGGCAGTCACTTTTCAGCTCAAACGAACTACATCGTTCACGAAGCTCACACGTTTCTCATCTTAACAGACAAGCATTGGATGTTAGAGGACCAGTGCTTTGTATCAGTTTCAGAAGCAGAGTTGAACTAGATATGGTCCGTATGTTTAGGAAACACCGTTCTTTTGTTCTCAGCACACACACGTTTCCTGCTGTCTTAGAGAGTCTAGAAAGCAAGAGCATGCTTCTTGACCTAAAGCAGAGTGTGATCAATGGGTGATTACACTGCTGTGTGTTTCACTTCAGAAATGGAGTTAAATCCCAGGCTCTGAGTCTTCCTACAAGCAAGACTTCGATTCAGGTAAGGGCAGTCACTTTTCTGCTCCAATGAACTACATCGTTCACGAAGCTCACACGTTTCTCATCTTAACTGACAAGCATTAGATGTTAGAGGGTCAGTGCTTTGTATGAGTTTCAGAAGCAGATTTGGACTACATATGGTCTGTATTTGTAGGAAACACCGTTCTTTTGTTCTGGGCACACTCAGATTACCTGCTATATTAGAGACTCTAAAAGCAAGAGCGTGCTTCTCGCTCTAAAGCAGAGTGTGATCCATGGATGACAAAAATGCTGTGTGTTTCCTTTCAGAAATGGAGTTAAATCCCAGGCTCTGTGTCTTCCTACAAGCAAGACTTCGTTTCAGATAAGGGCAGTCACTTTTCAGCTAAAACGAACTACATCATTCACGGAGCTCACACGTTTCTCATCATTACATACAAGCATTGGATGTTAGAGGACCAGTGCTTTGTGTCAGTTTAAGAAGCAGAGTTGGACTAGATATGGTCCGTATGTGTCAGAAACACCGTTCTTTTGTTCTCAGCAAAATCACATTTCCTGCTGTCTTAGAGACTCCAGAAAGCAAGAGCATGCTTCTCGCGCTAAAGCAGAGTGTGATCCATGGATCAGATCTATGCTGTGTGTTTCCCTTCATAAATGGAGTTAAATCTCAATCTCTTTGTCTTCCTACAAGCAAGACTTCGTTTCAGGTAAGGGCAGTCACTTTTCAGCTCAAACGAACTACATCGTTCACTGAGCTCACACATTTCTCTTCTTTACAGACAAGCATTGGATGTTAGAGGACCAGTGCTTTGTGTCAGTTTCAGAAGCAGAGTTGGACTAGATATGGTCCGTAAGTGTAGGAAACACCGTTATTTTGTTCTCAGCTAAATCACATTTCCTGCTGTCTTAGAGACTCTAGAAAGCAAGAGCGTGCTTCTTGTTCTAAAGCAGAGTGTTATCAATGGATGATTACACTGCTGTGTGTTTCACTCCAGAAATGGAGTTAAATCCCAGGCTCTGAGTCTTCCTACAAGCAAGACTTCGATTCAGGTAAGGGCAGTCACTCTTCTGCTTGAACGAACTACATCGTTCACGAAGCTCACACGTTTCTCATCTTAACTGACAAGCATTGGATATTAGAGGGTCAGTGCTTTGTGTCAGTTCCAGAAGCAGATTTGGACTACATATGGTCTGTATGTGTAGGAAACACCGTTCTTTTGTTCTCAGCACACTCAGATTACCTGCTATATTAGAGACTCTAAAAGCAAGAGCGTGCTTCTCGCTCTAAAGCAGAGTGTGATCCATGGATGAGAAAAATGCTGTGTGTTTCCCTTCAGAAATGGAGTTAAATCCCAGGCTCTGTGTCTTCCTACAAGCAAGACTTCGTTTCAGGTAAGGGCAGTCACTTTTCAGCTCAAACGAACTACATCGTTCACGAAGCTCACACGTTTCTCATCTTAACAGACAAGCATTGGATGTTAGAGGACCAGTGATTTGTATCAGTTTCAGAAGCAGAGTTGGACTAGATATGGTCCGTATGTGTAGGAAACACCGTTCTTTTGTTCTCAGCAAAATCACATTTCCTGCTGTCTTAGAGACTCCAGAAAGCAAGAGCGTGCTTATCGCTCTAAAGCAGAGTGTGATCCATGGATGAGAAAAATGCTGTGTGTTTCCCTTCAGAAATGGAGTTAAATCCCAAGCTCTGTGTCTTCCTACAAGGAAGACTTCGTTTCAGGTAAGGGCAGTCACTTTTCAGCTCAAAGGAACTACATCGTTCACGAAGCTCACACGTTTCTCATCTTAACAGACAAGCATTGGATGTTAGAGGACCAGTGCTTTGTATCAGTTTCAGAAGCAGAGTTGAACTAGATATGGTCCGTATGTTTAGGAAACACCGTTCTTTTGTTCTCAGAACACACACGTTTCCTGCTGTCTTAGAGACTCTAGAAAGCAAGAGCGTGCTTCTTGTTCTAAAGCAGAGTGTGATCAATGGGTGCTTACACTGCTGTGTGTTTCACTTCAGAAATGGAGTTAAATCCCAGGCTCTGAGTCTTCCTACAAGCAAGACTTCGATTCAGGTAAGGGCAGTCACTTTTCTGCTCAAATGAACTACATCGTTCACGAAGCTCACACGTTTCTCATCTTAACTGACAAGCATTAGATGTTAGAGGGTCAGTGCTTTGTATGAGTTTCAGAAGCAGATTTGGACTACATATGGTCTGTATTTGTAGGAAACACCATTCTTTTGTTCTGGGCACACTCAGATTACCTGCTATATTAGAGACTCTAAAAGCAAGAGCGTGCTTCTCACTCTAAAGCAGAGTGTGATCCATGGATGAGAAAAATGCTGTGTGTTTCCTTTCAGAAATGGAGTTAAATCCCAGGCTCTGTGTCTTCCTACAAGCAAGACTTCGTTTCAGATAAGGGCAGTCACTTTTCAGCTCAAATGAACTACATCGTTCACGGAGCTCACACGTTTCTCATCTTTACAGACAAGCATTGGATGTTAGAGGACCAGTGCTTTGTGTCAGTTTCAGAAGCAGAGTTGGACTAGATATGGTCCGTAAGTGTAGGAAACACCGTTCTTTTGTTCTCAGCTAAATCACATTTCCTGCTGTCTTAGAGACTCTAGAAAGCAAGAGCGTGCTTCTTGTTCTAAAGCAGAGTGTGATCAATGGATGATTACACTGCTGTGTGTTTCACTCCAGAAATGGAGTTAAATCCCAGGCTCTGAGTCTTCCTACAAGCAAGACTTCGATTCAGGTAAGGGCAGTCACTCTTCTGCTTGAACGAACTACATCGTTCACGAAGCTCACACGTTTCTCATCTTAACTGACAAGCATTGGATGTTAGAGGGTCAGTGCTTTATGTCAGTTCCAGAAGCAGATTTGGACTACATATGGTCTGTATGTGTAGGAAACACCGTTCTTTTGTTCTCAGCACACTCAGATTACCTGCTATATTAGAGACTCTAAAAGCAAGAGCGTGCTTCTCGCTCTAAAGCAGAGTGTGATCCATGGATGAGAAAAATGCTGTGTGTTTCCCTTCAGAAATGGAGTTAAATCCCAGGCTCTGTGTCTTCCTACAAGCAAGACTAAGTTTCAGGTAAGGGCAGTCACTTTTCAGCTCAAACGAACTACATCGTTCACGAAGCTCACACGTTTCTCATCTTAACAGACAAGCATTGGATGTTAGAGGACCAGTGCTTTGTATCAGTTTCAGAAGCAGAGTTGAACTAGATATGGTCCTTATGTTTAGGAAACACCGTTCTTTTGTTCTCAGCACACACACGTTTCCTGCTGTCTTAGAGAGTCTAGAAAGCAAGAGCATGCTTCTTGACCTAAAGCAGAGTGTGATCAATGGGTGATTACACTGCTGTGTGTTTCCCTTCAGAAATGGAGTTAAATCCCAGGCTCTGAGTCTTCCTACAAGCAAGACTTCGATTCAGGTAAGGGCAGTCACTTTTCTGCTCCAATGAACTACATCGTTCACGAAGCTCACACGTTTCTCATCTTAACTGACAAGCATTAGATGTTAGAGGGTCAGTGCTTTGTATGAGTTTCAGAAGCAGATTTGGACTACATATGGTCTGTATTTGTAGGAAACACCGTTCTTTTGTTCTGGGCACACTCAGATTACCTGCTATATTAGAGACTCTAAAAGCAAGAGCGTGCTTCTCGCTCTAAAGCAGAGTGTGATCCATGGATGAGAAAAATGCTGTGTGTTTCCTTTCAGAAATGGAGTTAAATCCCAGGCTCTGTGTCTTCCTACAAGCAAGACTTCGTTTCAGATAAGGGCAGTCACTTTTCAGCTCAAACGAACTACATCGTTCACGAAGCTCACACGTTTCTCATCTTAACAGACAAGCATTGGATGTTAGAGGACCAGTGCTTTGTGTCAGTTTAAGAAGCAGAGTTGGACTAGATATGGTCCATAAGTGTAGGAAACACCGTTCTTTTGTTCTCAGCTAAATCACATTTCCTGCTGTCTTAGAGACTCTAGAAAGCAAGAGCGTGCTTCTTGTTCTAAAGCAGAGTGTGATCAATGGATGAGAACACTGCTGTGTGTTTCACTTCAGAAATGGTGTTAAATCCCAGGCTCTGAGTCTTCCTAAAAGCAAGAATTCGTTTCAGGTAAGGGCAGTCACTTTTCTGCTCAAATGAACTACATCGTTCACGGAGCTCACACGTTTCTTATCTTAACTGACAAGCATTGGATGTTAGAGGGTCAGTGCTTTGTATGAGTTTCAGAAGCAGATTTGGACTACATATGGTCTGTATTTATAGGAAACACCGTTCTTTTGTTCTGGGCACACTCAGATTACCTGCTATATTAGAGACTCTAAAAGCAAGAGCGTGCTTCTCGCTCTAAAGCAGAGTGTGATCCATGGATGAGAAAAATGCTGTGTGTTTCCTTTCAGAAATGGAGTTAAATCCCAGGCTCTGTGTCTTCCTACAAGCAAGACTTCGTTTCAAATAAGGGCAGTCACTTTTCAGCTAAAACGAACTACATCATTCACGGAGCTCACACGTTTCTCATCTTTACATACAAGCATTGGATGTTAGAGGACCAGTGCTTTGTGTCAGTTTAAGAAGCAGAGTTGGACTAGATATGGTCCGTATGTGTCGGAAACACCGTTCTTTTGTTCTCAGCAAAATCACATTTCCTGCTGTCTTAGAGACTCCAGAAAGCAAGAGCATGCTTCTCGCGCTAAAGCAGAGTGTGATCCATGGATCAGATCTATGCTGTGTGTTTCCCTTCATAAATGGAGTTAAATCTCAATCTCTTTGTCTTCCTACAAGCAAGACTTCGTTTCAGGTAAGGGCAGTCACTTTTCAGCTCAAACGAACAACATCGTTCACTGAGCTCACACATTTCTCTTCTTTACAGACAAGCATTGGATGTTAGAGGACCAGTGCTTTGTGTCAGTTTCAGAAGCAGAGTTGGACTAGATATGGTCCGTAAGTGTAGGAAACACCGTTCTTTTGTTCTCAGCTAAATCACATTTCCTGCTGTCTTAGAGACTCTAGAAAGCAAGAGCGTGCTTCTTGTTCTAAAGCAGAGTGTGATCAATGGATGATTACACTGCTGTGTGTTTCACTCCAGAAATGGAGTTAAATCCCAGGCTCTGAGTCTTCCTACAAGCAAGACTTCGATTCAGGTAAGGGCAGTCACTCTTCTGCTTGAACGAACTACATCGTTCACGAAGCTCACACGTTTCTCATCTTAACTGACAAGCATTGGATGTTAGAGGGTCAGTGCTTTGTGTCAGTTCCAGAAGCAGATTTGGACTACATATGGTCTGTATGTGTAGGAAACACCGTTCTTTTGTTCTCAGCACACTCAGATTACCTGCTATATTAGAGACTCTAAAAGCAAGAGCGTGCTTCTCGCTCTAAAGCAGAGTGTGATCCATGGATGAGAAAAATGCTGTGTGTTTCCTTTCAGAAATGGAGTTAAATCCCAGGCTCTGTGTCTTCCTACAAGCAAGACTTCGTTTCAGATAAGGGCAGTCACTTTTCAGCTCAAATGAACTACATCGTTCACGGAGCTCACACGTTTCTCATCTTTACAGACAAGCATTGGATGTTAGAGGACCAGTGCTTTGTGTCAGTTTCAGAAGCAGAGTTGGACTAGATATGGTCCGTAAGTGTAGGAAACACCGTTCTTTTGTTCTCAGCTAAATCACATTTCCTGCTGTCTTAGAGACTCTAGAAAGCAAGAGCGTGCTTCTTGTTCTAAAGCAGAGTGTGATCAATGGATGATTACACTGCTGTGTGTTTCACTCCAGAAATGGAGTTAAATCCCAGGCTCTGAGTCTTCCTAAAAGCAAGAATTCGTTTCAGGTAAGGGCAGTCACTTTTCTGCTCAAATGAACTACATCGTTCACGGAGCTCACACGTTTCTTATCTTAACTGACAAGCATTGGATGTTAGAGGGTCAGTGCTTTGTATGAGTTTCAGAAGCAGATTTGGACTACATATGGTCTGTAATTTATAGGAAACACCGTTCTTTTGTTCTGGGCACACTCAGATTACCTGCTATATTAGAGACTCTAAAAGCAAGAGCGTGCTTCTCGCTCTAAAGCAGAGTGTGATCCATGGATGAGAAAAATGCTGTGTGTTTCCTTTCAGAAATGGAGTTAAATCCCAGGCTCTGTGTCATCCTACAAGCAAGACTTCGTTTCAGATAAGGGCAGTCACTTTTCAGCTAAAACGAACTACATCATTCACGGAGCTCACACGTTTCTCATCTTTACATACAAGCATTGGATGTTAGAGGACCAGTGCTTTGTGTCAGTTTAAGAAGCAGAGTTGGACTAGATATGGTCCGTATGTGTCGGAAACACCGTTCTTTTGTTCTCAGCAAAATCACATTTCCTGCTGTCTTAGAGACTCCAGAAAGCAAGAGCATGCTTCTCGCGCTAAAGCAGAGTGTGATCCATGGATCAGATCTATGCTGTGTGTTTCCCTTCATAAATGGAGTTAAATCTCAATCTCTTTGTCTTCCTACAAGCAAGACTTCGTTTCAGGTAAGGGCAGTCACTTTTCAGCTCAAACGAACTACATCGTTCACTGAGCTCACACATTTCTCTTCTTTACAGACAAGCATTGGATGTTAGAGGACCAGTGCTTTGTGTCAGTTTCAGAAGCAGAGTTGGACTAGATATGGTCCGTAAGTGTAGGAAACACCGTTCTTTTGTTCTCAGCTAAATCACATTTCCTGCTGTCTTAGAGACTCTAGAAAGCAAGAGCGTGCTTCTTGTTCTAAAGCAGAGTGTGATCAATGGATGATTACACTGCTGTGTGTTTCACTCCAGAAATGGAGTTAAATCCCAGGCTCTGAGTCTTCCTACAAGCAAGACTTCGATTCAGGTAAGGGCAGTCACTCTTCTGCTTGAACGAACTACATCGTTCACGAAGCTCACACGTTTCTCATCTTAACTGACACGCATTGGATGTTAGAGGGTCAGTGCTTTGTGTCAGTTCCAGAAGCAGATTTGGACTACATATGGTCTGTATGTGTAGGAAACACCGTTCTTTTGTTCTCAGCACACTCAGATTACCTGCTATATTAGAGACTCTAAAAGCAAGAGCGTGCTTCTCGCTCTAAAGCAGAGTGTGATCCATGGATGAGAAAAATGCTGTGTGTTTCCCTTCAGAAATGGAGTTAAATCCCAGGCTCTGTGTCTTCCTACAAGCAAGACTTCGTTTCAGGTAAGGGCAGTCACTTTTCAGCTCAAACGAACTACATCGTTCACGAAGCTCACACGTTTCTCATCTTAACAGACAAGCATTGGATGTTAGAGGACCAGTGCTTTGTATCAGTTTCAGAAGCAGAGTTGAACTAGATATGGTCCGTATGTTTAGGAAACACCGTTATTTTGTTCTCAGCACACACACGTTTCCTGCTGTCTTAGAGAGTCTAGAAAGCAAGAGCATGCTTCTTGACCTAAAGCAGAGTGTGATCAATGGGTGATTACACTGCTGTGTGTTTCCCTTCAGAAAGGGAGTTAAATGCCAGGCTCTGAGTCTTCCTACAAGCAAGACTTCGATTCAGGTAAGGGCAGTCACTTTTCTGCTCCAATGAACTACATCGTTCACGAAGCTCACACGTTTCTCATCTTAACTGACAAGCATTAGATGTTAGAGGGTCAGTGCTTTGTATGAGTTTCAGAAGCAGATTTGGACTACATATGGTCTGTATTTGTAGGAAACACCGTTCTTTTGTTCTGGGCACACTCAGATTACCTGCTATATTAGAGACTCTAAAAGCAAGAGCGTGCTTCTCGCTCTAAAGCAGAGTGTGATCCATGGATGAGAAAAATGCTGTGTGTTTCCTTTCAGAAATGGAGTTAAATCCCAGGCTCTGTGTCTTCCTACAAGCAAGACTTCGTTTCAGATAAGGGCAGTCACTTTTCAGCTCAAACGAACTACATCGTTCACGAAGCTCACACGTTTCTCATCTTAACAGACAAGCATTGGATGTTAGAGGACCAGTGCTTTGTGTCAGTTTAAGAAGCAGAGTTGGACTAGATATGGTCCATAAGTGTAGGAAACACCGTTCTTTTGTTCTCAGCTAAATCACATTTCCTGCTGTCTTAGAGACTCTAGAAAGCAAGAGCGTGCTTCTTGTTCTAAAGCAGAGTATGATCAATGGATGAGAACACTGCTGTGTGTTTCACTTCAGAAATGGTGTTAAATCCCAGGCTCTGAGTCTTCCTAAAAGCAAGAATTCGTTTCAGGTAAGGGCAGTCACTTTTCTGCTCAAATGAACTACATCGTTCACGGAGCTCACACGTTTCTTATCTTAACTGACAAGCATTGGATGTTAGAGGGTCAGTGCTTTGTATGAGTTTCAGAAGCAGATTTGGAATACATATGGTCTGTATTTATAGGAAACACCGTTTTTTTGTTCTGGGCACACTCAGATTACCTGCTATATTAGAGACTCTAAAAGCAAGAGCGTGCTTCTCGCTCTAAAGCAGAGTGTGATCCATGGATGAGAAAAATGCTGTGTGTTTCCTTTCAGAAATGGAGTTAAATCCCAGGCTCTGTGTCTTCCTACAAGCAAGACTTCGTTTCAGATAAGGGCAGTCACTTTTCAGCTAAAACGAACTACATCATTCACGGAGCTCACACGTTTCTCATCTTTACATACAAGCATTGGATGTTAGAGGACCAGTGCTTTGTGTCAGTTTAAGAAGCAGAGTTGGACTAGATATGGTCCGTATGTGTCGGAAACACCGTTCTTTTGTTCTCAGCAAAATCACATTTCCTGCTGTCTTAGAGACTCCAGAAAGCAAGAGCATGCTTCTTGTTCTAAAGCAGAGTGTGATCAATGGATGATTACACTGCTGTGTGTTTCACTCCAGAAATGGAGTTAAATCCCAGGCTCTGAGTCTTCCTACAAGCAAGACTTCGATTCAGGTAAGGGCAGTCACTCTTCTGCTTGAACGAACTACATCGTTCACGAAGCTCACACGTTTCTCATCTTAACTGACAAGCATTGGATGTTAGAGGGTCAGTGCTTTGTGTCAGTTCCAGAAGCAGATTTGGACTACATATGGTCTGTATGTGTAGGAAACACCGTTCTTTTGTTCTCAGCACACTCAGATTACCTGCTATATTAGAGACTCTAAAAGCAAGAGCGTGCTTCTCGCTCTAAAGAAGAGTGTGATCCATGGATGAGAAAAATGCTGTGTGTTTCCCTTCAGAAATGGAGTTAAATCCCAGGCTCTGTGTCTTCCTACAAGCAAGACTTCGTTTCAGGTAAGGGCAGTCACTTTTCTGCTCAAATGAACTACATCGTTCACGGAGCTCACACGTTTCTTATCTTAACTGACAAGCATTGGATGTTAGAGGGTCAGTGCTTTGTATGAGTTTCAGAAGCAGATTTGGACTACATATGGTCTGTATTTATAGGAAACACCGTTCTTTTGTTCTGGGCACACTCAGATTACCTGCTATATTAGAGACTCTAAAAGCAAGAGCGTGCTTCTCGCTCTAAAGCAGAGTGTGATCCATGGATGAGAAAAATGCTGTGTGTTTCCTTTCAGAAATGGAGTTAAATCCCAGGCTCTGTGTCTTCCTACAAGCAAGACTTCGTTTCAGATAAGGGCAGTCACTTTTCAGCTAAAACGAACTACATCATTCACGGAGCTCACACGTTTCTCATCTTTACATACAAGCATTGGATGTTAGAGGACTAGTGCTTTGTGTCAGTTTAAGAAGCAGAGTTGGACTAGATATGGTCCGTATGTGTCGGAAACACCGTTCTTTTGTTCTCAGCAAAATCACATTTCCTGCTGTCTTAGAGACTCCAGAAAGCAAGAGCATGCTTCTCGCGCTAAAGCAGAGTGTGATCCATGGATCAGATCTATGCTGTGTGTTTCCCTTCATAAATGGAGTTAAATCTCAATCTCTTTGTCTTCCTACAAGCAAGACTTCGTTTCAGGTAAGGGCAGTCACTTTTCAGCTCAAACGAACTACATCGTTCACTGAGCTCACACATTTCTCTTCTTTACAGACAAGCATTGGATGTTAGAGGACCAGTGCTTTGTGTCAGTTTCAGAAGCAGAGTTGGACTAGATATGGTCCGTAAGTGTAGGAAACACCGTTCTTTTGTTCTCAGCTAAATCACATTTCCTGCTGTCTTAGAGACTCTAGAAAGCAAGAGCGTGCTTCTTGTTCTAAAGCAGAGTGTGATCAATGGATGATTACACTGCTGTGTGTTTCACTCCAGAAATGGAGTTAAATCCCAGGCTCTGAGTCTTCCTACAAGCAAGACTTCGATTCAGGTAAGGGCAGTCACTCTTCTGCTTGAACGAACTACATCGTTCACGAAGCTCACACGTTTCTCATCTTAACTGACAAGCATTGGATGTTAGAGGGTCAGTGCTTTGTGTCAGTTCCAGAAGCAGATTTGGACTACATATGGTCTGTATGTGTAGGAAACACCGTTCTTTTGTTCTCAGCACACTCAGATTACCTGCTATATTAGAGACTCTAAAAGCAAGAGCGTGCTTCTCGCTCTAAAGCAGAGTGTGATCCATGGATGAGAAAAATGCTGTGTGTTTCCCTTCAGAAATGGAGTTAAATCCCAGGCTCTGTGTCTTCCTACAAGCAAGACTTCGTTTCAGGTAAGGGCAGTCACTTTTCAGCTCAAACGAACTACATCGTTCACGAAGCTCACACGTTTCTCATCTTAACAGACAAGCATTGGATGTTAGAGGACCAGTGCTTTGTATCAGTTTCAGAAGCAGAGTTGAACTAGATATGGTCCGTATGTTTAGGAAACACCGTTATTTTGTTCTCAGCACACACACGTTTCCTGCTGTCTTAGAGAGTCTAGAAAGCAAGAGCATGCTTCTTGACCTAAAGCAGAGTGTGATCAATGGGTGATTACACTGCTGTGTGTTTCCCTTCAGAAAGGGAGTTAAATCCCAGGCTCTGAGTCTTCCTACAAGCAAGACTTCGATTCAGGTAAGGGCAGTCACTTTTCTGCTCCAATGAACTACATCGTTCACGAAGCTCACACGTTTCTCATCTTAACTGACAAGCATTAGATGTTAGAGGGTCAGTGCTTTGTATGAGTTTCAGAAGCAGATTTGGACTACATATGGTCTGTATTTGTAGGAAACACCGTTCTTTTGTTCTGGGCACACTCAGATTACCTGCTATATTAGAGACTCTAAAAGCAAGAGCGTGCTTCTCGCTCTAAAGCAGAGTGTGATCCATGGATGAGAAAAATGCTGTGTGTTTCCTTTCAGAAATGGAGTTAAATCCCAGGCTCTGTGTCTTCCTACAAGCAAGACTTCGTTTCAGATAAGGGCAGTCACTTTTCAGCTCAAACGAACTACATCGTTCACGAAGCTCACACGTTTCTCATCTTAACAGACAAGCATTGGATGTTAGAGGACCAGTGCTTTGTGTCAGTTTAAGAAGCAGAGTTGGACTAGATATGGTCCATAAGTGTAGGAAACACCGTTCTTTTGTTCTCAGCTAAATCACATTTCCTGCTGTCTTAGAGACTCTAGAAAGCAAGAGCGTGCTTCTTGTTCTAAAGCAGAGTATGATCAATGGATGAGAACACTGCTGTGTGTTTCACTTCAGAAATGGTGTTAAATCCCAGGCTCTGAGTCTTCCTAAAAGCAAGAATTCGTTTCAGGTAAGGGCAGTCACTTTTCTGCTCAAATGAACTACATCGTTCACGGAGCTCACACGTTTCTTATCTTAACTGACAAGCATTGGATGTTAGAGGGTCAGTGCTTTGTATGAGTTTCAGAAGCAGATTTGGACTACATATGGTCTGTATTTATAGGAAACACCGTTCTTTTGTTCTGGGCACACTCAGATTACCTGCTATATTAGAGACTCTAAAAGCAAGAGCGTGCTTCTCGCTCTAAAGCAGAGTGTAATCCATGGATGAGAAAAATGCTGTGTGTTTCCTTTCAGAAATGGAGTTAAATCCCAGGCTCTGTGTCTTCCTACAAGCAAGACTTCGTTTCAGATAAGGGCAGTCACTTTTCAGCTAAAACGAACTACATCATTCACGGAGCTCACACGTTTCTCATCTTTACATACAAGCATTGGATGTTAGAGGACCAGTGCTTTGTGTCAGTTTAAGAAGCAGAGTTGGACTAGATATGGTCCGTATGTGTCGGAAACACCGTTCTTTTGTTCTCAGCAAAATCACATTTCCTGCTGTCTTAGAGACTCCAGAAAGCAAGAGCATGCTTCTTGTTCTAAAGCAGAGTGTGATCAATGGATGATTACACTGCTGTGTGTTTCACTCCAGAAATGGAGTTAAATCCCAGGCTCTGAGTCTTCCTACAAGCAAGACTTCGATTCAGGTAAGGGCAGTCACTCTTCTGCTTGAACGAACTACATCGTTCACGAAGCTCACACGTTTCTCATCTTAACTGACAAGCATTGGATGTTAGAGGGTCAGTGCTTTGTGTCAGTTCCAGAAGCAGATTTGGACTACATATGGTCTGTATGTGTAGGAAACACCGTTCTTTTGTTCTCAGCACACTCAGATTACCTGCTATATTAGAGACTCTAAAAGCAAGAGCGTGCTTCTCGCTCTAAAGCAGAGTGTGATCCATGGATGAGAAAAATGCTGTGTGTTTCCCTTCAGAAATGGAGTTAAATCCCAGGCTCTGTGTCTTCCTACAAGCAAGACTTCGTTTCAGGTAAGGGCAGTCACTTTTCAGCTCAAACGAACTACATCGTTCACGAAGCTCACACGTTTCTCATCTTAACAGACAAGCATTGGATGTTAGAGGACCAGTGCTTTGTATCAGTTTCAGAAGCAGAGTTGAACTAGATATGGTCCGTATGTTTAGGAAACACCGTTATTTTGTTCTCAGCACACACACGTTTCCTGCTGTCTTAGAGAGTCTAGAAAGCAAGAGCATGCTTCTTGACCTAAAGCAGAGTGTGATCAATGGGTGATTACACTGCTGTGTGTTTCCCTTCAGAAAGGGAGTTAAATCCCAGGCTCTGAGTCTTCCTACAAGCAAGACTTCGATTCAGGTAAGGGCAGTCACTTTTCTGCTCCAATGAACTACATCGTTCACGAAGCTCACACGTTTCTCATCTTAACAGACAAGCATTGGATGTTAGAGGACCAGTGCTTTGTGTCAGTTTAAGAAGCAGAGTTGGACTAGATATGGTCCATAAGTGTAGGAAACACCGTTCTTTTGTTCTCAGCTAAATCACATTTCCTGCTGTCTTAGAGACTCTAGAAAGCAAGAGCGTGCTTCTTGTTCTAAAGCAGAGTATGATCAATGGATGAGAACACTGCTGTGTGTTTCACTTCAGAAATGGTGTTAAATCCCAGGCTCTGAGTCTTCCTAAAAGCAAGAATTCGTTTCAGGTAAGGGCAGTCACTTTTCTGCTCAAATGAACTACATCGTTCACAAAGCTCACACGTTTCTTATCTTAACTGACAAGCATTGGATGTTAGAGGGTCAGTGCTTTATATGAGTTTCAGAAGCAGATTTGGACTACATATGGTCTGTATTTATAGGAAACACCGTTCTTTTGTTCTGGGCACACTCAGATTACCTGCTATATTAGAGACTCTAAAAGCAAGAGCGTGCTTCTCGCTCTAAAGCAGAGTGTGATCCATGGATGAGAAAAATGCTGTGTGTTTCCTTTCAGAAATGGAGTTAAATCCCAGGCTCTGTGTCTTCCTACAAGCAAGACTTCGTTTCAGATAAGGGCAGTCACTTTTCAGCTAAAACGAACTACATCGTTCACGGAGCTCACACGTTTCTCATCTTTACATACAAGCATTGGATGTTAGAGGACCAGTGCTTTGTGTCAGTTTAAGAAGCAGAGTTGGACTAGATATGGTCCGTATGTGTCGGAAACACCGTTCTTTTGTTCTCAGCAAAATCACATTTCCTGCTTTCTTAGAGACTCCAGAAAGCAAGAGCATGCTTCTAGCGCTAAAGCAGAGTCTGATCCATGGATCAGATCTATGCTGTGTGTTTCCCTTCATAAATGGAGTTAAATCTCAATCTCTTTGTCTTCCTACAAGCAAGACATCGTTTCAGGTAAGGGCAGTCACTTTTCAGCTCAAACGAACTACATCGTTCACTGAGCTCACACATTTCTCTTCTTTACAGACAAGCATTGGATGTTAGAGGACCAGTGCTTAGTATCAGTTTCAGAAACAGAGTTGAACTAGATATGGTCCGTATGTGTAGGAAACACAGTTCTTTTGTTCTCAGCACACACACGTTTCCTGCTGTCTTAGAGACTCTAGAAAGCAAGAGCGTGCTTCTTGTTCTAAAGCAGAGTGTGATCAATGGATGATTACATTGCTGTGTGTTTCACTCCAGAAATGGAGTTAAATCCCAGGCTCTGTGTCTTCCTACAAGCAAGACTTCGTTTCAGATAAGGGCAGTCACTTTTCAGCTCAAACGAACTACATCGTTCACGAAGCTCACACGTTTCTCATCTTAACAGACAAGCATTGGATGTTAGAGGACCAGTGCTTTGTGTCAGTTTAAGAAGCAGAGTTGGACTAGATATGGTCCATAAGTGTAGGAAACACCGTTCTTTTGTTCTCAGCTAAATCACATTTCCTGCTATATTAGAGACTCTAAAAGCAAGAGCGTGCTTCTCGCTCTAAAGCAGAGTGTGATCCATGGATGAGAAAAATGCTGTGTGTTTCCTTTCAGAAATGGAGTTAAATCCCAGGCTCTGTGTATTCCGACAAGCAAGACTTCGTTTCAGATAAGGGCAGTCACTTTTCAGCTCAAACGAACTACATCGTTCACAAAGCTCACACGTTTCTCATCTTAACAGACAAGCATTGGATGTTAGAGGACCAGTGCTTTGTGTCAGTTTAAGAAGCAGAGTTGGACTAGATATGGTCCGTAAGTGTAGGAAACACCGTTCTTTTGTTCTCAGCAAAATCACATTTCCTGCTGTCTTAGAGACTCTAGAAAGCAAGAGCGTGCTTCTTGTTCTAAAGCAGAGTGTGATCAATGGATGATTACACTGCTGTGTGTTTCACTTCATAAATGGAGTTAAATCCCAGGCTCTGAGTCTTCCTACAAGCAAGACTTCGATTCAGGTAAGGGCAGTTACTTTTCTGCTCAAACGAACTACATCGTTCATGAAGCTCACACGTTCCCCATCTTAACTGACAAGCATTAGATGTTAGAGGGTCAGTGCTTTGTGTCATTTTCAGAAGCAGATTTGGACTACATATGGTCTGTATGTGTAGGAAACACCGTTCTTTTGTTCTGGGCACACTCAGATTACCTGCTATATTAGAGACTCTAAAAGCAAGAGCGTGCTTCTCACTCTAAAGCAGAGTGTGATCCATGGATGAGAAAAATGCTGTGTGTTTCCTTTCAGAAATGGAGTTAAATCCCAGGCTCTGTGTCTTCCTACAAGCAAGACTTCGTTTCAGATAAGGGCAGTCACTTTTCAGCTCAAACGAACTACATCGTTCACGGAGCTCACACGTTTCTCATCTTAACTGACAAGTATTGGATGTTAGAGGGTCAGTGCTTTGTATCAGTTTCAGAAGCAGATTTGGACTACATATGGTCTGTATGTGTAGGAAACACCGTTCTTTTGTTCTGGGCACACTCAGATTACCTGCTATATTAGAGACTCTAAAAGCAAGAGCGTGCTTCTCGCTCTAAAGCAGAGTGTGATCCATGGATGAGAAAAATGCTGTGTGTTTCCCTTTAGAAATGGAGTTAAATCCCAGGCTCTGTGTCTTCCTACAAGCAAGATTTCGTTTCAGGTAAGGGCAGTCACTTTTCAGCTCAAACGAACTACATCGTTCACGAAGCTCACACATTTCTCATCTTAACAGACAAGCATTGGATGTTAGAGGACCAGTGCTTTGTATCAGTTTCAGAAGCAGAGTTGAACTAGATATGGTCCGTATGTTTAGGAAACACCGTTCTTTTGTTCTCAGCACACACACGTTTCCTGCTGTCTTAGAGAGTCTAGAAAGCAAGAGCATGCTTCTTGACCTAAAGCAGAGTGTGATCAATGGGTGATTACACTGCTGTGTGTTTCACTTCAGAAATGGAGTTAAATCCCAGGCTCTGAGTCTTCCTACAAGCAAGACTTCGATTCAGGTAAGGGCAGTCACTTTTCTGCTTGAACGAACTACATCGTTCATGAAGCTCACACGTTTCTCATCTTAACTGACAAGCATTAGATGTTAGAGGGTCAGTGCTTTGTATGAGTTTCAGAAGCAGATTTGGACTACATATGGTCTGTATTTATAGGAAACACCGTTCTTTTGTTCTGGGCACACTCAGATTACCTGCTATATTAGAGACTCTAAAAGCAAGAGCGTGCTTCTCGCTCTAAAGCAGAGTGTGATCCATGGATGAGAAAAATGCTGTGTGTTTCCTTTCAGAAATGGAGTTAAATCCCAGGCTCTGTGTCTTCCTACAAGCAAGACTTCGTTTCAGATAAGGGCAGTCACTTTTCAGCTAAAACGAACTACATCGTTCACGGAGCTCACACGTTTCTCATCTTTACATACAAGCATTGGATGTTAGAGGACCAGTGCTTTGTGTCAGTTTAAGAAGCAGAGTTGGACTAGATATGGTCCGTATGTGTCGGAAACACCGTTCTTTTGTTCTCAGCAAAATCACATTTCCTGCTGTCTTAGAGACTCCAGAAAGCAAGAGCATGCTTCTCGCGCTAAAGCAGAGTCTGATCCATGGATCAGATCTATGCTGTGTGTTTCCCTTCATAAATGGAGTTAAATCTCAATCTCTTTGTCTTCCTACAAGCAAGACTTCGTTTCAGGTAAGGGCAGTCACTTTTCAGCTCAAACGAACTACATCGTTCACTGAGCTCACACATTTCTCTTCTTTACAGACAAGCATTGGATGTTAGAGGACCAGTGCTTAGTATCAGTTTCAGAAACAGAGTTGAACTAGATATGGTCCGTATGTGTAGGAAACACAGTTCTTTTGTTCTCAGCACACACACATTTCCTGCTGTCTTAGAGACTCTAGAAAGCAAGAGCGTGCTTCTTGTTCTAAAGCATAGTGTGATCAATGGATGATTACATTGCTGTGTGTTTCACTCCAGAAATGGAGTTAAATCCCAGGCTCTGTGTCTTCCTACAAGCAAGACTTCGTTTCAGATAAGGGCAGTCACTTTTCAGCTCAAACGAACTACATCGTTCACGAAGCTCACACGTTTCTCATCTTAACAGACAAGCATTGGATGTTAGAGGACCAGTGCTTTGTGTCAGTTTAAGAAGCAGAGTTGGACTAGATATGGTCCATAAGTGTAGGAAACACCGTTCTTTTGTTCTCAGCTAAATCACATTTCCTGCTATATTAGAGACTCTAAAAGCAAGAGCGTGCTTCTCGCTCTAAAGCAGAGTGTGATCCATGGATGAGAAAAATGCTGTGTGTTTCCTTTCAGAAATGGAGTTAAATCCCAGGCTCTGTGTATTCCGACAAGCAAGACTTCGTTTCAGATAAGGGCAGTCACTTTTCAGCTCAAACGAACTACATCGTTCACAAAGCTCACACGTTTCTCATCTTAACAGACAAGCATTGGATGTTAGAGGACCAGTGCTTTGTGTCAGTTTAAGAAGCAGAGTTGGACTAGATATGGTCCGTAAGTGTAGGAAACACCGTTCTTTTGTTCTCAGCAAAATCACATTTCCTGCTGTCTTAGAGACTCTAGAAAGCAAGAGCGTGCTTCTTGTTCTAAAGCAGAGTGTGATCAATGGATGATTACACTGCTGTGTGTTTCACTTCATAAATGGAGTTAAATCCCAGGCTCTGAGTCTTCCTACAAGCAAGACTTCGATTCAGGTAAGGGCAGTTACTTTTCTGCTCAAACGAACTACATCGTTCATGAAGCTCACACGTTCCCCATCTTAACTGACAAGCATTAGATGTTAGAGGGTCATTGCTTTGTGTCATTTTCAGAAGCAGATTTGGACTACATATGGTCTGTATGTGTAGGAAACACCGTTCTTTTGTTCTGGGCACACTCAGATTACCTGCTATATTAGAGACTCTAAAAGCAAGAGCGTGCTTCTCACTCTAAAGCAGAGTGTGATCCATGGATGAGAAAAATGCTGTGTGTTTCCTTTCAGAAATGGAGTTAAATCCCAGGCTCTGTGTCTTCCTACAAGCAAGACTTCGTTTCAGATAAGGGCAGTCACTTTTCAGCTCAAACGAACTACATCGTTCACGGAGCTCACACGTTTCTCATCTTAACTGACAAGCATTGGATGTTAGAGGGTCAGTGCTTTGTATCAGTTTCAGAAGCAGATTTGGACTACATATGGTCTGTATGTGTAGGAAACACCGTTCTTTTGTTCTGGGCACACTCAGATTACCTGCTATATTAGAGACTCTAAAAGCAAGAGCGTGCTTCTCGCTCTAAAGCAGAGTGTGATCCATGGATGAGAAAAATGCTGTGTGTTTCCCTTTAGAAATGGAGTTAAATCCCAGGCTCTGTGTCTTCCTACAAGCAAGACTTCGTTTCAGGTAAGGGCAGTCACTTTTCAGCTCAAACGAACTACATCGTTCACTGAGCTCACACATTTCTCTTCTTTACAGACAAGCATTGGATGTTAGAGGACCAGTGCTTAGTATCAGTTTCAGAAACAGAGTTGAACTAGATATGGTCCGTATGTGTAGGAAACACAGTTCTTTTGTTCTCAGCACACACACGTTTCCTGCTGTCTTAGAGACTCTAGAAAGCAAGAGCGTGCTTCTTGTTCTAAAGCAGAGTGTGATCAATGGATGATTACATTGCTGTGTGTTTCACTCCAGAAATGGAGTTAAATCCCAGGCTCTGTGTCTTCCTACAAGCAAGACTTCGTTTCAGATAAGGGCAGTCACTTTTCAGCTCAAACGAACTACATCGTTCACGAAGCTCACACGTTTCTCATCTTAACAGACAAGCATTGGATGTTAGAGGACCAGTGCTTTGTGTCAGTTTAAGAAGCAGAGTTGGACTAGATATGGTCCATAAGTGTAGGAAACACCGTTCTTTTGTTCTCAGCTAAATCACATTTCCTGCTATATTAGAGACTCTAAAAGCAAGAGCGTGCTTCTCGCTCTAAAGCAGAGTGTGATCCATGGATGAGAAAAATGCTGTGTGTTTCCTTTCAGAAATGGAGTTAAATCCCAGGCTCTGTGTATTCCGACAAGCAAGACTTCGTTTCAGATAAGGGCAGTCACTTTTCAGCTCAAACGAACTACATCGTTCACAAAGCTCACACGTTTCTCATCTTAACAGACAAGCATTGGATGTTAGAGGACCAGTGCTTTGTGTCAGTTTAAGAAGCAGAGTTGGACTAGATATGGTCCGTAAGTGTAGGAAACACCGTTCTTTTGTTCTCAGCAAAATCACATTTCCTGCTGTCTTAGAGACTCTAGAAAGCAAGAGCGTGCTTCTTGTTCTAAAGCAGAGTGTGATCAATGGATGATTACACTGCTGTGTGTTTCACTTCATAAATGGAGTTAAATCCCAGGCTCTGAGTCTTCCTACAAGCAAGACTTCGATTCAGGTAAGGGCAGTTACTTTTCTGCTCAAACGAACTACATCGTTCATGAAGCTCACACGTTCCCCATCTTAACTGACAAGCATTAGATGTTAGAGGGTCAGTGCTTTGTGTCATTTTCAGAAGCAGATTTGGACTACATATGGTCTGTATGTGTAGGAAACACCGTTCTTTTGTTCTGGGCACACTCAGATTACCTGCTATATTAGAGACTCTAAAAGCAAGAGCGTGCTTCTCACTCTAAAGCAGAGTGTGATCCATGGATGAGAAAAATGCTGTGTGTTTCCTTTCAGAAATGGAGTTAAATCCCAGGCTCTGTGTCTTCCTACAAGCAAGACTTCGTTTCAGATAAGGGCAGTCACTTTTCAGCTCAAACGAACTACATCGTTCACGGAGCTCACACGTTTCTCATCTTAACTGACAAGTATTGGATGTTAGAGGGTCAGTGCTTTGTATCAGTTTCAGAAGCAGATTTGGACTACATATGGTCTGTATGTGTAGGAAACACCGTTCTTTTGTTCTGGGCACACTCAGATTACCTGCTATATTAGAGACTCTAAAAGCAAGAGCGTGCTTCTCGCTCTAAAGCAGAGTGTGATCCATGGATGAGAAAAATGCTGTGTGTTTCCCTTTAGAAATGGAGTTAAATCCCAGGCTCTGTGTCTTCCTACAAGCAAGATTTCGTTTCAGGTAAGGGCAGTCACTTTTCAGCTCAAACGAACTACATCGTTCACGAAGCTCACACATTTCTCATCTTAACAGACAAGCATTGGATGTTAGAGGACCAGTGCTTTGTATCAGTTTCAGAAGCAGAGTTGAACTAGATATGGTCCGTATGTTTAGGAAACACCGTTCTTTTGTTCTCAGCACACACACGTTTCCTGCTGTCTTAGAGAGTCTAGAAAGCAAGAGCATGCTTCTTGACCTAAAGCAGAGTGTGATCAATGGGTGATTACACTGCTGTGTGTTTCACTTCAGAAATGGAGTTAAATCCCAGGCTCTGAGTCTTCCTACAAGCAAGACTTCGATTCAGGTAAGGGCAGTCACTTTTCTGCTTGAACGAACTACATCGTTCATGAAGCTCACACGTTTCTCATCTTAACTGACAAGCATTAGATGTTAGAGGGTCAGTGCTTTGTATGAGTTTCAGAAGCAGATTTGGACTACATATGGTCTGTATTTATAGGAAACACCGTTCTTTTGTTCTGGGCACACTCAGATTACCTGCTATATTAGAGACTCTAAAAGCAAGAGCGTGCTTCTCGCTCTAAAGCAGAGTGTGATCCATGGATGAGAAAAATGCTGTGTGTTTCCTTTCAGAAATGGAGTTAAATCCCAGGCTCTGTGTCTTCCTACAAGCAAGACTTCGTTTCAGATAAGGGCAGTCACTTTTCAGCTAAAACGAACTACATCGTTCACGGAGCTCACACGTTTCTCATCTTTACATACAAGCATTGGATGTTAGAGGACCAGTGCTTTGTGTCAGTTTAAGAAGCAGAGTTGGACTAGATATGGTCCGTATGTGTCGGAAACACCGTTCTTTTGTTCTCAGCAAAATCACATTTCCTGCTGTCTTAGAGACTCCAGAAAGCAAGAGCATGCTTCTCGCGCTAAAGCAGAGTCTGATCCATGGATCAGATCTATGCTGTGTGTTTCCCTTCATAAATGGAGTTAAATCTCAATCTCTTTGTCTTCCTACAAGCAAGACTTCGTTTCAGGTAAGGGCAGTCACTTTTCAGCTCAAACGAACTACATCGTTCACTGAGCTCACACATTTCTCTTCTTTACAGACAAGCATTGGATGTTAGAGGACCAGTGCTTAGTATCAGTTTCAGAAACAGAGTTGAACTAGATATGGTCCGTATGTGTAGGAAACACAGTTCTTTTGTTCTCAGCACACACACATTTCCTGCTGTCTTAGAGACTCTAGAAAGCAAGAGCGTGCTTCTTGTTCTAAAGCATAGTGTGATCAATGGATGATTACATTGCTGTGTGTTTCACTCCAGAAATGGAGTTAAATCCCAGGCTCTGTGTCTTCCTACAAGCAAGACTTCGTTTCAGATAAGGGCAGTCACTTTTCAGCTCAAACGAACTACATCGTTCACGAAGCTCACACGTTTCTCATCTTAACAGACAAGCATTGGATGTTAGAGGACCAGTGCTTTGTGTCAGTTTAAGAAGCAGAGTTGGACTAGATATGGTCCATAAGTGTAGGAAACACCGTTCTTTTGTTCTCAGCTAAATCACATTTCCTGCTATATTAGAGACTCTAAAAGCAAGAGCGTGCTTCTCGCTCTAAAGCAGAGTGTGATCCATGGATGAGAAAAATGCTGTGTGTTTCCTTTCAGAAATGGAGTTAAATCCCAGGCTCTGTGTATTCCGACAAGCAAGACTTCGTTTCAGATAAGGGCAGTCACTTTTCAGCTCAAACGAACTACATCGTTCACAAAGCTCACACGTTTCTCATCTTAACAGACAAGCATTGGATGTTAGAGGACCAGTGCTTTGTGTCAGTTTAAGAAGCAGAGTTGGACTAGATATGGTCCGTAAGTGTAGGAAACACCGTTCTTTTGTTCTCAGCAAAATCACATTTCCTGCTGTCTTAGAGACTCTAGAAAGCAAGAGCGTGCTTCTTGTTCTAAAGCAGAGTGTGATCAATGGATGATTACACTGCTGTGTGTTTCACTTCATAAATGGAGTTAAATCCCAGGCTCTGAGTCTTCCTACAAGCAAGACTTCGATTCAGGTAAGGGCAGTTACTTTTCTGCTCAAACGAACTACATCGTTCATGAAGCTCACACGTTCCCCATCTTAACTGACAAGCATTAGATGTTAGAGGGTCATTGCTTTGTGTCATTTTCAGAAGCAGATTTGGACTACATATGGTCTGTATGTGTAGGAAACACCGTTCTTTTGTTCTGGGCACACTCAGATTACCTGCTATATTAGAGACTCTAAAAGCAAGAGCGTGCTTCTCACTCTAAAGCAGAGTGTGATCCATGGATGAGAAAAATGCTGTGTGTTTCCTTTCAGAAATGGAGTTAAATCCCAGGCTCTGTGTCTTCCTACAAGCAAGACTTCGTTTCAGATAAGGGCAGTCACTTTTCAGCTCAAACGAACTACATCGTTCACGGAGCTCACACGTTTCTCATCTTAACTGACAAGCATTGGATGTTAGAGGGTCAGTGCTTTGTATCAGTTTCAGAAGCAGATTTGGACTACATATGGTCTGTATGTGTAGGAAACACCGTTCTTTTGTTCTGGGCACACTCAGATTACCTGCTATATTAGAGACTCTAAAAGCAAGAGCGTGCTTCTCGCTCTAAAGCAGAGTGTGATCCATGGATGAGAAAAATGCTGTGTGTTTCCCTTTAGAAATGGAGTTAAATCCCAGGCTCTGTGTCTTCCTACAAGCAAGACTTCGTTTCAGGTAAGGGCAGTCACTTTTCAGCTCAAACGAACTACATCGTTCACGAAGCTCACACATTTCTCATCTTAACAGACAAGCATTGGATGTTAGAGGACCAGTGCTTTGTATCAGTTTCAGAAGCAGAGTTGAACTAGATATGGTCCGTATGTTTAGGAAACACCGTTCTTTTGTTCTCAGCACACACACGTTTCCTGCTGTCTTAGAGAGTCTAGAAAGCAAGAGCATGCTTCTTGACCTAAAGCAGAGTGTGATCAATGGGTGATTACACTGCTGTGTGTTTCCCTTCAGAAATAGAGTTAAATCCCAGGCTCTGAGTCTTCCTACAAGCAAGACTTCGATTCAGGTAAGGGCAGTCACTCTTCTGCTTGAACGAACTACATCGTTCACGAAGCTCACACGTTTCTCATCTTAACTGACAAGCATTGGATATTAGAGGGTCAGTGCTTTGTGTCAGTTCCAGAAGCAGATTTGGACTACATATGGTCTGTATGTGTAGGAAACACCGTTCTTTTGTTCTCAGCACACTCAGATTACCTGCTATATTAGAGACTCTAAAAGCAAGAGCGTGCTTCTCGCTCTAAAGCAGAGTGTGATCCATGGATGAGAAAAATGCTGTGTGTTTCCCTTCAGAAATGGAGTTAAATCCCAGGCTCTGTGTCTTCCTACAAGCAAGACTTCGTTTCAGGTAAGGGCAGTCACTTTTCAGCTCAAACGAACTACATCGTTCACGAAGCTCACAGGTTTCTCATCTTAACAGACAAGCATTGGATGTTAGAGGACCAGTGATTTGTATCAGTTTCAGAAGCAGAGTTGGACTAGATATGGTCCGTATGTGTAGGAAACACCGTTCTTTTGTTCTCAGCAAAATCACATTTCCTGCTGTCTTAGAGACTCCAGAAAGCAAGAGCGTGCTTATCGCTCTAAAGCAGAGTGTGATCCATGGATGAGAAAAATGCTGTGTGTTTCCCTTCAGAAATGGAGTTAAATCCCAAGCTCTGTGTCTTCCTACAAGGAAGACTTCGTTTCAGGTAAGGGCAGTCACTTTTCAGCTCAAAGGAACTACATCGTTCACGAAGCTCACACGTTTCTCATCTTAACAGACAAGCATTGGATGTTAGAGGACCAGTGCTTTGTATCAGTTTCAGAAGCAGAGTTGAACTAGATATGGTCCGTATGTTTAGGAAACACCGTTCTTTTGTTCTCAGAACACACACGTTTCCTGCTGTCTTAGAGACTCTAGAAAGCAAGAGCGTGCTTCTTGTTCTAAAGCAGAGTGTGATCAATGGGTGCTTACACTGCTGTGTGTTTCACTTCAGAAATGGAGTTAAATCCCAGGCTCTGAGTCTTCCTACAAGCAAGACTTCGATTCAGGTAAGGGCAGTCACTTTTCTGCTCAAATGAACTACATCGTTCACGAAGCTCACACGTTTCTCATCTTAACTGACAAGCATTAGATGTTAGAGGGTCAGTGCTTTGTATGAGTTTCAGAAGCAGATTTGGACTACATATGGTCTGTATTTGTAGGAAACACCGTTCTTTTGTTCTCAGCACACTCAGATTACCTGCTATATTAGAGACTCTAAAAGCAAGAGCGTGCTTCTCACTCTAAAGCAGAGTGTGATCCATGGATGAGAAAAATGCTGTGTGTTTCATTTCAGAAATGGAGTTAAATCCCAGGCTCTGTGTCTTCCTACAAGCAAGACTTCGTTTCAGATAAGGGCAGTCACTTTTCAGCTCAAATGAACTACATCGTTCACGGAGCTCACACGTTTCTCATCTTTACAGACAAGCATTGGATGTTAGAGGACCAGTGCTTTGTGTCAGTTTCAGAAGCAGAGTTGGACTAGATATGGTCCGTAAGTGTAGGAAACACCGTTCTTTTGTTCTCAGCTAAATCACATTTCCTGCTGTCTTAGAGACTCTAGAAAGCAAGAGCGTGCTTCTTGTTCTAAAGCAGAGTGTGATCAATGGATGATTACACTGCTGTGTGTTTCACTCCAGAAATGGAGTTAAATCCCAGGCTCTGAGTCTTCCTACAAGCAAGACTTCGATTCAGGTAAGGGCAGTCACTTCTGCTTGAACGAACTACATCGTTCACGAAGCTCACACGTTTCTCATCTTAACTGACAAGCATTGGATGTTAGAGGGTCAGTGCTTTATGTCAGTTCCAGAAGCAGATTTGGACTACATATGGTCTGTATGTGTAGGAAACACCGTTCTTTTGTTCTCAGCACACTCAGATTACCTGCTATATTAGAGACTCTAAAAGCAAGAGCGTGCTTCTCGCTCTAAAGCAGAGTGTGATCCATGGATGAGAAAAATGCTGTGTGTTTCCCTTCAGAAATGGAGTTAAATCCCAGGCTCTGTGTCTTCCTACAAGCAAGACTTCGTTTCAGGTAAGGGCAGTCACTTTTCAGCTCAAACGAACTACATCGTTCACGAAGCTCACACGTTTCTCATCTTAACAGACAAGCATTGGATGTTAGAGGACCAGTGCTTTGTATCAGTTTCAGAAGCAGAGTTGAACTAGATATGGTCCATAAGTGTAGGAAACACCGTTCTTTTGTTCTCAGCTAAATCACATTTCCTGCTGTCTTAGAGACTCTAGAAAGCAAGAGCTTGCTTCTTGTTCTAAAGCATAGTATGATCAATGGATGAGAACACTGCTGTGTGTTTCACTTCAGAAATGGTGTTAAATCCCAGGCTCTGAGTCTTCCTAAAAGCAAGAATTCGTTTCAGGTAAGGGCAGTCACTTTTCTGCTCAAATGAACTACATCGTTCACGGAGCTCACACGTTTCTTATCTTAACTGACAAGCATTGGATGTTAGAGGGTCAGTGCTTTGTATGAGTTTCAGAAGCAGATTTGGACTACATATGGTCTGTATTTATAGGAAACACCATTCTTTTGTTCTGGGCACACTCAGATTACCTGCTATATTAGAGACTCTAAAAGCAAGAGCGTGCTTCTCGCTCTAAAGCAGAGTGTGATCCATGGATGAGAAAAATGCTGTGTGTTTCCTTTCAGAAATGGAGTTAAATCCCAGGCTCTGTGTCTTCCTACAAGCAAGACTTCGTTTCAGATAAGGGCAGTCACTTTTCAGCTAAAACGAACTACATCATTCACGGAGCTCACACGTTTCTCATCTTTACATACAAGCATTGGATGTTAGAGGACCAGTGCTTTGTGTCAGTTTAAGAAGGAGAGTTGGACTAGATATGGTCCGTATGTGTCGGAAACACCGTTCTTTTGTTCTCAGCAAAATCACATTTCCTGCTGTCTTAGAGACTCCAGAAAGCAAGAGCATGCTTCTCGCGCTAAAGCAGAGTGTGGTCCATGGATCAGATCTATGCTGTGTGTTTCCCTTCATAAATGGAGTTAAATCTCAATCTCTTTGTCTTCCTACAAGCAAGACTTCGTTTCAGGTAAGGGCAGTCACTTTTCAGCTCAAACGAACTACATCGTTCACTGAGCTCACACATTTCTCTTCTTTACAGACAAGCATTGGATGTTAGAGGACCAGTGCTTTGTGACAGTTTAAGAAGCAGAGTTGGACTAGATATGGTCCGTAAGTGTAGGAAACACCGTTCTTTTGTTCTCAGCTAAATCCCATTTCCTGCTGTCTTAGAGACTCTAGAAAGCAAGAGCGTGCTTCTTGTTCTAAAGCAGAGTGTGATCAATGGATGATTACACTGCTGTGTGTTTCACTCCAGAAATGGAGTTAAATCCCAGGCTCTGAGTCTTCCTACAAGCAAGACTTCGATTCAGGTAAGGGCAGTCACTCTTCTGCTTGAACGAACTACATCGTTCACGAAGCTCACACGTTTCTCATCTTAACTGACAAGCATTGGATGTTAGAGGGTCAGTGCTTTGTGTCAGTTCCAGAAGCAGATTTGTACTACATATGGTCTGTATGTGTAGGAAACACCGTTCTTTTGTTCTCAGCACACTCAGATTACCTGCTATATTAGAGATTCTAAAAGCAAGAGCGTGCTTCTCGCTCTAAAGCAGAGTGTGATCCATGGATGAGAAAAATGCTGTGTGTTTCCCTTCAGAAATGGAGTTAAATCCCAGGCTCTGTGTCTTCCTACAAGCAAGACTTCGTTTCAGGTAAGGGCAGTCACTTTTCAGCTCAAACGAACTACATCGTTCACGAAGCTCACACGTTTCTCATCTTAACAGACAAGCATTGGATGTTAGAGGACCAGTGATTTGTATCAGTTTCAGAAGCAGAGTTGGACTAGATATGGTCCGTATGTGTAGGAAACACCGTTCTTTTGTTCTCAGCAAAATCACATTTCCTGCTGTCTTAGAGACTCCAGAAAGCAAGAGCGTGCTTATCGCTCTAAAGCAGAGTGTGATCCATGGATGAGAAAAATGCTGTGTGTTTCCCTTCAGAAATGGAGTTAAATCCCAAGCTCTGTGTCTTCCTACAAGGAAGACTTCGTTTCAGGTAAGGGCAGTCACTTTTCAGCTCAAAGGAACTACATCGTTCACGAAGCTCACACGTTTCTCATCTTAACAGACAAGCATTGGATGTTAGAGGACCAGTGCTTTGTATCAGTTTCAGAAGCAGAGTTGAACTAGATATGGTCCGTATGTTTAGGAAACACCGTTCTTTTGTTCTCAGAACACACATGTTTCCTGCTGTCTTAGAGACTCTAGAAAGCAAGAGCGTGCTTCTTGTTCTAAAGCAGAGTGTGATCAATGGGTGATTACACTGCTGTGTGTTTCTCTTCAGAAATGGAGTTAAATCCCAGGCTCTGAGTCTTCCTACAAGCAAGACTTCGATTCAGGTAAGGGCAGTCACTTTTCTGCTCAAATGAACTACATCGTTCACGAAGCTCACACGTTTCTCATCTTAACTGACAAGCATTAGATGTTAGAGGGTCAGTGCTTTGTATGAGTTTCAGAAGCAGATTTGGACTACATATGGTCTGTATTTGTAGGAAACACCATTCTTTTGTTCTGGGCACACTCAGATTACCTGCTATATTAGAGACTCTAAAAGCAAGAGCGTGCTTCTCACTCTAAAGCAGAGTGTGATCCATGGATGAGAAAAATGCTGTGTGTTTCCTTTCAGAAATGGAGTTAAATCCCAGGCTCTGTGTCTTCCTACAAGCAAGACTTCGTTTCAGATAAGGGCAGTCACTTTTCAGCTCAAATGAACTACATCGTTCACGGAGCTCACACGTTTCTCATCTTTACAGACAAGCATTGGATGTTAGAGGACCAGTGCTTTGTGTCAGTTTCAGAAGCAGAGTTGGACTAGATATGGTCCGTAAGTGTAGGAAACACCGTTCTTTTGTTCTCAGCTAAATCACATTTCCTGCTGTCTTAGAGACTCTAGAAAGCAAGAGCGTGCTTCTTGTTCTAAAGCAGAGTGTGATCAATGGATGATTACACTGCTGTGTGTTTCACTCCAGAAATGGAGTTAAATCCCAGGCTCTGAGTCTTCCTACAAGCAAGACTTCGATTCAGGTAAGGGCAGTCACTCTTCTGCTTGAACGAACTACATCGTTCACGAAGCTCACACGTTTCTCATCTTAACTGACAAGCATTGGATGTTAGAGGGTCAGTGCTTTATGTCAGTTCCAGAAGCAGATTTGGACTACATATGGTCTGTATGTGTAGGAAACACCGTTCTTTTGTTCTCAGCACACTCAGATTACCTGCTATATTAGAGACTCTAAAAGCAAGAGCGTGCTTCTCGCTCTAAAGCAGAGTGTGATCCATGGATGAGAAAAATGCTGTGTGTTTCCCTTCAGAAATGGAGTTAAATCCCAGGCTCTGTGTCTTCCTACAAGCAAGACTTCGTTTCAGGTAAGGGCAGTCACTTTTCAGCTCAAACGAACTACATCGTTCACGAAGCTCACACGTTTCTCATCTTAACAGACAAGCATTGGATGTTAGAGGACCAGTGCTTTGTGTCAGTTTAAGAAGCAGAGTTGGACTAGATATGGTCCATAAGTGTAGGAAACACCGTTCTTTTGTTCTCAGCTAAATCACATTTCCTGCTGTCTTAGAGACTCTAGAAAGCAAGAGCGTGCTTCTTGTTCTAAAGCAGAGTATGATCAATGGATGAGAACACTGCTGTGTGTTTCACTTCAGAAATGGTGTTAAATCCCAGGCTCTGAGTCTTCCTAAAAGCAAGAATTCGTTTCAGGTAAGGGCAGTCACTTTTCTGCTCAAATGAACTACATCGTTCACGGAGCTCACACGTTTCTTATCTTAACTGACAAGCATTGGATGTTAGAGGGTCAGTGCTTTGTATGAGTTTCAGAAGAAGATTTGGACTACATATGGTCTATATTTATAGGAAACACCGTTCTTTTGTTCTGGGCACACTCAGATTACCTGCTATATTAGAGACTCTAAAAGCAAGAGCGTGCTTCTCGCTCTAAAGCAGAGTGTGATCCATGGATGAGAAAAATGCTGTGTGTTTCCTTTCAGAAATGGAGTTAAATCCCAGGCTCTGTGTCTTCCTACAAGCAAGACTTCGTTTCAGATAAGGGCAGTCACTTTTCAGCTAAAACGAACTACATCATTCACGGAGCTCACACGTTTCTCATCTTTACATACAAGCATTGGATGTTAGAGGACCAGTGCTTTGTGTCAGTTTAAGAAGCAGAGTTGGACTAGATATGGTCCGTATGTGTCGGAAACACCGTTCTTTTGTTCTCAGCAAAATCACATTTCCTGCTGTCTTAGAGACTCCAGAAAGCAAGAGCATGCTTCTCGCGCTAAAGCAGAGTGTGATCCATGGATCAGATCTATGCTGTGTGTTTCCCTTCATAAATGGAGTTAAATCTCAATCTCTTTGTCTTCCTACAAGCAAGACTTCGTTTCAGGTAAGGGCAGTCACTTTTCAGCGCAAACGAACTACATCGTTCACTGAGCTCACACATTTCTCTTCTTTACAGACAAGCATTGGATGTTAGAGGACCAGTGCTTTGTGTCAGTTTCAGAAGCAGAGTTGGACTAGATATGGTCCGTAAGTGTAGGAAACACCGTTCTTTTGTTCTCAGCTAAATCACATTTCCTGCTGTCTTAGAGACTCTAGAAAGCAAGAGCGTGCTTCTTGTTCTAAAGCAGAGTGTGATCAATGGATGATTACACTGCTGTGTGTTTCACTCCAGAAATGGAGTTAAATCCCAGGCTCTGAGTCTTCCTACAAGCAAGACTTCGATTCAGGTAAGGGCAGTCACTCTTCTGCTTGAACGAACTACATCGTTCACGAAGCTCACACGTTTCTCATCTTAACTGACAAGCATTGGATGTTAGAGGGTCAGTGCTTTGTGTCAGTTCCAGAAGCAGATTTGGACTACATATGGTCTGTATGTGTAGGAAACAACGTTCTTTTGTTCTCAGCACACTCAGATTACCTGCTATATTAGAGACTCTAAAAGCAAGAGCGTGCTTCTCGCTCTAAAGCAGAGTGTGATCCATGGATGAGAAAAATGCTGTGTGTTTCCTTTCAGAAATGGAGTTAAATCCCAGGCTCTGTGTCTTCCTACAAGCAAGACTTCGTTTCAGATAAGGGCAGTCACTTTTCAGCTCAAATGAACTACATCGTTCACGGAGCTCACACGTTTCTCATCTTTACAGACAAGCATTGGATGTTAGAGGACCAGTGCTTTGTGTCAGTTTCAGAAGCAGAGTTGGACTAGATATGGTCCGTAAGTGTAGGAAACACCGTTCTTTTGTTCTCAGCTAAATCACATTTCCTGCTGTCTTAGAGACTCTAGAAAGCAAGAGCGTGCTTCTTGTTCTAAAGCAGAGTGTGATCAATGGATGATTACACTGCTGTGTGTTTCACTCCAGAAATGGAGTTAAATCCCAGGCTCTGAGTCTTCCTACAAGCAAGACTTCGATTCAGGTAAGGGCAGTCACTCTTCTGCTTGAACGAACTACATCGTTCACGAAGCTCACACGTTTCTCATCTTAACTGACAAGCATTGGATGTTAGAGGGTCAGTGCTTTATGTCAGTTCCAGAAGCAGATTTGGACTACATATGGTCTGTATGTGTAGGAAACACCGTTCTTTTGTTCTCAGCACACTCAGATTACCTGCTATATTAGAGACTCTAAAAGCAAGAACGTGCTTCTCGCTCTAAAGCAGAGTGTGATCCATGGATGAGAAAAATGCTGTGTGTTTCCCTTCAGAAATGGAGTTAAATCCCAGGCTCTGTGTCTTCCTACAAGCAAGACTTCGTTTCAGGAAAGGGCAGTCACTTTTCAGCTCAAACGAACTACATCGTTCACGAAGCTCACACGTTTCTCATCTTAACAGACAAGCATTGGATGTTAGAGGACCAGTGCTTTGTATCAGTTTCAGAAGCAGAGTTGAACTAGATATGGTCCTTATGTTTAGGAAACACCGTTCTTTTGTTCTCAGCACACACACGTTTCCTGCTGTCTTAGAGAGTCTAGAAAGCAAGAGCATGCTTCTTGACCTAAAGCAGAGTGTGATCAATGGGTGATTACACTGCTGTGTGTTTCCCTTCAGAAATGGAGTTAAATCCCAGGCTCTGAGTCTTCCTACAAGCAAGACTTTGATTCAGGTAAGGGCAGTCACTTTTCTGCTCCAATGAACTACATCGTTCACGAAGCTCACACGTTTCTCATCTTAACTGACAAGCATTAGATGTTAGAGGGTCAGTGCTTTGTATGAGTTTCAGAAGCAGATTTGGACTACATATGGTCTGTATTTGTAGGAAACACCGTTCTTTTGTTCTGGGCACACTCAGATTACCTGCTATATTAGAGACTCTAAAAGCAAGAGCGTGCTTCTCGCTCTAAAGCAGAGTGTGATCCATGGATGAGAAAAATGCTGTGTGTTTCCTTTCAGAAATGGAGTTAAATCCCAGGCTCTGTGTCTTCCTACAAGCAAGACTTCGTTTCAGATAAGGGCAGTCACTTTTCAGCTCAAACGAACTACATCGTTCACGAAGCTCACACGTTTCTCATCTTAACAGACAAGCATTGGATGTTAGAGGACCAGTGCTTTGTGTCAGTTTAAGAAGCAGAGTTGGACTAGATATGGTCCATAAGTGTAGGAAACACCGTTCTTTTGTTCTCAGCTAAATCACATTTCCTGCTGTCTTAGAGACTCTAGAAAGCAAGAGCGTGCTTCTTGTTCTAAAGCAGAGTATGATCAATGGATGAGAACACTGCTGTGTGTTTCACTTCAGAAATGGTGTTAAATCCCAGGCTCTGAGTCTTCCTAAAAGCAAGAATTCGTTTCAGGTAAGGGCAGTCACTTTTCTGCTCAAATGAACTACATCGTTCACGGAGCTCACACGTTTCTTATCTTAACTGACAAGCATTGGATGTTAGAGGGTCAGTGCTTTGTATGAGTTTCAGAAGCAGATTTGGACTACATATGGTCTGTAATTTATAGGAAACACCGTTCTTTTGTTCTGGGCACACTCAGATTACCTGCTATATTAGAGACTCTAAAAGCAAGAGCGTGCTTCTCGCTCTAAAGCAGAGTGTGATCCATGGATGAGAAAAATGCTGTGTGTTTCCTTTCAGAAATGGAGTTAAATCCCAGGCTCTGTGTCATCCTACAAGCAAGACTTCGTTTCAGATAAGGGCAGTCACTTTTCAGCTAAAACGAACTACATCATTCACGGAGCTCACACGTTTCTCATCTTTACATACAAGCATTGGATGTTAGAGGACCAGTGCTTTGTGTCAGTTTAAGAAGCAGAGTTGGACTAGATATGGTCCGTATGTGTCGGAAACACCGTTCTTTTGTTCTCAGCAAAATCACATTTCCTGCTGTCTTAGAGACTCCAGAAAGCAAGAGCATGCTTCTCGCGCTAAAGCAGAGTGTGATCCATGGATCAGATCTATGCTGTGTGTTTCCCTTCATAAATGGAGTTAAATCTCAATCTCTTTGTCTTCCTACAAGCAAGACTTCGTTTCAGGTAAGGGCAGTCACTTTTCAGCTCAAACGAACTACATCGTTCACTGAGCTCACACATTTCTCTTCTTTACAGACAAGCATTGGATGTTAGAGGACCAGTGCTTTGTGTCAGTTTCAGAAGCAGAGTTGGACTAGATATGGTCCGTAAGTGTAGGAAACACCGTTCTTTTGTTCTCAGCTAAATCACATTTCCTGCTGTCTTAGAGACTCTAGAAAGCAAGAGCGTGCTTCTTGTTCTAAAGCAGAGTGTGATCAATGGATGATTACACTGCTGTGTGTTTCACTCCAGAAATGGAGTTAAATCCCAGGCTCTGAGTCTTCCTACAAGCAAGACTTCGATTCAGGTAAGGGCAGTCACTCTTCTGCTTGAACGAACTACATCGTTCACGAAGCTCACACGTTTCTCATCTTAACTGACACGCATTGGATGTTAGAGGGTCAGTGCTTTGTGTCAGTTCCAGAAGCAGATTTGGACTACATATGGTCTGTATGTGTAGGAAACACCGTTCTTTTGTTCTCAGCACACTCAGATTACCTGCTATATTAGAGACTCTAAAAGCAAGAGCGTGCTTCTCGCTCTAAAGCAGAGTGTGATCCATGGATGAGAAAAATGCTGTGTGTTTCCCTTCAGAAATGGAGTTAAATCCCAGGCTCTGTGTCTTCCTACAAGCAAGACTTCGTTTCAGGTAAGGGCAGTCACTTTTCAGCTAAAATGAACTACATCGTTCACGAAGCTCACACGTTTCTCATCTTAACAGACAAGCATTGGATGTTAGAGGACCAGTGCTTTGTATCAGTTTCAGAAGCAGAGTTGAACTAGATATGGTCCGTATGTTTAGGAAACACCGTTATTTTGTTCTCAGCACACACACGTTTCCTGCTGTCTTAGAGAGTCTAGAAAGCAAGAGCATGCTTCTTGACCTAAAGCAGAGTGTGATCAATGGGTGATTACACTGCTGTGTGTTTCCCTTCAGAAAGGGAGTTAAATCCCAGGCTCTGAGTCTTCCTACAAGCAAGACTTCGATTCAGGTAAGGGCAGTCACTTTTCTGCTCCAATGAACTACATCGTTCACGAAGCTCACACGTTTCTCATCTTAACTGACAAGCATTAGATGTTAGAGGGTCAGTGCTTTGTATGAGTTTCAGAAGCAGATTTGGACTACATATGGTCTGTATTTGTAGGAAACACCGTTCTTTTGTTCTGGGCACACTCAGATTACCTGCTATATTAGAGACTCTAAAAGCAAGAGCGTGCTTCTCGCTCTAAAGCAGAGTGTGATCCATGGATGAGAAAAATGCTGTGTGTTTCCTTTCAGAAATGGAGTTAAATCCCAGGCTCTGTGTCTTCCTACAAGCAAGACTTCGTTTCAGATAAGGGCAGTCACTTTTCAGCTCAAACGAACTACATCGTTCACGAAGCTCACACGTTTCTCATCTTAACAGACAAGCATTGGATGTTAGAGGACCAGTGCTTTGTGTCAGTTTAAGAAGCAGAGTTGGACTAGATATGGTCCATAAGTGTAGGAAACACCGTTCTTTTGTTCTCAGCTAAATCACATTTCCTGCTGTCTTAGAGACTCTAGAAAGCAAGAGCGTGCTTCTTGTTCTAAAGCAGAGTATGATCAATGGATGAGAACACTGCTGTGTGTTTCACTTCAGAAATGGTGTTAAATCCCAGGCTCTGAGTCTTCCTAAAAGCAAGAATTCGTTTCAGGTAAGGGCAGTCACTTTTCTGCTCAAATGAACTACATCGTTCACGGAGCTCACACGTTTCTTATCTTAACTGACAAGCATTGGATGTTAGAGGGTCAGTGCTTTGTATGAGTTTCAGAAGCAGATTTGGAATACATATGGTCTGTATTTATAGGAAACACCGTTTTTTTGTTCTGGGCACACTCAGATTACCTGCTATATTAGAGACTCTAAAAGCAAGAGCGTGCTTCTCGCTCTAAAGCAGAGTGTGATCCATGGATGAGAAAAATGCTGTGTGTTTCCTTTCAGAAATGCAGTTAAATCCCAGGCTCTGTGTCTTCCTACAAGCAAGACTTCGTTTCAGATAAGGGCAGTCACTTTTCAGCTAAAACGAACTACATCATTCACGGAGCTCACACGTTTCTCATCTTTACATACAAGCATTGGATGTTAGAGGACCAGTGCTTTGTGTCAGTTTAAGAAGCAGAGTTGGACTAGATATGGTCCGTATGTGTCGGAAACACCGTTCTTTTGTTCTCAGCTAAATCACATTTCCTGCTGTCTTAGAGACTCCAGAAAGCAAGAGCATGCTTCTTGTTCTAAAGCAGAGTGTGATCAATGGATGATTACACTGCTGTGTGTTTCACTCCAGAAATGGAGTTAAATCCCAGGCTCTGAGTCTTCCTACAAGCAAGACTTCGATTCAGGTAAGGGCAGTCACTCTTCTGCTTGAACGAACTACATCGTTCACGAAGCTCACACGTTTCTCATCTTAACTGACAAGCATTGGATGTTAGAGGGTCAGTGCTTTGTGTCAGTTCCAGAAGCAGATTTGGACTACATATGGTCTGTATGTGTAGGAAACACCGTTCTTTTGTTCTCAGCACACTCAGATTACCTGCTATATTAGAGACTCTAAAAGCAAGAGCGTGCTTCTCGCTCTAAAGAAGAGTGTGATCCATGGATGAGAAAAATGCTGTGTGTTTCCCTTCAGAAATGGAGTTAAATCCCAGGCTCTGTGTCTTCCTACAAGCAAGACTTCGTTTCAGGTAAGGGCAGTCACTTTTCTGCTCAAATGAACTACATCGTTCACGGAGCTCACACGTTTCTTATCTTAACTGACAAGCATTGGATGTTAGAGGGTCAGTGCTTTGTATGAGTTTCAGAAGCAGATTTGGACTACATATGGTCTGTATTTATAGGAAACACCGTTCTTTTGTTCTGGGCACACTCAGATTACCTGCTATATTAGAGACTCTAAAAGCAAGAGCGTGCTTCTCGCTCTAAAGCAGAGTGTGATCCATGGATGAGAAAAATGCTGTGTGTTTCCTTTCAGAAATGGAGTTAAATCCCAGGCTCTGTGTCTTCCTACAAGCAAGACTTCGTTTCAGATAAGGGCAGTCACTTTTCAGCTAAAACGAACTACATCATTCACGGAGCTCACACGTTTCTCATCTTTACATACAAGCATTGGATGTTAGAGGACCAGTGCTTTGTGTCAGTTTAAGAAGCAGAGTTGGACTAGATATGGTCCGTATGTGTCGGAAACACCGTTCTTTTGTTCTCAGCAAAATCACATTTCCTGCTGTCTTAGAGACTCCAGAAAGCAAGAGCATGCTTCTCGGGCTAAAGCAGAGTGTGATCCATGGATCAGATCTATGCTGTGTGTTTCCCTTCATAAATGGAGTTAAATCTCAATCTCTTTGTCTTCCTACAAGCAAGACTTCGTTTCAGGTAAGGGCAGTCACTTTTCAGCTCAAACGAACTACATCGTTCACTGAGCTCACACATTTCTCTTCTTTACAGACAAGCATTGGATGTTACAGGACCAGTGCTTTGTGTCAGTTTCAGAAGCAGAGTTGGACTAGATATGGTCCGTAAGTGTAGGAAACACCGTTCTTTTGTTCTCAGCTAAATCACATTTCCTGCTGTCTTAGAGACTCTAGAAAGCAAGAGCGTGCTTCTTGTTCTAAAGCAGAGTGTGATCAATGGATGATTACACTGCTGTGTGTTTCACTCCAGAAATGGAGTTAAATCCCAGGCTCTGAGTCTTCCTACAAGCAAGACTTCGATTCAGGTAAGGGCAGTCACTCTTCTGCTTGAACGAACTACATCGTTCACGAAGCTCACACGTTTCTCATCTTAACTGACAAGCATTGGATGTTAGAGGGTCAGTGCTTTGTGTCAGTTCCAGAAGCAGATTTGGACTACATATGGTCTGTATGTGTAGGAAACACCGTTCTTTTGTTCTCAGCACACTCAGATTACCTGCTATATTAGAGACTCTAAAAGCAAGAGCGTGCTTCTCGCTCTAAAGCAGAGTGTGATCCATGGATGAGAAAAATGCTGTGTGTTTCCCTTCAGAAATGGAGTTAAATCCCAGGCTCTGTGTCTTCCTACAAGCAAGACTTCGTTTCAGGTAAGGGCAGTCACTTTTCAGCTCAAACGAACTACATCGTTCACGAAGCTCACACGTTTCTCATCTTAACAGACAAGCATTGGATGTTAGAGGACCAGTGCTTTGTATCAGTTTCAGAAGCAGAGTTGAACTAGATATGGTCCGTATGTTTAGGAAACACCGTTATTTTGTTCTCAGCACACACACGTTTCCTGCTGTCTTAGAGAGTCTAGAAAGCAAGAGCATGCTTCTTGACCTAAAGCAGAGTGTGATCAATGGGTGATTACACTGCTGTGTGTTTCCCTTCAGAAAGGGAGTTAAATCCCAGGCTCTGAGTCTTCCTACAAGCAAGACTTCGATTCAGGTAAGGGCAGTCACTTTTCTGCTCCAATGAACTACATCGTTCACGAAGCTCACACGTTTCTCATCTTAACTGACAAGCATTAGATGTTAGAGGGTCAGTGCTTTGTATGAGTTTCAGAAGCAGATTTGGACTACATATGGTCTGTATTTGTAGGAAACACCGTTCTTTTGTTCTGGGCACACTCAGATTACCTGCTATATTAGAGACTCTAAAAGCAAGAGCGTGCTTCTCGCTCTAAAGCAGAGTGTGATCCATGGATGAGAAAAATGCTGTGTGTTTCCTTTCAGAAATGGAGTTAAATCCCAGGCTCTGTGTCTTCCTACAAGCAAGACTTCGTTTCAGATAAGGGCAGTCACTTTTCAGCTCAAACGAACTACATCGTTCACGAAGCTCACACGTTTCTCATCTTAACAGACAAGCATTGGATGTTAGAGGACCAGTGCTTTGTGTCAGTTTAAGAAGCAGAGTTGGACTAGATATGGTCCATAAGTGTAGGAAACACCGTTCTTTTGTTCTCAGCTAAATCACATTTCCTGCTGTCTTAGAGACTCTAGAAAGCAAGAGCGTGCTTCTTGTTCTAAAGCAGAGTATGATCAATGGATGAGAACACTGCTGTGTGTTTCACTTCAGAAATGGTGTTAAATCCCAGGCTCTGAGTCTTCCTAAAAGCAAGAATTCGTTTCAGGTAAGGGCAGTCACTTTTCTGCTCAAATGAACTACATCGTTCACGGAGCTCACACGTTTCTTATCTTAACTGACAAGCATTGGATGTTAGAGGGTCAGTGCTTTGTATGAGTTTCAGAAGCAGATTTGGACTACATATGGTCTGTATTTATAGGAAACACCGTTCTTTTGTTCTGGGCACACTCAGATTACCTGCTATATTAGAGACTCTAAAAGCAAGAGCGTGCTTCTCGCTCTAAAGCAGAGTGTGATCCATGGATGAGAAAAATGCTGTGTGTTTCCTTTCAGAAATGGAGTTAAATCCCAGGCTCTGTGTCTTCCTACAAGCAAGACTTCGTTTCAGATAAGGGCAGTCACTTTTCAGCTAAAACGAACTACATCATTCACGGAGCTCACACGTTTCTCATCTTTACATACAAGCATTGGATGTTAGAGGACCAGTGCTTTGTGTCAGTTTAAGAAGCAGAGTTGGACTAGATATGGTCCGTATGTGTCGGAAACACCGTTCTTTTGTTCTCAGCAAAATCACATTTCCTGCTGTCTTAGAGACTCCAGAAAGCAAGAGCATGCTTCTTGTTCTAAAGCAGAGTGTGATCAATGGATGATTACACTGCTGTGTGTTTCACTCCAGAAATGGAGTTAAATCCCAGGCTCTGAGTCTTCCTACAAGCAAGACTTCGATTCAGGTAAGGGCAGTCACTCTTCTGCTTGAACGAACTACATCGTTCACGAAGCTCACACGTTTCTCATCTTAACTGACAAGCATTGGATGTTAGAGGGTCAGTGCTTTGTGTCAGTTCCAGAAGCAGATTTGGACTACATATGGTCTGTATGTGTAGGAAACACCGTTCTTTTGTTCTCAGCACACTCAGATTACCTGCTATATTAGAGACTCTAAAAGCAAGAGCGTGCTTCTCGCTCTAAAGCAGAGTGTGATCCATGGATGAGAAAAATGCTGTGTGTTTCCCTTCAGAAATGGAGTTAAATCCCAGGCTCTGTGTCTTCCTACAAGCAAGACTTCGTTTCAGGTAAGGGCAGTCACTTTTCAGCTCAAACGAACTACATCGTTCACGAAGCTCACACGTTTCTCATCTTAACAGACAAGCATTGGATGTTAGAGGACCAGTGCTTTGTATCAGTTTCAGAAGCAGAGTTGAACTAGATATGGTCCGTATGTTTAGGAAACACCGTTATTTTGTTCTCAGCACACACACGTTTCCTGCTGTCTTAGAGAGTCTAGAAAGCAAGAGCATGCTTCTTGACCTAAAGCAGAGTGTGATCAATGGATGATTACACTGCTGTGTGTTTCCCTTCAGAAAGGGAGTTAAATCCCAGGCTCTGAGTCTTCCTACAAGCAAGACTTCGATTCAGGTAAGGGCAGTCACTTTTCTGCTCCAATGAACTACATCGTTCACGAAGCTCACACGTTTCTCATCTTAACAGACAAGCATTGGATGTTAGAGGACCAGTGCTTTGTGTCAGTTTAAGAAGCAGAGTTGGACTAGATATGGTCCATAAGTGTAGGAAACACCGTTCTTTTGTTCTCAGCTAAATCACATTTCCTGCTGTCTTAGAGACTCTAGAAAGCAAGAGCGTGCTTCTTGTTCTAAAGCAGAGTATGATCAATGGATGAGAACACTGCTGTGTGTTTCACTTCAGAAATGGTGTTAAATCCCAGGCTCTGAGTCTTCCTAAAAGCAAGAATTCGTTTCAGGTAAGGGCAGTCACTTTTCTGCTCAAATGAACTACATCGTTCACAAAGCTCACACGTTTCTTATCTTAACTGACAAGCATTGGATGTTAGAGGGTCAGTGCTTTATATGAGTTTCAGAAGCAGATTTGGACTACATATGGTCTGTATTTATAGGAAACACCGTTCTTTTGTTCTGGGCACACTCAGATTACCTGCTATATTAGAGACTCTAAAAGCAAGAGCGTGCTTCTCGCTCTAAAGCAGAGTGTGATCCATGGATGAGAAAAATGCTGTGTGTTTCCTTTCAGAAATGGAGTTAAATCCCAGGCTCTGTGTCTTCCTACAAGCAAGACTTCGTTTCAGATAAGGGCAGTCACTTTTCAGCTAAAACGAACTACATCGTTCACGGAGCTCACACGTTTCTCATCTTTACATACAAGCATTGGATGTTAGAGGACCAGTGCTTTGTGTCAGTTTAAGAAGCAGAGTTGGACTAGATATGGTCCGTATGTGTCGGAAACACCGTTCTTTTGTTCTCAGCAAAATCACATTTCCTGCTTTCTTAGAGACTCCAGAAAGCAAGAGCATGCTTCTAGCGCTAAAGCAGAGTCTGATCCATGGATCAGATCTATGCTGTGTGTTTCCCTTCATAAATGGAGTTAAATCTCAATCTCTTTGTCTTCCTACAAGCAAGACATCGTTTCAGGTAAGGGCAGTCACTTTTCAGCTCAAACGAACTACATCGTTCACTGAGCTCACACATTTCTCTTCTTTACAGACAAGCATTGGATGTTAGAGGACCAGTGCTTAGTATCAGTTTCAGAAACAGAGTTGAACTAGATATGGTCCGTATGTGTAGGAAACACAGTTCTTTTGTTCTCAGCACACACACGTTTCCTGCTGTCTTAGAGACTCTAGAAAGCAAGAGCGTGCTTCTTGTTCTAAAGCAGAGTGTGATCAATGGATGATTACATTGCTGTGTGTTTCACTCCAGAAATGGAGTTAAATCCCAGGCTCTGTGTCTTCCTACAAGCAAGACTTCGTTTCAGATAAGGGCAGTCACTTTTCAGCTCAAACGAACTACATCGTTCACGAAGCTCACACGTTTCTCATCTTAACAGACAAGCATTGGATGTTAGAGGACCAGTGCTTTGTGTCAGTTTAAGAAGCAGAGTTGGACTAGATATGGTCCATAAGTGTAGGAAACACCGTTCTTTTGTTCTCAGCTAAATCACATTTCCTGCTATATTAGAGACTCTAAAAGCAAGAGCGTGCTTCTCGCTCTAAAGCAGAGTGTGATCCATGGATGAGAAAAATGCTGTGTGTTTCCTTTCAGAAATGGAGTTAAATCCCAGGCTCTGTGTATTCCGACAAGCAAGACTTCGTTTCAGATAAGGGCAGTCACTTTTCAGCTCAAACGAACTACATCGTTCACAAAGCTCACACGTTTCTCATCTTAACAGACAAGCATTGGATGTTAGAGGACCAGTGCTTTGTGTCAGTTTAAGAAGCAGAGTTGGACTAGATATGGTCCATAAGTGTAGGAAACACCGTTCTTTTGTTCTCAGCAAAATCACATTTCCTGCTGTCTTAGAGACTCTAGAAAGCAAGAGCGTGCTTCTTGTTCTAAAGCAGAGTGTGATCAATGGATGATTACACTGCTGTGTGTTTCACTTCATAAATGGAGTTAAATCCCAGGCTCTGAGTCTTCCTACAAGCAAGACTTCGATTCAGGTAAGGGCAGTTACTTTTCTGCTCAAACGAACTACATCGTTCATGAAGCTCACACGTTCCCCATCTTAACTGACAAGCATTAGATGTTAGAGGGTCAGTGCTTTGTGTCATTTTCAGAAGCAGATTTGGACTACATATGGTCTGTATGTGTAGGAAACACCGTTCTTTTGTTCTGGGCACACTCAGATTACCTGCTATATTAGAGACTCTAAAAGCAAGAGCGTGCTTCTCACTCTAAAGCAGAGTGTGATCCATGGATGAGAAAAATGCTGTGTGTTTCCTTTCAGAAATGGAGTTAAATCCCAGGCTCTGTGTCTTCCTACAAGCAAGACTTCGTTTCAGATAAGGGCAGTCACTTTTCAGCTCAAACGAACTACATCGTTCACGGAGCTCACACGTTTCTCATCTTAACTGACAAGTATTGGATGTTAGAGGGTCAGTGCTTTGTATCAGTTTCAGAAGCAGATTTGGACTACATATGGTCTGTATGTGTAGGAAACACCGTTCTTTTGTTCTGGGCACACTCAGATTACCTGCTATATTAGAGACTCTAAAAGCAAGAGCGTGCTTCTCGCTCTAAAGCAGAGTGTGATCCATGGATGAGAAAAATGCTGTGTGTTTCCCTTTAGAAATGGAGTTAAATCCCAGGCTCTGTGTCTTCCTACAAGCAAGATTTCGTTTCAGGTAAGGGCAGTCACTTTTCAGCTCAAACGAACTACATCGTTCACGAAGCTCACACATTTCTCATCTTAACAGACAAGCATTGGATGTTAGAGGACCAGTGCTTTGTATCAGTTTCAGAAGCAGAGTTGAACTAGATATGGTCCGTATGTTTAGGAAACACCGTTCTTTTGTTCTCAGCACACACACGTTTCCTGCTGTCTTAGAGAGTCTAGAAAGCAAGAGCATGCTTCTTGACCTAAAGCAGAGTGTGATCAATGGGTGATTACACTGCTGTGTGTTTCACTTCAGAAATGGAGTTAAATCCCAGGCTCTGAGTCTTCCTACAAGCAAGACTTCGATTCAGGTAAGGGCAGTCACTTTTCTGCTTGAACGAACTACATCGTTCATGAAGCTCACACGTTTCTCATCTTAACTGACAAGCATTAGATGTTAGAGGGTCAGTGCTTTGTATGAGTTTCAGAAGCAGATTTGGACTACATATGGTCTGTATTTATAGGAAACACCGTTCTTTTGTTCTGGGCACACTCAGATTACCTGCTATATTAGAGACTCTAAAAGCAAGAGCGTGCTTCTCGCTCTAAAGCAGAGTGTGATCCATGGATGAGAAAAATGCTGTGTGTTTCCTTTCAGAAATGGAGTTAAATCCCAGGCTCTGTGTCTTCCTACAAGCAAGACTTCGTTTCAGATAAGGGCAGTCACTTTTCAGCTAAAACGAACTACATCGTTCACGGAGCTCACACGTTTCTCATCTTTACATACAAGCATTGGATGTTAGAGGACCAGTGCTTTGTGTCAGTTTAAGAAGCAGAGTTGGACTAGATATGGTCCGTATGTGTCGGAAACACCGTTCTTTTGTTCTCAGCAAAATCACATTTCCTGCTGTCTTAGAGACTCCAGAAAGCAAGAGCATGCTTCTCGCGCTAAAGCAGAGTCTGATCCATGGATCAGATCTATGCTGTGTGTTTCCCTTCATAAATGGAGTTAAATCTCAATCTCTTTGTCTTCCTACAAGCAAGACTTCGTTTCAGGTAAGGGCAGTCACTTTTCAGCTCAAACGAACTACATCGTTCACTGAGCTCACACATTTCTCTTCTTTACAGACAAGCATTGGATGTTAGAGGACCAGTGCTTAGTATCAGTTTCAGAAACAGAGTTGAACTAGATATGGTCCGTATGTGTAGGAAACACAGTTCTTTTGTTCTCAGCACACACACATTTCCTGCTGTCTTAGAGACTCTAGAAAGCAAGAGCGTGCTTCTTGTTCTAAAGCATAGTGTGATCAATGGATGATTACATTGCTGTGTGTTTCACTCCAGAAATGGAGTTAAATCCCAGGCTCTGTGTCTTCCTACAAGCAAGACTTCGTTTCAGATAAGGGCAGTCACTTTTCAGCTCAAACGAACTACATCGTTCACGAAGCTCACACGTTTCTCATCTTAACAGACAAGCATTGGATGTTAGAGGACCAGTGCTTTGTGTCAGTTTAAGAAGCAGAGTTGGACTAGATATGGTCCATAAGTGTAGGAAACACCGTTCTTTTGTTCTCAGCTAAATCACATTTCCTGCTATATTAGAGACTCTAAAAGCAAGAGCGTGCTTCTCGCTCTAAAGCAGAGTGTGATCCATGGATGAGAAAAATGCTGTGTGTTTCCTTTCAGAAATGGAGTTAAATCCCAGGCTCTGTGTATTCCGACAAGCAAGACTTCGTTTCAGATAAGGGCAGTCACTTTTCAGCTCAAACGAACTACATCGTTCACAAAGCTCACACGTTTCTCATCTTAACAGACAAGCATTGGATGTTAGAGGACCAGTGCTTTGTGTCAGTTTAAGAAGCAGAGTTGGACTAGATATGGTCCATAAGTGTAGGAAACACAGTTCTTTTTTTCTCAGCACACACACGTTTCCTGCTGTCTTAGAGACACTAGAAAGCAAGAGCGTGCTTCTTGTTCTAAAGCAGAGTGTGATCAATGGATGATTACATTGCTGTGTGTTTCACTCCAGAAATGGAGTTAAATCCCAGGCTCTGAGTCTTCCTACAAACAAGACTTCAATTCAGGTAAGGGCAATCTCTTTTCTGCTCAAATGAACTATATCGTTCACGAAGCTCACACGTTTCTCATCTTAACTGACAAGCATTGGATGTTAGAGGGTCAGTGCTTTGTATGAGTTTCAGAAGCAGATTTGGACTACATATGGTCTGTATGTGTAGGAAACACCGTTCTTTTGTTCTGGGCACACTCAGATTACCTGCTATATTAGAGACTCTAAAAGCAAGAGCATGCTTCTCGCGCTAAAGCAGAGTGTGATCCATGGATGAGAAAAATGTTGTGTGTTTCCCTTCAGAAATGGAGTTAAATCCCAGGCTCTGTGTCTTACTACAAGCAAGACTTCGTTTCAGGTAAGGGCAGTCACTTTTCAGCTCAAACGAACTACATCGTTCACGAAGCTCACACGTTTCTCATCTTAACAGACAAGCGTTGGATGTTAGAGGACCAGTGCTTTGTATCAGTTTCAGAAGCAGAGTTGAACTAGATATGGTCCGTATGTTTAGGAAACACCGTTCTTTTGTTCTCAGCACACACACGTTTCCTGCTGTCTTAGAGACTCTAGAAAGCAAGAGCGTGCTTCTTGTTCTAAAGCAGAGTGTGATCAATGGGTGATTACACTGCTGTGTGTTTCACTTCAGAAATGGAGTTAAATCCCAGGCTCTGAGTCTTCCTACAAGCAAGACTTCGATTCAGGTAAGGGCTGTCACTTTTCTGCTTGAACGAACTATATCGTTCACGAAGCTCACACGTTTCTCATCTTAACTGACAAGCATTGGATGTTAGAGGGTCAGTGCTTTGTATCAGTTTCAGTAGCAGATTTGGACTATATATGGTCTGTATGTGTAGGAAACACCGTTCTTTTGTTCTGGGCACACTCAGATTACCTGCTATATTAGAGACTCTAAAAGCAAGAGCGTGCTTCTCGCTCTAAAGCAGAGTGTGATCCATGGATGAGAAAAATGCTGTGTCTTTCCCTTCAGAAATGGAGTTAAATCCCAGGCTCTGTGTCTTCCTATAAGCAAGACTTCGTTTCAGGTAAGGGCAGTCACTTTTCAGCTCAAACGAACAACATCGTTCACGAAGCTCACACGTTTCTCATCTTAACAGACAAGCATTGGATGTTAGAGGACAAGTGCTTTGTATCAGTTTAAGAAGCAGAGTTGAACTAGATATGGTCCGTATGTGTCGGAAACACCGTTCTTTTGTTCTCAGCAAAATCACATTTCCTGCTGTCTTAGAGACTCCAGAAAGCAAGAGCATGCTTCTCGCGCTAAAGCAGAGTCTGATCCATGGATCAGATCTATGCTGTGTGTTTCCCTTCATAAATGGAGTTAAATCTCAATCTCTTTGTCTTCTTACACGCAAGACTTCGTTTCTGGTAAGGGCAGTCACTTTTCAGCTCAAACGAACTACATCGTTCACTGAGCTCACACATTTCTCTTCTTTACAGACAAGCATTGGATGTTAGAGGACCAGTGCTTTGTGTCAGTTTCAGAAGCAGAGTTGGACTAGATATGGTCTGTAAGTGTAGGAAACACCGTTCTTTTGTTCTCAGCTAAATCACATTTCCTGCTGTCTTAGAGACTCTAGAAAGCAAGAGCATGCTTCTTGTTCTAAAGCAGAGTGTGATCAATGGATGATTACACTGCTGTGTGTTTCACTCCAGAAATGGAGTTAAATCCCAGGCTCTGAGTCTTCCTACAAGCAAGACTTCGATTCAGGTAAGGGCAGTCACTCTTCTGCTTGAACAAACTACATCGTTCACGAAGCTCACACGTTTCTCATCTTAACTGACAAGCATTGGATGTTAGAGGGTCAGTGCTTTGTGTCAGTTCCAGAAGCAGATTTGGACTACATATGGTCTGTATGTGTAGGAAACACCGTTCTTTTGTTCTCAGCACACTCAGATTACCTGCTATATTAGAGACTCTAAAAGCAAGAGCGTGCTTCTCGCTCTAAAGCAGAGTGTGATCCATGGATGAGAAAAATGCTGTGTGTTTCCTTTCAGAAATGGAGTTAAATCCCAGGCTCTGTGTCTTCCTACAAGCAAGACTTCGTTTCAGATAAGGGCAGTCACTTTTCAGCTCAAACGAACTACATCATTCACGGAGCTCACACGTTTCTCATCTTTACAGACAAGCATTGGATGTTAGAGGACCAGTGCTTTGTGTCAGTTTAAGAAGCAGAGTTGGACTAGATATGGTCCGTATGTGTAGGAAACACAGTTCTTTTTTTCTCAGCACACACACGTTTCCTGCTGTCTTAGAGACACTAGAAAGCAAGAGCGTGCTTCTTGTTCTAAAGCAGAGTGTGATCAATGGATGATTACATTGCTGTGTGTTTCACTCCAGAAATGGAGTTAAATCCCAGGCTCTGAGTCTTCCTACAAACAAGACTTCAATTCAGGTAAGGGCAATCTCTTTTCTGCTCAAATGAACTACATCGTTCACGAAGCTCACACGTTTCTCATCTTAACTGACAAGCATTGGATGTTAGAGGGTCAGTGCTTTGTATGAGTTTCAGAAGCAGATTTGGACTACATATGGTCTGTATGTGTAGGAAACACCGTTCTTTTGTTCTGGGCACACTCAGATTACCTGCTATATTAGAGACTCTAAAAGCAAGAGCATGCTTCTCGCGCTAAAGCAGAGTGTGATCCATGGATGAGAAAAATGTTGTGTGTTTCCCTTCAGAAATGGAGTTAAATCCCAGGCTCTGTGTCTTACTACAAGCAAGACTTCGTTTCAGGTAAGGGCAGTCACTTTTCAGCTCAAACGAACTACATCGTTCACGAAGCTCACACGTTTCTCATCTTAACAGACAAGCATTGGATGTTAGAGGACCAGTGCTTTGTATCAGTTTCAGAAGCAGAGTTGAACTAGATATGGTCCGTATGTTTAGGAAACACCGTTCTTTTGTTCTCAGCACACACACGTTTCCTGCTGTCTTAGAGACTCTAGAATGCAAGAGCGTGCTTCTTGTTCTAAAGCAGAGTGTGATCAATGGATCATTACATTGCTGTGTGTTTCACTCCAGAAATGGAGTTAAATCCCAGGCTCTGAGTCTTCCTACAAGCAAGACTTCGATTAAGGTAAGGGCAATCACTTTTCTGCTCAAACGAACTACATCGTTCACGAAGCTCACACGTTTCTCATCTTAACTGACAAGCATTGGATGTTAGAGGGTCAGTGCTTTGTATCAGTTTCAGAAGCAGATTTGGACTACATATGGTCTGTATGTGTAGGAAACACCGTTCTTTTGTTCTCAGCACACTCAGATTACCTGCTATATTAGAGACTCTAAAAGCAAGAGCGTGCTTCTCGCTCTAAAGCAGAGTGTGATCCATGGATGAGAAAAATGCTGTGTGTTTCCTTTCAGAAATGGAGTTAAATCCCAGGCTCTGTGTCTTCCTACAAGCAAGACTTCGTTTCAGATAAGGGCAGTCACTTTTCAGCTAAAACGAACTACATCATTCACGGAGCTCACACGTTTCTCATCTTTACAGACAAGCATTGGATGTTAGAGGACCAGTGCTTTGTGTCAGTTTAAGAAGCAGAGTTGGACTAGATATGGTCCGTATGTGTCGGAAACACCGTTCTTTTGTTCTCAGCAAAATCACATTTCCTGCTGTCTTAGAGACTCCAGAAAGCAAGAGCATGCTTCTCGCGCTAAAGCAGAGTCTGATCCATGGATCAGATCTATGCTGTGTGTTTCCCTTCATAAATGGAGTTAAATCTCAATCTCTTTGTCTTCCTACACGCAAGACTTCGTTTCTGGTAAGGGCAGTCACTTTTCAGCTCAAACGAACTACATCGTTCACTGAGCTCACACATTTCTCTTCTTTACAGACAAGCATTGGATGTTAGAGGACCAGTGCTTTGTGTCAGTTTCAGAAGCAGAGTTGGACTAGATATGGTCCGTAAGTGTAGGAAACACCGTTCTTTTGTTCTCAGCTAAATCACATTTCCTGCTGTCTTAGAGACTCTAGAAAGCAAGAGCATGCTTCTTGTTCTAAAGCAGAGTGTGATCAATGGATGATTACACTGCTGTGTGTTTCACTCCAGAAATGGAGTTAAATCCCAGGCTCTGAGTCTTCCTACAAGCAAGACTTCGATTCAGGTAAGGGCAGTCACTCTTCTGCTTGAACGAACTACATCGTTCACGAAGCTCACACGTTTCTCATCTTAACTGACAAGCATTGGATGTTAGAGGGTCAGTGCTTTGTGTCAGTTCCAGAAGCAGATTTGGACTACATATGGTCTGTATGTGTAGGAAACACCGTTCTTTTGTTCTCAGCACACTCAGATTACCTGCTATATTAGAGACTCTAAAAGCAAGAGCATGCTTCTCGCGCTAAAGCAGAGTGTGATCCATGGATGAGAAAAATGTTGTGTGTTTCCCTTCAGAAATGGAGTTAAATCCCAGGCTCTGTGTCTTACTACAAGCAAGACTTCGTTTCAGGTAAGGGCAGTCACTTTTCAGCTCAAACGAACTACATCGTTCACGAAGCTCACACGTTTCTCATCTTAAAAGACAAGCGTTGGATGTTAGAGGACCAGTGCTTTGTATCAGTTTCAGAAGCAGAGTTGAACTAGATATGGTCCGTATGTTTAGGAAACACCGTTCTTTTGTTCTCAGCACACACACGTTTCCTGCTGTCTTAGAGACTCTAGAAAGCAAGAGCGTGCTTCTTGTTCTAAAGCAGAGTGTGATCAATGGGTGATTACACTGCTGTGTGTTTCACTTCAGAAATGGAGTTAAATCCCAGGCTCTGAGTCTTCCTACAAGCAAGACTTCGATTCAGGTAAGGGCTGTCACTTTTCTGCTTGAACGAACTATATCGTTCACGAAGCTCACACGTTTCTCATCTTAACTGACAAGCATTGGATGTTAGAGGGTCAGTGCTTTGTATCAGTTTCAGTAGCAGATTTGGACTATATATGGTCTGTATGTGTAGGAAACACCGTTCTTTTGTTCTGGGCACACTCAGATTACCTGCTATATTAGAGACTCTAAAAGCAAGAGCGTGCTTCTCGCTCTAAAGCAGAGTGTGATCCATGGATGAGAAAAATGCTGTGTCTTTCCCTTCAGAAATGGAGTTAAATCCCAGGCTCTGTGTCTTCCTACAAGAAAGACTTCGTTTCAGGTAAGGGCAGTCACTTTTCAGCTCAAACGAACAACATCGTTCACGAAGCTCACACGTTTCTCATCTTAACAGACAAGCATTGGATGTTAGAGGACAAGTGCTTTATATCAGTTTAAGAAGCAGAGTTGAACTAGATATGGTACGTATGTTTAGGAAACACCGTTCTTTTGTTCTCAGCACACACACGTTTCCTGCTGTCTTAGAGAGTCTAGAAAGCAAGAGCATGCTTCTTGACCTAAAGCAGAGTGTGATCAATGGGTGATTACACTGCTGTGTGTTTCCCTTCAGAAATGGAGTTAAATCCCAGGCTCTGAGTCTTGCTACAAGCAAGACTTCGATTCAGGTAAGGGCAGTCACTTTTCTGCTCCAATGAACTACATCGTTCACGAAGCTCACACGTTTCTCATCTTAACTGACAAGCATTAGATGTTAGAGGGTCAGTGCTTTGTATGAGTTTCAGAAGCAGATTTGGAATACATATGGTCTATATTTGTAGGAAACACCGTTCTTTTGTTCTGGGCACACTCAGATTAACTGCTATATTAGAGACTCTAAAAGCAAGAGCGTGCTTCTCGCTCTAAAGCAGAGTGTGGTCCATGGATGAGAAAAATGCTGTGTGTTTCCTTTCAGAAATGGAGTTAAATCCCAGGCTCTGTGTCTTCCTACAAGCAAGACTTCGTTTCAGATAAGGGCAGTCACTTTTCAGCTCAAACGAACTACATCGTTCACGAAGCTCACACGTTTCTCATCTTAACAGACAAGCATTGGATGTTAGAGGACCAGTGCTTTGTGTCAGTTTAAGAAGCAGAGTTGGACTAGATATGGTCCATAAGTGTAGGAAACACCGTTCTTTTGTTCTCAGCTAAATCACATTTCCTGCTGTCTTAGAGACTCTAGAAAGCAAGAGCGTGCTTCTTGTTCTAAAGCAGAGTATGATCAATGGATGAGAACACTGCTGTGTGTTTCAATTCAGAAATGGTGTTAAATCCCAGGCTCTGAGTCTTCCTAAAAGCAAGAATTCGTTTCAGGTAAGGGCAGTCACTTTTCTGCTCAAATGAACTACATCGTTCACGAAGCTCACACGTTTCTTATCTTAACTGACAAGCATTGGATGTTAGAGGGTCAGTGCTTTGTATGAGTTTCAGAAGCAGATTTGGACTACATATGGTCTGTATTTATAGGAAACACCGTTCTTTTGTTCTGGGCACACTCAGATTACCTGCTATATTAGAGACTCTAAAAGCAAGAGCGTGCTTCTCGCTCTAAAGCAGAGTGTGATCCATGGATGAGAAAAATGCTGTGTGTTTCCTTTCAGAAATGGAGTTAAATCCCAGGCTCTGTGTCTTCCTACAAGCAAGACTTCGTTTCAGATAAGGGCAGTCACTTTTCAGCTAAAACGAACTACATCATTCACGGAGCTCACACGTTTCTCATCTTTACAGACAAGCATTGGATGTTAGAGGACCAGTGCTTTGTGTCAGTTTAAGAAGCAGAGTTGGACTAGATATGGTCCGTATGTTTAGGAAACACCGTTCTTTTGTTCTCAGCAAAATCACATTTCCTGCTGTCTTAGAGACACTAGAAAGCAAGAGCGTGGTTCTTGTTCTAAAGCAGAGTGTCATCAATGGATGATTACATTGCTGTGTGTTTCACTCCAGAAATGGAGTTAAATCCCAGGCTCTGAGTCTTCCTACAAACAAGACTTCAATTCAGGTAAGGGCAATCACTTTTCTGCTCAAATGAACTACATCGTTCACAAAGCTCACACGTTTCTCATCTTAACTGACAAGCATTGGATGTTAGAGGGTCAGTGCTTTGTATGAGTTTCAGAAGCAGATTTGGAGGACATATGGTCTGTATGTGTAGGAAACACCGTTCTTTTGTTCTGGGCACACTCAGATTACCTGCTATACTAGAGACTCTAAAAGCAAGAGCGTGCTTCTCGCTCTAAAGCAGAGTGTGATCCATGGATGAGAAAAATGTTGTGTGTTTCCCTTCAGAAATGGAGTTAAATCCCAGGCTCTGTGTCTTACTACAAGCAAGACTTCGTTTCAGGTAAGGGCAGTCACTTTTCAGCTCAAACGAACTACATCGTTCACGGAGCTCACACGTTTCTCATCTTAACAGACAAGCATTGGATGTTAGAGGACCAGTGCTTTGTGTCAGTTTAAGAAGCAGAGTTGGACTAGATATGGTCCGTATGTTTAGGAAACACCGTTCTTTTGTTCTCAGCACACACACGTTTCCTGCTGTCTTAGAGACTCTAGAAAGCAAGAGCATGCTTCTTGTTCTAAAGCAGAGTGTGATCAATGGGTGATTACACTGCTGTTTGTTTCACTTCAGAAATGGAGTTAAATCCCAGGCTCTGAGTCTTCCTACAAGCAAGACCTCGATTCAGGTAAGGGCAGTCACTTTTCTGCTCAAATGAACTACATCATTCACGAAGCTCACACGTTTCTCATCTTAACTGACAAGCATTGGATGTTAGAGGGTCAGTGGTTTGTATGAGTTTCAGAAGCAGATTTGGACTACATAAAGTCTGTATTTGTAGGAAACACCGTTCTTTTGTTCTGGGCACACTCAGATTACCTGCTGTATTAGAGACTCTAAAAGCAAGAGCGTGCTTCTCGCTCTAAAGCAGAGTGTGATCCATGGATGAGAAAAATGCTGTGTGTTTCCTTTCAGAAATGGAGTTAAATCCCAGGCTCTGTGTCTTCCTACAAGCAAGACTTCGTTTCAGATAAGGGCAGTCACTTTTCAGCTAAAACGAACTACATCGTTCACGGAGCTCACACGTTTCTCCTCTTTACAGACAAGCATTGGATGTTAGAGGACCAGTGCTTTGTGTCAGTTTAAGAAGCAGAGTTGGACTAGATATGGTCCATAAGTGTAGGAAACACCGTTCTTTTGTTCTCAGCTAAATCACATTTCCTGCTGTCTTAGAGACTCTAGAAAGCAAGAGAGTGCTTCTTGTTCTAAATCAGAGTATGATCAATGGATGAGAACACTGCTGTGTGTTTCACTTCAGAAATGGTGTTAAATCCCAGGCTCTGAGTCTTCCTACAAGCAAGAATTCGTTTCAGGTAAGGGCAGTCACTTTTCTGCTCAAACGAACTACATCGTTCATGAAGCTCACACGTTTCCCATCTTAACTGACAAGCATTGGATGTTAGAGGACCAGTGATTTGTATCAGTTTCAGAAGCAGAGTTGGACTAGATATGGTCCGTATGTGTAGGAAACACCGTTCTTTTGTTCTCAGCAAAATCACATTTTCTCCTGTCTTAGAGACTCCAGAAAGCAAGAGCGTGCTTCTTGTTTTAAAGCAGAGTGTGATCAATGGATGATTACACTGCTGTGTGTTTCACTTCAGAAATGGAGTTAAATCCCAGGCTCTGAGTCTTCCTACAAGCAAGACTTTGATTCATGTAAGGGCAGTCACTTTTCTGCTCAAACGAACTACATCGTTCATGAAGCTCACACGTTTCCCATCTTAACTGACAAGCATTGGATGTTAGAGGACCAGTGATTTGTATCAGTTTCAGAAGAAGAGTTGGACTAGATGTGGTCCGTATGTGTAGGAAACACCGTACTTTTGTTCTCAGCACACTCACGTTTCCTGCTGTGTTAGAGACTCCAGAAAGCAAGAGCGTGCTTCTCGCTCTAAAGCAGAGTGTGATCCATGGATGAGAAAAATGCTGTGTGTTTCCTTTCAGAAATGGAGTTAAATCCCAGGCTCTGTGTCTTCCTAGAAGCAAGACTTCGTTTCAGGTAAGGGCAGTCACTTTTCAGCTCAAACGAACTACATCATTCACGGAGCTCACACGTTTCTCATCTTAACTGACAAGCATTGGATGTTAGAGGGTCAGTGCTTTGTATGAGTTTCAGAAGCAGATTTGGACTACATATGGTCTGTATTTGTAGGAAACACCGTTCTTTTGTTCTGGGCACACTCAGATTACCTGCTATATTAGAGACTCTAAAAGCAAGAGCGTGCTTCTCGCTCTAAAGCAGAGTGTGATCCATGGATGAGCAAAATGCTGTGTGTTTCCTTTCAGAAATGGAGTTAAATCACAGGCTCTGTGTCTTCCTACAAGCAAGACTTCGTTTCAGATAAGGGCAGTCACTTTTCAGCTAAAACGAACTACATCATTCACGGAGCTCACACGTTTCTCATCTTTACAGACAAGCATTGGATGTTAGAGGACCAGTGCTTTGTGTCAGTTTAAGAAGCAGAGTTGGACTAGATATGGTCCGTATGTTTAGGAAACACCGTTCTTTAGTTCTCAGCACACACACGTTTCCTGCTGTCTTAGAGACTCTAGAAAGCAAGAGCGTGCTTCTTGTTCTAAAGCAGAGTGTGATCAATGGGTGATTACACTGCTGTGTGTTTCACTTCAGAAATGGAGTGAAATCCCAGGCTCTGAGTCTTCCTACAAGCAAGACTTCGATTCAGGTAAGGGCAGTCACTTTTCTGCTCAAATGAACTACATCGTTCACGAAGCTCACACGTTTCTCATCTTAACTGACAAGCATTGGATGTTAGAGGGTCAGTGCTTTGTATGAGTTTCAGAAGCAGATTTGGACTACATATAGTCTGTATTTGTAGGAAACACCGTTCTTTTGTTCTGGGCACACTCAGATTACCTGCTATATTAGAGACTCTAAAAGCAAGAGCGTGCTTCTCGCTCTAAAGCAGAGTGTGATCCATGGATGAGAAAAATGGTGTGTGTTTCCTTTCAGAAATGGAGTTAAATCACAGGCTCTTTGTCTTCCTACATGCAAGACTTCATTTCAGATAAGGGCAGTCACTTTTCAGCTAAAATGAACTACATCATTCACGGAGCTCACACGTTTCTCATCTTTACAGACAAGCATTGGATGTTAGAGGACCAGTGCTTTGTGTCAGTTTAAGAAGGGGAGTTGGACTAGATATGGTCCGTAAGTGTAGGAAACACCGTTCTTTTGTTCTCAGCACACTCACGTTTCCTGCTGTGTTAGAGATTCCAGAAAGCAAGAGCGTGCTTCTCGCTCTAAAGCAGAGTGTGATCCATGGATGAGAAAAATGTTGTGTGCTTCCTTTCAGAAATGGAGTTAAATCCCAGGCTCTGTGTCTTCCTACAAGCAAGACTTCGTTTCAGATAAGGGCAGTCACTTTTCAGCTCAAACGAACTACATCGTTCACGAAGCTCACACGTTTCTCATCTTAACTGACAAGCATTGGATGTTAGAGGGTCAGTGCTTTGTATCAGTTTCAGAAGCAGATTTGGACTACATATGGTCTGTATTTGTATGAAACACCGTTCTTTTGTTCTGGGCACACTCAGATTACCTGCTATATTAGAGACTCTAAAAGCAAGAACGTGCTTCTCGCTCTAAAGCAGAGTGTGCTCCATGGATGAGAAAAATGCTGTGTGTTTCCTTTCAGATATGGAGTTAAATCCCAGGCTCTGTGTCTTCCTACAAGCAAGACTTCGTTTCAGATAAGGTCAGTCACTTTTCAGCTCAAACGAACTAGATCGTTCACGGAGCTCACACGTTTCTCATCTTTACATACAGGCATTGGATGTTAAAGGACCAGTGCTTTGTGTCAGTTTAAGAAGCAGAGTTGGACTAGATATGGTCCGTAAGTGTAGGAAACACCGTTCTTTTGTTCTCAGCACACTCACGTTTCCTGCTGTGTTAGAGATTCCAGAAAGCAAGAGCGTGCTTCTCGCTCTAAAGCAGAGTGTGATCCATGGATGAGAAAAATGCTGTGTGCTTCCTTTCAGAAATGGAGTTAAATCCCAGGCTCTGTGTCTTCCTACAAGCAAGACTTCGTTTCAGATAAGGGCAGTCACTTTTCAGCTCAAACGAACTACATCGTTCACGAAGCTCACACGTTTCTCATCTTAACTGACAAGCATTGGATGTTAGAGGGTCAGTGCTTTGTATCAGTTTCAGTAGCAGATTTGGACTACATATGGTCTGTATGTGTAGGAAACACCGTTCTTTTGTTCTGGGCACACTCAGATTACCTGCTATATTAGAGACTCTAAAAGCAAGAGCGTGCTTCTCGCTCTAAAGCAGAGTGTGATCCATGGATGAGAAAAATGCTGTGTGTTTCCCTTCAGAAATGGAGTTAAATCCCAGGCTCTGTGTCTTCCTACAAGCAAGACTTCGTTTCAGGTAAGGGCAGTCACTTTTCAGCTCAAACGAACTACATCGTTCGCGAAGCTCACACGTTTCTCATCATAACAGACAAGCATTGGACGTTAGAGGACCAGTGCTTTGCATCAGTTTCAGAAGCAGAGTTGAACAAGATATGGTCCGTATGTTTAGGGAACACCGTTCTTTTGTTCTCAGCACACACACGTTTCCTGCTGTCTTAGAGACTCTAGAAAGCAAGAGCGTGCTTCTTGTTCTAAAGCAGAGTGTGATCAATGAATGATTACACTGCTGTGTGTTTCCATTCAGAAATGGAGTTAAATCCCAGGCTCTGAGTCTTCCTACAAGCAAGACTTTGATTCATGTAAGGGCAGTCACTTTTCTGCTCAAACGAACTACATCGTTCATGAAGCTCACACGTTTCCCATCTTAACTGACAAGCATTGGATGTTAGAGGACCAGTGATTTGTATCAGTTTCAGAAGAAGAGTTGGACTAGATATGGTCCGTATGTGTAGGAAACACCGTTCTTTTGTTCTCAGCACACTCACGTTTCCTGCTGTGTTAGAGACTCCAGAAAGCAAGAGCGTGCTTCTCGCTCTAAAGCAGAGTGTGATCCATGGATGAGAAAAATGCTGTGTGTTTCCTTTCAGAAATGGAGTTAAATCCCAGGCTCTGTGTCTTCCTACAAGCAAGACTTCGTTTCAGATAAGGGCAGTCACTTTTCTGCTCAAATGAACTACATCGTTCACGAAGCTCACACGTTTCTCATCTTAACTGACAAGCATTGGATGTTAGAGGGTCAGTGCTTTGTATGAGTTTCAGAAGCAGATTTGGACTACATAAGGTCTGTATTTGTAGGAAACACTGTTCTTTTGTTCTGGGCACACTCAGATTACCTGCTATATTAGAGACTCTAAAAGCAAGAGCATGCTTCTCGCTCTAAAGCAGAGTGTGATCCATGGATGAGAAAAATGCTGTGTGTTTCCTTTCAGAAATGGAGTTAAATCCCAGGCTCTGTGTCTTCCTACAAGCAAGACTTCGTTTCAGGTAAGGGCAGTCACTTTTCAGCTCAAACGAACTACATCATTCACGGAGCTCACACGTTTCTCATCTTAACAGACAAGCATTGGATGTTAGAGGACCAGTGCTTTGTGTCAGTTTAAGAAGCAGAGTTGGACTAGATATGGTCCGTATGTTTAGGAAACACCGTTCTTTTGTTCTCAGCACACACACGTTTCCTGCTGTCTTAGAGACTCTAGAAAGCAAGAGCGTGCTTCTTGTTCTAAATCAGAGTGTGATCAATGGTTGATTACACTGCTGTGTGTTTCACTTCAGAAATGGAGTGAAATCCCAGGCTCTGAGTCTTCCTACAAGCAAGACTTCGATTCAGGTAAGGGCAGTCACTTTTCTGCTCAAATGAACTACATCGTTCACGAAGCTCACACGTTTCTCATCTTAACTGACAAGCATTGGATGTTAGAGGACCAGTGCTTTGTGTCAGTTTAAGAAGCAGAGTTGGACTAGATATGTTCCGTAAGTGTAGGAAACACCGTTCTTTTGTTCTCAGCTAAATCACATTTCCTGCTGTCTTAGAGACTCTAGAAAGCAAGAGCGTGCTTCTTGTTCTAAAGCAGAGTGTGATCAATGGGTGATTACAGTGCTGTGTGTTTCACTTCAGAAATGGAGTTAAATCCCAGGCTCTGAGTCTTCCTACAAGCAAGACTTCGATTCAGGTAAGGGCAGTCACTTTTCTGCTCAAATGAACTACATCATTCACGAAGCTCACACGTTTCTCATCTTAACTGACAAGCATTAGATGTTAGAGGGTCAGTGCTTTGTATCAGTTTCAGAAGCAGATTTGGACTACATATGGTCTGTATTTGTAGGAAACACCGTTCTTTTGTTCTGGGCACACTCAGATTACCTGCTATATTAGAGACTCTAAAAGCAAGAACGTGCTTCTCGCTCTAAAGCAGAGTGTGCTCCATGGATGAGAAAAATGCTGTGTGTTTCCTTTCAGATATGGAGTTAAATCCCAGGCTCTGTGTCTTCCTACAAGCAAGACTTCGTTTCAGATAAGGGCAGTCACTTTTCAGCTCAAACGAACTAGATCGTTCACGGAGCTCACACGTTTCTCATCTTTACATACAAGCATTGGATGTTAGAGGACCAGTGCTTTGTGTCAGTTTAAGAAGCAGAGTTGGACTAGATATGGTCCGTAAGTGTAGGAAACACCGTTCTTTTGTTCTCAGCACACTCACGTTTCCTGCTGTGTTAGAGATTCCAGAAAGCAAGAGCGTGCTTCTCGCTCTAAAGCAGAGTGTGATCCATGGATGAGAAAAATGCTGTGTGCTTCCTTTCAGAAATGGAGTTAAATCCCAGGCTCTGTGTCTTCCTACAAGCAAGACTTCGTTTCAGATAAGGGCAGTCACTTTTCAGCTCAAACGAACTACATCGTTCACGAAGCTCACACGTTTCTCATCTTAACTGACAAGCATTGGATGTTAGAGGGTCAGTGCTTTGTATCAGTTTCAGAAGCAGATTTGGACTACATATGGTCTGTATGTGTAGGAAACACCGTTCTTTTGTTCTGGGCACACTCAGATTACCTGCTATATTAGAGACTCTAAAAGCAAGAACGTGCTTCTCGCTCTAAAGCAGAGTGTGATCCATGGATGAGAACTATGCTGTGTGTTTCCCTTCAGAAGTGGAGTTAAATCCCAGGCTCTGAGTCTTCCTACAAGCAAGAATTCGTTTCAGGTAAGGGCAGTTACTTTTCTTCTCAAACGAACTACATCGTTCATGAAGCTCACACAATTCCCATCGTAACTGACAAGCATTGGATGTTAGAGGACCAGTGATTTGTATCAGTTTCAGAAGAAGAGTTGGACTAGACATGGTCCGTATGTGTAGGAAACACCGTTCTTTTGTTCTCAGTGCACTCACGTTTCCTGCTGTGTTAGAGACTCCAGAAAGCAAGAGCGTGCTTCTCGCTCTAAAGCAGAGTGTGATCCATGGTTGAGAACTATGCTGTGTGTTTCTCCTCATAAATGGAGTTAAATCTCAATCTCTGTGTCTTCCTAGAAGCAAGACTTCGTTTCAGGTAACGACAGTCACTTTTCAGCTCAAACGAACTACATCGTTCACTGAGCTCACACATTTCTCTTCTTTACATACAAGCATTGGATGTTAGAGGACCAGTGCTTTGTATCAGTTTCAGAAGCAGAGTTGAACTAGATATGGTCCGTATGTGTAGGAAACACCATTCTTTTGTTCTCAGCACACACACGTTTCCTGCAGTCTTAGAGACTCTAGAAAGCAAGAGTGTGCTTCTTGTTCTAAAGCAGAGTGTGATCAATGGATGATTACACTGCTGTGTGTTTCACTCCAGAAATGGAGTTAAATCCCAGGCTCTGAGTCTTCCTACAAGCAAGACTTCGATTCAGGTAAGGGCAGTCACTTTTCTGCTCAAACGAACTACATCGTTTATGAAGCTCACACGTTTCCCATCTTAACTGACAAGCATTGGATGTTAGAGGACTACTGCTTTGTATCAGTTTCAGAAGAAGAGTTGGACTAGATATCGTCCGTAAGTGTAGGAAACACCGTTCTTTTGTTCTCAGCTAAATCACATTTCCTGCTGTCTTAGAGAATCTAGAAAGCTAGAGCGTGCTTCTTGTTCTAGAGCAGAGTGTGATCAATGGATGATTACACTGCTGTGTGTTTCAATCCAGAAATGGAGTTAAATCCCAGGCTCTGTGTCTTCCTACAAGCAAGACTTCGTTTCAGGTAAGGGCAGTCACTTTCCAGCTCAAACGAACTATATCATTCACGGAGCTCACACGTTTCTCATCTTAACAGACAAGCATTGGATGTTAGAGGACCAGTGCTTTGTGTCAGTTTAAGAAGCAGAGTTGGACTAGATATGGTCCGTATGTTTAGGAAACACCGTTCTTTTGTTCTCAGCACACACACGTTTCCTGCTGTCTTAGAGACTCTAGAAAGCAAGAGCGTGCTTCTTGTTCTAAAGCAGAGTGTGATCAATGGGTGATTACACTGCTGTGTGTTTCACTTCAGAAATGGAGTTAAATCCCAGGCTCTTAGTCTTCCTACAAGCAAGACTTCGATTCAGGTAAGGGCAGTCACTTTTCTGCTCAAATGAACTACATCGTTCACGAAGCTCACACGTTTCTCATCTTAACTGACAAGCATTGGATGTTAGAGGGTCAGTGCTTTGTATGAGTTTCAGAAGCAGATTTGGACTACATATGGTCTGTATTTGTAGGAAACACCGTTCTTTTGTTCTGGGCACACTCAGATTACCTGCTATATTAGAGACTCTAAAAGCAAGAGCGTGCTTCTCGCTCTAAAGCAGAGTGTGATCCATGGAAGAGAAAAATGCTGTGTGTTTCCTTTCAGAAATGGAGTTAAATCACAGGCTCTGTGTCTTCCTACAAGCAAGACTTCGTTTCAGATAAGGGCAGTCACTTTTCAGCTAAAACGAACTACATCATTCACGGAGCTCACACGTTTCTCATCTTAACAGACAAGCATTGGATGTTAGAGGACCAGTGCTTTGTGTCAGTTTAAGAAGCAGAGTTGGACTAGATATGGTCCGTATGTTTAGGAAACACCGTTCTTTTGTTCTCAGCACACACACGTTTCCTGCTGTCTTAGAGACTCTAGAAAGCAAGAGCGTGCTTCTTGTTCTAAATCAGAGTGTGATCAATGGTTGATTACACTGCTGTGTGTTTCACTTCAGAAATGGAGTGAAATCCCAGGCTCTGAGTCTTCCTACAAGCAAGACTTCGTTTCAGGTAAGGGCAGTCACTTTTCTGCTCAAATGAACTACATCGTTCACGAAGCTCACACGTTTCTCATCTTAACTGACAAGCATTGGATGTTAGAGGGTCAGTGCTTTATATGAGTTTCAAAAGCAGATTTGGACTACATATAGTCTGTATTTGTAGGAAACACCGTTCTTTTGTTCTGGGCACACTCAGATTACCTGCTATATTAGAGACTCTAAAAGCAAGAGCGTGCTTCTCGCTCTAAAGCAGAGTGTGATCCATGGATGAGAAAAATGGTGTGTGTTTCCTTTCAGAAATGGAGTTAAATCACAGGCTCTTTGTCTTCCTACATGCAAGACTTCATTTCAGATAAGGGCAGTCACTTTTCAGCTAAAATGAACTACATCATTCACGGAGCTCACACGTTTCTCATCTTTACAGACAAGCATTGGATGTTAGAGGACCAGTGCTTTGTGTCAGTTTAAGAAGCGGAGTTGGACTAGATATGGTCCGTAAGTGTAGGAAACACCGTTCTTTTGTTCTCAGCTAAATCACATTTCCTGCTGTCTTAGAGACTCTAGAAAGCAAGAGCGTGCTTCTTGTTCTAAAGCAGAGTGTGATCAATGGGTGATTACAGTGCTGTGTGTTTCACTTCAGAAATGGAGTTAAATCCCACGCTCTGTGTCTTCCTACAAGCAAGACTTCGTTTCAGATATGGGCAGTCACTTTTCAGCTCAAACGAACTACATCGTTCACGAAGCTCACACGTTTCTCATCTTAACTGACAAGCATTGGATGTTAGAGGGTCAGTGCTTTGTATCAGTTTCAGAAGCAGATTTGGTCTACATATGGTCTGTATGTGTAGGAAACACCGTTCTTTTGTTCTGGGCACACTCAGATTACCTGCTATATTAGAGACTCTAAAAGCAAGAGCGTGCTTCTCGCTCTAAAGCAGAGTGTGATCCATGGATGAGAAAAATGCTGTGTGTTTCCTTTCAGAAATGGAGTTAAATCCCAGGCTCTGTGTCTTCCTACAAGCAAGACTTCGTTTCAGATAAGGGCAGTCACTTTTCAGCTCAAACGAACTACATCGTTCACAGAGCTCACACGTTTCTCATCTTAACAGACAAGCATTGGATGTTAGAGGACCAGTGCTTTCTGTCAGTTTAAGAAGCAGAGTTGGACTAGATATGGTCCGTATGTTTAGGAAACACCGTTCTTTTGTTCTCAGCACACACACGTTTCCTGCTGTCTTAGAGACTCTAGAAAGCAAGAGCATGCTTCTTGTTCTAAAGCAGAGTGTGATCAATGGTTGATTACACTGCTGTTTGTTTCACTTCAGAAATGGAGTTAAATCCCAGGCTCTGAGTCTTCCTACAAGCAAGACTTTGATTCAGGTAACGGCAGTCACTTTTCTGCTCAAATGAACTACATCGTTCACGAAGCTCACACGTTTCTCATCTTAACTGACAAGCATTGGATGTTAGAGGGTCAGTGCTTTGTATGAGTTTCAGAAGCAGATTTGGACTAGATATGGTCCATATGTGTAGGAAACATCGTTCTTTTGTTCTCAGCAAAATCACATTTCCTGCTGTCTTAGAGACTCTACAAAGCAAGAGCGTGCTTCCTGTTCTAAAGCAGAGTATGATCAATGGATGATTACACTGCTGTGTGTTTCACTCCAGAAATGGAGTTAAATCCCAGGCTCTGTGTCTTACTACAAGCAAGACTTCCTTACAGGTAAGTGCAGTCACTTTTCATTTCAAAGGAACTACATCATTCTCAAAGCTCACACGTTTCTCATCTTAACTGACAAACATTGGATGTTAGAGGACCAGTGCTTTGTGTCAGTTTCAGAAACAGAGTTGGACTAGATATGGTCCGTATGTGGAGGAAACACCGTTCTTTTGTTCTCAGCGCACTCATGTTTCCTGCTGTCTTAGAGAGTTTAGAAAGCAAGAGCGTGCTTCTCGCTCTAAAGCAGAGTGTGATCCATGGATGAGAACTATGCTGTGTGTTTCCCTTCAGAAGTGGAGTTAAATCCCAGGCTCTGAGTCTTCCTACAAGCAAGAATTCGTTTCAGGTGAGGGCAGTCACTTTTCTGCTCAAACGACCTACATCGTTCATGAAGCTCACACATTTCCCATCGTAACTGCAAGCATTGGATGTTAGCGGACCAGTGCTTTTCATCAGTTTCAGAAGCAGAGTTGGACTAGATATGGTCCTTATGTGTAGGAAACACTGTTCTTTTGTTCTCAGCACACTCACATTTCCTGCTGTCTTAAAGATTTTAGAAAGGAAGAGCGTGCTTCTTGCTCTAAAACAGAGTGTGATCCATGGATGAGAACTAAGCTGTGTGTTTCCCTTCAGAAATGGAGTTAAATTCCAGGCTCTGTGTCTTCCTACAAGCAAGACTTCGTTTTAGGTATGGGCAGTCACTTTTCAGCACAAACGAACTACATCGTTCAGGGAGCTCACACGTTTCTCATCTTAACAGACAAGCATTGGATGTTAGAGGACCAGTGCTTTGTGTCAGTTTCAGAAACAGAGTTGGACTACATATGGTCCGTATGTGTAGGAAACTCTGTTCTTTTGTTCTGGGCACACTCAGATTGCCTGATGTATTAGAGACTCTAGAAAGCAAGAGCGTGCTTCTCGCTCTAAAGCAGAGTGTGATCCATGGATGAGAACTATGCTGTGTGTTTCCCTTCAGAAGAGGAGTTAAATCCCAGGCTCTGAGTCTTCCTACAAGCAAGAATTCGTTTCAGGTAAGGGCACTCACTTTTCTTCTCAAACGAACTACATCGTTCATGAAGCTCACACAATTCCCATCGTAACTGACAAGCATTGGATGTTAGAGGACCAGTGATTTGTATCAGTTTCAGAAGAAGAGTTGGACTAGACATGGTCCGTATGTGTAGGAAACACCGTTCTTTTGTTCTCAGCGCACTCACGTTTCCTGCTGTGTTAGAGACTCCAGAAAGCAAGAGCGTGCTTCTCGCTCTAAAGCAGAGTGTGATCCATGGATGAGAAAAATGCTGTGTGCTTCCTTTCAGAAATGGAGTTAAATCCCAGGCTCTGTGTCTTCCTACAAGCAAGACTTCGTTTCAGATAAGGGCAGTCACTTTTCAGCTCAAACGAACTACATCGTTCACGAAGCTCACACGTTTCTCATCTTAACTGACAAGCATTGGATGTTAGAGGGTCAGTGCTTTGTATCAGTTTCAGAAGCAGATTTGGACTACATATGGTCTGTATGTGTAGGAAACACCGTTCTTTTGTTCTGGGCACACTCAGATTACCTGCTATATTAGAGACTCTAAAAGCAAGAACGTGCTTCTCGCTCTAAAGCAGAGTGTGATCCATGGATGAGAACTATGCTGTGTGTTTCCCTTCAGAAGTGGAGTTAAATCCCAGGCTCTGAGTCTTCCTACAAGCAAGAATTCGTTTCAGGTAAGGGCAGTTACTTTTCTTCTCAAACGAACTACATCGTTCATGAAGCTCACACAATTCCCATCGTAACTGACAAGCATTGGATGTTAGAGGACCAGTGATTTGTATCAGTTTCAGAAGAAGAGTTGGACTAGACATGGTCCGTATGTGTAGGAAACACCGTTCTTTTGTTCTCAGCGCACTCACGTTTCCTGCTGTGTTAGAGACTCCAGAAAGCAAGAGCGTGCTTCTCGCTCTAAAGCAGAGTGTGATCCATGGTTGAGAACTATGCTGTGTGTTTCTCCTCATAAATGGAGTTAAATCTCAATCTCTGTGTCTTCCTAGAAGCAAGACTTCGTTTCAGGTAACGACAGTCACTTTTCAGCTCAAACGAACTACATCGTTCACTGAGCTCACACATTTCTCTTCTTTACATACAAGCATTGGATGTTAGAGGACCAGTGCTTTGTATCAGTTTCAGAAGCAGAGTTGAACTAGATATGGTCCGTATGTGTAGGAAACACCATTCTTTTGTTCTCAGCACACACACGTTTCCTGCAGTCTTAGAGACTCTAGAAAGCAAGAGTGTGCTTCTTGTTCTAAAGCAGAGTGTGATCAATGGATGATTACACTGCTGTGTGTTTCACTCCAGAAATGGAGTTAAATCCCAGGCTCTGAGTCTTCCTACAAGCAAGACTTCGATTCAGGTAAGGGCAGTCACTTTTCTGCTCAAACGAACTACATCGTTCATGAAGCTCACACGTTTCCCATCTTAACTGACAAGCATTGGATGTTAGAGGACTACTGCTTTGTATCAGTTTCAGAAGAAGAGTTGGACTAGATATCGTCCGTAAGTGTAGGAAACACCGTTCTTTTGTTCTCAGCTAAATCACATTTCCTGCTGTCTTAGAGAATCTAGAAAGCTAGAGCGTGCTTCTTGTTCTAGAGCAGAGTGTGATCAATGGATGATTACACTGCTGTGTGTTTCAATCCAGAAATGGAGTTAAATCCCAGGCTCTGTGTCTTCCTACAAGCAAGACTTCGTTTCAGGTAAGGGCAGTCACTTTCCAGCTCAAACGAACTATATCATTCACGGAGCTCACACGTTTCTCATCTTAACAGACAAGCATTGGATGTTAGAGGACCAGTGCTTTGTGTCAGTTTAAGAAGCAGAGTTGGACTAGATATGGTCCGTATGTTTAGGAAACACCGTTCTTTTGTTCTCAGCACACACACGTTTCCTGCTGTCTTAGAGACTCTAGAAAGCAAGAGCGTGCTTCTTGTTCTAAAGCAGAGTGTGATCAATGGGTGATTACACTGCTGTGTGTTTTACTTCAGAAATGGAGTTAAATCCCAGGCTCTTAGTCTTCCTACAAGCAAGACTTCGATTCAGGTAAGGGCAGTCACTTTTCTGCTCAAATGAACTACATCGTTCACGAAGCTCACACGTTTCTCATCTTAACTGACAAGCATTGGATGTTAGAGGGTCAGTGCTTTGTATGAGTTTCAGAAGCAGATTTGGACTACATATGGTCTGTATTTGTAGGAAACACCGTTCTTTTGTTCTGGGCACACTCAGATTACCTGCTATATTAGAAACTCTAAAAGCAAGAGCGTGCTTCTCGCTCTAAAGCAGAGTGTGATCCATGGAAGAGAAAAATGCTGTGTGTTTCCTTTCAGAAATGGAGTTAAATCACAGGCTCTGTGTCTTCCTACAAGCAAGACTTCGTTTCAGATAAGGGCAGTCACTTTTCAGCTAAAACGAACTACATCATTCACGGAGATCACACGTTTCTCATCTTTACAGACAAGCATTGGATGTTAGAGGACCAGTGCTTTGTGTCAGTTTAAGAAGCAGAGTTGGACTAGATATGGTCCGTATGTGTAGGAAACACCGTTCTTTTGTTCTCAGCAAAATCACATTTTCTCCTGTCTTAGAGACTCCAGAAAGCAAGAGCGTGCTTCTTGTTCTAAAGCAGAGTGTGATCAATGGGTGATTACACTGCTGTGTGTTTCACTTCAGAAATGGAGTTAAATCCCAGGCTCTGAGACTTCCTACAAGCAAGACTTTGATTCATGTAAGGGCAGTCACTTTTCTGCTCAAACGAACTACATCGTTCATGAAGCTCACACGTTTCCCATCTTAACTGACAAGCATTGGATGTTAGAGGACCAGTGATTTGTATCAGTTTCAGAAGAAGAGTTGGACTAGATATGGTCCGTATGTGTAGGAAACACCGTTCTTTTGTTCTCAGCACACTCAGATTACCTGCTGTGTTAGAGACTCTAAAAGCAAGAGCGTGCTTCTCGCTCTAAAGCAGAGTGTGATCCATGGATGAGAAAAATGGTGTGTGTTTCCTTTCAGAAATGGAGTTAAATCACAGGCTCTTTGTCTTCCTACATGCAAGACTTCATTTCAGATAAGGGCAGTCACTTTTCAGCTAAAATGAACTACATCATTCACGGAGCTCACACGTTTCTCATCTTTACAGACAAGCATTGGATGTTAGAGGACCAGTGCTTTGTGTCAGTTTAAGAAGCGGAGTTGGACTAGATATGGTCCGTAAGTGTAGGAAACACCGTTCTTTTGTTCTCAGCTAAATCACATTTCCTGCTGTCTTAGAGACTCTAGAAAGCAAGAGCGTGCTTCTTGTTCTAAAGCAGAGTGTGATCAATGGGTGATTACAGTGCTGTGTGTTTCACTTCAGAAATGGAGTTAAATCCCACGCTCTGTGTCTTCCTACAAGCAAGACTTCGTTTCAGATATGGGCAGTCACTTTTCAGCTCAAACGAACTACATCGTTCACGAAGCTCACACGTTTCTCATCTTAACTGACAAGCATTGGATGTTAGAGGGTCAGTGCTTTGTATCAGTTTCAGAAGCAGATTTGGTCTACATATGGTCTGTATGTGTAGGAAACACCGTTCTTTTGTTCTGGGCACACTCAGATTACCTGCTATATTAGAGACTCTAAAAGCAAGAGCGTGCTTCTCGCTCTAAAGCAGAGTGTGATCCATGGATGAGAAAAATGCTGTGTGTTTCCTTTCAGAAATGGAGTTAAATCCCAGGCTCTGTGTCTTCCTACAAGCAAGACTTCGTTTCAGATAAGGGCAGTCACTTTTCAGCTCAAACGAACTACATCGTTCACAGAGCTCACACGTTTCTCATCTTAACAGACAAGCATTGGATGTTAGAGGACCAGTGCTTTCTGTCAGTTTAAGAAGCAGAGTTGGACTAGATATGGTCCGTATGTTTAGGAAACACCGTTCTTTTGTTCTCAGCACACACACGTTTCCTGCTGTCTTAGAGACTCTAGAAAGCAAGAGCATGCTTCTTGTTCTAAAGCAGAGTGTGATCAATGGTTGATTACACTGCTGTTTGTTTCACTTCAGAAATGGAGTTAAATCCCAGGCTCTGAGTCTTCCTACAAGCAAGACTTTGATTCAGGTAACGGCAGTCACTTTTCTGCTCAAATGAACTACATCGTTCACGAAGCTCACACGTTTCTCATCTTAACTGACAAGCATTGGATGTTAGAGGGTCAGTGCTTTGTATGAGTTTCAGAAGCAGATTTGGACTAGATATGGTCCATATGTGTAGGAAACATCGTTCTTTTGTTCTCAGCAAAATCACATTTCCTGCTGTCTTAGAGACTCTACAAAGCAAGAGCGTGCTTCCTGTTCTAAAGCAGAGTATGATCAATGGATGATTACACTGCTGTGTGTTTCACTCCAGAAATGGAGTTAAATCCCAGGCTCTGTGTCTTACTACAAGCAAGACTTCCTTACAGGTAAGTGCAGTCACTTTTCATTTCAAAGGAACTACATCATTCTCAAAGCTCACACGTTTCTCATCTTAACTGACAAACATTGGATGTTAGAGGACCAGTGCTTTGTGTCAGTTTCAGAAACAGAGTTGGACTAGATATGGTCCGTATGTGGAGGAAACACCGTTCTTTTGTTCTCAGCGCACTCATGTTTCCTGCTGTCTTAGAGAGTTTAGAAAGCAAGAGCGTGCTTCTCGCTCTAAAGCAGAGTGTGATCCATGGATGAGAACTATGCTGTGTGTTTCCCTTCAGAAGTGGAGTTAAATCCCAGGCTCTGAGTCTTCCTACAAGCAAGAATTCGTTTCAGGTGAGGGCAGTCACTTTTCTGCTCAAACGACCTACATCGTTCATGAAGCTCACACATTTCCCATCGTAACTGCAAGCATTGGATGTTAGCGGACCAGTGCTTTTCATCAGTTTCAGAAGCAGAGTTGGACTAGATATGGTCCTTATGTGTAGGAAACACTGTTCTTTTGTTCTCAGCACACTCACATTTCCTGCTGTCTTAAAGATTTTAGAAAGGAAGAGCGTGCTTCTTGCTCTAAAACAGAGTGTGATCCATGGATGAGAACTAAGCTGTGTGTTTCCCTTCAGAAATGGAGTTAAATTCCAGGCTCTGTGTCTTCCTACAAGCAAGACTTCGTTTTAGGTATGGGCAGTCACTTTTCAGCACAAACGAACTACATCGTTCAGGGAGCTCACACGTTTCTCATCTTAACAGACAAGCATTGGATGTTAGAGGACCAGTGCTTTGTGTCAGTTTCAGAAACAGAGTTGGACTACATATGGTCCGTATGTGTAGGAAACTCTGTTCTTTTGTTCTGGGCACACTCAGATTGCCTGATGTATTAGAGACTCTAGAAAGCAAGAGCGTGCTTCTCGCTCTAAAGCAGAGTGTGATCCATGGATGAGAACTATGCTGTGTGTTTCCCTTCAGAAGTGGAGTTAAATCCCAGGCTCTGAGTCTTCCTACAAGCAAGAATTCGTTTCAGGTAAGGGCACTCACTTTTCTTCTCAAACGAACTACATCGTTCATGAAGCTCACACAATTCCCATCGTAACTGACAAGCATTGGATGTTAGAGGACCAGTGATTTGTATCAGTTTCAGAAGAAGAGTTGGACTAGACATGGTCCGTATGTGTAGGAAACACCGTTCTTTTGTTCTCAGCGCACTCACGTTTCCTGCTGTGTTAGAGACTCCAGAAAGCAAGAGCGTGCTTCTCGCTCTAAAGCAGAGTGTGATCCATGGTTGAGAACTATGCTGTGTGTTTCTCCTCATAAATGGAGTTAAATCTCAATCTCTGTGTCTTCCTAGAAGCAAGACTTCGTTTCAGGTAATGACAGTCACTTTTCAGCTCAAACGAACTACATCGTTCACTGAGCTCACACATTTCTCTTCTTTACATACAAGCATTGGATGTTAGAGGACCAGTGCTTTGTATCAGTTTCAGAAGCAGAGTTGAACTAGATATGGTCCGTATGTGTAGGAAACACCATTCTTTTGTTCTCAGCACACACACGTTTCCTGCAGTCTTAGAGACTCTAGAAAGCAAGAGTGTGCTTCTTGTTCTAAAGCAGAGTGTGATCAATGGATGATTACACTGCTGTGTGTTTCACTCCAGAAATGGAGTTAAATCCCAGGCTCTGAGTCTTCCTACAAGCAAGACTTCGATTCAGGTAAGGGCAGTCACTTTTCTGCTCAAACGAACTACATCGTTCATGAAGCTCACACGTTTCCCATCTTAACTGACAAGCATTGGATGTTAGAGGACTACTGCTTTGTATCAGTTTCAGAAGAAGAGTTGGACTAGATATGGTCCGTAAGTGTAGGAAACACCGTTCTTTTGTTCTCAGCTAAATCACATTTCCTGCTGTCTTAGAGAATCTAGAAAGCTAGAGCGTGCTTCTTGTTCTAGAGCAGAGTGTGATCAATGGATGAATACACTGCTGTGTGTTTCAATCCAGAAATGGAGTTAAATCCCAGGCTCTGTGTCTTCCTACAAGCAAGACTTCGTTTCAGGAAAGGGCAGTCACTTTTCAGCTCAAACGAACTACATCCTTCACGATGCTCACACGTTTCTCATCTTAACAGACAAGCATTGGATGTTAGAGGACCAGTGCTTTGTGTCAGTTTAAGAAGCAGAGTTGGACTAGATATGGTCCGTATGTTTAGGAAACACCGTTCTTTGTTCTCAGCACACACACGTTTCCTGCTGTCTTAGAGACTCTTTTCTGCTCAAATGAACTACATCGTTCACGAAGCTCACACGTTTCTCATCTTAACTGACAAGCATTGGATGTTAGAGGGTCAGTGCTTTGTATGAGTTTCAGAAGCAGATTTGGACTACATATGGTCTGTATTTGTAGGAAACACCGTTCTTTTGTTCTGGGCACACTCAGATTACCTGCTATATTAGAGACTCCAGGCTCTGTGTCTTCCTACAAGCAAGACTTCGTTTCAGATAAAACGAACTACATCATTCACGGAGCTCACACGTTTCTCATCTTTACAGACAAGCATTGGATGTTAGAGGACCAGTGCTTTGTGTCAGTTTAAGAAGCAGAGTTGGACTAGATATGGTCCGTAAGTGTAGGAAACACCGTTCTTTTGTTCTCAGCTAAATCACATTTCCTGCTGTCTTAGAGAATCTAGAAAGCTAGAGCGTGCTTCTCGCTCTAAAGGAGAGTGTGATCCATGGATGAGAAAAATGCTGTGTGTTTCCCTTCAGAAATGGAGTTAAATCCCAGGCTCTTTGTCTTCCTACAAGGAAGACTTCGTTTCAGGTAAGGGCAGTCACTTTTCAGCTCAAACGAACTACATCGTTCACGATGCTCACATGTTTCTCATCTTAACAGACAAGCATTGGATGTTAGGGGACCAGTGCTTTGTATCAGTTTCAAAAGCAGAGTTGAACTAGATATGGTCCGTATGTTTAGGAAACACCGTTCCTTTGTTCTCAGCACACACACGTTTCCTGCTGTCTTAGAGACTCTAGAAAGCAAGAGCGTGCTTCTTGTTCTAAAGCAGAGTGTGATCAATGGATGATTACACTGCTGTGTGTTTCACTTCAGAAATGGAGTTAAATCCCAGGCTCTGAGTCTTCCTACAAGCAAGACTTTGATTCATGTAAGGGCAGTCACTTTTCTGCTCAAACGAACTACATCATTCATGAAGCTCACACGTTTCCCATCTTAACTGACAAGCATTGGATGTTAGAGGACCAGTGATTTGTATCAGTTTCAGAAGCAGAGTTGGACTAGATATGGTCCGTATGTGTAGGAAACACCGTTCTTTTGTTCTCAGCAAAATCACGTTTCCTGCTGTGTTAGAGACTCCAGAAAGCAAGAGCGTGCTTCTCGCTCTAAAGCAGAGTGTGATCCATGGATGAGAAAAATGCTGTGTGTTTCCTTTCAGAAATGGAGTTAAATCCCAGGCTCTGTGTCTTCCTACAAGCAAGACTTCGTTTCAGGTAAGGGCAGTCACTTTTCAGCTCAAACGAACTACATCATTCACGGAGCTCACACGTTTCTCATCTTAACAGACAAGCATTGGATGTTAGAGGACCAGTGCTTTGTGTCAGTTTAAGAAGCAGAGTTGGACTAGATATGGTCCGTATGTTTAGGAAACACCGTTCTTTTGTTCTCAGCACACACACGTTTCCTGCTGTCTTAGAGACTCTAGAAAGCAAGAGCGTGCTTCTTGTTCTAAAGCAGAGTGTGATCAATGGGTGATTACACTGCTGTGTGTTTCACTTCAGAAATGGAGTTAAATCCCAGGCTCTTAGTCTTCCTACAAGCAAGACTTCGATTCAGGTAAGGGCAGTCACTTTTCTGCTCAAATGAACTACATCGTTCACGAAGCTCACACGTTTCTCATCTTAACTGACAAGCATTGGATGTTAGAGGGTCAGTGCTTTGTATGAGTTTCAGAAGCAGATTTGGACTACATATGGTCTGTATTTGTAGGAAACACCGTTCTTTTGTTCTGGGCACACTCAGATTACCTGCAATATTAGAGACTCTAAAAGCAAGAGTGTGCTTCTCGCTCTAAAGCAGAGTGTGATCCATGGATGAGAAAAATGCTGTGTGTTTCCTTTCAGAAATGGAGTTAAATCACAGGCTCTGTGTCTTCCTACAAGCAAGACTTCGTTTCAGATAAGGGCAGTCACTTTTCAGCTAAAACGAACTACATCATTCACGGAGCTCACACGTTTCTCATCTTTACAGACAAGCATTGGATGTTAGAGGACCAGTGCTTTGTGTCAGTTTAAGAAGCAGAGTTGGACTAGATATGGTCCGTAAGTGTAGGAAACACCGTTCTTTTGTTCTCAGCTAAATCACATTTCCTGCTGTCTTAGAGACTCTAGAAAGCAAGAGCGTGCTTCTTGTTCTAAAGCAGAGTGTGATCAATGGATGATTACACTGCTGTGTGTTTCACTCCAGAAATGGAGTTAAATCCCAAGCTCTTTGTCTTCCTACAAGCAAGACTTCGTTTCAGGTAAGGGCAGTCACTTTTCAGCTCAAAAGAACTACATCGTTCACGGAGCTCACACGTTTCTCATCTTAACAGACAAGCATTGGATGTTAGAGGACCAGTGCTTTGTGTCAGTTTAAGAAGCAGAGTTGGACTAGATATGGTCCGTATGTGTAGGAAACACTGTTCTTTTGTTCTCAGCAAAATCACATTTTCTCCTGTCTTAGAGACTCCAGAAAGCAAGAACGTGCTTCTCGCTAAAGGAGAGTGTGATCCATGGATGAGAAAAATGCTGTGTGTTTCCCTTCAGAAATGGAGTTAAATCCCAGGCTCTTTGTCTTCCTACAAGGAAGACTTCGTTTCAGGTAAGGGCAGTCACTTTTCAGCTCAAACGAACTACATCGTTCACGATGCTCACATGTTTCTCATCTTAACAGACAAGCATTGGATGTTAGAGGACCAGTGCTTTGTATCAGTTTCAAAAGCAGAGTTGAACTAGATATGGTCCGTATGTTTAGGAAACACCGTTCCTTTGTTCTCAGCACACACACGTTTCCTGCTGTCTTAGAGACTCTAGAAAGCAAGAGCGTGCTTCTTGTTCTAAAGCAGAGTGTGATCAATGGATGATTACACTGCTGTGTGTTTCACTTCAGAAATGGAGTTAAATCCCAGGCTCTGAGTCTTCCTACAAGCAAGACTTTGATTCATGTAAGGGCAGTCACTTTTCTGCTCAAACGAACTACATCATTCATGAAGCTCACACGTTTCCCATCTTAACTGACAAGCATTGGATGTTAGAGGACCAGTGATTTGTATCAGTTTCAGAAGCAGAGTTGGACTAGATATGGTCCGTATGTGTAGGAAACACCGTTCTTTTGTTCTCAGCAAAATCACGTTTCCTGCTGTGTTAGAGACTCCAGAAAGCAAGAGCGTGCTTCTCTCTCTAAAGCAGAGTGTGATCCATGGATGAGAAAAATGCTGTGTGTTTCCTTTCAGAAATGGAGTTAAATCCCAGGCTCTGTGTCTTCCTACAAGCAAGACTTCGTTTCAGGTAAGGGCAGTCACTTTTCAGCTCAAACGAACTACATCATTCACGGAGCTCACACGTTTCTCATCTTAACAGACAAGCATTGGATGTTAGAGGACCAGTGCTTTGTGTCAGTTTAAGAAGCAAAGTTGGACTAGATATGGTCCGTATGTTTAGGAAACACCGTTCTTTTGTTCTCAGCACACACACGTTTCCTGCTGTCTTAGAGACTCTAGAAAGCAAGAGCGTGCTTCTTGTTCTAAAGCAGAGTGTGATCAATGGGTGATTACACTGCTGTGTGTTTCACTTCAGAAATGGAGTTAAATCCCAGGCTCTTAGTCTTCCTACAAGCAAGACTTCGATTCAGGTAAGGGCAGTCACTTTTCTGCTCAAATGAACTACATCGTTCACGAAGCTCACACGTTTCTCATCTTAACTGACAAGCATTGGATGTTAGAGGGTCAGTGCTTTGTATGAGTTTCAGAAGCAGATTTGGACTACATATGGTCTGTATTTGTAGGAAACACCGTTCTTTTGTTCTGGGCACACTCAGATTACCTGCTATATTAGAGACTCTAAAAGCAAGAGTGTGCTTCTCGCTCTAAAGCAGAGTGTGATCCATGGATGAGAAAAATGCTGTGTGTTTCCTTTCAGAAATGGAGTTAAATCACAGGCTCTGTGTCTTCCTACAAGCAAGACTTCGTTTCAGATAAGGGCAGTCACTTTTCAGCTAAAACGAACTACATCATTCACGGAGCTCACACGTTTCTCATCTTTACAGACAAGCATTGGATGTTAGAGGACCAGTGCTTTGTGTCAGTTTAAGAAGCAGAGTTGGACTAGATATGGTCCGTAAGTGTAGGAAACACCGTTCTTTTGTTCTCAGCTAAATCACATTTCCTGCTGTCTTAGAGACTCTAGAAAGCAAGAGCGTGCTTCTTGTTCTAAAGCAGAGTGTGATCAATGGATGATTACACTGCTGTGTGTTTCACTCCAGAAATGGAGTTAAATCCCAAGCTCTTTGTCTTCCTACAAGCAAGACTTCGTTTCAGGTAAGGGCAGTCACTTTTCAGCTCAAAAGAACTACATCGTTCACGGAGCTCACACGTTTCTCATCTTAACAGACAAGCATTGGATGTTAGAGGACCAGTGCTTTGTGTCAGTTTAAGAAGCAGAGTTGGACTAGATATGGTCCGTATGTGTAGGAAACACTGTTCTTTTGTTCTCAGCAAAATCACATTTTCTCCTGTCTTAGAGACTCCAGAAAGCAAGAACGTGCTTCTCGCTCTAAAGGAGAGTGTGATCCATGGATGAGAAAAATGCTGTGTGTTTCCCTTCAGAAATGGAGTTAAATCCCAGGCTCTTTGTCTTCCTACAAGGAAGACTTCGTTTCAGGTAAGGGCAGTCACTTTTCAGCTCAAACGAACTACATCGTTCACGATGCTCACATGATTCTCATCTTAACAGACAAGCATTGGATGTTAGAGGACCAGTGCTTTGTATCAGTTTCAAAAGCAGAGTTGAACTAGATATGGTCCGTATGTTTAGGAAACACCGTTCCTTTGTTCTCAGCACACACACGTTTCCTGCTGTCTTAGAGACTCTAGAAAGCAAGAGCGTGCTTCTTGTTCTAAAGCAGAGTGTGATCAATGGATGATTACACTGCTGTGTGTTTCACTTCAGAAATGGAGTTAAATCCCAGGCTCTGAGTCTTCCTACAAGCAAGACTTTGATTCATGTAAGGGCAGTCACTTTTCTGCTCAAACGAACTACATCATTCATGAAGCTCACACGTTTCCCATCTTAACTGACAAGCATTGGATGTTAGAGGACCAGTGATTTGTATCAGTTTCAGAAGCAGAGTTGGACTAGATATGGTCCGTATGTGTAGGAAACACCGTTCTTTTGTTCTCAGCAAAATCACGTATCCTGCTGTGTTAGAGACTCCAGAAAGCAAGAGCGTGCTTCTCGCTCTAAAGCAGAGTGTGATCCATGGATGAGAAAAATGCTGTGTGTTTCCTTTCAGAAATGGAGTTAAATCCCAGGCTCTGTGTCTTCCTACAAGCAAGACTTCGTTTCAGGTAAGGGCAGTCACTTTTCAGCTCAAACGAACTACATCATTCACGGAGCTCACACGTTTCTCATCTTAACAGACAAGCATTGGATGTTAGAGGACCAGTGCTTTGTGTCAGTTTAAGAAGCAGAGTTGGACTAGATATGGTCCGTATGTTTAGGAAACACCGTTCTTTTGTTCTCAGCACACACAAGGTTCCTGCTGTCTTAGAGACTCTAGAAAGCAAGAGCGTGCTTCTTGTTCTAAAGCAGAGTGTGATCAATGGGTGATTACACTGCTGTTTGTTTCACTTCAGAAAGGTAGTTAAATCCCAGGCTCTGAGTCTTCCTACAAGCAAGACTTCGATTCAGGTAAGGGCAGTCACTTTTCTGCTCAAATGAACTACATCGTTCACGAAGCTCACATGTTTCTCATCTTAACTGACAAGCATTGGTTGTTAGAGGGTCAGTGCTTTGTATGAGTTTCAGAAGCAGATTTGGACTACATATGGTCTGTATTTGTAGGAAACACTGTTCTTTTGTTCTGGGCACACTCAGATTACCTGCTATATTAGAGACTCTAAAAGCAAGAGGGTGCTTCTCGCTCTAAAGCAGAGTGTGATCCATGGATGAGAAAAATGCTGTGTGTTTCCTTTCAGAAATGGAGTTAAATCCCAGGCTCTGTGTCTTCCTACAAGCAAGACTTCGTTTCAGATAAGGGCAGTCACTTTTCAGCTAAAATGAACTACATCATTCACGGAGCTCACACGTTTCTCATCTTTACAGACAAGCATTGGATGTTAGAGGACCAGTGCTTTGTGTCAGTTTAAGAAGCAGAGTTGGACTAGATATGGTCCGTAAGTGTAGGAAACACCGTTCTTTTGTTCTCAGCTAAATCACATTTCCTGCTGTCTTAGAGACTCTAGAAAGCACCAGCGTGCTTCTTGTTCTAAAGCAGAGTGTGATCAATGGATGATTACACTGCTGTGTGTTTCACTCCAGAAATGGAGTTAAATCCCAGGCTCTGTGTCTTCCTACAAGCAAGACTTCGTTTCAGGTAAGGGCAGTCACTTTTCAGCTCAAAAGAACTACATCGTTCACGGAGCTCACACGTTTCTCATCTTAACAGACAAGCATTGGATGTTAGAGGACCAGTGCTTTGTGTCAGTTTAAGAAGCACAGTTGGACTAGATATGGTCTGTATGTTTAGGAAACACCGTTCTTTTGTTCTCAGCACACACATGGTTCCTGCTGTCTTAGAGACTCTAGAAACAAAGAGCGTGCTTCTTGTTCTAAAGCAGAGTGTGATCAATGGGTGATTACACTGCTGTTTGTTTCAGTTCAGAAATGTAGTTAAATCCCAGGCTCTGAGTCTTCCTACAAGCAAGACTTCGATTCAGGTAAGGGCAGTCACTTTTCTGCTCAAATGAACTACATCGTTCACGAAGCTCACACGTTTCTCATCTTAACTGACAAGCATTGGATGTTAGAGGGTCAGTGCTTTGTATGAGTTTCAGAAGCAGATTTGGACTACATATGGTCTGTATTTGTAGGAAACACCGTTCTTTTGTTCTGGGCACACTCAGATTACCTGCTATATTAGAGACTCTAAAAGCAAGAGCGTGCTTCTTGCTCTAAAGCAGAGTGTGATCCATGGATGAAAAAATGCTGTGTGTTTCCTTTCAGAAATGGAGTTAAATCCCAGGCTCTGAGTCTTCCTACAAGCAAGAATTCGATTCAGGTAAGGGCAGTCACTTTTCTGCTTGAACGAACTACATCGTTCACGAAGCTCACACGTTTCTCATCTTAACAGACAAGCATGGGATGTTAGAGGACCAGTGATTTGTATCAGTTTCAGAAGCAGAGCTGAACTAGATATGGTCCGTATGTTTAGGAAACACCGTTCTTTTGTTTTCAGCACACACACGTTTCCTGCTGTCTTAGAGACTCTAGAAAGCAAGAGCGTGCTTCTTGTTCTAAAGCAGAGTGTGATCAATGGATGATTACACTGCTGTGTGTTTCACTTCAGAAATGGAGGTAAATCCCAGGCTCTGAGTCTTCCTACAAGCAAGAATTCGATTCAGGTAAGGGCAGTCACTTTTCTGCTCAAACGAACTACATCGTTCATGAAGCTCACACGTTTCCCATCTTAACTGACAAGCATTGGATGTTAGAGGACCAGTGATTTGTATCAGTTTCAGAAGAAGTGTTGGACTATATATGGTCCGTATGTGTAGGAAACACCGTTCTTTTGTTCTCAGCACACTCACGTTTCCTGCTGTGTTAGAGACTCCAGAAAGCAAGAGCGTGCTTCTCGCTCTAAAGCAGAGTGTGATCCATGGATGAGAACTATGCTGTGTGTTTCCCTTCATAAATGGAGTTAAATCTCAATCTCTGTGTCTTCCTATAAGCAAGACTTCGTTTCAGGTAACGGCAGTCACTTTTCAGCTCAAATGAACTACATCGTTCACTGAGCTCACACATTTCTCTTCTTTACAGACAAGCATTGGATGTTAGAGGACCAGTGCTTTGTATCAGTTTCAGAAACAGAGTTGAACTAGATATGGTCCGTATGTGTAGGAAACACAGTTCTTTTGTTTTCAGCACACACACGTTTCCTGCTGTCTTAGAGACTCTAGAAAGCAAGAGCATGCTTCTTGTTCTAAAGCAGAGTGTGATCAATGGATGATTACACTGCTGTGTGTGTCACTCCAGAAATGGAGTTAAATCCCAGGCTCTGAGTCTTCCTACAAGCAAGACTTCGATTCAGGTAAGGGCAGTCACTTTTCTGCTTGAACGAACTACATCGTTCACGGAGCTCACACGTTTCTCCTCTTTACAGACAAGCATTGGATGTTAGAGGACCAGTGCTTTGTGTCAGTTTAAGAAGCAGAGTTGGACTAGATATGGTCCGTAAGTGTAGGAAACACCGTTCTTTTGTTCTCAGCTAAATCACATTTCCTGCTGTCTTAGAGACTCTAGAAAGCAAGAGGGTGCTTCTTGTTCTAAATCAGAGTATGATAAATGGATGAGAACACTACTGTGTGTTTCACTTCAGAAATGGTGTTAAATCCCAGGCTCTGAGTCTTCCTACAAGCAAGAATTCGTTTCAGGTAAGGGCAGTCACTTTTCTGCTCAAACGAACTACATCGTTCATGAAGCTCACACGTTTCCCATCTTAACTGACAAGCATTGGATGTTAGAGGACCAGTGATTTGTATCAGTTTCAGAAGCAGAGTTGGACTAGATATGGTCTGTATGTGTAGGAAACACCGTTCTTTTGTTCTCAGCAAAATCACATTTTCTCCTGTCTTAGAGACTCCAGAAAGCAAGAGCGTGCTTCTCGCTCTAAAGGAGAGTGTGATCCATGGATGAGAAAAATGCTGTGTGTTTCCCTTCAGAAATGGAGTTAAATCCCAGGCTCTTTGTCTTCCTACAAGGAAGACTTCGTTTCAGGTAAGGGCAGTCACTTTTCTGCTTGAACGAACTACATCGTTCACGAAGCTCACACGTTTCTCATCTTAACAGACAAGCATGGGATGTTAGAGGACCAGTGCTTTGTATCAGTTTCAGAAGCAGAGTTGAACTAGATATGGTCCGTATGTTTAGGAAACACCGTTCTTTTTTTTCCAGCACACACACGTTTCCTGCTGTCTTAGAGACTCTAGAAAGCAAGAGCATGCTTCTTGTTCTAAAGCGGAGTGTGATCAATGGATGATTACACTGCTGTGTGTTTCACTTCAGAAATGGAGTTAAATCCCAGGCTCTGAGTCTTCCTACAAGCAAGAATTCGATTCAGGTAAGGGCAGTCACTTTTCTGCTCAAACGAACTACATCGTTCATGAAGCTCACACGTTTCCCATCTTAACTGACAAGCATTGGATGTTAGAGGACCAGTGATTTGTATCAGTTTCAGAAGAAGTGTTGGACTAGATATGGTCCGTATGTGTAGGAAACACCGTTCTTTTGTTCTCAGCACACTCACGTTTCCTGCTGTGTTAGAGACTCCAGAAAGCAAGAGCGTGCTTCTCGCTCTAAAGCAGAGTGTGATCCATGGATGAGAACTATGCTGTGTGTTTCCCTTCATAAATGGAGTTAAATCTCAATCTCTGTGTCTTCCTATAAGCAAGACTTCGTTTCAGGTAACGGCAGTCACTTTTCAGCTCAAACGAACTACATCGTTCACTGATCTCACACATTTCTCTTCTTTACAGACAAGCATTGGATGTTAGAGGACCAGTGCTTTGTATCAGTTTCAGAAACAGAGTTGAACTAGATATGGTCCGTATGTGTAGGAAACACAGTTCCTTTGTTCACAGCACACACACGTTTCCTGCTGTCTTAGAGACTCTAGAAAGCAAGAGCATGCTTCTTGTTCTAAAGCAGAGTGTGATCAATGTGTGATTACACTGCTGTGTGTTTCACTTCAGAAATGGAGTTAAATCCCAGGCTCTTAGTCTTCCTACAAGCAAGACTTCGATTCAGGTAAGGGCAGTCACTTTTCTGCTCAAATGAACTACATCGTTCACGAAGCTCACACGTTTCTCATCTTAACTGACAAGCATTGGATGTTAGAGGGTCAGTGCTTTGTATGAGTTTCAGAAGCAGATTTGGACTACATATGGTCTGTATTTGTAGGAAACACCGTTCTTTTGTTCTCAGCTAAATCACATTTCCTGCTGTCTTAGAGAATCTAGAAAGCTAGAGCGTGCTTCTTGTTCTAAAGCAGAGTGTGATCCATGGATGAGAAAAATGCTGTGTGTTTCACTCCAGAAATGGAGTTAAATCCCAGGCTCTGAGTCTTTCTACAAGCAAGACTTCGTTTCAGGTAAGGGCAGTCACTTTTCAGCTCAAAAGAACTACATCGTTCACGGAGCTCACACGTTTCTCATCTTAACAGACAAGCATTGGATGTTAGAGGACCAGTGCTTTGTGTCAGTTTAAGAAGCAGAGTTGGACTAGATATGGTCTGTATGTTTAGGAAACACCGTTCTTTTGTTCTCAGCACACACACGGTTCCTGCTGTCTTAGAGACTCTAGAAAGCAAGAGCGTGCTTCTTGTTCTAAAGCAGAGTGTGATCAATGGGTGATTACACTGCTGTTTGTTTCAGTTCAGAAATGTAGTTAAATCCCAGGCTCTGAGTCTTCCTACAAGCAAGACTTCGATTCAGGTAAGGGCAGTCACTTTTCTGCTCAAATGAACTACATCGTTCACGAAGCACACACGTTTCTCATCTTAACTGACAAGCATTGGATGTTAGAGGGTCAGTGCTTTGTATGAGTTTCAGAAGCAGATTTGGACTACATATGGTCTGTATTTGTAGGAAACACTGTTCTTTTGTTCTGGGCACACTCAGATTACCTGCTATATTAGAGACTCTAAAAGCAAGAGGGTGCTTCTCGCTCTAAAGCAGAGTGTGATCCATGGATGAGAAAAATGCTGTGTGTTTCCTTTCAGAAATGGAGTTAAATCCCAGGCTCTGTGTCTTCCTACAAGCAAGAATTCGATTCAGGTAAGGGCAGTCACTTTTCTGCTTGAAAGAACTACATCGTTCACGAAGCTCACACGTTTCTCATCTTAACAGACAAGCATGGGATGTTAGAGGACCAGTGATTTGTATCAGTTTCAGAAGCAGAGCTGAACTAGATATGGTCCGTATGTTTAGGAAACACCGTTCTTTTGTTTTCAGCACGCACACGTTTCCTGCTGTCTTAGAGACTCTAGAAAGCAAGAGCGTGCTTCTTGTTCTAAAGCAGAGTGTGATCAATGGATGATTACACTGCTGTGTGTTTCACTTCAGAAATGGAGGTAAATCCCAGGCTCTGAGTCTTCTTACAAGCAAGAATTCGATTCAGGTAAGGGCAGTCACTTTTCTGCTCAAACGAACTACATCGTTCATGAAGCTCACACGTTTCCCATCTTAACTGACAAGCATTGGATGTTAGAGGACCAGTGATTTGTATCAGTTTCAGAAGAAGTGTTGGACTATATATGGTCCGTATGTGTAGGAAACACCGTTCTTTTGTTCTCAGCACACTCACGTTTCCTGCTGTGTTAGAGACTCCAGAAAGCAAGAGCGTGCTTCTCGCTCTAAAGCAGAGTGTGATCCATGGATGAGAACTATGCTGTGTGTTTCCCTTCATAAATGGAGTTAAATCTCAATCTCTGTGTCTTCCTATAAGCAAGACTTCGTTTCAGGTAACGGCAGTCACTTTTCAGCTCAAATGAACTACATCGTTCACTGAGCTCACACATTTCTCTTCTTTACAGACAAGCATTGGATGTTAGAGGACCAGTGCTTTGTATCAGTTTCAGAAACAGAGTTGAACTAGATATGGTCCGTATGTGTAGGAAACACAGTTCTTTTGTTCACAGCACACACACGTTTCCTGCTGTCTTAGAGACTCTAGAAAGCAAGAGCATGCTTCTTGTTCTAAAGCAGAGTGTGATCAATGGATGATTACACTGCTGTGTGTGTCACTCCAGAAATGGAGTTAAATCCCAGGCTCTGAGTCTTCCTACAAGCAAGACTTCGATTCAGGTAAGGGCAGTCACTTTTCTGCTTGAACGAACTACATCGTTCACGGAGCTCACACGTTTCTCCTCTTTACAGACAAGCATTGGATGTTAGAGGACCAGTGCTTTGTGTCAGTTTAAGAAGCAGAGTTGGACTAGATATGGTCCGTAAGTGTAGGAAACACCGTTCTTTTGTTCTCAGCTAAATCACATTTCCTGCTGTCTTAGAGACTCTAGAAAGCAAGAGGGTGCTTCTTGTTCTAAATCAGAGTATGATAAATGGATGAGAACACTGCTGTGTGTTTCACTTCAGAAATGGAGTTAAATCCCAGGCTCTGAGTCTTCCTACAAGCAAGAATTCGTTTCAGGTAAGGGCAGTCACTTTTCTGCTCAAACGAACTACATCGTTCATGAAGCTCACACGTTTCCCATCTTAACTGACAAGCATTGGATGTTAGAGGACCAGTGATTTGTATCAGTTTCAGAAGAAGTGTTGGACTAGATATGGTCCGTATGTGTAGGAAACACAGTTCCTTTGTTCACAGCACACACACGTTTCCTGCTGTCTTAGAGACTCTAGAAAGCAAGAGCATGCTTCTTGTTCTAAAGCAGAGTGTGATCAATGTGTGATTACACTGCTGTGTGTTTCACTTCAGAAATGGAGTTAAATCCCAGGCTCTTAGTCTTCCTACAAGCAAGACTTCGATTCAGGTAAGGGCAGTCACTTTTCTGCTCAAATGAACTACATCGTTCACGAAGCTCACACGTTTCTCATCTTAACTGACAAGCATTGGATGTTAGAGGGTCAGTGCTTTGTATGAGTTTCAGAAGCAGATTTGGACTACATATGGTCTGTATTTGTAGGAAACACCGTTCTTTTGTTCTCAGCTAAATCACATTTCCTGCTGTCTTAGAGAATCTAGAAAGCTAGAGCGTGCTTCTTGTTCTAAAGCAGAGTGTGATCCATGGATGAGAAAAATGCTGTGTGTTTCACTCCAGAAATGGAGTTAAATCCCAGGCTCTGAGTCTTTCTACAAGCAAGACTTCGTTTCAGGTAAGGGCAGTCACTTTTCAGCTCAAAAGAACTACATCGTTCACGGAGCTCACACGTTTCTCATCTTAACAGACAAGCATTGGATGTTAGAGGACCAGTGCTTTGTGTCAGTTTAAGAAGCAGAGTTGGACTAGATATGGTCTGTATGTTTAGGAAACACCGTTCTTTTGTTCTCAGCACACACACGGTTCCTGCTGTCTTAGAGACTCTAGAAAGCAAGAGCGTGCTTCTTGTTCTAAAGCAGAGTGTGATCAATGGGTGATTACACTGCTGTTTGTTTCACTTCAGAAATGTAGTTAAATCCCAGGCTCTGAGTCTTCCTACAAGCAAGACTTCGATTCAGGTAAGGGCAGTCACTTTTCTGCTCAAATGAACTACATCGTTCACGAAGCACACACGTTTCTCATCTTAACTGACAAGCATTGGATGTTAGAGGGTCAGTGCTTTGTATGAGTTTCAGAAGCAGATTTGGACTACATATGGTCTGTATTTGTAGGAAACACTGTTCTTTTGTTCTGGGCACACTCAGATTACCTGCTATATTAGAGACTCTAAAAGCAAGAGGGTGCTTCTCGCTCTAAAGCAGAGTGTGATCCATGGATGAGAAAAATGCTGTGTGTTTCCTTTCAGAAATGGAGTTAAATCCCAGGCTCTGTGTCTTCCTACAAGCAAGAATTCGATTCAGGTAAGGGCAGTCACTTTTCTGCTTGAAAGAACTACATCGTTCACGAAACTCACACGTTTCTCATCTTAACAGACAAGCATGGGATGTTAGAGGACCAGTGATTTGTATCAGTTTCAGAAGCAGAGCTGAACTAGATATGGTCCGTATGTTTAGGAAACACCGTTCTTTTGTTTTCAGCACGCACACGTTTCCTGCTGTCTTAGAGACTCTAGAAAGCAAGAGCGTGCTTCTTGTTCTAAAGCAGAGTGTGATCAATGGATGATTACACTGCTGTGTGTTTCACTTCAGAAATGGAGGTAAATCCCAGGCTCTGAGTCTTCTTACAAGCAAGAATTCGATTCAGGTAAGGGCAGTCACTTTTCTGCTCAAACGAACTACATCGTTCATGAAGCTCACACGTTTCCCATCTTAACTGACAAGCATTGGATGTTAGAGGACCAGTGATTTGTATCAGTTTCAGAAGAAGTGTTGGACTATATATGGTCCGTATGTGTAGGAAACACCGTTCTTTTGTTCTCAGCACACTCACGTTTCCTGCTGTGTTAGAGACTCCAGAAAGCAAGAGCGTGCTTCTCGCTCTAAAGCAGAGTGTGATCCATGGATGAGAACTATGCTGTGTGTTTCCCTTCATAAATGGAGTTAAATCTCAATCTCTGTGTCTTCCTATAAGCAAGACTTCGTTTCAGGTAACGGCAGTCACTTTTCAGCTCAAATGAACTACATCGTTCACTGAGCTCACACATTTCTCTTCTTTACAGACAAGCATTGGATGTTAGAGGACCAGTGCTTTGTATCAGTTTCAGAAACAGAGTTGAACTAGATATGGTCCGTATGTGTAGGAAACACAGTTCTTTTGTTCACAGCACACACACGTTTCCTGCTGTCTTAGAGACTCTAGAAAGCAAGAGCATGCTTCTTGTTCTAAAGCAGAGTGTGATCAATGGATGATTACACTGCTGTGTGTGTCACTCCAGAAATGGAGTTAAATCCCAGGCTCTGAGTCTTCCTACAAGCAAGACTTCGATTCAGGTAAGGGCAGTCACTTTTCTGCTTGAACGAACTACATCGTTCACGGAGCTCACACGTTTCTCCTCTTTACAGACAAGCATTGGATGTTAGAGGACCAGTGCTTTGTGTCAGTTTAAGAAGCAGAGTTGGACTAGATATGGTCCGTAAGTGTAGGAAACACCGTTCTTTTGTTCTCAGCTAAATCACATTTCCTGCTGTCTTAGAGACTCTAGAAAGCAAGAGGGTGCTTCTTGTTCTAAATCAGAGTATGATAAATGGATGAGAACACTGCTGTGTGTTTCACTTCAGAAATGGAGTTAAATCCCAGGCTCTGAGTCTTCCTACAAGCAAGAATTCGTTTCAGGTAAGGGCAGTCACTTTTCTGCTCAAACGAACTACATCGTTCATGAAGCTCACACGTTTCCCATCTTAACTGACAAGCATTGGATGTTAGAGGACCAGTGATTTGTATCAGTTTCAGAAGAAGTGTTGGACTAGATATGGTCCGTATGTGTAGGAAACACCGTTCTTTTGTTCTCAGCACACTCACGTTTCCTGCTGTGTTAGAGACTCCAGAAAGCAAGAGCGTGCTTCTCGCTCTAAAGCAGAGTGTGATCCATGGATGAGAACTATGCTGTGTGTTTCCCTTCATAAATGGAGTTAAATCTCAATCTCTGTGTCTTCCTATAAGCAAGACTTCGTTTCAGGTAACGGCAGTCACTTTTCAGCTCAAACGAACTACATCGTTCACTGATCTCACACATTTCTCTTCTTTACAGACAAGCATTGGATGTTAGAGGACCAGTGCTTTGTATCAGTTTCAGAAACAGAGTTGAACTAGATATGGTCCGTATGTGTAGGAAACACAGTTCCTTTGTTCACAGCACACACACGTTTCCTGCTGTCTTAGAGACTCTAGAAAGCAAGAGCATGCTTCTTGTTCTAAAGCAGAGTGTGATCAATGTGTGATTACACTGCTGTGTGTTTCACTTCAGAAATGGAGTTAAATCCCAGGCTCTTAGTCTTCCTACAAGCAAGACTTCGATTCAGGTAAGGGCAGTCACTTTTCTGCTCAAATGAACTACATCGTTCACGAAGCTCACACGTTTCTCATCTTAACTGACAAGCATTGGATGTTAGAGGGTCAGTGCTTTGTATGAGTTTCAGAAGCAGATTTGGACTACATATGGTCTGTATTTGTAGGAAACACCGTTCTTTTGTTCTCAGCTAAATCACATTTCCTGCTGTCTTAGAGAATCTAGAAAGCTAGAGCGTGCTTCTTGTTCTAAAGCAGAGTGTGATCCATGGATGAGAAAAATGCTGTGTGTTTCACTCCAGAAATGGAGTTAAATCCCAGGCTCTGAGTCTTTCTACAAGCAAGACTTCGTTTCAGGTAAGGGCAGTCACTTTTCAGCTCAAAAGAACTACATCGTTCACGGAGCTCACACGTTTCTCATCTTAACAGACAAGCATTGGATGTTAGAGGACCAGTGCTTTGTGTCAGTTTAAGAAGCAGAGTTGGACTAGATATGGTCTGTATGTTTAGGAAACACCGTTCTTTTGTTCTCAGCACACACACGGTTCCTGCTGTCTTAGAGACTCTAGAAAGCAAGAGCGTGCTTCTTGTTCTAAAGCAGAGTGTGATCAATGGGTGATTACACTGCTGTTTGTTTCACTTCAGAAATGTAGTTAAATCCCAGGCTCTGAGTCTTCCTACAAGCAAGACTTCGATTCAGGTAAGGGCAGTCACTTTTCTGCTCAAATGAACTACATCGTTCACGAAGCACACACGTTTCTCATCTTAACTGACAAGCATTGGATGTTAGAGGGTCAGTGCTTTGTATGAGTTTCAGAAGCAGATTTGGACTACATATGGTCTGTATTTGTAGGAAACACTGTTCTTTTGTTCTGGGCACACTCAGATTACCTGCTATATTAGAGACTCTAAAAGCAAGAGGGTGCTTCTCGCTCTAAAGCAGAGTGTGATCCATGGATGAGAAAAATGCTGTGTGTTTCCTTTCAGAAATGGAGTTAAATCCCAGGCTCTGTGTCTTCCTACAAGCAAGAATTCGATTCAGGTAAGGGCAGTCACTTTTCTGCTTGAAAGAACTACATCGTTCACGAAGCTCACACGTTTCTCATCTTAACAGACAAGCATGGGATGTTAGAGGACCAGTGATTTGTATCAGTTTCAGAAGCAGAGCTGAACTAGATATGGTCCGTATGTTTAGGAAACACCGTTCTTTTGTTTTCAGCACGCACACGTTTCCTGCTGTCTTAGAGACTCTAGAAAGCAAGAGCGTGCTTCTTGTTCTAAAGCAGAGTGTGATCAATGGATGATTACACTGCTGTGTGTTTCACTTCAGAAATGGAGGTAAATCCCAGGCTCTGAGTCTTCTTACAAGCAAGAATTCGATTCAGGTAAGGGCAGTCACTTTTCTGCTCAAACGAACTACATCGTTCATGAAGCTCACACGTTTCCCATCTTAACTGACAAGCATTGGATGTTAGAGGACCAGTGATTTGTATCAGTTTCAGAAGAAGTGTTGGACTATATATGGTCCGTATGTGTAGGAAACACCGTTCTTTTGTTCTCAGCACACTCACGTTTCCTGCTGTGTTAGAGACTCCAGAAAGCAAGAGCGTGCTTCTCGCTCTAAAGCAGAGTGTGATCCATGGATGAGAACTATGCTGTGTGTTTCCCTTCATAAATGGAGTTAAATCTCAATCTCTGTGTCTTCCTATAAGCAAGACTTCGTTTCAGGTAACGGCAGTCACTTTTCAGCTCAAATGAACTACATCGTTCACTGAGCTCACACATTTCTCTTCTTTACAGACAAGCATTGGATGTTAGAGGACCAGTGCTTTGTATCAGTTTCAGAAACAGAGTTGAACTAGATATGGTCCGTATGTGTAGGAAACACAGTTCTTTTGTTCACAGCACACACACGTTTCCTGCTGTCTTAGAGACTCTAGAAAGCAAGAGCATGCTTCTTGTTCTAAAGCAGAGTGTGATCAATGGATGATTACACTGCTGTGTGTGTCACTCCAGAAATGGAGTTAAATCCCAGGCTCTGAGTCTTCCTACAAGCAAGACTTCGATTCAGGTAAGGGCAGTCACTTTTCTGCTTGAACGAACTACATCGTTCACGGAGCTCACACGTTTCTCCTCTTTACAGACAAGCATTGGATGTTAGAGGACCAGTGCTTTGTGTCAGTTTAAGAAGCAGAGTTGGACTAGATATGGTCCGTAAGTGTAGGAAACACCGTTCTTTTGTTCTCAGCTAAATCACATTTCCTGCTGTCTTAGAGACTCTAGAAAGCAAGAGGGTGCTTCTTGTTCTAAATCAGAGTATGATAAATGGATGAGAACACTGCTGTGTGTTTCACTTCAGAAATGGAGTTAAATCCCAGGCTCTGAGTCTTCCTACAAGCAAGAATTCGTTTCAGGTAAGGGCAGTCACTTTTCTGCTCAAACGAACTACATCGTTCATGAAGCTCACACGTTTCCCATCTTAACTGACAAGCATTGGATGTTAGAGGACCAGTGATTTGTATCAGTTTCAGAAGAAGAGTTGGACTAGATATGGTCCGTATGTGTAGGAAACACCGTTCTTTTGTTCTCAGCACACTCACGTTTCCTGCTGTGTTAGAGACTCCAGAAAGCAAGAGCGTGCTTCTCGCTCTAAAGCAGAGTGTGATCCATGGATGAGAAAAATGCTGTGTGTTTCCTTTCAGAAATGGAGTTATATCCCAGGCTCTGAGTCTTCCTACAAGCAAGAATTCGATTCAGGTAAGGGCAGTCACTTTTCTGCTCGAACGAACTACATCGTTCACGAAGCTCACACGTTTCTCATCTCAACAGACAAGCATGGGATGTTAGAGGACCAGTGCTTTGTATCAGTTTCAGAAGCAGAGTTGAACTAGATATGGTCCGTATGTTTAGGAAACACCGTTCTTTTTTTTCCAGCACACACACGTTTCCTGCTGTCTTAGAGACTCTAGAAAGCAAGAGCATGCTTCTTGTTCTAAAGCAGAGTGTGATCAATGGATGATTACACTGCTGTGTGTTTCACTTCAGAAATGGAGTTAAATCCCAGGCTCTGAGTCTTCCTACAAGCAAGAATTCGATTCAGGTAAGGGCAGTCACTTTTGTGCTCAAACGAACTACATCGTTCATGAAGCTCACACGTTTCCCATCTTAACTGACAAGCATTGGATGTTAGAGGACCAGTGATTTGTATCAGTTTCAGAAGAAGTGTTGGACTAGATATGGTCCGTATGTGTAGGAAACACCGTTCTTTTGTTCTCAGCACACTCACGTTTCCTGCTGTGTTAGAGACTCCAGAAAGCAAGAGCGTGCTTCTCGCTCTAAAGCAGAGTGTGATCCATGGATGAGAACTATGCTGTGTGTTTCCCTTCATAAATGGAGTTAAATCTCAATCTCTGTGTCTTCCTATAAGCAAGACTTCGTTTCAGGTAACGGCAGTCACTTTTCAGCTCAAACGAACTACATCGTTCACTGAGCTCACACATTTCTCTTCTTTACAGACAAGCATTGGATGTTAGAGGACCAGTGCTTTGTATCAGTTTCAGAAACAGAGTTGAACTAGATATGGTCCGTATGTGTAGGAAACACAGTTCCTTTGTTCACAGCACACACACGTTTCCTGCTGTCTTAGAGACTCTAGAAAGCAAGAGCATGCTTCTTGTTCTAAAGCAGAGTGTGATCAATGGGTGATTACACTGCTGTGTGTTTCACTTCAGAAATGGAGTTAAATCCCAGGCTCTTAGTCTTCCTACAAGCAAGACTTCGATTCAGGTAAGGGCAGTCACTTTTCTGCTCAAATGAACTACATCGTTCACGAAGCTCACACGTTTCTCATCTTAACTGACAAGCATTGGATGTTAGAGGGTCAGTGCTTTGTATGAGTTTAAGAAGCAGATTTGGACTACATATGGTCTGTATTTGTAGGAAACACCGTTCTTTTGTTCTGGGCACACTCAGATTACCTGCTATATTAGAGACTCTAAAAGCAAGAGTGTGCTTCTCGCTCTAAAGCAGAGTGTGATCCATGGATGAGAAAAATGCTGTGTGTTTCCTTTCAGAAATGGAGTTAAATCACAGGCTCTGTGTCTTCCTACAAGCAAGACTTCGTTTCAGATAAGGGCAGTCACTTTTCAGCTAAAACGAACTACATCATTCACGGAGCTCACACGTTTCTCATCTTTACAGACAAGCATTGGATGTTAGAGGACCAGTGCTTTGTGTCAGTTTAAGAAGCAGAGTTGGACTAGATATGGTCCATAAGTGTCGGAAACACCATTCTTTTGTTCACAGCTAAATCACATTTCCTGCTGTCTTAGAGAATCTAGAAAGCTAGAGCGTGCTTCTTGTTCTAAAGCAGAGTGTGATCCATGGATGACAAAAATGCTGTGTGTTTCACTCCAGAAATGGAGTTAAATCCCAGGCTCTGAGTCTTTCTACAAGCAAGACTTCGTTTCAGGTAAGGGCAGTCACTTTTCAGCTCAAAAGAACTACATCGTTCACGGAGCTCACACGTTTCTCATCTTAACAGACAAGCATTGGATGTTAGAGGACCAGTGCTTTGTGTCAGTTTAAGAAGCAGAGTTGGACTAGATATGGTCTGTATGTTTAGGAAACACCGTTCTTTTTTTCTCAGCACATACACGGTTCCTGCTGTCTTAGAGACTCTAGAAAGCAAGAGCGTGCTTCTTGTTCTAAAGCAGAGTGTGATCAATGGGTGATTACACTGCTGTTTGTTTCACTTCAGAAATGTAGTTAAATCCCAGGCTCTGAGTCTTCCTACAAGCAAGACTTCGATTCAGGTAAGGGCAGTCACTTTTCTGCTCAAATGAACTACATCGTTCACGAAGCACACACGTTTCTCATCTTAACTGACAAGCATTGGATGTTAGAGGGTCAGTGCTTTGTATGAGTTTCAGAAGCAGATTTGGACTACATATGGTCTGTATTTGTAGGAAACACTGTTCTTTTGTTCTGGGCACACTCAGATTACCTGCTATATTAGAGACTCTAAAAGCAAGAGGGTGCTTCTCGCTCTAAAGCAGAGTGTGATCCATGGATGAGAAAAATGCTGTGTGTTTCCTTTCAGAAATGGAGTTAAATCCCAGGCTCTGTGTCTTCCTACAAGCAAGAATTCGATTCAGGTAACGGCAGTCACTTTTCTGCTTGAAAGAACTACATCGTTCACGAAGCTCACACGTTTCTCATCTTAACAGACAAGCATGGGATGTTAGAGGACCAGTGATTTGTATCAGTTTCAGAAGCAGAGCTGAACTAGATATGGTCCGTATGTTTAGGAAACACCGTTCTTTTGTTTTCAGCACACACACGTTTCCTGCTGTCTTAGAGACTCTAGAAAGCAAGAGCGTGCTTCTTGTTCTAAAGCAGAGTGTGATCAATGGATGATTACACTGCTGTGTGTTTCACTTCAGAAATGGAGGTAAATCCCAGGCTCTGAGTCTTCCTACAAGCAAGAATTCGATTCAGGTAAGGGCAGTCACTTTTCTGCTCAAACGAACTACATCGTTCATGAAGCTCACACGTTTCCCATCTTAACTGACAAGCATTGGATGTTAGAGGACCAGTGATTTGTATCAGTTTCAGAAGAAGTGTTGGACTATATATGGTCCGTATGTGTAGGAAACACCGTTCTTTTGTTCTCAGCACACTCACGTTTCCTGCTGTGTTAGAGACTCCAGAAAGCAAGAGCGTGCTTCTCGCTCTAAAGCAGAGTGTGATCCATGGATGAGAACTATGCTGTGTGTTTCCCTTCATAAATGGAGTTAAATCTCAATCTCTGTGTCTTCCTATAAGCAAGACTTCGTTTCAGGTAACGGCAGTCACTTTTCAGCTCAAATGAACTACATCGTTCACTGAGCTCACACATTTCTCTTCTTTACAGACAAGCATTGGATGTTAGAGGACCAGTGCTTTGTATCAGTTTCAGAAACAGAGTTGAACTAGATATGGTCCGTATGTGTAGGAAACACAGTTCTTTTGTTCACAGCACACACACGTTTCCTGCTGTCTTAGAGACTCTAGAAAGCAAGAGCATGCTTCTTGTTCTAAAGCAGAGTGTGATCAATGGATGATTACACTGCTGTGTGTGTCACTCCAGAAATGGAGTTAAATCCCAGGCTCTGAGTCTTCCTACAAGCAAGACTTCGATTCAGGTAAGGGCAGTCACTTTTCTGCTTGAACGAACTACATCGTTCACGGAGCTCACACGTTTCTCCTCTTTACAGACAAGCATTGGATGTTAGAGGACCAGTGCTTTGTGTCAGTTTAAGAAGCAGAGTTGGACTAGATATGGTCCGTAAGTGTAGGAAACACCGTTCTTTTGTTCTCACCTAAATCACATTTCCTGCTGTCTTAGAGACTCTAGAAAGCAAGAGGGTGCTTCTTGTTCTAAATCAGAGTATGATAAATGGATGAGAACACTGCTGTGTGTTTCACTTCAGAAATGGTGTTAAATCCCAGGCTCTGAGTCTTCCTACAAGCAAGAATTCGTTTCAGGTAAGGGCAGTCACTTTTCTGCTCAAACGAACTACATCGTTCATGAAGCTCACACGTTTCCCATCTTAACTGACAAGCATTGGATGTTAGAGGACCAGTGATTTGTATCAGTTTCAGAAGCAGAGTTGGACTAGATATGGTCTGTATGTGTAGGAAACACCGTTCTTTTGTTCTCAGCAAAATCACATTTTCTCCTGTCTTAGAGACTCCAGAAAGCAAGAGCGTGCTTCTCGCTCTAAAGGAGAGTGTGATCCATGGATGAGAAAAATGCTGTGTGTTTCCCTTCAGAAATGGAGTTAAATCCCAGGCTCTTTGTCTTCCTACAAGGAAGACTTCGTTTCAGGTAAGGGCAGTCACTTTTCAGCTCAAACGTACTACATCGTTCACGATGCTCACATGTTTCTCATCTTAACAGACAAGCATTGGATGTTAGAGGACCAGTGCTTTGTATCAGTTTCAAAAGCAGAGTTGAACTAGATATGGTCCGTATGTTTAGGAAACACCGTTCTTTTGTTCTCAGCACACACACGTTTCCTGCTGTCTTAGGGACTCTAGAAAGCAAGAGCGTGCTTCTTGTTCTAAAGCAGAGTGTGATCAATGGATGATTACACTGCTGTGTGTTTCACTTCAGAAATGGAGTTAAATCCCAGGCTCTGAGTCTTCCTACAAGCAAGACTTTGATTCATGTAAGGGCAGTCACTTTTCTGCTCAAACGAACTACATCGTTCATGAAGCTCACACGTTTCCCATTTTAACTGACAAGCATTGGATGTTAGAGGACCAGTGATTTGTATCAGTTTCAGAAGAAGAGTTGGACTAGATATGGTCCGTATGTGTAGGAAACACCGTTCTTTTGTTCTCAGCACACTCACGTTTCCTGCTGTGTTAGAGACTCCAGAAAGCAAGAGCGTGCTTCTCGCTCTAAAGCAGAGTGTGATCCATGGATGAGAAAAATGCTGTGTGTTTCCTTTCAGAAATGGAGTTATATCCCAGGCTCTGAGTCTTCCTACAAGCAAGACTTCGATTCAGGTAAGGGCAGTCACTTTTCTGCTCGAACGAACTACATCGTTCACGAAGCTCACACGTTTCTCATCTTAACAGACAAGCATTGGATGTTAGAGGACCAGTGCTTTGTATCAGTTTCAGAAGCAGAGTTGAACTAGATATGGTCCGTATGTTTAGGAAACACCGTTCTTTTTTTTCCAGCACACACACGTTTCCTGCTGTCTTAGAGACTCTAGAAAGCAAGAGCATGCTTCTTGTTCTAAAGCAGAGTGTGATCAATGGATGATTACACTGCTGTGTGTTTCACTTCAGAAATGGAGTTAAATCCCAGGCTCTGAGTCTTCCTACAAGCAAGAATTCGATTCAGGTAAGGGTAGTCACTTTTCTGCTCAAACGAACTACATCGTTCATGAAGCTCACACGTTTCCCATCTTAACTGACAAGCATTGGATGTTAGAGGACCAGTGATTTGTATCAGTTTCAGAAGAAGTGTTGGACTTGATATGGTCCGTATGTGTAGGAAACACCGTTCTTTTGTTCCCAGCACACTCACGTTTCCTGCTGTGTTAGAGACTCCAGAAAGCAAGAGCGTGCTTCTCGCTCTAAAGCAGAGTGTGATCCATGGATGAGAACTATGCTGTGTGTTTCCCTTCATAAATGGAGTTAAATCTCAATCTCTGTGTCTTCCTATAAGCAAGACTTCGTTTCAGGTAACGGCAGTCACTTTTCAGCTCAAACGAACTACATCGTTCACTGAGCTCACACATTTCTCTTCTTTACAGACAAGCATTGGATGTTAGAGGACCAGTGCTTTGTATCAGTTTAAGAAGCAGAGTTGGACTAGATATGGTCCGTAAGTGTAGGAAACACCGTTCTTTTGTTCTCAGCTAAATCACATTTCCTGCTGTCTTAGAGAATCTAGAAAGCTAGAGCGTGCTTCTTGTTCTAAAGCAGAGTGTGATCCATGGATGAGAAAAATGCTGTGTGTTTCACTCCAGAAATGGAGTTAAATCCCAGGCTCTGGGTCTTTCTACAAGCAAGACTTCGTTTCAGGTAAGGGCAGTCACTTTTCAGCTCAAAAGAACTACATCGTTCACGGAGCTCACACGTTTCTCATCTTAACAGACAAGCATTGGATGTTAGAGGACCAGTGCTTTGTGTCAGTTTAAGAAGCAGAGTTGGACTAGATATGGTCTGTATGTTTAGGAAACACCGTTCTTTTGTTCTCAGCACACACACGGTTCCTGCTGTCTTAGAGACTCTAGAAAGCAAGAGCGTGCTTCTTGTTCTAAAGCAGAGTGTGATCAATGGGTGATTACACTGCTGTTTGTTTCACTTCAGAAATGTAGTTAAATCCCAGGCTCTGAGTCTTCCTACAAGCAAGACTTCGATTCAGGTAAGGGCAGTCACTTTTCTGCTCAAATGAACTACATCGTTCACGAAGCACACACGTTTCTCATCTTAAATGACAAGCATTGGATGTTAGAGGGTCAGTGCTTTGTATGAGTTTCAGAAGCAGATTTGGACTACATATGGTCTGTATTTGTAGGAAACACTGTTCTTTTGTTCTGGGCACACTCAGATTACCTGCTATATTAGAGACTCTAAAAGCAAGAGGGTGCTTCTCGCTCTAAAGCAGAGTGTGATCCATGGATGAGAAAAATGCTGTGTGTTTCCTTTCAGAAATGGAGTTAAATCCCAGGCTCTGTGTCTTCCTACAAGCAAGACTTCGTTTCAGATAAGGGCAGTCACTTTTCAGCTAAAACGAACTACATCATTCACGGAGCTCACACGTTTCTCATCTTTACAGACAAGCATTGGATGTTAGAGGACCAGTGCTTTGTGTCAGTTTAAGAAGCAGAGTTGGACTAGATATGGTCCGTAAGTGTAGGAAACACCGTTCTTTTGTTCTCAGCTAAATCACATTTCCTGCTGTCTTAGAGACTCTAGAAAGCAAGAGCGTGCTTCTTGTTCTAAAGCAGAGTGTGATCAATGGATGATTACACTGCTGTGTGTTTCACTCCAGAAATGGAGTTAAATCCCAGGCTCTGTGTCTTCCTACAAGCAAGACTTCGTTTCAGGTAAGGGCAGTCACTTTTCAGCTCAAAAGAACTACATCGTTCACGGAGCTCACACGTTTCTCATCTTAACAGACTAGCATTGGATGTTAGAGGACCAGTGCTTTGTGTCAGTTTAAGAAGCAGAGTTGGACTATATATGGTCCGTATGTGTAGGAAACACTGTTCTTTTGTTCTCAGCAAAATCACATTTTCTCCTGTCTTAGAGACTCCAGAAAGCAAGAACGTGCTTCTCGCTCTAAAGGAGAGTGTGATCCATGGATGAGAAAAATGCTGTGTGTTTCCTTTCAGAAATGGTGTTAAATCCCAGGCTCTGTGTCTTCCTACAAGCAAGACTTCGTTTCAGGTAAGGGCAGTCACTTTTCAGCTCAAACGAACTACATCATTCACGGAGCTCACACGTTTCTCATCTTAACAGACAAGCATTGGATGTTAGAGGACCAGTGCTTTGTGTCAGTTTAAGAAGCAAAGTTGGACTAGATATGGTCCGTATGTTTAGGAAACACCGTTCTTTTGTTCTCAGCACACACACGTTTCCTGCTGTCTTAGAGACTCTAGAAAGCAAGAGCGTGCTTCTTGTTCTAAAGCAGAGTGTGATCAATGGGTGATTACACTGCTGTGTGTTTCACTTCAGAAATGGAGTTAAATCCCAGGCTCTTAGTCTTCCTACAAGCAAGACTTCGATTCAGGTAAGGGCAGTCACTTTTCTGCTCAAATGAACTACATCGTTCACGAAGCTCACACGTTTCTCATCTTAACTGACAAGCATTGGATGTTAGAGGGTCAGTGCTTTGTATGAGTTTCAGAAGCAGATTTGGACTACATATGGTCTGTATTTGTAGGAAACTCCGTTCTTTTGTTCTGGGCACACTCAGATTACCTGCTATATTAGAGACTCTAAAAGCAAGAGCGTGCTTCTCGCTCTAAAGCAGAGTGTGATCCATGGATGAGAAAAATGCTGTGTGTTTCCTTTCAGAAATGGAGTTAAATCACAGGCTCTGTGTCTTCCTACAAGCAAGACTTCGTTTCAGATAAGGGCAGTCACTTTTCAGCTAAAACGAACTACATCATTCACGGAGCTCACACGTTTCTCATCTTTACAGACAAGCATTGGATGTTAGAGGACCAGTGCTTTGTGTCAGTTTAAGAAGCAGAGTTGGACTAGATATGGTCCGTAAGTGTAGGAAACACCGTTCTTTTGTTCTCAGCTAAATCACATTTCCTGCTGTCTTAGAGAATCTAGAAAGCTAGAGCGTGCTTCTTGTTCTAAAGCAGAGTGTGATCAATGGATGATTACACTGCTGTGTGTTTCACTCCAGAAATGGAGTTAAATCCCAGGCTCTGAGTCTTTCTACAAGCAAGACTTCGTTTCAGGTAAGGGCAGTCACTTTTCAGCTCAAAAGAACTACATCGTTCACGGAGCTCACACGTTTCTCATCTTAACAGACAAGCATTGGATGTTAGAGGACCAGTGCTTTGTGTCAGTTTAAGAAGCAGAGTTTGACTAGATATGGTCTGTATGTTTAGGAAACACCGTTCTTTTGTTCTCAGCACACACACGGTTCCTGCTTTCTTAGAGACTCTAGAAAGCAAGAGCGTGCTTCTTGTTCTAAAGCAGAGTGTGATCAATGGGTGATTACACTGCTGTTTGTTTCACGTCAGAAATGTAGTTAAATCCCAGGCTCTGAGTCTTCCTACAAGCAAGACTTCGATTCAGGTAAGGGCAGTCACTTTTCTGCTCAAATGAACTACATAGTTCACGAAGCTCACATGTTTCTCATCTTAACTGACAAGCATTGGATGTTAGAGGTTCAGTGCTTTGTATGAGTTTCAGAAGCAGATTTGGACTACATATGGTCTGTATTTGTAGGAAACACTGTTCTTTTGTTCTGGGCACACTCAGATTACCTGCTATATTAGAGACTCTAAAAGCAAGAGGGTGCTTCTCGCTCTAAAGCAGAGTGTGATCCATGGATGAGAAAAATGCTGTGTGTTTCCTTTCAGAAATGGAGTTAAATCCCAGGCTCTGTGTCTTCCTACAAGCAAGACTTCGTTTCAGATAAGGGCAGTCACTTTTCAGCTCAAACGAACTACATCATTCACGGAGCTCACACGTTTCTCATCTTTACAGACAAGCATTGGATGTTAGAGGACCAGTGCTTTGTGTCAGTTTAAGAAGCAGAGTTGGACTAGATATGGTCTGTAAGTGTAGGAAACACCGTTCTTTTGTTCTCAGCTAAATCACATTTCCTGCTGTCTTAGAGACTCTAGAAAGCACCAGCGTGCTTCTTGTTCTAAAGCAGAGTGTGATCAATGGATGATTACACTGCTGTGTGTTTCACTCCAGAAATGGAGTTAAATCCCAGGCTCTGTGTCTTCCTACAAGCAAGACTTCGTTTCAGGTAAGGGCAGTCACTTTTCAGCTCAAAAGAACTACATCGTTCACGGAGCTCACACGTTTCTCATCTTAACAGACAAGCATTGGATGTTAGAGGACCAGTGCTTTGTGTCAGTTTAAGAAGCAGAGTTGGACTAGATATGGTCTGTATGTTTAGGAAACACCGTTCTTTTGTTCTCAGCACACACATGGTTCCTGCTGTCTTAGAGACTCTAGAAAGCAAGAGCGTGCTTCTTGTTCTAAAGCAGAGTGTGATCAATGGGTGATTACACTGCTGTTTGTTTCAGTTCAGAAATGTAGTTAAATCCCAGGATCTGAGTCTTCCTACAAGCAAGACTTCGATTCAGGTAAGGGCAGTCACTTTTCTGCTCAAATGAACTACATCGTTCACGAAGCTCACACGTTTCTCATCTTAACAGACAAGCATTGGATGTTAGAGGACCAGTGCTTTGTATCAGTTTCAGAAGAAGTGTTGGACTAGATATGGTCCGTATGTGTAGGAAACACCGTTCTTTTGTTCTCAGCACACTCACGTTTCCTGCTGTGTTAGAGACTCCAGAAAGCAAGAGCGTGCTTCTCGCTCTAAAGCAGAGTGTGATCCATGGATGAGAACTATGCTGTGTGTTTCCCTTCATAAATGGAGTTAAATCTCAATCTCTGTGTCATCCTATAAGCAAGACTTCGTTTCAGGTAATGGCAGTCACTTTTCAGCTCAAATGAACTACATCGTTCACTGAGCTCACACATTTCTCTTCTTTACAGACAAGCATTGGATGTTAGAGGACCAGTGCTTTGTATCAGTTAAAGAAACAGAGTTGAACTAGATATGGTCCGTATGTGTAGGAAACACAGTTCTTTTGTTCACAGCACACACACGTTTCCTGCTGTCTTAGAGACTCTAGAAAGCAAGAGCATGCTTCTTGTTCTAAAGCAGAGTGTGATCAATGGATGATTACACTGCTGTGTGTTTCACTCCAGAAATGGAGTTAAATCCCAGGCTCTGAGTCTTCCTACAAGCAAGACTTCGATTCAGGTAAGGGCAGTCACTTTTCTGCTTGAACCAACTACATCGTTCACGGAGCTCACACGTTTCTCCTCTTTACAGACAAGCATTGGATGTTAGAGGACCAGTGCTTTGTGTCAGTTTAAGAAGCAGAGTTGGACTAGATATGGTCCGTAAGTGTAGGAAACACCGTTCTTTTGTTCTCAGCTAAATCACATTTCCTGCTGTCTTAGAGACTCTAGAAAGCAAGAGGGTGCTTCTTGTTCTAAATCAGAGTATGATCAATGGATGAGAACACTGCTGTGTGTTTCACTTCAGAAATGGTGTTAAATCCCAGGCTCTGAGTCTTCCTACAAGCAAGAATTCGTTTCAGGTAAGGGCAGTCACTTTTCTGCTCAAACGAACTACATCGTTCATGAAGCTCACACGTTTCCCATCTTAACTGACAAGCATTGGATGTTAGAGGACCAGTGATTTGTATCAGTTTCAGAAGCAGAGTTGGACTGGATATGGTCCTTATGTGTAGGAAACACCGTTCTTTTGTTCTCAGCAATATCACATTTTCTCCTGTCTTAGAGACTCCAGAAAGCAAGAGCGTGCTTCTCGCTCTAAAGGAGAGTGTGATCCATGGATGAGAAAAATGCTGTGTGTTTCCCTTCAGAAATGGAGTTAAATCCCAGGCTCTTTGTCTTCCTACAAGGAAGACTTCGTTTCAGGTAAGGGCAGTCACTTTTCAGCTCAAACGTACTACATCGTTCACGATGCTCACATGTTTCTCATCTTAACAGACAAGCATTGGATGTCAGAGGACCAGTACTTTGTATCAGTTTCAAAGGCAGAGTTGAACTAGATATGGTCCATATGTTTAGGAAACACCGTTCTTTTGTTCTCAGCACACACACGTTTCCTGCTGTCTTAGAGACTCTAGAAAGCAAGAGCGTGCTTCTTGTTCTAAAGCAAAGTGTGATCAATGGATGATTACACTGCTGTGTGTTTCACTTCAGAAATGGAGTTAAATCCCAGGCTCTGAGTCTTCCTACAAGCAAGACTTTGATTCATGTAAGGGCAGTCACTTTTCTGCTCAAATGAACTACATCGTTCATGAAGCTCACACGTTTCCCATCTTAACTGACAAGCATTGGATGTTAGAGGACCAGTGATTTGTATCAGTTTCAGAAGAAGAGTTGAACTAGATATGGTCCGTATGTGTAGGAAACACCGTTCTTTTGTTCTCAGCACACTCACGTTTCCTGCTGTGTTAGAGACTCCAGAATGCAAGAGCGTGCTTCTCGCTCTAAAGCAGAGTGTGATCCATGGATGAGAAAAATGCTGTGTGTTTCCTTTCAGAAATGGAGTTAAATCCCAGGCTCTGAGTCTTCCTACAAGCAAGACTTCGATTCAGGTAAGGGCATTCACTTTTCTGCTTGAACCAACTACATCGTTCACGGAGCTCACACGTTTCTCCTCTTTACAGACAAGCATTGGATGTTAGAGGACCAGTGCTTTGTGTCAGTTTAAGAAGCAGAGTTGGACTAGATATGGTCCGTAAGTGTAGGAAACACCGTTCTTTTGTTCTCAGCTAAATCACATTTCCTGCTGTCTTAGAGACTCTAGAAAGCAAGAGGGTGCTTCTTGTTCTAAATCAGAGTATGATCAATGGATGAGAACACTGCTGTGTGTTTCACTTCAGAAATGGTGTTAAATCCCAGGCTCTGAGTCTTCCTACAAGCAAGAATTCGTTTCAGGTAAGGGCAGTCACTTTTCTGCTCAAACGAACTACATCGTTCATGAAGCTCACACGTTTCCCATCTTAACTGACAAGCATTGGATGTTAGAGGACCAGTGATTTGTATCAGTTTCAGAAGCAGAGTTGGACTGGATATGGTCCTTATGTGTAGGAAACACCGTTCTTTTGTTCTCAGCAATATCACATTTTCTCCTGTCTTAGAGACTCCAGAAAGCAAGAGCGTGCTTCTCGCTCTAAAGGAGAGTGTGATCCATGGATGAGAAAAATGCTGTGTGTTTCCCTTCAGAAATGGAGTTAAATCCCAGGCTCTTTGTCTTCCTACAAGGAAGACTTCGTTTCAGGTAAGGGCAGTCACTTTTCAACTCAAACGTACTACATCGTTCACGATGCTCACATGTTTCTCATCTTAACAGACAAGCATTGGATGTCAGAGGACCAGTACTTTGTATCAGTTTCAAAGGCAGAGTTGAACTAGATATGGTCCATATGTTTAGGAAACACCGTTCTTTTGTTCTCAGCACACACACGTTTCCTGCTGTCTTAGAGACTCTAGAAAGCAAGAGCGTGCTTCTTGTTCTAAAGCAAAGTGTGATCAATGGATGATTACACTGCTGTGTGTTTCACTTCAGAAATGGAGTTAAATCCCAGGCTCTGAGTCTTCCTACAAGCAAGACTTTGATTCATGTAAGGGCAGTCACTTTTCTGCTCAAATGAACTACATCGTTCATGAAGCTCACACGTTTCCCATCTTAACTGACAAGCATTGGATGTTAGAGGACCAGTGATTTGTATCAGTTTCAGAAGAAGAGTTGGACTAGATATGGTCCGTATGTGTAGGAAACACCGTTCTTTTGTTCTCAGCACACTCACGTTTCCTGCTGTGTTAGAGACTCCAGAATGCAAGAGCGTGCTTCTCGCTCTAAAGCAGAGTGTGATCCATGGATGAGAAAAATGCTGTGTGTTTCCTTTCAGAAATGGAGTTAATCCCAGGCTCTGTGTCTTCCTACAAGCAAGACTTCGTTTCAGGTAAGGGCAGTCACTTTTCTGCTCAAACTAACTACATCATTCACGGAGCTCACACGTTTCTCATCTTAACAGACAAGCATTGGATGTTAGAGGACCAGTGCTTTGTGTCAGTTTCAGAAGCAGATTTGGACTACATATGGTCTGTATGTGTAGGAAACACCGTTCTTTTGTTCTGGGCACACTCAGATTACCTGCTATAATAGAGACTCTAAAAGCAAGAGCGTGCTTCTCGCTCTAAAGCAGAGTCTGATCCATGGATGAGAAATATGCTGTGTGTTTCCCTTCAGAAATGGAGTTAAATCCCAGGCTCTGTGTCTTCCTACAAGCAAGACTTCGTTACAGGTAAGGCAGTCACTTTTCAGCTCAAATGAACTACATCGTTCACGAAGCTCACACGTTTCTCATCTTAACAGACAAGCATGGGATGTTAGAGGACCAGTGCTTTGTATCAGTTTCAGAAGCAGAGTTGAACTAGATATGGTCCGTATGTTTAGGAAACACCGTTCTTTTGTTTTCAGCACACACACGTTTCCTGCTCTCTTAGAGAATCTAGAAAGCAAGAGCGTGCTTCTTGTTCTAAAGCAGAGTGTGATCAATGGATGATTACACTGCTGTGTGTTTCAGTTCAGAAATGGAGTTAAATCCCAGGCTCTGAGTCTTCCTACAAGCAAGACTTCGATTCATGTAAGGGCAGTCACTTTTCTGCTCAAACGAACTACATCGTTCATGAAGCTCACACGTTTCCCATCTTAACTGACAAGCATTGGATGTTAGAGGACCAGTGATTTGTATCAGTTTCAGAAGAAGAGTTGGACTAGATATGGTCCGTATGTGTAGGAAACACCGTTATTTTGTTCTCAGCACACTCACGTTTCCTGCTGTGTTAGAGACTCCAGAAAGCAAGAGCGTGCTTCTCGCTCTAAAGCAGAGTGTGATCCATGGATGAGAAATGTGCTGTGTATTTCCCTTCATAGATGGAGTTAAATCTCAATCTCTGTGTCTTCCTATAAGCAAGACTTCGTTTCAGGTAACGGCAGTCACTTTTCAGCTCAAACGAACTACATCGTTCACTGAGCTCACACATTTCTCTTCTTTACAGACAAGCATTGGATGTTAGAGGACCAGTGCTTTGTATCAGTTTCAGAAACAGAGTTGAACTAGATATGGTCCGTATGTGTAGGAAACACAGTTCTTTTGTTCACAGCACACACACGTTTCCTGCTGTCTTAGAGATTCTAGAAAGCAAGAGCGTGCTTCTTGTTCTAAAGCAGAGTGTGATCAATGGATGATTACACTGCTGTGTGTTTCACTCCAGAAATGGAGTTAAATCCCAGGCTCTGAGTCTTCCTACAAGCAAGACTTCGATTCAGGTAAGGGCAGTCACTTTTCTGCTTGAACGAACTACATCGTTCACTAACCTCACACGTTTCTCATCTTAACTGACAAGCATGGATGTTAGAGGGTCAGTGCATTGTATCAGTTTCAGAAGCATATTTGGACTACATATAGTCTGTATGTGTAGGAAACACCGTTCTTTTGTTCGGGGCACACTCAGATTACCTGCTATATTAGAGACTCTAAAAGCAAGAGCGTGCTGCTTGCTGTAAAGCAGAGTGTGATCCATGGATTAGAAAAATGCTGTGTGTTTCCCTTCAGAAATGGAGTTAAATCCCAGGCTCTGTGTCTTACTACAAGCAAGACTTCGTTTCAGGTAAGGGCAGTCACTTTTCAGCTCAAACGAACTACATCGTTCACGAAGCTCACACGTTTCTCATCTTAACAGACAAGCGTTGGATGTTAGAGGACCAGTGCTTTGTATCAGTTTCAGAAGCAGAGTTGAACTAGATATGGTCCGTATGTTTAGGAAACACCGTTCTTTTGTTCTCAGCACACACATGGTTCCTGCTGTCTTAGAGACTCTAGAAAGCAAGAGCGTGCTTCTTGTTCTAAAGCAGAGTGTGATCAATGGGTGATTACACTGCTGTTTGTTTCAGTTCAGAAATGTAGTTAAATCCCAGGATCTGAGTCTTCCTACAAGCAAGACTTCGATTCAGGTAAGGGCAGTCACTTTTCTGCTCAAATGAACTACATCGTTCACGAAGCTCACACGTTTCTCATCTTAACAGACAAGCATTGGATGTTAGAGGACCAGTGCTTTGTATCAGTTTCAGAAGAAGTGTTGGACTAGATATGGTCCGTATGTGTAGGAAACACCGTTCTTTTGTTCTCAGCACACTCACGTTTCCTGCTGTGTTAGAGACTCCAGAAAGCAAGAGCGTGCTTCTCGCTCTAAAGCAGAGTGTGATCCATGGATGAGAACTATGCTGTGTGTTTCCCTTCATAAATGGAGTTAAATCTCAATCTCTGTGTCATCCTATAAGCAAGACTTCGTTTCAGGTAATGGCAGTCACTTTTCAGCTCAAATGAACTACATCGTTCACTGAGCTCACACATTTCTCTTCTTTACAGACAAGCATTGGATGTTAGAGGACCAGTGCTTTGTATCAGTTAAAGAAACAGAGTTGAACTAGATATGGTCCGTATGTGTAGGAAACACAGTTCTTTTGTTCACAGCACACACACGTTTCCTGCTGTCTTAGAGACTCTAGAAAGCAAGAGCATGCTTCTTGTTCTAAAGCAGAGTGTGATCAATGGATGATTACACTGCTGTGTGTTTCACTCCAGAAATGGAGTTAAATCCCAGGCTCTGAGTCTTCCTACAAGCAAGACTTCGATTCAGGTAAGGGCAGTCACTTTTCTGCTTGAACCAACTACATCGTTCACGGAGCTCACACGTTTCTCCTCTTTACAGACAAGCATTGGATGTTAGAGGACCAGTGCTTTGTGTCAGTTTAAGAAGCAGAGTTGGACTAGATATGGTCCGTAAGTGTAGGAAACACCGTTCTTTTGTTCTCAGCTAAATCACATTTCCTGCTGTCTTAGAGACTCTAGAAAGCAAGAGGGTGCTTCTTGTTCTAAATCAGAGTATGATCAATGGATGAGAACACTGCTGTGTGTTTCACTTCAGAAATGGTGTTAAATCCCAGGCTCTGAGTCTTCCTACAAGCAAGAATTCGTTTCAGGTAAGGGCAGTCACTTTTCTGCTCAAACGAACTACATCGTTCATGAAGCTCACACGTTTCCCATCTTAACTGACAAGCATTGGATGTTAGAGGACCAGTGATTTGTATCAGTTTCAGAAGCAGAGTTGGACTGGATATGGTCCTTATGTGTAGGAAACACCGTTCTTTTGTTCTCAGCAATATCACATTTTCTCCTGTCTTAGAGACTCCAGAAAGCAAGAGCGTGCTTCTCGCTCTAAAGGAGAGTGTGATCCATGGATGAGAAAAATGCTGTGTGTTTCCCTTCAGAAATGGAGTTAAATCCCAGGCTCTTTGTCTTCCTACAAGGAAGACTTCGTTTCAGGTAAGGGCAGTCACTTTTCAGCTCAAACGTACTACATCGTTCACGATGCTCACATGTTTCTCATCTTAACAGACAAGCATTGGATGTCAGAGGACCAGTACTTTGTATCAGTTTCAAAGGCAGAGTTGAACTAGATATGGTCCATATGTTTAGGAAACACCGTTCTTTTGTTCTCAGCACACACACGTTTCCTGCTGTCTTAGAGACTCTAGAAAGCAAGAGCGTGCTTCTTGTTCTAAAGCAAAGTGTGATCAATGGATGATTACACTGCTGTGTGTTTCACTTCAGAAATGGAGTTAAATCCCAGGCTCTGAGTCTTCCTACAAGCAAGACTTTGATTCATGTAAGGGCAGTCACTTTTCTGCTCAAATGAACTACATCGTTCATGAAGCTCACACGTTTCCCATCTTAACTGACAAGCATTGGATGTTAGAGGACCAGTGATTTGTATCAGTTTCAGAAGAAGAGTTGAACTAGATATGGTCCGTATGTGTAGGAAACACCGTTCTTTTGTTCTCAGCACACTCACGTTTCCTGCTGTGTTAGAGACTCCAGAATGCAAGAGCGTGCTTCTCGCTCTAAAGCAGAGTGTGATCCATGGATGAGAAAAATGCTGTGTGTTTCCTTTCAGAAATGGAGTTAAATCCCAGGCTCTGAGTCTTCCTACAAGCAAGACTTCGATTCAGGTAAGGGCATTCACTTTTCTGCTTGAACCAACTACATCGTTCACGGAGCTCACACGTTTCTCCTCTTTACAGACAAGCATTGGATGTTAGAGGACCAGTGCTTTGTGTCAGTTTAAGAAGCAGAGTTGGACTAGATATGGTCCGTAAGTGTAGGAAACACCGTTCTTTTGTTCTCAGCTAAATCACATTTCCTGCTGTCTTAGAGACTCTAGAAAGCAAGAGGGTGCTTCTTGTTCTAAATCAGAGTATGATCAATGGATGAGAACACTGCTGTGTGTTTCACTTCAGAAATGGTGTTAAATCCCAGGCTCTGAGTCTTCCTACAAGCAAGAATTCGTTTCAGGTAAGGGCAGTCACTTTTCTGCTCAAACGAACTACATCGTTCATGAAGCTCACACGTTTCCCATCTTAACTGACAAGCATTGGATGTTAGAGGACCAGTGATTTGTATCAGTTTCAGAAGCAGAGTTGGACTGGATATGGTCCTTATGTGTAGGAAACACCGTTCTTTTGTTCTCAGCAATATCACATTTTCTCCTGTCTTAGAGACTCCAGAAAGCAAGAGCGTGCTTCTCGCTCTAAAGGAGAGTGTGATCCATGGATGAGAAAAATGCTGTGTGTTTCCCTTCAGAAATGGAGTTAAATCCCAGGCTCTTTGTCTTCCTACAAGGAAGACTTCGTTTCAGGTAAGGGCAGTCACTTTTCAACTCAAACGTACTACATCGTTCACGATGCTCACATGTTTCTCATCTTAACAGACAAGCATTGGATGTCAGAGGACCAGTACTTTGTATCAGTTTCAAAGGCAGAGTTGAACTAGATATGGTCCATATGTTTAGGAAACACCGTTCTTTTGTTCTCAGCACACACACGTTTCCTGCTGTCTTAGAGACTCTAGAAAGCAAGAGCGTGCTTCTTGTTCTAAAGCAAAGTGTGATCAATGGATGATTACACTGCTGTGTGTTTCACTTCAGAAATGGAGTTAAATCCCAGGCTCTGAGTCTTCCTACAAGCAAGACTTTGATTCATGTAAGGGCAGTCACTTTTCTGCTCAAATGAACTACATCGTTCATGAAGCTCACACGTTTCCCATCTTAACTGACAAGCATTGGATGTTAGAGGACCAGTGATTTGTATCAGTTTCAGAAGAAGAGTTGGACTAGATATGGTCCGTATGTGTAGGAAACACCGTTCTTTTGTTCTCAGCACACTCACGTTTCCTGCTGTGTTAGAGACTCCAGAAAGCAAGAGCGTGCTTCTCGCTCTAAAGCAGAGTGTGATCCATGGATGAGAAAAATGCTGTGTGTTTCCTTTCAGAAATGGAGTTAATCCCAGGCTCTGTGTCTTCCTACAAGCAAGACTTCGTTTCAGGTAAGGGCAGTCACTTTTCTGCTCAAACTAACTACATCATTCACGGAGCTCACACGTTTCTCATCTTAACAGACAAGCATTGGATGTTAGAGGACCAGTGCTTTGTGTCAGTTTCAGAAGCAGATTTGGACTACATATGGTCTGTATGTGTAGGAAACACCGTTCTTTTGTTCTGGGCACACTCAGATTACCTGCTATAATAGAGACTCTAAAAGCAAGAGCGTGCTTCTCGCTCTAAAGCAGAGTCTGATCCATGGATGAGAAATATGCTGTGTGTTTCCCTTCAGAAATGGAGTTAAATCCCAGGCTCTGTGTCTTCCTACAAGCAAGACTTCGTTACAGGTAAGGCAGTCACTTTTCAGCTCAAATGAACTACATCGTTCACGAAGCTCACACGTTTCTCATCTTAACAGACAAGCATGGGATGTTAGAGGACCAGTGCTTTGTATCAGTTTCAGAAGCAGAGTTGAACTAGATATGGTCCGTATGTTTAGGAAACACCGTTCTTTTGTTTTCAGCACACACACGTTTCCTGCTCTCTTAGAGAATCTAGAAAGCAAGAGCGTGCTTCTTGTTCTAAAGCAGAGTGTGATCAATGGATGATTACACTGCTGTGTGTTTCAGTTCAGAAATGGAGTTAAATCCCAGGCTCTGAGTCTTCCTACAAGCAAGACTTCGATTCATGTAAGGGCAGTCACTTTTCTGCTCAAACGAACTACATCGTTCATGAAGCTCACACGTTTCCCATCTTAACTGACAAGCATTGGATGTTAGAGGACCAGTGATTTGTATCAGTTTCAGAAGAAGAGTTGGACTAGATATGGTCCGTATGTGTAGGAAACACCGTTATTTTGTTCTCAGCACACTCACGTTTCCTGCTGTGTTAGAGACTCCAGAAAGCAAGAGCGTGCTTCTCGCTCTAAAGCAGAGTGTGATCCATGGATGAGAAATGTGCTGTGTATTTCCCTTCATAGATGGAGTTAAATCTCAATCTCTGTGTCTTCCTATAAGCAAGACTTCGTTTCAGGTAACGGCAGTCACTTTTCAGCTCAAACGAACTACATCGTTCACTGAGCTCACACATTTCTCTTCTTTACAGACAAGCATTGGATGTTAGAGGACCAGTGCTTTGTATCAGTTTCAGAAACAGAGTTGAACTAGATATGGTCCGTATGTGTAGGAAACACAGTTCTTTTGTTCACAGCACACACACGTTTCCTGCTGTCTTAGAGATTCTAGAAAGCAAGAGCGTGCTTCTTGTTCTAAAGCAGAGTGTGATCAATGGATGATTACACTGCTGTGTGTTTCACTCCAGAAATGGAGTTAAATCCCAGGCTCTGAGTCTTCCTACAAGCAAGACTTCGATTCAGGTAAGGGCAGTCACTTTTCTGCTTGAACGAACTACATCGTTCACTAACCTCACACGTTTCTCATCTTAACTGACAAGCATGGATGTTAGAGGGTCAGTGCATTGTATCAGTTTCAGAAGCATATTTGGACTACATATAGTCTGTATGTGTAGGAAACACCGTTCTTTTGTTCGGGGCACACTCAGATTACCTGCTATATTAGAGACTCTAAAAGCAAGAGCGTGCTGCTTGCTGTAAAGCAGAGTGTGATCCATGGATTAGAAAAATGCTGTGTGTTTCCCTTCAGAAATGGAGTTAAATCCCAGGCTCTGTGTCTTACTACAAGCAAGACTTCGTTTCAGGTAAGGGCAGTCACTTTTCAGCTCAAACGAACTACATCGTTCACGAAGCTCACACGTTTCTCATCTTAACAGACAAGCGTTGGATGTTAGAGGACCAGTGCTTTGTATCAGTTTCAGAAGCAGAGTTGAACTAGATATGGTCCGTATGTTTAGGAAACACCGTTCTTTTGTTCTCAGCACACACACGTTTCCTGCTGTCTTAGAGACTCTAGAAAGCAAGAGCGTGCTTCTTGTTCTAAAGCAGAGTGTGATCAATGGATGATTACACTGCTGTGTGTTTCACTTCAGAAATGGAGGTAAATCCCAGGCTCTGAGTCTTCCTACAAGCAAGAATTCGATTCAGGTAAGGGCAGTCACTTTTCTGCTCAAACGAACTACATCGTTCATGAAGCTCACACGTTTCTCTTCTTTACAGACAAGCATTGGATGTTAGAGGACCAGTGCTTTGTATCAGTTTCAGAAACAGAGTTGAACTAGATATGGTCCGTATGTGTAGGAAACACAGTTCTTTTGTTCACAGCACACACACGTTTCCTGCTGTCTTAGAGACTCTAGAAAGCAAGAGCATGCTTCTTATTCTAAAGCAGAGTGTTATCAATGGATGATTACACTGCTGTGTGTTTCACTCCAGAAATGGAGTTAAATCCCAGGCTCTGAGTCTTCCTACAAGCAAGACTTCGATTCAGGTAAGGGCAGTCACTTTTCTGCTTGAACGAACTACATCGTTCACGGAGCTCACACGTTTCTCCTCTTTACAGACAATCATTGGATGTTAGAGGACCAGTGCTTTGTGTGAGTTTAAGAAGCAGAGTTGGACTATATATGGTCCGTAAGTGTAGGAAACACCGTTCTTTTGTTCTCAGCTAAATCATATTTCCTGCTGTCTTAGAGACTCTAGAAAGCAAGAGGGTGCTTCTCGTTCTAAATCAGAGTATGATCAATGGATGAGAACACTGCTGTGTGTTTCACTTCAGAAATGGTGTTAAATCCCAGGCTCTGAGTCTTCCTACAAGCAAGAATTCGTTTCAGGTAAGGGCAGTCACTTTTCTGCTCAAACGAACTACATCGTTCATGAAGCTCACACGTTTCCCATCTTAACTGACAAGCATTGGATGTTAGAGGACCAGTGATTTGTATCAGTTTCAGAAGCAGAGTTGGACTAGATATGGTCCGTATGTGTAGGAAACACCGTTATTTTTTTCTCAGCACACTCACGTTTCCTGCTGTGTTAGAGACTCCAGAAAGCAAGAGCGTGCTTCTCGCTCTAAAGCAGAGTGTGATCCATGGATGAGAAAAATGCTGTGTGTTTCCTTTCAGAAATGGAGTTAAATCCCAGGCTCTGTGTCTTCCTACAAGCAAGACTTCATTTCAGGTAAGGGCAGTCACTTTTCTGCTCAAACTAACTACATCATTCACGGAGCTCACACGTTTCTCATCTTAACAGACAAGCATTGGATGTTAGAGGACCAGTGCTTTGTGTCAGTTTAAGAAGCAGAGTTGGACTAGATATGGTCCGTATGTGTAGGAAACACCGTTCTTTTGTTCTCAGCACACACACGTTTCCTGCTGTCTTAGAGACTCTAGAAAGCAAGAGCGTGCTTCTTGTTCTAAAGCAGAGTTTGATCAATGGGTGATTACACTGCTGTGTGTTTCACTTCAGAAATGGAGTTAAATCCCAGGCTCTGAGTCTTCCTACAAGCAAGACTTCGATTCAGGTAAGGGCAATCACTTTTCTGCTCAAATGAACTACATCGTTCACGAAGCTCACACGTTTCTCATCTTAACTGACAAGCATTGGATGTTAGAGGGTCAGTGCTTTGTATGAGTTTCAGAAGCAGATTTGGACTACATATGGTCTGTATTTGTAGGAAACACCGTTCTTTGTTCTGGGCACACTCAGATTACCTGCTATATTAGAGACTCTAAAAGCAAGAGCGTGCTTCTCGCTCTAAAGCAGAGTGTGATCCATGGATGAGAAAAATGCTGTGTGTTTCCTTTCAGAAATGGAGTTATATCCCAGGCTCTGAGTCTTCCTACAAGCAAGAATTCGATTCAGGTAAGGGCAGTCACTTTTCTGCTCGAACGAACTACATCGTTCACGAAGCTCACACGTTTCTCATCTTAACAGACAAGCATGGGATGTTAGAGGACCAGTGCTTTGTATCAGTTTCAGAAACAGAGTTGAACTAGATATGGTCCGTATGTTTAGGAAACACCGTTCTTTTTTTTCCAGCACACACACGTTTCCTGCTGTCTTAGAGACTCTAGAAAGCAAGAGCGTGCTTCTTGTTCTAAAGCAGAGTGTGATCAATGGATGATTACACTGCTGTGTGTTTCACTTCAGAAATGGAGTTAAATCCCAGGCTCTGAGTCTTCCTACAAGCAAGAATTCGATTCAGGTAAGGGCAGTCACTTTTCTGCTCAAACGAACTACATCGTTCATGAAGCTCACACGTTTCCCATCTTAACTGACAAGCATTGGATGTTAGAGGACCAGTGATTTGTATCAGTTTCAGAAGAAGTGTTGGACTAGATATGGTCCGTATGTGTAGGAAACACCGTTCTTTTGTTCTCAGCACACTCACGTTTCCTGCTGTGTTAGAGACTCCAGAAAGCAAGAGCGTGCTTCTCGCTCTAAAGCAGAGTGTGATCCATGGATGAGAACTATGCTGTGTGTTTGCCTTCATAAATGGAGTTAAATCTCAATCTCTGTGTCTTCCTATAAGCAAGACTTCGTTTCAGGTAACGGCAGTCACTTTTCAGCTCAAAGGAACTACATCGTTCACTGAGCTCACACATTTCTCTTCTTTACAGACAAGCATTGGATGTTAGAGGACCAGTGCTTTGTATCAGTTTCAGAAACAGAGTTGAACTAGATATGGTCCGTATGTGTAGGAAACACAGTTCTTTTGTTCACAGCACACACACGTTTCCTGCTGTCTTAGAGACTCTAGAAAGCAAGAGCATGCTTCTTGTTCTAAAGCAGAGTGTGATTAATGGATGATTACACTGCTGTGTGTTTCACTCCAGAAATGGAGTTAAATCCCAGGCTCTGAGTCTTCCTACAAGCAAGACTTCGATTCAGGTAAGGGCAGTCAATTTTCTGCTTGAACGAACTACATCGTTCACGAAGCTCACACGTTTCTCACCTAACTGACAAGCATTGGATGTTAGAGGGTCAGTGCTTTGTATCAGTTTCAGAAGCAGATTTGGACTACATATGGTCTGTATGTGTAGGAAACACCGTTCTTTTGTTCTGGGCACACTCAGATTACCTGCTATAATAGAGACTCTAAAAGCAAGAGCGTGCTTCTCGCTCTAAAGCAGAGTCTGATCCATGGATGAGAAAAATGCTGTGTGTTTCCCTTCAGAAATGGAGTTAAATCCCAGGCTCTGTGTCTTCCTACAAGCAAGACTTTGTTACAGGTAAGGCAGTCACTTTTCAGCTCAAATGAACTACATCGTTCACGAAGCTCACACGTTTCTCATCTTAACAGACAAGCATGGGATGTTAGAGGACCAGTGCTTTGTATCAGTTTCAGAAGCAGAGTTGAACTAGATATGGTCCGTATGTTTAGGAAACACCGTTCTTTTGTTTTCAGCACACACACGTTTCCTGCTCTCTTAGAGAATCTAGAAAGCAAGAGCGTGCTTCTTGTTCTAAAGCAGAGTGTGATCAATGGATGATTACACTGCTGTGTGTTTCAGTTCAGAAATGGAGTTAAATCCCAGGCTCTGAGTCTTCCTACAAGCAAGACTTCGATTCATGTAAGGGCAGTCACTTTTCTGCTCAAACGAACTACATCGTTCATGAAGCTCACACGTTTCCCATCTTAACTGACAAGCATTGGATGTTAGAGGACCAGTGATTTGTATCAGTTTCAGAAGAAGAGTTGGACTAGTTATGGTCCGTATGTGTAGGAAACACCGTTATTTTGTTCTCAGCACACTCACGTTTCCTGCTGTGTTAGAGACTCCAGAAAGCAAGAGCGTGCTTCTCGCTCTAAAGCAGAGTGTGATCCATGGATGAGAACTATGCTGTGTGTTTCCCTTCATAAATGGAGTTAAATCTCAATCTCTGTGTCTTCCTATAAGCAAGACTTCGTTTCAGGTAACGGCAGTCACTTTTCAGCTCAAACGAACTACATCGTTCACTGAGCTCACACATTTCTCTTCTTTACAGACAAGCATTGGATGTTAGAGGACCAGTGCTTTGTATCAGTTTCAGAAACAGAGTTGAACTAGATATGGTCCGTATGTGTAGGAAACACAGTTCTTTTGTTCACAGCACACACACGTTTCCTGCTGTCTTAGAGATTCTAGAAAGCAAGAGCGTGCTTCTTGTTCTAAAGCAGAGTGTGATCAATGGATGATTACACTGCTTTGTGTTTCACTCCAGAAATGGAGTTAAATCCCAGGCTCTGAGTCTTCCTACAAGCAAGACTTCGATTCAGGTAAGGGCAGTCACTTTTCTGCTTGAACGAACTACATCGTTCACGAACCTCACACGTTTCTCATCTTAACTGACAAGCATGGATGTTAGAGGGTCAGTGCTTTGTATCAGTTTCAGAAGCATATTTGGACTACATATGGTCTGTATGTGTAGGAAACACCGTTCTTTTGTTCGGGGCACACTCAGATTACCTGCTATATTAGAGACTCTAAAAGCAAGAGCGTGCTGCTTGCTGTAAAGCAGAGTGTGATCCATGGATGAGAAAAATGCTGTGTGTTTCCCTTCAGAAATGGAGTTAAATCCCAGGCTCTGTGTCTTCCTACAAGCAAGACTTCGTTTCAGGTAAGGGCAGTCACTTTTCTGCTTGAACGAACTACATCGTTCACGAAGCTCACACGTTTCTCATCTTAACAGACAAGCATGGGATGTTAGAGGACCAGTGATTTGTATCAGTTTCAGAAGCAGAGTTGAACTAGATATGGTCCGTATGTTTAGGAAACACCGTTCTTTTGTTTTCAGCACACACACGTTTCCTGCTGTCTTAGAGACTCTAGAAAGCAAGAGCGTGCTTCTTGTTCTAAAGCAGAGTGTGATCAATGGATGATTACACTGCTGTGTGTTTCACTTCAGAAATGGAGTTAAATCCCAGGCTCTGAGTCTTCCTACAAGCAAGAATTCGATTCAGGTAAGGGCAGTCACTTTTCTGCTCAAACGAACTACATCGTTCATGAAGCTCACACGTTTCTCTTCTTTACAGACAAGCATTGGATGTTAGAGGACCAGTGCTTTGTATCAGTTTCAGAAACAGAGTTGAACTAGATATGGTCCGTATGTGTAGGAAACACAGTTCTTTTGTTCACAGCACACACACGTTTCCTGCTGTCTTAGAGACTCTAGAAAGCAAGAGCATGCTTCTTGTTCTAAAGCAGAGTGTCATCAATGGATGATTACACTGCTGTGTGTTTCACTCCAGAAATGGAGTTAAATCCCAGGCTCTGAGTCTTCCTACAAGCAAGACTTCGATTCAGGTAAGGGCAGTCACTTTTCTGCTTGAACGAACTACATCGTTCACGGAGCTCACACGTTTCTCCTCTTTACAGACAAGCATTGGATGTTAGAGGACCAGTGCTTTGTGTGAGTTTAAGAAGCAGAGTTGGACTATATATGGTCCGTAAGTGTAGGAAACACCGTTCTTTTGTTCTCAGCTAAATCATATTTCCTGCTGTCTTAGAGACTCTAGAAAGCAAGAGGGTGCTTCTTGTTCTAAATCAGAGTATGATCAATGGATGAGAACACTGCTGTGTGTTTCACTTCAGAAATGGTGTTAAATCCCAGGCTCTGAGTCTTCCTACAAGCAAGAATTCGTTTCAGGTAAGGGCAGTCACTTTTCTGCTCAAACGAACTACATCGTTCATGAAGCTCACACGTTTCCCATCTTAACTGACAAGCATTGGATGTTAGAGGACCAGTGATTTGTATCAGTTTCAGAAGCAGAGTTGGACTAGATATGGTCCGTATGTGTAGGAAACACCGTTCTTTTGTTCTCAGCACACTCACGTTTCCTGCTGTGTTAGAGACTCCAGAAAGCAAGAGCGTGCTTCTCGCTCTAAAGCAGAGTGTGATCCATGGATGAGAAAAATGCTGTGTGTTTCCTTTCAGAAATGGAGTTAAATCCCAGGCTCTGTGTCTTCCTACAAGCAAGACTTCATTTCAGGTAAGGGCAGTCACTTTTCTGCTCAAACTAACTACATCATTCACGGAGCTCACACGTTTCTCATCTTAACAGACAAGCATTGGATGTTAGAGGACCAGTGCTTTGTGTCAGTTTAAGAAGCAGAGTTGGACTAGATATGGTCCGTATGTGTAGGAAACACCGTTCTTTTGTTCTCAGCACACACACGTTTCCTGCTGTCTTAGAGACTCTAGAAAGCAAGAGCGTGCTTCTTGTTCTAAAGCAGAGTTTGATCAATGGGTGATTACACTGCTGTGTGTTTCACTTCAGAAATGGAGTTAAATCCCAGGCTCTGAGTCTTCCTACAAGCAAGACTTCGATTCAGGTAAGGGCAATCACTTTTCTGCTCAAATGAACTACATCGTTCACGAAGCTCACACGTTTCTCATCTTAACTGACAAGCATTGGATGTTAGAGGGTCAGTGCTTTGTATGAGTTTCAGAAGCAGATTTGGACTACATATGGTCTGTATTTGTAGGAAACACCGTTCTTTTGTTCTGGGCACACTCAGATTACCTGCTATATTAGAGACTCTAAAAGCAAGAGCGTGCTTCTCGCTCTAAAGCAGAGTGTGATCCATGGATGAGAAAAATGCTGTGTGTTTCCTTTCAGAAATGGAGTTATATCCCAGGCTCTGAGTCTTCCTACAAGCAAGAATTCGATTCAGGTAAGGGCAGTCACTTTTCTGCTCGAACGAACTACATCGTTCACGAAGCTCACACGTTTCTCATCTTAACAGACAAGCATGGGATGTTAGAGGACCAGTGCTTTGTATCAGTTTCAGAAACAGAGTTGAACTAGATATGGTCCGTATGTTTAGGAAACACCGTTCTTTTTTTTCCAGCACACACACGTTTCCTGCTGTCTTAGAGACTCTAGAAAGCAAGAGCGTGCTTCTTGTTCTAAAGCAGAGTGTGATCAATGGATGATTACACTGCTGTGTGTTTCACTTCAGAAATGGAGTTAAATCCCAGGCTCTGAGTCTTCCTACAAGCAAGAATTCGATTCAGGTAAGGGCAGTCACTTTTCTGCTCAAACGAACTACATCGTTCATGAAGCTCACACGTTTCCCATCTTAACTGACAAGCATTGGATGTTAGAGGACCAGTGATTTGTATCAGTTTCAGAAGAAGTGTTGGACTAGATATGGTCCGTATGTGTAGGAAACACCGTTCTTTTGTTCTCAGCACACTCACGTTTCCTGCTGTGTTAGAGACTCCAGAAAGCAAGAGCGTGCTTCTCGCTCTAAAGCAGAGTGTGATCCATGGATGAGAACTATGCTGTGTGTTTGCCTTCATAAATGGAGTTAAATCTCAATCTCTGTGTCTTCCTATAAGCAAGACTTCGTTTCAGGTAACGGCAGTCACTTTTCAGCTCAAAGGAACTACATCGTTCACTGAGCTCACACATTTCTCTTCTTTACAGACAAGCATTGGATGTTAGAGGACCAGTGGTTTGTATCAGTTTCAGAAACAGAGTTGAACTAGATATGGTCCGTATGTGTAGGAAACACAGTTCTTTTGTTCACAGCACACACACGTTTCCTGCTGTCTTAGAGACTCTAGAAAGCAAGAGCATGCTTCTTGTTCTAAAGCAGAGTGTGATTAATGGATGATTACACTGCTGTGTGTTTCACTCCAGAAATGGAGTTAAATCCCAGGCTCTGAGTCTTCCTACAAGCAAGACTTCGATTCAGGTAAGGGCAGTCAATTTTCTGCTTGAACGAACTACATCGTTCACGAAGCTCACACGTTCCTCACCTAACTGACAAGCATTGGATGTTAGAGGGTCAGTGCTTTGTATCAGTTTCAGAAGCAGATTTGGACTACATATGGTCTGTATGTGTAGGAAACACCGTTCTTTTGTTCTGGGCACACTCAGATTACCTGCTATAATAGAGACTCTAAAAGCAAGAGCGTGCTTCTCGCTCTAAAGCAGAGTCTGATCCATGGATGAGAAAAATGCTGTGTGTTTCCCTTCAGAAATGGAGTTAAATCCCAGGCTCTGTGTCTTCCTACAAGCAAGACTTCGTTACAGGTAAGGCAGTCACTTTTCAGCTCAAATGATCTACATCGTTCATGAAGCTCACACGTTTCTCATCTTAACAGACAAGCATGGGATGTTAGAGGACCAGTGCTTTGTATCAGTTTCAGAAGCAGAGTTGAACTAGATATGGTCCGTATGTTTAGGAAACACCGTTCTTTTGTTTTCAGCACACACACGTTTCCTGCTCTCTTAGAGAATCTAGAAAGCAAGAGCGTGCTTCTTGTTCTAAAGCAGAGTGTGATCAATGGATGATTACACTGCTGTGTGTTTCAGTTCAGAAATGGAGTTAAATCCCAGGCTCTGAGTCTTCCTACAAGCAAGACTTCGATTCATGTAAGGGCAGTCACTTTTCTGCTCAAACGAACTACATCGTTCATGAAGCTCACACGTTTCCCATCTTAACTGACAAGCATTGGATGTTAGAGGACCAGTGATTTGTATCAGTTTCAGAAGAAGAGTTGGACTAGTTATGGTCCGTATGTGTAGGAAACACCGTTATTTTGTTCTCAGCACACTCACGTTTCCTGCTGTGTTAGAGACTCCAGAAAGCAAGAGCGTGCTTCTCGCTCTAAAGCAGAGTGTGATCCATGGATGAGAACTATGCTGTGTGTTTCCCTTCATAAATGGAGTTAAATCTCAATCTCTGTGTCTTCCTATAAGCAAGACTTCGTTTCAGGTAACGGCAGTCACTTTTCAGCTCAAACGAACTACATCGTTCACTGAGCTCACACATTTCTCTTCTTTACAGACAAGCATTGGATGTTAGAGGACCAGTGCTTTGTATCAGTTTCAGAAACAGAGTTGAACTAGATATGGTCCGTATGTGTAGGAAACACAGTTCTTTTGTTCACAGCACACACACGTTTCCTGCTGTCTTAGAGATTCTAGAAAGCAAGAGCGTGCTTCTTGTTCTAAAGCAGAGTGTGATCAATGGATGATTACACTGCTTTGTGTTTCACTCCAGAAATGGAGTTAAATCCCAGGCTCTGAGTCTTCCTACAATCAAGACTTCGATTCAGGTAAGGGCAGTCACTTTTCTGCTTGAACGAACTACATCGTTCACGAACCTCACACGTTTCTCATCTTAACTGACAAGCATGGATGTTAGAGGGTCAGTGCTTTGTATCAGTTTCAGAAGCATATTTGGACTACATATGGTCTGTATGTGTAGGAAACACCGTTCTTTTGTTCGGGGCACACTCAGATTACCTGCTATATTAGAGACTCTAAAAGCAAGAGCGTGCTGCTTGCTGTAAAGCAGAGTGTGATCCATGGATGAGAAAAATGCTGTGTGTTTCCCTTCAGAAATGGAGTTAAATCCCAGGCTCTGTGTCTTCCTACAAGCAAGACTTCGTTTCAGGTAAGGGCAGTCACTTTTCTGCTTGAACGAACTACATCGTTCACGAAGCTCACACGTTTCTCATCTTAACAGACAAGCATGGGATGTTAGAGGACCAGTGATTTGTATCAGTTTCAGAAGCAGAGTTGAACTAGATATGGTCCGTATGTTTAGGAAACACCGTTCTTTTGTTTTCAGCACACACACGTTTCCTGCTGTCTAGAGACTCTAGAAAGCAAGAGCGTGCTTCTTGTTCTAAAGCAGAGTGTGATCAATGGATGATTACACTGCTGTGTGTTTCACTTCAGAAATGGAGTTAAATCCCAGGCTCTGAGTCTTCCTACAAGCAAGAATTCGATTCAGGTAAGGGCAGTCACTTTTCTGCTCAAACGAACTACATCGTTCATGAAGCTCACACGTTTCTCTTCTTTACAGACAAGCATTGGATGTTAGAGGACCAGTGCTTTGTATCAGTTTCAGAAACAGAGTTGAACTAGATATGGTCCGTATGTGTAGGAAACACAGTTCTTTTGTTCACAGCACACACACGTTTCCTGCTGTCTTAGAGACTCTAGAAAGCAAGAGCATGCTTCTTGTTCTAAAGCAGAGTGTTATCAATGGATGATTACACTGCTGTGTGTTTCACTCCAGAAATGGAGTTAAATCCCAGGCTCTGAGTCTTCCTACAAGCAAGACTTCGATTCAGGTAAGGGCAGTCACTTTTCTGCTTGAACGAACTACATCGTTCACGGAGCTCACACGTTTCTCCTCTTTACAGACAAGCATTGGATGTTAGAGGACCAGTGCTTTGTGTGAGTTTAAGAAGCAGAGTTGGACTATATATGGTCCGTAAGTGTAGGAAACACCGTTCTTTTGTTCTCAGCTAAATCATATTTCCTGCTGTCTTAGAGACTCTAGAAAGCAAGAGGGTGCTTCTTGTTCTAAATCAGAGTATGATCAATGGATGAGAACACTGCTGTGTGTTTCACTTCAGAAATGGTGTTAAATCCCAGGCTCTGAGTCTTCCTACAAGCAAGAATTCGTTTCAGGTAAGGGCAGTCACTTTTCTGCTCAAACGAACTACATCGTTCATGAAGCTCACACGTTTCCCATCTTAACTGACAAGCATTGGATGTTAGAGGACCAGTGATTTGTATCAGTTTCAGAAGCAGAGTTGGACTAGATATGGTCCGTATGTGTAGGAAACACCGTTCTTTTGTTCTCAGCACACTCACGTTTCCTGCTGTGTTAGAGACTCCAGAAAGCAAGAGCGTGCTTCTCGCTCTAAAGCAGAGTGTGATCCATGGATGAGAAAAATGCTGTGTGTTTCCTTTCAGAAATGGAGTTAAATCCCAGGCTCTGTGTCTTCCTACAAGCAAGACTTCATTTCAGGTAAGGGCAGTCACTTTTCTGCTCAAACTAACTACATCATTCACGGAGCTCACACGTTTCTCATCTTAACAGACAAGCATTGGATGTTAGAGGACCAGTGCTTTGTGTCAGTTTAAGAAGCAGAGTTGGACTAGATATGGTCCGTATGTGTAGGAAACACCGTTCTTTTGTTCTCAGCACACACACGTTTCCTGCTGTCTTAGAGACTCTAGAAAGCAAGAGCGTGCTTCTTGTTCTAAAGCAGAGTTTGATCAATGGGTGATTACACTGCTGTGTGTTTCACTTCAGAAATGGAGTTAAATCCCAGGCTCTGAGTCTTCCTACAAGCAAGACTTCGATTCAGGTAAGGGCAATCACTTTTCTGCTCAAATGAACTACATCGTTCACGAAGCTCACACGTTTCTCATCTTAACTGACAAGCATTGGATGTTAGAGGGTCAGTGCTTTGTATGAGTTTCAGAAGCAGATTTGGACTACATATGGTCTGTATTTGTAGGAAACACCGTTCTTTTGTTCTGGGCACACTCAGATTACCTGCTATATTAGAGACTCTAAAAGCAAGAGCGTGCTTCTCGCTCTAAAGCAGAGTGTGATCCATGGATGAGAAAAATGCTGTGTGTTTCCTTTCAGAAATGGAGTTAAATCCCAGGCTCTGTGTCTTCCTACAAGCAAGACTTCGTTACAGGTAAGGCAGTCACTTTTCAGCTCAAATGAACTACATCGTTCACGAAGCTCACACGTTTCTCATCTTAACAGACAAGCATGGGATGTTAGAGGACCAGTGCTTTGTATCAGTTTCAGAAGCAGAGTTGAACTAGATATGGTCCGTATGTTTAGGAAACACCGTTCTTTTGTTTTCAGCACACACACGTTTCCTGCTCTCTTAGAGAATCTAGAAAGCAAGAGCGTGCTTCTTGTTCTAAAGCAGAGTGTGATCAATGGATGATTACACTGCTGTGTGTTTCAGTTCAGAAATGGAGTTAAATCCCAGGCTCTGAGTCTTCCTACAAGCAAGACTTCGATTCATGTAAGGGCAGTCACTTTTCTGCTCAAACGAACTACATCGTTCATGAAGCTCACACGTTTCCCATCTTAACTGACAAGCATTGGATGTTAGAGGACCAGTGATTTGTATCAGTTTCAGAAGAAGAGTTGGACTAATTATGGTCCGTATGTGTAGGAAACACCGTTATTTTGTTCTCAGCACACTCACGTTTCCTGCTGTGTTAGAGACTCCAGAAAGCAAGAGCGTGCTTCTCGCTCTAAAGCAGAGTGTGATCCATGGATGAGAACTATGCTGTGTGTTTCCCTTCATAAATGGAGTTAAATCTCAATCTCTGTGTCTTCCTATAAGCAAGACTTCGTTTCAGGTAACGGCAGTCACTTTTCAGCTCAAACGAACTACATCGTTCACTGAGCTCACACATTTCTCTTCTTTACAGACAAGCATTGGATGTTAGAGGACCAGTGCTTTGTATCAGTTTCAGAAACAGAGTTGAACTAGATATGGTCCGTATGTGTAGGAAACACAGTTCTTTTGTTCACAGCACACACACGTTTCCTGCTGTCTTAGAGATTCTAGAAAGCAAGAGCGTGCTTCTTGTTCTAAAGCAGAGTGTGATCAATGGATGATTACACTGCTTTGTGTTTCACTCCAGAAATGGAGTTAAATCCCAGGCTCTGAGTCTTCCTACAAGCAAGACTTCGATTCAGGTAAGGGCAGTCACTTTTCTGCTTGAACGAACTACATCGTTCACGAACCTCACACGTTTCTCATCTTAACTGACAAGCATGGATGTTAGAGGGTCAGTGCTTTGTATCAGTTTCAGAAGCATATTTGGACTACATATGGTCTGTATGTGTAGGAAACACCGTTCTTTTGTTCGGGGCACACTCAGATTACCTGCTATATTAGAGACTCTAAAAGCAAGAGCGTGCTGCTTGCTGTAAAGCAGAGTGTGATCCATGGATGAGAAAAATGCTGTGTGTTTCCCTTCAGAAATGGAGTTAAATCCCAGGCTCTGTGTCTTCCTACAAGCAAGACTTCGTTTCAGGTAAGGGCAGTCACTTTTCTGCTTGAACGAACTACATCGTTCACGAAGCTCACACGTTTCTCATCTTAACAGACAAGCATGGGATGTTAGAGGACCAGTGATTTGTATCAGTTTCAGAAGCAGAGTTGAACTAGATATGGTCCGTATGTTTAGGAAACACCGTTCTTTTGTTTTCAGCACACACACGTTTCCTGCTGTCTTAGAGACTCTAGAAAGCAAGAGCGTGCTTCTTGTTCTAAAGCAGAGTGTGATCAATGGATGATTACACTGCTGTGTGTTTCACTTCAGAAATGGAGTTAAATCCCAGGCTCTGAGTCTTCCTACAAGCAAGAATTCGATTCAGGTAAGGGCAGTCACTTTTCTGCTCAAACGAACTACATCGTTCATGAAGCTCACACGTTTCTCCCTTTTACAGACAAGCATTGGATGTTAGAGGACCAGTGCTTTGTATCAGTTTCAGAAACAGAGTTGAACTAGATATGGTCCGTATGTGTAGGAAACACAGTTCTTTTGTTCACAGCACACACACGTTTCCTGCTGTCTTAGAGACTCTAGAAAGCAAGAGCATGCTTCTTGTTCTAAAGCAGAGTGTTATCAATGGATGATTACACTGCTGTGTGTTTCACTCCAGAAATGGAGTTAAATCCCAGGCTCTGAGTCTTCCTACAAGCAAGACTTCGATTCAGGTAAGGGCAGTCACTTTTCTGCTTGAACGAACTACATCGTTCACGGAGCTCACACGTTTCTCCTCTTTACAGACAAGCATTGGATGTTAGAGGACCAGTGCTTTGTGTGAGTTTAAGAAGCAGAGTTGGACTATATATGGTCCGTAAGTGTAGGAAACACCGTTCTTTTGTTCTCAGCTAAATCATATTTCCTGCTGTCTTAGAGACTCTAGAAAGCAAGAGGGTGCTTCTTGTTCTAAATCAGAGTATGATCAATGGATGAGAACACTGCTGTGTGTTTCACTTCAGAAATGGTGTTAAATCCCAGGCTCTGAGTCTTCCTACAAGCAAGAATTCGTTTCAGGTAAGGGCAGTCACTTTTCTACTCAAACGAACTACATCGTTCATGAAGCTCACACGTTTCCCATCTTAACTGACAAGCATTGGATGTTAGAGGACCAGTGATTTGTATCAGTTTCAGAAGCAGAGTTGGACTAGATATGGTCCGTATGTGTAGGAAACACCGTTCTTTTGTTCTCAGCACACTCACGTTTCCTGCTGTGTTAGAGACTCCAGAAAGCAAGAGCGTGCTTCTCGCTCTAAAGCAGAGTGTGATCCATGGATGAGAAAAATGCTGTGTGTTTCCTTTCAGAAATGGAGTTAAATCCCAGGCTCTGTGTCTTCCTACAAGCAAGACTTCATTTCAGGTAAGGGCAGTCACTTTTCTGCTCAAACTAACTACATCATTCACGGAGCTCACACGTTTCTCATCTTAACAGACAAGCATTGGATGTTAGAGGACCAGTGCTTTGTGTCAGTTTAAGAAGCAGAGTTGGACTAGATATGGTCCGTATGTGTAGGAAACACCGTTCTTTTGTTCTCAGCACACACACGTTTCCTGCTGTCTTAGAGACTCTAGAAAGCAAGAGCGTGCTTCTTGTTCTAAAGCAGAGTTTGATCAATGGGTGATTACACTGCTGTGTGTTTCACTTCAGAAATGGAGTTAAATCCCAGGCTCTGAGTCTTCCTACAAGCAAGACTTCGATTCAGGTAAGGGCAATCACTTTTCTGCTCAAATGAACTACATCGTTCACGAAGCTCACACGTTTCTCATCTTAACTGACAAGCATTGGATGTTAGAGGGTCAGTGCTTTGTATGAGTTTCAGAAGCAGATTTGGACTACATATGGTCTGTATTTGTAGGAAACACCGTTCTTTTGTTCTGGGCACACTCAGATTACCTGCTATATTAGAGACTCTAAAAGCAAGAGCGTGCTTCTCGCTCTAAAGCAGAGTGTGATCCATGGATGAGAAAAATGCTGTGTGTTTCCTTTCAGAAATGGAGTTATATCCCAGGCTCTGAGTCTTCCTACAAGCAAGAATTCGATTCAGGTAAGGGCAGTCACTTTTCTGCTCGAACGAACTACATCGTTCACGAAGCTCACACGTTTCTCATCTTAACAGACAAGCATGGGATGTTAGAGGACCAGTGCTTTGTATCAGTTTCAGAAACAGAGTTGAACTAGATATGGTCCGTATGTTTAGGAAACACCGTTCTTTTTTTTCCAGCACACACACGTTTCCTGCTGTCTTAGAGACTCTAGAAAGCAAGAGCGTGCTTCTTGTTCTAAAGCAGAGTGTGATCAATGGATGATTACACTGCTGTGTGTTTCACTTCAGAAATGGAGTTAAATCCCAGGCTCTGAGTCTTCCTACAAGCAAGAATTCGATTCAGGTAAGGGCAGTCACTTTTCTGCTCAAACGAACTACATCGTTCATGAAGCTCACACGTTTCCCATCTTAACTGACAAGCATTGGATGTTAGAGGACCAGTGATTTGTATCAGTTTCAGAAGAAGTGTTGGACTAGATATGGTCCGTATGTGTAGGAAACACCGTTCTTTTGTTCTCAGCACACTCACGTTTCCTGCTGTGTTAGAGACTCCAGAAAGCAAGAGCGTGCTTCTCGCTCTAAAGCAGAGTGTGATCCATGGATGAGAACTATGCTGTGTGTTTGCCTTCATAAATGGAGTTAAATCTCAATCTCTGTGTCTTCCTATAAGCAAGACTTCGTTTCAGGTAACGGCAGTCACTTTTCAGCTCAAACGAACTACATCGTTCACTGAGCTCACACATTTCTCTTCTTTACAGACAAGCATTGGATGTTAGAGGACCAGTGCTTTGTATCAGTTTCAGAAACAGAGTTGAACTAGATATGGTCCGTATGTGTAGGAAACACAGTTCTTTTGTTCACAGCACACACACGTTTCCTGCTGTCTTAGAGACTCTAGAAAGCAAGAGCATGCTTCTTGTTCTAAAGCAGAGTGTGATTAATGGATGATTACACTGCTGTGTGTTTCACTCCAGAAATGGAGTTAAATCCCAGGCTCTGAGTCTTCCTACAAGCAAGACTTCGATTCAGGTAAGGGCAGTCAATTTTCTGCTTGAACGAACTACATCGTTCACGAAGCTCACACGTTTCTCACCTAACTGACAAGCATTGGATGTTAGAGGGTCAGTGCTTTGTATCAGTTTCAGAAGCAGATTTGGACTACATATGGTCTGTATGTGTAGGAAACACCGTTCTTTTGTTCTGGGCACACTCAGATTACCTGCTATAATAGAGACTCTAAAAGCAAGAGCGTGCTTCTCGCTCTAAAGCAGAGTCTGATCCATGGATGAGAAAAATGCTGTGTGTTTCCCTTCAGAAATGGAGTTAAATCCCAGGCTCTGTGTCTTCCTACAAGCAAGACTTCGTTACAGGTAAGGCAGTCACTTTTCAGCTCAAATGAACTACATCGTTCACGAAACTCACACGTTTCTCATCTTAACAGACAAGCATGGGATGTTAGAGGACCAGTGCTTTGTATCAGTTTCAGAAGCAGAGTTGAACTAGATATGGTCCGTATGTTTAGGAAACACCGTTCTTTTGTTTTCAGCACACACACGTTTCCTGCTCTCTTAGAGAATCTAGAAAGCAAGAGCGTGCTTCTTGTTCTAAAGCAGAGTGTGATCAATGGATGATTACACTGCTGTGTGTTTCAGTTCAGAAATGGAGTTAAATCCCAGGCTCTGAGTCTTCCTACAAGCAAGACTTCGATTCATGTAAGGGCAGTCACTTTTCTGCTCAAACGAACTACATCGTTCATGAAGCTCACACGTTTCCCATCTTAACTGACAAGCATTGGATGTTAGAGGACCAGTGATTTGTATCAGTTTCAGAAGAAGAGTTGGACTAGTTATGGTCCGTATGTGTAGGAAACACCGTTATTTTGTTCTCAGCACACTCACGTTTCCTGCTGTGTTAGAGACTCCAGAAAGCAAGAGCGTGCTTCTCGCTCTAAAGCAGAGTGTGATCCATGGATGAGAACTATGCTGTGTGTTTCCCTTCATAAATGGAGTTAAATCTCAATCTCTGTGTCTTCCTATAAGCAAGACTTCGTTTCAGGTAACGGCAGTCACTTTTCAGCTCAAACGAACTACATCGTTCACTGAGCTCACACATTTCTCTTCTTTACAGACAAGCATTGGATGTTAGAGGACCAGTGCTTTGTATCAGTTTCAGAAACAGAGTTGAACTAGATATGGTCCGTATGTGTAGGAAACACAGTTCTTTTGTTCACAGCACACACACGTTTCCTGCTGTCTTAGAGATTCTAGAAAGCAAGAGCGTGCTTCTTGTTCTAAAGCAGAGTGTGATCAATGGATGATTACACTGCTGTGTGTTTCACTCCAGAAATGGAGTTAAATCCCAGGCTCTGAGTCTTCCTACAAGCAAGACTTCGATTCAGGTAAGGGCAGTCACTTTTCTGCTTGAACGAACTACATCGTTCACGAACCTCACACGTTTCTCATCTTAACTGACAAGCATGGATGTTAGAGGGTCAGTGCTTTGTATCAGTTTCAGAAGCATATTTGGACTACATATGGTCTGTATGTGTAGGAAACACCGTTCTTTTGTTCGGGGCACACTCAGATTACCTGCTATATTAGAGACTCTAAAAGCAAGAGCGTGCTGCTTGCTGTAAAGCAGAGTGTGGTCCATGGATGAGAAAAATGCTGTGTGTTTCCCTTCAGAAATGGAGTTAAATCCCAGGCTCTGTGTCTTCCTACAAGCAAGACTTCGTTTCAGGTAAGGGCAGTCACTTTTCTGCTTGAACGAACTACATCGTTCACGAAGCTCACACGTTTCTCATCTTAACAGACAAGCATGGGATGTTAGAGGACCAGTGATTTGTATCAGTTTCAGAAGCAGAGTTGAACTAGATATGGTCCGTATGTTTAGGAAACACCGTTCTTTTGTTTTCAGCACACACACGTTTCCTGCTGTCTTAGAGACTCTAGAAAGCAAGAGCGTGCTTCTTGTTCTAAACCAGAGTGTGATCAATGGATGATTACACTGCTGTGTGTTTCACTTCAGAAATGGAGTTAAATCCCAGGCTCTGAGTCTTCCTACAAGCAAGAATTCGATTCAGGTAAGGGCAGTCACTTTTCTGCTCAAACGAACTACATCGTTCATGAAGCTCACACGTTTCTCTTCTTTACAGACAAGCATTGGATGTTAGAGGACCAGTGCTTTGTATCAGTTTCAGAAACAGAGTTGAACTAGATATGGTCCGTATGTGTAGGAAACACAGTTCTTTTGTTCACAGCACACACACGTTTCCTGCTGTCTTAGAGACTCTAGAAAGCAAGAGCATGCTTCTTGTTCTAAAGCAGAGTGTGATCAATGGATGATTACACTGCTGTGTGTTTCACTCCAGAAATGGAGTTAAATCCCAGGCTCTGAGTCTTCCTACAAGCAAGACTTCGATTCAGGTAAGGGCAGTCACTTTTCTGCTTGAACGAACTACATCGTTCACGGAGCTCACACGTTTCTCCTCTTTACAGACAAGCATTGGATGTTAGAGGACCAGTGCTTTGTTTCAGTTTAAGAAGCAGAGTTGGACTATATATGGTCTGTAAGTGTAGGAAACACCGTTCTTTTGTTCTCAGCTAAATCACATTTCCTGCTGTCTTAGAGACTCTAGAAAGCAAGAGGGTGCTTCTTGTTCTAAATCAGAGTATGATCAATGGATGAGAACACTGCTGTGTGTTTCACTTCAGAAATGATGTTAAATCCCAGGCTCTGAGTCTTCCTACAAGCAAGAATTCGTTTCAGGTAAGGGCAGTCACTTTTCTGCTCAAACGAACTACATCGTTCATGAAGCTCACACGTTTCCCATCTTAACTGACAAGCATTGGATGTTAGAGGACCAGTGATTTGTATCAGTTTCAGAAGCAGAGTTGGACTAGATATGGTCCGTATGTGTAGGAAACACCGTTCTTTTGTTCTCAGCAAAATCACATTTTCTCCTGTCTTAGAGACTCCAGAAAGCAAGAGCGTGCTTCTCGCTCTAAAGGAGAGTGTGATCCATGGATGAGAAAAATGCTGTGTGTTTCCCTTCAGAAATGGAGTTAAATCCCAGGCTCTTTGTCTTCCTACAAGGAAGACTTCGTTTCAGGTAAGGGCAGTCACTTTTCAGCTCAAACGTACTACATCGTTCACAATGCTCACATGTTTCTCATCTTAACAGACAAGCATTGGATGTTAGAGGACCAGTGCTTTGTATCAGTTTCAAAAGCAGAGTTGAACAATAATGGTCCGTATGTTTAGGAAACACCGTTCTTTTGTTCTCAGCACACACACGTTTCCTGCTGTCTTAGAGACTCTAGAAAGCAAGAGCGTGCTTCTTGTTCTAAAGCAGAGTGTGATCAATGGATGATTACACTGCTGTGTGTTTCACTTCAGAAATGGAGTTAAATCCCAGGCTCTGAGTCTTCCTACAAGCAAGACTTTGATTCATGTAAGGGCAGTCACTTTTCTGCTCAAATGAACTACATCGTTCATGAAGCTCACACGTTTCCCATCTTAACTGACAAGCATTGGATGTTAGAGGACCAGTGATTTGTATCAGTTTCAGAAGAAGAGTTGGACTAGATATGGTCCGTATGTGTAGGAAACACCGTTCTTTTGTTCTCAGCACACTCACGTTTCCTGCTGTGTTAGAGACTCCAGAAAGCAAGAGCGTGCTTCTCGCTCTAAAGCAGAGTGTGATCAATGGGTGATTACACTGCTGTGTGTTTCACTTCAGAAATGGAGTTAAATCCCAGGCTCTGAGTCTTCCTACAAGCAAGACTTCGATTCAGGTAAGGGCAATCACTTTTCTGCTCAAATGAACTACATCGTTCACGAAGCTCACACGTTTCTCATCTTAACTGACAAGCATTGGATGTTAGAGGGTCAGTGCTTTGTATGAGTTTCAGAAGCAGATTTGGACTACATATGGTCTGTATTTGTAGGAAACACCGTTCTTTTGTTCTGGGCACACTCAGATTACCTGCTATATTAGAGACTCTAAAAGCAAGAGCGTGTTTCTCGCTCTAAAGCAGAGTGTGATCCATGGATGAGAAAAATGCTGTGTGTTTCCTTTCAGAAATGGAGTTATATCCCAGGCTCTGAGTCTTCTTACAAGCAAGAATTCGATTCAGGTAAGGGCAGTCACTTTTCTGCTCGAACGAACTACATCGTTCACGAAGCTCACACGTTTCTCATCTTAACAGACAAGCATGGGATGTTAGAGGACCAGTGCTTTGTATCAGTTTCAGAAGCAGAGTTGAACTAGATATGGTCCGTATGTTTAGGAAACACCGTTCTTTTTTTTCCAGCACACACACGTTTCCTGCTGTCTTAGAGACTCTAGAAAGCAAGAGCGTGCTTCTTGTTCTAAAGCAGAGTGTGATCAATGGATGATTACACTGCTGTGTGTTTCACTTCAGAAATGGAGTTAAATCCCAGGCTCTGAGTCTTCCTACAAGCAAGAATTCGATTCAGGTAAGGGCAGTCACTTTTCTGCTCAAACGAAGTACATCGTTCATGAAGCTCACACGTTTCCCATCTTAACTGACAAGCATTGGATGTTAGAGGACCAGTGATTTGTATCAGTTTCAGAAGAAGTGTTGGACTAGATATGGTCCGTATGTGTAGGAAACACCGTTCTTTTGTTCTCAGCACACTCACGTTTCCTGCTGTGTTAGAGACTCCAGAAAGCAAGAGCGTGCTTCTCGCTCTAAAGCAGAGTGTGATACATGGATGAGAACTATGCTGTGTGTTTCCCTTCATAAATGGAGTTAAATCTCAATCTCTGTGTCTTCCTATAAGCAAGACTTCGTTTCAGGTAACGGCAGTCACTTTTCAGCTCAAACGAACTACATCATTCACGGAGCTCACACATTTCTCTTCTTTACAGACAAGCATTGGATGTTAGAGGACCAGTGCTTTGTATCAGTTTCAGAAACAGAGTTGAACTAGATATGGTCCGTATGTGTAGGAAACACAGTTCTTTTGTTCACAGCACACACACGTTTCCTGCTGTCTTAGAGACTCTAGAAAGCAAGAGCATGCTTCTTGTTCTAAAGCAGAGTGTGATCAATGGATGATTACACTGCTGTGTGTTTCACTCCAGAAATGGAGTTAAATCCCAGGCTCTGAGTCTTCCTACAAGCAAGACTTCGATTCAGGTAAGGGCAGTCAATTTTCTGCTTGAACGAACTACATCGTTCACGAAGCTCACACGTTTCTCATCTTAACAGACAAGCATTGGATGTTAGAGGACCAGTGCTTTGTATCAGTTTCAGAAGCAGAGTTGAACTAGATATGGTCCGTATGTTTAGGAAACACCGTTCTTTTGTTCTCAGCACACACACGTTTCCTGCTTTCTTAGAGACTCTAGAAAGCAAGAGCGTGCTTCTTGTTCTAAAGCAGAGTGTGATCAATGGATGATTACACTGCTGTGTGTTTCACTTCAGAAATGGAGTAAAATCCCAGGCTCTGAGTCTTCCTACAAGCAAGACTTCGATTCATGTAAGGGCAGTCACTTTTTTGCTCAAACCAACTACATCGTTCATGAAGCTCACACGTTTCCCATCTTAACTGACAAGCATTGGATGTTAGAGGACCAGTGATTTGTATCAGTTTCAGAAGCAGAGTTGGACTAGATATGGTCCGTATGTGTAGGAAACACCGTTCTTTTGTTCTCAGCAAAATCACATTTCCTGCTGTCTTAGAGACTCCAGAAAGCAAGAGCGTGCTTCTCGCTCTAAAGCAGAGTGTGATCCATGGATGAGAAAAATGCTGTGTGTTTCCCTTCAGAAATGGAGTTAAATCCCAGGCTCTGTGTCTTCCTACAAGCAAGACTTCGTTTCATGTAAGGGCAGTCACTTTTCAGCTCAAACGAACTACATCGTTCACGAAGCTCACACGTTTCTCATCTTAACAGACAAGCATTGGATGTTAGAGGACCAGTGCTTTGTATCAGTTTCAGAAGCAGAGTTGAACTAGATATGGTCCGTATGTTTAGGAAACACCGTTCTTTTGTTCTCAGCACACACACGTTTCCTGCTGTCTTAGAGACAGTAGAAAGCAAGAGCGTGCTTCTTGTTCTAAAGCAGAGTGTGATCAATGGGTGATTCACTGCTGTGTGTTTCACTTCAGAAATGGAGTTAAATCCCAGGCTTTGAGTCTTCCTACACGCAAGACTTCGTTTAAGGTAAGGGCAGTCACTTTTCTGCTCAAATGAACTACATCGTTCACGAAGCTCACACGTTTCTCATCTTAACTGACAAGCATTGGATGTTAGAGGGTCAGTGCTTTGTATCAGTTTCAGAAGCAGATTTGGACTTCATATGGTCTGTATGTGTAGGAAACACCGTTCTTTTGTTCTGGGCACACTCAGATTACCTGCCATATTAGAGACTCTAAAAGCAAGAGTGTGCTTCTCGCTCTAAAGCAGAGTGTGATCCATGGATGAGAAAAATGCTGTGTGTTTCCCTTCAGAAATGGAGTTAAATCCCAGGCTCTGTGTCTTCCTACAAGCAAGACTTCGTTTCCGGTAAGGGCAGTCAATTTTCAGCTCAAACGAACTACATCTTTCACGGAGCTCACACGTTTCTCATCTTAACAGACAAGCATTGGATGTTAGCGGACCACTGCTTTGTGTCAGTTTAAGAAGCAGAGTTGGACTAGATATGGTCCGTATGTGTAGGAAACATCGTTCTTTTGTTCTCAGCAAAATCACATTTCCTGCTGTCTTAGAGACTCTACAAAGCAAGAGCGTGCTTCCTGTTCTAAAGCAGAGTATGATCAATGGATGATTACACTGCTGTGTGTTTCACTCCAGAAATGGAGTTAAATCCCAGGCTCTGTGTCTTACTACAAGCAAGACTTCGTTACAGGTAAGTGCAGTCACTTTTCAGTTCAAAGGAACTACATCATTCTCAAAGCTCACACGTTTCTCATCTTAACTGACAAACATTGGATGTTAGAGGACCAGTGCTTTGTGTCAGTTTCAGAAACAGAGTTGGACTAGATATGGTCCGTATGTGTAGGAAACACCGTTCTTTTGTTCTCAGCGCACTCATGTTTCCTGCTGTCTTAGAGACTTTAGAAAGCAAGAGCGTGCTTCTCGCTCTAAAGCAGAGTGTGATCCATGGATGAGAACTATGCTGTGTGTTTCCCTTCAGAAGTGGAGTTAAATCCCAGGCTCTGAGTCTTCCTACAAGCAAGAATTCGTTTCAGGTAAGGGCAGTCACTTTTCTGCTCAAACGAACTACATAGTTCATGAAGCTCACACGTTTCCCATCTTAACTGACAAGCATTGGATGTTAGAGGACCAGTGATTTGTATCAGTTTCAGAAGAAGAGTTGGACTAGATATGGTCCGTATGTGTAGGAAACACCGTTCTTTTGTTCTCAGCGCACTCACGTTTCCTGCTGTGTTAGAGACCCAAGAAAGCAAGAGCGTGCTTCTCGCTCTAAAGCAGAGTGTGATCCATGGATGAGAACTATGCTGTGTGTTTCCCTTCATAAATGGAGTTAAATCTCAATCTCTGTGTCTTCCTATAAGCAAGACTTCGTTTCAGGTAACGGCAGTCACTTTTCAGCTCAAACGAACTACATCGTTCACTGAGCTCACACATTTCTCTTCTTTACAGACAAGCATTGGATGTTAGAGGACCAGTGCTTTGTATCAGTTTCAGAAACAGAGTTGAACTAGATATGGTTCGTATGTGTAGGAAACACAGTTCTTTTGTTCAGAGCACACACACGTTTCCTGCTGTCTTAGAGACTCTAGAAAGCAAGAGCGTGCTTCTTGCTCTAAAGCAGAGTGTGATAAATGGATGATTACACTGCAGTGTGTTTCACTACAGAAATGGAGTTAAATCCCAGGCTCTGAGTCTTCCTACAAGCAAGACTTCGATTCAGGTAAGGGCAGTCACTTTTCTGCTCAAACGAACTACATCATTCTCAAAGCTCACACGTTTCTCATATTAAATGACAAACATTGGATGTTAGAGGACCAGTGCTTTGTGTCAGTTTCAGAAACAGAGTTGGACTAGATATGGTCCGAATGTGTAGGAAACACCGTTCTTCTATTCTCAGCGCACTCACGTTTCCTGCTGTCTTAGAGACTTTAGAAAGCAAGAGCGTGCTTCTCGCTCTAAAGCAGAGTGTGATCCATGGATGAGAACTATGCTGTGTGTTTCCCGTCAGAAGTGGAGTTAAATCCCAGGCTCTGAGTCTTCCTACAAGCAAGAATCGTTTCAGGTAAGGGCAGTCACTTTTCTGCTCAAACGAACTACATCGTTCATGAAGCTCACACGTTTCACATCTTAACTGACAAGCATTGGATGTTAGAGGACCAGTGATTTGTATCAGTTTCAGAAGAAGAGTTGGACTAGATATGGTCTGTATGTGTAGGAAACACCGTTCTTTTGTTCTCAGCACACTCACGTTTCCTGCTTTGTTGGAGACTCCAGAAAGCAAGAGCGTGCTTCTCGCTCTAAAGCAGAGTGTGATCCATGGATGAGAACTATGCTGTGTGTTTCCCTTCATAAATGGAGTTAAAACTCAATCTCTGTGTCTTCCTACAAGCAAGACTTCCCTTCAGGTAACGGCAGTACTTTTCAGCTCAAACGAACTACATCGTTCACTGAGCTCACACATTTCTCTTCTTAACAGACAAGCATTGGATGTTAGAGGACCAGTGCTTTGTATCAGTTTCAGAAGCAGAGTTGAACTAGATATGGTCCGTATGTTTAGGAAACACCGTTCTTTTGTTCTCAGCACACACACGTTTTATCCTGTCTTAGAGACTCTAGAAAGCAAGAGCGTGCTTCTTGTTCTAAAGCAGAGTATGATCAATGGATGAGAACACTGCTGTGTGTTTCACTTCAGAAGTGGAGTTTAATCCCAGGCTCTGAGTCTTCCTACAAGCAAGAATTCGTTTCAGGTAAGGGCAGTCACTTTTCTGCTCAAACGAACTACATCGTTCACGAAGCTCACACGTTTCTCATCTTAACAGACAAGCATTGGATGTTAGAGGACCAGTGCTTTGTATCAGTTTCAGAAGCAGAGTTGAACTAGATATGGTCCGTATGTTTAGGAAACACCGTTCTTTTGTTCTCAGCACACACACGTTTCCTGCTGTCTTAGAGACAGTAGAAAGCAAGAGCGTGCTTCTTGTTCTAAAGCAGAGTGTGATCAATGGGTGATTCACTGCTGTGTGTTTCACTTCAGAAATGGAGTTAAATCCCAGGCTTTGAGTCTTCCTACAAGCAAGACTTCGTTTAAGGTAAGGGCAGTCACTTTTCTGCTCAAATGAACTACATCGTTCACGAAGCTCACACGTTTCTCATCTTAACTGACAAGCATTGGATTTTAGAGGGTCAGTGCTTTGTATCAGTTTCAGAAGCAGATTTGGACTTCATATGGTCTGTATGTGTAGGAAACACCGTTCTTTTGTTCTGGGCACACTCAGATTACCTGCCATATTAGAGACTCTAAAAGCAAGAGTGTGCTTCTCGCTCTAAAGCAGAGTGTGATCCATGGATGAGAAAAATGCTGTGTGTTTCCCTTCAGAAATGGAGTTAAATCCCAGGCTCTGTGTCTTCCTACAAGCAAGACTTCGTTTCCGGTAAGGGCAGTCAATTTTCAGCTCAAACGAACTACATCTTTCACGGAGCTCACACGTTTCTCATCTTAACAGACAAGCATTGGATGTTAGCGGACCACTGCTTTGTGTCAGTTTAAGAAGCAGAGTTGGACTAGATATGGTCCGTATGTGTAGGAAACATCGTTCTTTTGTTCTCAGCAAAATCACATTTCCTGCTGTCTTAGAGACTCTACAAAGCAAGAGCGTGCTTCCTGTTCTAAAGCAGAGTATGATCAATGGATGATTACACTGCTGTGTGTTTCACTCCAGAAATGGAGTTAAATCCCAGGCTCTGTGTCTTACTACAAGCAAGACTTCGTTACAGGTAAGTGCAGTCACTTTTCAGTTCAAAGGAACTACATCATTCTCAAAGCTCACACGTTTCTCATCTTAACTGACAAACATTGGATGTTAGAGGACCAGTGCTTTGTGTCAGTTTCAGAAACAGAGTTGGACTAGATATGGTCTGTATGTGTAGGAAACACCGTTCTTTTGTTCTCAGCGCACTCATGTTTCCTGCTGTCTTAGAGACTTTAGAAAGCAAGAGCGTGCTTCTCGCTCTAAAGCAGAGTGTGATCCATGGATGAGAACTATGCTGTGTGTTTCCCTTCAGAAGTGGAGTTAAATCCCAGGCTCTGAGTCTTCCTACAAGCAAGAATTCGTTTCAGGTAAGGGCAGTCACTTTTCTGCTCAAACGAACTACATAGTTCATGAAGCTCACACGTTTCCCATCTTAACTGACAAGCATTGGATGTTAGAGGACCAGTGATTTGTATCAGTTTCAGAAGAAGAGTTGGACTAGATATGGTCCGTATGTGTAGGAAACACCGTTCTTTTGTTCTCAGCGCACTCACGTTTCCTGCTGTGTTAGAGACCCAAGAAAGCAAGAGCGTGCTTCTCGCTCTAAAGCAGAGTGTGATCCATGGATGAGAACTATGCTGTGTGTTTCCCTTCATAAATGGAGTTAAATCTCAATCTCTGTGTCTTCCTATAAGCAAGACTTCGTTTCAGGTAACGGCAGTCACTTTTCAGCTCAAACGAACTACATCGTTCACTGAGCTCACACATTTCTCTTCTTTACAGACAAGCATTGGATGTTAGAGGACCAGTGCTTTGTATCAGTTTCAGAAACAGAGTTGAACTAGATATGGTTCGTATGTGTAGGAAACACAGTTCTTTTGTTCAGAGCACACACACGTTTCCTGCTGTCTTAGAGACTCTAGAAAGCAAGAGCGTGCTTCTTGCTCTAAAGCAGAGTGTGATAAATGGATGATTACACTGCAGTGTGTTTCACTACAGAAATGGAGTTAAATCCCAGGCTCTGAGTCTTCCTACAAGCAAGACTTCGATTCAGGTAAGGGCAGTCACTTTTCTGCTCAAACGAACTACATCATTCTCAAAGCTCACACGTTTCTCATATTAAATGACAAACATTGGATGTTAGAGGACCAGTGCTTTGTGTCAGTTTCAGAAACAGAGTTGGACTAGATATGGTCCGAATGTGTAGGAAACACCGTTCTTCTATTCTCAGCGCACTCACGTTTCCTGCTGTCTTAGAGACTTTAGAAAGCAAGAGCGTGCTTCTCGCTCTAAAGCAGAGTGTGATCCATGGATGAGAACTATGCTGTGTGTTTCCCGTCAGAAGTGGAGTTAAATCCCAGGCTCTGAGTCTTCCTACAAGCAAGAATCGTTTCAGGTAAGGGCAGTCACTTTTCTGCTCAAACGAACTACATCGTTCATGAAGCTCACACGTTTCACATCTTAACTGACAAGCATTGGATGTTAGAGGACCAGTGATTTGTATCAGTTTCAGAAGAAGAGTTGGACTAGATATGGTCTGTATGTGTAGGAAACACCGTTCTTTTGTTCTCAGCACACTCACGTTTCCTGCTTTGTTGGAGACTCCAGAAAGCAAGAGCGTGCTTCTCGCTCTAAAGCAGAGTGTGATCCATGGATGAGAACTATGCTGTGTGTTTCCCTTCATAAATGGAGTTAAAACTCAATCTCTGTGTCTTCCTACAAGCAAGACTTCCCTTCAGGTAACGGCAGTACTTTTCAGCTCAAACGAACTACATCGTTCACTGAGCTCACACATTTCTCTTCTTAACAGACAAGCATTGGATGTTAGAGGACCAGTGCTTTGTATCAGTTTCAGAAGCAGAGTTGAACTAGATATGGTCCGTATGTTTAGGAAACACCGTTCTTTTGTTCTCAGCACACACACGTTTTATCCTGTCTTAGAGACTCTAGAAAGCAAGAGCGTGCTTCTTGTTCTAAAGCAGAGTATGATCAATGGATGAGAACACTGCTGTGTGTTTCACTTCAGAAGTGGAGTTTAATCCCAGGCTCTGAGTCTTCCTACAAGCAAGAATTCGTTTCAGGTAAGGGCAGTCACTTTTCTGCTCAAACGAACTACATCGTTCACGAAGCTCACACGTTTCTCATCTTAACTGACAAGCATTGGATGTTAGAGGGTCAGTGCTTTGTATCAGTTTCAGAAGCAGATTTGGACTACATATGGTCTGTATGTGTAGCAAACACAGTTCTTTTGTTCTGGGCACAGTCATATTACCTGCTATATTAGAGACTCTAAAAGCAAGAGCGTGCTTCTCGCTCTAAAGCAGAGTGTGATCCATGGATGAGAAAAATGCTGTGTGTTTCCCTTCAGAAATGGAGTTAAATCCCAGGCTCTGTGTCTAACTACAAGCAAGACTTCGTTACAGGTAAGGGCAGTCACTTCTCAGTTCAAAGGAACTACATCATTCTCAAAGCTCACACGTTTCTCATCTTAACTGACAAACATTGGATGTTAGAGGACCAGTGCTTTGTGTCAGTTTCAGCAACAGAGTTGGACTACATATGGTCCGTATGTGTAGGAAACACCGTTTTCTGTTCTCAGTGCACTCACGTTTCCTGCTGTCTTAGAGACTTTAGAAAGCAAGAGCGTGCTTCTCGCTCTAAAGCAGAGTGTGATCCATGGATGAGAACTATGCTGTGTGTTTCCCTTCAGAAGTGGAGTTAAATCCCAGGCTCTGAGTCTTCCTACAAGCAAGAATTCATTTCAGGTAAGGGCAGTCACTTTTCTGCTCAAACGAACTACATCGTTCATGAAGCTCACACGTTTCCCATCTTAACTGACAAGCATTGGATGTTAGAGGACCAGTGATTTGTATCAGTTTCAGAAGAAGAGTTGGACTAGATATGGTCCGTATGTGTAGGAAACACCGTTCTTTTGTTCTCAGCACACTCACGTTTCCTGCTGTGTTAGAGACTCCAGAAAGCAAGAGGGTGCTTCTCGCTCTAAAGCAGAGTGTGATCCATGGATGAGAACTATGCAGTGTGTTTCCCTTCATAAATGGAGTTAAATATCAATCTCTGTGTCTTCCTAGAAGCAAGACTTCATTTCAGGTAATGGCAGTCACTTTTCAGCTCAAACGATCTACATCGTTCACTGAGCTAACACATTTCTCTTCCTTACATACAAGCATTGGATGTTAGAGGACCAGTGCTTTGTATCAGTTTCAGAAGCAGAGTTGAACTAGATATGGTCCGTATGTGTAGGAAACACCTTTCTTTTGTTCTCAGCACACACACGTTTCCTGCAGTCTTACAGACTCTAGAAAGCAAGAGTGCGCTTCTTGTTCTAAAGCAGAGTGTGATCAATGGATGATTACACTGCTGTGTGTTTCACTCCAGAAATGGAGTTAAATCCCAGGCTCTGAGTCTTCCTACAAGCAAGACTTCGATTCAGGTAAGGGCAGTCACTTTTGTGCTCAGACCAACTACATCATTCACGAAGCTCACACGTTTCTCATCTTAACTGACAAGCATTGGATGTTAGAGGGTCAGTGCTTTGTATCAGTTTCAGAAGCAGATTTGGACTACATATGGTCTGTATGTGTAGCAAACACAGTTCTTTTGTTCTGGGCACAGTCATATTACCTGCTATATTAGAGACTCTAAAAGCAAGAGCGTGCTTCTCGCTCTAAAGCAGAGTGTGATCCATGGATGAGAACTCTGCTGTGTGTTTCCCTTCAGAGATGGAGTTAAATCCCAGGCTCCATGTCTTATTACAAGCAAGACTTCGTTACAGGTAAGGGCAGTCACTTTTCAGTTCAAAGGAACTACATCATTCTCAAAGCTCACACGTTTCTCATATTAACTGACAAACATTGGATGTTAGAGGACCAGTGCTTTGTGTCAGTTTCAGAAACAGAGTTGGACTAGATATGGTCCGAATGTGTAGGAAACACCGTTCTTCTGTTCTCAGCGCACTCACGTTTCCTGCTGTCTTAGAGACTTTAGAAAGCAAGAGCGTGCTTCTCGCTCTAAAGCAGAGTGTGATCCATGGATGAGAACTATGCTGTGTGTTTCCCTTCAGAAGTGGAGTTAAATCCCAGGCTCTGAGTCTTCCTACAAGCAAGAATCGTTTCAGGTAAGGACAGTCACTTTTCTGCTCAAACGAACTACATCGTTCATGAAGCTCACACGTTTCCCATCTTAACTGACAAGCATTGGATGTTAGAGGACCAGTGATTTGTATCAGTTTCAGAAGAAGAGTTGGACTAGATATGGTCTGTATGTGTAGGAAACACCGTTCTTTTGTTCTCAGCACACTCACGTTTCCTGCTTTGTTGGAGACTCCAGAAAGCAAGAGCGTGCTTCTCGCTCTAAAGCAGAGTGTGATCCATGGATGAGAACTATGCTGTGTGTTTCCCTTCATAAATGGAGTTAAAACTCAATCTCTGTGTCTTCCTACAAGCAAGACTTCGTTTCAGGTAACGGCAGTACTTTTCAGCTCAAACGAACTACATCGTTCACTGAGCTCACACATTTCTCTTCTTAACAGACAAGCATTGGATGTTAGAGGACCAGTGCTTTGTATCAGTTTCAGAAGCAGAGTTGAACTAGATATGGTCCGTATGTTTAGGAATCACCGTTCTTTTGTTCTCAGCACACACACGTTTTATCCTGTCTTAGAGACTCTAGAAAGCAAGAGCGTGCTTCTTGTTCTAAAGCAGAGTGTGATCAATGGATGATTACACTGCTGTGTGTTTCAGTTCAGAAATGGAGTTAAATCCCAGGCTCTGAGTCTTCCTACAAGCAAGACTTCGATTCAGGTAAGGGCAGTCACTTTTCCGCTCAAACGAACTACATCGTTCACGAAGCTCACACGTTTCTCATCTTAACTGACAAGCATTGGATGTTAGAGGGTCAGTGCTTTGTATCAGTTTCAGAAGCAGATTTGGACTACATATGGTCTGTATGTGTAGGAAACACAGTTCTTTTGTTCTGGGCACACTCATATTACCTGCTCTATTAGAGACTCTAAAAGCAAGAGCGTGCGTCTCGCTCTAAAGCAGAGTCTGATCCATGGATGAGAACTATGCTGTGTGTTGCCCTTCAGAAGTTGAGTTAATTCCCAGGATCTGTGTCTAACTACAAGCAAGACTTCGTTACAGGTAAGGGCAGTCACTTTTCAGTTCAAAGGAACTACATCATTCACAAAGATCACAGGTTTCTCATCTTAAGTGACAAGCATAGGATGTTAGAGGACCAGTGCTTTGTATCAGTTTCAGAAGCAGAGTTGGACTATATATGGTCCATACATGTAGGAAACACTGTTCTTTTGTTCTCAGCACACTTACATTTCCTGCTGTCTTAGAGACTTTAGAAAGCAAGAGCGTGCTTCTCGCTCTAAAGCAGAGTGTGATCCATGGATGAGAACTATGCTGTGTGTTTCCCTTCAGAAATGGAGTTAAATTCCAGGCTCTGTGTCTTCCTACAAGCAAGACTTCGTTTCAGGTAAGGGCAGTCACTTTTCAGCTCAAACGAACTACCTCGTTCACGGAGCTCACACGTTTCTCATCTTAACAGACAAGCATTGGATGTTAGAGGAACAGTGATTTGTATCAGTTTCAGAAGCAGAGTTGAACTAGATATGGTCCATATGTTTAGGAAACACCGTTCTTTTGTTCTCAGCACACACACGTTTTATCCTGTCTTAGAGACTCTAGACAGCAAGAGCGTGCTTCTTGTTCTAAAGGAGAGTATGATCAATGGATGAGAACACTGCTGTGTGTTTCACTTCAGAAGTGGAGTTTAATCCCAGGCTCTGAGTCTTCCTACAAGCAAGAATTCGTTTCAGGTAAGGGCAGTCACTTTTCTGCTCAAACGAACTACATCGTTCATGAAGCTCACACGTTTCCCATCTTAACTGACAAGCATTGGAAGTTAGAGGACCAGTGATTTGTATCAGTTTCAGAAGAAGAGTTGGACTAGATATGGTCCGTATGTGTAGGAAACACCGTTCTTTTGTTCTCAGTGCACTCACGTTTCCTGCTGTGTTAGAGACTCCAGAAAGCAAGAGCGTGCTTCTCGCTCTAAAGCACAGTGTGATCCATGGATGAGAACTATGCTGTGTGTTTCTCTTCATAAATGGAGTTAAATCTCAATCTCTGTGTCTTCCTAGAAGCAAGACTTCGTTTCAGGTAACGGCAGTCACTTTTCAGCTCAAACGAACTACATCGTTCACTGAGCTCACACATTTCTCTTCTTTACATACAAGCATTGCATGTTAGAGGACCAGTGCTTTGTATCAGTTTCAGAAGCAGAGTTGAACTAGATATGGTCCGTATGTGTAGGAAACACCGTTCTTTTGTTCTCAGCACACACACGTTTCCTGCAGTCTTAGAGACTCTAGAAAGCAAGAGTGCGCTTCTTGTTCTAAAGCAGAGTTTGATCAATGGATGATTACACTGCTGTGTGTTTCACTCCAGAAATGGAGTTAAATCCCAGGCTCTGAGTCTTCCTACAAGCAAGACTTCGATTCAGGTAAGGGCAGTCACTTTTGTGCTCAAAGGAACTACATCGTTCACGAAGCTCACACGTTTCTCATCTTAACTGACAAGCATTGGATGTTAGAGGGTCAGTGCTTTGTATCAGTTTCAGAAGCAGATTTGGACTACATATGGTCTGTATGTGTAGCAAACACAGTTCTTTTGTTCTGGGCACAGTCATATTACTTGCTATATTAGAGACTCTAAAAGCAAGAGCGTGCTTCTCGCTCTAAAGCAGAGTGTGATCCATGGATGAGAAAAATGCTGTGTGTTTCCCTTCAGAAATGGAGTTAAATCCCAGGCTCTGTGTCTAACTACAAGCAAGACTTCGTTACAGGTAAGGGCAGTCACTTCTCAGTGCAAAGGAACTACATCATTCTCAAAGCTCACACGTTTCTCATCTTAACTGACAAACATTGGATGTTAGAGGACCAGTGCTTTGTGTCAGTTTCAGCAACAGAGTTGGACTACATATGGTCCGTATGTGTAGGAAACACCGTTTTCTGTTCTCAGTGCACTCACGTTTCCTGCTGTCTTAGAGACTTTAGAAAGCAAGACCGTGCTTCTCGCTCTAAAGCAGAGTGTGATCCATGGATGAGAACTATGCTGTGTGTTTCCCTTCAGAAGTGGAGTTAAATCCCAGGCTCTGAGTCTTCCTACAAGCAAGAATTCGTTTCAGGTAAGGGCAGTCACTTTTCTGCTCAAACGAACTACATCGTTCATGAAGCTCACACGTTTCCCATCTTAACTGACAAGCATTGGATGTTAGAGGACCAGTGATTTGTATCAGTTTCAGAAGAAGAGTTGGACTAGATATGGTCCGTATGTGTAGGAAACACCGTTCTTTTGTTCTCAGTGCACTCACGTTTCCTGCTGTGTTAGAGACTCCAGAAAGCAAGAGCGTGCTTCTCGCTCTAAAGCAGAGTGTGATCCATGGATGAGAACTATGCTGTGTGTTTCCCTTCATAAATGGAGTTAAATCTCAATCTCTGTGTCTTCCTAGAAGCAAGACTTCGTTTCAGGTAATGGCAGTCACTTTTCAGCTCAAACGATCTACATCGTTCACTGAGCTCACACATTTCTCTTCTTTACATACAAGCATTGGATGTTAGAGGACCAGTGCTTTGTATCAGTTTAAGAAGCAGAGTTGAGCTAGATATGGTCCGTATGTTTAGGAATCACCGTTCTTTTGTTCTCAGCACACACACGTTTTATCCTGTCTTAGAGACTCTAGAAAGCAAGAGCGTGCTTCTTGTTCTAAAGCAGAGTGTGATCAATGGATGATTACACTGCTGTGTGTTTCAGTTCAGAAATGGAGTTAAATCCCAGGCTCTGAGTCTTCCTACAAGCAAGACTTCGATTCAGGTAAGGGCAGTCACTTTTCCGCTCAAACGAACTACATCGTTCACGAAGCTCACACGTTTCTCATCTTAACTGACAAGCATTGGATGTTAGAGGGTCAGTGCTTTGTATCAGTTTCAGAAGCAGATTTGGACTACATATGGTCTGTATGTGTAGGAAACACAGTTCTTTTGTTCTGGGCACACTCATATTACCTGCTCTATTAGAGACTCTAAAAGCAAGAGCGTGCTTCTCGCTCTAAAGCAGAGTCTGATCCATGGATGAGAAAAATGCTGTGTGTTTCCCTTCAGAAATGGAGTTAATTCCCAGGCTCTGTGTCTAACTACAAGCAAGACTTCGTTACAGGTAAGGGCAGTCACTTTTCAGTTCAAAGGAACTACATCATTCACAAAGATCACAGGTTTCTCATCTTCAGTGACAAGCATAGGATGTTAGAGGACCAGTGCTTTGTATCAGTTTCAGAAGCAGAGTTGGACTATATATGGTCCATATATGTAGGAAACACTGTTCTTTTGTTCTCAGCACACTTACATTTCCTGCTGTCTTAGAGACTTTAGAAAGCAAGAGCGTGCTTCTCGCTCTAAAGCAGAGTGTGATCCATGGATGAGAACTATGCTGTGTGTTTCCCTTCAGAAATGGAGTTAAATTCCAGGCTCTGTGTCTTCCTACAAGCAAGACTTCGTTTCAGGTAAGGGCAGTCACTTTTCAGCTCAAACGAACTACCTCATTCACGGAGCTCACACGTTTCTCATCTTAACAGACAAGCATTGGATGTTAGAGGACCAGTGCTTTGTGTCAGTTTCAGAAACAGAGTTGGACTAGATATGGTCCGTCTGTGTAGGAAACACCGTTCTTTTGTTCTCAGCGCACTCACGTTTCCTGCTGTCTTAGAGACTTTAGAAAGCAAGAGCGTGCTTCTCGCTCTAAAGCAGAGTGTGATCCATGGATGAGAACTATGCTGTGTGTTGCCCTTCAGAAGTGGAGTTAATTCCCAGGCTCTGTGTCTAACTACAAGCAAGACTTCGTTTCAGGTAAGGGCAGTCACTTTTCAGTTCAAAGGAACTACATCATTCACAAAGATCACAGGTTTCTCATCTTAAGTGACAAGCATAGGATGTTAGAGGACCAGTGCTTTGTATCAGTTTCAGAAGCAGAGTTGGACTATATATGGTCCATATATGTAGGAAACACTGTTCTTTTGTTCTAAGCACACTTACATTTCCTGCTGTCTTAGAGACTTTAGAAAGCAAGAGCATGCTTCTCGCTCTAAAGCAGAGTGTGATCCATGGATGAGAACTATGCTGTGTGTTGCCCTTCAGAAGTGGAGTTAAATCCCAGGCTCTGAGTCTTCCTATAAGCAAGACTTCGTTTCAGGTAATGGCAGTCACTTTTCAGCTCAAACGAACTACATCGTTCACTGAGCTCACACATTTCTCTTCTTTACATAAAAGCATTGGATGTTAGAGGACCAGTGCTTTGTATCAGTTTCTGAAACAGAGTTGAACTAGATATGGTCCGTATGTTTAGGAATCACCGTTCTTTTGTTCTCAGCACACACACGTTTTATCCTGTCTTAGAGACTCTAGAAAGCAAGAGCGTGCTTCTTGTTCTAAAGCAGAGTGTGATCAATGGATGATTACACTGCTGTGTGTTTCAGTTCAGAAATGGAGTTAAATCCCAGGCTCTGAGTCTTCCTACAAGCAAGACTTCGATTCAGGTAAGGGCAGTCACTTTTCCGCTCAAACGAACTACATCGTTCACGAAGCTCACACGTTTCTCATCTTAACTGACAAGCATTGGATGTTAGAGGGTCAGTGCTTTGTATCAGTTTCAGAAGCAGATTTGGACTACATATGGTCTGTATGTGTAGGAAACACAGTTCTTTTGTTCTGGGCACACTCATATTACCTGCTCTATTAGAGACTCTAAAAGCAAGAGCGTGCGTCTCGCTCTAAAGCAGAGTCTGATCCATGGATGAGAACTATGCTGTGTGTTGCCCTTCAGAAGTTGAGTTAATTCCCAGGATCTGTGTCTAACTACAAGCAAGACTTCGTTACAGGTAAGGGCAGTCACTTTTCAGTTCAAAGGAACTACATCATTCACAAAGATCACAGGTTTCTCATCTTAAGTGACAAGCATAGGATGTTAGAGGACCAGTGCTTTGTATCAGTTTCAGAAGCAGAGTTGGACTATATATGGTCCATACATGTAGGAAACACTGTTCTTTTGTTCTCAGCACACTTACATTTCCTGCTGTCTTAGAGACTTTAGAAAGCAAGAGCGTGCTTCTCGCTCTAAAGCAGAGTGTGATCCATGGATGAGAACTATGCTGTGTGTTTCCCTTCAGAAATGGAGTTAAATTCCAGGCTCTGTGTCTTCCTACAAGCAAGACTTCGTTTCAGGTAAGGGCAGTCACTTTTCAGCTCAAACGAACTACCTCGTTCACGGAGCTCACACGTTTCTCATCTTAACAGACAAGCATTGGATGTTAGAGGAACAGTGATTTGTATCAGTTTCAGAAGCAGAGTTGAACTAGATATGGTCCATATGTTTAGGAAACACCGTTCTTTTGTTCTCAGCACACACACGTTTTATCCTGTCTTAGAGACTCTAGACAGCAAGAGCGTGCTTCTTGTTCTAAAGGAGAGTATGATCAATGGATGAGAACACTGCTGTGTGTTTCACTTCAGAAGTGGAGTTTAATCCCAGGCTCTGAGTCTTCCTACAAGCAAGAATTCGTTTCAGGTAAGGGCAGTCACTTTTCTGCTCAAACGAACTACATCGTTCATGAAGCTCACACGTTTCCCATCTTAACTGACAAGCATTGGAAGTTAGAGGACCAGTGATTTGTATCAGTTTCAGAAGAAGAGTTGGACTAGATATGGTCCGTATGTGTAGGAAACACCGTTCTTTTGTTCTCAGTGCACTCACGTTTCCTGCTGTGTTAGAGACTCCAGAAAGCAAGAGCGTGCTTCTCGCTCTAAAGCACAGTGTGATCCATGGATGAGAACTATGCTGTGTGTTTCTCTTCATAAATGGAGTTAAATCTCAATCTCTGTGTCTTCCTAGAAGCAAGACTTCGTTTCAGGTAACGGCAGTCACTTTTCAGCTCAAACGAACTACATCGTTCACTGAGCTCACACATTTCTCTTCTTTACATACAAGCATTGCATGTTAGAGGACCAGTGCTTTGTATCAGTTTCAGAAGCAGAGTTGAACTAGATATGGTCCGTATGTGTAGGAAACACCGTTCTTTTGTTCTCAGCACACACACGTTTCCTGCAGTCTTAGAGACTCTAGAAAGCAAGAGTGCGCTTCTTGTTCTAAAGCAGAGTTTGATCAATGGATGATTACACTGCTGTGTGTTTCACTCCAGAAATGGAGTTAAATCCCAGGCTCTGAGTCTTCCTACAAGCAAGACTTCGATTCAGGTAAGGGCAGTCACTTTTGTGCTCAAAGGAACTACATCGTTCACGAAGCTCACACGTTTCTCATCTTAACTGACAAGCATTGGATGTTAGAGGGTCAGTGCTTTGTATCAGTTTCAGAAGCAGATTTGGACTACATATGGTCTGTATGTGTAGCAAACACAGTTCTTTTGTTCTGGGCACAGTCATATTACTTGCTATATTAGAGACTCTAAAAGCAAGAGCGTGCTTCTCGCTCTAAAGCAGAGTGTGATCCATGGATGAGAAAAATGCTGTGTGTTTCCCTTCAGAAATGGAGTTAAATCCCAGGCTCTGTGTCTAACTACAAGCAAGACTTCGTTACAGGTAAGGGCAGTCACTTCTCAGTGCAAAGGAACTACATCATTCTCAAAGCTCACACGTTTCTCATCTTAACTGACAAACATTGGATGTTAGAGGACCAGTGCTTTGTGTCAGTTTCAGCAACAGAGTTGGACTACATATGGTCCGTATGTGTAGGAAACACCGTTTTCTGTTCTCAGTGCACTCACGTTTCCTGCTGTCTTAGAGACTTTAGAAAGCAAGACCGTGCTTCTCGCTCTAAAGCAGAGTGTGATCCATGGATGAGAACTATGCTGTGTGTTTCCCTTCAGAAGTGGAGTTAAATCCCAGGCTCTGAGTCTTCCTACAAGCAAGAATTCGTTTCAGGTAAGGGCAGTCACTTTTCTGCTCAAACGAACTACATCGTTCATGAAGCTCACACGTTTCCCATCTTAACTGACAAGCATTGGATGTTAGAGGACCAGTGATTTGTATCAGTTTCAGAAGAAGAGTTGGACTAGATATGGTCCGTATGTGTAGGAAACACCGTTCTTTTGTTCTCAGTGCACTCACGTTTCCTGCTGTGTTAGAGACTCCAGAAAGCAAGAGCGTGCTTCTCGCTCTAAAGCAGAGTGTGATCCATGGATGAGAACTATGCTGTGTGTTTCCCTTCATAAATGGAGTTAAATCTCAATCTCTGTGTCTTCCTAGAAGCAAGACTTCGTTTCAGGTAATGGCAGTCACTTTTCAGCTCAAACGATCTACATCGTTCACTGAGCTCACACATTTCTCTTCTTTACATACAAGCATTGGATGTTAGAGGACCAGTGCTTTGTATCAGTTTAAGAAGCAGAGTTGAGCTAGATATGGTCCGTATGTTTAGGAATCACCGTTCTTTTGTTCTCAGCACACACACGTTTTATCCTGTCTTAGAGACTCTAGAAAGCAAGAGCGTGCTTCTTGTTCTAAAGCAGAGTGTGATCAATGGATGATTACACTGCTGTGTGTTTCAGTTCAGAAATGGAGTTAAATCCCAGGCTCTGAGTCTTCCTACAAGCAAGACTTCGATTCAGGTAAGGGCAGTCACTTTTCCGCTCAAACGAACTACATCGTTCACGAAGCTCACACGTTTCTCATCTTAACTGACAAGCATTGGATGTTAGAGGGTCAGTGCTTTGTATCAGTTTCAGAAGCAGATTTGGACTACATATGGTCTGTATGTGTAGGAAACACAGTTCTTTTGTTCTGGGCACACTCATATTACCTGCTCTATTAGAGACTCTAAAAGCAAGAGCGTGCTTCTCGCTCTAAAGCAGAGTCTGATCCATGGATGAGAAAAATGCTGTGTGTTTCCCTTCAGAAATGGAGTTAATTCCCAGGCTCTGTGTCTAACTACAAGCAAGACTTCGTTACAGGTAAGGGCAGTCACTTTTCAGTTCAAAGGAACTACATCATTCACAAAGATCACAGGTTTCTCATCTTCAGTGACAAGCATAGGATGTTAGAGGACCAGTGCTTTGTATCAGTTTCAGAAGCAGAGTTGGACTATATATGGTCCATATATGTAGGAAACACTGTTCTTTTGTTCTCAGCACACTTACATTTCCTGCTGTCTTAGAGACTTTAGAAAGCAAGAGCGTGCTTCTCGCTCTAAAGCAGAGTGTGATCCATGGATGAGAACTATGCTGTGTGTTTCCCTTCAGAAATGGAGTTAAATTCCAGGCTCTGTGTCTTCCTACAAGCAAGACTTCGTTTCAGGTAAGGGCAGTCACTTTTCAGCTCAAACGAACTACCTCGTTCACGGAGCTCACACGTTTCTCATCTTAACAGACAAGCATTGGATGTTAGAGGACCAGTGCTTTGTGTCAGTTTCAGAAACAGAGTTGGACTAGATATGGTCCGTCTGTGTAGGAAACACCGTTCTTTTGTTCTCAGCGCACTCACGTTTCCTGCTGTCTTAGAGACTTTAGAAAGCAAGAGCGTGCTTCTCGCTCTAAAGCAGAGTGTGATCCATGGATGAGAACTATGCTGTGTGTTTCCCTTCAGAAATGGAGTTAAATCCCAGGCTCTGTGTCTAACTACAAGCAAGACTTCGTTACAGGTAAGGGCAGTCACTTTTCAGTTCAAAGGAACTACATCATTCTCAAAGCTCACACGTTTCTCATCTTAACTGACAAACATTGGATGTTAGAGGACCAGTGCTTTTTGTCAGTTTCAGAAACAGAGTTGGACTAGATATGGTCCGTATGTGTAGGAAACACCGTTCTTTTGTTCTCAGCACGCTCACGTTTCCTGCTGTCTTAGAGACTTTAGAAAGCAAGAGCGTGCTTCTCGCTCTAAAGCAGAGTGTGATCCATGGATGAGAACTATGCTGTGTGTTTCCCTTCAGAAGTGGAGTTAAATCCCAGGCTCTGAGTCTTCCTACAAGCAAGAATTCGTTTCAGGTAAGGGCAGTCACTTTTCTGCTCAAACGAACTACATCGTTCATGAAGCTCACACATTTCCCATCGTAACTGACAAGCATTGGATGTTAGAGTACCAGTGCTTTGTATCAGGTTCAGAAACAGAGTTCAACTAGATATGGTCCGTATGTGTAGGAAACACTGTTCTTTTGTTCTCAGCACACACACGTCCTGCAGTCTTAGAGACTCTAGAAAGCAAGAGCGTGCTTCTTGTTCTAAAGCAGAGTGTGATCAATGGATGATTACACTGCTGTGTGTTTCACTCCAGAAATGGAGTTAAATCCCAGGCTCTGAGTCTTCCTACAAGCAAGACTTCGATTCAGGTAAGGGCAGTCACTTTTGTGCTCAAACGAACTATATCGTTCACGAAGCTCACACGTTTCTCATCTTAAGTGACAAGCATAGGATGTTAGAGGACCAGTGCTTTGTATCAGTTTCAGAAGCAGAGTTGGACTAGATATGGTCCGTATGTGTAGGAAACACTGTTCTTTTGTTCTCAGCACACTCACATTTCCTGCTGTCTTAGAGACTTTAGAAAGCAAGAGCGTGCTTCTCGCTCTAAAGCAGAGTGTGATCCATGGATGAGAACTATGCTGTGTGTTTCTCTTCAGAAGTGGAGTTAAATCCCAGGCTCTGAGTCTTCCTACAAGCAAGACTTCGTTTAAGGTAACGGCAGTCACTTTTCAGCTCAAACGAACTACATCGTTCACTGAGCTCACACATTTCTCTTCTTTACATACATGCATTGGATGTTAGAGGACCAGTGCTTTGTATCAGTTTCAGAAACAGAGTTGAACTAGATATGGTCCGTATGTGTAGGAAACACCGTTCTTTTGTTCTCAGCACACACATGTTTCCTGCTGTCTTAGAGACTCTAGAAAGCAAGAGCGTGCTTCTTGTTCTAAAGCAGAGTGTGATCAATGGATGATTACACTGCTGTGTGTTTCACTCCAGAAATGGAGTTAAATCCCAGGCTCTGAGTCTTCCTACAAGCAAGACTTCGATTCAGGTAAGGGCAGTCACTTTTCTGCTCAAACGAACTACATCGTTCACGAAGCTCACACGTTTCTCATCTTAACTGACAAGCATTGGATGTTAGAGGGCCAGTGCTTTGTATCAGTTTCAGAAGCAGATTTGGACTACATATGGTCTGTATGTGTAGGAAACACAGTTCTTTTGTTCTGGGCACACTCATATTACCTGCTCTATTAGAGATTCCAGAAAGCAAGAGCGTGCTTCTCGCTCTAAAGAAGAGTCTGATCCATGGATGAGAAAAATGCTGTGTGTTTCCCTTCAGAAAGGGAGTTAATTCCCAGGCTCTGTGTCTAACTACATGCAAGACTTCGTTACAGGTAAGGGCAGTCACTTTTCAGTTCAAAGGAACTACATCATTCTCAAAGCTCACACGTTTCTCATCTTAACTGACAAACATTGGATGTTAGAGGACCAGTGCTTTGAGTCAGTTTCAGAAACAGAGTTGGACTAGATATGGTCCGTATGTGTAGGAAACACCGTTCTTTTGTTCTCAGCGCACTCATGTTTCCTGCTGTCTTAGAGACTTTAGAAAGCAAGAGCGTGCTTCTCGCTCTAAAAGAGTGTGATCCATGGATGAGAACTATGCTGTGTGTTTTCCTTCAGAAGTGGAGTTAAATCCCAGGCTCTGAGTCTTCCTACAAGCAAGAATTCGTTTCAGGTAAGGGCAGTCACTTTTCTGCTCAAACGAACTACATCGTTCATGAAGCTCACACGTTTCTCATCTTAACTGACAAGCATTGGATGTTAGAGGACCAGTGATTTCTATCAGTTTCAGAAGAGGAGTTGGACTAGATATGGTCCGTATGTGTAGGAAACACCGTTCTTTTGTTCTCAGCGCACTCACGTTTCCTGCTGTCTTAGAGACTCCAGAAAGCAAGAGCGTGCTTCTCGCTCTAAAGCAGAGTGTGATCCATGGATGAGAACTATGCTGTGTGTTTCCCTTCATAAATGGAGTTAAATCTCAATCTCTGTGTCTTCCTAGAAGCAAGACTTCTTTTCATGTAACGGCAGTCACTTTTCAGCTCAAACGAACTACATCGTTCACTGAGCTCACACATTTCTCTTCTTTACATACAAGCATTGGATGTTAGAGGACCAGTGCTTTGTATCAGTTTCAGAAACAGAGTTGAACTAGATATGGTCCGTATGTGTAGGAAACACCGTTCTTTTGTTCTCAGCACACACACGTTTCCTGCTGTCTTAGAGACTCTAGAAAGCAAGAGCGTGCTTCTTGTTCTAAAGCAGAGTGTGATCAATGGATGATTACACTGCTGTGTGTTTCACTCCAGAAATGGAGTTAAATCCCAGGCTCTGAGTCTTCCTACAAGCAAGACTTCGATTCAGGTAAGGGCAGTCACTTTTGTGCTCAAAGGAACTACATCGTTCACGAAGCTCACACGTTTCTCATCTTAACTGACAAGCATTGGATGTTAGAGGGTCAGTGCTTTGTATCAGTTTCAGAAGCAGATTTGGACTACATATGGTCTGTATGTGTAGCAAACACAGTTCTTTTGTTCTGGGCACAGTCATATTACCTGCTATATTAGAGACTCTAAAAGCAAGAGCGTGCTTCTCGCTCTAAAGCAGAGTGTGATCCATGGCTGAGAAAAATGCTGTGTGTTTCCCTTCAGAAATGGAGTTAAATCCCAGGCTCTGTGTCTAACTACAAGCAAGACTTAGTTACAGGTAAGGGCAGTCACTTCTCAGTTCAAAGGAACTACATCATTCTCAAAGCTCACACGTTTCTCATCTTAACTGACAAACATTGGATGTTAGAGGACCAGTGCTTTGTGTCAGTTTCAGCAACAGAGTTGGACTACATATGGTCCGTATGTGTAGGAAACACCGTTTTTTGTTCTCAGTGCACTCACGTTTCCTGCTGTCTTAGAGACTTTAGAAAGCAAGACCGTGCTTCTCGCTCTAAAGCAGAGTGTGATCCATGGATGAGAACTATGCTGTGTGTTTCCCTTCAGAAGTGGAGTTAAATCCCAGGCTCTGAGTCTTCCTACAAGCAAGAATTCGTTTCAGGTAAGGGCAGTCACTTTTCTGCTCAAACGAACTACATCGTTCATGAAGCTCACACGTTTCCCATCTTAACTGACAAGCATTGGATGTTAGAGGACCAGTGATTTGTATCAGTTTCAGAAGAAGAGTTGGACTAGATATGGTCCGTATGTGTAGGAAACACCGTTCTTTTGTTCTCAGTGCACTCACGTTTCCTGCTGTGTTAGAGACTCCAGAAAGCAAGAGCGTGCTTCTAGCTCTAAAGCAGAGTGTGATCCATGGATGAGAACTATGCTGTGTGTTTCCCTTCATAAATGGAGTTAAATCTCAATCTCTGTGTCTTCCTAGAAGCAAGACTTCGTTTCAGGTAATGGCAGTCACTTTTCAGCTCAAACGATCTACATCGTTCACTGAGCTCACACATTTCTCTTCTTTACATACAAGCATTGGATGTTAGAGGACCAGTGCTTTGTATCAGTTTAAGAAGCAGAGTTGAACTAGATATGGTCCGTATGTTTAGGAATCACCGTTCTTTTGTTCTCAGCACACACACGTTTTATCCTGTCTTAGAGACTCTAGAAAGCAAGAGCGTGCTTCTTGTTCTAAAGCAGAGTGTGATCAATGGATGATTACACTGCTGTGTGTTTCAGTTCAGAAATGGAGTTAAATCCCAGGCTCTGAGTCTTCCTACAAGCAAGACTTCGATTCAGGTAAGGGCAGTCACTTTACCGCTCAAACGAACTACATCGTTCACGAAGCTCACACGTTTCTCATCTTAACTGACAAGCATTGGATGTTAGAGGGTCAGTGCTTTGTATCAGTTTCAGAAGCAGATTTGGACTACATATGGTCTGTATGTGTAGGAAACACAGTTCTTTTGTTCTGGGCACACTCATATTACCTGCTCTATTAGAGACTCTAAAAGCAAGAGCGTGCTTCTCGCTCTAAAGCAGAGTCTGATCCATGGATGAGAAAAATGCTGTGTGTTTCCCTTCAGAAATGGAGTTAATTCCCAGGCTCTGTGTCTAACCACAAGCAAGACTTCGTTACAGGTAAGGGCAGTCACTTTTCAGTTCAAAGGAACTACATCATTCACAAAGATCACAGGTTTCTCATCTTAAGTGACAAGCATAGGATGTTAGAGGACCAGTGCTTTGTATCAGTTTCAGAAGCAGAGTTGGACTATATATGGTCCATATATGTAGGAAACACTGTTCTTTTGTTCTCAGCACACTTACATTTCCTGCTGTCTTAGAGACTTTAGAAAGCAAGAGCGTGCTTCTCGCTCTAAAGCAGAGTGTGATCCATGGATGAGAACTATGCTGTGTGTTTCCCTTCAGAAATGGAGTTAAATTCCAGGCTCTGTGTCTTCCTACAAGCAAGACTTCGTTTCAGGTAAGGGCAGTCACTTTTCAGCTCAAACGAACTACCTCGTTCACGGAGCTCACACGTTTCTCATCTTAACAGACAAGCATTGGATGTTAGAGGACCAGTGCTTTGTGTCAGTTTCAGAAACAGAGTTGGACTAGATATGGTCCGTCTGTGTAGGAAACACCGTTCTTTTGTTCTCAGCGCACTCACGTTTCCTGCTGTCTTAGAGACTTTAGAAAGCAAGAGCGTGCTTCTCGCTCTAAAGCAGAGTGTGATCCATGGATGAGAACTATGCTGTGTGTTGCCCTTCAGAAGTGGAGTTAATTCCCAGGCTCTGTGTCTAACTACAAGCAAGACTTCGTTTCAGGTAAGGGCAGTCACTTTTGTGCTCAAACGAACTATATCGTTCACGAAGCTCACACGTTTCTCATCTTAAGTGACAAGCATAGGATGTTAGAGGACCAGTGCGTTGTATCAGTTTCAGAAGCAGAGTTGGACTAGATATGGTCCGTATGTGTAGGAAACACTGTTCTTTTGTTCTCAGCACACTCACATTTCCTGCTGTCTTAGAGACTTTAGAAAGCAAGAGCGTGCTTCTCGCTCTAAAGCAGAGTGTGATCCATGGATGAGAACTATGCTGTGTGTTTCTCTTCAGAAGTGGAGTTAAATCCCAGGCTCTGAGTCTTCCTACAAGCAAGACTTCGTTTCAGGTAACGGCAGTCACTTTTCAGCTCAAACGAACTACATCGTTCACTGAGCTCACACATTTCTCTTCTTTACATACATGCATTGGATGTTAGAGGACCAGTGCTTTGTATCAGTTTCAGAAACAGAGTTGAACTAGATATGGTCCGTATGTGTAGGAAACACCGTTCTTTTGTTCTCAGCACACACATGTTTCCTGCTGTCTTAGAGACTCTAGAAAGCAAGAGCGTGCTTCTTGTTTTAAAGCAGAGTGTGATCAATGGATGATTACACTGCTGTGTGTTTCACTCCAGAAATGGAGTTAAATCCCAGGCTCTGAGTCTTCCTACAAGCAAGACTTTGATTCAGGTAAGGGCAGTCACTTTTCTGCTCAAACGAACTACATCGTTCACGAAGCTCACACGTTTCTCATCTTAACTGACAAGCATTGGATGTTAGAGGGCCAGTGCTTTGTATCAGTTTCAGAAGCAGATTTGGACTACATATGGTCTGTATGTGTAGGAAACACAGTTCTTTTGTTCTGGGCACACTCATATTACCTGCTCTATAAGAGACTCTAAAAGCAAGAGCGTGCTTCTCGCTCTAAAGCAGAGTTTGATCCATGGATGAGAACTCTGCTGTTTGTTTCCCTTCAGAGATGGAGTTAAATCCCAGGCTCTGTGTCTTGCTACAAGCAAGATTCATTACAGGTAAGGGCAGTCACTTTTCAGTTCAAAGGAACTACATCATTCTCAAAGCTCACACGTTTCTCATCTTAACTGACAAACATTGGATATTAGAGGACCAGTGCTTTGTGTCAGTTTCAGAAACAGAGTTGGACTAGATATGGTCCGTATGTGTAGGAAACACCGTTCTTTTGTTCTCAGCGCACTCACGTTTCCTGCTGTCTTAGAGACTTTAGAAAGCAAGAGCATGCTTCTCGCTCTAAAGCAGAGTGTGATCCATGGATGAGAACTATGCTGTGTGTTTCTCTTCAGAAGTGGAGTTAAATCCCAGGCTCTGAGTCTTCCTACAAGCAAGACTTCGTTTCAGGTAACGGCAGTCACTTTTCAGCTCAAACGAACTACATCGTTCATGAAGCTCACACGTTTCTCATCTTAACTGACAAGCATTGGATGTTAGAGGACCAGTGATTTGTATCAGTTTCAGAAGAGGAGTTGGACTAGATATGGTCCGTATGTGTAGGAAACACCGTTCTTTTGTTCTCAGCGCACTCACGTTTCCTGCTGTCTTAGAGACTCCAGAAAGCAAGAGCGTGCTTCTCGCTCTAAAGCAGAGTGTGATCCATGGATGAGAACTATGCTGTGTGTTTCCCTTCATAAATGGAGTTAAATCTCAATCTCTGTGTCTTCCTAGAAGCAAGACTTCTTTTCATGTAACGGCCGTCACTTTTCAGCTCAAACGAACTACATCGTTCACTGAGCTCACACATTTCTCTTCTTTACATACAAGCATTGGATGTTAGAGGACCAGTGCTTTGTATCAGTTTCAGAAACAGAGTTGAACTAGATATGGTCCGTATGTGTAGGAAACACCGTTCTTTTGTTCTCAGCACACACACGTTTCCTGCTGTCTTAGAGACTCTAGAAAGCAAGAGCGTGCTTCTTGTTCTAAAGCAGAGTGTGATCAATGGATGATTACACTGCTGTGTGTTTCACTCCAGAAATGGAGTTAAATCCCAGGCTCTGAGTCTTCCTACAAGCAAGACTTCGATTCAGGTAAGGGCAGTCACTTTTCCGCTCAAACGAACTACATCGTTCACGAAGCTCACACGTTTCTCATCTTAACTGACAAGCATTGGATGTTAGAGGGTCAGTGCTTTGTATCAGTTTCAGAAGCAGATTTGGACTACATATGGTCTGTATGTGTAGGAAACACAGTTCTTTTGTTCTGGGCACACTCATATTACCTGCTCTATTAGAGACTCCAGAAAGCAAGAGCGTGCTTCTCGCTCTAAAGCAGAGTCTGATCCATGGATGAGAAAAATACTGTGTGTTTCCCTTCAGAAAGGGAGTTAATTCCCAGGCTCTGTGTCTAACTACATGCAAGACTTCGTTACAGGTAAGGGCAGTCACTTTTCAGTTCAAAGGAACTAAATCATTCTCAAAGCTCACATGTTTCTCATCTTAACTGACAAACATTGGATGTTAGAGGACCAGTGCTTTCTGTCAGTTTCAGAAACAGAGTTGGACTAGATATTGTCCGTTTGTGTAGGAAACACCGTTCTTTTGTTCTCAGCGCACTCATGTTTCCTGCTGTCTTAGAGACTTTAGAAAGCAAGAGCGTGCTTCTCGCTCTAAAAGAGTGTGATCCATGGATGAGAACTATGCTGTGTGTTTTCCTTCAGAAGTGGAGTTAAATCCCAGGCTCTGAGTCTTCCTACAAGCAAGAATTCGTTTCAGGTAAGGGCAGTCACGTTTCTGCTCAAACGAACTACATCGTTCATGAAGCTCACACGTTTCCCATCTTAACTGACAAGCATTGGATGTTAGAGGACCAGTGATTTGTATCAGTTTCAGAAGAGGAGTTGGACTAGATATGGTCCATATGTGTAGGAAACACCGTTCTTTTGTTCTCAGCGCACTCACGTTTCCTGCTGTCTTAGAGACTCCAGAAAGCAAGAGCGTGCTTCTCGCTCTAAAGCAGAGTGTGATCCATGGATGAGAACTATGCTGTGTGTTTCCCTTCATAAATGGAGTTAAATCTCAATCTCTGTGTCTTCCTAGAAGCAAGACTTCTTTTCATGTAACGGCCGTCACTTTTCAGCTCAAACGAACTACATCGTTCACTGAGCTCACACATTTCTCTTCTTTACATACAAGCATTGGATGTTAGAGGACCAGTGCTTTGTATCAGTTTCAGAAACAGAGTTGAACTAGATATGGTCCGTATGTGTAGGAAACACCGTTCTTTTGTTCTCAGCACACACACGTTTCCTGCTGTCTTAGAGACTCTAGAAAGCAAGAGCGTGCTTCTTGTTCTAAAGCAGAGTGTGATCAATGGATGATTACACTGCTGTGTGTTTCACTCCAGAAATGGAGTTAAATCCCAGGCTCTGAGTCTTCCTACAAGCAAGACTTCGATTCAGGTAAGGGCAGTCACTTTTCCGCTCAAACGAACTACATCGTTCACGAAGCTCACACGTTTCTCATCTTAACTGACAAGCATTGGATGTTAGAGGGTCAGTGCTTTGTATCAGTTTCAGAAGCAGATTTGGACTACATATGGTCTGTATGTGTAGGAAACACAGTTCTTTTGTTCTGGGCACACTCATATTACCTGCTCAATAGAGACTCTAAAAGCAAGAGCGTGCTTCTCGCTCTAAAGCAGAGTCTGATCCATGGATGAGAAAAATGCTGTGTGTTTCCCTTCAGAAATGGAGTTAATTCCCAGGCTCTGTGTCTAACTACAAGCAAGACTTCGTTACAGGTAAGGGCAGTCACTTTTCAGTTCAAAGGAACTACATCATTCACAAAGATCACAGGTTTCTCATCTTAAGTGACAAGCATAGGATGTTAGAGGACCAGTGCTTTGTATCAGTTTCAGAAGCAGAGTTGGACTATATATGGTCCATATATGTAGGAAACACTGTTCTTTTGTTCTCAGCACACTTACATTTCCTGCTGTCTTAGAGACTTTAGAAAGCAAGAGCGTGCTTCACGCTCTGAAGCAGAGTGTGATCCATGGATGAGAACTATGCTGTGTGTTTCCCTTCAGAAATGGAGTTAAATTCCAGGCTCTGTGTCTTCCTACAAGCAAGAATTCGTTTCAGGTAAGGGCAGTCACTTTTCTGCTCAAACGAACTACATCGTTAATGAAGCTCACACATTTCCCATCGTAACTGACAAGCATTGGATGTTAGAGGACCAGTGCTTTGTATCAGGCTCAGAAACAGAGTTCAACTAGATATGGTCCGTATGTGTAGGAAACACTGTTCTTTTGTTCTCAGCACACACACGTTTCCTGCAGTCTTAGAGACTCTAGAAAGCAAGAGCGTGCTTCTCGCTCTAAAGCAGAGTGTGATCCATGGATGAGAACTATGCTGTGTGTTTTCCTTCAGAAGTGGAGTTAAATCCCAGGCTCTGAGTCTTCCTACAAGCAAGAATTCGTTTCAGGTAAGGGCAGTCACTTTTCTGCTCAAACGAACTACATCGTTCATGAAGCTCACACGTCTCTCATCTTAACTGACAAGCATTGGATGTTAGAGGACCAGTGATTTGTATCAGTTTCAGAAGAGGAGTTGGACTAGATATGGTCCGTATGTGTAGGAAACACCGTTCTTTTGTTCTCAGCGCACTCAAGTTTCCTGCTGTCTTAGAGACTCCAGAAAGCAAGAGCGTGCTTCTCGCTCTAAAGCAGAGTGTGATCCATGGATGAGAACTATGCTGTGTGTTTCCCTTCAGAAGTGGAGTTAAATCCCAGGCTCTGAGTCTTCCTACAAGCAAGAATTCGTTTCAGGTAAGGGCAGTCACTTTTCTGCTCAAACGAACTACATCGTTCATGAAGCTCACACATTTCCCATCGTAACTGACAAGCATTGGATGTTAGAGTACCAGTGCTTTGTATCAGGTTCAGAAACAGAGTTCAACTAGATATGGTCCGTATGTGTAGGAAACACTGTTCTTTTGTTCTCAGCACACTCACATTTCCTGCTGTCTTAGAGACTCTAGAAAGCAAGAGCGTGCTTCTTATTCTAAAGCAGAGTGTGATCAATGGATGATTACACTGCTGTGTGTTTCACTCCAGAAATGGAGTTAAATCCCAGGCTCTGAGTCTTCCTACAAGCAAGACTTCGATTCAGGTAAGGGCAGTCACTTTTGTGCTCAAACGAACTACATCGTTCACGAAGCTCACACGTTTCTCATCTTAAGTGACAAGCATAGGATGTTAGAGGACCAGTGCTTTGTATCAGTTTCAGAAGCAGAGTTGGACTAGATATGGTCCGTATGTGTAGGAAACACTGTTCTTTTGTTCTCAGCACACTCACATTTCCTGCTGTCTTAGAGACTTTAGAAAGCAAGAGCGTGCTTCTCGCTCTAAAGCAGAGTGTGATCCATGGATGAGAACTATGCTGTGTGTTTCTCTTCAGAAGTGGAGTTAAATCCCAGGCTCTGAGTCTTCCTACAAGCAAGACTTCATTTCAGGTAACGGCAGTCACTTTTCAGCTCAAACGAACTACATCGTTCACTGAGCTCACACATTTCTCTTCTTTACATACATGCATTGGATGTTAGAGGACCAGTGCTTTGTATCAGTTTCAGAAACAGAGTTGAACTAGATATGGTCCGTATGTGTAGGAAACACCGTTCTTTTGTTCTCAGCACACACATGTTTCCTGCTGTCTTAGAGACTCTAGAAAGCAAGAGCGTGCTTCTTGTTCTAAAGCAGAGTGTGATCAATGGATGATTACACTGCTGTGTGTTTCACTCCAGAAATGGAGTTAAATCCCAGGCTCTGAGTCTTCCTACAAGCAAGACTTCGATTCAGGTAAGGGCAGTCACTTTTCTGCTCAAACGAACTACATCGTTCACGAAGCTCACACGTTTCTCATCTTAACTGACAAGCATTGGATGTTAGAGGGCCAGTGCTTTGTATCAGTTTCAGAAGCAGATTTGGACTACATATGGTCTGTATGTGTAGGAAACACAGTTCTTTTGTTCTGGGCACACTCATATTACCTGCTCTATTAGAGACTCTAAAAGCAAGAGCGTGCTTCTCGCTCTAAAGCAGAGTTTGATCCATGGATGAGAACTCTGCTGTTTGTTTCCCTTCAGAGATGGAGTTAAATCCCAGGCTCTGTGTCTTGCTACAAGCAAGACTTCATTACAGGTAAGGGCAGTCACTTTTCAGTTCAAAGGAACTACATCATTCTCAAAGCTCACACGTTTCTCATCTTAACTGACAAACATTGGATATTAGAGGACCAGTGCTTTGTGTCAGTTTCAGAAACAGAGTTGGACTAGATATGGTCCGTATGTGTAGGAAACACCGTTCTTTTGTTCTCAGCGCACTCACGTTTCCTGCTGTCTTAGAGACTTTAGAAAGCAAGAGCGTGCTTCTCGCTCTAAAGCAGAGTGTGATCCATGGATGAGAACTATGCTGTGTGTTTCTCTTCAGAAGTGGAGTTAAATCCCAGGCTCTGAGTCTTCCTACAAGCAAGACTTCGTTTCAGGTAACGGCAGTCACTTTTCAGCTCAAACGAACTACATCGTTCACTGAGCTCACACATTTCTCTTCTTTACATACAAGCATTGGATGTTAGAGGACCAGTGCTTTGTATCAGTTTCAGAAACAGAGTTGAACTAGATATGGTCCGTATGTGTAGGAAACACCGTTCTTTTGTTCTCAGCACACACATGTTTCCTGCTGTCTTAGAGACTCTAGAAAGCAAGAGCGTGCTTCTTGTTCTAAAGCAGAGTGTGATCAATGGATGATTACACTGCTGTGTGTTTCACTCCAGAAATGGAGTTAAATCCCAGGCTCTGAGTCTTCCTACAAGCAAGACTTCGATTCAGGTAAGGGCAGTCACTTTTGTGCTCAAACGAACTATATCGTTCACGAAGCTCACACGTTTCTCATCTTAACTGACAAGCATTGGATGTTAGAGGGTCAGTGCTTTGTATCAGTTTCAGAAGCAGATTTGGACTACATATGGTCTGTATGTGTAGGAAACACAGTTCTTTTGTTCTGGGCACACTCATATTACCTGCTCTATTAGAGATTCCAGAAAGCAAGAGCGTGCTTCTCGCTCTAAAGCAGAGTCTGATCCATGGATGAGAAAAATGCTGTGTGTTTCCCTTCAGAAAGGGAGTTAATTCCCAGGCTCTGTGTCTAACTACATGCAAGACTTCGTTACAGGTAAGGGCAGTCACTTTTCAGTTCCAAGGAACTACATCATTCTCAAAGCTCACACGTTTCTCATCTTAACTGACAAACATTGGATGTTAGAGGACCAGTGCTTTGTGTCAGTTTCAGAAACAGAGTTGGACTAGATATGGTCTGTATGTGTAGGAAACACCGTTCTTTTGTTCCCAGCGCACTCATGTTTCCTGCTGTCTTAGAGACTTTAGAAAGCAAGAGCGTGCTTCTCGCTCTAAAAGAGTGTGATCCATGGATGAGAACTATGCTGTGTGTTTTCCTTCAGAAGTGGAGTTAAATCCCAGGCTCTGAGTCTTCCTACAAGCAAGAATTCGTTTCAGGTAAGGGCAGTCACTTTTCTGCTCAAACGAACTACATCGTTCATGAAGCTCACACGTTTCTCATCTTAACTGACAAGCATTGGATGTTAGAGGACCAGTGATTTGTATCAGTTTCAGAAGAGGAGTTGGACTAGATATGGTCCGTATGTGTAGGAAACACCGTTCTTTTGTTCTCAGCGCACTCACGTTTCCTGCTGTCTTAGAGACTCCAGAAAGCAAGAGCGTGCTTCTCGCTCTAAAGCAGAGTGTGATCCATGGATGAGAACTATGCTGTGTGTTTCCCTTCATAAATGGAGTTAAATCTCAATCTCTGTGTCTTCCTAGAAGCAAGACTTCTTTTCATGTAACGGCCGTCACTTTTCAGCTCAAACGAACTACATCGTTCACTGAGCTCACACATTTCTCTTCTTTACATACAAGCATTGGATGTTAGAGGACCAGTGCTTTGTATCAGTTTCAGAAACAGAGTTGAACTAGATATGGTCCGTATGTGTAGGAAACACCGTTCTTTTGTTCTCAGCACACACACGTTTCCTGCTGTCTTAGAGACTCTAGAAAGCAAGAGCGTGCTTCTTGTTCTAAAGCAGAGTGTGATCAATGGATGATTACACTGCTGTGTGTTTCACTCCAGAAATGGAGTTAAATCCCAGGCTCTGAGTCTTCCTACAAGCAAGACTTCGATTCAGGTAAGGGCAGTCACTTTTCCGCTCAAACGAACTACATCGTTCACGAAGCTCACACGTTTCTCATCTTAACTGACAAGCATTGGATGTTAGAGGGTCAGTGCTTTGTATCAGTTTCAGAAGCAGATTTGGACTACATATGGTCTGTATGTGTAGGAAACACAGTTCTTTTGTTCTGGGCACACTCATATTACCTGCTCAATAGAGACTCTAAAAGCAAGAGCGTGCTTCTCGCTCTAAAGCAGAGTCTGATCCATGGATGAGAAAAATGCTGTGTGTTTCCCTTCAGAAATGGAGTTAATTCCCAGGCTCTGTGTCTAACTACAAGCAAGACTTCGTTACAGGTAAGGGCAGTCACTTTTCAGTTCAAAGGAACTACATCATTCACAAAGATCACAGGTTTCTCATCTTAAGTGACAAGCATAGGATGTTAGAGGACCAGTGCTTTGTATCAGTTTCAGAAGCAGAGTTGGACTATATATGGTCCACATATGTAGGAAACACTGTTCTTTTGTTCTCAGCACACTTACATTTCCTGCTGTCTTAGAGACTTTAGAAAGCAAGAGCGTGCTTCACGCTCTGAAGCAGAGTGTGATCCATGGATGAGAACTATGCTGTGTGTTTCCCTTCAGAAATGGAGTTAAATTCCAGGCTCTGTGTCTTCCTACAAGCAAGAATTCGTTTCAGGTAAGGGCAGTCACTTTTCTGCTCAAACGAACTACATCGTTAATGAAGCTCACACATTTCCCATCGTAACTGACAAGCATTGGATGTTAGAGGACCAGTGCTTTGTATCAGGCTCAGAAACAGAGTTCAACTAGATATGGTCCATATGTGTAGGAAACACTGTTCTTTTGTTCTCAGCACACACACGTTTCCTGCAGTCTTAGAGACTGTAGAAAGCAAGAGCGTGCTTCTTGTTCTAAAGCAGAGTGTGATCAATGGATGATTACACTGCTGTGTGTTTCACTCCAGAAATGGAGTTAAATCCCAGGCTCTGAGTCTTCCTACAAGCAAGACTTCGATTCAGGTAAGGGCAGTCACTTTTCCGCTCATACGAACTACATCGTTCACGAAGCTCACACGTTTCTCATCTTAACTGACAAGCATTGGATGTTAGAGGGTCAGTGCTTTGTATCAGTTTCAGAAGCAGATTTGGACTACATATGGTCTGTATGTGTAGGAAACACAGTTCTTTTGTTCTGGGCACACTCATATTACCTGCTCTATTAGAGACTCTAAAAGCAAGAGCGTGCTTCTCGCTCTAAAGCAGAGTCTGATCCATGGATGAGAAAAATGCTGTGTGTTTCCCTTCAGAAATGGAGTTAATTCCCAGGCTCTGTGTCTAACTACAAGCAAGACTTCGTTACAGGTAAGGGCAGTCACTTTTCAGTTCAAAGGAACTACATCATTCTCAAAGCTCACACGTTTCTCATCTTAACTGACAAACATTGGATGTTAGAGTACCAGTGCTTTGTGTCAGTTTCAGAAACAGAGTTGGACTAGATATGGTCCGTATGTGTAGGAAACACCGTTCTTTTGTTCTCAGCGCACTCATGTTTCCTGCTGTCTTAGAGACTTTAGAAAGCAAGAGCGTGCTTCTCGCTCTAAAGCAGAGTGTGATCCATGGATGAGAACTATGCTGTGTGTTTTCCTTCAGAAGTGGAGTTAAATCCCAGGCTCTGAGTCTTCCTACAAGCAAGAATTCGTTTCAGGTAAGGGCAGTCACTTTTCTGCTCAAACGAACTACATCGTTCATGAAGCTCACACGTCTCTCATCTTAACTGACAAGCATTGGATGTTAGAGGACCAGTGATTTGTATCAGTTTCAGAAGAGGAGTTGGACTAGATATGGTCCGTATGTGTAGGAAACACCGTTCTTTTGTTCTCAGCGCACTCAAGTTTCCTGCTGTCTTAGAGACTCCAGAAAGCAAGAGCGTGCTTCTCGCTCTAAAGCAGAGTGTGATCCATGGATGAGAACTATGCTGTGTGTTTCCCTTCATAAATGGAGTTAAATCTCAATCTCTGTGTCTTCCTAGAAGCAAGACTTCTTTTCATGTAACGGCCGTCACTTTTCAGCTCAAACGAACTACATCGTTCACTGAGCTCACACATTTCTCTTCTTTACATACAAGCATTGGATGTTAGAGGACCAGTGCTTTGTATCAGTTTCAGAAACAGAGTTGAACTAGATATGGTCCGTATGTGTAGGAAACACCGTTCTTTTGTTCTCAGCACACACACGTTTCCTGCTGTCTTAGAGACTCTAGAAAGCAAGAGCGTGCTTCTTGTTCTAAAGCAGAGTGTGATCAATGGATGATTACACTGCTGTGTGTTTCACTCCAGAAATGGAGTTAAATCCCAGGCTCTGAGTCTTCCTACAAGCAAGACTTCGATTCAGGTAAGGGCAGTCACTTTTCCGCTCAAACGAACTACATCGTTCACGAAGCTCACACGTTTCTCATCTTAACTGACAAGCATTGGATGTTAGAGGGTCAGTGCTTTGTATCAGTTTCAGAAGCAGATTTGGACTACATATGGTCTGTATGTGTAGGAAACACAGTTCTTTTGTTCTGGGCACACTCATATTACCTGCTATATACAGACTCTAAAAGCAAGAGCGTGCTTCTCGCTCTAAAGCAGAGTGTGATCCATGGATGAGAAAAATGCTGTGTGTTTCCCTTCAGAAATGGAGTTAAATCCCAGGCTCTGAGTCTTCCTACAATCAAAACTTCGTTTCAGGTAAGGGCAGTCACTTTTCAGTTCAAAGGAACTACATCATTCACAAAGATCACAGGTTTCTCATCTTAAGTGACAAGCATAGGATGTTAGAGGACCAGTGCTTTGTATCAGTTTCAGAAGCAGATTTGGACTATATATTGTCCATATGTGTAGGAAACACTGTTCTTTTGTTCTCAGCACACTTACATTTCCTGGTGTCTTAGAGACTTTAGAAAGCAAGAGCGTGCTTCTCGCTCTAAAGCAGAGTGTGATCCGTGGATGAGAACTATGCTGTGTGTTTCCCTTCAGAAATGGAGTTAAATCCCACGCTCTGAGTCTTCCTACAAGCAAGAATTCGTTTCAGGTAAGGGCAGTCACTTTTCTGCTCAAACGAACTTCATCGTTCATGAAGCTCACACGTTTCCCATCTTAACTGACAAGCATTGGATGTTAGAGGACTACTGCTTTGTATCAGTTTCAGAAGAAGAGTGGGACTACATATTGTCCGTATGTGTAGGAAACTCCGTTCTTTTGTTCTGGGCACACTCAGATTGCCTGCTGTATTAGAGACTCTAGAAAGCAAGAGCGTGCTTCTCGCTCTAAAGCAGAGTGTGATCCATGGATGAGAACTCTGCTGTGTGTTTCCCTTCAGGGATGGAGTTAAATCCCAGGCTCTGTGTCTTCCTACAAGCAAGACTTCGTTACAGGTAAGGGCAGTCACTTTTCAGTTCAAAGGAACTACATCATTCTCAAAGCTCACACGTTTCTCATCTTAACTGACAAACATTGGATGTTAGAGGACCAGTGCTTTGTGTCAGTTTCAGAAACAGTGTTGGACTAGATATGGTCCATATGTGTAGGAAACTCCGTTCTTTTGTTCTCAGCGCACTCATGTTTCCTGCTGTCTTAGAGACTTTAGAAAACAAGAGCGTGCTTCTCGCTCTAAAGCAGAGTGTGATCCATGGATGAGAACTATGCTGTGTGTTTCCCTTCAGAAGTGGAGTTAAATCCCAGGCTCTGAGTCTTCCTACAAGCAAGAATTCGTTTCAGGTAAGGGCAGTCACTTTTCTGCTCAAACGAACTACATCGTTCATGAAGCTCACACGTTTCCCATCTTAACTGACAAGCATTGGATGTTAGAGGACTACTGCTTTGTATCAGTTTCAGAAGAAGAGTTGGACTACATATGGTCCGTATGTGTAGGAAACTCCGTTCTTTTGTTCTGGGCACACTCAGATTGCCTGCTGTATTAGAGACTCTAGAAAGCAAGAGCGTGCTTCTCGCTCTAAAGCAGAGTGTGATCCATGGAAGAGAACTCTGCTGTGTGTTTCCCTTCAGAGATGGAGTTAAATCCCAGGCTCTGTGTCTTACTACAAGCAAGACTTCGTTACAGGTAAGGCAGTCACTTTTCAGTTCAAGGGAACTACATCATTCTCAAAGCTCACACGTTTCTCATCTTAACTGACAAACATTGGATGTTAGAGGACCAGTGCTTTGTGTCAGTTTCAGAAACAGCGTTGGACTAGATATGGTCCGTATGTGTAGGAAACACCGTTCTTTTGTTCTCAGCGCACTCACGTTTCCTGCTGTCTTAGAGATTTTAGAAAGCAAGAGCGTGCTTCTCGCTCTAAAGCAGAGTGTGATCCATGGAAGAGAACTATGCTGTGTGTTTCCCTTCATAAATGGAGTTAAATCTCAATCTCTGTGTCTTCCTAGAAGCAAGAATTCTTTTCATGTAACGGCAGTCAATTTTCAGCTCAAAAGAACTACATCGTTCACTGAGCTCACACATTTCTCTTCTTTACATACAAGCATTGGATGTTAGAGGACCAGTGCTTTGTATCAGTTTCAGAAACAGAGTTGAACTAGATATGGTCCGTATGTGTAGGAAACACCGTTCTTTTGTTCTCAGCACACACACGTTTCCTGCTGTCTTAGAGACTCTAGAAAGCAAGAGCGTGCTTCTTGTTCTAAAGCAGAGTGTGATCAATGGATGATTACACTGCTGTGTGTTTCACTCCAGAAATGGAGTTAAATCCCAGGCTCTGAGTCTTCCTACAAGCAAGACTTCGATTCAGGTAAGGGCAGTCACTTTTCCGCTCAAACGAACTACATCGTTCACGAAGCTCACACGTTTCTCATCTTAACTGACAAGCATTGGATGTTAGAGGGTCAGTGCTTTGTATCAGTTTCAGAAGCAGATTTGGACTACGTATGGTCTGTATGTGTAGGAAACACAGTTCTTTTGTTCTGGGCACACTCATATTACCTGCTCTATTAGAGACTCTAAAAGCAAGAGCGTGCTTCTCGCTCTAAAGCAGAGTCTGATCCATGGATGAGAAAAATGCTGTGTGTTTCCCTTCAGAAATGGAGTTAATTCCCAGGCTCTGTGTCTAACTACAAGCAAGACTTCGTTACAGGTAAGGGCAGTCACTTTTCAGTTCAAAGGAACTACATCATTCTCAAAGCTCACACGTTTCTCATCTTAACTGACAAACATTGGATGTTAGAGGACCAGTGCTTTGTGTCAGTTTCAGAAACAGAGTTGGACTAGATATGGTCCATATGTGTAGGAAACACCGTTCTATTGTTCTCAGCGCACTCATGTTTCCTGCTGTCTTAGAGACTTTAGAAAGCAAGAGCGTGCTTCTCGCTCTAAAGCAGAGTGTGATCCATGGATGAGAACTATGCTGTGTGTTTTCCTTCAGAAGTGGAGTTAAATCCCAGGCTCTGAGTCTTCCTACAAGCAAGAATTCGTTTCAGGTAAGGGCAGTCACTTTTCTGCTCAAACGAACTACATCGTTCATGAAGCTCACACGTCTCTCATCTTAAATGACAAGCATTGGATGTTAGAGTACCAGTGATTTGTATCAGTTTCAGAAGAGGAGTTGGACTAGATATGGTCCGTATGTGTAGGAAACACCGTTCTTTTGTTCTCAGCGCACTCACGTTTCCTGCTGTCTTAGAGACTCCAGAAAGCAAGAGCGTGCTTCTCGCTCTAAAGCAGAGTGTGATCCATGGATGAGAACTATGCTGTGTGTTTCCCTTCATAAATGGAGTTAAATCTCAATCTCTGTGTCTTCCTAGAAGCAAGACATCTTTTCATGTAACGGCAGTCACTTTTCAGCTCAAACGAACTACATCGTTCACTGAGCTCACACATTTCTCTTCTTTACATACAAGCATTGGATGTTAGAGGACCAGTGCTTTGTATCAGTTTCAGAAACAGAGTTGAACTAGATATGGTCCGTATGTGTAGGAAACACCGTTCTTTTGTTCTCAGCACACACACGTTTCCTGCTGTCTTAGAGACTCTAGAAAGCAAGAGCGTGCTTCTTGTTCTAAAGCAGAGTGTGATCAATGGATGATTACACTGCTGTGTGTTTCACTCCAGAAATGGAGTTAAATCCCAGGCTCTGAGTCTTCCTACAAGCAAGACTTCGATTCAGGTAAGGGCAGTCACTTTTGTGCTCAAACGAACTACATCGTTCACGAAGCTCACACGTTTCTCATCTTAACTGACAAGCATTGGATGTTAGAGGGTCAGTGTTTTGTATCAGTTTCAGAAGAAGAGTGGGACTACATATGGTCCGTATGTGTAGGAAACTCCGTTCTTTTGTTCTGGGCACACTCAGATTGCCTGCTGTATTAGAGACTCTAGAAAGCAAGAGCGTGCTTCTCGCTCTAAAGCAGAGTGTGATCCATGGATGAGAACTCTGCTGTGTGTTTCCCTTCAGAGATGGAGTTAAATCCCAGGCTCTGTGTCTTCCTACAAGCAAGACTTCGTTACAGGTAAGGGCAGTCACTTTTCAGTTCAAAGGAACTACATCATTCTCAAAGCTCACACGTTTCTCATCTTAACTGACAAACATTGGATGTTAGAGGACCAGTGCTTTGTGTCAGTTTCAGAAACAGTGTTGGACTAGATATGGTCCATATGTGTAGGAAACACCGTTCTTTTGTTCTCAGCGCACTCATGTTTCCTGCTGTCTTAGAGAATTTAGAAAGCAAGAGCGTGCTTCTCGCTCTAAAGCAGAGTGTGATCCATGGATGAGAACTATGCTGTGTGTTTCCCTTCAGAAGTGGAGTTAAATCCCAGGCTCTGAGACTTCCTACAAGCAAGAATTCGTTTCAGGTAAGGGCAGTCACTTTTCTTCTCAAACGAACTATATCGTTCATGAATCTCACATGTTTCCCATCTTAACTGACAAGCATTGGATGTTAGAGGACTACTGCTTTGTATCAGTTTCAGAAGAAGAGTTGGACTACATATGGTCCGTATGTGTAGGAAACTCCGTTCTTTTGTTCTGGGCACACTCAGATTGCCTGCTGTATTAGAGACTCTAGAAAGCAAGAGCGTGCTTCTCGCTCCTAAGCAGAGTGTGATCCATGGATGAGAACTCTGCTGTGTGTTTCCCTTCAGAGATGGAGTTAAATCCCAGGCTCTGTGTCTTACTACAAGCAAGACTTCGTTACAGGTAAGGCAGTCACTTTTCAGTTCAAGGGAACTACATCATTCTCAAAGCTCACACGTTTCTCATCTTAACTGACAAACATTGGATGTTAGAGGACCAGTGCTTTGTGTCAGTTTCAGAAACAGAGTTGGACTAGATATGGTCCGTATGTGTAGGAAACACCGTTCTTTTGTTCTCAGCGCACTCACGTTTCCTGCTGTCTTAGAGACTTTAGAAAGCAAGAGCGTGCTTCTCGCTCTAAAGCAGAGTGTGATCCATGGATGAGAACTATGCTGTGTGTTTCACTTCAGAACTGGAGTTAAATCCCAGGCTCTGAGTCTTCCTACAAGCAAGAATTCGTTTCAGGTAAGGGCAGTCACTTTCCTGCTCAAACGAACTACATCGTTCATGAAGCTCACACATTTCCCATCGTAACTGACAAGCATTGGATGTTAGAGGACCAGTGATTTGTATCAGTTTCAGAAGAAGAGTTGGACTAGATATGGTCCTTATGTGTAGGAAACTCCGTTCTTTTGTTCTCAGCGCACTCACGTTTCCTGCTGTGTTAGAGATTCCAGAAAGCAAGAGCTTGCTTCTCGCTCTAAAGCAGAGTGTGATCCATGGATGAGAACTATGCTGTGTGTTTCTCTTCATAAATGGAGTTAAATCTCAATCTCTGTGTCTTCCTAGAAGCAAGACTTCGTTTCAGGTAACGACAGTCACTTTTCAGCTCAAACGAACTACATCGTTCACTGAGCTCACACATTTCTCTTCTTTACATACAAGCATTGGATGTTAGAGGACCAGTGCTTTGTATCAGTTTCAGAAACAGAGTTGAACTAGATATGGTCCATATGTGTAGGAAACACTGTTCTTTTGTTCTCAGCACACACAAGTTTCCTGCAGTCTTAGAGACTCTAGAAAGCAAGAGCGTGCTTCTTGTTCTAAAGCAGAGTGTGATCAATGGATGATTACACTGCTGTGTGTTTCACTCCAGAAATGGAGTTAAATCCCAGGCTCTGAGTCTTCCTACAAGCAAGACTTCGATTCAGGTAAGGGCAGTCACTTTTGTGCTCAAACGAACTACATCATTCACGAAGCTCACACGTTTCTCATCTTAACTGACAAGCATTGGATGTTAGAGGGTCAGTGCTTTGTATCAGTTTCAGAAGCAGATTTGGACTACATATGGTCTGTATGTGTAGGAAACACAGTTCTTTTGTTCTGGGAACACTCATATTACCTGCTATATTAGAGACTCTAAAAGCAAGAGCGTGCTTCTGGCTCTAAAGCAGATTGTGATCCATGGATGAGAAAAATGCTGTGTGTTTCCCTTCAGAAATGGAGTTAAATCCCAGGCTCTGTGTCTAACTACAAGCAAGACTTCGTTACAGGTAAGGGCAGTCACTTTTCAGTTCAAAGGAACTACATCATTCTCAAAGCTCACACGTTTCTCATCTTAACTGACAAACTTTGGATGTTAGAGGACCCGGGCTTTGTGTCAGTTTCAGAAATAGATTTGGACTACATATGGTCCGTATGTGTAGGAAACACCGTTCTTTTGTTCTCAGTGCACTCACATTTCCTGCTGTCTTAGAGACTTTAGAAAGCAAGAGCGTGCTTCTCGCTCTAAAGCAGAGTGTGATCCATGGATGAGAACTATGCTGTGTGTTTTCCTTCAGAAGTGGAGTTAAATCCCAGGCTCTGAGTCTTCCTACAAGGAAGAATTCGTTTCAGGTAAGGGCAGTCACTTTTCTGCTCAAACGAACTACATCGTTCATGAAGCTCACACGTTTCTCATCTTAACTGACAAGCATTGGATGTTAGAGGACCAGTGATTTGTATCAGTTTCAGAAGAGGAGTTGGACTAGATATGGTCCGTATGTGTAGGAAAGACCGTTGTTTTGTTCTCAGCGCACTCAGGTTTCCTGCTGTCTTAGAGACTCCAGAAAGCAAGAGCGTGCTTCTCGCTCTAAAGCAGAGTGTGATCCATGGATGAGAACTATGCTGTGTGTTTCCCTTCATAAATGGAGTTAAATCTCAATCTCTGTGTCTTCCTAGAAGCAAGAATTCTTTTCATGTAACGGCAGTCACTTTTCAGCTCAAACGAACTACATCGTTCACTGAGCTCACACATTTCTCTTCTTTACATACAAGCATTGGATGTTAGAGGACCAGTGCTTTGTATCAGTTTCAGAAACAGAGTTGAACTAGATATGGTCCATATGTGTAGGAAACACTGTTCTTTTGTTCTCAGCACACACAAGTTTCCTGCAGTCTTAGAGACTCTAGAAAGCAAGAGCGTGCTTCTTGTTCTAAAGCAGAGTGTGATCAATGGATGATTACACTGCTGTGTGTTTCACTCCAGAAATGGAGTTAAATCCCAGGCTCTGAGTCTTCCTACAAGCAAGACTTCGATTCAGGTAAGGGCAGTCACTTTTGTGCTCAAACGAACTACATCGTTCACGAAGCTCACACGTTTCTCATCTTAACTGACAAGCATTGGATGTTAGAGGGTCAGTGCTTTGTATCAGTTTCAGAAGCAGATTTGGGCTACATATGGTCTGTATGTGTAGGAAACACAGTCCTTTTGTTCTGGGAACACTCATATTACCTGCTATATTAGAGACTATAAAAGCAAGAGCGTGCTTCTGGCTCTAAAGCAGAGTGTGATCCATGGATGAGAAAAATGCTGTGTGTTTCCCTTCAGAAATGGAGTTAAATCCCAGGCTCTGTGTCTAACTACAAGCAAGACTTCATTACAGGTAAGGGCAGTCACTTTTCAGTTCAAAGGAACTACATCATTCTCAAAGCTCACACGTTTCTCATCTTAACTGACAAACATTGGATGTTAGAGGACCCGGGCTTTGTGTCAGTTTCAGAAATAGAGTTGGACTACATATGGTCCGTATTTGTAGGAAACACCGTTCTTTTGTTCTCAGCACACACACGTTTCCTGCTGTCTTAGAGACTCTAGAAAGCAAGAGCGTGCTTCTTGTTCTAAAGCAGAGTGTGATCAATGGATGATTACACTGCTGTGTGTTTCACTCCAGAAATGGAGTTAAATCCCAGGCTCTGAGTCTTCCTACAAGCAAGACTTCGATTCAGGTAAGGGCAGTCACTTTTCCGCTCAAACGAACTACATCGTTCACGAAGCTCACACGTTTCTCATCTTAACTGACAAGCATTGGATGTTAGAGGGTCAGTGCTTTGTATCAGTTTCAGAAGCAGATTTGGACTACATATGGTCTGTATGTGTAGGAAACACAGTTATTTTGTTCTGGGCACACTCATATTACCTGCTATATACAGACTCTAAAAGCAAGAGCGTGCTTCTCGCTCTAAAGCAGAGGGTGATCCATGGATGAGAAAAATGCTGTGTGTTTCCCTTCAGAAATGGAGTTAAATCCCAGGCTCTGAGTCTTCCTACAATCAAAACTTCGTTTCAGGTAAGGGCAGTCACTTTTCAGTTCAAAGGAACTACATCATTCACAAAGATCACAGGTTTCTCATCTTAAGTGACAAGCATAGGATGTTAGAGGACCAGTGCTTTGTATCAGTTTCAGAAGCAGAGTTGGACTATATATGGTCCATATGTGTAGGAAACACTGTTCTTTTGTTCTCAGCACACTTACATTTCCTGCTGTCTTAGAGACTTTAGAAAGCAAGAGCGTGCTTCTCGCTCTAAAGCAGAGTGTGATCCATGGATGAGAACTATGCTGTGTGTTTCCCTTCAGAAATGGAGTTAAATCCCAGGCTCTGAGTCTTCCTACAAGCAAGAATTCGTTTCAGGTAAGGGCAGTCACTTTTCTGCTCAAACGAACTTCATCGTTCATGAAGCTCACACGTTTCCCATCTTAACTGACAAGCATTGGATGTTAGAGGACTACTGCTTTGTATCAGTTTCAGAAGAAGAGTGGGACTACATATGGTCCGTATGTGTAGGAAACTCCGTTCTTTTGTTCTGGGCACACTCAGATTGCCTGCTGTATTAGAGACTCTAGAAAGCAAGAGCGTGCTTCTCGCTCTAAAGCAGAGTGTGATCCATGGATGAGAACTCTGCTGTGTGTTTCCCTTCAGAGATGGAGTTAAATCCCATGCTCTGTGTCTTCCTACAAGCAAGACTTCGTTACAGGTAAGGGCAGTCACTTTTCAGTTCAAAGGAACTACATCATTCTCAAAGCTCACACGTTTCTCATCTTAACTGACAAACATTGGATGTTAGAGGACCAGTGCTTTGTGTCAGTTTCAGAAACAGTGTTGGACTAGATATGGTCCATATGTGTAGGAAACTCCGTTCTTTTGTTCTCAGCGCACTCATGTTTCCTGCTGTCTTAGAGACTTTAGAAAGCAAGAGCGTGCTTCTCGCTCTAAAGCAGAGTGTGATCCATGGATGAGAACTATGCTGTGTGTTTCCCTTCAGAAGTGGAGTTAAATCCCAGGCTCTGAGTCTTCCTACAAGCAAGAATTCGTTTCAGGTAAGGGCAGTCACTTTTCTGCTCAAAAGAACTACATCGTTCATGAAGCTCACACGTTTCCCATCTTAACTGACAAGCATTGGATGTTAGAGGACTACTGCTTTGTATCAGTTTCAGAAGAAGAGTTGGACTACATATGGTCCGTATGTGTAGGAAACTCCGTTCTTTTGTTCTGGGCACACTCAGATTGCCTGCTGTATTAGAGACTCTAGAAAGCAAGAGCGTGCTTCTCGCTCTAAAGCAGAGTGTGATCCATGGATGAGAACTCTGCTGTGTGTTTCCCTTCAGAGATGGAGTTAAATCCCAGGCTCTGTGTCTTACTACAAGCAAGACTTCTTTTCATGTAACGGCAGTCACTTTTCAGCTCAAACGAACTACATCGTTCACTGAGCTCACACATTTCTCTTCTTTACATACAAGCATTGGATGTTAGAGGACCAGTGCTTTGTATCAGTTTCAGAAACAGAGTTGAACTAGATATGGTCCGTAAGTGCAGGAAACACCGTTCTTTTGTTCTCAGCACACACACGTTTCCTACTGTCTTAGAGACTCTAGAAAGCAAGAGCGTGCTTCTTGTTCTAAAGCAGAGTGTGATCAATGGATGATTACACTGCTGTGTGTTTCACTCCAGAAATGGAGTTAAATCCCAGGCTCTGAGTCTTCCTACAAGCAAGACTTCGATTCAGGTAAGGGCAGTCACTTTTCCGCTCAAACGAACTACATCGTTCACGAAGCTCACACGTTTCTCATCTTAACTGACAAGCATTGGATGTTAGAGGGTCAGTGCTTTGTATCAGTTTCAGAAGCAGATTTGGACTACATATGGTCTGTATGTGTAGGAAACACAGTTATTTTGTTCTGGGCACACTCATATTACCTGCTATATACAGACTCTAAAAGCAAGAGCGTGCTTCTCGCTCTAAAGCAGAGTGTGATCCATGGATGAGAAAAATGCTGTGTGTTTCCCTTCAGAAATGGAGTTAAATCCCAGGCTCTGAGTCTTCCTACAATCAAAACTTCGTTTCAGGTAAGGGCAGTCACTTTTCAGTTCAAAGGAACTACATCATTCACAAAGATCACAGGTTTCTCATCTTAACTGACAAGCATAGGATGTTAGAGGACCAGTGCTTTGTATCATTTTCAGAAGCAGAGTTGGACTATATATGGTCCATATGTGTAGGAAACACTGCTCTTTTGTTCTCAGCACACTCACATTTCCTGCTGTCTTAGAGACTTTAGAAAGCAAGAGCGTGCTTCTCCCTCTAAAGCAGAGTGTGATCCATGGATGAGAACTATGCTGTGTGTTTCCCTTCAGAAATGGAGTTAAATCCCAGGCTCTGAGTCTTCCTACAAGCAAGAATTCGTTTCAGGTAAGGGCAGTCACTTTTCTGCTCAAACGAACTTCATCGTTCATGAAGCTCACACGTTTCCCATCTTTACTGACAAGCATTGGATGTTAGAGGACTACTGCTTTGTATCAGTTTCAGAAGAAGAGTGGGACTACATATGGTCCGTATGTGTAGGAAACTCCGTTCTTTTGTTCTGGGCACACTCAGATTGCCTGCTGTATTAGAGACTCTAGAAAGCAAGAGCGTGCTTCTCGCTCTAAAGCAGAGTGTGATCCATGGATGAGAACTCTGCTGTGTGTTTCCCTTCAGAGATGGAGTTAAATCCCAGGCTCTGTGTCTTCCTACAAGCAAGACTTCGTTACAGGTAAGGGCAGTCACTTTTCAGTTCAAAGGAACTACATCATTCTCAAAGCTCACACGTTTCTCATCTTAACTGACAAACATTGGATGTTAGAGGACCAGTGCTTGGTGTCAGTTTCAGAAACAGTGTTGGACTAGATATGGTCCATATGTGTAGGAAACTCCGTTCTTTTGTTCTCAGCGCACTCATGTTTCCTGCTGTCTTAGAGACTTTAGAAAGCAAGAGCGTGCTTCTCGCTCTAAAGCAGAGTGTGATCCATGGATGAGAACTATGCTGTGTGTTTCCCTTCAGAAGTGGAGTTAAATCCCAGGCTCTGAGTCTTCCTACAAGCAAGAATTCGTTTCAGGTAAGGGCAGTCACTTTTCTGCTCAAACTAACTACATCGTTCATGAAGCTCACATATTTCCCATCTTAACTGACAAGCATTGGATGTTAGAGGACTACTGCTTTGTATCAGTTTCAGAAGAAGAGTTGGACTACATATGGTCCGTATGTGTAGGAAACTCCGTTCTTTTGTTCTGGGCACACTCAGATTGCCTGCTGTATTAGAGACTCTAGAAAGCAAGAGCGTGCTTCTCGCTCTAAAGCAGAGTGTGATCCATGGATGAGAACTATGCTGTGTGTTTCACTTCAGAACTGGAGTTAAATCCCAGGCTCTGAGTCTTCCTACAAGCAAGAATTCGTTTCAGGTAAGGGCAGTCACTTTTCTGCTCAAACGAACTACATCGTTCATGAAGCTCACACATTTCCCATCGTAACTGACAAGCATTGGATGTTAGAGGACCAGTGATTTGTATCAGTTTCAGAAGAAGAGTTGGACTAGATATGGTCATTATGTGTAGGAAACACCGTTCTTTTGTTCTCAGCGCACTCACGTTTCCTGCTGTGTTAGAGATTCCAGAAAGCAAGAGCGTGCTTCTCGCTCTAAAGCAGAGTGTGATCCATGGATGAGAACTATGCTGTGTGTTTCCCTTCATAAATGGAGTTAAATTCCAGGCTCTGTGTCTTCCTACAAGCAAGACTTCGTTTCAGGTAAGGGCAGTCACTTTTCAGCTCAAACGAACTACATTGTTCACGGAGCTCACACGTTTCTCATCTTAACAGACAAGCATTGGATGTTAGAGGACCAGTGCTTTGTGTCAGTTTCAGAAACAGAGTTGGACTAGATATGGTCCCTATGTGTAGGAAACACCGTTCTTTTGTTCTCAGCGCACTCACGTTTCCTGCTGTCTTAGAGACTTTAGAAAGCAAGAGCGTGCTTCTCGCTCTAAAGCAGAGTGTGTTCCATGGATGAGAACTATGCTGCGTGTTTCCCTTCAGAAATGGAGTTAAATCACAGATTCTGTGTCTTCCTACAAGCAAGACTTCGTATCAGGTAACGGCAGTCACTTTTCAGCTCAAACGAACTACATCGTTCACTGAGCTCACACATTTCTCTTCTTAACAGACAAGCATTGGATGTTAGAGGACCAGTGCTTTGTATCAGTTTCAAAAGCAGAGTTGAACTAGATATGGTCCGTATGTTTAATAAACACCGTTCTTTTGTTCTCAGCACACACACGTTTTATCCTGTCTTAGAGACTCTAGAAAGCAAGTGCGTGCTTCTTGTTCTAAAGCAGAGTGTGATCAATGGATGATTACACTGCTGTGTGTTTCACTCCAGAAATGGAGTTAAATCCCAGGCTCTGAGTCTTCCTACAAGCAAGACTTCGATTCAGGTAAGGGCAGTCACTTTTGTGCTCAAACGAACTACATCGTTCACGAAGCTCACACGTTTCTCATCTTAACTGACAAGCATTGGATGTTAGAGGGTCAGTGCTTTGTATCAGTTTCAGAAGCAGATTTGGGCTACATATGGTCTGTATGTGTAGGAAACACAGTCCTTTTGTTCTGGGAACACTCATATTACCTGCTATATTAGAGACTATAAAAGCAAGAGCGTGCTACTGGCTCTAAAGCAGAGTGTGATCCATGGATGAGAAAAATGCTGTGTGTTTCCCTTCAGAAATGGAGTTAAATCCCAGGCTCTGAGTCTTCCTACAATCAAAACTTCGTTTCAGGTAAGGGCAGTCACTTTTCAGTTCAAAGGAACTACATCATTCACAAAGATCACAGGTTTCTCATCTTAAGTGACAAGCATAGGATGTTAGAGGACCAGTGCTTTGTATCAGTTTCAGAAGCAGAGTTGGACTATATATGGTCCATATGTGTAGGAAACACTGTTCTTTTGTTCTCAGCACACTTACATTTCCTGCTGTCTTAGAGACTTTAGAAAGCAAGAGCGTGCTTCTCGCTCTAAAGCAGAGTGTGATCCATGGATGAGAACTATGCTGTGTGTTTCCCTTCAGAAATGGAGTTAAATCCCAGGCTCTGAGTCTTCCTACAAGCAAGAATTCGTTTCAGGTAAGGGCAGTCACTTTTCTGCTCAAACGAACTTCATCGTTCATGAAGCTCACACGTTTCCCATCTTAACTGACAAGCATTGGATGTTAGAGGACTACTGCTTTGTATCAGTTTCAGAAGAAGAGTGGGACTACATATGGTCCGTATGTGTAGGAAACTCCGTTCTTTTGTTCTGGGCACACTCAGATTGCCTGCTGTATTAGAGACTCTAGAAAGCAAGAGCGTGCTTCTCGCTCTAAAGCAGAGTGTGATCCATGGATGAGAACTCTGCTGTGTGTTTCCCTTCAGAGATGGAGTTAAATCCCATGCTCTGTGTCTTCCTACAAGCAAGACTTCGTTACAGGTAAGGGCAGTCACTTTTCAGTTCAAAGGAACTACATCATTCTCAAAGCTCACACGTTTCTCATCTTAACTGACAAACATTGGATGTTAGAGGACCAGTGCTTTGTGTCAGTTTCAGAAACAGTGTTGGACTAGATATGGTCCATATGTGTAGGAAACTCCGTTCTTTTGTTCTCAGCGCACTCATGTTTCCTGCTGCCTTAGAGACTTTAGAAAGCAAGAGCGTGCTTCTCGCTCTAAAGCAGAGTGTGATCCATGGATGAGAACTATGCTGTGTGTTTCCCTTCAGAAGTGGAGTTAAATCCCAGGCTCTGAGTCTTCCTACAAGCAAGAATTCGTTTCAGGTAAGGGCAGTCACTTTTCTGCTCAAAAGAACTACATCGTTCATGAAGCTCACACGTTTCCCATCTTAACTGACAAGCATTGGATGTTAGAGGACTACTGCTTTGTATCAGTTTCAGAAGAAGAGTTGGACTACATATGGTCCGTATGTGTAGGAAACTCCGTTCTTTTGTTCTGGGCACACTCAGATTGCCTGCTGTATTAGAGACTCTAGAAAGCAAGAGCGTGCTTCTCGCTCTAAAGCAGAGTGTGATCCATGGATGAGAACTCTGCTGTGTGTTTCCCTTCAGAGATGGAGTTAAATCCCAGGCTCTGTGTCTTACTACAAGCAAGACTTCTTTTCATGTAACGGCAGTCACTTTTCAGCTCAAACGAACTACATCGTTCACTGAGCTCACACATTTCTCTTCTTTACATACAAGCATTGGATGTTAGAGGACCAGTGCTTTGTATCAGTTTCAGAAACAGAGTTGAACTAGATATGGTCCGTAAGTGCAGGAAACACCGTTGTTTTGTTCTCAGCACACACACGTTTCCTGCTGTCTTAGAGACTCTAGAAAGCAAGAGCGTGCTTCTTGTTCTAAAGCAGAGTGTGATCAATGGATGATTACACTGCTGTGTGTTTCACTCCAGAAATGGAGTTAAATCCCAGGCTCTGAGTCTTCCTACAAGCAAGACTTCGATTCAGGTAAGGGCAGTCACTTTTCCGCTCAAACGAACTACATCGTTCACGAAGCTCACACGTTTCTCATCTTAACAGACAAGCATTGGATGTTAGAGGGTCAGTGCTTTGTATCAGTTTCAGAAGCAGATTTGGACTACATATGGTCTGTATGTGTAGGAAACACAGTTATTTTGTTCTGGGCACACTCATATTACCTGCTATATACAGACTCTAAAAGCAAGAGCGTGCTTCTCGCTCTAAAGCAGAGTGTGATCCATGGATGAGAAAAATGCTGTGTGTTTCCCTTCAGAAATGGAGTTAAATCCCAGGCTCTGAGTCTTCCTACAATCAAAACTTCGTTTCAGGTAAGGGCAGTCACTTTTCAGTTCAAAGGAACTACATCATTCACAAAGATCACAGGTTTCTCATCTTAACTGACAAGCATAGGATGTTAGAGGACCAGTGCTTTGTATCATTTTCAGAAGCAGAGTTGGACTATATATGGTCCATATGTGTAGGAAACACTGTTCTTTTGTTCTCAGCACACTCACATTTCCTGCTGTCTTAGAGACTTTAGAAAGCAAGAGCGTGCTTCTCCCTCTAAAGCAGAGTGTGATCCATGGATGAGAACTATGCTGTGTGTTTCCCTTCAGAAATGGAGTTAAATCCCAGGCTCTGAGTCTTCCTACAAGCAAGAATTCGTTTCAGGTAAGGGCAGTCACTTTTCTGCTCAAACGAACTTCATCGTTCATGAAGCTCACACGTTTCCCATCTTTACTGACAAGCATTGGATGTTAGAGGACTACTGCTTTGTATCAGTTTCAGAAGAAGAGTGGGACTACATATGGTCCGTATGTGTAGGAAACTCCGTTCTTTTGTTCTGGGCACACTCAGATTGCCTGCTGTATTAGAGACTCTAGAAAGCAAGAGCGTGCTTCTCGCTCTAAAGCAGAGTGTGATCCATGGATGAGAACTCTGCTGTGTGTTTCCCTTCAGAGATGGAGTTAAATCCCAGGCTCTGTGTCTTCCTACAAGCAAGACTTCGTTACAGGTAAGGGCAGTCACTTTTCAGTTCAAAGGAACTACATCATTCTCAAAGCTCACACGTTTCTCATCTGAACTGACAAACATTGGATGTTAGAGGACCAGTGCTTGGTGTCAGTTTCAGAAACAGTGTTGGACTAGATATGGTCCATATGTGTAGGAAACTCCGTTCTTTTGTTCTCAGCGCACTCATGTTTCCTGCTGTCTTAGAGACTTTAGAAAGCAAGAGCGTGCTTCTCGCTCTAAAGCAGAGTGTGATCCATGGATGAGAACTATGCTGTGTGTTTCCCTTCAGAAGTGGAGTTAAATCCCAGGCTCTGAGTCTTCCTACAAGCAAGAATTCGTTTCAGGTAAGGGCAGTCACTTTTCTGCTCAAACGAACTACATCGTTCATGAAGCTCACACATTTCCCATCTTAACTGACAAGCATTGGATGTTAGAGGACTACTGCTTTGTATCAGTTTCAGAAGAAGAGTTGGACTACATATGGTCCGTATGTGTAGGAAACTCCGTTCTTTTGTTCTGGGCACACTCAGATTGCCTGCTGTATTAGAGACTCTAGAAAGCAAGAGCGTGCTTCTCGCTCTAAAGCAGAGTGTGATCCATGGATGAGAACTATGCTGTGTGTTTCACTTCAGAACTGGAGTTAAATCCCAGGCTCTGAGTCTTCCTACAAACAAGAATTCGTTTCAGGTAAGGGCAGTCACTTTTCTGCTCAAACGAACTACATCGTTCATGAAGCTCACACATTTCCCATCGTAACTGACAAGCATTGGATGTTAGAGGACCAGTGATTTGTATCAGTTTCAGAAGAAGAGTTGGACTAGATATGGTCATTATGTGTAGGAAACACCGTTCTTTTGTTCTCAGCGCACTCACGTTTCCTGCTGTGTTAGAGATTCCAGAAAGCAAGAGCGTGCTTCTCGCTCTAAAGCAGAGTGTGATCCATGGATGAGAACTATGCTGTGTGTTTCCCTTCAGAAATGGAGTTAAATTCCAGGCTCTGTGTCTTCCTACAAGCAAGACTTCGTTTCAGGTAAGGGCAGTCACTTTTCAGCTCAAACGAACTACATTGTTCACGGAGCTCACACGTTTCTCATCTTAACAGACAAGCATTGGATGTTAGAGGACCAGTGCTTTGTGTCAGTTTCAGAAACAGAGTTGGACTAGATATGGTCCCTATGTGTAGGAAACACCGTTCTTTTGTTCTCAGCGCACTCACGTTTCCTGCTGTCTTAGAGACTTTAGAAAGCAAGAGCGTGCTTCTCGCTCTAAAGCAGAGTGTGTTCCATGGATGAGAACTATGCTGCGTGTTTCCCTTCAGAAATGGAGTTAAATCACAGATTCTGTGTCTTCCTACAAGCAAGACTTCGTTTCAGGAAACGGCAGTCACTTTTCAGCTCAAACGAACTACATCGTTCACTGAGCTCACACATTTCTCTTCTTAACAGACAAGCATTGGATGTTAGAGGACCAGTGCTTTGTATCAGTTTCAAAAGCAGAGTTGAACTAGATATGGTCCGTATGTTTAATAAACACCGTTCTTTTGTTCTCAGCACACACACGTTTTATCCTGTCTTAGAGACTCTAGAAAGCAAGTGCGTGCTTCTTGTTCTAAAGCAGAGTGTGATCAATGGATGATTACACTGCTGTGTGTTTCACTCCAGAAATGGAGTTAAATCCCAGGCTCTGAGTCTTCCTACAAGCAAGACTTCGATTCAGGTAAGGGCAGTCACTTTTGTGCTCAAACGAACTACATCGTTCACGAAGCTCACACGTTTCTCATCTTAACTGACAAGCATTGGATGTTAGAGGGTCAGTGCTTTGTATCAGTTTCAGAAGCAGATTTGGGCTACATATGGTCTGTATGTGTAGGAAACACAGTCCTTTTGTTCTGGGAACACTCATATTACCTGCTATATTAGAGACTATAAAAGCAAGAGCGTGCTACTGGCTCTAAAGCAGAGTGTGATCCATGGATGAGAAAAATGCTGTGTGTTTCCCTTCAGAAATGGAGTTAAATCCCAGGCTCTGAGTCTTCCTACAATCAAAACTTCGTTTCAGGTAAGGGCAGTCACTTTTCAGTTCAAAGGAACTACATCATTCACAAAGATCACAGGTTTCTCATCTTAAGTGACAAGCATAGGATGTTAGAGGACCAGTGCTTTGTATCAGTTTCAGAAGCAGAGTTGGACTATATATGGTCCATATGTGTAGGAAACACTGTTCTTTTGTTCTCAGCACACTTACATTTCCTGCTGTCTTAGAGACTTTAGAAAGCAAGAGCGTGCTTCTCGCTCTAAAGCAGAGTGTGATCCATGGATGAGAACTATGCTGTGTGTTTCCCTTCAGAAATGGAGTTAAATCCCAGGCTCTGAGTCTTCCTACAAGCAAGAATTCGTTTCAGGTAAGGGCAGTCACTTTTCTGCTCAAACGAACTTCATCGTTCATGAAGCTCACACGTTTCCCATCTTTACTGACAAGCATTGGATGTTAGAGGACTACTGCTTTGTATCAGTTTCAGAAGAAGAGTGGGACTACATATGGTCCGTATGTGTAGGAAACTCCGTTCTTTTGTTCTGGGCACACTCAGATTGCCTGCTGTATTAGAGACTCTAGAAAGCAAGAGCGTGCTTCTCGCTCTAAAGCAGAGTGTGATCCATGGATGAGAACTCTGCTGTGTGTTTCCCTTCAGAGATGGAGTTAAATCCCAGGCTCTGTGTCTTCCTACAAGCAAGACTTCGTTACAGGTAAGGGCAGTCACTTTTCAGTTCAAAGGAACTACATCATTCTCAAAGCTCACACGTTTCTCATCTGAACTGACAAACATTGGATGTTAGAGGACCAGTGCTTGGTGTCAGTTTCAGAAACAGTGTTGGACTAGATATGGTCCATATGTGTAGGAAACTCCGTTCTTTTGTTCTCAGCGCACTCATGTTTCCTGCTGTCTTAGAGACTTTAGAAAGCAAGAGCGTGCTTCTCGCTCTAAAGCAGAGTGTGATCCATGGATGAGAACTATGCTGTGTGTTTCCCTTCAGAAGTGGAGTTAAATCCCAGGCTCTGAGTCTTCCTACAAGCAAGAATTCGTTTCAGGTAAGGGCAGTCACTTTTCTGCTCAAACGAACTACATCGTTCATGAAGCTCACACATTTCCCATCTTAACTGACAAGCATTGGATGTTAGAGGACTACTGCTTTGTATCAGTTTCAGAAGAAGAGTTGGACTACATATGGTCCGTATGTGTAGGAAACTCCGTTCTTTTGTTCTGGGCACACTCAGATTGCCTGCTGTATTAGAGACTCTAGAAAGCAAGAGCGTGCTTCTCGCTCTAAAGCAGAGTGTGATCCATGGATGAGAACTATGCTGTGTGTTTCACTTCAGAACTGGAGTTAAATCCCAGGCTCTGAGTCTTCCTACAAACAAGAATTCGTTTCAGGTAAGGGCAGTCACTTTTCTGCTCAAACGAACTACATCGTTCATGAAGCTCACACATTTCCCATCGTAACTGACAAGCATTGGATGTTAGAGGACCAGTGATTTGTATCAGTTTAAGAAGAAGAGTTGGACTAGATATGGTCATTATGTGTAGGAAACACCGTTCTTTTGTTCTCAGCGCACTCACGTTTCCTGCTGTGTTAGAGATTCCAGAAAGCAAGAGCGTGCTTCTCGCTCTAAAGCAGAGTGTGATCCATGGATGAGAACTATGCTGTGTGTTTCCCTTCAGAAATGGAGTTAAATTCCAGGCTCTGTGTCTTCCTACAAGCAAGACTTCGTTTCAGGTAAGGGCAGTCACTTTTCAGCTCAAACGAACTACATTGTTCACGGAGCTCACACGTTTCTCATCTTAACAGACAAGCATTGGATGTTAGAGGACCAGTGCTTTGTGTCAGTTTCAGAAACAGAGTTGGACTAGATATGGTCCCTATGTGTAGGAAACACCGTTCTTTTGTTCTCAGCGCACTCACGTTTCCTGCTGTCTTAGAGACTTTAGAAAGCAAGAGCGTGCTTCTCGCTCTAAAGCAGAGTGTGTTCCATGGATGAGAACTATGCTGCGTGTTTCCCTTCAGAAATGGAGTTAAATCACAGATTCTGTGTCTTCCTACAAGCAAGACTTCGTTTCAGGAAACGGCAGTCACTTTTCAGCTCAAACGAACTACATCGTTCACTGAGCTCACACATTTCTCTTCTTAACAGACAAGCATTGGATGTTAGAGGACCAGTGCTTTGTATCAGTTTCAAAAGCAGAGTTGAACTAGATATGGTCCGTATGTTTAATAAACACCGTTCTTTTGTTCTCAGCACACACACGTTTTATCCTGTCTTAGAGACTCTAGAAAGCAAGAGCGTGCTTCTTGTTCTAAAGCAGAGTGTGATCAATGGATGATTACACTGCTGTGTCTTTCAGTTCAGAAATGGAGTTAAATCCCAGGCTCTGAGTCTTCCTACAAGCAAGAATTCGTTTCAGGTAAGGGCAGTCACTTTTCTGCTCAAACGAACTACATCGTTCATGAAGCTCACATGTTTCCCATCTTAACTGACAAGCATTGGATGTTAGAGTACCAGTGATTTGTATCAGTTTCAGAAGAAGCGTTGGACTAGATATGGTCCGTATGTGTAGGAAACACCGTTCTTTTGTTCTCAGCGCACTCACGTTTCCTGCTGTGTTAGAGACTACAGAAAGCAAGAGTGTGCTTCTCGCTCTAAAGCAGATTGTAATCCATGGATGAGAACTCTGCTGTGTGTTTCCCTTCAGAAATGGAGTTAAATCCCAGATTCTGTGTCTTCCTACAAGCAAGACTTCGTTTCAGGTAAGGGCAGTCACTTTTCTGCTCAAACGAACTACATCGTTCATGAAGCTCACACGTTTCCCATCTCAACTGACAAGCATTGGATGTTAGAGGACTACTGCTTTGTATCAGTTTCAGAAGAAGAGTTTGACTACATATGGTCCGTATGTGTATGAAACTCCGTTCTTTTGTTCTGGGCACACTCAGATTGCCTGCTGTATTAGAGACTCTAGAAAGCAAGAGCGTGCTTCTCGCTCTAAAGCAGAGTGTGATCCATGGATGAGAACTCTGCTGTGTGTTTCCCTTCAGAGATGGAGTTAAATCCCAGGCTCTGTGTCTTACTACAAGCAAGACTTCGTTACAGGTAAGGGCAGTCACTTTTCAGTTCAAAGGAACTACTTCATTCTCAAAGCTCACACGTTTCTCATCTTAACTGACAAACATTGGATGTTAGAGGACCAGTGCTTTGTGTCAGTTTCAGAAGCAGAGTTGGACTAGATATGGTCCGTATGTGTAGGAAACACCGTTCTTTTGTTCTCAGCGCACTCACGTTTCCTGCTGTGTTAGAGACTCCAGAAAGCAAGAGTGTGCTTCTCGCTCTAAAGCAGAGTGTGATCCATGAATGAGAACTATGCTGTGTGTTTCCCTTCAGAAATGGAGTTAAATCTCAATCTCTGTGTCTTCCTAGAAGCAAGACTTCGTTTCAGGTAACGGCAGTCACTTTTCAGCTCAAACGAACTACATCGTTCACTGAGCTCACACATTTCTCTTCTTTACATACAAGCATTGGATGTTAGAGGACCAGTGCTTTGTATCAGTTTCAGAAACAGAGTTGAACTAGATATGGTCCGTATGTGTAGGAAACACCGTTCTTTTGTTCTCAGCACACACACGTTTCCTGCTGTCTTAGAGACCCTAGAAAGCAAGAGCATGTTTCTTGTTCTAAAGCAGAGTGTGATCAATGGATGATTACACTGCTGTGTGTTTCACTCCAGAAATGGAGTTAAATCCCAGGCTCTGAGTCTTCCTACAAGCAAGACTTCGATTCAGGTAAGGGCAGTCACTTTTCTGCTCAAACGATCTACATCGTTCACAAAGCTCACACTTTTCTCATCTTAACTGACAAGCATTGGATGTTAGAGTGTCAGTGCTTTGTATCAGTTTCAGAAGCAGATTTGGACTACATATGGTCTGTATGTGTAGGAAACACAGTTCTTTTGTTCTGGGCACACTCATATTACCTGCTATATTAGAGACTCTAAAAGCAAGAGCGTGCTTCTCGCTCTAAAGCAGAGTGTGATCCATGGATGAGAAAAATGCTGTGTGTTTCCCTTCAGAAATGGAGTTAAATCCCAGGGTCTGTGTCTTCCTACAATCAAGACTTCGTTTCAGGTAAGGGCAGTCACTTTTCAGTTCAAAGGAACTACATCATTCACAAAGCTCACAGGTTTCTCATCTTAAGTGTCAAGCATAGTATGTTAGAGGACCAGTGCTTTGTATCAGTTTCAGAAGCAGAGTTGGACTAGATATGGTCCGTATGTGTAGGAAACACTGTTCTTTGTTCTCAGCACACTCACATTTCCTGCTGTCTTAGAGACTTTAGAAAGCAAGAGCGTGCTTCTCGCTCTAAAGCAGAGTGTGATCCATGGATGAGAACTATGCTGTGTGTTTCCCTTCAGAAATGGAGTTAAATTCCAGGCTCTGTGTCTTCCTACAAGCAAGACTTCGTTTTAGGTATGGGCAGTCACTTTTCAGCTCAAACGAACTACATCGTTCACGGAGCTCACACGTTTCTCATCTTAACAGACAAGCATTGGATGTTAGGGGACCAGTGCTTTGTCTCAGTTTCAGAAACAGAGTTGGACTAGATATGGTCCCCATGTGTAGGAAACACCGTTCTTTTGTTCTCAGCGCACTCACGTTTCCTGCTGTCTTAGATACATTAGAAAGCAAGAGCGTGCTTCTCGCTCTAAAGCAGGGTGTGATCCATGGATGAGAACTATGCTGTGTGTTTCCCTTCAGAAATGGAGTTAAATCCCAGATTCTGTGTCTTCCTACAAGCAAGACTTCGTTTCAGGTAAGGGCAGTCACTTTTCTGCTCAAACGAACTACATCGTTCATGAAGCTCACACGTTTCCCATCTCAACTGACAAGCATTGGATGTTAGAGGACTACTGCTTTGTATCAGTTTCAGAAGAAGAGTTGGACTACATATGGTCCGTATGTGTATGAAACTCCGTTCTTTTGTTCTGGGCACACTCAGATTGCCTGCTGTATTAGAGACTCTAGAAAGCAAGAGCGTGTTTCTCGCTCTAAAGCAGAGTGTGATCCATGAATGAGAACTCTGCTGTGTGTTTCCCTTCAGAGATGGAGTTAAATCCCAGGCTCTGTGTCTTCCTACAAGCAAGACTTCGTTACAGGTAAGGGCAGTCACTTTTCAGTTCAAAGGAACTACATCATTCTCAAAGCTCACACGTTTCTCATCTTAACTGACAAACATTGGATGTTAGAGGACCAGTGCTTTGTGTCAGTTTCAGAAGCAGAGTTGGACTAGATATGGTCCGTATGTGTAGGAAACACCGTTCTTTTGTTCTCAGCGCACTCACGTTTCCTGCTGTGTTAGAGACTCCAGAAAGCAAGAGCGTGCTTCTCGCTCTAAAGCAGAGTGTGATCCATGAATGAGAACTATGCTGTGTGTTTCCCTTCATAAATGGAGTTAAATCTCAATCTCTGTGTCTTCCTAGAAGCAAGACTTCGTTTCAGGTAACGGCAGTCACTTTTCAGCTCAAACGAACTACATCGTTCACTGAGCTCACACATTTCTCTTCTTTACATACAAGCATTGGATGTTAGAGGACCAGTGCTTTGTATCAGTTTCAGAAACAGAGTTGAACTAGATATGGTCCGTATGTGTAGGAAACACCGTTCTTTTGTTCTCAGCACACACACGTTTCCTGCTGTCTTAGAGACCCTAGAAAGCAAGAGCATGCTTCTTGTTCTAAAGCAGAGTGTGATCAATGGATGATTACAGTGCTGTGTGTTTCACTCCAGAAATGGAGTTAAATCCCAGGCTCTGAGTCTTCCTACAAGCAAGACTTCGATTCAGGTAAGGGCAGTCACTTTTCTGCTCAAACGATCTACATCGTTCACAAAGCTCACACGTTTCTCATCTTAACTGACAAGCATTGGATGTTAGAGTGTCAGTGCTTTGTATCAGTTTCAGAAGCAGATTTGGACTACATATGGTCTGTATGTGTAGGAAACACAGTTCTTTTGTTCTGGGCACACTCATATTACCTGCTATATTAGAGACTCTAAAAGCAAGAGCGTGCTTCTCGCTCTAAAGCAGAGTGTGATCCATGAATGAGAACTATGCTGTGTGTTTCCCTTCATAAATGGAGTTAAATCTCAATCTCTGTGTCTTCCTAGAAGCAAGACTTCGTTTCAGGTAACGGCAGTCATTTTTCAGATCAAACAAACTACATCGTTCACTGAGCTCACACATTTCTCTTCTTTACATACAAGCATTGGATGTTAGAGGACCAGTGCTTTGTATCAGTTTCAGAAACAGAGTTGAACTAGATATGGTCTGTATGTGTAGGAAACACCGTTCTTTTGTTCTCAGCACACACACGTTTCCTGCTGTCTTAGAGACCCTAGAAAGCAAGAGCATGCTTCTTGTTCTAAAGCAGAGTGTGATCAATGGATGATTACACTGCTGTGTGTTTCACTCCAGAAATGGAGTTAAATCCCAGGCTCTGAGTCTTCCTACAAGCAAGACTTCGATTCAGGTAAGGGCAGTCACTTTTCTGCTCAAACGATCTACATCGTTCACAAAGCTCACACGTTTCTCATCTTAACTGACAAGCATTGGATGTTAGAGTGTCAGTGCTTTGTATCAGTTTCAGAAGCAGATTTGGACTACATATGGTCTGTATGTGTAGGAAACACAGTTCTTTTGTTCTGGGCACACTCATATTACCTGCTATATTAGAGACTCTAAAAGCAAGAGCGTGCTTCTCGCTCTAAAGCAGAGTGTGATCCATGGATGAGAAAAATGCTGTGTGTTTCCCTTCAGAAATGGAGTTAAATCCCAGGGTCTGTGTCTTCCTACAATCAAGACTTCGTTTCAGGTAAGGGCAGTCACTTTTCAGTTCAAAGGAACTACATCATTCACAAAGCTCACAGGTTTCTCATCTTAAGTGTCAAGCATAGTATGTTAGAGGACCAGTGCTTTGTATCAGTTTCAGAAGCAGAGTTGGACTAGATATGGTCCGTATGTGTAGGAAACACTGTTCTTTTGTTCTCAGCACACTCACATTTCCTGCTGTCTTAGAGACTTTAGAAAGCAAGAGCGTGCTTCTCGCTCTAAAGCAGAGTGTGATCCATGGATGAGAACTATGCTGTGTGTTTCCCTTCAGAAATGGAGTTAAATTCCAGGCTCTGTGTCTTCCTACAAGCAAGACTTCGTTTTAGGTATGGGCAGTCACTTTTCAGCTCAAACGAACTACATCGTTCACGGAGCTCACACGTTTCTCATCTTAACAGACAAGCATTGGATGTTAGAGGACTACTGTTTTGTATCAGTTTCAGAAGAAGAGTTGGACTACATATGGTCCGTATGTGTAGGAAACTCCATTCTTTTGTTCTGGGCACACTCAGATTGCCTGCTGTATTAGAGACTCTAGAAAGCAAGAGCGTGCTTCTCGCTCTAAAGCAGAGTGTGATCCATGGATGAGAACTATGCTGTCTGTTTCCCTTCAGAAGTGGAGTTAAATCCCAGGCTCTGAGTCTTCCTACAAGGAAGAATTCGTTTCAGGTAAGGGCAGTCACCTTTCTCCACAAACGAACTACATCGTTCATGAAGCTCACACGTTTCCCATCTTAACTGACAAGCATTGGATGTTAGAGGACCAGTGATTTGTGTCAGTTTCAGAAACAGAGTTGGACTAGATATGGTCCGTATGTGTAGGAAACTCCGGTCTTTTGTTCTCAGCGCACTCACGTTTCCTGCTGTCTTAGAGACTTTAGAAAGCAAGAGCGTGCTTCTTGCTCTAAAGCAGAGTGTGATCCATGGATGAGAACTATGCTGTGTGTTTCCCTTCAGAAATGGAGTTAAATCCCAGGCTCTGAGTCTTCCTACAAGCAAGAATACGTTTCAGGTAACGGCAGTCACTTTTCACCTCAAACGAACTACATCGTTCACTGAGCTCACACATTTCTCTTCTTTACATACAAGCATTGGATGTTAGAGGACCAGTGCTTTGTATCAGTTTCAGAAACAGAGTTGAACTAGATATGGTCTGTATGTGTAGGAAACACCGTTCTTTTGTTCCCAACACACACACGTTTCCTGCTGTCTTAGATACTCTAGAAAGCAAGAGCGTGCTTCTTGTTCTAAAGCAGAGTGTGATCAATGGATGATTACACTGCTGTGTGTTTCACTCCAGAAATGGAGTTAAATCCCAGTCTCTGAGTCTTCCTACAAGCAAGACTTCGATTCAGGTAAGGGCAGTCACTTTTCTGCTCAAACGAACTACATCGTTCACGAAGCTCACACGTTTCTCATCTTAACTGACAAGCATTGGATGTTAGAGGGTCAGTGCTTTGTATCAGTTTCAGAAGCAGATTTGGACTACATATGGTCTATATGTGTAGGAAACACAGTTCTTTTGTTCTGGGCACACTCATATTACCTGCTATATTAGAGACTCTAAAAGCAAGAGCGTGCTTCTCGCTCTAAAGCAGAGTCTAATCCATGGATGAGAAAAATGCTGTGTGTTTCCCTTCAGAAATGGAGTTAAATCCCAGGCTCTGTGTCTAACTACAAGCAAGACTTCGTTACAGGTAAGGGCAGTCACTTTTCAGTTCAAAGGAACTACATCATTCACAAAGCTCACAGGTTTCTCATCTTAAGTGTCAAGCATAGTATGTTAGAGGACCAGTGCTTTGTATCAGTTTCAGAAGCAGAGTTGGACTAGATATGGTCCGTATGTGTAGGAAACACTGTTCTTTGTTCTCAGCACACTCACATTTCCTGCTGTCTTAGAGACTTTAGAAAGCAAGAGCGTGCTTCTCGCTCTAAAGCAGAGTGTGATCCATGGATGAGAACTATGCTGTGTGTTTCCCTTCAGAAATGGAGTTAAATTCCAGGCTCTGTGTCTTCCTACAAGCAAGACTTCGTTTTAGGTATGGGCAGTCACTTTTCAGCTCAAACGAACTACATCGTTCACGGAGCTCACACGTTTCTCATCTTAACAGACAAGCATTGGATGTTAGGGGACCAGTGCTTTGTCTCAGTTTCAGAAACAGAGTTGGACTAGATATGGTCCCCATGTGTAGGAAACACCGTTCTTTTGTTCTCAGCGCACTCACGTTTCCTGCTGTCTTAGATACATTAGAAAGCAAAAGCGTGCTTCTCGCTCTAAAGCAGGGTGTGATCCATGGATGAGAACTATGCTGTGTGTTTCCCTTCAGAAATGGAGTTAAATCCCAGATTCTGTGTCTTCCTACAAGCAAGACTTCGTTTCAGGTAAGGGCAGTCACTTTTCTGCTCAAACGAACTACATCGTTCATGAAGCTCACACGTTTCCCATCTCAACTGACAAGCATTGGATGTTAGAGGACTACTGCTTTGTATCAGTTTCAGAAGAAGAGTTGGACTACATATGGTCCGTATGTGTATGAAACTCCGTTCTTTTGTTCTGGGCACACTCAGATTGCCTGCTGTATTAGAGACTCTAGAAAGCAAGAGCGTGTTTCTCGCTCTAAAGCAGAGTGTGATCCATGAATGAGAACTCTGCTGTGTGTTTCCCTTCAGAGATGGAGTTAAATCCCAGGCTCTGTGTCTTACTACAAGCAAGACTTCGTTACAGGTAAGGGCAGTCACTTTTCAGTTCAAAGGAACTACTTCATTCTCAAAGCTCACACGTTTCTCATCTTAACTGACAAACATTGGATGTTAGAGGACCAGTGCTTTGTGTCAGTTTCAGAAGCAGAGTTGGACTAGATATGGTCCGTATGTGTAGGAAACACCGTTCTTTTGTTCTCAGCGCACTCACGTTTCCTGCTGTGTTAGAGACTCCAGAAAGCAAGAGCGTGCTTCTCGCTCTAAAGCAGAGTGTGATCCATGAATGAGAACTATGCTGTGTGTTTCCCTTCATAAATGGAGTTAAATCTCAATCTCTGTGTCTTCCTAGAAGCAAGACTTCGTTTCAGGTAACGGCAGTCACTTTTCAGCTCAAACGAACTACATCGTTCACTGAGCTCACACATTTCTCTTCTTTACATACAAGCATTGGATGTTAGAGGACCAGTGCTTTGTATCAGTTTCAGAAACAGAGTTGAACTAGATATGGTCCGTATGTGTAGGAAACACCGTTCTTTTGTTCTCAGCACACACACGTTTCCTGCTGTCTTAGAGACCCTAGAAAGCAAGAGCATGCTTCTTGTTCTAAAGCAGAGTGTGATCAATGGATGATTACACTGCTGTGTGTTTCACTCCAGAAATGGAGTTAAATCCCAGGCTCTGAGTCTTCCTACAAGCAAGACTTCGATTCAGGTAAGGGCAGTCACTTTTCTGCTCAAACGATCTACATCGTTCACAAAGCTCACACGTTTCTCATCTTAACTGACAAGCATTGGATGTTAGAGTGTCAGTGCTTTGTATCAGTTTCAGAAGCAGATTTGGACTACATATGGTCTGTATGTGTAGGAAACACAGTTCTTTTGTTCTGGGCACACTCATATTACCTGCTATATTAGAGACTCTAAAAGCAAGAGCGTGCTTCTCGCTCTAAAGCAGAGTGTGATCCATGAATGAGAACTATGCTGTGTGTTTCCCTTCATAAATGGAGTTAAATCTCAATCTCTGTGTCTTCCTAGAAGCAAGACTTCGTTTCAGGTAACGGCAGTCATTTTTCAGATCAAACAAACTACATCGTTCACTGAGCTCACACATTTCTCTTCTTTACATACAAGCATTGGATGTTAGAGGACCAGTGCTTTGTATCAGTTTCAGAAACAGAGTTGAACTAGATATGGTCTGTATGTGTAGGAAACACCGTTCTTTTGTTCTCAGCACACACACGTTTCCTGCTGTCTTAGAGACCCTAGAAAGCAAGAGCATGCTTCTTGTTCTAAAGCAGAGTGTGATCAATGGATGATTACACTGCTGTGTGTTTCACTCCAGAAATGGAGTTAAATCCCAGGCTCTGAGTCTTCCTACAAGCAAGACTTCGATTCAGGTAAGGGCAGTCACTTTTCTGCTCAAACGATCTACATCGTTCACAAAGCTCACACGTTTCTCATCTTAACTGACAAGCATTGGATGTTAGAGTGTCAGTGCTTTGTATCAGTTTCAGAAGCAGATTTGGACTACATATGGTCTGTATGTGTAGGAAACACAGTTCTTTTGTTCTGGGCACACTCATATTACCTGCTATATTAGAGACTCTAAAAGCAAGAGCGTGCTTCTCGCTCTAAAGCAGAGTGTGATCCATGGATGAGAAAAATGCTGTGTGTTTCCCTTCAGAAATGGAGTTAAATCCCAGGGTCTGTGTCTTCCTACAATCAAGACTTCGTTTCAGGTAAGGGCAGTCACTTTTCAGTTCAAAGGAACTACATCATTCACAAAGCTCACAGGTTTCTCATCTTAAGTGTCAAGCATAGTATGTTAGAGGACCAGTGCTTTGTATCAGTTTCAGAAGCAGAGTTGGACTAGATATGGTCCGTATGTGTAGGAAACACTGTTCTTTTGTTCTCAGCACACTCACATTTCCTGCTGTCTTAGAGACTTTAGAAAGCAAGAGCGTGCTTCTCGCTCTAAAGCAGAGTGTGATCCATGGATGAGAACTATGCTGTGTGTTTCCCTTCAGAAATGGAGTTAAATTCCAGGCTCTGTGTCTTCCTACAAGCAAGACTTCGTTTTAGGTATGGGCAGTCACTTTTCAGCTCAAACGAACTACATCGTTCACGGAGCTCACACGTTTCTCATCTTAACAGACAAGCATTGGATGTTAGAGGACTACTGTTTTGTATCAGTTTCAGAAGAAGAGTTGGACTACATATGGTCCGTATGTGTAGGAAACTCCATTCTTTTGTTCTGGGCACACTCAGATTGCCTGCTGTATTAGAGACTCTAGAAAGCAAGAGCGTGCTTCTCGCTCTAAAGCAGAGTGTGATCCATGGATGAGAACTATGCTGTCTGTTTCCCTTCAGAAGTGGAGTTAAATCCCAGGCTCTGAGTCTTCCTACAAGGAAGAATTCGTTTCAGGTAAGGGCAGTCACCTTTCTGCACAAACGAACTACATCGTTCATGAAGCTCACACGTTTCCCATCTTAACTGACAAGCATTGGATGTTAGAGGACCAGTGATTTGTGTCAGTTTCAGAAACAGAGTTGGACTAGATATGGTCCGTATGTGTAGGAAACTCCGGTCTTTTGTTCTCAGCGCACTCACGTTTCCTGCTGTCTTAGAGACTTTAGAAAGCAAGAGCGTGCTTCTTGCTCTAAAGCAGAGTGTGATCCATGGATGAGAACTATGCTGTGTGTTTCCCTTCAGAAATGGAGTTAAATCCCAGGCTCTGAGTCTTCCTACAAGCAAGAATACGTTTCAGGTAACGGCAGTCACTTTTCACCTCAAACGAACTACATCGTTCACTGAGCTCACACATTTCTCTTCTTTACATACAAGCATTGGATGTTAGAGGACCAGTGCTTTGTATCAGTTTCAGAAACAGAGTTGAACTAGATATGGTCTGTATGTGTAGGAAACACCGTTCTTTTGTTCCCAACACACACACGTTTCCTGCTGTCTTAGATACTCTAGAAAGCAAGAGCGTGCTTCTTGTTCTAAAGCAGAGTGTGATCAATGGATGATTACACTGCTGTGTGTTTCACTCCAGAAATGGAGTTAAATCCCAGTCTCTGAGTCTTCCTACAAGCAAGACTTCGATTCAGGTAAGGGCAGTCACTTTTCTGCTCAAACGAACTACATCGTTCACGAAGCTCACACGTTTCTCATCTTAACTGACAAGCATTGGATGTTAGAGGGTCAGTGCTTTGTATCAGTTTCAGAAGCAGATTTGGACTACATATGGTCTATATGTGTAGGAAACACAGTTCTTTTGTTCTGGGCACACTCATATTACCTGCTATATTAGAGACTCTAAAAGCAAGAGCGTGCTTCTCGCTCTAAAGCAGAGTCTAATCCATGGATGAGAAAAATGCTGTGTGTTTCCCTTCAGAAATGGAGTTAAATCCCAGGCTCTGTGTCTAACTACAAGCAAGACTTCGTTACAGGTAAGGGCAGTCACTTTTCAGTTCAAAGGAACTACATCATTCACAAAGCTCACAGGTTTCTCATCTTAAGTGTCAAGCATAGTATGTTAGAGGACCAGTGCTTTGTATCAGTTTCAGAAGCAGAGTTGGACTAGATATGGTCCGTATGTGTAGGAAACACTGTTCTTTGTTCTCAGCACACTCACATTTCCTGCTGTCTTAGAGACTTTAGAAAGCAAGAGCGTGCTTCTCGCTCTAAAGCAGAGTGTGATCCATGGATGAGAACTATGCTGTGTGTTTCCCTTCAGAAATGGAGTTAAATTCCAGGCTCTGTGTCTTCCTACAAGCAAGACTTCGTTTTAGGTATGGGCAGTCACTTTTCAGCTCAAACGAACTACATCGTTCACGGAGCTCACACGTTTCTCATCTTAACAGACAAGCATTGGATGTTAGGGGACCAGTGCTTTGTCTCAGTTTCAGAAACAGAGTTGGACTAGATATGGTCCCCATGTGTAGGAAACACCGTTCTTTTGTTCTCAGCGCACTCACGTTTCCTGCTGTCTTAGATACATTAGAAAGCAAAAGCGTGCTTCTCGCTCTAAAGCAGGGTGTGATCCATGGATGAGAACTATGCTGTGTGTTTCCCTTCAGAAATGGAGTTAAATCCCAGATTCTGTGTCTTCCTACAAGCAAGACTTCGTTTCAGGTAAGGGCAGTCACTTTTCTGCTCAAACGAACTACATCGTTCATGAAGCTCACACGTTTCCCATCTCAACTGACAAGCATTGGATGTTAGAGGACTACTGCTTTGTATCAGTTTCAGAAGAAGAGTTGGACTACATATGGTCCGTATGTGTATGAAACTCCGTTCTTTTGTTCTGGGCACACTCAGTTTGCCTGCTGTATTAGAGACTCTAGAAAGCAAGAGCGTGTTTCTCGCTCTAAAGCAGAGTGTGATCCATGAATGAGAACTCTGCTGTGTGTTTCCCTTCAGAGATGGAGTTAAATCCCAGGCTCTGTGTCTTACTACAAGCAAGACTTCGTTACAGGTAAGGGCAGTCACTTTTCAGTTCAAAGGAACTACTTCATTCTCAAAGCTCACACGTTTCTCATCTTAACTGACAAACATTGGATGTTAGAGGACCAGTGCTTTGTGTCAGTTTCAGAAGCAGAGTTGGACTAGATATGGTCCGTATGTGTAGGAAACACCGTTCTTTTGTTCTCAGCGCACTCACGTTTCCTGCTGTGTTAGAGACTCCAGAAAGCAAGAGCGTGCTTCTCGCTCTAAAGCAGAGTGTGATCCATGAATGAGAACTATGCTGTGTGTTTCCCTTCATAAATGGAGTTAAATCTCAATCTCTGTGTCTTCCTAGAAGCAAGACTTCGTTTCAGGTAACGGCAGTCACTTTTCAGCTCAAACGAACTACATCGTTCACTGAGCTCACACATTTCTCTTCTTTACATACAAGCATTGGATGTTAGAGGACCAGTGCTTTGTATCAGTTTCAGAAACAGAGTTGAACTAGATATGGTCCGTATGTGTAGGAAACACCGTTCTTTTGTTCTCAGCACACACACGTTTCCTGCTGTCTTAGAGACCCTAGAAAGCAAGAGCATGCTTCTTGTTCTAAAGCAGAGTGTGATCAATGGATGATTACACTGCTGTGTGTTTCACTCCAGAAATGGAGTTAAATCCCAGGCTCTGAGTCTTCCTACAAGCAAGACTTCGATTCAGGTAAGGGCAGTCACTTTTCTGCTCAAACGATCTACATCGTTCACAAAGCTCACACGTTTCTCATCTTAACTGACAAGCATTGGATGTTAGAGTGTCAGTGCTTTGTATCAGTTTCAGAAGCAGATTTGGACTACATATGGTCTGTATGTGTAGGAAACACAGTTCTTTTGTTCTGGGCACACTCATATTACCTGCTATATTAGAGACTCTAAAAGCAAGAGCGTGCTTCTCGCTCTAAAGCAGAGTGTGATCCATGAATGAGAACTATGCTGTGTGTTTCCCTTCATAAATGGAGTTAAATCTCAATCTCTGTGTCTTCCTAGAAGCAAGACTTCGTTTCAGGTAACGGCAGTCATTTTTCAGATCAAACAAACTACATCGTTCACTGAGCTCACACATTTCTCTTCTTTACATACAAGCATTGGATGTTAGAGGACCAGTGCTTTGTATCAGTTTCAGAAACAGAGTTGAACTAGATATGGTCTGTATGTGTAGGAAACACCGTTCTTTTGTTCTCAGCACACACACGTTTCCTGCTGTCTTAGAGACCCTAGAAAGCAAGAGCATGCTTCTTGTTCTAAAGCAGAGTGTGATCAATGGATGATTACACTGCTGTGTGTTTCACTCCAGAAATGGAGTTAAATCCCAGGCTCTGAGTCTTCCTACAAGCAAGACTTCGATTCAGGTAAGGGCAGTCACTTTTCTGCTCAAACGATCTACATCGTTCACAAAGCTCACACGTTTCTCATCTTAACTGACAAGCATTGGATGTTAGAGTGTCAGTGCTTTGTATCAGTTTCAGAAGCAGATTTGGACTACATATGGTCTGTATGTGTAGGAAACACAGTTCTTTTGTTCTGGGCACACTCATATTACCTGCTATATTAGAGACTCTAAAAGCAAGAGCGTGCTTCTCGCTCTAAAGCAGAGTGTGATCCATGGATGAGAAAAATGCTGTGTGTTTCCCTTCATAAATGGAGTTAAATCCCAGGGTCTGTGTCTTCCTACAATCAAGACTTCGTTTCAGGTAAGGGCAGTCACTTTTCAGTTCAAAGGAACTACATCATTCACAAAGCTCACAGGTTTCTCATCTTAAGTGTCAAGCATAGTATGTTAGAGGACCAGTGCTTTGTATCAGTTTCAGAAGCAGAGTTGGACTAGATATGGTCCGTATGTGTAGGAAACACTGTTCTTTTGTTCTCAGCACACTCACATTTCCTGCTGTCTTAGAGACTTTAGAAAGCAAGAGCGTGCTTCTCGCTCTAAAGCAGAGTGTGATCCATGGATGAGAACTATGCTGTGTGTTTCCCTTCAGAAATGGAGTTAAATTCCAGGCTCTGTGTCTTCCTACAAGCAAGACTTCGTTTTAGGTATGGGCAGTCACTTTTCAGCTCAAACGAACTACATCGTTCACGGAGCTCACACGTTTCTCATCTTAACAGACAAGCATTGGATGTTAGAGGACTACTGTTTTGTATCAGTTTCAGAAGAAGAGTTGGACTACATATGGTCCGTATGTGTAGGAAACTCCATTCTTTTGTTCTGGGCACACTCAGATTGCCTGCTGTATTAGAGACTCTAGAAAGCAAGAGCGTGCTTCTCGCTCTAAAGCAGAGTGTGATCCATGGATGAGAACTATGCTGTCTGTTTCCCTTCAGAAGTGGAGTTAAATCCCAGGCTCTGAGTCTTCCTACAAGGAAGAATTCGTTTCAGGTAAGGGCAGTCACCTTTCTGCACAAACGAACTACATCGTTCATGAAGCTCACACGTTTCCCATCTTAACTGACAAGCATTGGATGTTAGAGGACCAGTGATTTGTGTCAGTTTCAGAAACAGAGTTGGACTAGATATGGTCCGTATGTGTAGGAAACTCCGGTCTTTTGTTCTCAGCGCACTCACGTTTCCTGCTGTCTTAGAGACTTTAGAAAGCAAGAGCGTGCTTCTTGCTCTAAAGCAGAGTGTGATCCATGGATGAGAACTATGCTGTGTGTTTCCCTTCAGAAATGGAGTTAAATCCCAGGCTCTGAGTCTTCCTACAAGCAAGAATACGTTTCAGGTAACGGCAGTCACTTTTCACCTCAAACGAACTACATCGTTCACTGAGCTCACACATTTCTCTTCTTTACATACAAGCATTGGATGTTAGAGGACCAGTGCTTTGTATCAGTTTCAGAAACAGAGTTGAACTAGATATGGTCTGTATGTGTAGGAAACACCGTTCTTTTGTTCCCAACACACACACGTTTCCTGCTGTCTTAGATACTCTAGAAAGCAAGAGCGTGCTTCTTGTTCTAAAGCAGAGTGTGATCAATGGATGATTACACTGCTGTGTGTTTCACTCCAGAAATGGAGTTAAATCCCAGTCTCTGAGTCTTCCTACAAGCAAGACTTCGATTCAGGTAAGGGCAGTCACTTTTCTGCTCAAACGAACTACATCGTTCACGAAGATCACACGTTTCTCATCTTAACTGACAAGCATTGGATGTTAGAGGGTCAGTGCTTTGTATCAGTTTCAGAAGCAGATTTGGACTACATATGGTCTATATGTGTAGGAAACACAGTTCTTTTGTTCTGGGCACACTCATATTACCTGCTATATTAGAGACTCTAAAAGCAAGAGCGTGCTTCTCGCTCTAAAGCAGAGTCTGATCCATGGATGAGAAAAATGCTGTGTGTTTCCCTTCAGAAATGGAGTTAAATCCCAGGCTCTGTGTCAAACTACAAGCAAGACTTCGTTACAGGTAAGGGCAGTCACTTTTCAGTTCAAAGGAACTACATCATTCTCAAAGCTCACACGTTTCTCATCTTAACTGACAAACATTGGATGTTAGAGGACCAGTGCTTCGTGTCAGTTTCAGAAACAGAGTTGGACTAGATATGGTCCGTATGTGTAGGAAACACCGTTCTTTTGTTCTCAGCGCACTCACGTTTCCTGCTGTCTTAGCGACTTTAGAAAGCAAGAGCGTGCTTCTCGCTCTAAAGCAGAGTGTGATCCATGGATGAGAACTATGCTGTCTGTTTCCCTTCAGAAGTGGAGTTAAATCCCAGGCTCTGAGTCTTCCTACAAGGAAGAATTCGTTTCAGGTAAGGGCAGTCACCTTTCTGCACAAACGAACTACATCGTTCATGAAGCTCACACGTTTCCCATCTTAACTGACAAGCATTGGATGTTAGAGGACCAGTGATTTGTATCAGTTTCAGAAGAGGAGTTGGACTAGATATGGTCCGTATGTGTAGGAAACACCGTTCTTTTGTTCTCAGCGCACTCACGTTTCCTGCTGTGTTAGAGACTCCAGAAAGCAAGAGCGTGCTTCTCGCTCTAAAGCAGAGTGTGATCCATGGATGAGAACTATGGTGTGTGTTTTCCTTCATAAATGGAGTTAAATCTCAATCTCTGTGTCTTCCTATAAGCAAGATTTCGTTTCAGGTAACGGCAGTCACTTTTCAGCTCAAACGAACTACATCGTTCACTGAGCTCACACATTTCTCTTCTTTTCATACAAGCATTGGATGTTAGAGGACGAGTGCTTTGTGTCAATTTCAGAAACAGAGTTGGACTAGATATGGTTCGTATGTGTAGGAAACACCGTTCTTTTGTTCTCAGCGCACTCACGTTTCCTGCTGTCTTAGAGACTTTAGAAAGCAAGAGCGTGCTTCTCGCTCTAAAGCAGAGTGTGATCCATGGATGAGAACTATGCTGTGTGTTTCCCTTCAGAAATGGAGTTAAATCCCATGCTCTGAGTCTTCCTACAAGCAAGACTTCAATTCAGGTAAGGGCAGTCACTTTTCTGCTCAAACGAACTACATCGTTCATGAAGCTCACACGTTTCCCATCTTAACTGACAAGCAATGGATGTTAGAGGACCAGTGCTTTGTATCAGTTTCAGAAGAAGAGTTGGACTACATATGGTCTGTATGTGTAGGAAACTCCGTTCTTTGTTCTGGGCACAATCAGATTTCCTGCTGTATTAGAGACTCTAGAAAGCAAGAGCGTGCTTCTTGCTGTACAGCAGAGTGTTATCCATGGGTGAGAACTATGCTGTGTGTTTCCCTTCAGAAATGGAGTTAAATCCCAATCTCTGTGTCTTCCTACATGCAAGACTTCGTTTCAGGTAACAGCAGTCACTTTTCAGCTCAAACGAACTACATCGTTCACTGAGCTCACACGTTTCTCATCTTAACAGACAAGCATTGCATGTTAGAGGACCAGAGCTTTGTATCAGTTTAAGAAGCAGAGTTGGACTAGATATGGTCCGAGTGTGTAGGAAACACAGTTCTTTTGTTCTCAGCAAAATCACGTTTCCTGCTCTCTTAGAGACTCCAGAAAGCAAGAGCGTGCTTCTTGTTCTAAAGCAGAGTATGATCAATGGATGAGAACACTGCTGTGTGTTTCACTTCAGAAATGGAGTTAAATCCCAGGCTCTGAGTCTTCCTACAAGCAAGACTTCGTTTAAGGTAAGGGCAGTCACTTTTCTGCTCAAACGAACTACATCGTTCATGAAGCTCACACCTTTCCCATCTTAACTGACAAGCATTGGATATTAGAGGACTACTGCTTTGTATTAGTTTCAGAAGAAGAGTTGGACTACATATGGTCCGTATGTGTAGGAAACTCCTTTCTTTTGTTCTGGGCACACTCAGATTGCCTGCTGTATTAGAGACCCTAGAAAGCAAGAGCGTGCTTCTCGCTCTAAAGCAGAGTGTCATCAATGGATGAGAACACTGCTGTGTGTTTCCCTTCAGAAATGGAGTTAATACCAGGCTCTGAGTCTTCCTACAAGCAAGTCTTAGTTTCAGGTAAGAGCAGTTACTTTTCTGCTCAATCGAACTACATCGTTCACGAAGATCACACGTTTCTCATCTTAACTGACAAGCATTGGATGTTAGAGGACCAGTGAATTGTATCAGTTTCAGAAGCAGATTTGGACTACATATGGTCCGTATGTGTAGGAAACTCTGTTCTTTGTTCTTCGCAAAATCAGATTTCCTGCTGTATTAGAGACTATAGAAAGCAAGAGCGTGCTTCTTGCTGTAAAGCAGAGTGTTATCCATGGGTGAGAACTATGCTGTGTGTTTCCCTTCAGAAATGGATTTAAATCCTAATCTCTGTGTCTTCCTACAAGCAAGACTTCGTTTCAGGTAAGGGCAGTCACTTTTCAGCTCAAACAAACTACATCGTTCATGGAGCTCACACGTTTCTCATCTTAACAGACAAGCATTGGATGTTAGAGGACCAGTGCTTTGTATCAGTTTCTGAAGCAGATTTGGACTACATATGGTCTGTATGTGTAGGAAACACAGTTCTTTTGTTCTGGGCACACTCATATTACCTGCTATATTAGAGACTCTAAAAGCAAGAGCGTGCTTCTCGATCTAAAGCAGAGTGTGATCCATGGATGAGAACTATGATGTTTGTTTCCCTTCAGAAATGGAGTTAAATTCCAGGCTCTGTGTCTTCCTACAAGCAAGACTTCGTTTCAGGTAAGGGCAGTCACTTTTCAGCTCAAACGAACTACATCGTTCACGGAGCTCACACGTTTCTCATCTTAACAGACAAGCATTGGATGTTAGAGGACCAGTGCTTTGTGTCAGTTTCAGAAACAGAGTTGGACTAGATATGGTCTCTATGTGCAGGAAACACCTTTCTTTTGTTCTCAGCGCACTCACGTTTCCTGCTGTCTTAGCGACTTTAGAAAGCAAGAGCGTGCTTCTCGCTCTAAAGCAGAGTGTGATCAATGGATGAGAACTATGCTGTGTGTTTCCCTTCAGAAATGGAGTTAAATCCCAGATTCTGTGTCTTCCTACAAGCAAGATTTCGTTTCAGGTAAGGGCAGTCACTTTTCGGCTCAAACGAACTACATCGTTCATGAAGCTCACACGTTTCCCATCTTAACTGACAAGCATTGGATGTTAGAGGACTACTGCCTTGTATCAGTTTCAGAAGAAGAGTTGGACTACATATGGTCCGTATGTGTAGGAAACTCCCTTCTTTTGTTCTGGGCACACTCAGATTGCCTGCTGTATTAGAGACTCTAGAAAGCAAGAGCGTGCTTCTCGCTCTAAAGCAGAGTGTGATCCATGGATGAGAACTCTGCTGTTTGTTTCCCTTCAGAGATGGAGTTAAATCCCAGGCTCTGTGTCTTACTACAAGCAAGATTCGTTACAGGTAAGGGCAGTCACTTTTCAGTTCAAAGGAACTACATCATTCTCAAAGCTCACACGTTTCTCATCTTAACTGACAAGCATTGGATGTTAGTGGACCAGTGCTTTGTGTTAGTTTCAGAAACAGAGTTGGACTAGATATGGTCCGTATGTGTAGGAAACACCGTTCTTTTGTTCTCAGCGCACTCACGTTTCCTGCTGTATTAGAGACCTTAGAAAGCAAGAGCGTGCTTCTCGCTCTAAAGCAGAGTGTGATCCATGGATGAGAACTATGCTGTGTGTTTCTCTTCAGAAATGGTGTTAAATCCCAGGCTCTGTGTCTTCCTACAAGCAAGACTTCGTTTCAGGTAAGGGCAGTCACTTTTCTGCTCAAACGAACTACATCGTTCACGAAGATCACACGTTTCTCATCTTAACTGACAAGCATTGGATGTTAGAGGACCAGTGAATTGTATCAGTTTCAGAAGCAGATTTGGACTACATATGGTCCGTATGTGTAGGAAACACCGAACATTTGTTCTGGGCACACTCAGATTGCCTGCTGTATTAGAGACTCTAGAAAGCAAGAGCGTGCTTCTAGCTCTAAAGCAGAGTGTGATCCATGGATGAGAACTCTGCTGTGTGTTTCCCTTCAGAGATGGAGTTAAATCCCAGGCTCTGTGTCTTACTACAAGCAAGACTTCGTTACAGGTAAGGGCAGTCACTTTTCAGTTCAAAGGAACTACATCATTCTGGAAGCTCACACGTTTCTCATCTTAACTGACAAGCATTGGATGTGATGACCAGTGCTTTGTATCAGTTTCAGAAGCAGAGTTGGACTAGATATGGTCCATATGTGTAGGAACCACCGTTCTTTTGTTCTCAGCACACTCACTTTCCCTCTGTCTTAGAGAATTTAGAAAGCAAGAGCGTGCTTCTCGCTCTAAAGCAGAGTGTGATCCATGGATGAGAACTATGCTGTGTGTTTCCCTTCAGAAATGGAGTTAAATCCCAGACTCTGTGTCTTCCTACAAGCAAGACTTCGTTTCAGGTAAGGGCAGTCACTTTTCTGCTCAAACGAACTACATCGTTCATGAAGCTCACACGTTTCCTATCTTAACTGACAAGCATTGGATGTTAGAGGACTAGTGCTTTGTATCAGTTTCAGAAGAAGAGTTGGACTACATATGGTCCGTATGTGTAGGAAACTCTGTTCTTTGTTCTTCGCAAAATCAGATTTCCTGCTGTATTAGAGACTATAGAAAGCAAGAGCGTGCTTCTTGCTGTAAAGCAGAGTGTTATCCATGGGTGAGAACTATGCTGTGTGTTTCCCTTCAGAAATGGATTTAAATCCTAATCTCTGTGTCTTCCTACAAGCAAGACTTCGTTTCAGGTAAGGGCAGTCACTTTTCAGCTCAAACAAACTACATCATTCATGGAGCTCACACGTTTCTCATCTTAACAGACAAGCATTGGATGTTAGAGGACCAGTGCTTTGTATCAGTTTCTGAAGCAGATTTGGACTACATATGGTCTGTATGTGTAGGAAACACAGTTCTTTTGTTCTGGGCACACTCATATTACCTGCTATATTAGAGACTCTAAAAGCAAGAGCGTGCTTCTCGCTCTAAAGCAGAGTGTGATCCATGGATGAGAACTATGCTGTTTGTTTCCCTTCAGAAATGGAGTTAAATTCCAGGCTCTGTGTCTTCCTACAAGCAAGACTTCGTTTCAGGTAAGGGCAGTCACTTTTCAGCTCAAACGAACTACATCGTTCACGGAGCTCACACGTTTCTCATCTTAACAGACAAGCATTGGATGTTAGAGGACCAGTGCTTTGTGTCAGTTTCAGAAACAGAGTTGGACTAGATATGGTCTCTATGTGCAGGAAACACCTTTCTTTTGTTCTCAGCGCACTCACGTTTCCTGCTGTCTTAGCGACTTTAGAAAGCAAGAGCGTGCTTCTCGCTCTAAAGCAGAGTGTGATCAATGGATGAGAACTATGCTGTGTGTTTCCCTTCAGAAATGGAGTTAAATCCCAGATTCTGTGTCTTCCTACAAGCAAGATTTCGTTTCAGGTAAGGGCAGTCACTTTTCGGCTCAAACGAACTACATCGTTCATGAAGCTCACACGTTTCCCATCTTAACTGACAAGCATTGGATGTTAGAGGACTACTGCCTTGTATCAGTTTCAGAAGAAGAGTTGGACTACATATGGTCCGTATGTGTAGGAAACTCCCTTCTTTTGTTCTGGGCACACTCAGATTGACTGCTGTATTAGAGACTCTAGAAAGCAAGAGCGGGCTTCTCACTCTAAAGCAGAGTGTGATCCATGGATGAGAACTATGCTGTGTGTTTCCCTTCAGAAATGGAGTTAAATCCCAGATTCTGTGTCTTCCTACATGCAAGATTTCGTTTCAGGTAAGGGCAGTCACTTTTCGGCTCAAACGAACTACATCGTTCATGAAGCTCACACGTTTCCTATCTTAACTGACAAGCATTGGATGTTAGAGGACTAGTGCTTTGTATCAGTTTCAGAAGAAGAGTTGGACTACATATGGTCCGTATGTGTAGGAAACTCTGTTCTTTGTTCTTCGCAAAATCAGATTTCCTGCTGTATTAGAGACTATAGAAAGCAAGAGCGTGCTTCTTGCTGTAAAGCAGAGTGTTATCCATGGGTGAGAACTATGCTGTGTGTTTCCCTTCAGAAATGGATTTAAATCCCAATCTCTGTGTCTTCCTACAAGCAAGACTTCGTTTCAGGTAAGGGCAGTCACTTTTCAGCTCAAACAAACTACATCGTTCATGGAGCTCACACGTTTCTCATCTTAACAGACAAGCATTGGATGTTAGAGGACCAGTGCTTTGTACCAGTTTAAGAAGGAGAGTTGGACTAGATATGGTCCGTATGCGTAGGAAACACCTTTCTTTTCTTCTAAGCACACTCACGTTTCCTGCTGTCTTAGAGACTCTAGAAAGCAAGAGCGTGCTTCTTGTTCTAAAGCCGAGTGTGATCAATGGATGATTACACTGCTGTGTGTTTTACTTCAGAAATGGAGTTAAATCCCAGGCTCTGAGTCTTCCTACAAGCAAGACTTCCATTCAGGTAAGGGCAGTCACTTTACTGCTCAAACGAACTACATCGTTCATGAAGCTCACACGTTTCTCATCTTAACTGACAAGCATTGGATGTTAGAGGGTCAGTGCTTTGTATCAGTTTCAGAAGCAGATTTGGACTACATATGGTCTGTATGTGTAGGATACACAGTTCTTTTGTTCTGGGCACACTCACGTTTCCTGCTCTCTTAGAGACTTTAGAAAGCAAGAGCGTGCTTCTCGCTCTAAAGCAGAGTGTGATCCATGGATGAGAACTATGCTGTGTGTTTCCCTTCAGAAATGGAGTTAAATTCCAGATTCTGTGTCTTCCTACAAGCAAGACTTCGTTTCAGGTAAGGGCAGTCACTTTTCAGCTCAAACGAACTACATTGTTCACGGAGCTCACACGTTTCTCATCTTAACAGACAAGCATTGGATGTTAGAGGACCAGTGCTTTGTGTCAGTTTCAGAAACAGAGTTGGACTAGATATGGACTCTATGTGTAGGAAACACCTTTCTTTTGTTGTCAGCGCACTCACGTTTCCTGCTGTCTTAGCGACTTTAGAAAGCAAGAGCGTGCTTCTCGCTCTAAAGCACAGTGTGATCAATGGATGAGAACTATGCTGTGTGTTTCCCTTCAGAAATGGAGTTAAATCCCAGATTCTGTGTCTTCCTACAAGCAAGATTTCGTTTCAGGTGAGGGCAGTCACTTTTCGGCTCAAACGAACTACATCGTTCATGAAGCTCACACGTTTCTCATCTTAATTGAAAAACATTGGATGTTAGAGGACCAGTGCTTTGTGTCAGTTTCAGAAACAGAGTTGGACTAGATATGGTCCGTATGTGTAGGAAACACCGTTCTTTTGTTCTCAGCACACTCACGTTTCCTGCTGTCTTAGAGACTTTAGAAAGCAAGAGCGTGCTTCTCGCTCTAAAGCAGAGTGTGATCCATGGATGAGAACTATGCTGTGTGTTTCCCTTCAGAAATGGAGTTAAATCACAGATTCTGTGTCTTCCTACAAGCAAGACTTCGTTTAAGGTAAGGGCAGTCACTTTCCTGCTCAAACGAACTACATCGTTCATGAAGCTCACACGTTTCCCATCTTAACTGACAAGCATTGGATGTTAGAGGACCAGTGCATTGTATCAGTTTCAGAAGAAGAGTTGGACTACATATGGTCCGTATTTGTAGGAAACTCCGTTCTTTGTTCTGGGCACAATCAGATTTCCTGCTGTATTAGAGACTCTAGAAACCAAGAGAGTGCTTCTTGCTGTAAAGCAGAGGGTTATCCATGGGTGAGAACTCTGCTGTGTGTTTCCCTTCAGAGATGAAGTTAAATCCCAGGCTCTGTGTCTTACTACAAGCAAGACTTCGTTACAGGTAAGGGCAGTCACTTCTCAGTTCAAAGGAACTACATCATTCTCAAAGCTCACACGTTTCTCATCTTAACTGACAAGCATTGGATGTGAGGACCAGTGCTTTGTATCAGTTTCAGAAGCAGAGTTGGACTAGATATGGTCCATATGTGTAGGAAACACCATTCTTTTGTTCTCAGCACACTCACGTTTCCTGCTGTCTTAGAGACATTAGAAAGCAAGAGCGTGCTTCTCGCTCTAAAGCAGAGTGTGATCCATGGATGAGAACTATGCTGTGTGTTTCCCTTCAGAAATGGAGTTAAATCCCAGATTCTGTGTCTTCCTACAAGCAAGATTTCGTTTCAGGTAAGGGCAGTCACTTTTCTGCTCAAACGAACTACATCGTTCATGAGGCTCACACGTTTCCCATCTTAACTGACAAGCATTGGATATTAGAGGACTACTGCTTTGTATTAGTTTCAGAAGAAGAGTTGGACTACATATGGTCCGTATGTGTAGGAAACTCCTTTCTTTTGTTCTGGGCACACTCAGATTGCCTTCTGTATTAGAGACCCTAGAAAGCAAGAGCGTGCTTCTCGCTCTAAAGCAGAGTGTGATCCATGGATGAGAACTCTGCTGTGTGTTTCCCTTCAGAGATGGAGTTAAATCCCAGGCTCTGTGTCTTACTACAAGCAAGACTTCGTTTCAGGTAACGGCAGTCACTTTTCAGCTCAAACGAACTACATCGTTCACTGAGCTCACACATTTCTCATCTTAACAGACAAGCATTGGATGTTAGAGGACCAGTGCTTTGTATCAGTTTAAGATGGAGAGTTGGACTAGATATGGTCCGTATGTGTAGGAAACACCATTCTTTTGTTCTCAGCACACGCATGTTTCCTGCTGTCTTAGAGACTCTAGAAAGCAAGAGCGTGCTTCTTGTTCTAAAGCAGAGTGTCATCAATGGATGAGAACACTGCTGTGTGTTTCCCTTCAGAAATGGAGTTAAATACCAGGCTCTGAGTCTTCCTACAAGCAAGTCTTAGTTTCAGGTAAGAGCAGTTACTTTTCTGCTTAATCGAACTACATCGTTCACGAAGATCACACGTTTCTCATCTTAACTGACAAGCATTGGATGTTAGAGGACCAGTGAATTGTATCAGTTTCAGAAGCAGATTTGGACTACATATGGTCCGTATGTGTAGGAAACACCGTACATTTTTTCTGGGCACACTCAGATTGCCTGCTGTATTAGAGACTCTAGAAAGCAAGATCGTGCTTCTCGTTCTAAAGCTGAGTGTGATCAATGGATGAGAACTCTGCTGTGTGTTTCCCTTCAGAGATGGAGTTAAATCCCAGGCTCTGTGTCTTACTACAAGCAAGACTTCGTTTCAGGTAAGGGCAGTCACTTTTCTGCTCAAACGAACTACATCGTTCATGAAGCTCACACGTTTCCTATCTTAACTGACAAGCATTGGATGTTAGAGGACTAGTGCTTTGTATCAGTTTCAGAAGAAGAGTTGGACTACATATGGTCCGTATGTGTAGGAAACTCCGTTCTTTGTTCTGGGCACAATCAGATTTCCTGCTGTATTTGAGACTCTAGAAAGCAAGAGCGTGCTTCTTGCTGTAAAGCAGAGTGTTATCCATGGGTGAGATCTATGCTGTGTGTTTCCCTTAAGAAATGGAGTTAAATCAAAATCTCTGTGTCTTCCTACAAGCAAGACTTCGTTTCAGGTAACAGCAGTCACTTTTCAGCTCAAACGAACTACATCGTTCCCTGAGCTCACACATTTCTCATCTTAACAGACAAGCATTGGATGTTAGAGGACCAGTGCTTTGTATCAGTTTAAGAAGGAGAGTTGGACTAGATATGGTCCGTATGTGTAGGAAACACCTTTCTTTTCTTCTCAGCACACTCACGTTTCCTGCTGTCTTAGAGACTCTAGAAAGCAAGAGCGTGCTTCTTGTTCTAAAGCAGATTGTGATCAATGGATGATTACACTGCTGTGTGTTTTACTTCAGAAATGGAGTTACATCCCAGGCCCTGAGTCTTCCTACAAGCAAGACTTCCATTCAGGAAAGGGCAGTCACTTTTCTGCTCAAACGAACTACATCGTTCATGAAGCGCACACGTTTCTCATCTTAACTGACAAGCATTGGATGTTAGAGGGTCAGTGCTTTGTATCAGTTTCAGAAGCAGATTTGGACTACATATGGTCTGTATGTGTAGGAAACACAGTTCTTTTGTTCTGGGCACACTCATATTACCTGCTATATTAGAGACTCTAAAAGCAAGAGCGTGCTTCTCGCTCTAAAGCAGAGTGTGATCCATGGATGAGAACTATGCTGTGTGTTTCCCTTCAGAAATGGAGTTAAATTCCAGGCTCTGTGTCTTCCTACAAGCAAGACTTCGTTTCAGGTAAGGGCAGTACTTTTCAGCTCAAACGAACTACATCGTTCACGGAGCTCACACGTTTCTCATCTTAACAGACAAGCATTGGATGTTAGAGGACCAGTGCTTTGTGTCAGTTTCAGAAACAGAGTTGGACTAGATATGGTCTCTATGTGTAGGAAACACCTTTCTTTTGTTCTCAGCGCATTCACGTTTCCTGCTGTCTTAGCGACTTTAGAAAGCAAGAGCGTGCTTCTCGCTCTAAAGCAGAGTGTGATCCATGGATGAGAACTATGCTGTGTGTTTCTCTTCAGAAATGGTGTTAAATCCCAGGCTCTGTGTCTTCCTACAAGCAAGACTTCGTTTCAGGTAAGGGCAGTCACTTTTCTGCTCAAACGAACTACATCGTTCACGAAGATCACACGTTTCTCATCTTAACTGACAAGCATTGGATGTTAGAGGACCAGTGAATTGTATCAGTTTCAGAAGCAGATTTGGACGACATATGTTCCGTATGTGTAGGAAACACCGTACATTTGTTCTGGGCACACTCAGATTGCCTGCTGTATTAGAGACTCTAGAAAGCAAGAGCGTGCTTCTAGCTCTAAAGCAGAGTGTGATCCATGGATGAGAACTCTGCTGTGTGTTTCCCTTCAGAGATGGAGTTAAATCCCAGGCTCTGTGTCTTACTACAAGCAAGACTTCGTTACAGGTAAGGGCAGTCACTTTTCAGTTCAAAGGAACTACATCATTCTGGAAGCTCACACGTTTCTCATCTTAACTGACAAGCATTGGATGTGATGACCAGTGCTTTGTATCAGTTTCAGAAGCAGAGTTGGACTAGATATGGTCCATATGTGTAGGAACCACCGTTCTTTTGTTCTCAGCACACTCACTTTCCCTCTGTCTTAGAGAATTTAGAAAGCAAGAGCGTGCTTCTCGCTCTAAAGCAGAGTGTGATCCATGGATGAGAACTATGCTGTGTGTTTCCCTTCAGAAATGGAGTTAAATCCCAGACTCTGTGTCTTCCTACAAGCAAGACTTCGTTTCAGGTAAGGGCAGTCACTTTTCTGCTCAAACGAACTACATCGTTCATGAAGCTCACACGTTTCCTATCTTAACTGACAAGCATTGGATGTTAGAGGACTAGTGCTTTGTATCAGTTTCAGAAGAAGAGTTGGACTACATATGGATCGTATGTGTAGGAAACTCTGTTCTTTGTTCTTCGCAAAATCAGATTTCCTGCTGTATTAGAGACTATAGAAAGCAAGAGCGTGCTTCTTGCTGTAAAGCAGAGTGTTATCCATGGGTGAGAACTATGCTGTGTGTTTCCCTTCAGAAATGGATTTAAATCCCAATCTCTGTGTCTTCCTACAAGCAAGACTTCGTTTCAGGTAAGGGCAGTCACTTTTCAGCTCAAACAAACTACATCGTTCATGGAGCTCACACGTTTCTCATCTTAACAGACAAGCATTGGATGTTAGAGGACCAGTGCTTTGTATCAGTTTCTGAAGCAGATTTGGACTACATATGGTCTGTATGTGTAGGAAACACAGTTCTTTTGTTCTGGGCACACTCATATTACCTGCTATATTAGAGACTCTAAAAGCAAGAGCGTGCTTCTCGCTCTAAAGCAGAGTGTGATCCATGGATGAGAACTATGCTGTGTGTTTCCCTTCAGAAATGGAGTTAAATTCCAGGCTCTGTGTCTTCCTACAAGCAAGACTTCGTTTCAGGTAAGGGCAGTCACTTTTCAGCTCAAACGAACTACATCGTTCACGGAGCTCACACGTTTCTCATCTTAACAGACAAGCATTGGATGTTAGAGGACCAGTGCTTTGTGTCAGTTTCAGAAACAGAGTTGGACTAGATATGGTCTCTATGTGCAGGATACACCTTTCTTTTGTTCTCAGCGCACTCACGTTTCCTGCTGTCTTAGCGACTTTAGAAAGCAAGAGCGTGCTTCTCGCTCTAAAGCAGAGTGTGATCAATGGATGAGAACTATGCTGTGTGTTTCCCTTCAGAAATGGAGTTAAATCCCAGATTCTGTGTCTTCCTACAAGCAAGATTTCGTTTCAGGTAAGGGCAGTCACTTTTCGGCTCAAACGAACTACATCGTTCATGAAGCTCACACGTTTCCCATCTTAACTGACAAGCATTGGATGTTAGAGGACTACTGCCTTGTATCAGTTTCAGAAGAAGAGTTGGACTACATATGGTCCGTATGTGTAGGAAACTCCCTTCTTTTGTTCTGGGCACACTCAGATTGCCTGCTGTATTAGAGACTCTAGAAAGCAAGAGCGTGCTTCTCGCTCTAAAGCAGAGTGTGATCCATGGATGAGAACTCTGCTGTTTGTTTCCCTTCAGAGATGGAGTTAAATCCCAGGCTCTGTGTCTTACTACAAGCAAGATTCGTTACAGGTAAGGGCAGTCACTTTTCAGTTCAAAGGAACTACATCATTCTCAAAGCTCACACGTTTCTCATCTTAACTGACAAGCATTGGATGTTAGTGGACCAGTGCTTTGTGTTAGTTTCAGAAACAGAGTTGGACTAGATATGGTCCGTATGTGTAGGAAACACCGTTCTTTTGTTCTCAGCGCACTCACATTTCCTGCTGTATTAGAGACTTTAGAAAGCAAGAGCGTGCTTCTCGCTCTAAAGCAGAGTGTGATCCATGGATGAGAACTATGCTGTGTGTTTCCCTTCAGAAATGGAGTTAAATCCCAGACTCTGTGTCTTCCTACAAGCAAGACTTCGTTTCAGGTAAGGGCAGTCACTTTTCTGCTCAAACGAACTACATCGTTCATGAAGCTCACACGTTTCCTATCTTAACTGACAAGCATTGGATGTTAGAGGACTAGTGCTTTGTATCAGTTTCAGAAGAAGAGTTGGACTACATATGGTCCGTATGTGTAGGAAACTCTGTTCTTTGTTCTTCGCAAAATCAGATTTCCTGCTGTATTAGAGACTATAGAAAGCAAGAGCGTGCTTCTTGCTGTAAAGCAGAGTGTTATCCATGGGTGAGAACTATGCTGTGTATTTCCCTTCAGAAATGGATTTAAATCCCAATCTCTGTGTCTTCCTACAAGCAAGACTTCGTTTCAGGTAAGGGCAGTCACTTTTCAGCTCAAACAAACTACATCGTTCATGGAGCTCACACGTTTCTCATCTTAACAGACAAGCATTGGATGTTAGAGGACCAGTGCTTTGTACCAGTTTAAGAAGGAGAGTTGGACTAGATATGGTCCGTATGCGTAGGAAACACCTTTCTTTTCTTCTAAGCACACTCACGTTTCCTGCTGTCTTAGAGACTCTAGAAAGCAAGAGCGTGCTTCTTGTTCTAAAGCAGAGTGTGATCAATGGATGATTACACTGCTGTGTGTTTTACTTCAGAAATGGATTTAAATCCCAGGCTCTGAGTCTTCCTACAAGCAAGACTTCCATTCAGGTAAGGGCAGTCACTTTACTGCTCAAACGAACTACATCGTTCATTAAGCTCACACGTTTCTCATCTTAACTGACAAGCATTGGATGTTAGAGGGTCAGTGCTTTGTATCAGTTTCAGAAGCAGATTTGGACTACATATGGTCTGTATGTGTAGGATACACAGTTCTTTTGTTCTGGGCACACTCATATTACCTGCTATATTAGAGACTCTAAAAGCAAGAGCGGGCTTCTCGCTCTAAAGCAGAGTGTGATCCATGGATGAGAACTATGCTGTGTGTTTCCCTTCAGAAATGGAGTTAAATTCCAGGCTCTGTGTCTTCCTACAAGCAAGACTTCGTTTCAGGTAAGGGCAGTCACTTTTCAGCTCAAACGAACTACATCTTTCATGGAGCTCACACGTTTCTCATCTTAACAGACAAGCATTGGATGTTAGAGTACCAGTGCTTTGTGTCAGTTTCAGAAACAGAGTTGGACTAGATATGGTCCCTATGTGTAGGAAACACCGTTCTTTTGTTCTCAGCGCACTCACGTTTCCTGCTGTCTTAGAGACTTTAGAAAGCAAGAGCGTGCTTCTCCCTCTAAAGCAGAGTGTGATCCATGGATGAGAACTATGCTGTGTGTTTCCCTTCAGAAATGGAGTTAAATCCCAGGCTCTGTGTCTTCCTACAAGCAAGACTTCGTTTAACGTAAGGGCAGTCACTTTTCTGCTCAAACGAACTACATCGTTCATGAAGCTCACACGTTTCCCATGTTAACTGACAAGCATTGGATGTTAGAGGACCAGTGCTTTGTATCAGATTCAGAAGAAGAGTTGGACTACATATGGTCCGTATGTGTAGGAAACTCCGTTCTTTGTTCTGGGCACAATAAGATTTCCTGCTGTATTAGAGACTCTAGAAAGCAAGAGCGTGCTTCTTGCTGTAAAGCAGAGTGTTATCCATGGGTGAGAACTATGCTGTGTGTTTCCCTTCAGAAATGGATTTAAATCCCAATCTCTGTGTCTTCCTACAAGCAAGACTTCGTTTCAGGTAAGGGCAGTCACTTTTCAGCTCAAACAAACTACATCGTTCATGGAGCTCACACGTTTCTCATCTTAACAGACAAGCATTGGATGTTAGAGGACCAGTGCTTTGTATCAGTTTCTGAAGCAGATTTGGACTACATATGGTCTGTATGTGTAGGAAACACAGTTCTTTTGTTCTGGGCACACTCATATTACCTGCTATATTAGAGACTCTAAAAGCAAGAGCGTGCTTCTCGCTCTAAAGCAGAGTGTGATCCATGGATGAGAACTATGCTGTGTGTTTCCCTTCAGAAATGGAGTTAAATTCCAGGCTCTGTGTCTTCCTACAAGCAAGACTTCGTTTCAGGTAAGGGCAGTCACTTTTCAGCTCAAACGAACTACATCGTTCACGGAGCTCACACGTTTCTCATCTTAACAGACAAGCATTGGATGTTAGAGGACCAGTGCTTTGTGTCAGTTTCAGAAACAGAGTTGGACTAGATATGGTCTCTATGTGCAGGAAACACCTTTCTTTTGTTCTCAGCGCACTCACGTTTCCTGCTGTCTTAGCGACTTTAGAAAGCAAGAGCGTGCTTCTCGCTCTAAAGCAGAGTGTGATCAATGGATGAGAACTATGCTGTGTGTTTCCCTTCAGAAATGGAGTTAAATCCCAGATTCTGTGTCTTCCTACAAGCAAGATTTCGTTTCAGGTAAGGGCAGTCACTTTTCGGCTCAAACGAACTACATCGTTCATGAAGCTCACACGTTTCCCATCTTAACTGACAAGCATTGGATGTTAGAGGACTACTGCCTTGTATCAGTTTCAGAAGAAGAGTTGGACTACATATGGTCCGTATGTGTAGGAAACTCCCTTCTTTTGTTCTGGGCACACTCAGATTGCCTGCTGTATTAGAGACTCTAGAAAGCAAGAGCGTGCTTCTCGCTCTAAAGCAGAGTGTGATCCATGGATGAGAACTCTGCTGTTTGTTTCCCTTCAGAGATGGAGTTAAATCCCAGGCTCTGTGTCTTACTACAAGCAAGATTCGTTACAGGTAAGGGCAGTCACTTTTCAGTTCAAAGGAACTACATCATTCTCAAAGCTCACACGTTTCTCATCTTAACTGACAAGCATTGGATGTTAGTGGACCAGTGCTTTGTGTTAGTTTCAGAAACAGAGTTGGACTAGATATGGTCCGTATGTGTAGGAAACACCGTTCTTTTGTTCTCAGCGCACTCACATTTCCTGCTGTATTAGAGACTTTAGAAAGCAAGAGCGTGCTTCTCGCTCTAAAGCAGAGTGTGATCCATGGATGAGAACTATGCTGTGTGTTTCCCTTCAGAAATGGAGTTAAATCCCAGACTCTGTGTCTTCCTACAAGCAAGACTTCGTTTCAGGTAAGGGCAGTCACTTTTCTGCTCAAACGAACTACATCGTTCATGAAGCTCACACGTTTCCTATCTTAACTGACAAGCATTGGATGTTAGAGGACTAGTGCTTTGTATCAGTTTCAGAAGAAGAGTTGGACTACATATGGTCCGTATGTGTAGGAAACTCTGTTCTTTGTTCTTCGCAAAATCAGATTTCCTGCTGTATTAGAGACTATAGAAAGCAAGAGCGTGCTTCTTGCTGTAAAGCAGAGTGTTATCCATGGGTGAGAACTATGCTGTGTATTTCCCTTCAGAAATGGATTTAAATCCCAATCTCTGTGTCTTCCTACAAGCAAGACTTCGTTTCAGGTAAGGGCAGTCACTTTTCAGCTCAAACAAACTACATCGTTCATGGAGCTCACACGTTTCTCATCTTAACAGACAAGCATTGGATGTTAGAGGACCAGTGCTTTGTACCAGTTTAAGAAGGAGAGTTGGACTAGATATGGTCCGTATGCGTAGGAAACACCTTTCTTTTCTTCTAAGCACACTCACGTTTCCTGCTGTCTTAGAGACTCTAGAAAGCAAGAGCGTGCTTCTTGTTCTAAAGCAGAGTGTGATCAATGGATGATTACACTGCTGTGTGTTTTACTTCAGAAATGGATTTAAATCCCAGGCTCTGAGTCTTCCTACAAGCAAGACTTCCATTCAGGTAAGGGCAGTCACTTTACTGCTCAAACGAACTACATCGTTCATTAAGCTCACACGTTTCTCATCTTAACTGACAAGCATTGGATGTTAGAGGGTCAGTGCTTTGTATCAGTTTCAGAAGCAGATTTGGACTACATATGGTCTGTATGTGTAGGATACACAGTTCTTTTGTTCTGGGCACACTCATATTACCTGCTATATTAGAGACTCTAAAAGCAAGAGCGGGCTTCTCGCTCTAAAGCAGAGTGTGATCCATGGATGAGAACTATGCTGTGTGTTTCCCTTCAGAAATGGAGTTAAATTCCAGGCTCTGTGTCTTCCTACAAGCAAGACTTCGTTTCAGGTAAGGGCAGTCACTTTTCAGTTCAAAGGAACGACATCATTCACAAAGCTCACACGTTTCTCATCTTAAGTGACAAGCATAGGATGTTAGAGGACCAGTGCTTTGTATCAGTTTCAGAAGCAGAGTTGGACTAGATATGGTCCGTATGTGTAGGAAACACTGTTCTTTTGTTCTGAGCACACTCACATTTCCTACTGTCTTAGAGATTTTAGAAAGCAAGAGCGTGCTTCTCGCTCTAAAGCAGAGTGTGATCCATGGATGAGAACTATGCTGTGTGTTTCTCTTCAGAAATGGTGTTAAATCCCAGGCTCTGTGTCTTCCTACAAGCAAGACTTCGTTTCAGGTAAGGGCAGTCACTTTTCTGCTCAAACGAACTACATCGTTCACGAAGATCACACGTTTCTCATCTTAACTGACAAGCATTGGATGTTAGAGGACCAGTGAATTGTATCAGTTTCAGTAGCAGATTTGGACTACATATGGTCCGTATGTGTAGGAAACACCGTACATTTGTTCTGGGCACACTCAGATTGCCTGCTGTATTAGAGACTCTAGAAAGCAAGAGCGTGCTTCTAGCTCTAAAGCAGAGTGTGATCCATGGATGAGAACTCTGCTGTGTGTTTCCCTTCAGAGATGGAGTTAAATCCCAGGCTCTGTGTCTTACTACAAGCAAGACTTCGTTACAGGTAAGGGCAGTCACTTTTCAGTTCAAAGGAACTACATCATTCTCGAAGCTCACACGTTTCTCATCTTAACTGACAAGCATTGGATGTGATGACCAGTGTTTTGTATCAGTTTCAGAAGCAGAGTTGGACTAGATATGGTCCGTATGTGTAGGAACCACCGTTCTTTTGTTCTCAGCACACTCTCTTTCCCTCTGTCTTAGAGAATTTAGAAAGCAAGAGCGTGCTTCTCGCTCTAAAGCAGAGTGTGATCCATGGATGAGAACTATGCTGTGTGTTTCCCTTCAGAAATGGAGTTATATCCCAGACTCTGTGTCTTCCTACAAGCAAGACTTCGTTTCAGGTAAGGGCAGTCACTTTTCTGCTCAAACGAACTACATCGTTCATGAAGCTCACACGTTTCCTATCTTAACTGACAAGCATTGGATGTTAGAGGACTAGTGCTTTGTATCAGTTTCAGAAGAAGAGTTGGACTACATATGGTCCGTATGTGTAGGAAACTCTGTTCTTTGTTCTTCGCAAAATCAGATTTCCTGCTGTATTAGAGACTATAGAAAGCAAGAGCGTGCTTCTTGCTGTAAAGCAGAGTGTTATCCATGGGTGAGAACTATGCTGTGTGTTTCCCTTCAGAAATGGATTTAAATCCCAATCTCTGTGTCTTCCTACAAGCAAGACTTCGTTTCAGGTAAGGGCAGTCACTTTTCAGCTCAAACAAACTACATCGTTCATGGATCTCACACGTTTCTCATCTTAACAGACAAGCATTGGATGTTAGAGGACCAGTGCTTTGTATCAGTTTCAGAAGCAGATTTGGACTACATATGGTCTGTATGTGTAGGAAACACAGTTCTTTTGTTCTGGGCACACTCATATTACCTGCTATATTAGAGACTCTAAAAGCAAGAGCGTGCTTCTCGCTCTAAAGCAGAGTGTGATCCATGGATGAGAACTATGCTGTGTGTTTCCCTTCAGAAATGGAGTTAAATTCCAGGCTCTGTGTCTTCCTACAAGCAAGACTTCGTTTCAGGTAAGGGCAGTCACTTTTCAGCTCAAACGAACTACATCGTTCACAGAGCTCACATGTTTCTCATCTTAACAGACAAGCATTGGATGTTAGAGGACCAGTGCTTTGTGTCAGTTTCAGAAACAGAGTTGGACTAGATATGGTCTCTATGTGTAGGAAACACCTTTCTTTTGTTCTCAGCGCACTCACGTTTCCTGCTGTCTTAGCGACTTTAGAAAGCAAGAGCGTGCTTCTCGCTCTAAAGCAGAGTGTGATCCATGGATGAGAAATATGCTGTGTGTTTCCCTTCAGAAATGGAGTTAAATCCCAGATTCTGTGTCTTCCTACATGCAAGATTTCGTTTCAGGTAAGGGCAGTCACTTTTCTGCTCAAACGAACTACATCGTTCATGAAGCTCACACGTTTCCCATCTTAACTGACAAGCATTGGATGTTAGAGGACCAGTGCTTTGTATCAGTTTCAGAAGAAGAGTTGGACTACATATGGTCCGTATGTGTAGGAAACTCCGTTCTTTGTTCTGGGCACAATCAGATTTCCTGCTGTGTTTGAGACTCTAGAAAGCAAGAGCTTGCTTCTTGCTGTAAAGCAGAGTGTTATCCATGGGTGAGATCTATGCTGTGTGTTTCCCTTCAGAAATGGAGTTAAATTCCAGGCTCTGTGTCTTCCTACAAGCAAGACTTCGTTTCAGGTAACAGCAGTCAATTTTCAGCTCAAACGAACTACATCGTTCACTGAGCTCACACATTTCTCATCTTAACAGACAAGCATTGGATGTTAGAGGACCAGTGCTTTGTACCAGTTTAAGAAGGAGAGTTGGACTAGATATGGTCCGTATGCGTAGGAAACACATTTCTTTTCTTCTAAGCACACTCACGTTTCCTGCTGTCTTAGAGACTCTAGAAAGCAAGAGCGTGCTTCTCGCTCTAAAGCAGAGTGTGATCCATGGATGAGAACTCTGCTGTGTGTTTCCCTTCAGAGATGGAGTTAAATCCCAGGCTCTGTGTCTTCCTACAAGCAAGACTTCGTTACAGGTAAGGGCAGTCACTTTTCAGTTCAAAGGAACTACATCATTCTCAAAGCTCACACGTTTCTCATCTTAACTGACAAGCATTGGATGTTAGAGGACCAGTGCTTTGTGTCAGTTTCAGAAACAGAGTTGGACTAGATATGGTCCGTATGTGCAGGAAACACCGTTCTTTTGTTCTCAGCTCACTCACGTTTCCTGCTGTCTTAGAGACTTTAGAAAGCAAGAGCGTGCTTCTCCCTCTAAAGCAGAGTGTGATCCATGGATGAGAACTATGCTGTGTGTTTGCCTTCAGAAATGGAGTTAAATCCCAGCCTCTGTGTCTTCCTACAAGAAAGACTTCGTTTAAGGTAAGGGCAGTCACTTTTCTGCTCACACGAACTACATCGTTCATGAAGCTCACACGTTTCCCATCTTAACTGACAAGCATTGGATGTTAGAGGACCAGTGCTTTGTATCAGTTTCAGAAGAAGAGTTGGACTACATATGGTCCGTATGTGTAGGAAACTCCGTTCTTTGTTCTGGGCACAATCAGATTTCCTGCTGTATTAGAGACTCTAGAAAGCAAGAGCATGCTTCTTGCTGTAAAGCAGAGTGTTATCCATGGGTGAGAACTATGCTGTGTGTTTCCCTTCAGAAAAGGAGTTAAATCCCAAATCTGTGTCTTCCTACAAGCAAGACTTCGTTTCAAGTAAGGGCAGTCACTTTTCAGCTCAAACAAACTACATCGTTCATGGACCTCACACGTTTCTCATCTTAACTGACAAGCATTGGATGTTAGAGGGTCAGTGCTTTGTATCAGTTTCAGAAGCAGATTTGGACTACATATGGTCTGTATGTGTAGGAAACACAGTTCTTTTGTTCTGGGCACACTCATATTACCTGCTATATTAGAGACTCTAAAAGCAAGAGCGTGCTTCTCGCTCTAAAGCAGAGTCTGATCCATGGATGAGAAAAATGCTGTGTGTTTCTCTTCAGAAATGGAGTTAAATTCCAGGTTCTGTGTCTTCCTACAAGCAAGACTTCGTTTCAGGTAAGGGCAGTCACTTTTCAGCTCAAACGAACTACATCGTTCACGGAGCTCACACGTTTCTCATCTTAACAGACAAGCATTGGATGTTAGAGGACCAGTGCTTTGTACCAGTTTAAGAAGGAGAGTTGGACTAGATATGGTCCGTATGCGTAGGAAACACCTTTCTTTTCTTCTCAGCACACTCACGTTTCCTGCTGTCTTAGAGACTCTAGAAAGCAAGAGCGTGCTTCTTGTTCTAAAGCAGAGTGTGATCAATGGATGATTACACTGCTGTGTGTTTTACTTCAGAAATGGAGTTAAGTCCCAGGCTCTGAGTCTTCCTACAAGCAAGACTTCCATTCAGGTAAGGGCAGTCACTTTTCTGCTCAAACGAACTACATCGTTCATGAAGCTCACACGTTTCTCATCTTAACTGACAAGCATTGGATGTTAGAGGGTCAGTGCTTTGTATCAGTTTCAGAAGCAGATTTGGACTACATATGGTCTGTATGTGTAGGAAACACAGTTCTTTTGTTCTGGGCACACTCATATTACCTGCTATATTAGAGACTCTAAAAGCAAGAGCGGGCTTCTCACTCTAAAGCAGAGTGTGATCCATGGATGAGAACTATGCTGTGTGTTTCCCTTCAGAAATGGAGTTAAATCCCAGATTCTGTGTCTTCATACATGCAAGATTTCGTTTCAGGTAAGGGCAGTCACTTTTCGGCTCAAACGAACTACATCGTTCATGAAGCTCACACGTTTCCCATCTTAACTGACAAGCAATGGATGTTAGAGGACTACTGCTTTGTATCAGTTTCAGAAGAAGAGTTGGACTACATATGGTCCGTATGTGCAGGAAACTCCGTTCTTTTGTTCAGGGGACACTCAGATTGCCTGCTGTATTAGAGACTCTAGAAAGCAAGAGCGTGCTTCTCGCTCTAAAGCAGAGTGTGATCCATGGATGAGAACTATGCTGTTTGTTTCCCTTCAGAGATGGAGTTAAATCCCAGGCTCTGTGTCTTACTACAAGCAAGACTTCGTTTCAGGTAAGGGCAGTCACTTTTCAGCTCAAACAAACTACATCGTTCATGGAGCTCACACGTTTCTCATCTTAACTGACAAGCATTGGATGTTAGAGGGTCAGTGCTTTGTATCAGTTTCAGAAGCAGATTTGGACTACATATGTTCTGTATGTGTAGGAAACACAGTTATTTTGTTCTGGGCACACTCATATTACCTGCTATATTAGAGACTCTAAAAGCAAGAGCGTGCTTCTCACTCTAAAGCAGAGTGTGATCCATGGATGAGAACTATGCTGTGTGTTTCCCTTCAGAAATGGAGTTAAATCCCAGATTCTGTGTCTTCCTACAAGCAAGACTTCGTTTCATGTATGGGCAGTCAATTTTCTGCTCAAAGGAACTACATCGTTCATGAAGCTCACACGTTTCCCATCTTAACTGACAAGCATTGGATGTTAGAGGACTACTGCTTTGTATCAGTTTCAGAAGAAGAGTTGGACTACATATGGTCCGTATGTGTAGGAAACTACATTCTTTGTTCTGGGCACACTCAGATTTCCTGCTGTATTAGAGACTCTAGAAAGCAAGAGCGTGCTTCTCGCTCTAAAGCAGAGTGTGATCCATGGATGAGAACTCTGCTGTGTGTTTCCCTTCAGAGATGGAGTTAAATCCCAGGCTCTGTGTCTTACTACAAGCAAGACTTCGTTACAGGTAAGGGCAGTCACTTTTCAGTTCAAAGGAACTACATCATTCTCAAAGCTCACACGTTTCTCATCTTAACTGACAAGCATTGGATGTTAGAGGACCAGTGCTTTGTGTCAGTTTCAGAAACAGAGTTGGACTAGATATGGTCCGTATGTGCAGGAAACACCGTTCTTTTGTTCTCAGCGCACTCACGTTTCCTGCTGTCTTAGAGACTTTAGAAAGCAAGTGCGTGCTTCTCCCTCTAAAGCAGAGTGTGATCCATGGATGAGAACTATGCTGTGTGTTTCCCTTCAGAAATGGAGTTAAATCCCAGGCTCTGTGTCTTCCTACAAGCAAGACTTCGTTTAAGGTAAGGGCAGTCACTTTTCTGCTCAAACGAACTACATCGTTCATGAAGCTCACACGTTTCCCATCTTAACTGACAAGCATTGGATGTTAGAGGACCAGTGCTTTGTATCAGTTTCAGAAGAAGAGTTGGACTACATATGGTCCTTATGTGTAGGAAACTCCGTTCTTTGTTCTGGGCACAATCAGATTTCCTGCTGTATTAGAGACTCTAGAAAGCAAGAGCGTGCTTCTTTCTGTAAAGCAGAGTGTTATCCATGGGTGAGAACTATGCTGTGTGTTTCCCTTCAGAAAAGGAGTTAAATCCCAAATCTGTGTCTTCCTACAAGCAAGACTTCGTTTCAGGTAAGGGCAGTCACTTTTCAGCTCAAACAAACTACATCGTTCATGGACCTCACACGTTTCTCAACTTAACTGACAAGCATTGGATGTTAGAGCGTCAGGGCTTTGTATCAGTTTCAGAAGCAGATTTGGACTACATATGGTCTGTATGTGAAGGAAACACAGTTCTTTTGTTCTGGGCACATTCATATTACCTGCTATATTAGAGACTCTAAAAGCAAGAGCGGGCTTCTCGCTCTAAAGCAGAGTCTGATCCATGGATGAGAAAAATGCTGTGTGTTTCCCTTCAGAAATGGAGTTAAATCCCAGGCTCTGTGTCTTCCTACAAGCAAGACTTCGTTTCAGGTAACAGCAGTCAATTTTCAGCTCAAACGAACTACATCGTTCACTGAGCTCACACATTTCTCATCTTAACAGACAAGCATTGGATGTTAGAGGACCAGTGCTTTGTACCAGTTTAAGAAGGAGAGTTGGACTAGATATGGTCCGTATGCGTAGGAAACACCTTTCTTTTCTTCTCAGCACACTCACGTTTCCTGCTGTCTTAGAGACTCTAGAAAGCAAGAGCGTGCTTCTTGTTCTAAAGCAGAGTGTGATCAATGGATGATTACACTGCTGTGTGTTTTACTTCAGAAATGGAGTTAAGTCCCAGGCTCTGAGTCTTCCTACAAGCAAGACTTCCATTCAGGTAAGGGCAGTCACTTTTCTGCTCAAACGAACTACATCGTTCATGAAGCTCACACGTTTCTCATCTTAACTGACAAGCATTGGATGTTAGAGGGTCAGTGCTTTGTATCAGTTTCAGAAGCAGATTTGGACTACATATGGTCTGTATGTGTAGGAAACACAGTTCTTTTGTTCTGGGCACACTCATATTACCTGCTATATTAGAGACTCTAAAAGCAAGAGCGGGCTTCTCACTCTAAAGCAGAGTGTGATCCATGGATGAGAACTATGCTGTGTGTTTCCCTTCAGAAATGGAGTTAAATCCCAGATTCTGTGTCTTCCTACATGCAAGATTTCGTTTCAGGTAAGGGCAGTCACTTTTCGGCTCAAACGAACTACATCGTTCATGAAGCTCACACGTTTCCCATCTTAACTGACAAGCAATGGATGTTAGAGGACTACTGCTTTGTATCAGTTTCAGAAGAAGAGTTGGACTACATATGGTCCGTATGTGCAGGAAACTCCGTTCTTTTGTTCAGGGGACACTCAGATTGCCTGCTGTATTAGAGACTCTAGAAAGCAAGAGCGTGCTTCTCGCTCTAAAGCAGAGTGTGATCCATGGATGAGAACTATGCTGTTTGTTTCCCTTCAGAGATGGAGTTAAATCCCAGGCTCTGTGTCTTACTACAAGCAAGACTTCGTTTCAGGTAAGGGCAGTCACTTTTCAGCTCAAACAAACTACATCGTTCATGGAGCTCACACGTTTCTCATCTTAACTGACAAGCATTGGATGTTAGAGGGTCAGTGCTTTGTATCAGTTTCAGAAGCAGATTTGGACTACATATGTTCTGTATGTGTAGGAAACACAGTTATTTTGTTCTGGGCACACTCATATTACCTGCTATATTAGAGACTCTAAAAGCAAGAGCGTGCTTCTCACTCTAAAGCAGAGTGTGATCCATGGATGAGAACTATGCTGTGTGTTTCCCTTCAGAAATGGAGTTAAATCCCAGATTCTGTGTCTTCCTACAAGCAAGACTTCGTTTCATGTATGGGCAGTCAATTTTCTGCTCAAAGGAACTACATCGTTCATGAAGCTCACACGTTTCCCATCTTAACTGACAAGCATTGGATGTTAGAGGACTACTGCTTTGTATCAGTTTCAGAAGAAGAGTTGGACTACATATGGTCCGTATGTGTAGGAAACTACGTTCTTTGTTCTGGGCACACTCAGATTTCCTGCTGTATTAGAGACTCTAGAAAGCAAGAGCGTGCTTCTCGCTCTAAAGCAGAGTGTGATCCATGGATGAGAACTCTGCTGTGTGTTTCCCTTCAGAGATGGAGTTAAATCCCAGGCTCTGTGTCTTACTACAAGCAAGACTTCGGTACAGGTAAGGGCAGTCACTTTTCAGTTCAAAGGAACTACATCATTCTCAAAGCTCACACGTTTCTCATCTTAACTGACAAGCATTGGATGTTAGAGGACCAGTGCTTTGTGTCAGTTTCAGAAACAGAGTTGGACTAGATATGGTCCGTATGTGCAGGAAACACCGTTCTTTTGTTCTCAGCGCACTCACGTTTCCTGCTGTCTTAGAGACTTTAGAAAGCAAGTGCGTGCTTCTCCCTCTAAAGCAGAGTGTGATCCATGGATGAGAACTATGCTGTGTGTTTCCCTTCAGAAATGGAGTTAAATCCCAGGCTCTGTGTCTTTCTACAAGCAAGACTTCGTTTAAGGTAAGGGCAGTCACTTTTCTGCTCAAACGAACTACATCGTTCATGAAGCTCACACGTTTCCCATCTTAACTGACAAGCATTGGATGTTAGAGGACCAGTGCTTTGTATCAGTTTCAGAAGAAGAGTTGGACTACATATGGTCCTTATGTGTAGGAAACTCCGTTCTTTGTTCTGGGCACAATCAGATTTCCTGCTGTATTAGAGACTCTAGAAAGCAAGAGCGTGCTTCTTGCTGTAAAGCAGAGTGTTATCCATGGGTGAGAACTATGCTGTGTGTTTCCCTTCAGAAAAGGAGTTAAATCCCAAATCTGTGTCTTCCTACAAGCAAGACTTCGTTTCAGGTAAGGGCAGTCACTTTTCAGCTCAAACAAACTACATCGTTCATGGACCTCACACGTTTCTCAACTTAACTGACAAGCATTGGATGTTAGAGCGTCAGTGCTTTGTATCAGTTTCAGAAGCAGATTTGGACTACATATGGTCTGTATGTGAAGGAAACACAGTTCGTTTGTTCTGGGCACATTCATATTACCTGCTATATTAGAGACTCTAAAAGCAAGAGCAGGCTTCTCGCTCTAAAGCAGAGTCTGATCCATGGATGAGAAAAATGCTGTGTGTTTCCCTTCAGAAATGGAGTTAAATCCCAGGCTCTGTATCTTCCTACAAGCAAGACTTCGTTTCAGGTAAGGGCAGTCACTTTTCAGTTCAAAGGAACGACATCATTCACAAAGCGCACACGTTTCTCATCTTAAGTGACAAGCATAGGATGTTAGAGGACCAGTGCTTTGTATCAGTTTCAGAAGCAGAGTTGGACTAGATATGGTCCGTATGTGTAGGAAACACTGTTCTTTTGTTCTGAGCACACTCACATTTCCTACTGTCTTAGAGACTTTAGAAAGCAAGAGCGTGCTTCTCGCTCTAAAGCAGAGTGTGATCCATGGATGAGAACTAGGCTGTGTGTTTCTCTTCAGAAATGGAGTTAAATTCCAGGTTCTGTGTCTTCCTACAAGCAAGACTTCGTTTCAGGTAAGGGCAGTCACTTTTCAGCTCAAACGAACTACATCGTTCACGGAGCTCACACGTTTCTCATCTTAACAGACAAGCATTGGATGTTAGAGGACCAGTGCTTTGTACCAGTTTAAGAAGGAGAGTTGGACTAGATATGGTCCGTATGCGTAGGAAAAACCTTTATTTTCTTCTCAGCACACTCAAGTTTCCTGCTGTCTTAGAGACTCTAGAAAGCAAGAGCGTGCTTCTTGTTGTAAAGCAGAGTGTGATCTATGGATGATTACACTGCTGTGTGTTTTACTTCAGAAATGGAGTTAAATCCCAGGCTCTGAGTCTTCCTACAAGCAAGACTTCCATTCAGGTAAGGGCAGTCACTTTTCTGCTCAAACGAACTACATCGTTCATGAAGCTCACACGTTTCTCATCTTAACTGACAAGCATTGGATGTTAGAGGGTCAGTGCTTTGTATCAGTTTCAGAAGCAGATTTGGACTACATATGGTCTGTATGTGTAGGAAACACAGTTCTTTTGTTCTGGGCACACTCATATTACCTGCTATATTAGAGACTCTAAAAGCAAGAGCGGGCTTCTCGCTCTAAAGCAGAGTGTGATCCATGGATGAGAACTATGCTGTGTGTTTCCCTTCAGAAATGGAGTTAAATCCCAGGCTCTGTGTCTTCCTACAAGCAAGACTTCGTTTCAGGTAAGGGCAGTCACTTTTCAGCTCAAACGAACTACATCTTTCATGGAGCTCACACGTTTCTCATCTTAACAGACAAGCATTGGATGTTAGAGTACCAGTGCCCTGTGTCAGTTTCAGAAACAGAGTTGGACTAGATATTGTCCCTATGTGTAGGAAACACCTTTCTTTTGTTCTCAGCGCACTCACATTTCCTGCTGTCTTAGCGACTTTAGAAAGCAAGAGCGGGCTTCTCGCTCTAAAGCAGAGTGTGATCCATGGATGAGAACTATGCTGTGTGTTTCCCTTCAGAAATGGAGTTAAATCCCAGATTCTGTGTCTTCCTACATGCAAGATTTCGTTTCAGGTAAGGGCAGTCACTTTTCGGCTCAAACGAACTACATCGTTCATGAAGCTCACACCTTTCCCATCTTAACTGACAAGCATTGGATGTTAGAGGACTACTGCTTTGTATCAGTTTCAGAAGAAGAGTTGGACTACATATGGTCCGTATGTGCAGGAAACTCCGTTCTTTTGTTCAGGGGACACTCAGATTGCCTGCTGTATTAGAGACTCTAGAAAGCAAGAGCGTGCTTCTCGCTCTAAAGCAGAGTGTGATCCATGGATGAGAACTCTGCTGTTTGTTTCCCTTCAGAGATGGAGTTAAATCCCAGGCTCTGTGTCTTACTACAAGCAAGACTTCGTTTCAGGTAAGGGCAGTCACTTTTCAGCTCAAACAAACTACATCGTTCATGGAGCTCACACGTTTCTCATCTTAACTGACAAGCATTGGATGTTAGAGGGTCAGTGCTTTGTATCAGTTTCAGAAGCAGATTTGGACTACATATGGTCTGTATGTGTAGGAAACACAGTTCTTTTGTTCTCAGCACACTCACATTTCCTACTGTCTTAGAGACTTTAGAAAGCAAGAGCGTGCTTCTCGCTCTAAAGCAGAGTGTGATCCATGGATGAGAACTATGCTGTGTGTTTCTCTTCAGAAATGGAGTTAAATTCCAGGCTCTGTGTCTTCCTACAAGCAAGACTTCGTTTCAGGTAAGGGCAGTCACTTTTCAGCTCAAACGAACTACATCGTTCACGGAGCTCACACGTTTCTCATCTTAACAGACAAGCATTGGATGTTAGAGTACCAGTGCTTTGTGTCAGTTTCAGAAACAGGGTTGGACTAGATATGGTCCCTATGTGTAGGAAACACCGTTCTTTTGTTCTCAGCGCACTCACGTTTCCTGCTGTCTTAGAGATTTTAGAAAGCAACAGCGTGCTTCTCGCTCTAAAGCAGAGTGTGATCCATGGATGAGAACTATGCTGTATGTTTCCCTTCAGAATTGGAGTTAAATTCCAGATTCTGTGTCTTCCTACAAGCAAGACTTCGTTTCAGGTAAAGGCAGTCACTTTCCTGCTCAAACGAACTACATCGTTCATGAAGCTCACACGTTTCCCATCTTAACTGACAAGCACTGGATGTTAGAGGACTACTGCTTTTTATCAGTTTCAGAAGAAGAGTTGGACTACATATGGTCCGTATGTGTAGGAAACTACGTTCTTTTGTTCTGGGCACACTCAGATTTCCTGCTGTATTAGAGACTCTAGAAAGCAAGGGCGTGCTTCTCGCTCTAAAGCAGAGTGTGATCCATGGATGAGAACTCTGCTGTGTGTTTCCCTTCAGAGATGGAGTTAAATCCCAGGCTCTGTGTCTTACTACAAGCAAGACTTCGTTACAGGTAAGGGCAGTCACTTTTCAGTTCAAAGGAACTACATCATTCTCAAAGCTCACACGTTTCTCATCTCAACTGACAAGCATTGGATGTTAGAGGACCAGTGCTTTGTGTCAGTTTCAGAAACAGGGTTGGACTAGATATGGTGCGTATGTGCAGGAAACACCGTTCTTTTGTTCTCAGCGCACTCACGTTTCCTGCTGTCTTAGAGACTTTAGAAAGCAAGAGCGTGCTTCTCCCTCTAAAGCAGAGTGTGATCCATGGATGAGAACTATGCTGTGTGTTTCCCTTCAGAAATGGAGTTAAATCCCAGGCTCTGTGTCTTCCTACAAGCAAGACTTTGTTTAAGGTAAGGGCAGTCACTTTTCTGCTCACACGAACTACATCGTTCATGAAGCTCACACGTTCCCATCTTAACTGACAAGCATTGGATGTTAGAGGACCAGTGCTTTGTATCAGTTTCAGAAGAAGAGTTGGACTACATATGGTCCGTATGTGTAGGAAACTCCGTTCTTTGTTCTGGGCACACTCAGATTGCCTGCTGTATTAGAGACTCTAGAAAGCAAGAGCGTGCTTCTCACTCTAAAGCAGAGTGTGATCCATGGATGAGAACTCTGTTGTGTTTTTCCCTTCAGAGATGGAGTTAAATCCCAGGCTCTGTGTCTTACTACAAGCAAGACTTCGTTACAGGTAAGGGCAGTCACTTTTCAGTTCAAAGGAACTACATCATTCTCGAAGCTCACACGTTTCTCATCTTAACTGACAAGCATTGGATGTGATGACCAGTGCTTTGTATCAGTTTCAGAAGCAGAGTTGGACTAGATATGGTCCATATGTGTAGGAACCACCGTTCTTTTGTTCTCAGCACACTCACTTTCCCTCTGTCTTAGAGAATTTAGAAAGCAAGAGCGTGCTTCTCGCTCTAAAGCAGAGTGTGATCCATGGATGAGAACTATGCTGTGTGTTTCCCTTCAGAAATGGAGTTAAATCCCAGACTCTGTGTCTTCCTACAAGCAAGACTTCGTTTCAGGTAAGGGCAGTCACTTTTCTGCTCAAACGAACTACATCGTTCATGAAGCTCACACGTTTCCCATCTTAACTGACAAGCATTGGATGTTAGAGGACCAGTGCTTTGTATCAGTTTCAGAAGAAGAGTTGGACTACATATGGTCCGTATGTGTAGGAAACTCCGTTCTTTGTTCTGGGCACAATAAGATTTCCTGCTGTATTAGAGACTCTAGAAAGCAAGAGCGTGCTTCTTGCTGTAAAGCAGAGTGTTATCCATGGGTGAGAACTATGCTGTGTGTTTCCCTTCAGAAAAGGAGTTAAATCCCAAATCTGTGTCTTCCTACAAGCAAGACTTCGTTTCAGGTAAGGGCAGTCACTTTTCAGCTCAAACAATCTACATCGTTCATGGACCTCACACGTTTCTCATCTTAACTGACAAGCATTGGATGTTAGAGGGTCAGTGCTTTGTATCAGTTTCAGAAGCAGATTTGGACTACATATGGTCTGTATGTGTAGGAAACACAGTTCTTTTGTTCTGGGCACACTCATATTACCTGCTATATTAGAGACTCTAAAAGCAAGAGCGTGCTTCTCGCTCTAAAGCAGAGTCTGATCCATGGATGAGAAAAATGCTGTGTGTTTCCCTTCAGAAATGGAGTTAAATCCCAGGCTCTGTGTCTTCCTACAAGCAAGACTTCGTTTCAGGTAAGGGCAGTCACTTTTCAGTTCAAAGGAACGACATCATTCACAAAGCTCACACGTTTCTCATCTTAAGTGACAAGCATAGGATGTTAGAGGACCAGTGCTTTGTATCAGTTTCAGAAGCAGAGTTGGACTAGATATGGTCCGTATGTGTAGGAAACACTGTTCTTTTGTTCTCAGCACACTCACATTTCCTACTGTCTTAGAGACTTTAGAAAGCAAGAGCGTGCTTCTCGCTCTGAAGCAGAGTGTGATCCATGGATGAGAACTATGCTGTGTGTTTCTCTTCAGAAATGGAGTTAAATTCCACACTCGGTGTCTTCCTACATGCAAGACTTCGTTTCAGGTAAGGGCTGTCACTTTTCAGCTCAAACAAACTACATCGTTCATGGAGCTCACACGTTTCTCATCTTAACAGACAAGCATTGGATGTTAGAGTACCAGTGCTTTGTGTCAGTTTCAGAAACAGAGTTGGACTAGATATGGTCCCTATGTGTAGGAAACACCTTTCTTTTGTTCTCAGCGTACTCACATTTCCTGCTGTCTTAGCGACTTTAGAAAGCAAGAGCGTGCTTCTCGCTCTAAAGCAGAGTGTGATCCATGGATGAGAACTATGCTGTGTGTTTCCCTTCAGAAATGGAGTTAAATCCCAGATTCTGTGTCTTCCTACATGCAAGATTTCGTTTCAGGTAAGGGCAGTCACTTTTCGGCTCAAACGAACTACATAGTTCATGAAGCTCACACGTTTCCCATCTTAACTGACAAGCATTGGATGTTAGAGGACTACTGCTTTGTATCAGTTTCAGAAGAAGAGTTGGACTACATATGGTCCGTATATGCAGGAAACTCCGTTCTTTTGTTCAGGGGACACTCAGATTGCCTGCTGTATTAGAGACTCTAGAAAGCAAGAGCGTGCTTCTCGCTCTAAAGCAGAGTGTGATCCATGGATGAGAACTCTGCTGTTTGTTTCCCTTCAGAGATGGAGTTAAATCCCAGGCTCTGTTTCTTACTACAAGCAAGACTTCGTTTCAGGTAAGGGCAGTCACTTTTCAGCTTAAACGAACTACATCGTTCATTGAGCTCACACGTTTCTCATCTTAACTGACAAGCATTGGATGTTAGAGGGTCAGTGCTTTGTATCAGTTTCAGAAGCAGATTTGGACTACATATGTTCTGTATGTGTAGGAAACACAGTTCTTTTGTCCTGGGCACACTCATATTACCTGCTATATTAGAGACTCTAAAAGCAAGAGCGTGCTTCTCGCTCTAAAGCAGAGTGTGATCCATGGATGAGAACTATGCTGTGTGTTTCCCTTCAGAAATGGAGTTAAATCCCAGATTCTGTGTCTTCCTACAAGCAAGACTTCGTTTCAGGTAAGGGCAGTCACTTTTCAGCTCAAACAAACTACATCGTTCATGGACCTCACACGTTTCTCATCTTAACTGACAAGCATTGGATGTTAGAGGGTCAGTGCTTTGTATCAGTTTCAGAAGCAGATTTGGACTACATATGGTCTGTATGTGTAGGAAACACAGTTCTTTTGTTCTGGGCACACTCATATTACCTGCTATATTAGAGACTCTAAAAGCAAGAGCGTGCTTCTCGCTCTAAAGCAGAGTCTGATCCATGGATGAGAAAAATGCTGTGTGTTTCCCTTCAGATTTGGAGTTAAATCCCAGGCTCTGTGTCTTCCTACAAGCAATACTTCGTTTCAGGTAAGGGCAGTCACTTTTCAGTTCAAAGGAACGACATCATTCACAAAGCTCACACGTTTCTCATCTTAAGTGACAAGCATAGGATGTTAGAGGACCAGTGCTTTGTATCAGTTTCAGAAGCAGAGTTGGACTAGATATGGTCCGTATGTGTAGGAAACACTGTTCTTTTGTTCTCAGCACACTCACATTTCCTACTGTCTTAGAGACTTTAGATAGCAAGAGCGTGCTTCTCGCTCTAAAGCAGAGTGTGATCCATGGATGAGAACTCTGCTGTGTGTTTCTCTTCAGAAATGGAGTTCAATCCCAGGCTCTGTGTCTTACTACAAGCAAGACTTCGTTACAGGTAAGGGCAGTCACTTTTCAGTTCAAAGGAACTACATCATTCTCAAAGCTCACACGTTTCTCATCTTAACTGACAAGCATTGGATGTTAGAGGACCAGTGCTTTGTGTCAGTTTCAGAAACAGAGTTGGACTAGATATGGTCCGTATGTGCAGGAAACACCGTTCTTTTGTTCTCAGCGCACTCACGTTTCCTGCTGTCTTAGAGACTTTCGAAAGCAAGAGCGTGCTTCTCCCTCTAAAGCAGAGTGTGATCCATGGATGAGAACTATGCTGTGTGTTTCCCTTCAGAAATGGAGTTAAATCCCAGGCTCTGTGTCTTCCTACAAGCAAGACTTCGTTTAAGGTAAGGGCAGTCACTTTTCTGCTCAAACGAACTACATCGTTCATGAAGCTCACACGTTTCCCATCTTAACTGACAAGCATTGGATGTTAGAGGACCAGTGCTTTGTATCAGTTTCAGAAGAAGAGTTGGACTACATATGGTCCGTATGTGTAGGAAACTCCGTTCTTTGTTCTGGGCACAATAAAATTTCCTGCTGTATTAGAGACTCTAGAAAGCAAGAGCGTGCTTCTTGCTGTAAAGCAGAGTGTTATCCATGGGTGAGAACTATGCTGTGTGTTTCCCTTCAGAAAAGGAGTTAAATCCCAAATCTGTGTCTTCCTACAAGCAAGACTTCGTTTCAGGTAAGGGCAGTCACTTTTCAGCTCAAACAAACTACATCGTTCATGGACCTCACACGTTTCTCATCTTAACTGACAAGCATTGGATGTTAGAGCGTCAGTGCTTTGTATCAGTTTCAGAAGCAGATTTGGACTACATATGGTCCGTATGTGTAGGAAACTACGTTCTTTTGTTCTGGGCACACTCAGATTTCCTGCTGTATTAGAGACTCTAGAAAGCAAGAGCGTGCTTCTCGCTCTAAAGCAGAGTGTGATCCATGGATGAGAACTCTGCTGTGTGTTTCCCTTCAGAGATGGAGTTAAATCCCAGCCTCTGTGTCTTACTACAAGCATGACTTCGTTACAGGTAAGGGCAGTCACTTTTCAGTTCAAAGGAACTACATCATTCTCAAAGCTCACACGTTTTTCATCTTAACTGACAAGCATTGGATGTTAGAGGACCAGTGCTTTGTGTCAGTTTCAGAAACAGAGTTGGACTAGATATGGTCCGTATGTGCAGGAAACACCGTTCTTTTGTTCTCAGCGCACTCACGTTTCCTGCTGTATTAGAGAATTTAGAAAGCAAGAGCGTGCTTCTCCCTCTAAAGCAGAGTGTGATCCATGGATGAGAACTATGCTGTGTGTTTCCCTTCAGAAAAGGAGTTAAATCCCAAATCTGTGTCTTCCTACAAGCAAGACTTCGTTTCAGGTAAGGGCAGTCACTTTTCAGCTCAAACAAACTACATCGTTCATGGACCTCACACGTTTCTCATCTTAACTGACAAGCATTGGATGTTAGAGGGTCAGTGCTTTGTATCAGTTTCAGAAGCAGATTTGGACTACATATGGTCTGTATGTGTAGGAAACACAGTTCTTTTGTTCTGGGCACACTCATATTACCTGCTATATTAGAGACTCTAAAAGCAAGAGCGTGCTTCTCGCTCTAAAGCAGAGTCTGATCCATGGATGAGAAAAATGCTGTGTGTTTCCCTTCAGAAATGGAGTTAAATCCCAGGCTCTGTGTCTTCCTACAAGCAAGACTTCGTTTCAGGTAAGGGCAGTCACTTTTCAGTTCAAAGGAACGACATCATTCACAAAGCTCACACGTTTCTCATCTTAAGTGACAAGCATAGGATGTTAGAGGACCAGTGCTTTGTATCAGTTTCAGAAGCAGAGTTGGACTAGATATGGTCCGTATGTGTAAGAAACACTGTTCTTTTGTTCTCAGCACACTCACATTTCCTACTGTCTTAGAGACTTTAGAAAGCAAGAGCGTGCTTCTCGCTCTAAAGCAGAGTGTGATCCATGGATGAGAACTATGCTGTGTGTTTCTCTTCAGAAATGGAGTTAAATTCCAGGTTCTGTGTCTTCCTACAAGCAAGACTTCGTTTCAGGTAAGGGCAGTCACTTTTCAGCTCAAACAAACTACATCGTTCACGGAGCTCACACGTTTCTCATCTTAACAGACAAGCATTGGATGTTAGAGGACCAGTGCTTTGTGTCAGTTTCAGAAACAGGGTTGGACTAGATATGGTCCCAATGTGTAGGAAACACCGTTCTTTTGTTCTCAGCGCACTCACGTTTCCTGCTGTCTTAGAGACTTTAGAAAGCAACAGCGTGCTTCTCGCTCTAAAGCAGAGTGTGATCCATGGATGAGAACTATGCTGTATGTTTCCCTTCAGAATTGGAGTTAAATTCCAGATTCTGTGTCTTCCTACAAGCAAGACTTCGTTTCAGGTAACGGCAGTCACTTTCCTGCTCAAACGAACTACATCGTTCATGAAGCTCACACGTTTCCCATCTTAACTGACAAGCATTGGATGTTAGAGGACTACTGCTTTGTATCAGTTTCAGAAGAAGAGTTGGACTACATATGGTCCGTATGTGTAGGAAACTACGTTCTTTTGTTCTGGGCACACTCAGATTTCCTGCTGTATTAGAGACTCTAGAAAGCAAGAGCGTGCTTCTCGCTCTAAAGCAGAGTGTGATCCATGGATGAGAACTCTGCTGTGTGTTTCCCTTCAGAGATGGAGTTAAATCCCAGGCTCTGTGTCTTCCTACAAGCAAGACTTCGTTTAAGGTAAGGGCAGTCACTTTTCAGCTCAAACAAACTACATCGTTCATGGACCTCACACGATTCTCATCTTAACTGACAAGCATTGGATGTTAGAGGGTCAGTGCTTTGTATCAGTTTCAGAAGAAGAGTTGGACTACATATGGTCCGTATGTGTAGGAAACTCTGTTCTTTTGTTCTGGGCACACTCAGATTTCCTGCTTTATTAGAGACTCTAGAAAGCAAGAGCGTGCTTCTCGCTCTAAAGCAGAGTGTGATCCATGGATGAGAACTATGCTGTGTGTTTCCCTTCAGAGATGGAGTTAAATCCCAGGCTCTGTGTCTTACTACAAGCAAGACTTCGTTACAGATAAGGGCAGTCACTTTTCAGTTCAAAGGAACTACATCATTCTCAAAGCTCACACGTTTCACATCTTAACTAACAAGCATTGGATGTTAGAGGACCAGTGCTTTGTGTCAGTTTCAGAAGAAGAGTTGGACTAGATATGGTCCGTATGTGTAGGAAACACCGTTCTTTTGTTCTCAGCACACTCATGTTTCCTGCTCTGTTAGAGACTCCAGAAAGCAAGAGCGTGCTTCTCGCTCTAAAGCAGAGTGTGATCCGTGGATGAGAAAAATGCTGTGGTTTCCTTTCAGAAATGGAGTTAAATCCCAGGCTCTGTGTCTTTCTACAAGCAAGACTTCGTTTCAGGTAAGGGCAGTCACTTTTCAGCTCAAACAAACTACATCGTTGATGGAGCACACACGTTTCTCATCTTAACTGACAAGCATTGGATGTTAGAGGGTCAGTGCTTTGTATCAGTTTCAGAAGCAGATTTGGACTACATATGGTCTGTATGTGTAGGAAAAACAGTTCTTTTGTTCTGGGCACACTCATATTACCTGCTATATTAGAGACTCTACAAGCAAGAGCGTGCTTCTCGCTCTAAAGCAGAGTCTGTTCCATGGATGAGAAAAATGCTGTGTGTTTCCCTTCAGAAATGGAGTTAAATCCCAGGCTCTGTGTCTTCCTACAAGCAAGACTTCGTTTCAGGTAAGGGCAGTCACTTTTCAGTTCAAAGGAACGACATCATTCACAAAGCTCACACGTTTCTCATCTTAAGTGACAAGCATAGGATGTTAGAGGACCAGTGCTCTGTATCAGTTTCAGAAGCAGAGTTGGACTAGATATGGTCCGTATGTGTAGGAAACACTGTTCTTTTGTTTTCAGCACACTCACATTTCCTGCTGTCTTAGAGACTTTAGAACCAAGAGCGTGCTTCTCGCTCTAAAGCAGAGTGTGATCCATGGATGAGAACTATGCTGTGTGTTTCCCTTCAGAAATTTAGTTAAATTCCAGGCTCTGTGTCTTCCTACAAGCAAGACTTCATTTCAGGGAAGGGCAGTCACTTTTCAGCTCAAACAAACTACATCGTTCACGGAGCTCACACGTTTCTCATCTTAACAGACAAGCATTGGATGTTAGAGGACCAGTGCTTTGTGTCAGTTTCAGAAACAGAGTTGGACTAGATATGGTCCCTATGTGTAGGAAACACCGTTCTTTTGTTCTCAGCGCACTCACGTTTCCTGCTGTCTTAGAGATTTTAGAAAGCAAGAGCGTGCTTCTCGCTCTAAAGCAGAGTGTGATCCATGGATGAGAACTATGCTGTGTGTTTCCCTTCAGAAATGGAGTTAAATCCCAGATTCTGTGTCTTCCTACAAGCAAGACTTCGTTTCAGGTAACGGCAGTCACTTTTCAGCTCAAACGAACTACATCGTTCACTGAGCTCACACATTTCTCATCTTAACAGACAAGCATTGGATGTTAGAGGACCAGTGCTTTGTATCAGTTTAAGATGGAGAGTTGGACTAGATATGGTCCCTATGTGTAGGAAACACCTTTCTTTTGTTCTCAGCACACTCACGTTTCCTGCTATCTTAGAGAATCTAGAAAGCAAAAGCGGGCTTCTTGTTCTAAAGCAGAGTATCATCAATGGATGAGAACACTGCTGTGTGTTTCACTTCAGAAATGGAGTTAAATCCCAGGCTCTGAGTCTTCCTACAAGCAAGACTTCGTTTCAGGTAAGGGCAGTCACTTTTCTGCTCAAATGAACTACTTTGTTCACGAAGATCACACGTTTCTCATCTTAACTGACAAGCATTGGATGTTAGAGGACCAGTGCATTGTATCAGTTTCAGAAGCAGATTTGGACTACATATGGTCCGTATGTGTAGGAAACACCATTCTTTTGTTCTGGGCACACTCAGATTGCCTGCTGTATAAGAGACTCTACAAAGGAAGAGCGTGCTTCTCGCTCTAAAGCAGAGTGTGATCCATGGATGAGAACTATGCTGTGTGTTTCGCTTCAGAAATGGAGTTAAATCCCAGGCTCTGTGTCTTCCTACAAGCAAGACTTCGTTTAAGGTAAGGGCAGTCACTTTTTTGCTCAAACGAACTACATCGCTCATGAAGCTCACATGTTTCCCATCTTAACTGACAAGCATTGGATGTTAGAGGACCAGTGCTTTGTATCAATTTCAGAAGAAGAGTTGGACTACATATGGTCCGTATGTGTAAGAAACTCCATTCTTTGTTCTGGGCACACTCAGATTTCCTGCTGTATTAGAGACTCTAGAAAGCAAGAGCATGCTTCTCGCTCTAAAGCAGATTGTGATCCATGGATGAGAACTATGCTGTGTGTTTCCCTTCAGAAATGGAGTTAAATCCCAATCTCTGTGTCTTCCTACAAGCAAGACTTCGTTTCAGGTAAGGAGAGTCACGTTTCAGCTCAAACAAACTACATCGTTCACTGAGCTCACACATTTCTCATCTTAACAGACAAGCATTGGAAGTTAGAAGACCAGTGCTTTGTATCAGTTTAAGAAGCAGAGTTGGACTACATATGGTCCGTATATGTAGCAAACACCGTTCTTTTGTTCTGGGCACACTCACGTTTCCTGCTGTCTTAGGGACTCTAGAAAGCAAGAGCGAGCTTCTTGTTCTAAAGCAGAGTGTTATCAATGGATGAGAACACTGCTGTGTGTTTCACTTCAGAAATGGAGTTAAATCGCAGGCTCTGAGTCTTCTTAGAAGCAAGACTTCATTTCAGGTAAGGGCAGTCACTTTTATGCTCAAACGAACTACATCGTTCACGTAGCTCACACGTTTCTCATCTTAACTGACAAGCATTGGATGTTAGAGGGTCAGTGCTTTGTATCAGTTTCAGAAGCAGATTTGGACTACTTATGGTCTGTATATGTAGGAAACACCATTCTTTTGTTCTGGGCACACTCAGATTACCTGATATATTAGAGACTGTAAAAGCAAGAGCATGCTTCTCGCTCTAAAGCAGAGTGTGATCCATGGATGAGAACTATGCTGTGTGTTTCCCTTCAGAAATGGAGTTAAATCCCAGGCTCTGTGTCTTCCTACAAGCAAGAATTCTTTTCAGGTAAGGGCAGTAACTTTTCAGTTCAAAGGAACTACATCATTCACAAAGCTCACATGTATCCCATCTTAAATGACATGCATTGGATGTTAGAGGACCAGTGCTTTGTATGAGTTTCAGAAGCAGAGTTGGACTAGATATGGTCCGTATGTGTAGGAAACACCGTTCTTTTGTTCTCAGCACACTCACGTTTCCTGCTGCCTTAGAGACTCTAGAAAGCAAGAGCGTGCTTCTCGCTCTAAAGCAGAGTGTTATCCATGGGTGAGACCTATGCTGTGTGTTTCCCTTCAGAAATGGAGTTAAATCCCAATCTCTGTGTCTTCCTACAAGCAAGACTTCGTTTCAGGTAACGGCAGTCACTTTTCAGCTCAAACGAACTACATCGTTCACTGAGCTCCCACATTTCTCATCTTAACAGACAAGCATTGGATGTTAGAGGTCCAGTGCTTTGTATCAGTTTAAGAAGGAGAGTTGGACTAGATATGGTCCGTATGTGTAGGAAACACCTTTCTTTTGTTCTCAGCACACTCACGTTTCCTGCTGTGTTACAGACTCTAGAAAGCAAGAGCGTGCTTCTCGCTCTAAAGCAGATTGTGATCAATGGATGAGAACTATGCTGTGTGTTTCCCTTCAGAAATGGAGTTAAATCCCAGGCTCTGTGTCTTACTACAAGCAAGACTTCGTTTCAGGTAAGGAGAGTCACTTTTCAGCTCAAACGAACTACATCGTTCACTGAGCTCACACATTTCTCATCTTAACAGACAAGCATTGGATGTTAGAGGACCAGTGCTTTGTATCAGTTTAAGAAGCAGAGTTGGACTAGATATGGTCTGTATGTGTAGGAAACACTGTTCTTTGTTCTGGGCACAATCAGATTTCCTGCTGTATTAGAGACTCTAGAAATCAAGAGCGTGCTTCTTGCTGTAAAGCAGAGTGTTATCCATGGGTGAGAACTATGCTGTGTGTTTCCCTTCAGAAATGGAGTTAAATCCCAATCTCTGTGTCTTCCTACAAGCAAGACTTCGTTTCAGGTAACGGCAGTCACTTTTAAGCTCAAACGAACTACATCGTTCACTGAACTCCCACATTTTTCATCTTAACAGACAAGCATTGGATGTTAGAGGACCAGTGCTTTGTATCAGTTTAAGAAGGAGAGTTGGACTAGATATGGTCCGTATGTGTAGGAAACACCTTTCTTTTGTTCTCAGCACACTCACGTTTCCTGCTGTCTTAGAGACTCTAGAAAGCAAGAGCGTGCTTCTTGTTCTAAAGCAGAGTGTCATCAATGGATGAGAACACTGCTGTGTGTTTCACTTCAGAAATGGAGTTAAATACCAGGCTCTGAGTCTTCCTACAAGCAAGACTTCGTTTCAGGTAAGGGCAGTCACTTTTCTGCTTAAACGAACTACATCGTTCACGAAGATCACACGTTTCTCATCTTAACTGACAAGCATTGGATGTTAGAGGACCAGTGAATTGTATCAGTTTCAGAAGCAGATTTGGACTACATATGGTCCGCATATGTAGGATACACCGTTCTTTTGTTCTGGGCACACGCAGATTGCCTGCTTTATTAGAGACTCTAGAAATCAAGAGCGTGCTTCTCGCGCAAAAGCAGAGTGTGATCCATGGATGAGAACTCTGCTGTGTGTTTCCCTTCAGAGATGGAGTTAAATCCCAGGCTCTGTGTCTTACTACAAGCAAGACTTCATACAGGTAAGGGCAGTCACTTTTCAGTTCAAAGGAACTACATCATTCTCAAAGCTCACACGTTTCTCATCTTAACTGACAAGCATTGGATGTTAGAGGACCAGTGCTTTGTGTCAGTTTCAGAAACAGATTTGGACTAGATATGGTCCGTATGTGTAGGAAACACCGTTCTTTTCTTCTGGGCACAATCAGATTTCCTGCTGTATTAGAAAATCTAGAAAGCAAGAGCATGCTTCTGGCTCTAAAGCAGAGTATGATCCATGGATGAGAACTCTGCTGTATGTTTCCCTACAGAGATGGAGTTAAATCCCAATCTCTGTGTCTTCCTTCAAGCAAGACTTCGTTTCAGGTAAGGAGAGTCACTTTTCAGCTCAAACGAACTATATCGTTCACTGAGCTCACACATTTCTCATCTTAACAGACAAGCATTGGATGTTAGAGGGTCAGTGCATTGTATCAGTTTCAGAAGCAGATTTGGACTACATATGGTCCCTATGTGTAGGAAACACCGTTCTTTTGTTCTGGGCACACTCAGATTTCCTGCTATATTAGAGACTCTAAAAGCAAGAGCGTGCTTCTAGCTCTAAAGCAGAGTGTGATCCATGGATGAGAACTTTGCTGTGTGTTTCTCTTAAGAAATGGAGTTAAATCCCAGGCTCTGTGTCTTACTACAACAAGACTTCGTTTCAGGTAAGGGCAGTCACTTTTCAGTTCAAAGGAACTACATCATTCACAAAGCTCACACGTTTCTCATCTTAACTGACAAGCATTGGATGTTAGAGGACCAGTGCTTTGTATCAGTTTCAGAAGCAGAGTTGAAATAGATTTGGTCCGTATGTGTAGGAAACACCGTTCTTTAGTTCTCAGCACACACATGTTTCCTGCTGTCTAAGAGACTCTACAAAGCAAGAGCGTGCTTCTTGTTCTAAAGCAGAGTGTGATCAATGGATGATTACACTGCTGTGTGTTTCACTTCAGAAATGGAGTTAAATCCCAGGCTCTGAGTCTTCCTACAAGCAAGACTTCGATTCTGGTAAAGGCAGTCACTTTTCTGCTCAAACGAACTTCATCGTTCATGGACCTCACACGTTTCTCATCTTAACAGACAAGCATTGGATGTTAGAGGGTCAGTGCTTTGTATCAGTTTCAGAAGCAGATTTGGACTACTTATGGTCTGCATATGTAGGAAACACCGGTCTTTTGTTCTGGGCACACTCATATTACCTGCTATATTAGAGAATCTAAAAGCAAGAGCATGCTTCTCGCTCTAAAGCAGAGTGTGATCCATGGATGAGAACTATGCTGTGTGTTTCCCTTCAGAAATGGAGTTAAATCCCAGGCTCTGTGTCTTCCTACAAGCAAGACTTCGTTTCAGTTAAGGGCAGTCACTTTTCTGCTCAAAGGAACTACATCATTCACAAAGCTCACACGTTTCTCATCTTAACTGACAAACATTGGATGTTAGAGGACGAGTGCTTTGTATCAGTTTCAGAAGCAGATTTGGACTGGATATGGTCCATATGTGTAGGAAACACCGTTCTATTGTTTTGGGCCCACTCAGATTTCCTGCTGTCTTAGAGACTCTAGAAAGCAAGAGTGTGCTTCTCACTCTAACCAGAGTGTGATCCATGGATGAATACTATGCTGTGTGTTTCCCTTCAGAAATGGAGTTAAATCCCAGGCTCTGTGTCTTCCTACAAGCAAAACTTCGTTTCAGTTAAGGCAGTCACTGTTCAGTTCAAAGGAACTACATCAGTCACAAAGCTCACACATTTCTCATCTTAACTGACAAACATTGGATGTTAGAGGACCAGTGCTTTGTATCTGTTTCAGAAGCAGAGTTGGACTAGATATGGTCCCTATGTGTAGGAAACACCGTTCTTTTGTTCTCAGCACACTCACGTTTCCTGCTGTCTTAGAGACTCTAGAAAGCAAGAGCGTGCTTCTTGTTCTAAAGCAGAGTGTGATCAATGGATGAGAACACTGCTGTGTGTTTCAATTCAGAAATGGAGTTAAATCTCAGGCTCTGAGTCTTCCTACAAGCAAGACTTCATTTAAGGTAAGGGCAGTCACTTTTCTGCTCAAACGAACTACATCATTCACGAAGCTCACACGTTTCCCATCTTAACTGACAAACATTGGATGTTAGAGGACCAGTGCCTTGTGTGAGTTTTAGAAGCAGATTTGGACTAGATATGGTCGGTATGTGTAGGAAATACCGTTCTTTTGTTCTCTGCACACTCACATTTCCTGCTGTATTAGAGACTCTAGAAAGCAAGAGCGTGCTTGTCGCTCCAAAGCAGATTTTGATCCATGGATTAGAACTATGCTGTGTGTTTCCCTTTAGAAATGGAGTAAAATCCCAATCTCTGTGTCTTCCTACAAGCAAGACTTCGTTTCAGGTAAGGGCAGTCACTTTTCAGCTCAAACGAACTACATCGTTCACTGAGCTCACACATTTCTCATCTTAACAGACAAGCATTGGATGTTAGAGGACCAGTGCTTTGTATCAGTTTCCGAAGAAGAGTTGAACTAGATATGGTCCGTACATGTAGGAAAAACCGTTCTTTTGTTCTCAGCACACTCACTTTTCCTGCTCTCTTAGGGACTCTAGAAAGCAAGAGCGTGCTTCTTGTTCTAAAGCAGAGTGTTATCAATGGATGAGAACACTGCTGTGTGTTTCACTTCAGAAATGGAGTTAAATCGCAGGATCTGAGTCTTCCAAGAAGCAAGACTTCATTTCAGGTAAGGGCAGTCACTTTTCTGCTCAAACGAACTACATTGTTCACGAAGCTCACACGTTTCTCATCTTAACTGACAAGCATTGGATGTTAGAGGGTCAGTGCTTTGTATCAGTTTCAGAAGCAGATTTGGACTACTTTTGTTCTGTATATGTAGGAAAAACCATTCTTTTGTTCTGGTCACACTCAGATTACCTGTTATATTAGAGACTGTAAAAACAAGAGCATGCTTCTCGCTCTAAAGCAGAGTGTGATCCATGGTTGAGAACTATGCTGTGTGTTTCCCTTCAGAAATGGAGTTAAATCCCAGGCTCTGTGTCTTCCTACAAGCAAGACTTCTTTTCAGGTAAGGGCAGTCACTTTTCAGTTCAAAGAAACTACATCATTCACAAAGCTCACATGTTTCCAATCTTAACTGACAAGCATTGGATGTTAGAGGACCAGTGCTTTGTATGAGTTTCAGAAGCAGAGTTGGACTAGATATGGTCCGTATGTGTAGGAAACACCGTTCTTTTGTTCTCAGCACACTCACGTTTCCTGCTGCCTTAGAGACTCTAGAAAGCAAGAACGTGCTTCTCGCTCTAAAGCAGATTGTGATCCATGGATGAGAACTATGCTGTGTGTTTCCCTTCAGAAATGGAGTTAAATACCAATCTCTGTGTCTTCCTACAAGCAACACTTCATTTCAGGTAAGGGCAGTCACTTTTCAGCTCAAATGAACTACATCGTTCACTGAGCTCACACATTTCTCATCTTAACAGACAAGCATTGGATGTTAGAGGACCAGTGCTTTGTATCAGTTTCAGAAGCAGAGTTGGACTGGATATGGTCCGTATGTGTAGGAAACACCGTTCTTTTGTTCTCAGCATACTCACGTTTCCTGCTGTCTTAGAGAATCTAGAAAGCAAGAGCGTGCTTCTTGTTCTTAAGAAGAGTGTCATCAATGGATGAGAACACTGCTGTGTGTTTCACTTCAGAAATGGAGTTAAATCCCAGGCTCTGAGTCTTCCTACAAGCAAGACTTCATTTCAGGTAAGGGCAGTCAGTTTTCTGCTCAAACGAACTACATCGCTAACGAAGATCACACGATTCTCATCTTAACTGACAAGCATTGGATGTTAGAGGGTCAGTGCATTGTATCAGTATCAGAAGCAGATTTGGACTACATATGGTCCCTATATGTAGGAAACACCGTTCTTTTGTTCTGGGCACGTTCAGATTTCCTGCTATATTAGAGAATCTAATAGCAAGAGCGTGCTTCTCGCTCTAAAGCAGAGTGTGTTCCATGGATGAGAACTTGGCTGTGTGTTTCAATTAAGAAATGGAGTTAAATCACAGGCTCTGTGTCTTACTACAAGCAAGACTTCGTTTCAGGTAAGGGCAGTCACTTTTCAGTTCAAAGGAACTACATCATTCACAAAGCTCACAGGTTTCTCATCTTAACTGACAAGCATTGGATGTTAGAGGACCAGTGCTTTGTATCAGTTTCAGAAGCAGAGTTGAACTAGATATGGTCCGTATGTGTAAGAAACACCGTTCTTTTGTTCTCAGCACACACACGTTTCCTGCTGTCTTAGAGACTCTAGAAAGCAAGAGCGTGCTTCTTGTTCTAAAGCAGAGTGTGTTCAATGGATGAGAACACTGCTGTGTGTTTCAATTCAGAAATGGAGTTAAATCCCAGGCTCTGAGTCTTCCTACACGCAAGACCTCGTTTAAGGTAAGGGCAGTCACTTTTCTGCTCAAACAAACTACATCGTTCATGAAGCTCACACGTTTCCCATCTTCACTGACAAGCATTGGATGTTAGAGGACCAGTGCTTTGTATCAGTTTCAGAAGCAGAGTTGAACTAGATATGGTCCGTATGTGTAGGAAACACCGTTCTTTTGTTCTCAGCAAAATCACGTTTCATGCTGTCTTAGAGACTCTAGAAAGCAAGAGCGTGCTTCCTGTTATAAAGCAGAGTGTGATCAATGGATGATTACTCTGCTGTGTGTTTTACTTCAGAAATGGAGTAAAATCCCAGGCTCTGAGTCTTCCTACAGGCAAGACTTCAATTCAGGTAAAGGCAGTCACTTTTCTGCTCAAACGAACTACATCGTTCATGAAGCTCACACGTTTCCCATCTTAACTTACAAGAATTGGATGTTAGAGGACCAGTGCTTTGTATCAGTTTCAGAAGATGAGTTGGACTAGATATGGTCCGTATGTGTAGGAAACACTGTTCTTTTGTTCTCAGCACACTCACGTTTCCTGCTGTCTTAGAGACTATAGAAAGCAAGAGCTTGCTTCTCGCTCTAAAGCAGAGTGTGATCCATGGATGAGAACTATGCTGTGTATTTGCCTTCAGAAATGGAGTTAAATCCGAGGCTCTGAGTCTAGTACAAGCAAGACTTTCTTTCAGGTAAGGACAGTAACTTTTCTGCTCAAACGAACTACATCATTCACAGAGCTCACACCTTACTCATCTTAACAGACAAGCATTGGATGTTAGAGGACCAGTGCTTTGTATCAGTTTCAGAAGCAGAGTTGGACTATATAATGTCCGTATGTGTAGGAATCTCCGTTCTTTTGTTCTCAGCAAAATCACGTTTCCTGCTGTCTTAGAGAATCTAGAAAGCAAGAGTATGCTTCTTGTTCTAAAGCAGAGTGTGATCAATGGATGATTACATGGCTGTGTGTTTTACTTCAGAAATGGAGAAAAATCCCAGGCTCTGAGTCTTCCTACAAGTAAGACTTCAATTCAGGTAAGGGCAGTCATTTTTCTGCTCAAACGAACTACATCGTTCATGAAGCTCACACGTTTCCCATCTTAATGGACAAGCATTGGATGTTAGTGGGTCAGTGCTTTGTATCAGTTTCAGAAGCAGAGTTGGACTAGATATGGTCCGTATATGTAGGAAACGCCGTTCTTTTGTTCTCAGCACACACACGTTTCCTGCTCTCTTAGAGAATGTAGAAAGCAAGAGCGTGCTTCTTGTTCTAAAGCAGAGTGTCATCAATGGATGAGAACACTGCTGTGTGTTTCACTTCAGAAATGGAGTTAAATCCCAGGCTCTGAGTCTTCCTACAAGCAAGACTTCGTTTAAGGTAAGGGCAGTCACTTTTCTGCTCAAACGAACTACATCGTTCATGAAGCTCACACGTTTCCCATCTTAAATGACAAGCATTGGATGTTAGAGGACCACTGCTTTGTATCAGTTTCAGAAGCAGATTTGGACTACATATGGTCCGTATATGTAGGATACACCGTTCTTTTGTTCTGGGCACACTCAGATTTCCTGCTATATTAAAGACTCTAAAAGCAAGAGCGTGCTTCTCGCTCTAAAGCAGAGTGTGATCCATGGCTGAGAACTATGCTGTGTGTTTCTCTTAGGAAACGGAGTAAAATCCCAGGCTCTGTGTCTTACTACAAGCAAGACTTCGTTTCAGGTAAGGGCAGTCACTTTTCAGTTCAAAGGAACTACATCATTCACAAAGCTCACAGGTTTCTCATCTTAACTGACAAGCATTGGATGTCAGAGGACCAGTGCTTTGTATCAGTTTCAGAAGCAGAGTTGAACTAGATATGGTCCATATGTGTAGGAAACACCGTTCTTTTGTTCTCAGCAAAATCACGTTTCCTGCTGCCTTAGAGACTCGAAAAGCAAGAGCGTGCTTCTTGTTATAAAGCAGAGTGTGATCAATGGATGATTACACTGCTGTGTTTTACTTCAGAAATGGAGTTAAATCCCAGGCTCTTAGTCTTCCTACAGGCAAGACTTCAATTCAGGTAAGGGCAGTCACTTTTCTGCTCAAACAAACTACATCGTTCATGAAGCTCACACGTTTCTCATCTTAACAGACAAGCATTGGATGTTAGAGGATCAGTGCTTTGTATCAGTTTAAGAAGCAGATTTGGACTAGATATGGTCCGTCTGTGTAGGAAACACCGTTCTTTTGTTCTCAGCAAAATCACGTTTCCTGCTGTCTTAGAGACTCTAGAAAGCAAGAGCGTGCTTCTCGTTCTAAAGCAGAGTGTGATCCTTGGATGAAAACTATGCTGTGTGTTTCACTTCAGAAAAGGAGTTAAATCCAGGCTCTAAGTCTCCCTACAAGCAAGACTTCGTTTCAGGTAAGGGCAGTCACTTCTCTGCTTAAACGAACTACATCTTTCACGAAGCACACACGTTTCTCATCTTAACTGACAAGCATTGGATGTTAGAGGACCAGTGCATTCTATCTGTTTCAGAAGAAGTTTTGGACTACATATAGTCCATATGTGTAGGAAACACCGTTCTTTTGTTCTGGGCACACTCACGTTTCCTGCTGTCTTAGAGACTCTAGAAAGCAAGAGTGTGCTTCTCGCTCTAAAGCAGAGTGTGATCCATGGATGAGAACTATGCTGTGTGTTTGCCTTTAGAAATGGAGTTAAATCCCAGGCTCTGAGTCTTCCTACAAGCAAGACTTCGTTTCAGGTAAGGACAGTCACTTTTCTGCTCAAACGAACTACATCGTTCACAGAGCTCACACGTTTCTCATCTTAACTGACAAGCATTGGATGTTAGAGGGTCAATGCTTTATATCAGTTTCAGAAGCAGATTTGGACTGGATATGGTCCATATGTGTAGGAAACACTGTTCTTTTGTTCTGGGCACACTCAAATTTCCTGCTGTCTTAGAGACTCTAGTAAGCAAGAGTGTGCTTCTCGCTCTAACCACAGTGTGATCCATGGACGAATACTATGCTGTGTGTTTCCCTTCAGAAATGGAGTTAAATCCCTGGCTCTGTGTCTTCCTACAAGCAAGACTTCGTTTCAGGTAAGGGTAGTCACTTTTCAGTTCAAAGGAACTACATCATTCACAAAGCTCATACGTTTCTCATCTTAACTGACAAACATTGGATGTTAGAGGACCAGTGCTTTGTATCAGATTCAGAAGCAGAGTTAGACTAGATATGGTCCGTATGTGTAGGAAACACCATTCTTTTGTTCTCAGCACACTCACGTTTCCTGCTGTCTTAGAGACTCTAGAAAGCAAGATCGTGCTTATTGTTCTAAAGGAGAGTTTGATCAATGGATGAGAACACTGCTTTGTGTTTCAATTCAGAAATGGAGTTAAATCCCAGGCTCTGAGTCTTCCTAAAAGCAAGACTTCGTTTCATGTAAGGGCAGTCACTTTTCAGCTCAAATGAACTATATCGTTCACTGAGCTCAACACATTTTCCATCTTAACAGACAAGCATTGGATGTTAGAGGACCAGTGCTTTGTATCAGTTTCAGAAGCAGTGTTGGACTATATAATGTCCGTATGTGTAGGAAACACCGTTCTTTTGTTCTCAGCAAAATCACGTTTCCTGCTGTCTCAGAGACTCTAGAAAGCAAGAGTGTGCTTCTTGTTCTAAAGCAGAGTGTGATCAATGGATGATTACACTGCTGTGTGTTTTACTTCAGAAATGGAGTTAAATACCAATCTCTGTGTCTTCCTACAAGCAAGACTTCGTTTCAGGTAAGGGCAGTCACTTTTCAGCTCAAACGAACTACATCGTTCACTGAGCTCACACATTTCTCATCTTAACAGACATGCATTGGAGGTTAGAGGACCAGTGCTTTGTATCAGTTTAAGAAGCAGAGTTGGACTAGATATGGTCCGTATGTGTAGGAAACACCGTTCTTTTGTTCTCAGGAAAATCACGTTTTCTGCTGTCTTAGAGACTCTAGAAAGCAAGAGTGTGCTTCTTGTTCTAAAGCAGAGTGTGATCAATGGATGATTACACTGCTGTGTGTTTTACTTCAGAAATGGAGTTAAATCCCAGGCTCTGAGTCTTCCTACAAGTAAGACTTCAATTCAGGTAAGGGCAGTCATTTTTCTGCTCAAACGAACTACATCGTTCATGAAGCTCACACGTTTCAAATCTTAACTGACAAGCATTGGATGTTAGTGGGTCAGTGCTTTGAATCAGTTTCAGAAGCAGAGTTGGACTAGATATGGTCCGTATGTGTAGGAAACACCGTTCTTTTGTTCTGGGCACACTCAGATTTCCTGCTATATTAGAGACTCTAGAAAGCAAGAGTGTGCTCCTTGCTCTAAAGCTGAGTGTGATCCATGGATGAGAACTACTCTGTGTGTTTCACTTCAGAAATGGAGTAAAATCCCAGGCTCTGAGTCTTCCTCCAAGCAAGACTTCGTTTCAGGTAATGGCAGTCCCTTTTCTGCTCAAATGAACTACATCGTTCACGAAGCTCACACGTTTCTCATCTTAACTGACAAGCATTGGATGTTAGAGGACCAGTGCTTTGTATCAGCTTCAGAAGCAGAGTTGGACTACATATGGTCCGTATGTGTAGGAAACACTGTTCTTTTGTTCTCAGTAAAATCACGTTTCCTGCTGTCTTAGAGACTCTAGAAAGCAAGAGCGTGCTTCTTGTTCTAAAGCAGAGTGTGATCAATGGATGATTACACTGCTGTGTGTTTTACTTCAGAAATGGAGTTAAATCCCAGGCTCTGAGTCTTCCTACAAGCAAGACTTCAATTCAGGTAAGGGCAGTCACTTTTCTGCTCAAACGAACTACATCTTTCACAGAGCTCACACGTTTCTCATCTTAACAGACAAGCATTGGATGTTAGAGGACCAGTGCTTTGTATCAGTTTCAGAAGCAGAGTTGGACTAGATATGGTCTGTATGTGTAGGAAACACCGTTCTTTTGTTCTCAGCAAACTCAGGTTTCCTGCTGTCTTAGAGACTCTAGAAAGCAAGAGCGTGCTTCTTGTTCTAAAGCAGAGTGTGATTAATGGATGAGAACACTGCTGTGTGATTCACTTCAGAAATGGAGTTAAATCCCAGGCTCTGAGTCTCCCTACAAGCAAGACTTCGTTTCAGGTAAGGGCAGTCACATTTCTGCTCAAAGGAACTACATCGTTCACGAAGCTCACACGTTTCTCATCTTAACTGACAAGCATTGGATGTTAGAGGACAAGTGCATTGTATCAGTTTAAAAAGAAGATTTGGACTACATATAGTCAGTATGTGTAGGAAACACCGTTCTTTTGTTCTGGGCACACTCAGATTTCCTGCTCTCTTAGAGACTCTAGAAATCAAGAGTGTGCTTCTTGCTCTAAAGCAGAGTGTGATCCATGGATGAGAACTATGCTGTGTGTTTCCCTTCAGAAATGGAGTTAAATCCCTTGCTCTGTGTCTTCCTACAGGCAAGACTTCGTTTCAGGTAATGGCAGTCACTTTTCTGCTCAAACAAACTACATCTTTCACAAAGCTCACACGTTTCTCATCTTAACTGACAAGCATTGGATGTTAGAGGACCAGTGCTTTTTATCAGTTTCAGAAGCAGAGTTGGACTAGTTATGGTCCGTATGTGTAGGAAACACCGTTCTTTTGTTCTCAGCACACTCACGTTTCCTGCTGTCTTAGAGATTTTAGAAAGCAAGAGCGTGCTTCTCGCTCTAAAGCAGAGTGTGATCCATGGATGAAAACTATGCTGTGTGTTTCCCTTCAGAACAGGATTTAAATCCCAGGCTCTGTTTCTTCCAACAAGCAAGACTTCGTTTCAGGTAAGGGCAGTCACTTTTCAGCTCAAATGAACTACATCTTTCACGGAGCTCACACGTTTCTCATCTTAACAGAAAAGCATTGGATGTTAGAGGACCAGTGCTTTGTATCAGTTTCAGAAGCAGAGTTGGACTAGATAGGGTCTTTATGTGTAGGAAACACCGTTCTTGTTTCTCAGCAAACTCACGTTTCCTGCTGTCTTAGAGAATCTAGAAAGCAAGAGCGTGCTTCTTGTTCTAAAGCAGAGTGTGATTAATGGATGAGAACACTGCTGTGTGTTTCACTTCAGAAATGGAGTTAAATCCCAGGCTCTGAGTCTTCCTACAAGTAAGACTTCCTTTCAGGTAAGGGCAGTCAGTTTTCTGCTCAAACGAACTACATCGTTCACGAAGCTCACACGTTTCTCATCTTAATTGACAAGCATTGGATGTTAGAGGACCAGTGCTTTGTATCAGTTTCAGAAGCAGAGTTGGACTAGATATGGTCCGTATGTGTAGGAAACACCGTTCTTTTGTTCTCTGCACACTCACATTTCCTGCTGTCTTAGAGACTTTAGAAAGCAAGAGCATGCTTCTTGTTCTAAAGCAGAGTGTGATCCATGGATGAGAACTATGCTGTGTGTGTACCTTCAGAAATGGACTTAAATCCCAGGCTCTGAGTCTTCCTACAAGCAAGACTTCAATTCAGGTAAGCCAGTAACTTTTCTGCTCAAACGAACTACATCATTAACGAAGATCAAACGATTCTCATCTTAACTGACAAGCATTGGATGTTAGAGGGTCAGTGCATTGTATCAGTATCAGAAGCAGATTTGGACTACATATGGTCCGTATATGTAGGAAACACCGTTCTTTTGTTCTGGGCACACTCAGATTTCCTGCTATATTAGAGACTCTAATAGCAAGAGCATGCTTCTCGCTCTAAAGCAGAGTGTGATCCATGGATAAGAACGTTGCTGTGTGTTTCTCTTAAGAAATGGAGTTAAATCCCAGGGTCTGTGTCGTACTACAAGAAAGACTTCATTTCAGGTAAGGGAAGTCACTTTTCAGTTCAATGGAACTACATCATTCACAAAGCTCACATGTTTCTCATCTTAACTGACAAGCATTTGATGTTAGAGGACCAGTGCTTTGTATCAGTTTCAGAAGCAGAGTTGAACTAGATATGGTCCGTATGTGTAGGAAACACTATACTTTTGTTCTCAGCACACACACGTTTCCTGCTGTCTTAGAGACTCTAGAAAGCAAGAGCGTGCTTCTTGTTCTAAAGCAGAGTGTGATCAATGGATTATTACACTGGTGTGTTTCACTTCAGAAATGGAGTTAAATCCCAGGCTCTGAGTCTTCCTACAAGCAAGACTTCCATTCAGGTAAGGGCAGTCACTTTTCTGCTCAAACGAACTACATCGTTCACGAAGCTCACACGTTTCTCATCTTAACTGACAAGCATTGGATGTTAGAGGGTCAGTGCTTTGTATCAGTTTAGGCAGCAGATTTGGACTACTTATGGTCTGTATATGTAGTAAACACCGTTCTTTTGTTCTGGGCACACTCAGATTTCCTGCTATATTAGAGACTCTAAAAGCAAGAGCGTGCTTCTCGCTCTAAAGCAGAGTGTGATCCATGGATGAGAACTATTCTGTGTGTTTCTCTTAAGAAATGGAGTTAAATCCCAGGCTCTGTGTCTTCCTACAAGCAAGACTTCGTTTCAGTTAAGGGCAGTCACTATTCAGTTCAAAGGAACTACATCATTCACAAAGCTCACACGTTTCTCATCTTAACTGACAAGCATTGGATGTTAGAGGACCAGTGCTTTGTATCAGTTTCAGAAGCACAGTTGAACTAGATATGGTCCGTATGTGTAGGAAACACCGTTCTTTTGTTCTCAGCAAAATCACGTTTCCTGCTGTCTTAGAGACTCTAGAAAGCAAGAGCGTGCTTCTCGCTCTAAAGCAGAGTGTGATCCATGGATGAGAACTATGCTGTGTGTTTGCCTTCAGAAATGGAGTTAAATCCCAGGCTCTGAGTCTTCCTACAAGCAAGACTTCAATTCAGGTAAGGCAGTCACTTTTCTGCTCAAACGAACTACATCGTTCATGAAGCTCACACGTTTCCCATCTTAACTGACAAGCATTGGATGTTAGAGGGTCAGTGGTTTTTATCAGTTTCAGAAGCAGATTTGGACTGGATATGGTCCATATGTGTAGGAAACACCGTTCTATTGTTCTGGGCACACTCAAATTTCCTGCTGTCTTAGAGAATCTAGAAAGCAAGAGTGTGCTTCTCACTCTAACCACAGTGTGATCCATGGATGAATACTATGCTGTGTGTTTCCCTTCAGAAATGGAGTTAAATCCCAGGCTCTATGTCTTCCTACAAGCAAGTCTTCATTTCAGGTAAGGGCAGTCACTTTTCTGCTCAAACGAACTGCATCTTTCACGAAGCTCACACGTTTCTCATCTTAACTGACAAGCATTGGATGTTAGACGACCAGTGCATTCAATCAGTTTCAGAATAAGTTTTGGGCTACATATAGTCCGTATATGTAGGAAACACCGTTCATTTGTTCTGGGCACACTCAGATTTCCTGCTATATTAGAGACTCTAGAAAGCAAGAGCATGCTTCTTGTTCTAAAGCAGAGTGTGATCAAGGAATGATTACACTGCTGTGTGTTTTACTTCAGAAATGTAGTTAAATCCCAGGCTCTGAGTCTTCCTACAAGCAAGACTTCAATTCCGGTAAGGGCAGTCACTTTTCTGCTCAAACGAACTACATCGTTCACTGAGCTCACACGTTTCTAATCTTAACTGACAAGCATTGGATGTTAGAGGACCAGTGCTTTTTATCAGTTTCAGAAGCAGAGTTGGACTAGTTATGGTCCGTATGTGTAGGAAACACCGTTCTTTTGTTCTCAGCACACTCACGTTTCCTGCTGTCTTAGAGATTTTAGAAAGCAAGAGCGTGCTTCTCGCTCTAAAGCAGAGTGTGATCCATGGATGAAAACTATGCTGTGTGTTTCCCTTCAGAACAGGAGTTAAATCCTAGGCTCTGTTTCTTCCAACAAGCAAGACTTCGTTTCAGGTAAGGGCAGTCACTTTTCAGCTCAAATGAACTACATCTTTCACGGAGCTCACACGTTTCTCATCTTAACAGAAAAGCATTGGATGTTAGAGGACCAGTGCTTTGTATCAGTTTCAGAAGCAGAGTTGGACTAGATAGGGTCTTTATGTGTAGGAAACACCGTTCTTTTTTCTAAGCAAACTCACGTTTCCTGCTGTCTTAGAGAATCTACAAAGCAAGAGCGTGCTTCTTGTTCTAAAGCAGAGTGTGATCCATGGATGAGAACACTGCTGTGTGTTTCACTTCAGAAATGGAGTTAAATCCAAGGCTCTGAGTCTTCCTACAAGTAAGACTTCCTTTCAGGTAAGGGCAGTCAGTTTTCTGCTCAAACGAACTACATCGTTCACGAAGCTCACACGTTTCTCATCTTAATTGACAAGCATTGGATGTTAGAGGACCAGTGCTTTGTATCAGTTTCAGAAGCAGAGTTGGACTAGATATGGTCCGTATGTGTAGGAAACACCATTCTTTTGTTCTTCGCACACTCACGTTTCCTGCTGTCTTAGAGACTTTAGAAAGCAAGAGCGTGCTTCTTGTTCTAAAGCAGAGTGTGATCCATGGATGAGAACTATGCTGTGTGTTTACCTTCAGAAATGGACTTAAATCCCAGGCTCTGAGTCTTCCTACAAGCAAGACTTCAATTCAGGTAAGCCAGTAACTTTTCTGCTCAAACGAACTACATCATTAACGAAGATCAAACGATTCTCATCTTAACTGACAAGCATTGGATGTTAGAGGGTCAGTGCATTGTATCAGTTTAGGCAGCAGATTTGGACTACTTATGGTCTGTATATGTAGTAAACACCGTTCTTTTGTTCTGGGCACACTCAGATTTCCTGCTATATTAGAGACTCTAAAAGCAAGAGCGTGCTTCTAGCTCTAAAGCAGAGTGTGATCCATGGATGAGAACTATGCTGTGTGTTTCTCTTAAAAAATGGAGTTAAATCCCAGGCTCTGTGTCTTCCTACAAGCAAGACTTCGTTTCAGGTAAGGGCAGTCACTATTCAGTTCAAAGGAACTACATCATTCACAAAGCTCACACGTTTCTCATCTTAACTGACAAGCATTGGATGTTAGAGGACCAGTGCTTTGTATCAGTTTCAGAAGCACAGTTGAACTAGATATGGTCCGTATGTGTAGGAAACACCGTTCTTTTGTTCTCAGCAAAATCACGTTTCCTGCTGTCTTAGAGACTCTAGAAAGCAAGAGCGTGCTTCTCGCTCTAAAGCAGAGTGTGATCCATGGATGAGAACTATGCTGTGTGTTTACCTTCAGAAATGGAGTTCAATCCCAGGCTGTGATTCTTCCTACAAGCAAGACTTCATTTCAGGTAAGGACAGTCACTTTTCTGGTCAAAAAAATTACATCGTTCACAGAGCTCACACGTTTCTGATCTTAACTGACAAGCATTGGATGTTAGAGGGTCAATGCTTTATATCAGTTTCAGAAGCAGATTTGGACTGGATATGGTCCATATGTGTAGGAAACACCGTTCTATAGTTCTGGGCACACTCAAATTTCCTGCTGTCTTAGAGAATCTAGAAAGCAAGAGTGTGCTTCTCGCTCTAACCACAGTGTGAACCATGGATGAATACTATGCTGTGTGTTTCCCTTCAAAAATGGAGTTAAATCCCAGGCTCTGTCTCTTCCTACAAGCAAGACTTCGTTTCAGGTAAGGGTAGTCACTTTTCAGTTCAAAGGAACTACATCATTCACAAATCTCACACGTTTCTCATCTTAACTGACAAACATTGGATGTTAGAGGACCAGTGCTTTGTATCAGTTTCAGAAGCAGAGTTGGACTAGATATGGTCCCTATGTGTAGGAAACACCGTTCTTTTGTTCTCAGCACACTCACGTTTCCTGCTGTCTTAGAGAATATAGAAAGCAAGAGCGTGCTTCTTGTTCTAAAGCAGTGTGTGATCAATGGATGAGAACACTGCTGTGTCTTTCACTTCAGAAATGGACTTAAATCCCAGGCTCTGAGTCTTGCTACAAGCAAGACTTCGTTTAAGATAAGGGCAGTCACTTTTCTGCTCAAACGAACTACATCGTTCATGAAGCTAACCCGTTTCCCATCCTAACTGACAAGCATTGGATGATAGAGGACCAGTGCTTTGTATGAGTTTCAGAAGCAGAGTTGGACTAGATATGGTCCGTATGTGTAGGAAACACCGTTCTTTTTTTCTCAGCACACTCACGTTTCCTGCTTTGTTAGAGACTCTAGAAAGCAAGAGCGTGCTTCTCGCTCTAAAGCAGATTGTGATCCATGGATGAGAACTATGCTGTGTGTTTCGCTTCAGAAATGGAGTTAAATCCCAATCTCTGTGTCTTCCTACAAGCAAGACTTCGTTTCATGTAAGGGCAGTCACTTTTCAGCTCAAATGAACTACATCGTTCACTGAGCTCAACACATTTCTCATCTTAACAGGCAAGCATTGGATGTTAGAGGACCAGTGTTTTGTATCAGTTTCAGAAGCAGAGTTGGACTATATAAGGTCCGTATGTGTAGGAAACACCGTTCTTTTGTTCTCAGCAAAATCACGTTTCATGCTGTCTTAGAGACTCTAGAAAGCAAGAGTGTGCTTCTTGTTCTAAAGCAGAGTGTGATCAATGGATGATTACACTGCTGTGTGTTTTACTTCAGAAATGGAATTAAATCCCAGGCTCTGAGTCTTCCTACAAGTAAGACTTCAATTCAGGAAAGGGCAGTCATTTTTCTGCTCAAACGAACTACATCGTTCGTGAAGCTCACACGTTTCCCATCTTAACTGACAAGCATTGGATGTTAGAGGACCAGTGCTTTGTATGAGATTCAGACGCAGAGTTGGACTAGATATGGTCCGTATGTGTAGGAAACACCGTTCTTTTGTTCTCAGCACACGCACGTTTCCTGCTGTGTTAGAGACTCTAGAAAGCAAGAGCGTGCTTCTCACTCTAAAGCAGATTGTGATCCATGGATGAGAACTATGCTGTGTGTTTCCCTTCAGAAATGGAGTTAAATCCCAATCTCTGTGTCTTCCTACAAGCAAGACTTCAATTCAGATAAGGGCAGTCACTTTTCAGCTCAAATGAACTACATCGTTCACTGAGCTCACACATTTCTCATCTTAACAGACAAGCATTGGATGTTAGAGGACCAGTGCTTTGTATCAGTTTAAGAAGTAGAGTTGTACTAGATATGGTCCGTATGTGTAGGAAACACCGTTCTTTTGTTCTGGGCACACACACGATTCCTGCTGTCTTAGAGACTCTAGAAAGCAAGAGCGTGCTTCTCGCTCTAAAGCAGTGTGTGGTCCATGGATGAGAACTATGCTATGTGTTTGCCTTCAGAAATGGAGTTAAATCCCAGGCTCTGAGTCTTCCTACAAGCAAGACTTCAATTCAGGTAAGGCAGTCACTTTTCTGCTCAAACGAACTACATCGTTCATGAAGCTCACACGTTTCCCATCTTAACTGACAAGCATTGGATGTTAGAGGGTCAGTGCCTTGTATCAGTTTCAGAAGCAGATTTGGACTAGAAATGGTCCGTATATGTAGGATACACCGTTCTTTTGTTCTGGGCACACTCAGATTTCCTGCTATATTAGAGACTCTAAAAGCAAGAGCGTGCTTCTCGCTCTAAAGCAGAGTGTGATCCATGGCTGAGAACTATGCTGTGTGTTTCTCTTAGGAAATTGAGTTAAATCCCAGGCTCTGTGTCTTACTACAAGCAAGACTTCGTTTAAGGTAAGGGCAGTCACTTTTTTGCTCAAACGAACTACATCGTTCATGAAGCTCACACATTTCCCATCTTAACTGACAAGCATTGGATGTTAGAGGACCAGTGCTTTGTATCAATTTCAGAAGATGAGTTGGACTAGATATGGTCCATATGTGTAGGAAACTCCATTCTATTGTTCTGGGCACACTCAAATTTCCTGCTGTCTTAGAGAATCTAGAAAGCAAGAGTGTGCTTCTCGCTCTAACCACAGTGTGATCCATGGATGAATACTATGCTGTGTGTTTCCCTTCAGAAATGGAGTTAAATCCCAGGCTCTGTCTCTTCCTACAAGCAAGACTTCGTTTCAGGTAAGGGTAGTCACTTTTCAGTTCAAAGGAACTACATCATTCACAAAGCTCACACGTTTCTCATCTTAACTGACAAACATTGGATGTTAGAGGACCAGTGCTTTGTATCAGTTTCAGAAGCAGAGTTGGACTAGATATGGTCCCTATGTGTAGGAAACACCGTTCTTTTGTTCTCAGCACACTCACGTTTCCTGCTGTCTTAGAGAATATAGAAAGCAAGAGCGTGCTTCTTGTTCTAAAGCAGTGTGTGATCAATGGATGAGAACACTGCTGTGTCTTTCACTTCAGAAATGGACTTAAATCCCAGGCTCTGAGTCTTGCTACAAGCAAGACTTCGTTTAAGATAAGGGCAGTCACTTTTCTGCTCAAACGAACTACATCGTTCATGAAGCTAACCCGTTTCCCATCCTAACTGACAAGCATTGGATGATAGAGGACCAGTGCTTTGTATGAGTTTCAGAAGCAGAGTTGGACTAGATATGGTCCGTATGTGTAGGAAACACCGTTCTTTTTTTCTCAGCACACTCACGTTTCCTGCTTTGTTAGAGACTCTAGAAAGCAAGAGCGTGCTTCTCGCTCTAAAGCAGATTGTGATCCATGGATGAGAACTATGCTGTGTGTTTCCCTTCAGAAATGGAGTTAAATCCCAATCTCTGTGTCTTCCTACAAGCAAGACTTCGTTTCATGTAAGGGCAGTCACTTTTCAGCTCAAATGAACTACATCGTTCACTGAGCTCAACACATTTCTCATCTTAACAGACAAGCATTGGATGTTAGAGGACCAGTGTTTTGTATCAGTTTCAGAAGCAGAGTTGGACTATATAAGGTCCGTATGTGTAGGAAACACCGTTCTTTTGTTCTCAGCAAAATCACATTTCATGCTGTCTTAGAGACTCTAGAAAGCAAGAGTGTGCTTCTTGTTCTAAAGCAGAGTGTGATCAATGGATGATTACACTGCTGTGTGTTTTACTTCAGAAATGGAATTAAATCCCAGGCTCTGAGTCTTCCTACAAGTAAGACTTCAATTCAGGAAAGGGCAGTCATTTTTCTGCTCAAACGAACTACATCGTTCGTGAAGCTCACACGTTTCCCATCTTAACTGACAAGCATTGGATGTTAGAGGACCAGTGCTTTGTATGAGATTCAGACGCAGAGTTGGACTAGATATGGTCCGTATGTGTAGGAAACACCGTTCTTTTGTTCTCATCACACACACGTTTCCTGCTGTGTTAGAGACTCTAGAAAGCAAGAGCGTGCTTCTCACTCTAAAGCAGATTGTGATCCATGGATGAGAACTATGCTGTGTGTTTCCCTTCAGAAATGGAGTTAAATCCCAATCTCTGTGTCTTCCTACAAGCAAGACTTCAATTCAGATAAGGGCAGTCACTTTTCAGCTCAAATGAACTACATCGTTCACTGAGCTCACACATTTCTCATCTTAACAGACAAGCATTGGATGTTAGAGGACCAGTGCTTTGTATCAGTTTAAGAAGTAGAGTTGTACTAGATATGGTCCGTATGTGTAGGAAACACCGTTCTTTTGTTCTGGGCACACACACGATTCCTGCTGTCTTAGAGACTCTAGAAAGCAAGAGCGTGCTTCTCGCTCTAAAGCAGTGTGTGGTCCATGGATGAGAACTATGCTATGTGTTTGCCTTCAGAAATGGAGTTAAATCCCAGGCTCTGAGTCTTCCTACAAGCAAGACTTCAATTCAGGTAAGGCAGTCACTTTTCTGCTCAAACGAACTACATCGTTCATGAAGCTCACACGTTTCCCATCTTAACTGACAAGCATTGGATGTTAGAGGGTCAGTGCCTTGTATCAGTTTCAGAAGCAGATTTGGACTAGATATGGTCCGTATATGTAGGATACACCGTTCTTTTGTTCTGGGCACACTCAAATTTCCTGCTATATTAGAGACTCTAAAAGCAAGAGCGTGCTTCTCGCTCTAAAGCAGAGTGTGATCCAATGCTGAGAACTATGCTGTGTGTTTCCCTTCAGAAATGGAGTTAAATCCCAATCTCTGTGTCTTCCTACAAGCAAGACTTCGTTTCATGTAAGGGCAGTCACTTTTCAGCTCAAATGAACTACCTCGTTCACTGAGCTCAACACATTTCTCATCTTAACAGACAAGCATTGGATGTTAGAAGACCAGTGCTTTGTATCAGTTTCAGAAGCAGAGTTGGACTATATAAGGTCCGTATGTGTAGGAAACACCGTTCTTTTGTTCTCAGCAAAATCACGTTTCCTGCTGTCTTAGAGACTCTAGAAAGCAAGAGTGTGCTTCTTGTTCTAAAGCAGAGTGTGATCAATGGACGATTAAACTGCTGTGTGTTTTACTTCAGAAATGGAGTTAAATCCCAGGCTCTGAGTCTTCCTACAAGTAAGACTTCAATTCAGGTAAGTGCAGTCATTTTTCTGCTCAAACGAACTACATCGTTCGTGAAGCTCACACGTTTCCCATCTTAACAGACAAGCATTGGATGTTAGAGGACCAGTACTTTGTATGAGATTCAGACGCAGAGTTGGACTAGATGTGGTCCGTATGTGTAGGAAACACCGTTCTTTTGTTCTGGGCACACTCACGATTCCTGCTGTGTTAGAGACTCTAGAAAGCAAGAGCGTGCTTCTCGCTCTAAAGCAGAGTGTGATCCATGGATGAGAACTATGCTGTGTGTTTGCCTTCAGAAATGGAGTTAAATCCCAGGCTCTGAGTCTTCCTACAAGCAAGACTTTAATTCAGGTAAGGCAGTCACTTTTCTGCTCAAAAGAACTACATCGTTCATGAAGCTCACACGTTTCCAATCTTAACTGACAAGCATTGGATGTTAGAGGGTCAGTGCTTTGTATCAGTTTCAGAAGCAGATTTGGACTAGATATGGTCCGTATGTGTAGGAAACACCGTTCTTTTGTTCTCAGCAAAATCACGTTTCCTGCTGTCTTAGAGACTCTAGAAAGCAAGAGCGTGCTTCTTGTTCTAAAGCAGAGTGTCATCAATGGATGAGAACACTGCTGTGTGTTTCACTTCAGAAATGGAGTTAAATCCCAGGCTCTGTGTCTTACTACAAGCAAGACTTCGTTTCAGGTAAGGGCAGTCACTTTTCAGTTCAAAGGAACTACATCATTCACAAAGCTCACACGTTTCTCATCTTAACTGACAAGCATTGGATGTTAGAGGACCAGTGCTTTGTATCAGTTTCAGAAGCAGAGTTGAACTAGATATGGTCCGTATGTGTAGGAAACACCGTTCTTTTGTTCTCAGCAAAATCACGTTTCCTGCTGTCTTAGAGACTCTAGAAAGCAAGAGCGTGCTTCTTGTTATAAAGCAGAGTATGATCAATGGATGATTACACTGCTGTGTGTTTTCCTTCAGAAATGGAGTTAAATCCCAGGCTCTGAGTCTTCCTACAAGCAAGACTTCGTTTCAGGTAAGGACAGTCACTTTTCTGCTCAAAGAAACTACATCGTACACAGCGCTCACACGTTTCTCATCTTAACTGACAAGCATTGGATGTTAGAGGGTCAATGCTTTATATCAGTTTCAGATGCAGATTTGGACTGGATATGGTCCATATGTGTAGGAAACACCGTTCTATTGTTCTGGGCACACTCAAATTTCCTGCTGTCTTAGAGAATCTAGAAAGCAAGAGTGTGCTTCTCGCTCTAACCACAGTGTGATCCATGGATGAATACTATGCTGTGTGTTTTTCTTCAGAAATGGAGTTAAATCCCAGGCTCTGTCTCTTCCTACAAGCAAGACTTCGTTTCAGGTAAGGGTAGTCACTTTTCAGTTCAAAGGAACTACATCATTCACAAATCTCACACGTTTCTCATCTTAACTGACAAACATTGGATGTTAGAGGACCAGTGCTTTGTATCAGTTTCAGAAGCAGAGTTGGACTAGATATGGTCTGTATGTGTAGGAAACACCGTTCTTTTGTTCTCAGCACACTCACGTTTCCTGCTGTCTTAGAGAATATAGAAAGCAACAGCGTGCTTCTTGTTCTAAAGCAGAGTGTGATCAATGGATGAGAACACTGCTGTGTGTTTCAATTCAGAAATGGAGTTAAATCCCAGGCTCTGAGTCTTCCTACAGGCAAGACTTCAATTCAGGTAAGGGCAATTCACTTTTCTGCTCAAACGAACTACATCGTTCATGAAGCTCACACGTTTCTCATCTTAACAGACAAGCATTGGATGTTAGAGAATCAGTGCTTTATATCAGTTTAAGAAGCAGATTTGGACTAGATATGGTCCGTATGTGTAGGAAACACCGTTCTTTTGTTCTGGGCACACTCACGTTTCCTGCTGTCTTAGAGACTCTAGAAAACAAGAGCGTGCTTCGCGCTCTAAAGCAGAGTGTGATCCATGGATGAGAACTATGCTGTGTGTTTGCCTTCAGAAATGGAGTTAAATCCCAGGTTCTGAGTCTTCCTACAAGCAAGACTTCAATTCAGGTAAGGCAGTCACTTTTCTGCTCAAACGAACTACATCGTTCATGAAGCACACACGTTTCGCATCTTAACTGACAAGCATTGGATGTTAGAGGGTCAGTGCTTTGTATCAGTTTCAGAAGCAGATTTGGACTAGATATGGTCCGTATGTGTAGGAAACTCCATTCATTTGTTCTCAGCAAAATCACGTTTCCTCCTGTCTTAGAGACTCTAAAAAGCAACAGCATGCTTCTTCTTCTAAAGCAGAGTGTGATCCATGGATGAGAACTATGCTCTGTGTTTGCCTTCAGAAATGGAGTTAAATCGCAGGCTCTAAGTCTTAAAAACAAGCAAGACTTCGTTTCAGGTAAGGACAGTCACTTTTCTGCTCAAACGAACTACATCGTTTACAGAGCTCACACATTTCTCATCCTAACTGACAATCATTGGATTTTAGAGGGTCAATGCTTTATATCAGTTTCAGAAGCAGATTTGGACTGGATATGGTCCATATGTGTAGGAAACACCGTTCTTTTGTTCTCTGCAAAATCACGTTTCCTGCTGTCTTAGAGAATCTAGAAAGCAAGAGCGTGCTTCTTGTTATAAAGCAGAGTATGATCAATGGATGATTACACTGCTGTGTGTTTTACTTCAGAAATGGAGTTAAATCCCAGGCTCTGAGTCTTCCGACAAGCAAGACTTCAATTCAGGTAAGGCAGTCAGTTTTCTGCTCAAACGAACTACATCGTTCATGAAGCTCACACGTTTCCCATCTTAACTGACAAGCATTGGATGTTAGAGGGTCAGTGCCTTGTATCAGTTTCAGAAGCAGATTTGGACTAGATATGGTCCGTATGTGTAGGAAACTCCGTTCTTTTGTTCTCAGCAAAATCACGTTTCCTCCTGTCTTAGAGACTCTCAAAAGCAAGAGCGTGCTTCTTATTCTAAAGCAGAGTGTGATCAATGGATGAGAACACTGCTGTGTGTTTCAATTCAGAAATGGAGTTAAATCCCAGGCTCTAGGTCTTCGTACAAGCAAGACTTCGTTTAAGGTAAGGGCAGTCACTTTTTTGCTCAAACGAACTACATCGTTCATGAAGCTCACACGTTTCCCATCTTAACTGACAAGCATTGGATGTTAGAGGACCAGTGCTTTGTATCAATTTCAGAAGATGAGTTGGACTAGATATGGTCCTTATGTGTAGGAAACACCGTTCTTTTGTTCTGGGCACACTCAAATTTCCTGCTGTCTTAGAGACTCTAGAAAGCAAGAGCGTGCTTCTCGCTATAAAGCAGAGTGTGATCCATGGATGAGAACTATGCTGTGTGTTTACCTTCAGAAATGGAGTTAAATCCCAGGCTCTGATTCTTCCTACAATCAAGACTTCGTTTCAGGTAAGGACAGTCACTTTTCTGCTCAAAGAATCTACATCGTTCACAGAGCTCACACGTTTCTCATCTTAACTGACAAGCATTGGATGTTAGAGGGTCAATGCTTTATATCAGTTTCAGAAGCAGATTTGGACTGGATATGGTCCATATGTGTAGGAAACTCCATTGTATTGTTCTGGGCACACTCAAATTTCCTGCTGATTAGAGAATCTAGAAAGCAAGAGTGTGCTTCTCGCTCTAACCACAGTGTGATCCATGGATGAATACTATGCTGTGTGTTTCCCTTCAGAAATGGAGTTAAATCCCAGGCTCTGTCTCTTCCTACAAGCAAGACTTCGTTTCAGTTAAGGGTAGTCACTTTTCAGTTCAAAGGAACTACATCATTCACAAATTCCACATGTTTCTCATCTTAACTGACAAACATTGGATGTTAGAGGACCAGTGCTTTGTATCAGTTTCAGAAGCAGAGTTGGACTAGATATGGTCCGTATGTGTAGGAAACACCGTTCTTTTGTTCTCATCACACACACGTTTCCTGCTGTGTTAGAGACTCTAGAAAGCAAGAGCGTGCTTCTCACTCTAAAGCAGATTGTGATCCATGGATGAGAACTATGCTGTGTGTTTCCCTTCAGAAATGGAGTTAAATCCCAATCTCTGTGTCTTCCTACAAGCAAGACTTCAATTCAGATAAGGGCAGTCACTTTTCAGCTCAAATGAACTACATCGTTCACTGAGCTCACACATTTCTCATCTTAACAGACAAGCATTGGATGTTAGAGGACCAGTGCTTTGTATCAGTTTAAGAAGTAGAGTTGTACTAGATATGGTCCGTATGTGTAGGAAACACCGTTCTTTTGTTCTGGGCACACACACGATTCCTGCTGTCTTAGAGACTCTAGAAAGCAAGAGCGTGCTTCTCGCTCTAAAGCAGTGTGTGGTCCATGGATGAGAACTATGCTATGTGTTTGCCTTCAGAAATGGAGTTAAATCCCAGGCTCTGAGTCTTCCTACAAGCAAGACTTCAATTCAGGTAAGGCAGTCACTTTTCTGCTCAAACGAACTACATCGTTCATGAAGCTCACACGTTTCCCATCTTAACTGACAAGCATTGGATGTTAGAGGGTCAGTGCCTTGTATCAGTTTCAGAAGCAGATTTGGACTAGATATGGTCCGTATATGTAGGATACACCGTTCTTTTGTTCTGGGCACACTCAGATTTCCTGCTATATTAGAGACTCTAAAAGCAAGAGCGTGCTTCTCGCTCTAAAGCAGAGTGTGATCCAATGCTGAGAACTATGCTGTGTGTTTCCCTTCAGAAATGGAGTTAAATCCCAATCTCTGTGTCTTCCTACAAGCAAGACTTCGTTTCATGTAAGGGCAGTCACTTTTCAGCTCAAATGAACTACCTCGTTCACTGAGCTCAACACATTTCTCATCTTAACAGACAAGCATTGGATGTTAGAAGACCAGTGCTTTGTATCAGTTTCAGAAGCAGAGTTGGACTATATAAGGTCCGTATGTGTAGGAAACACCGTTCTTTTGTTCTCAGCAAAATCACATTTCCTGCTGTCTTAGAGACTCTAGAAAGCAAGAGTGTGCTTCTTGTTCTAAAGCAGAGTGTGATCAATGGACGATTAAACTGCTGTGTGTTTTACTTCAGAAATGGAGTTAAATCCCAGGCTCTGAGTCTTCCTACAAGTAAGACTTCAATTCAGGTAAGTGCAGTCATTTTTCTGCTCAAACGAACTACATCGTTCGTGAAGCTCACACGTTTCCCATCTTAACAGACAAGCATTGGATGTTAGAGGACCAGTACTTTGTATGAGATTCAGACGCAGAGTTGGACTAGATGTGGTCCGTATGTGTAGGAAACACCGTTCTTTTGTTCTGGGCACACTCACGATTCCTGCTGTGTTAGAGACTCTAGAAAGCAAGAGCGTGCTTCTCGCTCTAAAGCAGAGTGTGATCCATGGATGAGAACTATGCTGTGTGTTTGCCTTCAGAAATGGAGTTAAATCCCAGGCTCTGAGTCTTCCTACAAGCAAGACTTTAATTCAGGTAAGGCAGTCACTTTTCTGCTCAAAAGAACTACATCGTTCATGAAGCTCACACGTTTCCAATCTTAACTGACAAGCATTGGATGTTAGAGGGTCAGTGCTTTGTATCAGTTTCAGAAGCAGATTTGGACTAGATATGGTCCGTATGTGTAGGAAACACCGTTCTTTTGTTCTCAGCAAAATCACGTTTCCTGCTGTCTTAGAGACTCTAGAAAGCAAGAGCGTGCTTCTTGTTCTAAAGCAGAGTGTCATCAATGGATGAGAACACTGCTGTGTGTTTCACTTCAGAAATGGAGTTAAATCCCAGGCTCTGTGTCTTACTACAAGCAAGACTTCGTTTCAGGTAAGGGCAGTCACTTTTCAGTTCAAAGGAACTACATCATTCACAAAGCTCACACGTTTCTCATCTTAACTGACAAGCATTGGATGTTAGAGGACCAGTGCTTTGTATCAGTTTCAGAAGCAGAGTTGAACTAGATATGGTCCGTATGTGTAGGAAACACCGTTCTTTTGTTCTCAGCAAAATCACGTTTCCTGCTGTCTTAGAGACTCTAGAAAGCAAGAGCGTGCTTCTTGTTATAAAGCAGAGTATGATCAATGGATGATTACACTGCTGTGTGTTTTCCTTCAGAAATGGAGTTAAATCCCAGGCTCTGAGTCTTCCTACAAGCAAGACTTCGTTTCAGGTAAGGACAGTCACTTTTCTGCTCAAAGAAACTACATCGTTCACAGCGCTCACACGTTTCTCATCTTAACTGACAAGCATTGGATGTTAGAGGGTCAATGCTTTATATCAGTTTCAGATGCAGATTTGGACTGGATATGGTCCATATGTGTAGGAAACACCGTTCTATTGTTCTGGGCACACTCAAATTTCCTGCTGTCTTAGAGAATCTAGAAAGCAAGAGTGTGCTTCTCGCTCTAACCACAGTGTGATCCATGGATGAATACTATGCTGTGTGTTTTTCTTCAGAAATGGAGTTAAATCCCAGGCTCTGTCTCTTCCTACAAGCAAGACTTCGTTTCAGGTAAGGGTAGTCACTTTTCAGTTCAAAGGAACTACATCATTCACAAATCTCACACGTTTCTCATCTTAACTGACAAACATTGGATGTTAGAGGACCAGTGCTTTGTATCAGTTTCAGAAGCAGAGTTGGACTAGATATGGTCTGTATGTGTAGGAAACACCGTTCTTTTGTTCTCAGCACACTCACGTTTCCTGCTGTCTTAGAGAATATAGAAAGCAACAGCGTGCTTCTTGTTCTAAAGCAGAGTGTGATCAATGGATGAGAACACTGCTGTGTGTTTCAATTCAGAAATGGAGTTAAATCCCAGGCTCTGAGTCTTCCTACAGGCAAGACTTCAATTCAGGTAAGGGCAATTCACTTTTCTGCTCAAACGAACTACATCGTTCATGAAGCTCACACGTTTCTCATCTTAACAGACAAGCATTGGATGTTAGAGAATCAGTGCTTTATATCAGTTTAAGAAGCAGATTTGGACTAGATATGGTCCGTATGTGTAGGAAACACCGTTCTTTTGTTCTGGGCACACTCACGTTTCCTGCTGTCTTAGAGACTCTAGAAAACAAGAGCGTGCTTCGCGCTCTAAAGCAGAGTGTGATCCATGGATGAGAACTATGCTGTGTGTTTGCCTTCAGAAATGGAGTTAAATCCCAGGTTCTGAGTCTTCCTACAAGCAAGACTTCAATTCAGGTAAGGCAGTCACTTTTCTGCTCAAACGAACTACATCGTTCATGAAGCACACACGTTTCGCATCTTAACTGACAAGCATTGGATGTTAGAGGGTCAGTGCTTTGTATCAGTTTCAGAAGCAGATTTGGACTAGATATGGTCCGTATGTGTAGGAAACTCCATTCATTTGTTCTCAGCAAAATCACGTTTCCTCCTGTCTTAGAGACTCTAAAAAGCAACAGCATGCTTCTTCTTCTAAAGCAGAGTGTGATCCATGGATGAGAACTATGCTCTGTGTTTGCCTTCAGAAATGGAGTTAAATCGCAGGCTCTAAGTCTTAAAAACAAGCAAGACTTCGTTTCAGGTAAGGACAGTCACTTTTCTGCTCAAACGAACTACATCGTTTACAGAGCTCACACATTTCTCATCCTAACTGACAATCATTGGATTTTAGAGGGTCAATGCTTTATATCAGTTTCAGAAGCAGATTTGGACTGGATATGGTCCATATGTGTAGGAAACACCGTTCTTTTGTTCTCTGCAAAATCACGTTTCCTGCTGTCTTAGAGAATCTAGAAAGCAAGAGCGTGCTTCTTGTTATAAAGCAGAGTATGATCAATGGATGATTACACTGCTGTGTGTTTTACTTCAGAAATGGAGTTAAATCCCAGGCTCTGAGTCTTCCGACAAGCAAGACTTCAATTCAGGTAAGGCAGTCAGTTTTCTGCTCAAACGAACTACATCGTTCATGAAGCTCACACGTTTCCCATCTTAACTGACAAGCATTGGATGTTAGAGGGTCAGTGCCTTGTATCAGTTTCAGAAGCAGATTTGGACTAGATATGGTCCGTATGTGTAGGAAACTCCGTTCTTTTGTTCTCAGCAAAATCACGTTTCCTCCTGTCTTAGAGACTCTCAAAAGCAAGAGCGTGCTTCTTATTCTAAAGCAGAGTGTGATCAATGGATGAGAACACTGCTGTGTGTTTCAATTCAGAAATGGAGTTAAATCCCAGGCTCTAGGTCTTCGTACAAGCAAGACTTCGTTTAAGGTAAGGGCAGTCACTTTTTTGCTCAAACGAACTACATCGTTCATGAAGCTCACACGTTTCCCATCTCAACTGACAAGCATTGGATGTTAGAGGACCAGTGCTTTGTATCAATTTCAGAAGATGAGTTGGACTAGATATGGTCCTTATGTGTAGGAAACACCGTTCTTTTGTTCTGGGCACACTCAAATTTCCTGCTGTCTTAGAGACTCTAGAAAGCAAGAGCGTGCTTCTCGCTATAAAGCAGAGTGTGATCCATGGATGAGAACTATGCTGTGTGTTTACCTTCAGAAATGGAGTTAAATCCCAGGCTCTGATTCTTCCTACAATCAAGACTTCGTTTCAGGTAAGGACAGTCACTTTTCTGCTCAAAGAATCTACATCGTTCACAGAGCTCACACGTTTCTCATCTTAACTGACAAGCATTGGATGTTAGAGGGTCAATGCTTTATATCAGTTTCAGAAGCAGATTTGGACTGGATATGGTCCATATGTGTAGGAAACTCCATTGTATTGTTCTGGGCACACTCAAATTTCCTGCTGATTAGAGAATCTAGAAAGCAAGAGTGTGCTTCTCGCTCTAACCACAGTGTGATCCATGGATGAATACTATGCTGTGTGTTTCCCTTCAGAAATGGAGTTAAATCCCAGGCTCTGTCTCTTCCTACAAGCAAGACTTCGTTTCAGTTAAGGGTAGTCACTTTTCAGTTCAAAGGAACTACATCATTCACAAATTCCACATGTTTCTCATCTTAACTGACAAACATTGGATGTTAGAGGACCAGTGCTTTGTATCAGTTTCAGAAGCAGAGTTGGACTAGATATGGTCCGTATGTGTAGGAAACACCGTTCTTTTGTTCTCAGCACACTCACGTTTCCTGGTGTGTTAGAGACTCTAGAAAGCAAGAGCGTGCTTCTCGCTCTAAAGCAGATTGTGATCCATGGATGAGAACTATGCTGTGTGTTTCCCTTCAGAAATGGAGTTAAATCCCAATCTCTGTGTCTTCCTACAAGCAAGACTTCGTTTCATGTAAGGGCAGTCACTTTTCAGCTCAAATGAACTACCTCGTTCACTGAGCTCAACACATTTCTCATCTTAACAGACAAGCATTGGATGTTAGAGGACCAGTGCTTTGTATCAGTTTCAGAAGCAGAGTTGGACTATATAAGGTCCGTATGTGTAGGAAACACCGTTCTTTTGTTCTCAGCAAAATCACGTTTCCTGCTGTCTTAGAGACTCTCAAAAGCAGGAGCGTGCTTCTTATTCTAAAGCAGAGTGTGATCAATGGATGAGAACACTGCTGTGTGTTTTACTTCTGAAATGGAGTTATATCCCAGGCTCTGATTCTTCCTACAAGCAAGACTTCGTTTCAGGTAAGGACAGTCACTTTTCTGCTCAAAGAAGCTACATCGTTCACAGAGCTCACACGTTTCTCATCTTAACTGACAAGCATTGGATGTTAGAGGGTCAATGCTTTATATCAGTTTCAGATGCAGATTTGGACTGGATATGGTCCATATGTGTAGGAAACACCGTTCTATTGTTCTGGGCACACTCAAATTTCCTGCTGTCTTAGAGAATCTAGAAAGCAAGAGTGTGCTTCTCGCTCTAACCACAGTGTGATCCATGGATGAATACTATGCTGTGTGTTTTTCTTCAGAAATGGAGTTAAATCCCAGGCTCTGTCTCTTCCTACAAGCAAGACTTCGTTTCAGGTAAGGGTAGTCACTTTTCAGTTCAAAGGAACTACATCATTCACAAATCTCACACGTTTCTCATCTTAACTGACAAACATTGGATGTTAGAGGACCAGTGCTTTGTATCAGTTTCAGAAGCAGAGTTGGACTAGATATGGTCTGTATGTGTAGGAAACACCGTTCTTTTGTTCTCAGCACACTCACGTTTCCTGCTGTCTTAGAGAATATAGAAAGCAAGAGCGTGCTTCTTGTTCTAAAGCAGAGTGTGATCAATGGATGAGAACACTGCTGTGTGTTTCAATTCAGAAATGGAGTTAAATCCCAGGCTCTGAGTCTTCCTACAGGCAAGACTTCAATTCAGGTAAGGGCAATTCACTTTTCTGCTCAAACGAACTACATCGTTCATGAAGCTCACACGTTTCTCATCTTAACAGACAAGCATTGGATGTTAGAGGATCAGTGCTTTATATCAGTTTAAGAAGCAGATTTGGACTAGATATGGTCCGTATGTGTAGGAAACACCGTTCTTTTGTTCTGGGCACACTCACTTTTCCTGCTGTCTTAGAGACTCTAGAAAACAAGAGCGTGCTTCGCGCTCTAAAGCAGAGTGTGATCCATGGATGAGAACTATGCTGTGTGTTTGCCTTCAGAAATGGAGTTAAATCCCAGGTTCTGAGTCTTCCTACAAGCAAGACTTCATTTCAGGTAAGGCAGTCACTTTTCTGCTCAAACGAACTACATCGTTCATGAAGCACACACGTTTCGCATCTTAACTGACAAGCATTGGATGTTAGAGGGTCAGTGCTTTGTATCAGTTTCAGAAGCAGATTTGGACTAGATATGGTCCGTATGTGTAGGAAACTCCATTCATTTGTTCTCAGCAAAATCACGTTTCCTCCTGTCTTAGAGACTCTAAAAAGCAACAGCATGCTTCTTCTTCTAAAGCAGAGTGTGATCCATGGATGAGAACTATGCTCTGTGTTTGCCTTCAGAAATGGAGTTAAATCCCAGGCTCTAAGTCTTCCTACAAGCAAGACTTCGTTTCAGGTAAGGACAGTCACTTTTCTGCTCAAACGACCTACATCGTTCACAGAGCTCACACATTTCTCATCCTAACTGACAATCATTGGATTTTAGAGGGTCAATGCCTTGTATCAGTTTCAGAGGCAGATTTGGACTAGATATGGTCCGTATGTGTAGGAAACTCCGTTCTTTTGTTCTCAGCAAAATCACGTTTCCTCCTGTCTTAGAGACTCTCAAAAGCAAGACCGTGCTTCTTATTCTAAAGCAGAGTGTGATCAATGGATGAGAACACTGCTGTGTGTTTCAATTCAGAAATGGAGTTAAATCCCAGGCTCTAGGTCTTTGTACAAGCAAGACTTCGTTTAAGGTAAGGGCAGTCACTTTTTTGCTCAAACGAACTACATCGTTCATGAAGCTCACACGTTTCCCATCTTAACTGACAAGCATTGGATGTTAGAGGACCAGTGCTTTGTATCAATTTCAGAAGATGAGTTGGACTAGATATGGTCCTTATGTGTAGGAAACACCGTTCTTTTGTTCTGGGCACACTCAAATTTCCTGCTGTCTTAGAGACTCTAGAAAGCAAGAGCGTGCTTCTCGCTATAAAGCAGAGTGTGATCCATGGATGAGAACTATGCTGTGTGTTTACCTTCAGAAATGGAGTTAAATCCCAGGCTCTGATTCTTCCTACAATCAAGACTTCGTTTCAGGTAAGGACAGTCACTTTTCTGCTCAAAGAATCTACATCGTTCACAGAGCTCACACGTTTCTCATCTTAACTGACAAGCATTGGATGTTAGAGGGTCAATGCTTTATATCAGTTTCAGAAGCAGATTTGGACTGGATATGGTCCATATGTGTAGGAAACTCCATTCTATTGTTCTGGGCACACTCAAATTTCCTGCTGTCTTAGAGAATCTAGAAAGCAAGAGTGTGCTTCTTGCTCTAACCACAGTGTGATCCATGGATGAATACTATGTTGTGTGTTTCCCTTCAGAAATGGAGTTAAATCCCAGGCTCTGTCTCTTCCTACAAGCAAGACTTCGTTTCAGTTAAGGGTAGTCACTTTTCAGTTAAAGGAACTACATCATTCACAAATTCCACATGTTTCTCATCTTAACTGACAAACATTGGATGTTAGAGGACCAGTGCTTTGTATCAGTTTCAGAAGCAGAGTTGGACTAGATATGGTCTGTATGTGTAGGAAACACTGTTCTTTTGTTCTCAGCACACTCACGTTTCCTGCTGTGTTAGAGACTCTAGAAAGCAAGAGCGTGCTTCTCGCTCTAAAGCAGATTGTGATCCATGGATGAGAACTATGCTGTGTGTTTCCCTTCAGAAATGGAGTTAAATCCCAATCTCTGTGTCTTCCTACAAGCAAGACTTCGTTTCATGTAAGGGCAGTCACTTTTCAGCTCAAATGAACTACCTCGTTCACTGAGCTCAACACATTTCTCATCTTAACAGACAAGCATTGGATGTTAGAGGACCAGTGCTTTGTATCAGTTTCAGAAGCAGAGTTGGACTATATAAGGTCCGTATGTGTAGGAAACACCATTCTTTTGTTCTCAGCAAAATCACGTTTCCTGCTGTCTTAGAGACTCTAGAAAGCAAGAGTGTGCTTCTTGTTCTAAAGCAGAGTGTGATCAATGGACGATTAAACTGCTGTGTGTTTTACTTCTGAAATGGAGTTAAATCCCAGGCTCTGAGTCTTCCTACAAGTAAGACTTCAATTCAGGTAAGTGCAGTCATTTTTCTGCTCAAACGAACTACATCGTTCGTGAAGCTCACACGTTTCCCATCTTAACAGACAAGCATTGGATGTTAGAGGACCAGTACTTTGTATGAGATTCAGACGCAGAGTTGGACTAGATGTGGTCCGTATGTGTAGGAAACAACGTTCTTTTGTTCTGGGCACACTCACGATTCCTGCTGTGTTAGAGACTCTAGAAAGCAAGAGCGTGCTTCTCGCTCTAAAGCAGAGTGTGATCCATGGATGAGAACTATGCTGTGTGTTTGCCTTCAGAAATGGAGTTAAATCCCAGGCTCTGAGTCTTCCTACAAGCAAGACTTCAATTCAGGTAAGGCAGTCACTTTTCTGCTCAAAAGAACTACATCGTTCATGAAGCTCACACGTTTCCAATCTTAACTGACAAGCATTGGATGTTAGAGGGTCAGTGCTTTGTATCAGTTTCAGAAGCAGATTTGGACTAGATATGGTCCGTATGTGTAGGAAACTCCGTTCTTTTGTTCTCAGCAAAATCACGTTTCCTCCTGTCTTAGAGACTCTCAAAAGCAGGAGCGTGCTTCTTATTCTAAAGCAGAGTGTGATCAATGGATGAGAACACTGCTGTGTGTTTCAATTCAGAAATGGAGTTATATCCCAGGCTCTGATTCTTCCTACAAGCAAGACTTCGTTTCAGGTAAGGACAGTCACTTTTCTGCTCAAAGAAGCTACATCGTTCACAGAGCTCACACGTTTCTCATCTTAACTGACAAGCATTGGATGTTAGAGGGTCAATGCTTTATATCAGTTTCAGATGTAGATTTGGACTGGATATGGTCCATATGTGTAGGAAACACCGTTCTATTGTTCTGGGCACACTCAAATTTCCTGCTGTCTTAGAGAATCTAGAAAGCAAGAGTGTGCTTCTCGCTCTAACCACAGTGTGATCCATGGATGAATACTATGCTGTGTGTTTTTCTTCAGAAATGGAGTTAAATCCCAGGCTCTGTCTCTTCCTACAAGCAAGACTTCGTTTCAGGTAAGGGTAGTCACTTTTCAGTTCAAAGGAACTACATCATTCACAAATCTCACACGTTTCTCATCTTAACTGACAAACATTGGATGTTAGAGGACCAGTGCTTTGTATCAGTTTCAGAAGCAGAGTTGGACTAGATATGGTCTGTATGTGTAGGAAACACCGTTCTTTTGTTCTCAGCACACTCACGTTTCCTGCTGTCTTAGAGAATATAGAAAGCAAGAGCGTGCTTCTTGTTCTAAAGCAGAGTGTGATCAATGGATGAGAACACTGCTGTGTGTTTCAATTCAGAAATGGAGTTAAATCCCAGGCTCTGAGTCTTCCTACAGGTAAGACTTCAATTCAGGTAAGGGCAATTCACTTTTCTGCTCAAACGAACTACATCGTTCATGAAGCTCACACGTTTCTCATCTTAACAGACAAGCATTGGATGTTAGAGGATCAGTGCTTTATATCAGTTTAAGAAGCAGATTTGGACTAGATATGGTCCGTATGTGTAGGAAACACCGTTCTTTTGTTCTGGGCACACTCACGTTTCCTGCTGTCTTAGAGACTCTAGAAAACAAGAGCGTGCTTTGCGCTCTAAAGCAGAGTGTGATCCATGGATGAGAACTATGCTGTGTGTTTGCCTTCAGAAATGGAGTTAAATCACAGGCTCTGAGTCTTCCTACAAGCAAGACTTCAATTCAGGTAAGGCAGTCACTTTTCTGCTCAAACGAACTACATCGTTCATGAAGCACACACGTTTCGCATCTTAACTGACAAGCATTGGATGTTAGAGGGTCAGTGCTTTGTATCAGTTTCAGAAGCAGATTTGGACTAGATATGGTCCGTATGTGTAGGAAACTCCATTCATTTGTTCTCAGCAAAATCACGTTTCCTCCTGTCTTAGAGACTCTAAAAAGCAACAGCATGCTTCTTCTTCTAAAGCAGAGTGTGATCCATGGATGAGAACTATGCTCTGTGTTTGCCTTCAGAAATGGAGTTAAATCCCAGGCTCTAAGTCTTCCTACAAGCAAGACTTCGTTTCAGGTAAGGACAGTCACTTTTCTGCTCAAACGAACTACATCGTTCACAGAGCTCACACATTTCTCATCCTAACTGACAATCATTGGATTTTAGAGGGTCAATGCTTTATATCAGTTTCAGAAGCAGATTTGGACTGGATATGGTCCATATGTGTAGGAAACACCGTTCTATTGTTCTGGGCACACTCAAATTTCCTGCTGTCTTAGAGACTCTAGAAAGCAAGAGCGTACCTCTCGCTCTAAAGCAGATTGTGATCCATGGATGAGAACTATGCTGTGTGTTTCCCTTCAGAAATGGAGTTAAATCCCAATCTCTGTTTCTTCCTACAAGCAAGACTTCTTTTCAGGTAAGGGCAGTCACTTTTCAGCTCAAATGAACTATATCGTTCACTGAGCTCACACATTTCCCATCTTAACAGACAAGCATTGGATATTAGAGGACCAGTGCTTTGAATCAGTTTAATAAGCAGAGTTGGACTAGATATGGTCCGTATGTGTAGGAAACACCGTTCTTTTGTTCTCAGCACACTCACGTTTCCTGCTGTCTTAGAGACTCTAGAAAGCAAGAGCGTGCTTCTTGTTCTAAAGCAGAGTGTCATCAATGGATGAGAACACTGTTGTGTGTTTCACTTCAGAAATGGAGTTAAATCCCAGGCTCTGTGTCTTCCTACAAGCAAGACTTCGTTTCAGGGAAGGGCAGTCACTTTTTAGCTCAAACGAACTACATAGTTCACGAAGCTCACACGTTTCTCATCTTAACTGACAAGCACTGGATGTTAGAGGATCAGTGCTTTATATCAGTTTAAGAAGCATATTTGGACTAGATATGGTCCGTATGTGTAGGAAACACCGTTCTTTTGTTCTGGGCACACTCACGTTTCCTGCTCTCTTAGATACTCTAGAAATCAAGAGCCTGCTTTTCGCTCTAAAGGAGAGTGTGATCCATGGATGAGAACTATGCTGTGTGTTTGCCTTCAGAAATGGAGTTAAATCCCAGGCTCTGATTCTTCCAACAAGGAAGACTTCAATTCAGGTAAGGCAGTCACTTTTCTGCTCAAACGAACTACATCGTTCATGAAGCACACACATTTCTCATCCTAACTGACAATCATTGGATGTTAGAGGGTCAATGCTTTATATCAGTTTCAGAAGCAGATTTGGACTGGATATGGTCCATATGTGTAGGAAACACCGTTCTTTTGTTCTCTGCAAAATCACGTTTCCTGCTGTCTTAGAGAATCTAGAAAGCAAGAGCGTGCTTCTTGTTATAAAGCAGAGTATGATCAATGGATGATTACACTGCTGTGTGTTTTACTTCAGAAATGGAGTTAAATCCCAGGCTCTGAGTCTTCTGACAAGCAAGACTTCAATTCAGGTAAGGCAGTCAGTTTTCTGCTCAAACGAACTACATCGTTCATGAAGCTCACACGTTTCCCATCTTAACTGACAAGCATTGGATGTTAGAGGACCAATGCTTTGTATCAGTTTCAGAAGATGAGTTGGACTAGATATGGTCCGTATGTGTAGGAAACACCGTTCTTTTGTTCTCAGCACACTCACGTTTCCTGCTCTCTTAGAGAATCTAGAAAGCAAGAGCGTGCCTCTCGCTCTAAAGCAGAGTGTGATCCATGGATGAGAACTATGCTGTGTGTTTGCCTTCAGAAATGGACTGAAATCCCAGGCTCTAAGTCTTCCTACAATCAAGACTTCGTTTCAGGTATGGACAGTCACTTTTCTGCTCAAACGAACTACATCGTTCACAGAGCTCACACATTTGTCATCCTAACTGACAATCATTGGATGTTAGAGGGTCAATGCTTTATGTCAGTTTCAGAAGCAGAGTTGGACTGGATATGGTCCATATGTGTAGGAAACACCGTTCTATTGTTCTGGGCACACTCAAATTTCCTGCTGTCTTAGAGAATCTAGAAAGCAAGAGCGTGCTTCTCGCTCTAAAGCAGATTGTGATCCATGGATGAGAACTATGCTGTGTGTTTCCCTTCAGAAATGGAGTTAAATCCCAATCTCTGTGTCTTCCTACAAGCAAGACTTCCTTTCATGTAAGGGCAGTCACTTTTCAGCTCAAATGAACTACCTCGTTCACTGAGCTCAACACATTTCTCATCTTAACAGACAAGCATTGGATGTTAGAGGACCAGTGCTTTGTATCAGTTTCAGAAGCAGAGTTGGACTATATAAGGTCCGTATGTGTAGGAAACACCGTTCTTTTGTTCTCAGCAAAATCACGTTTCCTGCTGTCTTAGAGACTCTCAAAAGCAGGAGCGTGCTTCTTATTCTAAAGCAGAGTGTGATCAATGGATGAGAACACTGCTGTGTGTTTTACTTCTGAAATGGAGTTATATCCCAGGCTCTGATTCTTCCTATAAGCAAGACTTCGTTTCAGGTAAGGACAGTCACTTTTCTGCTCAAAGAAGCTACATCGTTCACAGAGCTCACACGTTTCTCATCTTAACTGACAAGCATTGGATGTTAGAGGGTCAATGCTTTATATCAGTTTCAGATGCAGATTTGGACTGGATATGGTCCATATGTGTAGGAAACACCGTTCTATTGTTCTGGGCACACTCAAATTTCCTGCTGTCTTAGAGAATCTAGAAAGCAAGAGTGTGCTTCTCGCTCTAACCACAGTGTGATCCATGGATGAATACTATGCTGTGTGTTTTTCTTCAGAAATGGAGTTAAATCCCAGGCTCTGTCTCTTCCTACAAGCAAGACTTCGTTTCAGGTAAGGGTAGTCACTTTTCAGTTCAAAGGAACTACATCATTCACAAATCTCACACGTTTCTCATCTTAACTGACAAACATTGGATGTTAGAGGACCAGTGCTTTGTATCAGTTTCAGAAGCAGAGTTGGACTAGATATGGTCTGTATGTGTAGGAAACACCGTTCTTTTGTTCTCAGCACACTCACGTTTACTGCTGTCTTAGAGAATATAGAAAGCAAGAGGGTGCTTCTTGTTCTAAAGCAGAGTGTGATCAATGGATGAGAACACTGCTGTGTGTTTCAATTCAGAAATGGAGTTAAATCCCAGGCTCTGAGTCTTCCTACAGGCAAGACTTCAATTCAGGTAAGGGCAATTCACTTTTCTGCTCAAACGAACTACATCGTTCATGAAGCTCACACGTTTCTCATCTTAACAGACAAGCATTGGATGTTAGAGGATCAGTGCTTTATATCAGTTTAAGAAGCAGATTTGGACTAGATATGGTCCGTATGTGTAGGAAACACCGTTCTTTTGTTCTGGGCACACTCACGTTTCCTGCTGTCTTAGAGACTCTACAAAACAAGAGCGTGCTTCGCGCTCTAAAGAAGAGTGTGATCCATGGATGAGAACTATGCTGTGTGTTTGCCTTCAGAAATGGAGTTAAATCCCAGGCTCTGAGTCTTCCTACAAGCAAGACTTCAATTCAGGTAAGGCAGTCACTTTTCTGCTCAAACGAACTACATCGTTCATGAAGCACACACGTTTCGCATCTTAACTGACAACCATTGGATGTTAGAGGGTCAGTGCTTTGTATCAGTTTCAGAAGCAGATTTGGACTAGATATGGTCCGTATGTGTAGGAAACTCCATTCATTTGTTCTCAGCAAAATCACGTTTCCTCCTGTCTTAGAGACTCTAAAAAGCAACAGCATGCTTCTTCTTCTAAAGCAGAGTGTGATCCATGGATGAGAACTATGCTCTGTGTTTGCCTTCAGAAATGGAGTTAAATCCCAGGCTCTAAGTCTTCCTACAAGCAAGACTTCGTTTCAGGTAAGGACAGTCACTTTTCTGCTCAAACGAACTACATCGTTCACAGAGCTCACACATTTCTCATCCTAACTGACAATCATTGGATTTTAGAGGGTCAATGCTTTATATCAGTTTCAGAAGCAGATTTGGACTGGATATGGTCCATATGTGTAGGAAACACCGTTCTTTTGTTCTCTGCAAAATCAGGTTTCCTGCTGTCTTAGAGACTCTAGAAAGCAAGAGCGTGCTTCATGTTATAAAGCAGAGTATGATCAATGGATGATTACACTGCTGTGTGTTTTACTTCAGAAATGGAGTTAAATCCCAGGCTCTGAGTCTTCCGACAAGCAAGACTTCAATTCAGGTAAGGCAGTCAGATTTCTGCTCAAACGAACTACATCATTCATGAAGCTCACACGTTTCCCATCTTAACTGACAAGCATTGGATGTTAGAGGGTCAGTGCCTTGTATCAGTTTCAGAGGCAGATTTGGACTAGATATGGTCCGTATGTGTAGGAAACTCCGTTCTTTTGTTCTCAGCAAAATCACGTTTCCTCCTGTCTTAGAGACTCTCAAAAGCAAGACCGTGCTTCTTATTCTAAAGCAGAGTGTGATCAATGGATGAGAACACTGCTGTGTGTTTCAATTCAGAAATGGAGTTAAATCCCAGGCTCTAGGTCTTCGTACAAGCAAGACTTCGTTTAAGGTAAGGGCAGTCACTTTTTTGCTCAAACGAACTACATCGTTCATGAAGCTCACACGTTTCCCATCTTAACTGACAAGCATTGGATGTTAGAGGACCAGTGCTTTGTATCAATTTCAGAAGATGAGTTGGACTAGATATGGTCCTTATGTGTAGGAAACACCGTTCTTTTGTTCTCAGCACACTCAAATTTCCTGCTGTCTTAGAGACTCTAGAAAGCAAGAGCATGCTTCTCGCTATAAAGCAGAGTGTGATCCATGGATGAGAACTATGCTGTGTGTTTACCTTCAGAAATGGAGTTAAATCCCAGGCTCTGATTCTTCCTACAATCAAGACTTCGTTTCAGGTAAGGACAGTCACTTTTCTGCTCAAAGAATCTACATCGTTCACAGAGCTCACACGTTTCTCATCTTAACTGACAAGCATTGGATGTTAGAGGGTCAATGCTTTATATCAGTTTCAGAAGCAGATTTGGACTGGATATGGTCCATATGTGTAGGAAACTCCATTCTATTGTTCTGGGCACACTCAAATTTCCTGCTGTCTTAGAGAATCTAGAAAGCAAGAGTGTGCTTCTCGCTCTAACCACAGTGTGATCCATGGATGAATACTATGCTGTGTGTTTCCCTTCAGAAATGGAGTTAAATCCCAGGCTCTGTCTCTTCCTACAAGCAAGACTTCGTTTCAGGTATGGACAGTCACTTTTCTGCTCAAACGAACTACATCGTTCACAGAGCTCACACATTTGTCATCCTAACTGACAATCATTGGATGTTAGAGGGTCAATGCTTTATGTCAGTTTCAGAAGCAGAGTTGGACTGGATATGGTCCATATGTGTAGGAAACACCGTTCTATTGTTCTGGGCACACTCAAATTTCCTGCTGTCTTAGAGAATCTAGAAAGCAAGAGCGTGCTTCTCGCTCTAAAGCAGATTGTGATCCATGGATGAGAACTATGCTGTGTGTTTCCCTTCAGAAATGGAGTTAAATCCCAATCTCTGTGTCTTCCTACAAGCAAGACTTCCTTTCATGTAAGGGCAGTCACTTTTCAGCTCAAATGAACTACCTCGTTCACTGAGCTCAACACATTTCTCATCTTAACAGACAAGCATTGGATGTTAGAGGACCAGTGCTTTGTATCAGTTTCAGAAGCAGAGTTGGACTATATAAGGTCCGTATGTGTAGGAAACACCGTTCTTTTGTTCTCAGCAAAATCACGTTTCCTGCTGTCTTAGAGACTCTCAAAAGCAGGAGCGTGCTTCTTATTCTAAAGCAGAGTGTGATCAATGGATGAGAACACTGCTGTGTGTTTTACTTCTGAAATGGAGTTATATCCCAGGCTCTGATTCTTCCTATAAGCAAGACTTCGTTTCAGGTAAGGACAGTCACTTTTCTGCTCAAAGAAGCTACATCGTTCACAGAGCTCACACGTTTCTCATCTTAACTGACAAGCATTGGATGTTAGAGGGTCAATGCTTTATATCAGTTTCAGATGCAGATTTGGACTGGATATGGTCCATATGTGTAGGAAACACCGTTCTATTGTTCTGGGCACACTCAAATTTCCTGCTGTCTTAGAGAATCTAGAAAGCAAGAGTGTGCTTCTCGCTCTAACCACAGTGTGATCCATGGATGAATACTATGCTGTGTGTTTTTCTTCAGAAATGGAGTTAAATCCCAGGCTCTGTCTCTTCCTACAAGCAAGACTTCGTTTCAGGTAAGGGTAGTCACTTTTCAGTTCAAAGGAACTACATCATTCACAAATCTCACACGTTTCTCATCTTAACTGACAAACATTGGATGTTAGAGGACCAGTGCTTTGTATCAGTTTCAGAAGCAGAGTTGGACTAGATATGGTCTGTATGTGTAGGAAACACCGTTCTTTTGTTCTCAGCACACTCACGTTTACTGCTGTCTTAGAGAATATAGAAAGCAAGAGGGTGCTTCTTGTTCTAAAGCAGAGTGTGATCAATGGATGAGAACACTGCTGTGTGTTTCAATTCAGAAATGGAGTTAAATCCCAGGCTCTGAGTCTTCCTACAGGCAAGACTTCAATTCAGGTAAGGGCAATTCACTTTTCTGCTCAAACGAACTACATCGTTCATGAAGCTCACACGTTTCTCATCTTAACAGACAAGCATTGGATGTTAGAGGATCAGTGCTTTATATCAGTTTAAGAAGCAGATTTGGACTAGATATGGTCCGTATGTGTAGGAAACACCGTTCTTTTGTTCTGGGCACACTCACGTTTCCTGCTGTCTTAGAGACTCTACAAAACAAGAGCGTGCTTCGCGCTCTAAAGAAGAGTGTGATCCATGGATGAGAACTATGCTGTGTGTTTGCCTTCAGAAATGGAGTTAAATCCCAGGCTCTGAGTCTTCCTACAAGCAAGACTTCAATTCAGGTAAGGCAGTCACTTTTCTGCTCAAACGAACTACATCGTTCATGAAGCACACACGTTTCGCATCTTAACTGACAACCATTGGATGTTAGAGGGTCAGTGCTTTGTATCAGTTTCAGAAGCAGATTTGGACTAGATATGGTCCGTATGTGTAGGAAACTCCATTCATTTGTTCTCAGCAAAATCACGTTTCCTCCTGTCTTAGAGACTCTAAAAAGCAACAGCATGCTTCTTCTTCTAAAGCAGAGTGTGATCCATGGATGAGAACTATGCTCTGTGTTTGCCTTCAGAAATGGAGTTAAATCCCAGGCTCTAAGTCTTCCTACAAGCAAGACTTCGTTTCAGGTAAGGACAGTCACTTTTCTGCTCAAACGAACTACATCGTTCACAGAGCTCACACATTTCTCATCCTAACTGACAATCATTGGATTTTAGAGGGTCAATGCTTTATATCAGTTTCAGAAGCAGATTTGGACTGGATATGGTCCATATGTGTAGGAAACACCGTTCTTTTGTTCTCTGCAAAATCAGGTTTCCTGCTGTCTTAGAGACTCTAGAAAGCAAGAGCGTGCTTCATGTTATAAAGCAGAGTATGATCAATGGATGATTACACTGCTGTGTGTTTTACTTCAGAAATGGAGTTAAATCCCAGGCTCTGAGTCTTCCGACAAGCAAGACTTCAATTCAGGTAAGGCAGTCAGATTTCTGCTCAAACGAACTACATCATTCATGAAGCTCACACGTTTCCCATCTTAACTGACAAGCATTGGATGTTAGAGTGTCAGTGCCTTGTATCAGTTTCAGAGGCAGATTTGGACTAGATATGGTCCGTATGTGTAGGAAACTCCGTTCTTTTGTTCTCAGCAAAATCACGTTTCCTCCTGTCTTAGAGACTCTCAAAAGCAAGACCGTGCTTCTTATTCTAAAGCAGAGTGTGATCAATGGATGAGAACACTGCTGTGTGTTTCAATTCAGAAATGGAGTTAAATCCCAGGCTCTAGGTCTTCGTACAAGCAAGACTTCGTTTAAGGTAAGGGCAGTCACTTTTTTGCTCAAACGAACTACATCGTTCATGAAGCTCACACGTTTCCCATCTTAACTGACAAGCATTGGATGTTAGAGGACCAGTGCTTTGTATCAATTTCAGAAGATGAGTTGGACTAGATATGGTCCTTATGTGTAGGAAACACCGTTCTTTTGTTCTCAGCACACTCAAATTTCCTGCTGTCTTAGAGACTCTAGAAAGCAAGAGCGTGCTTCTCGCTATAAAGCAGAGTGTGATCCATGGATGAGAACTATGCTGTGTGTTTACCTTCAGAAATGGAGTTAAATCCCAGGCTCTGATTCTTCCTACAATCAAGACTTCGTTTCAGGTAAGGACAGTCACTTTTCTGCTCAAAGAATCTACATCGTTCACAGAGCTCACACGTTTCTCATCTTAACTGACAAGCATTGGATGTTAGAGGGTCAATGCTTTATATCAGTTTCAGAAGCAGATTTGGACTGGATATGGTCCATATGTGTAGGAAACTCCATTCTATTGTTCTGGGCACACTCAAATTTCCTGCTGTCTTAGAGAATCTAGAAAGCAAGAGTGTGCTTCTCGCTCTAACCACAGTGTGATCCATGGATGAATACTATGCTGTGTGTTTCCCTTCAGAAATGGAGTTAAATCCCAGGCTCTGTCTCTTCCTACAAGCAAGACTTCGTTTCAGTTAAGGGTAGTCACTTTTCAGTTCAAAGGAACTACATCATTCACAAATCTCACACGTTTCTCATCTTAACTGACAAACATTGGATGTTAGAGGACCAGTGCTTTGTATCAGTTTCAGAAGCAGAGTTGGACTAGATATGGTCTGTATGTGTAGGAAACACTGTTCTTTTGTTCTCAGCACACTCACGTTTCCTGCTGTGTTAGAGACTCTAGAAAGCAAGAGCGTGCTTCTCGCTCTAAAGCAGATTGTGATCCATGGATGAGAACTATGCTGTGTGTTTCCCTTCAGAAATGGAGTTAAATCCCAATCTCTGTGTCTTCCTACAAGCAAGACTTCGTTTCATGTAAGGGCAGTCACTTTTCAGCTCAAATGAACTACCTCGTTCACTGAGCTCAACACATTTCTCATCTTAACAGACAAGCATTGGATGTTAGAGGACCAGTGCTTTGTATCAGTTTCAGAAGCAGATTTGGACTAGATATGGTCCGTATGTGTAGGAAACTCCGTTCTTTTGTTCTCAGCAAAATCACGTTTCCTCCTGTCTTAGAGACTCTCAAAAGCAGGAGCGTGCTTCTTATTCTAAAGCAGAGTGTGATCAATGGATGAGAACACTGCTGTGTGTTTCAATTCAGAAATGGAGTTATATCTCAGGCTCTGATTCTTCCTACAAGCAAGACTTCGTTTCAGGTAAGGACAGTCACTTTTCTGCTCAAAGAAACTACATCGTTCACAGCGCTCACACGTTTCTCATCTTAACTGACAAGCATTGGATGTTAGAGGGTCAATGCTTTATATCAGTTTCAGATGCAGATTTGGACTGGATATGGTCCATATGTGTAGGAAACACCGTTCTATTGTTCTGGGCACACTCAAATTTCCTGCTGTCTTAGAGAATCTAGAAAGCAAGAGTGTGCTTCTCGCTCTAACCACAGTGTGATCCATGGATGAATACTATGCTGTGTGTTTTTCTTCAGAAATGGAGTTAAATCCCAGGCTCTGTCTCTTCCTACAAGCAAGACTTCGTTTCAGGTAAGGGTAGTCACTTTTCAGTTCAAAGGAACTACATCATTCACAAATCTCACACGTTTCTCATCTTAACTGACAAACATTGGATGTTAGAGGACCAGTGCTTTGTATCAGTTTCAGAAGCAGAGTTGGACTAGATATGGTCTGTATGTGTAGGAAACACCGTTCTTTTGTTCTCAGCACACTCACGTTTCCTGCTGTCTTAGAGAATATAGAAAGCAAGAGCGTGCTTCTTGTTCTAAAGCAGAGTGTGATCAATGGATGAGAACACTGCTGTGTGTTTCAGTTCAGAAATGGAGTTAAATCCCAGGCTCTGAGTCTTCCTACAGGCAAGACTTCAATTCAGGTAAGGGCAATTCACTTTTCTGCTCAAACGAACTACATCGTTCATGAAGCTCACACGTTTCTCATCTTAACAGACAAGCATTGGATGTTAGAGGATCAGTGCTTTATATCAGTTTAAGAAGCAGATTTGGACTAGATATGGTCCGTATGTGTAGGAAACACCGTTCTTTTGTTCTGGGCACACTCACGTTTCCTGCTGTCTTAGAGACTCTAGAAAACAAGAGCGTGCTTCGCGCTCTAAAGCAGAGTGTGATCCATGGATGAGAACTATGCTGTGTGTTTGCCTTCAGAAATGGAGTTAAATCCCAGGTTCTGAGTCTTCCTACAAGCAAGACTTCAATTCAGGTAAGGCAGTCACTTTTCTGCTCAAACGAACTACATCGTTCATGAAGCACACACGTTTCGCATCTTAACTGACAAGCATTGGATGTTAGAGGGTCAGTGCTTTGTATCAGTTTCAGAAGCAGATTTGGACTAGATATGGTCCGTATGTGTAGGAAACTCCATTCATTTGTTCTCAGCAAAATCACGTTTCCTCCTGTCTTAGAGACTCTAAAAAGCAACAGCATGCTTCTTCTTCTAAAGCAGAGTGTGATCCATGGATGAGAACTATGCTCTGTGTTTGCCTTCAGAAATGGAGTTAAATCCCAGGCTCTAAGTCTTAAAAACAAGCAAGACTTCGTTTCAGGTAAGGACAGTCACTTTTCTGCTCAAACGAACTACATCGTTCACAGAGCTCACACATTTCTCATCCTAACTGACAATCATTGGATTTTAGAGGGTCAATGCTTTATATCAGTTTCAGAAGCAGATTTGGACTGGATATGGTCCATATGTGTAGGAAACACCGTTCTTTTGTTCTCTGCAAAATCACGTTTCCTGCTGTCTTAGAGACTCTAGAAAGCAAGAGCGTGCTTCATGTTATAAAGCAGAGTATGATCAATGGATGATTACACTGCTGTGTGTTTTACTTCAGAAATGGAGTTAAATCCCAGGCTCTGAGTCTTCCGACAAGCAAGACTTCAATTCAGGTAAGGCAGTCAGATTTCTGCTCAAACGAACTACATCATTCATGAAGCTCACACGTTTCCCATCTTAACTGACAAGCATTGGATGTTAGAGTGTCAGTGCCTTGTATCAGTTTCAGAGGCAGATTTGGACTAGATATGGTCCGTATGTGTAGGAAACTCCGTTCTTTTGTTCTCAGCAAAATCACATTTCCTCCTGTCTTAGAGACTCTCAAAAGCAAGACCGTGCTTCTTATTCTAAAGCAGAGTGTGATCAATGGATGAGAACACTGCTGTGTGTTTCAATTCAGAAATGGAGTTAAATCCCAGGCTCTAGGTCTTCGTACAAGCAAGACTTCGTTTAAGGTAAGGGCAGTCACTTTTTTGCTCAAACGAACTACATCGTTCATGAAGCTCACACGTTTCCCATCTTAACTGACAAGCATTGGATGTTAGAGGACCAGTGCTTTGTATCAATTTCAGAAGATGAGTTGGACTAGATATGGTCCTTATGTGTAGGAAACACCGTTCTTTTGTTCTCAGCACACTCAAATTTCCTGCTGTCTTAGAGACTCTAGAAAGCAAGAGCGTGCTTCTCGCTATAAAGCAGAGTGTGATCCATGGATGAGAACTATGCTGTGTGTTTACCTTCAGAAATGGAGTTAAATCCCAGGCTCTGATTCTTCCTACAATCAAGACTTCGTTTCAGGTAAGGACAGTCACTTTTCTGCTCAAAGAATCTACATCGTTCACAGAGCTCACACGTTTCTCATCTTAACTGACAAGCATTGGATGTTAGAGGGTCAATGCTTTATATCAGTTTCAGAAGCAGATTTGGACTGGATATGGTCCATATGTGTAGGAAACACCGTTCTTTTGTTCTCTGCAAAATCACGTTTCCTGCTGTCTTAGAGACTCTAGAAAGCAAGAGCGTGCTTCTTGTTATAAAGCAGAGTATGATCAATGGATGATTACACTGCTGTGTGTTTTACTTCAGAAATGGAGTTAAATCCCAGGCTCTGAGTCTTCCGACAAGCAAGACTTCAATTCAGGTAAGGCAGTCACTTTTCTGCTCAAAAGAACTACATTGTTCATGAAGCTCACACGTTTCCAATCTTAACTGACAAGCATTGGATGTTAGAGGGTCAGTGCTTTGTATCAGTTTCAGAAGCAGATTTGGACTAGATATGGTCCGTATGTGTAGGAAACTCCGTTCTTTTGTTCTCAGCAAAATCACGTTTCCTCCTGTCTTAGAGACTCTCAAAAGCAGGAGCGTGCTTCTTATTCTAAAGCAGAGTGTGATCAATGGATGAGAACACTGCTGTGTGTTTCAATTCAGAAATGGAGTTATATCCCAGGCTCTGATTCTTCCTACAAGCAAGACTTCGTTTCAGGTAAGGACAGTCACTTTTCTGCTCAAAGAAGCTACATCGTTCACAGAGCTCACACGTTTCTCATCTTAACTGACAAGCATTGGATGTTAGAGGACCAGTGCTTTGTATCAGTTTCAGAAGCAGAGTTGGACTAGATATGGTCTGTATGTGTAGGAAACACCGTTCTTTTGTTCTCAGCACACTCACGTTTCCTGCTGTCTTAGAGAATATAGAAAGCAAGAGCGTGCCTCTTGTTCTAAAGCAGAGTGTGATCAATGGATGAGAACACTGCTGTGTGTTTCAATTCAGAAATGGAGTTAAATCCCAGGCTCTGAGTCTTCCTACAGGTAAGACTTCAATTCAGGTAAGGGCAATTCACTTTTCTGCTCAAACGAACTACATCGTTCATGAAGCTCACACGTTTCTCATCTTAACAGACAAGCATTGGATGTTAGAGGATCAGTGCTTTATATCAGTTTAAGAAGCAGATTTGGACTAGATATGGTCCGTATGTGTAGGAAACACCGTTCTTTTGTTCTGGGCACACTCACGTTTCCTGCTGTCTTAGAGACTCTAGAAAACAAGAGCGTGCTTTGCGCTCTAAAGCAGAGTGTGATCCATGGATGAGAACTATGCTGTGTGTTTGCCTTCAGAAATGGAGTTAAATCCCAGGCTCTGAGTCTTCCTACAAGCAAGACTTCAATTCAGGTAAGGCAGTCACTTTTCTGCTCAAACGAACTACATCGTTCATGAAGCACACACGTTTCGCATCTTAACTGACAAGCATTGGATGTTAGAGGGTCAGTGCTTTGTATCAGTTTCAGAAGCAGATTTGGACTAGATATGGTCCGTATGTGTAGGAAACTCCATTCATTTGTTCTCAGCAAAATCACGTTTCCTCCTGTCTTAGAGACTCTAAAAAGCAACAGCATGCTTCTTCTTCTAAAGCAGAGTGTGATCCATGGATGAGAACTATGCTCTGTGTTTGCCTTCAGAAATGGAGTTAAATCCCAGGCTCTAAGTCTTCCTACAAGCAAGACTTCGTTTCAGGTAAGGACAGTCACTTTTCTGCTCAAACGAACTACATCGTTCACAGAGCTCACACATTTCTCATCCTAACTGACAATCATTGGATTTTAGAGGGTCAATGCTTTATATCAGTTTCAGGAGCAGATTTGGACTGGATATGGTCCATATGTGTAGGAAACACCGTTCTATTGTTCTGGGCACACTCAAATTTCCTGCTGTCTTAGAGACTCTAGAAAGCAAGAGCGTACCTCTCGCTCTAAAGCAGATTGTGATCCATGGATGAGAACTATGCTGTGTGTTTCCCTTCAGAAATGGAGTTAAATCCCAATCTCTGTTTCTTCCTACAAGCAAGTCTTCTTTTCAGGTAAGGGCAGTCACTTTTCAGCTCAAATGAACTATATCGTTCACTGAGCTCACACATTTCCCATCTTAACAGACAAGCATTGGATATTAGAGGACCAGTGCTTTGAATCAGTTTAAGAAGCAGAGTTGGACTAGATATGGTCCGTATGTGTAGGAAACACCGTTCTTTTGTTCTCAGCACACTCAAGTTTCCTGCTGTCTTAGAGACTCTAGAAAGCAAGAGCGTGCTTCTTGTTCTAAAGCAGAGTGTCATCAATGGATGAGAACACTGCTGTGTGTTTCACTTCAGAAATGGAGTTAAATCCCAGGCTCTGTGTCTTCCTACAAGCAAGACTTCGTTTCAGGGAAGGGCAGTCACTTTTTAGCTCAAACGAACTACATAGTTCACGAAGCTCACACGTTTCTCATCTTAACTGACAAGCACTGGATGTTAGAGGATCAGTGCTTTATATCAGTTTAAGAAGCATATTTGGACTAGATATGGTCCGTATGTGTAGGAAACACCGTTCTTTTGTTCTGGGCACACTCACGTTTCCTGCTCTCTTAGATACTCTAGAAATCAAGAGCCTGCTTTTCGCTCTAAAGGAGAGTGTGATCCATGGATGAGAACTATGCTGTGTGTTTGCCTTCAGAAATGGAGTTAAATCCCAGGCTCTGATTCTTCCAACAAGGAAGACTTCAATTCAGGTAAGGCAGTCACTTTTCTGCTCAAACGAACTACATCGTTCATGAAGCACACACATTTCTCATCCTAACTGACAATCATTGGATGTTAGAGGGTCAATGCTTTATATCAGTTTCAGAAGCAGATTTGGACTGGATATGGTCCATATGTGTAGGAAACACCGTTCTTTTGTTCTCTGCAAAATCACGTTTCCTGCTGTCTTAGAGAATCTAGAAAGCAAGAGCGTGCTTCTTGTTATAAAGCAGAGTATGATCAATGGATGATTACACTGCTGTGTGTTTTACTTCAGAAATGGAGTTAAATCCCAGGCTCTGAGTCTTCTGACAAGCAAGACTTCAATTCAGGTAAGGCAGTCACTTTTCTGCTCAAACGAACTACATCGTTCATGAAGCTCACACGTTTCCCATCTTAACTGACAAGCATTGGATGTTAGAGGACCAATGCTTTGTATCAGTTTCAGAAGATGAGTTGGACTAGATATGGTCCGTATGTGTAGGAAACACCGTTCTTTTGTTCTCAGCACACTCACGTTTCCTGCTCTCTTAGAGACTCTAGAAAGCAAGAGCGTGCCTCTCGCTCTAAAGCAGAGTGTGATCCATGGATGAGAACTATGCTGTGTGTTTGCCTTCAGAAATGGACTGAAATCCCAGGCTCTAAGTCTTCCTACAATCAAGACTTCGTTTCAGGTATGGACAGTCACTTTTCTGCTCAAACGAACTACATCGTTCACAGAGCTCACACATTTGTCATCCTAACTGACAATCATTGGATGTTAGAGGGTCAATGCTTTATGTCAGTTTCAGAAGCAGAGTTGGACTGGATATGGTCCATATGTGTAGGAAACACCGTTCTATTGTTCTGGGCACACTCAAATTTCCTGCTGTCTTAGAGACTCTAGAAAGCAAGAGCGTGCCTCTCGCTCTAAAGCAGATTGTGATCCATGGATGAGAACTATGCTGTGTGTTTGCCTTCAGAAATGGAGTTAAATCCCAATCTTTGTTTCTTCCTACAAGCAAGACTTCGTTTCAGGTAAGGGCAGTCACTTTTCAGCTCAAACGAACTACATCGTTCATGAAGCACACATGTTTCCCATCTTAACTGACAAGCATTGGATGTTAGAGGGTCAGTGCTTTGTATCAGTTTCAGAAGCTGATTTGGACTAGATATGGTCCGTATGTGTAGGAAACTCCGTTCATTTGTTCTCAGCAAAATCACGTTTCCTCCTGTCTTAGAGACTCTATAAAGCAACAGCATGCTTCTTCTTCTAAAGCAGAGTGTGGTCCATGGATGAGAACTATGCTCTGTGTTTGCCTTCAGATATGGACTTAAATCCCAGGCTCTAAGTCTTCCTACAAGCAAGACTTTGTTTCAGGTAAGGACAGTCACTTTTCTGCTCAAACGAACTACATCGTTCACAGAGCTCACACATTTCTCATCCTAACTGACAATCATTGGATGTTAGAGGGTCAATGCTTTATATCAGTTTCAGAAGCAGATTTGGACTGGATATGGTCCATATGTGTAGGAAACACCGTTCTTTTGTTCTCAGCAAAATCACGTTTCCTGCTGTCTTAGAGACTCTAGAAAACAAGAGTGTGCTATCGCTCTAACCACAGTGTGATCCATGGATGAATACTATGCTGTGTGTTTCCCTTCAGAAATGGAGTAAAATCCCAGGCTCTGTGTCTTCCTACATGCAAGACTTCGTTTCAGGTAAGGGTAGTCACTTTTCAGTTCAAAGGAACTACATCATTCACAAAGCTCACACGTTTCTCATCTTAACTGACAAACATTGGATGTTAGAGGACCAGTGCTTTGTATCAGTTTCAGAAGCAGAGTTGGACTAGATATGGTCCCTATGTGTAGGAAACACCGTTCTTTTGCTCTCAGCACACTCAAGTTTCCTCCTGTGTTAGAGACTCTAGAAAGCAAGAGCGTGCTTCTCGTTATAAAGCAGATTGTGATCCATGGATGAGAACTATGCTGTGTGATTCCCTTCAGAAATGGAGTTAAATCCCAATCTCTGTTTCTTCCTACAAGCAAGACTTCGTTTCAGGTAAGAGCAGTCACTTTTCAGCTCAAATGAACTACATCGTTCATGAAGCTCACACGTTTCTCATCTTAACAGACAAGCATTGGATGTTAGAGGACCAGTGCTTTGAATCAGTTTAAGAAGCAGAGTTGGACTAGATATGGTCCGTATGTGTAGGAAACACCGTTCTTTTGTTCTCTGCAAAATCACGTTTCCTGCTGTCTTAGAGAATCTAGAAAGCAAGAGCATGCTTCTTGTTATAAAGCAGAGTATGATCAATGGATGATTACACTGCTGTGTGTTTTACTTCAGAAATGGAGTTAAATCCCAGTCTCTGAGTCTTCTGACAAGCAAGACTTCAATTCAGGTAAGGCAGTCACTTTTCTGCTCAAACGAACTACATCGTTCATGAAGCTCACACGTTTCCCATCTTAACTGACAATCATTGGATGTTAGAGGACCAATGCTTTGTATCAGTTTCAGAAGATGAGTTGGACTAGATATGGTCCGTATGTGTAGGAAACACCGTTCTTTTGTTCTCAGCACACTCACGTTTCCTGCTGTCTTAGAGACTCTAGAAAGCAAGAGCGTGCCTCTCGCTCTAAAGCAGAGTGTGATCCATGGATGAGAACTATGCTGTGTGTTTGCCTTCAGAAATGGATGAAATCCCAGGCTCTAAGTCTTCCTACAAGCAAGACTTCGTTTCAGGTAAGGGCAGTCACTTTTCAGCTCAAATGAACTACATCGTTCACTGAGCTCACACATTTCCCATCTTAACAGACAAGCATTGGATGTTAGAGGACCAGTGCTTTGAATCAGTTTAAGAAGCAGAGTTGGACTAGATATGGTCTGTATGTGTAGGAAACACCGTTCTTTTGTTCTCAGCACACTCACGTTTCCTGCTGTCTTAGAGACTCTAGAAAGCAAGAGCGTGCTTCTTGTTCTAATGCAGAGTGTCATCAATGGATGAGAACACTGCTGTGTGTTTCACTTCAGAAATGGAGTTAAATCCCAGGCTCTGTGTCTTACTACAAGCAAGACTTCGTTTCAGGTAAGGGCAGTCACTTTTCAGTTCAAAGGAACTACATCATTCACAAAGCTCACACGTTTCTCATCTTAACTGACAAGCATTGGATGTTAGAGGACCAGTGCTTTGTATCAGTTTCAGAAGCAGAGTTGAACTAGATATGGTCCGTATGTGTAGGAAACACCGTTCTTTTGTTTTCAGCAAAATCACGTTTCCTGCTGTCTTAGAGACTCTAGAAAGCAAGAGCGTGCTTCTTGTTATAAAGCAGAGTATGATCAATGGATGATTACACTGCTGTGTGTTTTCCTTCAGAAATGGAGTTAAATCCCAGGCTCTGAGTCTTCCTACAGGCAAGACTTCAATTCAGGTAAGGGCAATTCACTTTTCTGCTCAAACGAACTACATCGTTCATGAAGCTCATACGTTTCTCATCTTAACAGACAAGCATTGGATGTTAGAGGACCAGTGCTTTGTATCAGTTTCAGAAGCAGAGTTGTACTATATAATGTCTGTATGTGTAGGAAACACCGTTCTTTTGTTCTCAGGAAAATAACGTTTCCTGCTGTGTTAGAGACTCTAGAAAGCAAGAGTGTGCTTCTTTTTCTAAAGCAGAGTGTGATCAATGGATGATTACACTGCTGTGTGTTTTACTTCAGAAATGGAGTTAAATCCCAGGCTCTGAGTCTTCCTACAGGCAAGACTTCAATTCAGGTAAGGGCAATTCACTTTTCTGCTCAAACGAACTACATCATTCACAAAGCTCACACGTTTCTCATCTTAACTGACAAGCATTGGATGTTAGAGGACCAGTGCTTTGTATCAGTTTCAGAAGCAGAGTTGAACTAGATATGGTCCGTATGTGTAGGAAACACCGTTCTTTTGTTTTCAGCAAAATCACGTTTCCTCCTGTGTTAGAGACTCTAGAAAGCAAGAGCGTGCTTCTCGTTATAAAGCAGATTGTGATCCATGGATGAGAACTATGCTGTGTGTTTCCCTTCAGAAATGGAGTTAAATCCCAATCTCTGTTTCTTCCTACAAGAAAGACTTCGTTTCAGGTAAGGGCAGTCACTTTTCAGCTCAAATGAACTACATCGTTCATGAAGCTCACACGTTTCTCATCTTAACAGACAAGCATTGGATGTAAGAGGATCAGTGCTTTGTATCATTTTAAGAAGCAGATTTGGACTAGATATGGTCCGTATGTGTAGGAAACACCGTTCTTTTGTTCTGGGCACACTCACGTTTCCTGCTGTCTTAGAGACTCTAGAAAGCAAGAGCGTGCTTCTTGTTCTAAAGCAGAGTGTGATCCATGGATGAGAACTATGCTGTGTGTTTGCCTTCAGAAATGGAGTTAAATCCCAGGCTCTGATTCTTCCGACAAGCAAGACTTCAATTCAGGTAAGGCAGTCACTTTTCTGCTCAAACGAACTACATTGTTCATGAAGCTCACACGTTTCCCATCTTAACTGACAAGCATTGGATGTTAGAGGGTCAGTGCTTTGTATCAGTTTCAGAAGCAGATTTGGACTAGATATGGTCCGTATGTGTAGGAAACTCCATTCTTTTGTTCTCAGCAAAATCACGTTTCCTCCTGTCTTAGAGACTCTAAAAAGCAAGAGCGTGCTTCTTATTCTAAAGCAGAGTGTGATCAATGGATGAGAACACTGCTGTGTGTTTCAATTCAGAAATGGAGTTAAATCCCAGGCTCTGAGTGTTCGAACAAGCAAGACTTCGTTTAAGGGAAGGGCAGTCACTTTTTTGCTCAAACGAACTACATCGTTCATGAAGCTCACACTTTTCCAATCTTAACTGACAAGCATTGGATTTTAGACAGTGCTTTGTTTCAGTTTCAGAAGATGAGTTGGAATACATATGGTCCATATGTGTAGGAAACACCGTTCTTTTGTTCTCAGCATACTCAGGTGTCCTGCTGTCTTAGAGACTCTAGAAAGCAAGAGCGTGCTTCTCGCTCTAAAGCAGAGTGTGATCCATGGATGAGAACTATGCTGTGTGTTTGCCTTCAGAAATGGAGTTAAATCCCAGGCTCTGAGTCTTCCTACAAGCAAGACTTTGTTTCAGGTAAGGACAGTCACTTTTCTGCTCAAACGAACTACATCGTTCACAGATCTCACACGTTTCTCATCTTAACTGACAAGCATTGGATGTTAGAGGGTCAATGCTTTATATCAGTTTCAGAAGCAGATTGGGACTGGATATGGTCCATATGTGTACGAAACACCGTTCTATTGTTCTGGGCACACTCAAATTTCCTGCTATCTTAGAGACTCTAGAAAGCAAGAGTGTGCTTCTCGCTCTAACCACAGTTTGATCCATGGATGAATACTATGCTGTGTGTTTCCCTTCAGAAATGGAGTTAAATCCCAGGTTCTGTGTCTTCCTACAAGCAAGACTTCGTTTCTGGTAAGGGTAGTCACTTTGCAGTTCAAAGGAACTACATCATTCACAAAGATCACACGTTTCTCATCTTAACTGACAAACATTGGATGTTAGAGGACCAGTGCTTTGTATCAGTTTCAGAAGCAGAGTTGCACTAGATATGGTCCGTATGTGTAGGAAACACCGTTCTTTTGTTCTCAGCACACTCACGTTTCCTGCTGTCTTAGAGAATCTAGAAAGCAAGAGCGTGCTTCTTGTTCTAAAGCAGAGTGTGATCAATGGATGAGAACACTGCTGTGTGTTTCAATTCAGAAATGGAGTTTAAGCCCAGGCTCTGAGTCTTCCTACAAGCAAGACTTCGTTTAAGGTAAGGGCAGTCACTTTTCTGCTCAAACGAACTAAATCGTTCATGAAGAACACACGTTTCCCATCTTAACTGACAAGCATTGGATGTTAGAGGACCAGTGCTTTGTATGAGTTTCAGAAGCAGAGTTGGACAAGATATGGTCCGTATGTGTAGGAAACACCGTTCTTTTGTTCTCAGCACACTCAAGTTTCCTGCTGTGTTAGAGACTCTAGAAAGCAAGAGCGTGCTTCTCGCTCTAAAGCAGATTGTGATCCAAGGATGAGAACTTTGCTGTGTTTCGCTTCAGAAATGGAGTTAAATCCCAATCTCTGTGTCTTCCTACAAGCAGGACTTCGTTTCAGGTAAGGGCAGTAACTTTTCAGCTCAAACGAACTACATCGTTCACTGAGCTCACACATTTCTCATCTTAAAAGACAAGCATTGGATGTTAGAGGACCAGTGCTTTGTATCAGTTTCAGAAGCAGAGTTGTACTATATAATGTCTGTATGTGTAGGAAACACCGTTCTTTTGTTCTCAGCAAAATCACGTTTCCTGCTGTGTTAGAGACTCTAGAAAGCAAGAGTGTGCTTCTTTTTCTAAAGCAGAGTGTGATCAATGGATGATTACACTGCTGTGTGTTTTACTTCAGAAATGGAGTTAAATCCCAGGCTCTGAGTCTTCCTACAAGTAAGACTTCAATTCAGGTAAGGGCAGTCATTTTTCTGCTCAAACGAACTACATCGTTCATGAAGCACACACGTATCTCATCTTAACTGACAAGCACTGGATGTTAGAGGACCAGTGCATTCTATCTGTTTCAGAAGAACTTTTGGACTACATATAGTCAGTATGTGTAGGAAACACCGTTCTTTTGTTCTTGGCGCACTCACGTTTCCTGCTGTCTTAGAGACTCTAGAAAGCAAGAGCGTGCTTCTCGCTCTAAAGCAGAGTGTGATCCATGGATGAGAGCTATGCTGTGTGTTTGCCTTCAGAGATGGAGTTAAATCCCAGGCTCTGAGTCTTCCTACAAGCAAGACTTCAATTCAGGTAAGACAGTCAATTTTCTGCTCAAACGAACTACATCGTTCATGAAGCTCACAAGTTTCCCATCTTAACTGACAAGCATTGGATGTTAGAGGGTCAGTGCTTTGTATCAGTTTCAGAAGTAGATTTGGACTAGATATGGTCTGTATGTGTAGGAAACTCCGTTCTTTTGTTCTCAGTAAAATCACGTTTCCTCCTGTCTTAGAGACTCTAGAAAGCAAGAGCGTGCTTCTTGTTCTAAATCAGAGTTTCATCAATCGATGAGAATACTGCTGTGTGTTTCACTTCAGAAATGGAGTTAAATCCCAGGCTCTGAATCTTCCTACAAGCAAGACTTCGTTTAAGGTAAGGGCAGTCACTTTTCTGCTCAAACGAACTACATCGTTCATGAAACTCACACGTTTCTCATCTTAACTGACAAGCATTGGATGTTAGAGGGTCAGTGCTTTGTATCAGTTTCAGAAGCAGATTTGGACGAGATATGGTCCGTATGTGTAGGAAACTCCGTTCATTTGTTCTCAGCAAAATCACGTTTCCTCCTGTCTTAGAGACTCTAAAAAGCAAGAGCATGCTTCTTCTTCTAAAGCAGAGTGTGATGCATGGATGAGAACTATGCTGTGTGTTTGCCTTCAGAAATGGACTTAAATCCCAGGCTCTAAGTCTTCCTACAAGCAAGACTTCGTTTCATGTAAGGACAGTCACTTTTCTGCTCAAACGAACTACATCGTTCACAGAGCTCACACATTTCTCATCCTAACTGACAATCATTGGATGTTAGAGGTTCAATGCTTTATATCAGTTTCAGAAGCAGATTTGGACTGGATATGGTCCATATGTGTAGGAAACACCGTTCTATTGTTCTGGGCACACTCAAATTTCCTGCTGTCTTAGAGACTCTAGAAAGCAAGAGCGTGCTTCTTGTTCTAAAGCAGAGTGTGATCAATGGATGAGAACACTGCTGTGTGTTTCAATTAAGAAATGGAGTTAAATCCCAGGCTCTGAGTCTTCCTACAAGCAAGACTTCGTTTAAGGTAAGGGCAGTCACTTTTCTGCTCAAACAAACTACATCGTTCGTGAAGCTCACACGTTTCCCATCTTAACAGACAAGCATTGTATGTTAGAGGACCAGTGCTTTGTATCAGTTTAAGAAGCAGAGTTGGACTAGATATGGTCCGTATGTGTAGGAAACTCCGTTCTTTTGTTCTCAGCACACTCACGTTTCCTGCTGTCTTAGAGACTCTAGAAAGCAAGAGCGTGCTTCTTGTTCTAAAGCAGAGTGTCATCAATGGATGAGAACACTGCTGTGTGTTTCACGTCAGAAATGCAGTTAAATCCCAGGCTCTGAGTCTTCCTACAAGCAAGACTTCATTTCAGGTAAGGGCAGTCACTTTTCTGCTCAAACGAACTACATCTTTCCCGAAGCACACACGTTTCTCATCTTAACTGACAAGCATTGGATGTTAGAGGTCCATTGCATTCTATCTGTTTCAAAAGAAGTTTTGGACTACATTTAGTCCGTATGTGTAGGAAACACCGTTCTTTTGTTCTGGGCACACTCACATTTCCTGCTGTCTTAGAGACTCTAGAAAGCAAGAGCGTGCTTCTTGCACTAAAGCAGAGTGTGATCCATGGATGAGAACTATGCTGTGTGTCTGCCTTCAGAAATGGAGTTAAATCCCAGGCTCTGAGTCTTCCTACAAGCAAGACTTCAATTCAGGTAAGGAAGTCACTTTTCTGCTCAAACGAACTACATCGTTCATGAAGCTCACACGTTTCCCATCTTAACTGACAAGCATTGGATGTTAGAGGGTCAGTGCTTTGTATCAGTTTCAGAAGCAGATTTGGACTAGATATGGTCCGTATGTGTAGGAAACTCCGTTCTTTTGTTCTCAGCAAAATCACGTTTCCTCCTGTCTTAGAGACTCTAAAAAGCAAGAGCGTGCTTCTTATTCTAAAGCAGAGTGTGATCAATGGATGAGAACACTGCTGTGAGTTTCAATTCAGAAATGGAGTTAAATCCCAGGCTCTGAGTCTTCGAACAAGCAAGACTTCGTTTAAGGTAAGGGCAGTCACTTTTTTCCTCAAACGAACTACATCGTTCATGAAGCTCACACTTTTCCCATCTTAACTGACAAGCATTGGATTTTAGAGGACCAATGCTTTGTTTCAGTTTCAGAAGATGAGTTGGAATACATATGGTCCATATGTGTAGGAAACACCGTTCTTTTGTTCTCAGCATACTCAGGTTTCCTGCTGTCTTAGAGACTTTAGAAAGCAAGAGCGTGCTTCTCGCTCTAAAGCAGAGTGTGATCCATGGATGAGAACTATGCTGTGTGTTTGCCTTCAGAAATGGAGTTAAATGCCAGGCTCTGAGTCTTCCTACAAGCAAGACTTTGTTTCAGGTAAGGACAGTCACTTTTCTGCTCAAACGAACTACATCGTTCACAGATCTCACACGTTTCTCATCTTAACTGACAAGCATTGGATGTTAGAGGGTCAATGCTTTATATCAGTTTCAGAAGCAGATTTGGACTGGATATGGTCCATATGTGTAGGAAACACCGTTCTATTGTTCTGGGCACACTCAAATTTCCTGCTGTCTTAGAGACTCTAGAAAGCAAGAGTGTGCTTCTCGCTCTAACCACAGTGTGATCCATGGATGAATACTATGCTGTGTGTTTCCCTTCAGAAATGGAGTTAAATCCCAGGCTCTGTCTCTTCCTACAAGCAAGACTTCGTTTCTGGTAAGGGTAGTCACTTTGCAGTTCAAAGGAACTACATCATTCACAAAGCTCACACGTTTCTCATCTTAACTGACAAACATTGGATGTTAGAGGACCAGTGCTTTGTATCAGTTTCAGAAGCAGAGTTGCACTAGATATGGTCCGTATGTGTAGGAAACACCGTTCTTTTGTTCTCAGCACACTCACGTTTCCTGCTGTCTTAGAGACTCTAGAAAGCAAGAGCGTGCTTCTTGTTCTAAAGCAGAGTGTGATCCATGGATGAGAACACTGCTGTGTGTTTCAATTCAGAAATGGAGTTAAATCCCAGGCTCTGAGTCTTCCTACAAGCAAGACTTCGTTTAAGGTAAGGGCAGTCACTTTTCTGCTCAAACTAACTACATCGTTCATGAAGCAAACACGTTTCCCATTTTAACTCACAAGCATTGGATGTTAGAGGACCAGTGCTTTTATGAGTTTCAGAAGCAGAGTTGGACAAGATATGGTCCGTATGTGTAGGAAACACCGTTCTTTTGTTCTCAGCACACTCAAGTTTCCTGCTGTGTTAGAGACTCTAGAAAGCAAGAGCGTGCTTCTCGCTCTAAAGCAGAGTGTGATCCATGGATGAGAACTATGCTGTGTGTTTGCCTTCAGAAATGGAGTTAAATCCCAGGCTCTGAGTCTTCCTACAAGCAAGACTTCAATTCAGGTAAGACAGTCAATTTTCTGCTCAAACGAACTACATCGTTCATGAAGCTCACACGTTTCCCATCTTAACTGACAAGCATTTAATGTTAGAGGGTCAGTGCTTTGGATCAGTTTCAGAAGCAGATTTGGACTAGATATGGTCCGTATGTGTAGGAAACTCCGTTCTTTTGTTCTCAGCAAAATCACGTTTCCTCCTGTCTTAGAGACTCTAAAAAGCAAGAGCGTGCTTCTTATTCTAAAGCAGAGTGTGATCAATGGATGAGAACACTGCTGTGTGTTTCAATTCAGAAATGGAGTTAAATCCCAGGCTCTGAGTCTTCGAACAAGCAAGACTTCGTTTAAGGTAAGGGCAGTCACTTTTTTGCTCAAACGAACTACATCGTTCATGAAGCTCACACTTTTCCCATCTTAACTGACAAGCATTGGATTTTAGAGGACCAGTGCTTTGTTTCAGTTTCAGAAGATGAGTTGGACTACATATGGTCCATATGTGTAGGAAACACCGTTCTTTTGTTCTCAGCATACTCAGGTTTCCTGCTGTCTTAGAGACTCTAGAAAGCAAGAGCGTGCTTCTCGCTCTAAAGCAGAGTGTGATCCATGGATGAGAACTATGCTGTGTGTTTGCCTTCAGAAATGGAGTTAAATCCCAGGCTTTGAGTCTTCCTACAAGCAAGACTTTGTTTCAGGTAAGGACAGTCACTTTTCTGCTCAAACGAACTACATCGTTCACAGATCTCACACGTTTCTCATCTTAACTGACAAGCATTGGATGTTAGAGGGTCAATGCTTTATATCAGTTTCAGAAGCAGATTTGGACTGGATATGGTCCATATGTGTAGGAAACACCGTTCTATTGTTCTGGGCACACTCAAATTTCCTGCTGTCTTAGATACTCTAGAAAGCAAGAGTGTGCTTCTCGCTCTAACCACAGTGTGATCCATGGATGAATACTATGCTGTGTGTTTCCCTTCAGAAATGGAGTTAAATCCCAGGCTCTGTCTCTTCCTACAAGCAAGACTTCGTTTCTGGTAAGGGTAGCCACTTTGCAGTTCAAAGGAACTACATCATTCACAAAGCTCACACGTTTCTCATCTTAACTGACAAACGTTGGATGTTAGAGGGCCAGTGCTTTGTATCAGTTTCAGAAGCAGATTTGGACTAGATATGGTCCGTATGTGTAGGAAACACCGTTCTTTTGTTCTCAGCACACTCACGTTTCCTGCTGTCTTAGAGAATCTAGAAAGCAAGAGCGTGCTTCTTGTTCTAAAGCAGAGTGTGATCAATGGATGAGAACACTGCTGTGTGTTTCAATTCAGAAATGGAGTTTAAGCCCAGGCTCTGAGTCTTCCTACAAGCAAGACTTCGTTTAAGGTAAGGGCAGTCACTTTTCTGCTCAAACGAACTAAATCGTTCATGAAGAACACACGTTTCCCATCTTAACTGACAAGCATTGGATGTTAGAGGACCAGTGCTTTGTATGAGTTTCAGAAGCAGAGTTGGACAAGATATGGTCCGTATGTGTAGGAAACACCGTTCTTTTGTTCTCAGCACACTCAAGTTTCCTGCTGTGTTAGAGACTCTAGAAAGCAAGAGCGTGCTTCTCGCTCTAAAGCAGATTGTGATCCAAGGATGAGAACTTTGCTGTGTTTCGCTTCAGAAATGGAGTTAAATCCCAATCTCTGTGTCTTCCTACAAGCAGGACTTCGTTTCAGGTAAGGGCAGTAACTTTTCAGCTCAAACGAACTACATCGTTCACTGAGCTCACACATTTCTCATCTTAAAAGACAAGCATTGGATGTTAGAGGACCAGTGCTTTGTATCAGTTTCAGAAGCAGAGTTGTACTATATAATGTCTGTATGTGTAGGAAACACCGTTCTTTTGTTCTCAGCAAAATCACGTTTCCTGCTGTGTTAGAGACTCTAGAAAGCAAGAGTGTGCTTCTTTTTCTAAAGCAGAGTGTGATCAATGGATGATTACACTGCTGTGTGTTTTACTTCAGAAATGGAGTTAAATCCCAGGCTCTGAGTCTTCCTACAAGTAAGACTTCAATTCAGGTAAGGGCAGTCATTTTTCTGCTCAAACGAACTACATCGTTCATGAAGCACACACGTATCTCATCTTAACTGACAAGCACTGGATGTTAGAGGACCAGTGCATTCTATCTGTTTCAGAAGAACTTTTGGACTACATATAGTCAGTATGTGTAGGAAACACCGTTCTTTTGTTCTTGGCGCACTCACGTTTCCTGCTGTCTTAGAGACTCTAGAAAGCAAGAGCGTGCTTCTCGCTCTAAAGCAGAGTGTGATCCATGGATGAGAGCTATGCTGTGTGTTTGCCTTCAGAGATGGAGTTAAATCCCAGGCTCTGAGTCTTCCTACAAGCAAGACTTCAATTCAGGTAAGACAGTCAATTTTCTGCTCAAACGAACTACATCGTTCATGAAGCTCACAAGTTTCCCATCTTAACTGACAAGCATTGGATGTTAGAGGGTCAGTGCTTTGTATCAGTTTCAGAAGTAGATTTGGACTAGATATGGTCTGTATGTGTAGGAAACTCCGTTCTTTTGTTCTCAGTAAAATCACGTTTCCTCCTGTCTTAGAGACTCTAGAAAGCAAGAGCGTGCTTCTTGTTCTAAATCAGAGTTTCATCAATCGATGAGAATACTGCTGTGTGTTTCACTTCAGAAATGGAGTTAAATCCCAGGCTCTGAATCTTCCTACAAGCAAGACTTCGTTTAAGGTAAGGGCAGTCACTTTTCTGCTCAAACGAACTACATCGTTCATGAAACTCACACGTTTCTCATCTTAACTGACAAGCATTGGATGTTAGAGGGTCAGTGCTTTGTATCAGTTTCAGAAGCAGATTTGGACGAGATATGGTCCGTATGTGTAGGAAACTCCGTTCATTTGTTCTCAGCAAAATCACGTTTCCTCCTGTCTTAGAGACTCTAAAAAGCAAGAGCATGCTTCTTCTTCTAAAGCAGAGTGTGATGCATGGATGAGAACTATGCTGTGTGTTTGCCTTCAGAAATGGACTTAAATCCCAGGCTCTAAGTCTTCCTACAAGCAAGACTTCGTTTCATGTAAGGACAGTCACTTTTCTGCTCAAACGAACTACATCGTTCACAGAGCTCACACATTTCTCATCCTAACTGACAATCATTGGATGTTAGAGGTTCAATGCTTTATATCAGTTTCAGAAGCAGATTTGGACTGGATATGGTCCATATGTGTAGGAAACACCGTTCTATTGTTCTGGGCACACTCAAATTTCCTGCTGTCTTAGAGACTCTAGAAAGCAAGAGCGTGCTTCTTGTTCTAAAGCAGAGTGTGATCAATGGATGAGAACACTGCTGTGTGTTTCAATTAAGAAATGGAGTTAAATCCCAGGCTCTGAGTCTTCCTACAAGCAAGACTTCGTTTAAGGTAAGGGCAGTCACTTTTCTGCTCAAACAAACTACATCGTTCGTGAAGCTCACACGTTTCCCATCTTAACAGACAAGCATTGTATGTTAGAGGACCAGTGCTTTGTATCAGTTTAAGAAGCAGAGTTGGACTAGATATGGTCCGTATGTGTAGGAAACTCCGTTCTTTTGTTCTCAGCACACTCACGTTTCCTGCTGTCTTAGAGACTCTAGAAAGCAAGAGCGTGCTTCTTGTTCTAAAGCAGAGTGTCATCAATGGATGAGAACACTGCTGTGTGTTTCACGTCAGAAATGCAGTTAAATCCCAGGCTCTGAGTCTTCCTACAAGCAAGACTTCATTTCAGGTAAGGGCAGTCACTTTTCTGCTCAAACGAACTACATCTTTCCCGAAGCACACACGTTTCTCATCTTAACTGACAAGCATTGGATGTTAGAGGTCCATTGCATTCTATCTGTTTCAAAAGAAGTTTTGGACTACATTTAGTCCGTATGTGTAGGAAACACCGTTCTTTTGTTCTGGGCACACTCACATTTCCTGCTGTCTTAGAGACTCTAGAAAGCAAGAGCGTGCTTCTTGCACTAAAGCAGAGTGTGATCCATGGATGAGAACTATGCTGTGTGTCTGCCTTCAGAAATGGAGTTAAATCCCAGGCTCTGAGTCTTCCTACAAGCAAGACTTCAATTCAGGTAAGGAAGTCACTTTTCTGCTCAAACGAACTACATCGTTCATGAAGCTCACACGTTTCCCATCTTAACTGACAAGCATTGGATGTTAGAGGGTCAGTGCTTTGTATCAGTTTCAGAAGCAGATTTGGACTAGATATGGTCCGTATGTGTAGGAAACTCCGTTCTTTTGTTCTCAGCAAAATCACGTTTCCTCCTGTCTTAGAGACTCTAAAAAGCAAGAGCGTGCTTCTTATTCTAAAGCAGAGTGTGATCAATGGATGAGAACACTGCTGTGAGTTTCAATTCAGAAATGGAGTTAAATCCCAGGCTCTGAGTCTTCGAACAAGCAAGACTTCGTTTAAGGTAAGGGCAGTCACTTTTTTCCTCAAACGAACTACATCGTTCATGAAGCTCACACTTTTCCCATCTTAACTGACAAGCATTGGATTTTAGAGGACCAATGCTTTGTTTCAGTTTCAGAAGATGAGTTGGAATACATATGGTCCATATGTGTAGGAAACACCGTTCTTTTGTTCTCAGCATACTCAGGTTTCCTGCTGTCTTAGAGACTTTAGAAAGCAAGAGCGTGCTTCTCGCTCTAAAGCAGAGTGTGATCCATGGATGAGAACTATGCTGTGTGTTTGCCTTCAGAAATGGAGTTAAATGCCAGGCTCTGAGTCTTCCTACAAGCAAGACTTTGTTTCAGGTAAGGACAGTCACTTTTCTGCTCAAACGAACTACATCGTTCACAGATCTCACACGTTTCTCATCTTAACTGACAAGCATTGGATGTTAGAGGGTCAATGCTTTATATCAGTTTCAGAAGCAGATTTGGACTGGATATGGTCCATATGTGTAGGAAACACCGTTCTATTGTTCTGGGCACACTCAAATTTCCTGCTGTCTTAGAGACTCTAGAAAGCAAGAGTGTGCTTCTCGCTCTAACCACAGTGTGATCCATGGATGAATACTATGCTGTGTGTTTCCCTTCAGAAATGGAGTTAAATCCCAGGCTCTGTCTCTTCCTACAAGCAAGACTTCGTTTCTGGTAAGGGTAGTCACTTTGCAGTTCAAAGGAACTACATCATTCACAAAGCTCACACGTTTCTCATCTTAACTGACAAACATTGGATGTTAGAGGACCAGTGCTTTGTATCAGTTTCAGAAGCAGAGTTGCACTAGATATGGTCCGTATGTGTAGGAAACACCGTTCTTTTGTTCTCAGCACACTCACGTTTCCTGCTGTCTTAGAGACTCTAGAAAGCAAGAGCGTGCTTCTTGTTCTAAAGCAGAGTGTGATCCATGGATGAGAACACTGCTGTGTGTTTCAATTCAGAAATGGAGTTAAATCCCAGGCTCTGAGTCTTCCTACAAGCAAGACTTCGTTTAAGGTAAGGGCAGTCACTTTTCTGCTCAAACTAACTACATCGTTCATGAAGCAAACACGTTTCCCATTTTAACTCACAAGCATTGGATGTTAGAGGACCAGTGCTTTTATGAGTTTCAGAAGCAGAGTTGGACAAGATATGGTCCGTATGTGTAGGAAACACCGTTCTTTTGTTCTCAGCACACTCAAGTTTCCTGCTGTGTTAGAGACTCTAGAAAGCAAGAGCGTGCTTCTCGCTCTAAAGCAGAGTGTGATCCATGGATGAGAACTATGCTGTGTGTTTGCCTTCAGAAATGGAGTTAAATCCCAGGCTCTGAGTCTTCCTACAAGCAAGACTTCAATTCAGGTAAGACAGTCAATTTTCTGCTCAAACGAACTACATCGTTCATGAAGCTCACACGTTTCCCATCTTAACTGACAAGCATTTAATGTTAGAGGGTCAGTGCTTTGGATCAGTTTCAGAAGCAGATTTGGACTAGATATGGTCCGTATGTGTAGGAAACTCCGTTCTTTTGTTCTCAGCAAAATCACGTTTCCTCCTGTCTTAGAGACTCTAAAAAGCAAGAGCGTGCTTCTTATTCTAAAGCAGAGTGTGATCAATGGATGAGAACACTGCTGTGTGTTTCAATTCAGAAATGGAGTTAAATCCCAGGCTCTGAGTCTTCGAACAAGCAAGACTTCGTTTAAGGTAAGGGCAGTCACTTTTTTGCTCAAACGAACTACATCGTTCATGAAGCTCACACTTTTCCCATCTTAACTGACAAGCATTGGATTTTAGAGGACCAGTGCTTTGTTTCAGTTTCAGAAGATGAGTTGGACTACATATGGTCCATATGTGTAGGAAACACCGTTCTTTTGTTCTCAGCATACTCAGGTTTCCTGCTGTCTTAGAGACTCTAGAAAGCAAGAGCGTGCTTCTCGCTCTAAAGCAGAGTGTGATCCATGGATGAGAACTATGCTGTGTGTTTGCCTTCAGAAATGGAGTTAAATCCCAGGCTTTGAGTCTTCCTACAAGCAAGACTTTGTTTCAGGTAAGGACAGTCACTTTTCTGCTCAAACGAACTACATCGTTCACAGATCTCACACGTTTCTCATCTTAACTGACAAGCATTGGATGTTAGAGGGTCAATGCTTTATATCAGTTTCAGAAGCAGATTTGGACTGGATATGGTCCATATGTGTAGGAAACACCGTTCTATTGTTCTGGGCACACTCAAATTTCCTGCTGTCTTAGATACTCTAGAAAGCAAGAGTGTGCTTCTCGCTCTAACCACAGTGTGATCCATGGATGAATACTATGCTGTGTGTTTCCCTTCAGAAATGGAGTTAAATCCCAGGCTCTGTCTCTTCCTACAAGCAAGACTTCGTTTCTGGTAAGGGTAGCCACTTTGCAGTTCAAAGGAACTACATCATTCACAAAGCTCACACGTTTCTCATCTTAACTGACAAACGTTGGATGTTAGAGGGCCAGTGCTTTGTATCAGTTTCAGAAGCAGATTTGGACTAGATATGGTCCGTATGTGTAGGAAACTCCGTTCATTTGTTCTCAGCAAAATCACGTTTCCTCCTGTCTTAGAGACTCTAAAAAGCAAGAGCATGCTTCTTCTTCTAAAGCAGAGTGTGATCCATGGATGAGAACTATGCTGTGTGTTTGCCTTCAGAAATGGACTTAAATCCCAGGCTCTAAGTCTTCCTACAAGCAAGACTTCGTTTCAGATAAGGACAGTCACTTTTCTGCTCAAACGAACTACATCGTTCACAGAGCTCACACATTTCTCATCCTAACTGACAATCATTGGTTGTTAGAGGGTCAATGCTTTATATCAGTTTCAGAAGCAGATTTGGACTGGATATGGTCCATATGTGTAGGAAACACCGTTCTATTGTTCTGGGCACACTCAAATTTCCTGCTGTCTTAGAGACTCTAGAAAGCAAGAGCGTGCTTCTTGTTCTAAAGGAGAGTGTGATCAATGGATGAGAACACTGCTGTGTGTTTCAATTAAGAAATGGAGTTAAATCCCAGGCTCTGAGTCTTCCTACAAGCAAGACTTCGTTTAAGGTAAGGGCAGTCACTTTTCTGCTCAAACAAACTACATCGTTCGTGAAGCTCACACGTTTCCCATCTTAACAGACAAGCATTGTATGTTAGAGGACCAGTGCTTTGTATCAGTTTAAGAAGCAGAGTTGGACTAGATATGGTCCGTATGTGTAGGAAACACCGTTCTTTTGTTCTCAGCACACTCACGTTTCCTGCTGTCTTAGAGACTCTAGAAAGCAAGAGCGTGCTTCTTGTTCTAAAGCAGAGTGTCATCAATGGATGAGAACACTGCTGTGTGTTTCACTACAGAAATGGAGTTAAATCCCAGGCTCTGAGTCTTCCTACAAGCAAGACTTCATTTCAGGTAAGGGCAGTCACTTTTTTGCTCAAACGAACTACATCTTTCCCGAAGCACACACGTTTCTCATCTTAACTGACAAGCATTGGATGTTAGAGGTCCATTGCATTCTATCTGTTTCAAAAGAAGTTTTGGACTACATTTAGTCCGTATGTGTAGGAAACACCGTTCTTTTGTTCTGGGCACACTCACGTTTCCTGCTGTCTTAGAGACTCTAGAAAGCAAGAGCGTGCTTCTTGCACTAAAGCAGAGTGTGATCCATGGATGAGAACTATGCTGTGTGTTTGCCTTCCGAAATGGAGTTAAATCCCAGGCTCTGAGTCTTCCTACAAGCAAGACTTCAATTCAGGTAAGGCAGTCACTTTTCTGCTCAAACGAACTACATCGTTCATGAAGCTCACACGTTTCCCATCTTAACTGACAAGCATTGGATGTTAGAGGGTCAGTGCTTTGTATCAGTTTCAGAAGCAGATTTGGACTAGATATGGTCCGTATGTGTAGGAAACTCCGTTCTTTTGTTCTCAGCAAAATCACGTTTCCTCCTGTCTTAGAGACTCTAAAAAGCAAGAGCATGCTTCTTCTTCTAAAGCAGAGTGTGATGCATGGATGAGAACTATGCTGTGTGTTTGCCTTCAGAAATGGACTTAAATCCCAGGCTCTAAGTCTTCCTACAAGCAAGACTTCATTTCATGTAAGGACAGTCACTTTTCTGCTCAAACGAACTACATCGTTCACAGAGCTCACACATTTCTCATCCTAACTGACAATCATTGGATGTTAGAGGTTCAATGCTTTATATCAGTTTCAGAAGCAGATTTGGACTAGATATGGTCCATATGTGTAGGAAACACCGTTCTATTGTTCTGGGCACACTCAAATTTCCTGCTGTCTTAGAGACTCTAGAAAGCAAGAGCGTGCTTCTTGTTCTAAAGCAGAGTGTGATCAATGGATGAGAACACTGCTGTGTGTTTCAATTAAGAAATGGAGTTAAATCCCAGGCTCTGAGTCTTCCTACAAGCAAGACTTCGTTTAAGGTAAGGGCAGTCACTTTTCTGCTCAAACAAACTACATCGTTCGTGAAGCTCACACGTTTCCCATCTTAACAGACAAGCATTGGATGTTAGAGGACCAGTGCTTTGTATCAGTTTAAGAAGCAGAGTTGGACTAGATATGGTCCGTATGTGTAGGAAACTCCGTTCTTTTGTTCTCAGCACACTCACGTTTCCTGCTGTCTTAGAGACTCTAGAAAGCAAGAGCGTGCTTCTTGTTCTAAAGCAGAGTGTCATCAATGGATGAGAACACTGCTGTGTGTTTCACTTCAGAAATGGAGTTAAATCCCAGGCTCTGAGTCTTCCTACAAGCAAGACTTCATTTCAGGTAAGGGCAGTCACTTTTCTGCTCAAACGAACTACATCTTTCCCGAAGCACACACGTTTCTCATCTTAACTGACAAGCATTGGATGTTAGAGGTCCATTGCATTCTATCTGTTTCAAAAGAAGTTTTGGACTACATTTAGTCCGTATGTGTAGGAAACACCGTTCTTTTGTTCTGGGCACACTCACATTTCCTGCTGTCTTAGAGACTCTAGAAAGCAAGAGCGTGCTTCTTGCACTAAAGCAGAGTGTGATCCATGGATGAGAACTATGCTGTGTGTTTGCCTTCAGAAATGGAGTTAAATCCCAGGCTCTGAGTCTTCCTACAAGCAAGACTTCAATTCAGGTAAGGAAGTCACTTTTCTGCTCAAACGAACTACATAGTTCATGAAGATCACACGTTTCCCATCTTAACTGACAAGCATTGGATGTTAGAGGGTCAGTGCTTTGTATCAGTTTCAGAACCAGATTTGGACTACATTTAGTCCGTATGTGTAGGAAACTCCGTTCTTTTGTTCTCAGCAAAATCACGTTTCCTCCTGTCTTAGAGACTCTAAAAAGCAAGAGCGTGCTTCTTATTCTAAAGCAGAGTGTGATCAATGGATGAGAACACTGCTGTGAGTTTCAATTCAGAAATGGAGTTAAATCCCAGGCTCTGAGTCTTCGAACAAGCAAGACTTCGTTTAAGTTAAGGGCAGTCACTTTTTTCCTCAAACGAACTACATCGTTCATGAAGCTCACACTTTTCCCATCTTAACTGACAAGCATTGGATTTTAGAGGACCAATGCTTTGTTTCAGTTTCAGAAGATGAGTTGGAATACATATGGTCCATATGTGTAGGAAACACCGTTCTTTTGTTCTCAGGATACTCAAGTTTCCTGCTGTCTTAGAGACTTTAGAAAGCAAGAGCGTGCTTCTCGCTCTAAAGCAGAGTGTGATCCATGGATGAGAACTATGCTGTGTGTTTGCCTTCAGAAATGGAGTTAAATCCCAGGCTCTGATTCTTCCTACAAGCAAGACTTTGTTTCAGGTAAGGACAGTCACTTTTCTGCTCAAACGAACTACATCGTTCACAGATCTCACAAGTTTCTCATCTTAACTGACAAGCATTGGATGTTAGAGGGTCAATGCTTTATATCAGTTTCAGAAGCAGATTTGGAATGGATATGGTCCATATGTGTAGGAAACACCGTTCTATTGTTCTGGGCACACTCAAATTTCCTGCTGTCTTAGAGACTCTAGAAAGCAAGAGTGTGCTTCTCGCTCTAACCACAGTGTGATCCATGGATGAATACTATGCTGTGTGTTTCCCTTCAGAAATGGAGTTAAATCCCAGGCTCTGTCTCTTCCTACAAGCAAGACTTCGTTTCTGGTAAGGGTAGTCACTTTGCAGTTCAAATGAACTACATCATTCACAAAGCTCACACGTTTCTCATCTTAACTGACAAACATTGGATGTTAGAGGACCAGTGCTTTGTATCAGTTTAAGAAGCAGAGTTGGACTAGATATGGTCCGTATGTGTAGGAAACACCGTTCTTTTGTTCTCAGCACACTCACGTTTCCTGCTGTCTTAGAGACTCTAGAAAGCAAGAGCGTGCTTCTTGTTCTAAAGCAGAGTGTCATCAATGGATGAGAACACTGCTGTGTGTTTCACTTCAGAAATGGAGTTAAATCCCAGGTTCTGAGTCTTCCTACAAGCAAGACTTCATTTCTGGTAAGGGCAGTCACTTTTCTGCTCAAATGATCTACATCGTTAACGAAGATCACACGATTCTCATCTCAACTGACAAGCATTGGATGTTAGAGGACCAGTGCATTGTGTGAGTTTCAGAAGCAGATTTGGACTTCATATGGTCCGTATATGTAGGAAACACCGTTCTTTTGTTCTGGGCACACTCAAATTTCCTGCTGTCTTAGAGACTCTAGAAAACAAGAGTGTGCTATCGCTCTAACCACAGTGTGATCCATGGATGAATACTATGCTGTGTGTTTCCTTTCAGAAATGGAGTTAAATCCCAGGCTCTGTGTCTTCCTACATGCAAGACTTCGTTTCAGGTAAGGGTAGTCACTTTGCAGTTCAAAGGAACTACATCATTCACAAAGCTCACACGTTTCTCATCTTAACTGACAAACATTGGATGTTAGAGGACCAGTGCTTTGTATGAGTTTCAGAAGCAGATTTCGACAAGATATGGTCCGTATGTGTAGGAAACACCGTTCTTTTGTTCTCAGCACACTCACGATTCCTGCTGTGTTAGAGACTCTAGAAAGCAAGAGCGTGCTTCTCGCTCTAAAGCAGAGTGTGATCCATGGATGAGAACTATGCTGTGTTTTTGCCTTCAGAAATGGAGTTAAATCCCAGGCTCTGATTCTTCCAACAAGCAAGACTTCAATTCAGGTAAGGCAGTCACTTTTCTGCTCAAACGAACTACATCGTTCATGAAGCACACACGTTTCCCATCTTAACTGACAAGCATTGGATGTTAGAGGGTCAGTGCTTTGTATCAGTTTCAGAAGCAGATTTGGACGAGATATGGTCCGTATGTGTAGGAAACTCCGTTCATTTGTTCTCAGCAAAATCACGTTTCCTCCTGTCTTAGAGACTCTAAAAAGCAAGAGCATGCTTCTTCTTCTAAAGCAGAGTGTGATGCATGGATGAGAACTATGCTGTGTGTTTGCCTTCAGAAATGGACTTAAATCCCAGGCTCTAAGTCTTCCTACAAGCAAGACTTCGTTTCATGTAAGGACAGTCAATTTTCTGCTCAAACGAACTACATCGTTCACAGAGCTCACACATTTCTCATCCTAACTGACAATCATTGGATGTTAGAGGTTCAATGCTTTATATCAGTTTCAGAAGCAGATTTGGACTGGATATGGTCCATATGTGTAGGAAACACCGTTCTATTGTTCTGGGCACACTCAAATTTCCTGCTGTCTTAGAGACTCTAGAAAGCAAGAGCGTGCTTCTTGTTCTAAAGCAGAGTGTGATCAATGGATGAGAACACTGCTGTGTGTTTCAATTAAGAAATGGAGTTAAATCCCAGGCTCTGAGTCTTCCTACAAGCAAGACTTCGTTTAAGGTAAGGGCAGTCACTTTTCTGCTCAAACAAACTACATCGTTCGTGAAGCTCACACGTTTCCCATCTTAACAGACAAGCATTGGATGTTAGAGGACCAGTGCTTTGTATCAGTTTAAGAAGCAGAGTTGGACTAGATATGGTCCGTATGTGTAGGAAACTCCGTTCTTTTGTTCTCAGCACACTCACGTTTCCTGCTGTCTTAGAGACTCTAGAAAGCAAGAGCGTGCTTCTTGTTCTAAAGCAGAGTGTCATCAATGGATGAGAACACTGCTGTGTGTTTCACTTCAGAAATGGAGTTAAATCCCAGGCTCTGAGTCTTCCTACAAGCAAGACTTCATTTCAGGTAAGGGCAGTCACTTTTCTGCTCAAACGAACTACATCTTTCCCGAAGCACACACGTTTCTCATCTTAACTGACAAGCATTGGATGTTAGAGGTCCATTGCATTCTATCTGTTTCAAAAGAAGTTTTGGACTACATTTAGTCCGTATGTGTAGGAAACACCGTTCTTTTGTTCTGGGCACACTCACATTTCCTGCTGTCTTAGAGACTCTAGAAAGCAAGAGCGTGCTTCTTGCACTAAAGCAGAGTGTGATCCATGGATGAGAACTATGCTGTGTGTTTGCCTTCAGAAATGGAGTTAAATCCCAGGCTCTGAGTCTTCCTACAAGCAAGACTTCAATTCAGGTAAGGAAGTCACTTTTCTGCTCAAACGAACTACATAGTTCATGAAGATCACACGTTTCCCATCTTAACTGACAAGCATTGGATGTTAGAGGGTCAGTGCTTTGTATCAGTTTCAGAACCAGATTTGGACTACATTTAGTCCGTATGTGTAGGAAACTCCGTTCTTTTGTTCTCAGCAAAATCACGTTTCCTCCTGTCTTAGAGACTCTAAAAAGCAAGAGCGTGCTTCTTATTCTAAAGCAGAGTGTGATCAATGGATGAGAACACTGCTGTGAGTTTCAATTCAGAAATGGAGTTAAATCCCAGGCTCTGAGTCTTCGAACAAGCAAGACTTCGTTTAAGTTAAGGGCAGTCACTTTTTTCCTCAAACGAACTACATCGTTCATGAAGCTCACACTTTTCCCATCTTAACTGACAAGCATTGGATTTTAGAGGACCAATGCTTTGTTTCAGTTTCAGAAGATGAGTTGGAATACATATGGTCCATATGTGTAGGAAACACCGTTCTTTTGTTCTCAGGATACTCAAGTTTCCTGCTGTCTTAGAGACTTTAGAAAGCAAGAGCGTGCTTCTCGCTCTAAAGCAGAGTGTGATCCATGGATGAGAACTATGCTGTGTGTTTGCCTTCAGAAATGGAGTTAAATCCCAGGCTCTGATTCTTCCTACAAGCAAGACTTTGTTTCAGGTAAGGACAGTCACTTTTCTGCTCAAACGAACTACATCGTTCACAGATCTCACAAGTTTCTCATCTTAACTGACAAGCATTGGATGTTAGAGGGTCAATGCTTTATATCAGTTTCAGAAGCAGATTTGGAATGGATATGGTCCATATGTGTAGGAAACACCGTTCTATTGTTCTGGGCACACTCAAATTTCCTGCTGTCTTAGAGACTCTAGAAAGCAAGAGTGTGCTTCTCGCTCTAACCACAGTGTGATCCATGGATGAATACTATGCTGTGTGTTTCCCTTCAGAAATGGAGTTAAATCCCAGGCTCTGTCTCTTCCTACAAGCAAGACTTCGTTTCTGGTAAGGGTAGTCACTTTGCAGTTCAAATGAACTACATCATTCACAAAGCTCACACGTTTCTCATCTTAACTGACAAACATTGGATGTTAGAGGACCAGTGCTTTGTATCAGTTTAAGAAGCAGAGTTGGACTAGATATGGTCCGTATGTGTAGGAAACACCGTTCTTTTGTTCTCAGCACACTCACGTTTCCTGCTGTCTTAGAGACTCTAGAAAGCAAGAGCGTGCTTCTTGTTCTAAAGCAGAGTGTCATCAATGGATGAGAACACTGCTGTGTGTTTCACTTCAGAAATGGAGTTAAATCCCAGGTTCTGAGTCTTCCTACAAGCAAGACTTCATTTCTGGTAAGGGCAGTCACTTTTCTGCTCAAATGATCTACATCGTTAACGAAGATCACACGATTCTCATCTCAACTGACAAGCATTGGATGTTAGAGGACCAGTGCATTGTGTGAGTTTCAGAAGCAGATTTGGACTTCATATGGTCCGTATATGTAGGAAACACCGTTCTTTTGTTCTGGGCACACTCAAATTTCCTGCTGTCTTAGAGACTCTAGAAAACAAGAGTGTGCTATCGCTCTAACCACAGTGTGATCCATGGATGAATACTATGCTGTGTGTTTCCTTTCAGAAATGGAGTTAAATCCCAGGCTCTGTGTCTTCCTACATGCAAGACTTCGTTTCAGGTAAGGGTAGTCACTTTGCAGTTCAAAGGAACTACATCATTCACAAAGCTCACACGTTTCTCATCTTAACTGACAAACATTGGATGTTAGAGGACCAGTGCTTTGTATGAGTTTCAGAAGCAGATTTCGACAAGATATGGTCCGTATGTGTAGGAAACACCGTTCTTTTGTTCTCAGCACACTCACGATTCCTGCTGTGTTAGAGACTCTAGAAAGCAAGAGCGTGCTTCTCGCTCTAAAGCAGAGTGTGATCCATGGATGAGAACTATGCTGTGTTTTTGCCTTCAGAAATGGAGTTAAATCCCAGGCTCTGATTCTTCCAACAAGCAAGACTTCAATTCAGGTAAGGCAGTCACTTTTCTGCTCAAACGAACTACATCGTTCATGAAGCACACACGTTTCCCATCTTAACTGACAAGCATTGGATGTTAGAGGGTCAGTGCTTTGTATCAGTTTCAGAAGCAGATTTGGACGAGATATGGTCCGTATGTGTAGGAAACTCCGTTCATTTGTTCTCAGCAAAATCACGTTTCCTCCTGTCTTAGAGACTCTAAAAAGCAAGAGCATGCTTCTTCTTCTAAAGCAGAGTGTGATGCATGGATGAGAACTATGCTGTGTGTTTGCCTTCAGAAATGGACTTAAATCCCAGGCTCTAAGTCTTCCTACAAGCAAGACTTCGTTTCATGTAAGGACAGTCAATTTTCTGCTCAAACGAACTACATCGTTCACAGAGCTCACACATTTCTCATCCTAACTGACAATCATTGGATGTTAGAGGTTCAATGCTTTATATCAGTTTCAGAAGCAGATTTGGACTGGATATGGTCCATATGTGTAGGAAACACCGTTCTATTGTTCTGGGCACACTCAAATTTCCTGCTGTCTTAGAGACTCTAGAAAGCAAGAGCGTGCTTCTTGTTCTAAAGCAGAGTGTGATCAATGGATGAGAACACTGCTGTGTGTTTCAATTAAGAAATGGAGTTAAATCCCAGGCTCTGAGTCTTCCTACAAGCAAGACTTCGTTTAAGGTAAGGGCAGTCACTTTTCTGCTCAAACAAACTACATCGTTCGTGAAGCTCACACGTTTCCCATCTTAACAGACAAGCATTGTATGTTAGAGGACCAGTGCTTTGTATCAGTTTAAGAAGCAGAGTTGGACTAGATATGGTCCGTATGTGTAGGAAACTCCGTTCTTTTGTTCTCAGCACACTCACGTTTCCTGCTGTCTTAGAGACTCTAGAAAGCAAGAGCGTGCTTCTTGTTCTAAAGCAGAGTGTCATCAATGGATGAGAACACTGCTGTGTGTTTCACCTGAGAAATGCAGTTAAATCCCAGGCTCTGAGTCTTCCTACAAGCAAGACTTCATTTCAGGTAAGGGCAGTCACTTTTCTGCTCAAACGAACTACATCTTTCCCGAAGCACACACGTTTCTCATCTTAACTGACAAGCATTGGATGTTAGAGGTCCATTGCATTCTATCTGTTTCAAAAGAAGTTTTGGACTACATTTAGTCCGTATGTGTAGGAAACACCGTTCTTTTGTTCTGGGCACACTCACATTTCCTGCTGTCTTAGAGACTCTAGAAAGCAAGAGCGTGCTTCTTGTTCTAAAGCAGAGTGTGATCCATGGATGAGAACACTGCTGTGTGTTTCACCTGAGAAATGCAGTTAAATCCCAGGCTCTGAGTCTTCCTACAAGCAAGACTTCATTTCAGGTAAGGGCAGTCACTTTTCTGCTCAAACGAACTACATCTTTCCCGAAGCACACACGTTTCTCATCTTAACTGACAAGCATTGGATGTTAGAGGTCCATTGCATTCTATCTGTTTCAAAAGAAGTTTTGGACTACATTTAGTCTGTATGTGTAGGAAACACCGTTCTTTTGTTCTGGGCACACTCACATTTCCTGCTGTCTTAGAGACTCTAGAAAGCAAGAGCGTGCTTCTTGTTCTAAAGCAGAGTGTGATCCATGGATGAGAACACTGCTGTGTGTTTCAATTCAGAAATGGAGTTAAATCCCAGGCTCTGAGTCTTCCTACAAGCAAGACTTCGTTTAAGGTAAGGGCAGTCACTTTTCTGCTCAAACTAACTACATCGTTCATGAAGCAAACACGTTTCCCATCTTAACTCACAAGCATTGGATGTTAGAGGACCAGTGCTTTTATGAGTTTCAGAAGCAGAGTTGGACAAGATATGGTCCGTATGTGTAGGAAACACCGTTCTTTTGTTCTCAGCCCACTCAAGTTTCCTGCTGTGTTAGAGACTCTAGAAAGCAAGAGCGTGCTTCTCGCTCTAAAGCAGAGTGTGATCCATGGATGAGAACTATGCTGTGTGTTTGCCTTCAGAAATGGAGTTAAATCCCAGGCTCTGAGTCTTCCTACAAGCAAGACTTCAATTCAGGTAAGACAGTCAATTTTCTGCTCAAACGAACTACATCGTTCATGAAGCTCACACGTTTCCCATCTTAACTGACAAGCATTTAATGTTAGAGGGTCAGTGCTTTGGATCAGTTTCAGAAGCAGATTTGGACTAGATATGGTCCGTATGTGTAGGAAACTCCGTTCTTTTGTTCTCAGCAAAATCACGTTTCCTCCTGTCTTAGAGACTCTAAAAAGCAAGAGCGTGCTTCTTATTCTAAAGCAGAGTGTGATCAATGGATGAGAACACTGCTGTGTGTTTCAATTCAGAAATGGAGTTAAATCCCAGGCTCTGAGTCTTCGAACAAGCAAGACTTCGTTTAAGGTAAGGGCAGTCACTTTTTTGCTCAAACGAACTACATCGTTCATGAAGCTCACACTTTTCCCATCTTAACTGACAAGCATTGGATGTTAGAGGGTCAGTGCTTTGTATCAGTTTCAGAAGCAGATTTGGACTAGATATGGTCCGTATGTGTAGGAAACTCCGTTCTTTTGTTCTCAGCAAAATCACGTTTCCTCCTGTCTTAGAGACTCTAAAAAGCAAGAGCATGCTTCTTCTTCTAAAGCAGAGTGTGATCCATGGATGAGAACTATGCTGTGTGTTTGCCTTCAGAAATGGACTTAAATCCCAGGCTCTAAGTCTTCCTACAAGCAAGACTTCGTTTCATGTAAGGACAGTCACTTTTCTGCTCAAACGAACTACATCGTTCACAGAGCTCACACATTTCTCATCCTAACTGACAATCATTGGATGTTAGAGGTTCAATGCTTTATATCAGTTTCAGAAGCAGATTTGGACTGGATATGGTCCATATGTGTAGGAAACACCGTTCTATTGTTCTGGGCACACTCAAATTTCCTGCTGTCTTAGAGACTCTAGAAAGCAAGAGCGTGCTTCTTGTTCTAAAGCAGAGTGTGATCAATGGATGAGAACACTGCTGTGTGTTTCAATTAAGAAATGGAGTTAAATCCCAGGCTCTGAGTCTTCCTACAAGCAAGACTTCGTTTAAGGTAAGGGCAGTCACTTTTCTGCTCAAACAAACTACATCGTTCGTGAAGCTCACACGTTTCCCATCTTAACAGACAAGCATTGTATGTTAGAGGACCAGTGCTTTGTATCAGTTTAAGAAGCAGAGTTGGACTAGATATGGTCCATATGTGTAGGAAACTCCGTTCTTTTGTTCTCAGCACACTCACGTTTCCTGCTGTCTTAGAGAATCTAGAAAGCAAGAGCGTGCTTCTTGTTCTAAAGCAGAGTGTCATCAATGGATGAGAACACTGCTGTGTGTTTCACTTCAGAAATGGAGTTAAATCCCAGGCTCTGAGTCTTCCTACAAGCAAGACTTCATTTCAGGTAAGGGCAGTCACTTTTCTGCTCAAACGAACTACATCTTTCCCGAAGCACACACGTTTCTCATCTTAACTGACAAGCATTGGATGTTAGAGGTCCATTGCATTCTATCTGTTTCAAAAGAAGTTTTGGACTACATTTAGTCCGTATGTGTAGGAAACACCGTTCTTTTGTTCTGGGCACACTCACATTTCCTGCTGTCTTAGAGACTCTAGAAAGCAAGAGCGTGCTTCTTGCACTAAAGCAGAGTGTGATCCATGGATGAGAACTATGCTGTGTGTCTGCCTTCAGAAATGGAGTTAAATCCCAGGCTCTGAGTCTTCCTACAAGCAAGACTTCAATTCAGGTAAGGAAGTCACTTTTCTGCTCAAACGAACTACATCGTTCATGAAGCTCACACGTTTCCCATCTTAACTGATAAGCATTGGATGTTAGAGGGTCAGTGCTTTGTATCAGTTTCAGAAGCAGATTTGGACTAGATATGGTCCGTATGTGTAGGAAACTCCGTTCTTTTGTTCTCAGCAAAATCACGTTTCCTCCTGTCTTAGAGACTCTAAAAAGCAAGAGCGTGCTTCTTATTCTAAAGCAGAGTGTGATCAATGGATGAGAACACTGCTGTGAGTTTCAATTCAGAAATGGAGTTAAATCCCAGGCTCTGACTCTTCGAACAAGCAAGACTTCGTTTAAGGTAAGGGCAGTCACTTTTTTCCTCAAACGAACTACATCGTTCATGAAGCTCACACTTTTCCCATCTTAAATGACAAGCATTGGATTTTAGAGGACCAATGCTTTGTTTCAGTTTCAGAAGATGAGTTGGAATACATATGGTCCATATGTGTAGGAAACACCGTTCTTTTGTTCTCAGCATACTCAGGTTTCCTGCTGTCTTAGAGACTTTAGAAAGCAAGAGCGTGCTTCTCGCTCTAAAGCAGAGTGTGATCCATGGATGAAAACTATGCTGTGTGTTTGCCTTCAGAAATGGAGTTAAATCCCAGGCTTTGAGTCTTCCTACAAGCAAGACTTTGTTTCAGGTAAGGACAGTCACTTTTCTGCTCAAACGAACTACATCGTTCACAGATCTCACACGTTTCTCATCTTAACTGACAAGCATTGGATGTTAGAGGGTCAATGCTTTATATCAGTTTCAGAAGCAGATTTGGACTGGATATGGTCCATATGTGTAGGAAACACCGTTCTATTGTTCTGGGCACACTCAAATTTCCTGCTGTCTTAGAGACTCTAGAAAGCAAGAGTGTGCTTCTCGCTCTAACCACAGTGTGATCCATGGATGAATACTATGCTGTGTGTTTCCCTTCAGAAATGGAGTTAAATTCCAGGCTCTGTCTCTTCCTACAAGCAAGACTTCGTTTCTGGTAAGGGTAGTCACTTTGCAGTTCAAAGGAACTACATCATTCACAAAGCTCACACGTTTCTCATCTTAACTGACAAACATTGGATGTTAGAGGACCAGTGCTTTGTATCAGTTTCAGAAGCAGAGTTGCACTAGATATGGTCCGTATGTGTAGGAAACACCGTTCTTTTGTTCTCAGCACACTCACGTTTCCTGCTGTCTTAGAGACTCTAGAAAGCAAGAGCGTGCTTCTTGTTCTAAAGCAGAGTGTGATCCATGGATGAGAACACTGCTGTGTGTTTCAATTCAGAAATGGAGTTAAATCCCAGGCTCTGAGTCTTCCTACAAGCAAGACTTCGTTTAAGGTAAGGGCAGTCACTTTTCTGCTCAAACTAACTACATCGTTCATGAAGCAAACACGTTTCCCATCTTAACTCACAAGCATTGGATGTTAGAGGACCAGTGCTTTTATGAGTTTCAGAAGCAGAGTTGGACAAGATATGGTCCGTATGTGTAGGAAACACCGTTCTTTTGTTCTCAGCCCACTCAAGTTTCCTGCTGTGTTAGAGACTCTAGAAAGCAAGAGCGTGCTTCTCGCTCTAAAGCAGAGTGTGATCCATGGATGAGAACTATGCTGTGTGTTTGCCTTCAGAAATGGAGTTAAATCCCAGGCTCTGAGTCTTCCTACAAGCAAGACTTCAATTCAGGTAAGACAGTCAATTTTCTGCTCAAACGAACTACATCGTTCATGAAGCTCACACGTTTCCCATCTTAACTGACAAGCATTTAATGTTAGAGGGTCAGTGCTTTGGATCAGTTTCAGAAGCAGATTTGGACTAGATATGGTCCGTATGTGTAGGAAACTCCGTTCTTTTGTTCTCAGCAAAATCACGTTTCCTCCTGTCTTAGAGACTCTAAAAAGCAAGAGCGTGCTTCTTATTCTAAAGCAGAGTGTGATCAATGGATGAGAACACTGCTGTGTGTTTCAATTCAGAAATGGAGTTAAATCCCAGGCTCTGAGTCTTCGAACAAGCAAGACTTCGTTTAAGGTAAGGGCAGTCACTTTTTTGCTCAAACGAACTACATCGTTCATGAAGCTCACACTTTTCCCATCTTAACCGAAAAGCATTGGATTTTAGAGGACCAGTGCTTTGTTTCAGTTTCAGAAGATGATTTGGACTACATATGGTCCCTATGTGTAGGAAACACCGTTCTTTTGTTCTCAGCATACTCAGGTTTCCTGCTGTCTTAGAGACTCTAGAAAGCAAGAGCGTGCTTCTCGCTCTAAAGCAGAGTGTGATCCATGGATGAGAACTATGCTGTGTGTTTGCCTTCAGAAATGGAGTTAAATCCCAGGCTTTGAGTCTTCCTACAAGCAAGACTTTGTTTCAGGTAAGGACAGTCACTTTTCTGCTCAAACGAACTACATCGTTCACAGATCTCACACGTTTCTCATCTTAACTGACAAGCATTGGATGTTAGAGGGTCAATGCTTTATATCAGTTTCAGAAGCAGATTTGGACTGGATATGGTCCATATGTGTAGGAAACACCGTTCTATTGTTCTGGGTACACTCAAATTTCCTGCTGTCTTAGATACTCTAGAAAGCAAGAGTGTGCTTCTCGCTCTAACCACAGTGTGATCCATGGATGAATACTATGCTGTGTGTTTCCCTTCAGAAATGGAGTTAAATCCCAGGCTCTGTCTCTTCCTACAAGCAAGACTTCGTTTCTGGTAAGGGTAGCCACTTTGCAGTTCAAAGGAACTACATCATTCACAAAGCTCACACGTTTCTCATCTTAACTGACAAACATTGGATGTTAGAGGGCCAGTGCTTTGTATCAGTTTAAGAAGCAGAGTTGGACTAGATATGGTCCGTATGTGTAGGAAACTCCGTTCTTTTGTTCTCAGCACACTCACGTTTCCTGCTGTCTTAGAGACTCTAGAAAGCAAGAGCGTGCTTCTTCTTCTAAAGCAGAGTGTCATCAATGGATGAGAACACTGCTGTGTGTTTCACCTGAGAAATGCAGTTAAATCCCAGGCTCTGAGTCTTCCTACAAGCAAGACTTCATTTCAGGTAAGGGCAGTCACTTTTCTGCTCAAACGAACTACATCTTTCCCGAAGCACACACGTTTCTCATCTTAACTGACAAGCATTGGATGTTAGAGGTCCATTGCATTCTATCTGTTTCAAAAGAAGTTTTGGACTACATTTAGTCCGTATGTGTAGGAAACACCGTTCTTTTGTTCTGGGCACACTCACATTTCCTGCTGTCTTAGAGACTCTAGAAAGCAAGAGCGTGCTTCTTGTTCTAAAGCAGAGTGTGATCCATGGATGAGAACACTGCTGTGTGTTTCACCTGAGAAATGCAGTTAAATCCCAGGCTCTGAGTCTTCCTACAAGCAAGACTTCATTTCAGGTAAGGGCAGTCACTTTTCTGCTCAAACGAACTACATCTTTCCCGAAGCACACACGTTTCTCATCTTAACTGACAAGCATTGGATGTTAGAGGTCCATTGCATTCTATCTGTTTCAAAAGAAGTTTTGGACTACATTTAGTCCGTATGTGTAGGAAACACCGTTCTTTTGTTCTGGGCACACTCACATTTCCTGCTGTCTTAGAGACTCTAGAAAGCAAGAGCGTGCTTCTTGTTCTAAAGCAGAGTGTGATCCATGGATGAGAACACTGCTGTGTGTTTCAATTCAGAAATGGAGTTAAATCCCAGGCTCTGAGTCTTCCTACAAGCAAGACTTCGTTTAAGGTAAGGGCAGTCACTTTTCTGCTCAAACTAACTACATCGTTCATGAAGCAAACACGTTTCCCATCTTAACTCACAAGCATTGGATGTTAGAGGACCAGTGCTTTTATGAGTTTCAGAAGCAGAGTTGGACAAGATATGGTCCGTATGTGTAGGAAACACCGTTCTTTTGTTCTCAGCCCACTCAAGTTTCCTGCTGTGTTAGAGACTCTAGAAAGCAAGAGCGTGCTTCTCGCTCTAAAGCAGAGTGTGATCCATGGATGAGAACTATGCTGTGTGTTTGCCTTCAGAAATGGAGTTAAATCCCAGGCTCTGAGTCTTCCTACAAGCAAGACTTCAATTCAGGTAAGACAGTCAATTTTCTGCTCAAACGAACTACATCGTTCATGAAGCTCACACGTTTCCCATCTTAACTGACAAGCATTTAATGTTAGAGGGTCAGTGCTTTGGATCAGTTTCAGAAGCAGATTTGGACTAGATATGGTCCGTATGTGTAGGAAACTCCGTTCTTTTGTTCTCAGCAAAATCACGTTTCCTCCTGTCTTAGAGACTCTAAAAAGCAAGAGCGTGCTTCTTATTCTAAAGCAGAGTGTGATCAATGGATGAGAACACTGCTGTGTGTTTCAATTCAGAAATGGAGTTAAATCCCAGGCTCTGAGTCTTCGAACAAGCAAGACTTCGTTTAAGGTAAGGGCAGTCACTTTTTTGCTCAAACGAACTACATCGTTCATGAAGCTCACACTTTTCCCATCTTAACTGACAAGCATTGGATGTTAGAGGGTCAGTGCTTTGTATCAGTTTCAGAAGCAGATTTGGACTAGATATGGTCCGTATGTGTAGGAAACTCCGTTCTTTTGTTCTCAGCAAAATCACGTTTCCTCCTGTCTTAGAGACTCTAAAAAGCAAGAGCATGCTTCTTCTTCTAAAGCAGAGTGTGATGCATGGATGAGAACTATGCTGTGTGTTTGCCTTCAGAAATGGACTTAAATCCCAGGCTCTAAGTCTTCCTACAAGCAAGACTTCGTTTCATGTAAGGACAGTCACTTTTCTGCTCAAACGAACTACATCGTTCACAGAGCTCACACATTTCTCATCCTAACTGACAATCATTGGATGTTAGAGGTTCAATGCTTTATATCAGTTTCAGAAGCAGATTTGGACTGGATATGGTCCATATGTGTAGGAAACACCGTTCTATTGTTCTGGGCACACTCAAATTTCCTGCTGTCTTAGAGACTCTAGAAAGCAAGAGCGTGCTTCTTGTTCTAAAGCAGAGTGTGATCAATGGATGAGAACACTGCTGTGTGTTTCAATTAAGAAATGGAGTTAAATCCCAGGCTCTGAGTCTTCCTACAAGCAAGACTTCGTTTAAGGTAAGGGCAGTCACTTTTCTGCTCAAACAAACTACATCGTTCGTGAAGCTCACACGTTTCCCATCTTAACAGACAAGCATTGTATGTTAGAGGACCAGTGCTTTGTATCAGTTTAAGAAGCAGAGTTGGACTAGATATGGTCCATATGTGTAGGAAACTCCGTTCTTTTGTTCTCAGCACACTCACGTTTCCTGCTGTCTTAGAGACTCTAGAAAGCAAGAGCGTGCTTCTTGTTCTAAAGCAGAGTGTCATCAATGGATGAGAACACTGCTGTGTGTTTCACTTCAGAAATGGAGTTAAATCCCAGGCTCTGAGTCTTCCTACAAGCAAGACTTCATTTCAGGTAAGGGCAGTCACTTTTCTGCTCAAACGAACTACATCTTTCCCGAAGCACACACGTTTCTCATCTTAACTGACAAGCATTGGATGTTAGAGGTCCATTGCATTCTATCTGTTTCAAAAGAAGTTTTGGACTACATTTAGTCCGTATGTGTAGGAAACACCGTTCTTTTGTTCTGGGCACACTCACATTTCCTGCTGTCTTAGAGACTCTAGAAAGCAAGAGCGTGCTTCTTGCACTAAAGCAGAGTGTGATCCATGGATGAGAACTATGCTGTGTGTCTGCCTTCAGAAATGGAGTTAAATCCCAGGCTCTGAGTCTTCCTACAAGCAAGACTTCAATTCAGGTAAGGAAGTCACTTTTCTGCTCAAACGAACTACATCGTTCATGAAGCTCACACGTTTCCCATCTTAACTGATAAGCATTGGATGTTAGAGGGTCAGTGCTTTGTATCAGTTTCAGAAGCAGATTTGGACTAGATATGGTCCGTATGTGTAGGAAACTCCGTTCTTTTGTTCTCAGCAAAATCACGTTTCCTCCTGTCTTAGAGACTCTAAAAAGCAAGAGCGTGCTTCTTATTCTAAAGCAGAGTGTGATCAATGGATGAGAACACTGCTGTGAGTTTCAATTCAGAAATGGAGTTAAATCCCAGGCTCTGACTCTTCGAACAAGCAAGACTTCGTTTAAGGTAAGGGCAGTCACTTTTTTCCTCAAACGAACTACATCGTTCATGAAGCTCACACTTTTCCCATCTTAAATGACAAGCATTGGATTTTAGAGGACCAATGCTTTGTTTCAGTTTCAGAAGATGAGTTGGAATACATATGGTCCATATGTGTAGGAAACACCGTTCTTTTGTTCTCAGCATACTCAGGTTTCCTGCTGTCTTAGAGACTTTAGAAAGCAAGAGCGTGCTTCTCGCTCTAAAGCAGAGTGTGATCCATGGATGAAAACTATGCTGTGTGTTTGCCTTCAGAAATGGAGTTAAATCCCAGGCTTTGAGTCTTCCTACAAGCAAGACTTTGTTTCAGGTAAGGACAGTCACTTTTCTGCTCAAACGAACTACATCGTTCACAGATCTCACACGTTTCTCATCTTAACTGACAAGCATTGGATGTTAGAGGGTCAATGCTTTATATCAGTTTCAGAAGCAGATTTGGACTGGATATGGTCCATATGTGTAGGAAACACCGTTCTATTGTTCTGGGCACACTCAAATTTCCTGCTGTCTTAGAGACTCTAGAAAGCAAGAGTGTGCTTCTCGCTCTAACCACAGTGTGATCCATGGATGAATACTATGCTGTGTGTTTCCCTTCAGAAATGGAGTTAAATCCCAGGCTCTGTCTCTTCCTACAAGCAAGACTTCGTTTCTGGTAAGGGTAGTCACTTTGCAGTTCAAAGGAACTACATCATTCACAAAGCTCACACGTTTCTCATCTTAACTGACAAACATTGGATGTTAGAGGACCAGTGCTTTGTATCAGTTTCAGAAGCAGAGTTGCACTAGATATGGTCCGTATGTGTAGGAAACACCGTTCTTTTGTTCTCAGCACACTCACGTTTCCTGCTGTCTTAGAGACTCTAGAAAGCAAGAGCGTGCTTCTTGTTCTAAAGCAGAGTGTGATCCATGGATGAGAACACTGCTGTGTGTTTCAATTCAGAAATGGAGTTAAATCCCAGGCTCTGAGTCTTCCTACAAGCAAGACTTCGTTTAAGGTAAGGGCAGTCACTTTTCTGCTCAAACTAACTACATCGTTCATGAAGCAAACACGTTTCCCATCTTAACTCACAAGCATTGGATGTTAGAGGACCAGTGCTTTTATGAGTTTCAGAAGCAGAGTTGGACAAGATATGGTCCGTATGTGTAGGAAACACCGTTCTTTTGTTCTCAGCCCACTCAAGTTTCCTGCTGTGTTAGAGACTCTAGAAAGCAAGAGCGTGCTTCTCGCTCTAAAGCAGAGTGTGATCCATGGATGAGAACTATGCTGTGTGTTTGCCTTCAGATATGGAGTTAAATCCCAGGCTCTGAGTCTTCCTACAAGCAAGACTTCAATTCAGGTAAGACAGTCAATTTTCTGCTCAAACGAACTACATCGTTCATGAAGCTCACACGTTTCCCATCTTAACTGACAAGCATTTAATGTTAGAGGGTCAGTGCTTTGGATCAGTTTCAGAAGCAGATTTGGACTAGATATGGTCCGTATGTGTAGGAAACTCCGTTCTTTTGTTCTCAGCAAAATCACGTTTCCTCCTGTCTTAGAGACTCTAAAAAGCAAGAGCGTGCTTCTTATTCTAAAGCAGAGTGTGATCAATGGATGAGAACACTGCTGTGTGTTTCAATTCAGAAATGGAGTTAAATCCCAGGCTCTGAGTCTTCGAACAAGCAAGACTTCGTTTAAGGTAAGGGCAGTCACTTTTTTGCTCAAACGAACTACATCGTTCATGAAGCTCACACTTTTCCCATCTTAACCGAAAAGCATTGGATTTTAGAGGACCAGTGCTTTGTTTCAGTTTCAGAAGATGATTTGGACTACATATGGTCCCTATGTGTAGGAAACACCGTTCTTTTGTTCTCAGCATACTCAGGTTTCCTGCTGTCTTAGAGACTCTAGAAAGCAAGAGCGTGCTTCTCGCTCTAAAGCAGAGTGTGATCCATGGATGAGAACTATGCTGTGTGTTTGCCTTCAGAAATGGAGTTAAATCCCAGGCTTTGAGTCTTCCTACAAGCAAGACTTTGTTTCAGGTAAGGACAGTCACTTTTCTGCTCAAACGAACTACATCGTTCACAGATCTCACACGTTTCTCATCTTAACTGACAAGCATTGGATGTTAGAGGGTCAATGCTTTATATCAGTTTCAGAAGCAGATTTGGACTGGATATGGTCCATATGTGTAGGAAACACCGTTCTATTGTTCTGGGTACACTCAAATTTCCTGCTGTCTTAGATACTCTAGAAAGCAAGAGTGTGCTTCTCGCTCTAACCACAGTGTGATCCATGGATGAATACTATGCTGTGTGTTTCCCTTCAGAAATGGAGTTAAATCCCAGGCTCTGTCTCTTCCTACAAGCAAGACTTCGTTTCTGGTAAGGGTAGCCACTTTGCAGTTCAAAGGAACTACATCATTCACAAAGCTCACACGTTTCTCATCTTAACTGACAAACATTGGATGTTAGAGGGCCAGTGCTTTGTATCAGTTTCAGAAGCAGATTTGGACTAGATATGGTCCGTATGTGTAGGAAACTCCGTTCATTTGTTCTCAGCAAAATCACGTTTCCTCCTGTCTTAGAGACTCTAAAAAGCAAGAGCATGCTTCTTCTTCTAAAGCAGAGTGTGATCCATGGATGAGAACTATGCTGTGTGTTTGCCTTCAGAAATGGACTTAAATCCCAGGCTCTAAGTCTTCCTACAAGCAAGACTTCGTTTCAGGTAAGGACAGTCACTTTTCTGCTCAAACGAACTACATCGTTCACAGAGCTCACACATTTCTCATCCTAACTGACAATCATTGGATGTTAGAGGGTCAATGCTTTATATCAGTTTCAGAAGCAGATTTGGACTGGATATGGTCCATATGTGTAGGAAACACCGTTCTATTGTTCTGGGCACACTCAAATTTCCTGCTGTCTTAGAGACTCTAGAAAGCAAGAGCGTGCTTCTTGTTCTAAAGCAGAGTGTGATCAATGGATGAGAACACTGCTGTGTGTTTCAATTAAGAAATGGAGTTAAATCCCAGGCTCTGAGTCTTCCTACAAGCAAGACTTCGTTTAAGGTAAGGGCAGTCACTTTTCTGCTCAAACAAACTACATCGTTCGTGAAGCTCACACGTTTCCCATCTTAACAGACAAGCATTGTATGTTAGAGGACCAGTGCTTTGTATCAGTTTAAGAAGCAGAGTTGGACTAGATATGGTCCGTATGTGTAGGAAACACCGTTCTTTTGTTCTCAGCACACTCACGTTTCCTGCTGTCTTAGAGACTCTAGAAAGCAAGAGCGTGCTTCTTGTTCTAAAGCAGAGTGTCATCAATGGATGAGAACACTGCTGTGTGTTTCACTTCAGAAATGGAGTTAAATCCCAGGCTCTGAGTCTTCCTACAAGCAAGACTTCATTTCAGGTAAGGGCAGTCACTTTTCTGCTCAAACGAACTACATCTTTCCCGAAGCACACACGTTTCTCATCTTAACTGACAAGCATTGGATGTTAGAGGTCCATTGCATTCTATCTGTTTCAAAAGAAGTTTTGGACTACATTTAGTCCGTATGTGTAGGAAACACCGTTCTTTTGTTCTGGGCACACTCACGTTTCCTGCTGTCTTAGAGACTCTAGAAAGCAAGAGCGTGCTTCTTGCACTAAAGCAGAGTGTGATCCATGGATGAGAACTATGCTGTGTGTTTGCCTTCAGAAATGGAGTTAAATCCCAGGCTCTGAGTCTTCCTACAAGCAAGACTTCAATTCAGGTAAGGCAGTCACTTTTCTGCTCAAACGAACTACATCGTTCATGAAGCTCACACGTTTCCCATCTTAACTGACAAGCATTGGATGTTAGAGGGTCAGTGCTTTGTATCAGTTTCAGAAGCAGATTTGGACTAGATATGGTCCGTATGTGTAGGAAACTCCGTTCTTTTGTTCTCAGCAAAATCACGTTTCCTCCTGTCTTAGAGACTCTAAAAAGCAAGAGCGTGCTTCTTATTCTAAAGCAGAGTGTGATCAATGGATGAGAACACTGCTGTGAGTTTCAATTCAGAAATGGAGTTAAATCCCAGGCTCTGAGTCTTCGAACAAGCAAGACTTCGTTTAAGGTAAGGGCAGTCACTTTTTTCCTCAAACGAACTACATCGTTCATGAAGCTCACACTTTTCCCATCTTAACTGACAAGCATTGGATTTTAGAGGACCAGTGCTTTGTTTCAGTTTCAGAAGATGAGTTGGAATACATATGGTCCATATGTGTAGGAAACACCGTTCTTTTGTTCTCAGCATACTCAGGTTTCCTGCTGTCTTAGAGACTTTAGAAAGCAAGAGCGTGCTTCTCGCTCTAAAGCAGAGTGTGATCCATGGATGAGAACTATGCTGTGTGTTTGCCTTCAGAAATGGAGTTAAATCCCAGGCTCTGAGTCTTCCTACAAGCAAGACTTTGTTTCAGGTAAGGACAGTCACTTTTCTGCTCAAACGAACTACATCGTTCACAGATCTCACACGTTTCTCATCTTAACTGACAAGCATTGGATGTTAGAGGGTCAATGCTTTATATCAGTTTCAGAAGCAGATTTGGACTGGATATGGTCCATATGTGTAGGAAACACCGTTCTATTGTTCTGGGCACACTCAAATTTCCTGCTGTCTTAGATACTCTAGAAAGCAAGAGTGTGCTTCTCGCTCTAACCTCAGTGTGATCCATGGATGAATACTATGCTGTGTGTTTCCCTTCAGAAATGGAGTTAAATCCCAGGCTCTGTCTCTTCCTACAAGCAAGACTTCGTTTCTGGTAAGGGTAGCCACTTTGCAGTTCAAAGGAACTACATCATTCACAAAGCTCACACGTTTCTCATCTTAAATGACAAACATTGGATGTTAGAGGACCAGTGCTTTGTATCAGTTTCAGAAGCAGATTTGGACTGGATATGGTCCATATGTGTAGGAAACACCGTTCTTTTGTTCTCAGCACACTCACGTTTCCTGCTATGTTAGAGACTCTAGAAAGCAAGAGCGTGCTTCTTGTTCTAAAGCAGAGTGTGATCCATGGATGAGAACACTGCTGTGTGTTTCAATTCAGAAATGGAGTTAAATCCCAGGCTCTGAGTCTTCCTACATGCAAGACTTCGTTTAAGGTAAGGGCAGTCACTTTTCTGCTCAAACGAACTACATCGTTCATGAAGCAAACACGTTTCCCATCTTAACTGACAAGCATTGGATGTTAGAGGACCAGTGATTTGTATGAGTTTTAGAAGCAGAGTTGGACAAGATATGGTCCGTATGTGTAGGAAACACCGTTCTTTTGTTCTCAGCACACTCACGTTTCCTGCTGTGTTAGAGACTCTAGAAAGCAAGAGCGTGCTTCTCCCTCTAAAGCAGAGTATGATCCATGGATGAGAACTATGCTGTGTGTTTGCCTTCAGAAATGGAGTTAAATCCCAGGCTCTGAGTCTTCCTACAAGCAAGACTTCAATTCAGGTAAGACAGTCAATTTTCTGCTCAAACGAACTACATCGTTCATGAAGCTCACACGTTTCCCATCTTAACTGACAAGCATTGGATGTTAGAGGGTCAGTGCTTTGTATCAGTTTCAGAAGCAGATTTGGACTAGATATGGTCCGTATGTGTAGGAAACTCCGTTCTTTTGTTCTCAGCAAAATCACGTTTCCTCCTGTCTTAGAGACTCTAAAAAGCAAGAGCGTGCTTCTTATTCTAAAGCAGAGTGTGATCAATGGATGAGAACACTGCTGTGTGTTTCAATTCAGAAATGGAGTTAAATCCCAGGCTCTGAGTCTTCGAACAAGCAAGACTTCGTTTAAGGTAAGGGCAGTCACTTTTTTGCTCAAACGAACTACATCGTTCATGAAGCCCACACTTTTCCCATCTTAACTGACAAGCATTGGATTTTAGAGGACCAGTGCTTTGTTTCAGTTTCAGAAGATGAGTTGGACTACATATGGTCCATATGTGTAGGAAACACCGTTCTTTTGTTCTCAGCATACTCAGGTTTCCTGCTGTCTTAGAGACTCTAGAAAGCAAGAGCGTGCTTCTCGCTCTAAAGCAGAGTGTGATCCATGGATGAGAACTATGCTGTGTGTTTGCCTTCAGAAATGGAGTTAAATCCCAGGCTTTGAGTCTTCCTACAAGCAAGACTTTGTTTCAGGTAAGGACAGTCACTTTTCTGCTCAAACGAACTACATCGTTCACAGATCTCACACGTTTCTCATCTTAACTGACAAGCATTGGATGTTAGAGGGTCAATGCTTTATATCAGTTTCAGAAGCAGATTTGGACTGGATATGGTCCATATGTGTAGGAAACACCGTTCTATTGTTCTGGGCACACTCAAATTTCCTGCTGTCTTAGATACTCTAGAAAGCAAGAGTGTGCTTCTCGCTCTAACCACAGTGTGATCCATGGATGAATACTATGCTGTGTGTTTCCCTTCAGAAATGGAGTTAAATCCCAGGCTCTGTCTCTTCCTACAAGCAAGACTTCGTTTCTGGTAAGGGTAGCCACTTTGCAGTTCAAAGGAACTACATCATTCACAAAGCTCACACGTTTCTCATCTTAACTGACAAACATTGGATGTTAGAGGACCAGTGCTTTGTATCAGTTTCAGAAGCAGAGTTGCACTAGATATGGTCCGTATGTGTAGGAAACACCGTTCTTTTGTTCTCAGCACACTCACGTTTCCTGCTGTCTTAGAGACTCTAGAAAGCAAGAGCGTGCTTCTTGTTCTAAAGCAGAGTGTGATGCATGGATGAGAACACTGCTGTGTGTTTCAATTCAGAAATGGAGTTAAATCCCAGGCTCTGAGTCTTCCTACAAGCAAGACTTCGTTTAAGGTAAGGGCAGTCACTTTTCTGCTCAAACGAACTACATCGTTCATGAAGCAAACACGTTTCCCATCTTAACTGACAAGCATTGGATGTTAGAGGACCAGTGCTTTGTATGAGTTTCAGAAGCAGAGTTGGACAAGATATGGTCCGTATGTGTAGGAAACACCGTTCTTTTGTTCTCAGCACACTCAAGTTTCCTGCTGTGTTAGAGACTCTAGAAAGCAAGAGCGTGCTTCTCGCTCTAAAGCAGAGTGTGATCCATGGATGAGAACTATGCTGTGTGTTTGCCTTCAGAAATGGAGTTAAATCCCAGGCTCTGAGTCTTCCTACAAGCAAGACTTCAATTCAGGTAAGACAGTCAATTTTCTGCTCAAACGAACTACATCGTTCATGAAGCTCACACGTTTCCCATCTTAACTGACAAGCATTGGATGTTAGAGGGTCAGTGCTTTGTATCAGTTTCAGAAGCAGATTTGGACTAGATATGGTCCGTATGTGTAGGAAACTCCGTTCTTTTGTTCTCAGCAAAATCACGTTTCCTCCTGTCTTAGAGACTCTAAAAAGCAAGAGCGTGCTTCTTATTCTAAAGCAGAGTGTGATCAATGGATGAGAACACTGCTGTGTGTTTCAATTCAGAAATGGAGTTAAATCCCAGGCTCTGAGTCTTCGAACAAGCAAGACTTCGTTTAAGGTAAGGGCAGTCACTTTTTTGCTCAAACGAACTACATCGTTCATGGAGCTCACACTTTTCCCATCTTAACTGACAAGCATTGGATTTTAGAGGACCAGTGCTTTGTTTCAGTTTCAGAAGATGAGTTGGACTACATATGGTCCATATGTGTAGGAAACACCGTTCTTTTGTTCTCAGCATACTCAGGTTTCCTGCTGTCTTAGAGACTCTAGAAAGCAAGAGCGTGCTTCTCGCTCTAAAGCAGAGTGTGATCCATGGATGAGAACTATGCTGTGTGTTTGCCTTCAGAAATGGAGTTAAATCCCAGGCTTTGAGTCTTCCTACAAGCAAGACTTTGTTTCAGGTAAGGACAGTCACTTTTCTGCCTAAACGAACTACATCGTTCACAGATCTCACACGTTTCTCATCTTAACTGACAAGCATTGGATGTTAGAGGGTCAATGCTTTATATCAGTTTCAGAAGCAGATTTGGACTGGATATGGTCCATATGTGTAGGAAACACCGTTCTATTGTTATGGGCACACTCAAATTTCCTGCTGTCTTAGATACTCTAGAAAGCAAGAGTGTGCTTCTCGCTCTAACCACAGTGTGATCCATGGATGAATACTATGCTGTGTGTTTCCCTTCAGAAATGGAGTTAAATCCCAGGCTCTGTCTCTTCCTACAAGCAAGACTTCGTTTCTGGTAAGGGTAGCCACTTTGCAGTTCAAAGGAACTACATCATTCACAAAGCTCACACGTTTCTCATCTTAACTGACAAACATTGGATGTTAGAGGACCAGTGCTTTGTATCAGTTTCAGAAGCAGAGTTGCACTAGATATGGTCCGTATGTGTAGGAAACACCGTTCTTTTGTTCTCAGCACACTCACGTTTCCTGCTGTCTTAGAGACTCTAGAAAGCAAGAGCGTGCTTCTTGTTCTAAAGCAGAGTGTGATGCATGGTTGAGAACACTGCTGTGTGTTTCAATTCAGAAATGGAGTTAAATCCCAGGCTCTGAGTCTTCCTACAAGCAAGACTTCGTTTAAGGTAAGGGCAGTCACTTTTCTGCTCAAACGAACTACATCGTTCATGAAGCAAACACGTTTCCCATCTTAACTGACAAGCATTGGATGTTAGAGGACCAGTGCTTTGTATGAGTTTCAGAAGCAGAGTTGGACAAGATATGGTCCGTATGTGTAGGAAACACCGTTCTTTTGTTCTCAGCACACTCAAGTTTCCTGCTGTGTTAGAGACTCTAGAAAGCAAGAGCGTGCTTCTCGCTCTAAAGCAGAGTGTGATCCATGGATGAGAACTATGCTGTGTGTTTGCCTTCAGAAATGGAGTTAAATCCCAGGCTCTGAGTCTTCCTACAAGCAAGACTTCAATTCAGGTAAGACAGTCAATTTTCTGCTCAAACGAACTACATCGTTCATGAAGCTCACACGTTTCCCATCTTAACTGACAAGCATTGGATGTTAGAGGGTCAGTGCTTTGTATCAGTTTCAGAAGCAGATTTGGACTAGATATGGTCCGTATGTGTAGGAAACTCCGTTCTTTTGTTCTCAGCAAAATCACGTTTCCTCCTGTCTTAGAGACTCTAAAAAGCAAGAGCGTGCTTCTTATTCTAAAGCAGAGTGTGATCAATGGATGAGAACACTGCTGTGTGTTTCAATTCAGAAATGGAGTTAAATCCCAGGCTCTGAGTCTTCGAACAAGCAAGACTTCGTTTAAGGTAAGGGCAGTCACTTTTTTGCTCAAACGAACTACATCGTTCATGAAGCTCACACTTTTCCCATCTTAACTGACAAGCATTGGATTTTAGAGGACCAGTGCTTTGTTTCAGTTTCAGAAGATGAGTTGGACTACATATGGTCCATATGTGTAGGAAACACCGTTCTTTTGTTCTCAGCATACTCAGGTTTCCTGCTGTCTTAGAGACTCTAGAAAGCAAGAGCGTGCTTCTCGCTCTAAAGCAGAGTGTGATCCATGGATGAGAACTATGCTGTGTGTTTGCCTTCAGAAATGGAGTTAAATCCCAGGCTTTGAGTCTTCCTACAAGCAAGACTTTGTTTCAGGTAAGGACAGTCACTTTTCTGCCTAAAGGAACTACATCGTTCACAGATCTCACACGTTTCTCATCTTAACTGACAAGCATTGGATGTTAGAGGGTCAATGCTTTATATCAGTTTCAGAAGCAGATTTGGACTGGATATGGTCCATATGTGTAGGAAACACCGTTCTATTGTTCTGGGCACACTCAAATTTCCTGCTGTCTTAGATACTCTAGAAAGCAAGAGTGTGCTTCTCGCTCTAACCACAGTGTGATCCATGGATGAATACTATGCTGTGTGTTTCCCTTCAGAAATGGAGTTAAATCCCAGGCTCTGTCTCTTCCTACAAGCAAGACTTCGTTTCTGGTAAGGGTAGCCACTTTGCAGTTCAAAGGAACTACATCATTCACAAAGCTCACACGTTTCTCATCTTAACTGACAAACATTGGATGTTAGAGGACCAGTGCTTTGTATCAGTTTCAGAAGCAGAGTTGCACTAGATATGGTCCGTATGTGTAGGAAACACCGTTCTTTTGTTCTCAGCACACTCACGTTTCCTGCTGTCTTAGAGACTCTAGAAAGCAAGAGCGTGCTTCTTGTTCTAAAGCAGAGTGTGATCCATGGATGAGAACACTGCTGTGTGTTTCAATTCAGAAATGGAGTTAAATCCCAGGCTCTGAGTCTTCCTACAAGCAAGACTTCGTTTAAGGTAAGGGCAGTCACTTTTCTGCTCAAACGAACTACATCGTTCATGAAGCAAACACGTTTCCCATCTTAACTGACAAGCATTGGATGTTAGAGGACCAGTGCTTTGTATGAGTTTCAGAAGCAGAGTTGGACAAGATATGGTCCGTATGTGTAGGAAACACCGTTCTTTTGTTCTCAGCACACTCAAGTTTCCTGCTGTGTTAGAGACTCTAGAAAGCAAGAGCGTGCTTCTCGCTCTAAAGCAGAGTGTGATCCATGGATGAGAACTATGCTGTGTGTTTGCCTTCAGAAATGGAGTTAAATCCCAGGCTCTGAGTCTTCCTACAAGCAAGACTTCAATTCAGGTAAGACAGTCAATTTTCTGCTCAAACGAACTACATCGTTCATGAAGCTCACACGTTTCCCATCTTAACTGACAAGCATTGGATGTTAGAGGGTCAGTGCTTTGTATCAGTTTCAGAAGCAGATTTGGACTAGATATGGTCCGTATGTGTAGGAAACTCCGTTCTTTTGTTCTCAGCAAAATCACGTTTCCTCCTGTCTTAGAGACTCTAAAAAGCAAGAGCGTGCTTCTTATTCTAAAGCAGAGTGTGATCAATGGATGAGAACACTGCTGTGTGTTTCAATTCAGAAATGGAGTTAAATCCCAGGCTCTGAGTCTTCGAACAAGCAAGACTTCGTTTAAGGTAAGGGCAGTCACTTTTTTGCTCAAACGAACTACATCGTTCATGAAGCCCACACTTTTCCCATCTTAACTGACAAGCATTGGATTTTAGAGGACCAGTGCTTTGTTTCAGTTTCAGAAGATGAGTTGGACTACATATGGTCCATATGTGTAGGAAACACCGTTCTTTTGTTCTCAGCATACTCAGGTTTCCGGCTGTCTTAGAGACTCTAGAAAGCAAGAGCGTGCTTCTCGCTCTAAAGCAGAGTGTGATCCATGGATGAGAACTATGCTGTGTGTTTGCCTTCAGAAATGGAGTTAAATCCCAGGCTTTGAGTTTTCCTACAAGCAAGACTTTGTTTCAGGTAAGGACAGTCACTTTTCTGCTCAAACGAACTACATCGTTCACAGATCTCACACGTTTCTCATCTTAACTGACAAGCATTGGATGTTAGAGGGTCAATGCTTTATATCAGTTTCAGAAGCAGATTTGGACTGGATATGGTCCATATGTGTAGGAAACACCGTTCTATTGTTCTGGGCACACTCAAATTTCCTGCTGTCTTAGATACTCTAGAATGCAAGAGTGTGCTTCTCGCTCTACCCACAGTGTGATCCATGGATGAATACTATGCTGTGTGTTTCCCTTCAGAAATGGAGTTAAATCCCAGGCTCTGTCTCTTCCTACAAGCAAGACTTCGTTTCTGGTAAGGGTAGCCACTTTGCAGTTCAAAGGAACTACATCATTCACAAAGCTCACACGTTTCTCATCTTAACTGACAAACATTGGATGTTAGAGGACCAGTGCTTTGTATCAGTTTCAGAAGCAGAGTTGCACTAGATATGGTCCGTATGTGTAGGAAACACCGTTCTTTTGTTCTCAGCACACTCACGTTTCCTGCTGTCTTAGAGACTCTAGAAAGCAAGAGCGTGCTTCTTGTTCTAAAGCAGAGTGTGATCCATGGATGAGAACACTGCTGTGTGTTTCAATTCAGAAATGGAGTTAAATCACAGGCTCTGAGTCTTCCTACAAGCAAGACTTCGTTTAAGGTAAGGGCAGTCACTTTTCTGCTCAAACGAACTACATCGTTCATGAAGCAAACACGTTTCCCATCTTAACTGACAAGCATTGGATGTTAGAGGACCAGTGCTTTGTATGAGTTTCAGAAGCAGAGTTGGACAAGATATGGTCCGTATGTGTAGGAAACACCGTTCTTTTGTTCTCAGCACACTCAAGATTCCTGCTGTTTTAGAGACTCTAGAAAGCAAGAGCGTGCTTCTCGCTCTAAAGCAGAGTGTGATCCATGGATGAGAACTATGCTGTGTGTTTGCCTTCAGAAATGGAGTTAAATCCCAGGCTCTGAGTCTTCCTACAAGCAAGACTTCAATTCAGGTAAGACAGTCAATTTTCTGCTCAAACGAACTACATCGTTCATGAAGCTCACACGTTTCCCATCTTAACTGACAAGCATTGGATGTTAGAGGGTCAGTGCTTTGTATCAGTTTCAGAAGCAGATTTGGACTAGATATGGTCCGTATGTGTAGGAAACTCCGTTCTTTTGTTCTCAGCAAAATCACGTTTCCTCCTGTCTTAGAGACTCTAAAAAGCAAGAGCGTACTTCTTATTCTAAAGCAGAGTGTGATCAATGGATGAGAACACTGCTGTGTGTTTCAATTCAGAAATGGAGTTAAATCCCAGGCTCTGAGTCTTCGAACAAGCAAGACTTCGTTTAAGGTAAGGGCAGTCACTTTTTTGCTCAAACGAACTACATCGTTCATGAAGCTCACACTTTTCCCATCTTAACTGACAAGCATTGGATTTTAGAGGACCAGTGCTTTGTTTCAGTTTCAGAAGATGAGTTGGACTACATATGGTCCATATGTGTAGGAAACACCGTTCTTTTGTTCTCAGCATACTCATGTTTCCTGCTGTCTTAGAGACTCTAGAAAGCAAGAGTGTGCTTCTCGCTCTAAAGCAGAGTGTGATCCATGGATGAGAACTATGCTGTGTGTTTGCCTTCAGAAATGGAGTTAAATCCCAGGCTTTGAGTCTTCCTACAAGCAAGACTTTGTTTCAGGTAAGGACAGTCACTTTTCTGCTCAAACGAACTACATCGTTCACAGATCTCACACGTTTCTCATCTTAACTGACAAGCATTGGATGTTAGAGGGTCAATGCTTTATATCAGTTTCAGAAGCAGATTTGGACTGGATATGGTCCATATGTGTAGGAAACACCGTTCTATTGTTCTGGGCACACTCAAATTTCCTGCTGTCTTAGATACTCTAGAAAGCAAGAGTGTGCTTCTCGCTCTAACCACAGTGTGATCCATGGATGAATACTATGCTGTGTGTTTCCCTTCAGAAATGGAGTTAAATCCCAGGCTCTGTCTCTTCCTACAAGCAAGACTTCGTTTCTGGTAAGGGTAGCCACTTTGCAGTTCAAAGGAACTACATCATTCACAAAGCTCACACGTTTCTCATCTTAACTGACAAACATTGGATGTTAGAGGACCAGTGCTTTGTATCAGTTTCAGAAGCAGAGTTGGACAAGATATGGTCCGTATGTGTAGGAAACACCGTTCTTTTGTTCTCAGCACACTCAAGTTTCCTGCTGTGTTAGAGACTCTAGAAAGCAAGAGCGTGCTTCTCGCTCTAAAGCAGAGTGTGATCCATGGATGAGAACTATGCTGTGTGTTTGCCTTCAGAAATGGAGTTAAATCCCAGGCTCTGAGTCTTCCTACAAGCAAGACTTCAATTCAGGTAAGACAGTCAATTTTCTGCTCAAACGAACTACATCGTTCATGAAGCTCACACGTTTCCCATCTTAACTGACAAGCATTGGATGTTAGAGGGTCAGTGCTTTGTATCAGTTTCAGAAGCAGATTTGGACTAGATATGGTCCGTATGTGTAGGAAACTCCGTTCTTTTGTTCTCAGCAAAATCACGTTTCCTCCTGTCTTAGAGACTCTAAAAAGCAAGAGCGTGCTTCTTATTCTAAAGCAGAGTGTGATCAATGGATGAGAACACTGCTGTGTGTTTCAATTCAGAAATGGAGTTAAATCCCAGGCTCTGAGTCTTCCTACAAGCAAGACTTCGTTTAAGGTAAGGGCAATCACTTTTCTGCTCAAACGAACTACATCGTTCATGAAACTCACACGTTTCCCATCTTAACTGACAAGCATTGGATGTTAGAGGACCAGTGCTTTGTGTGAGATTCAGACGCAGAGTTGGACAAGATATGGTCCGTATGTGTAGGAAACACCGTTCTTTTGTTCTCAGCACACTCACGTTTCCTGCTGTGTTAGAGACTCTAGAAAGCAAGAGCGTGCTTCTCGCTCTAAAGCAGATTGTGATCCATGGATGAGAACTATGCTGTGTGTTTCCCTTCAGAAATGGAGTTAAATCCCAATCTCTGTGTCTTCCTACAAGCAAGACTTCGTTTCAGGTAAGGGCAGTCACTTTTCAGCTCAAACGAACTACATCGTTCACTGAGCTCACACATTTCTCATCTTACCAGACAAGCATTGGATGTTAGAGGACCAGTGCTTTGTATCAGTTTAAGAATCAGAGTTGGACTAGATATGGTCCGTATGTGTAGGAAACACCGTTCTTTTGTTCTCAGCACACTCACGTTTCCTGCTGTCTTAGAGACTCTAGAAAGCAAGAGCATGCTTCTTGTTCTAAAGCAGAGTGTCATCAATGGATGAGAACACTGCTGTGTGTTTCACTTCAGAAATGGAGTTAAATCCCAGGTTCTGAGTCTTCCTACAAGCAAGACTTCATTTCTGGTAAGGGCAGTCACTTTTCTGCTCAAAAGAACTACATCGTTAACGAAGATCACACGATTCTCATCTCAACTGACAAGCATTGGATGTTAGAGGATCAGTGCATTGTATGAGTTTCAGAAGCAGATTTGGACTTCATATGGTCCGTATATGTAGGAAACACCGTTCTTTTGTTCTGGGCACACTCAAATTTCCTGCTGTCTTAGAGACTCTAGAAAACAAGAGTGTGCTATCGCTCTAACCACAGTGTGATCCATGGATGAATACTATGCTGTGTGTTTCCCTTCAGAAATGGAGTTAAATCCCAGGCTCTGTCTCTTCCTACATGCAAGACTTCGTTTCAGGTAAGGGTAGTCACTTTTCAGTTCAAAGGAACTACATCATTCACAAAGCTCACACGTTTCTCATCTTAACTGACAAACATTGGATGTTAGAGGACCACTGCTTTGTATCAGTTTCAGAAGCAGAGTTGGACTAGATATGGTCCCTATGTGTAGGAAACCGTTCTTTTGTTCTCAGCACACTCACGTTTCCTGCTGTGTTAGAGACTCTAGAAAGCAAGAGCGTGCTTCTCATTATAAAGCAGATTGTGATCCATGGATGAGAACTATGCTGTGTGTTTCCCTTCAGAAATGGAGTTAAATCCCAATCTCTGTTTCTTCCTACAAGCAAGACTTCGTTTCAGGTAAGGGCAGTCACTTTTCAGCTCAAATGAACTACATCGTTCATGAAGCTCACACGTTTCTCATCTTAACAGACAAGCATTGGATGTTAGAGGATCAGTGCTTTGTATCAGTTTAAGAAGCAGATTTGGACTAGATATGGTCCGTATGTGTAGGAAACACCGTTCTTTTGTTCTGGGCACACTCACGTTTCCTGCTGTCTTAGAGACTCTAGAAAGCAAGAGCATGCTTCTTGTTCTAAAGCAGAGTGTGATCCATGGATGAGAACTATGCTGTGTGTTTGCCTTCAGAAATGGAGTTAAATCCCAGGCTCTGATTCTTCCGACAAGCAAGACTTCAATTCAGGTAAGGCAGTCACTTTTCTGCTCAAACGAACTACATCGTTCATGAAGCACACACGTTTCCCATCTTAACTGACAAGCATTGGATGTTAGAGGGTCAGTGCTTTGTATCAGTTTCAGAAGCAGATTTGGACTAGATATGGTCCGTATGTGTAGGAAACTCCGTTCATTTGTTCTCAGCAAAATCACGTTTCCTCCTGTCTTAGAGACTCTAAAAAGCAAGAGCATGCTTCTTCTTCTAAAGCAGAGTGTGATCCAGGGATGAGAACAATACTGTGTGTTTGCCTTCAGAAATGGACTTAAATCCCAGGCTCTAAGTCTTCCTACAAGCAAGACTTCGTATCAGGTAAGGACAGTCACTTTTCTGCTCAAACGAACTACATCGTTCACAGAGCTCACACATTTCTCATCCTAACTGACAATCATTGGATGTTAGAGGGTCAATGCTTTATATCAGTTTCAGAAGCAGATTTGGACTGGATATGGTCCATATGTGTAGGAAACACCGTTCTATTGTTCTGGGCACACTCACGTTTCCTGCTGTCTTAGAGACTCTAGAAAGCAAGAGCGTGCTTCTTGTTCTAAAGCAGAGTGTCATCAATGGATGACAACACTGCTGTGTGTTTCACTTCAGAAATGGAGTTAAATCCCAGGCTCTGAGTCTTCCTACAAGCAAGACTTCATTTCAGGTAAGGGCAGTCACTTTTCTGCTCAAACGAACTACATCTTTCCCGAAGCACACACGTTTCTCATCTTAACTGACAAGCATTGGATGTTAGAGGACCATTGCATTCTATCTGTTTCAAAAGAAGTATTGGACTACATTTAGTCCATATGTGTAGGAAACACCGTTCTTTTGTTCTGGGCACACTCACGTTTCCTGCTGTCTTAGAGACTCTAGAAAGCAAAAGCCTGCTTCTTGCTCTAAAGCAGAGTGTGATCCATGGATGAGAACGATGCTGTGTGTTTGCCTTCAGAAATGGAGTTAAATCCCAGGCTCTGAGTCTTCCTACAAGCAAGACTTCAATTCAGGTAAGGCTGTCACTTTTCTGCTCAAACGAACTACATCGTTCATGAAGCTCACACGTTTCCCATCTTAACTGACAAGCATTGGATGTTAGAGGGTCAGTGCTTTGTATCAGTTTCAGAAGCAGATTTGGACTAGATATGGTCCGTATGTGTAGGAAACTCCGTTCTTTTGTTCTCAGCAAAATCACGTTTCCTCCTGTCTTAGAGACTCTAAAAAGCAAGAGCGTGCTTCTTATTCTAAAGCAGAGTGTGATCAATGGATGAGAACACTGCTGTGTGTTTCAATTCAGAAATGGAGTTAAATCCCAGGCTCTGAGTCTTCGAACAAGCAAGACTTCGTTTAAGGTAAGGGCAGTCACTTTTTTGCTCAAACGAACTACATCGTTCATGAAGCTCACACTTTTCCCATCTTAACTGACAAGCATTGGATTTTAGAGGACCAGTGCTTTGTTTCAGTTTCAGAAGATGAGTTGGACTACATATGGTCCATATGTGTAGGAAACACAGTTCTTTTATTCTCAGCATACTCAGGTTTCCTGCTGTCTTAGAGACTCTAGAAAGCAAGAGCATGCTTCTTGTTCTAAAGCAGAGTGTGATCCATGGATGAGAACTATGCTGTGTGTTTGCCTTCAGAAATGGAGTTAAATCCCAGGCTCTGATTCTTCCGACAAGCAAGACTTCAATTCAGGTAAGGCAGTCACTTTTCTGCTCAAACGAACTACATCGTTCATGAAGCACACACGTTTCCCATCTTAACTGACAAGCATTGGATGTTAGAGGGTCAGTGCTTTGTATCAGTTTCAGAAGCAGATTTGGACTAGATATGGTCCGCATGTGTAGAAAACTCCGTTCATTTGTTCTCAGCAAAATCACGTTTCCTCCTGTCTTAGAGAATCTAAAAAGCAAGAGCATGCTTCTTCTTCTAAAGCAGAGTGTGATCCATGGATGAGAACAATGCTGTGTGTTTGCCTTCAGAAATGGACTTAAATCCCAGGCTCTAAGTCTTCCTACAAGCAAGACTTCGTTTCAGGTAAGGACAGTCACTTTTCTGCTCAAACGAACTACATCGTTCACAGAGCTCACACATTTCTCATCCTAACTGACAATCATTGGATGTTAGAGGGTCAATGCTTTATATCAGTTTCAGAAGCAGATTTGGACTGGATATGGTCCATATGTGTAGGAAACACCGTTCTATTGTTCTGGGCACACTCACGTTTCCTGCTGTCTTAGAGACTCTAGAAAGCAAGAGCGTGCTTCTTGTTCTAAAGCAGAGTGTCATCAATGGATGAGAACACTGCTGTGTGTTTCACTTCAGAAATGGAGTTAAATCCCAGGCTCTGAGTCTTCCTACAAGCAAGACTTCATTTCAGGTAAGGGCAGTCACTTTTCTGCTCAAACGAACTACATCTTTCCCGAAGCACACACGTTTCTCATCTTAACTGACAAGCATTGGATGTTAGAGGACCATTGCATTCTATCTGTTTCAAAAGAAGTTTTGGACTACATTTAGTCCGTATGTGTAGGAAACACCGTTCTTTTGTTCTGGGCACACTCACATTTCCTGCTGTCTTAGAGACTCTAGAAAGCAAGAGCGTGCTTCTTGCTCTAAAGCAGAGTGTGATCCATGGATGAGAACTATGCTGTGTGTTTGCCTTCAGAAATGGAGTTAAATCCCAGGCTCTGAGTCTTCGAACAAGCAAGACTTCGTTTAAGGTAAGGGCAGTCACTTTTTTGCTCAAACGAACTACATCGTTCATGAAGCTCACACTTTTCCCATCTTAACTGACAAGCATTGGATTTTAGAGGACCAGTGCTTTGTTTCAGTTTCAGAAGATGAGTTGGACTACATATGGTCCATATGTGTAGGAAACACAGTTCTTTTATTCTCAGCATACTCAGGTTTCCTGCTGTCTTAGAGACTCTAGAAAGCAAGAGCATGCTTCTTGTTCTAAAGCAGAGTGTGATCCATGGATGAGAACTATGCTGTGTGTTTGCCTTCAGAAATGGAGTTAAATCCCAGGCTCTGATTCTTCCGACAAGCAAGACTTCAATTCAGGTAAGGCAGTCACTTTTCTGCTCAAACGAACTACATCGTTCATGAAGCACACACGTTTCCCATCTTAACTGACAAGCATTGGATGTTAGAGGGTCAGTGCTTTGTATCAGTTTCAGAAGCAGATTTGGACTAGATATGGTCCGCATGTGTAGGAAACTCCGTTCATTTGTTCTCAGCAAAATCACGTTTCCTCCTGTCTTAGAGAATCTAAAAAGCAAGAGCATGCTTCTTCTTCTAAAGCAGAGTGTGATCCATGGATGAGAACAATGCTGTGTGTTTGCCTTCAGAAATGGACTTAAATCCCAGGCTCTAAGTCTTCCTACAAGCAAGACTTCGTTTCAGGTAAGGACAGTCACTTTTCTGCTCAAACGAACTACATCGTTCACAGAGCTCACACATTTCTCATCCTAACTGACAATCATTGGATGTTAGAGGGTCAATGCTTTATATCAGTTTCAGAAGCAGATTTGGACTGGATATGGTCCACATGTGTAGGAAACACCGTTCTATTGTTCTGGGCACACTCACGTTTCCTGCTGTCTTAGAGACTCTAGAAAGCAAGAGCGTGCTTCTTGTTCTAAAGCAGAGTGTCATCAATGGATGAGAACACTGCTGTGTGTTTCACTTCAGAAATGGAGTTAAATCCCAGGCTCAGAGTCTTCCTACAACAAGACTTCGTTTAAGGTAAGGGCAGTCACTTTTCTGCTCAAACAAACTACATCGTTCGTGAAGCTCACACGTTTCCCATCTTAACAGACAAGCATTGAATGTTAGAGGACCAGTGCTTTGTATCAGTTTAAGAAGCAGAGTTGGACTAGATATGGTCCGTATGTGTAGGAAACACCGTTCTTTTGTTCTCAGCACACTCACGTTTCCTGCTGTGTTAGAGACTCTAGAAAGCAAGAGCGTGCTTCTTGTTCTAAAGCAGAGTGTCATCAATGGATGACAACACTGCTGTGTGTTTCACTTCAGAAATGGAGTTAAATCCCAGGCTCTGAGTCTTCCTACAAGCAAGACTTTATTTCAGGTAAGGGCAGTCACTTTTCTGCTCAAACGAACTACATCTTTCCCGAAGCACACACGTTTCTCATCTTAACTGACAAGCATTGGATGTTAGAGGACCATTGCATTCTATCTGTTTCAAAAGAAGTTTTGGACTACATTTAGTCCGTATGTGTAGGAAACACCGTTCTTTTGTTCTGGGCACACTCACGTTTCCTGCTGTCTTAGAGACTCTAGAAAGCAAAAGCCTGCTTCTTGCTCTAAAGCAGAGTGTGATCCATGGATGAGAACTATGCTGTGTGTTTGCCTTCAGAAATGGAGTTAAATCCCAGGCTCTGAGTCTTCCTACAAGCAAGACTTCAATTCAGGTAAGGCTGTCACTTTTCTGCTCAAACGAACTACATCGTTCATGAAGCTCACACGTTTCCCATCTTAACTGACAAGCATTGGATGTTAGAGGGTCAGTGCTTTGTATCAGTTTTAGAAGCAGATTTGGACTAGATATGGTCCGTATGTGTAGGAAACTCCGTTCTTTTGTTCTCAGCAAAATCACGTTTCCTCTTATCTTAGAGACTCTAAAAAGCAAGAGCGTGCTTCTTATTCTAAAGCAGAGTGTGATCAATGGATGAGAACACTGCTGTGTGTTTCAATTCAGAAATGGAGTTTAATCCCAGGCTCTGAGTCTTCGAACAAGCAAGACTTCGTTTAAGGTAAGGGCAGTCACTTTTTTGCTCAAACGAACTACATCGTTCATGAAGCTCACACTTTTCCCATCTTAACTGACAAGCATTGGATTTTAGAGGACCAGTGCTTTGTTTCAGTTTCAGAAGATGAGTTGGACTACATATGGTCCATATGTGTAGGAAACACCGTTCTTTTATTCTCAGCATACTCAGGTTTCCTGCTGTCTTAGAGACTCTAGAAAGCAAGAGCATGCTTCTTGTTCTAAAGCAGAGTGTGATCCATGGATGAGAACTATGCTGTGTGTTTGCCTTCAGAAATGGAGTTAAATCCCAGGCTCTGATTCTTCCGACAAGCAAGACTTCAATTCAGGTAAGGCAGTCACTTTTCTGCTCAAACGAACTACATCGTTCATGAAGCACACACGTTTCCCATCTTAACTGACAAGCATTGGATGTTAGAGGGTCAGTGCTTTGTATCAGTTTCAGAAGCAGATTTGGACTAGATATGGTCTGTATGTGTAGGAAACTCCGTTCATTTGTTCTCAGCAAAATCACGTTTCCTCCTGTCTTAGAGACTCTAAAAAGCAAGAGCATGCTTCTTCTTCTAAAGCAGAGTGTGATCCATGGATGAGAACAATGCTGTGTGTTTGCCTTCAGAAATGGACTTAAATCCCAGGCTCTAAGTCTTCCTACAAGCAAGACTTCGTTTCAGGTAAGGACAGTCACTTTTCTGCTCAAACGAACTACATCGTTCACAGAGCTCACACATTTCTCATCCTAACTGACAATCATTGGATGTTAGAGGGTCAATGCTTTATATCAGTTTCAGAAGCAGATTTGGACTGGATATGGTCCATATGTGTAGGAAACACCGTTCTTTTGTTCTGGGCACACTCACGTTTCCTGCTGTCTTAGAGACTCTAGAAAGCAAGAGCGTGCTTCTTGCTCTAAAGCAGAGTGTGATCCATGGATGAGAACTATGCTGTGTGTTTGCCTTCAAAAATGGAGTTGAATCCCAGGCTCTGAGTCTTCCTACAAGCAAGACTTCAATTCAGGTAAGGCAGTCACTTTTCTGCTCAAACAAACTACATCGTTCATGAAGCTCACACGTTTCCCATCTTAACTGACAAGCATTGGATGTTAGAGGGTCAGTGCTTTGTATCAGTTTCAGAAGCAGATTTGGACTAGATATGGTCCGTATGTGTAGGAAACTCCGTTCTTTTGTTCTCAGAAAAATCACGTTTCCTCCTGTCTTAGAGACTCTAAAAAGCAAGAGCGTGCTTCTTATTCTAAAGCAGAGTGTGATCAATGGATGAGAACACTGCTGTGTGTTTCAATTCAGAAATGGAGTTAAATCCCAGGCTCTGAGTCTTCGAACAAGCAAGACTTCGTTTAAGGTAAGGGCAGTCACTTTTTTGCTCAAACGAACTACATCGTTCATGAAGCTCACACTTTTCCCATCTTAACTGACAAGCATTGGATTTTAGAGGACCAGTGCTTTGTTTCAGTTTCAGAAGATGAGTTGGACTACATATGGTCCATATGTGTAGGAAACACCGTTCTTTTTTTCTCAGCATACTCAGGTTTCCTGCTGTCTTAGAGACTCTAGAAAGCAAGAGCGTGCTTCTCGCTCTAAAGCAGAGTGTGATCCATGGATGAGAACTATGCTGTGTGTTTGCCTTCAGAAATGGAGTTAAATCCCAGGCTTTGAGTCTTCCTACAAGCAAGACTTTGTTTCAGGTAAGGACAGTCACTTTTCTGCTCAAACGAACTACATCGTTCACAGATCTCACACGTTTCTCATCTTAACTGACAAGCATTGGATGTTAGAGGGTCAATGCTTTATATCAGTTTCAGAAGCAGATTTGGACTGGATATGGTCCATATGTGTAGGAAACACCGTTCTATTGTTCTGGGCACACTCAAATTTCCTGCTGTCTTAGATACTCTAGAAAGCAAGAGTGTGCTTCTCGCTCTAACCACAGTGTGATCCATGGATGAATACTATGCTGTGTGTTTCCCTTCAGAAATGGAGTTAAAACCCAGGCTCTGTCTCTTCCTACAAGCAAGACTTCGTTTCTGGTAAGGGTAGCCACTTTGCAGTTCAAAGGAACTACATCATTCACAAAGCTCACACGTTTCTCATCTTAACTGACAAACATTGGATGTTAGAGGACCAGTGCTTTGTATCAGTTTCAGAAGCAGAGTTGCACTAGATATGGTCCGTATGTGTAGGAAACACCGTTCTTTTGTTCTCAGCACACTCACGTTTCCTGCTGTCTTAGAGACTCTAGAAAGCAAGAGCGTGCTTCTTGTTCTAAAGCAGAGTGTGATCCATGGATGAGAACACTGCTGTGTGTTTCAATTCAGAAATGGAGTTAAATCCCGGGCTCTGAGTCTTCCTACAAGCAAGACTTCGTTTAAGGTAAGGGCAGTCACTTTTCTGCTCAAACGAACTACATCGTTCATGAAGCAAACACGTTTCCCATCTTAACTGACAAGCATTGGATGTTAGAGGACCAGTGCTTTGTATGAGTTTCAGAAGCAGAGTTGGACAAGATATGGTCCGTATGTGTAGGAAACACCGTTCTTTTGTTCTCAGCACACTCAAGTTTCCTGCTGTGTTAGAGACTCTAGAAAGCAAGAGCGTGCTTCTCGCTCTAAAGCAGAGTGTGATCCATGGATGAGAACTATGCTGTGTGTTTGCCTTCAGAAATGGAGTTAAATCCCAGGCTCTGAGTCTTCCTACAAGCAAGACTTAAATTCAGGTAAGACAGTCAATTTTCTGCTCAAACGAACTACATCGTTCATGAAGCTCACACGTTTCCCATCTTAACTGACAAGCATTGGATGTTAGAGGGTCAGTGCTTTGTATCAGGTTCAGAAGCAGATTTGGACTAGATATGGTCCGTATGTGTAGGAAACTCCGTTCTTTTGTTCACAGCAAAATCACGTTTCCTCCTGTCTTAGAGACTCTAAAAAGCAAGAGCGTGCTTCTTATTCTAAAGCAGAGTGTGATCAATGGATGAGAACACTGCTGTGTGTTTCAATTCAGAAATGGAGTTAAATCCCAGGCTCTGAGTCTTCGAACAAGCAAGACTTCGTTTAAGGTAAGGGCAGTCACTTTTTTGCTCAAACGAACTACATCGTTCATGAAGCTCACACTTTTCCCATCTTAACTGACAAGCATTGGATTTTAGAGGACCAGTGCTTTGTTTCAGTTTCAGAAGATGAGTTGGACTACATATGGTCCATATGTGTAGGAAACACCGTTCTTTTGTTCTCAGCATACTCAGGTTTCCTGCTGTCTTAGAGACTCTAGAAAGCAAGAGCGTGCTTCTCGCTCTAAAGCAGAGTGTGTTCCATGGATGAGAACTATGCTGTGTGTTTGCCTTCAGAAATGGACTTAAATCCCAGGCTCTAAGTCTTCCTACAAGCAAGACTTCGTTTCAGGTAAGGACAGTCACTTTTCTGCTCAAACGAACTACATCGTTCACAGAGCTCACACATTTCTCATCCTAACTGACAATCATTGGATGTTAGAGGGTCAATGCTTTATATCAGTTTCAGAAGCAGATTTGGACTGGATATGGTCCATATGTGTAGGAAACACCGTTCTATTGTTCTGGGCACACTCAAATTTCCTGCTGTCTTAGATACTCTAGAAAGCAAGAGTGTGCTTCTCGCTCTAACCACAGTGTGATCCATGGATGAATACTATGCTGTGTGTTTCCCTTCAGAAATGGAGTTAAAACCCAGGCTCTGTCTCTTCCTACAAGCAAGACTTCGTTTCTGGTAAGGGTAGCCACTTTGCAGTTCAAAGGAACTACATCATTCACAAAGCTCACACGTTTCTCATCTTAACTGACAAACATTGGATGTTAGAGGACCAGTGCTTTGTATCAGTTTCAGAAGCAGAGTTGCACTAGATATGGTCCGTATGTGTAGGAAACACCGTTCTTTTGTTCTCAGCACACTCACGTTTCCTGCTGTCTTAGAGACTCTAGAAAGCAAGAGCGTGCTTCTTGTTCTAAAGCAGAGTGTGATCCATGGATGAGAACACTGCTGTGTGTTTCAATTCAGAAATGGAGTTAAATCCCAGGCTCTGAGTCTTCCTACAAGCAAGACTTCAATTCAGGTAAGACAGTCAATTTTCTGCTCAAACGAACTACATCGTTCATGAAGCTCACACGTTTCCCATCTTAACTGACAAGCATTGGATGTTAGAGGGTCAGTGCTTTGTATCAGTTTCAGAAGTAGATTTGGACTAGATATGGTCCATATGTGTAGGAAACTCCGTTCTTTTGTTCTCAGTAAAATCACGTTTCCTCCTGTCTTAGAGACTCTAGAAAGCAAGAGCGTGCTTCTTGTTCTAAATCAGAGTTTCATCAATGGATGAGAATACTGCTGTGTGTTTCACTTCAGAAATGGAGTTAAATCCCAGGCTCTGAGTCTTCCTACAAGCAAGACTTCGTTTAAGGTAAGGGCAATCACTTTTCTGCTCAAACGAACTACATCGTTCATGAAACTCACAGGTTTCCCATCTTAACTGACAAGCATTGGATGTTAGAGGACCAGTGCTTTGTGTGAGATTCAGACGCAGAGTTGGACAAGATATGGTCCGTATGTGTAGGAAACACCGTTCTTTTGTTCTCAGCACACTCACGTTTCCTGCTGTGTTAGAGACTCTAGAAAGCAAGAGCGTGCTTCTCGCTCTAAAGCAGATTGTGATCCATGGATGAGAACTATGCTGTGTGTTTCCCTTCAGAAATGGAGTTAAATCCCAATCTCTGTGTCTTCCTACAAGCAAGACTTCGTTTCAGGTAAGGGCAGTCACTTTTCAGCTCAAACGAACTACATCGTTCACTGAGCTCACACATTTCTCATCTTACCAGACAAGCATTGGATGTTAGAGGACCAGTGCTTTGTATCAGTTTAAGAAGCAGAGTTGGACTAGATATGGTCCGTATGTGTAGGAAACACCGTTCTTTTGTTCTCAGCACACTCACGTTTCCTGCTGTCTTAGAGACTCTAGAAAGCAAGAGCATGCTTCTTGTTCTAAAGCAGAGTGTCATCAATGGATGAGAACACTGCTGTGTGTTTCACTTCAGAAATGGAGTTAAATCCCAGGTTCTGAGTCTTCCTACAAGCAAGATTTCATTTCTGGTAAGGGCAGTCACTTTTCTGCTCAAACGAACTACATGGTTAACGAAGATCACACGATTCTCATCTCAACTGACAAGCATTGGATGTTAGAGGACCAGTGCATTGTATGAGTTTCAGAAGCAGATTTGGACTTCATATGGTCCGTATATGTAGGAAACACCGTTCTTTTGTTCTGGGCACACTCAAATTTCCTGCTGTCTTAGAGACTCTAGAAAACAAGAGTGTGCTATCGCTCTAACCACAGTGTGATCCATGGATGAATACTATGCTGTGTGTTTCCCTTCAGAAATGGAGTTAAATCCCAGGCTCTGTGTCTTCCTACATGCAAGACTTCGTTTCAGGTAAGGGTAGTCACTTTTCAGTTCAAAGGAACTACATCATTCACAAAGCTCACACGTTTCTCATCTTAAATGACAAACATTGGATGTTAGAGGACCAGTGCTTTGTATCAGTTTCAGAAGCAGAGTTGGACTTGATATGGTCCCTATGTGTAGGAAACACCGTTCTTTTGTTCTCAGCACACTCACGTTTCCTGCTGTGTTAGAGACTCTAGAAAGCAAGAGCGTGCTTCTCGTTATAAAGCAGATTGTGATCCATGGATGAGAACTATGCTGTGTGTTTCCCTTCAGAAATGGAGTTAAATCCCAATCTCTGTTTCTTCCTACAAGCAAGACTTCGTTTCAGGTAAGGGCAGTCACTTTTCAGCTCAAATGAACTACATCGTTCATGAAGCTCACACGTTTCTCATCTTAACAGACAAGCATTGGATGTTAGAGGATCAGTGCTTTGTATCAGTTTAAGAAGCAGATTTGGACTAGATATGGTCCGTATGTGTAGGAAACACCGTTCTTTTGTTCTGGGCACACTCACGTTTCCTGCTGTCTTAGAGACTCTAAAAAGCAAGAGCATGCTTCTTGTTCTAAAGCAGAGTGTGATCCATGGATGAGAACTGTGCTGTGTGTTTGCCTTCAGAAATGGAGTTAAATCCCAGGCTCTGATTCTTCCGACAAGCAAGACTTCAATTCAGGTAAGGCAGTCACTTTTCTGCTCAAACGAACTACATCATTCATGAAGCACACACGTTTCCCATCTTAACTGACAAGCATTGGATGTTAGAGGACCAGTGCTTTGTGTGAGATTCAGATGCAGAGTTGGACAAGATATGGTCCGTATGTGTAGGAAACACCGTTCTTTTGTTCTCAGCACACTCACGTTTCCTGCTGTGTTAGAGACTCTAGAAAGCAAGAGCGTGCTTCTCGCTCTAAAGCAGAGTGTGATCCATGGATGAGAACTATGCTGTGTGTTTCCCTTCAGAAATGGAGTTAAATCCCAATCTCTGTGTCTTCCTACAAGCAAGACTTCGTTTCAGGTAAGGGCAGTCACTTTTCAGCTCAAACGAACTACATCGTTCACTGAGCTCACACATTTCTCATCTTACCAGACAAGCATTGGATGTTAGAGGACCAGTGCTTTGTATCAGTTTAAGAAGCAGAGTTGGACTAGATATGGTCCGTATGTGTAGGAAACACCGTTCTTTTGTTCTCAGCACACTCACGTTTCCTGCTGTCTTAGAGACTCTAGAAAGCAAGAGCATGCTTCTTGTTCTAAAGCAGAGTGTCATCAATGGATGAGAACACTGCTGTGTGTTTCACTTCAGAAATGGAGTTAAATCCCAGGTTCTGAGTCTTCCTACAAGCAAGATTTCATTTCTGGTAAGGGCAGTCACTTTTCTGCTCAAACGAACTACATCGTTAACGAAGATCACACGATTCTCATCTCAACTGACAAGCATTGGATGTTAGAGGACCAGTGCATTGTATGAGTTTCAGAAGCAGATTTGGACTTCATATGGTCCGTATATGTAGGAAACACCGTTCTTTTGTTCTGGGCACACTCAAATTTCCTGCTGTCTTAGAGACTCTAGAAAACAAGAGTGTGCTATCGCTCTAACCACAGTGTGATCCATGGATGAATACTATGCTGTGTGTTTCCCTTCAGAAATGGAGTTAAATCCCAGGCTCTGTGTCTTACTACATGCAAGACTTCGTTTCAGGTAAGGGTAGTCACTTTTCAGTTCAAAGGAACTACATCATTCACAAAGCTCACACGTTTCTCATCTTAACTGACAAACATTGGATGTTAGAGGACCAGTGCTTTGTATCAGTTTCAGAAGCAGAGTTGGACTTGATATGGTCCCTATGTGTAGGAAACACCGTTCTTTTGTTCTCAGCACACTCACGTTTCCTGCTGTGTTAGAGACTCTAGAAAGCAAGAGCGTGCTTCTCGTTATAAAGCAGATTGTGATCCATGGATGAGAACTATGCTGTGTGTTTCCCTTCAGAAATGGAGTTAAATCCCAATCTCTGTTTATTCCTACAAGCAAGACTTCGTTTCAGGTAAGGGAAGTCACTTTTCAGCTCAAATGAACTACATCGTTCATGAAGCTCACACGTTTCTCATCTTAACAGACAAGCATTGGATGTTAGAGGATCAGTGCTTTGTATCAGTTTAAGAAGCAGATTTGGACTAGATATGGTCCGTATGTGTAGGAAACACCGTTCTTTTGTTCTGGGCAAACTCACGTTTCCTGCTGTCTTAGAGACTCTAAAAAGCAAGAGCATGCTTCTTGTTCTAAAGCAGAGTGTGATCCATGGATGAGAACTGTGCTGTGTGTTTGCCTTCAGAAATGGAGTTAAATCCCAGGCTCTGATTCTTCCGACAAGCAAGACTTCAATTCAGGTAAGGCAGTCACTTTTCTGCTCAAACGAACTACATCATTCATAAAGCACACACGTTTCCCATCTTAACTGACAAGCATTGGATGTTAGAGGACCAGTGCTTTGTATCAGTTTCAGAAGCAGATTTGGACTAGATATGGTCCGTATGTGTAGGAAACACCGTTCTTTTGTTCTGGGCAAACTCACGTTTCCTGCTGTCTTAGAGACTCTAAAAAGCAAGAGCATGCTTCTTGTTCTAAAGCAGAGTGTGATCCATGGATGAGAACTGTGCTGTGTGTTTGCCTTCAGAAATGGAGTTAAATCCCAGGCTCTGATTCTTCCGACAAGCAAGACTTCAATTCAGGTAAGGCAGTCACTTTTCTGCTCAAACGAACTACATCATTCATAAAGCACACACGTTTCCCATCTTAACTGACAAGCATTGGATGTTAGAGGACCAGTGCTTTGTATCAGTTTCAGAAGCAGATTTGGACTAGATATGGTCCGTATGTGTAGGAAACTCCGTTCATTTGTTCTCAGCAAAATCACGTTTCCTCCTGTCTTAGAGACTCTAAAAAGCAAGAGCATGCTTCTTCTTCTAAAGCAGATTGTGATCCATGGATGAGAACTATGCTGTGTGTTTCCCTTCAGAAATGGAGTTAAATCCCAATCTCTGTGTCTTCCTACAAGCAAGACTTCGTTTCAGGTAAGGGCAGTCACTTTTCAGCTCAAACGAACTACATCGTTCACTGAGCTCACACATTTCTCATCTTACCAGACAAGCATTGGATGTTAGAGGACCAGTTCTTTGTATCAGTTTAAGAAGCAGAGTTGGACTAGATATGGTCCGTATGTGTAGGAAACACCGTTCTTTTGTTCTCAGCACACTCACGTTTCCTGCTGTCTTAGAGACTCTAGAAAGCAAGAGCGTGCTTCTTGTTCTAAAGCAGAGTGTCATCAATGGATGAGAACACTGCTGTGTGTTTCACTTCAGAAATGGAGTTAAATCCCAGGTTCTGAGTCTTCCTACAAGCAAGACTTCATTTCTGGTAAGGGCAGTCACTTTTCTGCTCAAACGAACTACATCGTTAACGAAGATCACACGATTCTCATCTCAACTGACAAGCATTGGATGTTAGAGGACCAGTGCATTGTATGAGTTTCAGAAGCAGATTTGGACTTCATATGGTCCGTATATGTAGGAAACACCGTTCTTTTGTTCTAGGCACACTCAAATTTCCTGCTGTCTTAGAGACTCTAGAAAACAAGAGGGTGCTATCGCTCTAACCACAGTGTGATCCATGGATGAATACTATGCTGTGTGTTTCCCTTCAGAAATGGAGTTAAATCCCAGGCTCTGTGTCTTCCTACATGCAAGACTTCGTTTCAGGTAAGGGTAGCCACTTTTCAGTTCAAAGGAACTACATCATTCACAAAGCTCACACGTTTCTCATCTTAACTGACAAACATTGGATGTTAGAGGACCAGTGCTTTGTATCAGTTTCAGAAGCAGAGTTGGACTAGATATGGTCCGTATGTGTAGGAAACACCGTACTTTTGTTCTCAGCACACTCACGTTTCCTGCTGTGTTAGAGACTCTAGAAAGCAAGAGCGTGCTTCTCATTATAAAGCAGATTGTGATCCATGGATGAGAACTATGCTGTGTGTTTCCCTTCAGAAATGGAGTTAAATCCCAATCTCTGTTTCTTCCTACAAGCAAGACTTCGTTTCAGGTAAGGGCAGTCACTTTTCAGCTCAAATGAACTACATCGTTCATGAAGCTCACACGTTTCTCATCTTAACAGACAAGCATTGGATGTTAGAGGATCAGTGCTTTGTATCAGTTTAAGAAGCAGATTTGGACTAGATATGGTCCCTATGTGTAGGAAACACCGTTCTTTTGTTCTGGGCACACTCACGTTTCCTGCTGTCTTAGAGACTCTAAAAAGCAAGAGCGTGCTTCTTGTTCTAAAGCAGAGTGTCATCAATGGATGAGAACACTGCTGTGTGTTTCACTTCAGAAATGGAGTTAAATCCCAGGCTCTGAGTCTTCCTACAAGCAAGACTTCATTTCAGGTAAGGGCAGTCACTTTTCTGCTCAAACGAACTACATCTTTCCCGAAGCACACACGTTTCTCATCTTAACTGACAAGCATTGGATGTTAGAGGACCATTGCATTCTATCTGTTTCAAAAGAAGTTTTGGACTACATTTAGTCCCTATGTGTAGGAAACACCGTTCTTTTGTTCTGGGCACACTCACGTTTCCTGCTGTCTTAGAGACTCTAGAAAGCAAAAGCCTGATTCTTGCTCTAAAGCAGAGTGTGATCCATGGATGAGAACTATGCTGTGTGTTTGCCTTCAGAAATGGAGTTAAATCCCAGGCTCTGAGTCTTCCTACAAGCAAGACTTCAATTCAGGTAAGGCTGTCACTTTTCTGCTCAAACGAACTACATCGTTCATGAAGCTCACACGTTTCCCATCTTAACTGACAAGCATTGGATGTTAGAGGGTCAGTGCTTTGTATCAGTTTCAGAAGCAGATTTGGACTAGATATGGTCCGTATGTGTAGGAAACTCCGTTCTTTTGTTCTCAGCAAAATCACGTTTCCTCCTGTCTTAGAGACTCTAAAAAGCAAGAGCGTGCTTCTTATTCTAAAGCAGAGTGTGATCAATGGATGAGAACACTGCTGTGTGTTTCAATTCAGAAATGGAGTTAAATCCCAGGCTCTGAGTCTTCGAACAAGCAAGACTTCGTTTAAGGTAAGGGCAGTCACTTTTCTGCTCAAACGAACTACATCGTTCACAGAGCTCACACATTTCTCATCCTAACTGACAATCATTGGATGTTAGAGGGTCAATGCTTTATATCAGTTTCAGAAGCAGATTTGGACTGGATATGGTCCATATGTGTAGGAAACACCGTTCTATTGTTCTGGGCACACTCACGTTTCCTGCTGTCTTAGAGACTCTAGAAAGCAAGAGCGTGCTTCTTGTTCTAAAGCAGAGTGTCATCAATGGATGAGAACACTGCTGTGTGTTTCACTTCAGAAATGGAGTTAAATCCCAGGCTCTGAGTCTTCCTACAAGCAAGACTTCATTTCAGGTAAGGGCAGTCACTTTTCTGCTCAAACGAACTACATCTTTCCCGAAGCACACACGTTTCTCATCTTAACTGACAAGCATTGGATGTTAGAGGACCATTGCATTCTATCTGTTTCAAAAGAAGTTTTGGACTACATTTAGTCCGTATGTGTAGGAAACACCGTTCTTTTGTTCTGGGCACACTCACATTTCCTGCTATCTTAGAGACTCTAGAAAGCAAGAGCGTGCTTCTTGCTCTAAAGCAGAGTGTGATCCATGGATGAGAACTATGCTGTGTGTTTGCCTTCAGAAATGGAGTTAAATCCCAGGCTCTGAGTCTTCCTACAAGCAAGACTTCAATTCAGGTAAGGCTGTCACTTTTCTGCTCAAACGAACTACATCGTTCATGAAGCTCACACGTTTCCCATCTTAACTGACAAGCATTGGATGTTAGAGGGTCAGTGCTTTGTATCAGTTTCAGAAGCAGATTTGGACTAGATATGGTCCGTATGTGTAGGAAACTCCGTTCTTTTGTTCTCAGCAAAATCACGTTTCCTCCTCTCTTAGAGACTCTAAAAAGCAAGAGCGTGCTTCTTATTCTAAAGCAGAGTGTGTTCTATGGATGAGAACTATGCTGTGTGTTTGCCTTCAGAAATGGACTTAAATCCCAGGCTCTAAGTCTTCCTACAAGCAAGACTTCGTTTCAGGTAAGGACAGTCACTTTTCTGCTCAAACGAACTACATCGTTCACAGAGCTCACACATTTCTCATCCTAACTTACAATCATTGGATGTTAGAGGGTCAATGCTTTATATCAGTTTCAGAAGCAGATTTGGACTGGATATGGTCCATATGTGTAGGAAACACCGTTCTATTGTTCTGGGCACACTCAAATTTCCTGCTGCCTTAGAGACTCTAGAAAGCAAGGGCGTGCTTCTTGTTCTAAAGCAGAGTGTCATCAATGGATGAGAACACTGCTGTGTGTTTCAATTAAGAAATGGAGTTAAATCCCAGGCTCTGAGTCTTCCTACAAGCAAGACTTCGTTTAAGGTAAGGGCAGTCACTTTTCTGCTCAAACAAACTACATCGTTCGTGAAGCTCACACGTTTCCCATCTTAACAGACAAGCATTGTATGTTAGATGACCAGTGCTTTGTATCAGTTTAAGAAGCAGAGTTGGACTAGATATGGTCCGTATGTGTAGGAAACACCGTTCTTTTGTTCTCAGCACACTCACGTTTCCTGCTGTGTTAGAGACTCTAGAAAGCAAGAGCGTGCTTCTTGTTCTAAAGCAGAGTGTCATCAATGGATGACAACACTGCTGTGTGTTTCACTTCAGAAATGGAGTTAAATCCCAGGCTCTGAGTCTTCCTACAAGCAAGACTTCATTTCAGGTAAGGGCAGTCACTTTTCTGCTCAAACGAACTACATCTTTCCCGAAGCACACACGTTTCTCATCTTAACTGACAAGCATTGGATGTTAGAGGACCATTGCATTCTATCTGTTTCAAAAGAAGTTTTGGACTACATTTAGTCCGTATGTGTAGGAAACACCGTTCTTTTGTTCTGGGCACACTCACGTTTCCTGCTGTCTTAGAGACTCTAGAAAGCAAAAGCCTGATTCTTGCTCTAAAGCAGAGTGTGATCCATGGATGAGAACTATGCTGTGTGTTTGCCTTCAGAAATGGAGTTAAATCCCAGGCTCTGAGTCTTCCTACAAGCAAGACTTCAATTCAGGTAAGGCTGTCACTTTTCTGCTCAAACGAACTACATCGTTCATGAAGCTCACACGTTTCCCATCTTAACTGACAAGCATTGGATGTTAGAGGGTCAGTGCTTTGTATCAGTTTCAGAAGCAGATTTGGACTAGATATGGTCCGTATGTGTAGGAAACTCCGTTCTTTTGTTCACAGCAAAATCACGTTTCCTCCTGTCTTAGAGACTCTAAAAAGCAAGAGCGTGCTTCTTATTCTAAAGCAGAGTGTGATCAATGGATGAGAACACTGCTGTGTGTTTCAATTCAGAAATGGAGTTAAATCCCAGGCTCTGAGTCTTCGAACAAGCAAGACTTCGTTTAAGGTAAGGGCAGTCACTTTTTTGCTCAAACGAACTACATCGTTCATGAAGCTCACACTTTTCCCATCTTAACTGACAAGCATTGGATTTTAGAGGACCAGTGCTTTATTTCAGTTTCAGAAGATGAGTTGGACTACATATGGTCCATATGTGTAGGAAACACCGTTCTTTTATTTTCAGCATACTCAGGTTTCCTGCTGTCTTAGAGACTCTAGAAAGCAAGAGTGTGCTTCTCGCTCTAACCACAGTGTGATCCATGGATGAATACTATGCTGTGTGTTTGCCTTCAGAAATGGAGTTAAATCCCAGGCTCTGAGTCTTCCTACAAGCAAGACTTTGTTTCAGGTAAGGACAGTCACTTTTCTGCTCAAACGAACTACATCGTTCACAGATCTCACACGTTTCTCATCTTAACTGACAAGCATTGGATGTTAGACGGTCAATGCTTTATAACAGTTTCAGAAGCAGATTTGGACTGGATATGGTCCATATGTGTAGGAAACACCGTTCTATTGTTCTGGGCACACTCAAATTTCCTGCTGTCTTAGAGACTCTAGAAAGCAAGAGTGTGCTTCTCGCTCTAACCACAGTGTGATCCATGGATGAATACTATGCTGTGTGTTTCCCTTCAGAAATGGAGTTAAATCCCAGGTTCTGTGTCTTCCTACAAGCAAGACTTCGTTTCTGGTAAGGGTAGTCACTTTGCAGTTCAAAGGAACTACATCATTCACAAAGCTCACACGTTTCTCATGTTAACTGACAAACATTGGATGTTAGAGGACCAGTGCTTTGCATCAGTTTCAGAAGCAGAGTTGAACTAGATATGGTCCGTATGTGTAGGAAACACCGTTCTTTTGTTCTCAGCAAAATCACGTTTCCTGCTGTCTTAGAGACTCTAGAAAGCAAGAGCGTGCTTCTTTTTCTAAAGCAGAGTGTGATCAATGGATGAGAACACTGCTGTGTGTTTCAATTCAGAAATGGAGTTAAATCCCAGGCTCTGAGTCTTCCTACAAGCAAGACTTCGTTTAAGGTAAGGGCAGTCACTTTTCTGCTCAAACGAACTACATCGTTCATGAAGCTCACACGTTTCCCATCTTAACTGACAAGCATTGGATGTTAGAGGACCAGTGCTTTGTATCAGTTTCAGAAGCAGATTTGGACTAGATATGGTCCGTCTGTGTAGGAAACACCGTTATTTTGTTCTCAGCACACTCAAGTTTCCCGCTGTGTTAGAGACTCTAGAAAGCAAGAGCGTGCTTCTCGCTCTAAAGCAGATTGTGATCCATGGATGAGAACTATTCTGTGTGTTTCCCTTCAGAAATGGAGTTAAATCCCAATCTCTGTGTCTTCCTATAAGCAGGACTTCGTTTCAGGTAAGGGCAGTCACTTTTCAGCTCAAACGAACTACATCGTTCACTGAGCTCACACATTTCTCATCTTAAAAGACAAGCATTGGATGTTAGACGACCAGTGCTTTGTATCAGTTTCAGAAGCAGAGTTGTACTATATAATGTCCGTATGTGTAGGAAACACGGTTCTTTTGTTCTCAGCACACTCACGTTTCCTGCTGTGTTAGAGACTCTAGAAAGCAAGAGCGTGCTTCTTGTTCTAAAGCAGAGTGTCATCAATGGATGAGAACTATGCTGTGTGTTTCACTTCAGAAATGGAGTTAAATCCCAGGCTCTGAGTCTTCCTACAAGCAAGACTTCAATTCAGGTAAGACAGTCAGTTTTCTGCTCAAACGAACTACATCGTTCATGAAGCTCACACGTTTCCCATCTTAACTGACAAGCATTGGATGTTAGAGGGTCAGTGCTTTGTGTGAGATTCAGACGCAGAGTTGGACAAGATATGGTCCGTATGTGTAGGAAACACCGTTCTTTTGTTCTCAGCACACTCACGTTTCCTGCTGTGTTAGAGACTCTAGAAAGCAAGAGCGTGCTTCTCGCTCTAAAGCAGATTGTGATCCATGGATGAGAACTATGCTGTGTGTTTCCCTTCAGAAATGGAGTTAAATCCCAATCTCTGTGTCTTCCTACAAGCAAGACTTCGTTTCAGGTGAGGGCAGTCACTTTTCAGCTCAAACGAACTACATCGTTCACTGAGCTCACACATTTCTCATCTTACCAGACAAGCATTGGATGTTAGAGGACCAGTGCTTTGTATCAGTTTAAGAAGCAGAGTTGGACTAGATATGGTCCGTATGTGTAGGAAACACCGTTCTTTTGTTCTCAGCACACTCACGTTTCCTGCTGTCTTAGAGACTCTAGAAAGCAAGAGCATGCTTCTTGTTCTAAAGCAGAGTGTCATCAATGGATGATTACACTGCTGTGTGTTTCACTTCAGAAATGGAGTTAAATCCCAGGTTCTGAGTCTTCCTACAAGCAAGATTTCATTTCTGGTAAGGGCAGTCACTTTTCTGCTCAAACGAACTACATCGTTAACGAAGATCACACGATTCTCATCTCAACTGACAAGCATTGGATGTTAGAGGACCAGTGCATTGTATGAGTTTCAGAAGCAGATTTGGACGTCATATGGTCCGTATATGTAGGAAACACCGTTCTTTTGTTCTGGGCACACTCAAATTTCCTGCTGTCTTAGAGACTCTAGAAAACAAGAGTGTGCTATCGCTCTAACCACAGTGTGATCCATGGATGAATACTATGCTGTGTGTTTCCCTTCAGAAATGGAGTTAAATCCCAGGCTCTGTGTCTTCCTACATGCAAGACTTCGTTTCAGGTAAGGGTAGTCACTTTTCAGTTCAAAGGAACTACATCATTCACAAAGCTCACACGTTTCTCATCTTAAATGACAAACATTGGATGTTAGAGGACCAGTGCTTTGTATCAGTTTCAGAAGCAGAGTTGGACTTGATATGGTCCCTATGTGTAGGAAACACCGTTCTTTTGTTCTCAGCACACTCACGTTTCCTGCTGTGTTAGAGACTCTAGAAAGCAAGAGCGTGCTTCTCGTTATAAAGCAGATTGTGATCCATGGATGAGAACTATGCTGTGTGTTTCCCTTCAGAAATGGAGTTAAATCCCAATCTCTGTTTCTTCCTACAAGCAAGACTTCGTTTCAGGTAAGGGCAGTCACTTTTCAGCTCAAATGAACTACATCGTTCATGAAGCTCACACGTTTCTCATCTTAACAGACAAGCATTGGATGTTAGAGGATCAGTGCTTTGTATCAGTTTAAGAAGCAGATTTGGACTAGATATGGTCCGTATGTGTAGGAAACACCGTTCTTTTGTTCTGGGCACACTCACGTTTCCTGCTGTCTTAGAGACTCTAGAAAGCAAGAGCATGCTTCTTGTTCTAAAGCAGACTGTCATCAATGGATGAGAACACTGCTGTGTGTTTCACTTCAGAAATGGAGTTAAATCCCATGCTCTGAGTCTTCCTACAAGCAAGACTTCATTTCAGGTAAGGGCAGTCACTTTTCTGCTCAAACGAACTACATCTTTCCCGAAGCACACACGTTTCTCATCTTAACTGACAAGCATTTGATGTTAGAGGACCATTGCATTCTATCTGTTTCAAAAGAAGTTTTGGACTACATTTAGTCCGTATGTGTAGGAAACACCGTTCTTTTGTTCTGGGCACACTCACGTTTCCTGCTGTCTTAGAGACTCTAGAAAGCAAAAGCGTGCTTCTTGCTCTAAAGCAGAGTGTGATCCATGGATGAGAACTATGCTGTGTGTTTGCCTTCAGAAATGGAGTTAAATCCCAGGCTCTGAGTCTTCCTACAAGCAAGACGTCAATTCAGGTAAGGCTGTCACTTTTCTGCTCAAACGAACTACATCGTTCATGAAGCTCACACGTTTCCCATCTTAACTGACAAGCATTGGATGTTAGAGGGTCAGTGCTTTGTATCAGTTTCAGAAGCAGATTTGGACTAGATATGGTCCGTATGTGTAGGAAACTCCGTTCTTTTGTTCTCAGCAAAATCACGTTTCCTCCTGTCTTAGAGACTCTAAAAAGCAAGAGCGTGCTTCTTATTCTAAAGCAGAGTGTGATCAATGGATGAGAACACTGCTGTGAGTTTCAATTCAGAAATGGAGTTAAATCCCAGGCTCTGAGTCTTCGAACAAGCAAGACTTCGTTTAAGGTAAGGGCAGTCACTTTTTTGCTCAAACGAACTACATCGTTCATGAAGCTCACACTTTTCCCATCTTAACTGACAAGCATTGGATTTTAGAGGACCAGTGCTTTGTATCAGTTTCAGAAGCAGATTTGGACTAGATATGGTCCGTATGTGTAGGAAACACCGTTCTTTTGTTCTGGGCACACTCACGTTTCCTGCTGTCTTAGAGACTCTAGAAAGCAAGAGCATGCTTCTTGTTCTAAAGCAGAGTGTGATCCATGGATGAGAACTATGCTGTGTGTTTGCCTTCAGAAATGGAGTTAAATCCCAGGCTCTGATTCTTCCGACAAGCAAGACTTCAATTCAGGTAAGGCAGTCACTTTTCTGCTCAAACGAACTACATCGTTCATGAAGCACACACGTTTCCCATCTTAACTGACAAGCATTGGATGTTAGAGGGTCAGTGCTTTGTATCAGTTTCAGAAGCAGATTTGGACTAGATATGGTCCGTATGTGTAGGAAACTCCGTTCATTTGTTCTCAGCAAAATCACGTTTCCTCCTGTCTTAGAGACTCTAAAAAGCAAGAGCATGCTTCTTCTTCTAAAGCAGAGTGTGATCCATGGATGAGAACAATGTTGTGTGTTTGCCTTCAGAAATGGACTTAAATCCCAGGCTCTAAGTCTTCCTACAAGCAAGACTTCGTTTCAGGTAAGGACAGTCACTTTTCTGCTCAAACGAACTACATCGTTCACAGAGCTCACACATTTCTCATCCTAACTGACAATCATTGGATGTTAGAGGGTCAATGCTTTATATCAGTTTCAGAAGCAGATTTGGACTGGATATGGTCCATATGTGTAGGAAACACCGTTCTATTGTTCTGGGCACACTCACGTTTCCTGCTGTCTTAGAGACTCTAGAAAGCAAGAGCGTGCTTCTTGTTCTAAAGCAGAGTGTCATCAATGGATGAGAACACTGCTGTGTGTTTCACTTCAGAAATGGAGTTAAATCCCAGGCTCTGAGTCTTCCTACAACCAAGACTTCATTTCAGGTAAGGGCAGTCACTTTTCTGCTCAAACGAACTACATCTTTCCCGAAGCACACACGTTTCTCATCTTAACTGACAAGCATTGGATGTTAGAGGACCATTGCATTCTATCTGTTTCAAAAGAAGTTTTGGACTACATTTAGTCCGTATGTGTAGGAAACACCGTTCTTTTGTTCTGGGCACACTCACGTTTCCTGCTGTCTTAGAGACTCTAGAAAGCAAGAGCGTGCTTCTTGCTCTAAAGCAGAGTGTGATCCATGGATGAGAACTATGCTGTGTGTTTGCCTTCAGAAATGGAGTTAAATCCCAGGCTCTGAGTCTTCCTACAAGCAAGACTTCAATTCAGGTAAGGCTGTCACTTTTCTGCTCAAACGAACTACATCGTTCATGAAGCTCACACGTTTCCCATCTTAACTGACAAGCATTGGATGTTAGAGGGTCAGTGCTTTGTATCAGTTTCAGAAGCAGATTTGGACTAGATATGGTCCGTATGTGTAGGAAACTCCGTTCTTTTGTTCTCAGCAAAATCACGTTTCCTCCTCTCTTAGAGACTCTAAAAAGCAAGAGCGTGCTTCTTATTCTAAAGCAGAGTGTGATCCATGGATGAGAACTATGCTGTGTGTTTCCCTTCAGAAATGGAGTTAAATCCCAGGTTCTGTGTCTTCCTACAAGCAAGACTTCGTTTCTGGTAAGGGTAGTCACTTTGCAGTTCAAAGGAACTACATCATTCACAAAGCTCACACGTTTCTCATGTTAACTGACAAACATTGGATGTTAGAGGACCAGTGCTTTGTATCAGTTTCAGAAGCAGAGTTGAACTAGATATGGTCCGTATGTGTAGGAAACACCGTTCTTTTGTTCTCAGCAAAATCACGTTTCCTGCTGTCTTAGAGACTCTAGAAAGCAAGAGCGTGCTTCTTTTTCTAAAGCAGAGTGTGATCAATGGATGAGAACACTGCTGTGTGTTTCAATTCAGAAATGGAGTGAAATCCCAGGCTCTGAGTCTTCCTACAAGCAAGACTTCGTTTAAGGTAAGGGCAGTCACTTTTCTGCTCATACGAACTACATCGTTCATGAAGCTCACACGTTTCCCATCTTAACTGACAAGCATTGGATGTCAGAGGACCAGTGCTTTGTATGAGTTTCAGAAGCAGAATTGGACAAGATATGGTCCGTATGTGTAGGAAACACCGTTATTTTGTTCTCAGCACACTCAAGTTTCCCGCTGTGGTAGAGACTCTAGAAAGCAAGAGCGTGCTTCTCGCTCTAAAGCAGATTGTGATCCATGGATGAGAACTATTCTGTGTGTTTCCCTTCAGAAATGGAGTTAAATCCCAATCTCTGTGTCTTCCTATAAGCAGGACTTCGTTTCAGGTAAGGGCAGTCACTTTTCAGCTCAAACGAACTACATCGTTCACTGAGCTCACACATTTCTCATCTTAAAAGACAAGCATTGGATGTTAGAGGACCAGTGCTTTGCATCAGTTTCAGAAGCAGAGTTGTACTATATAATGTCCGTATGTGTAGGAAACACCGTTCTTTTGTTCTCAGCACACTCACGTTTCCTGCTGTGTTAGAGACTCTAGAAAGCAAGAGCGTGCTTCTTGTTCTAAAGCAGAGTGTCATCAATGGATGAGAACACTGCTGTGTGTTTCACTTCAGAAATGGAGTTAAATCCCAGGCTCTGAGTCTTCCTACAAGCAAGACTTCATTTCAGGTAAGGGCAGTCACTTTTCTGCTCAAACGAACTACATCTTTCCCGAAGCACACACGTTTCTCATCTTAACTGACAAGCATTGGATGTTAGAGGACCATTGCATTCTATCTGTTTCAAAAGAAGTTTTGGACTACATTTAGTCCGTACGTGTAGGAAACACCGTTCTTTTGTTCTGGGCACACTCACGTTTCCTGCTGTCTTAGAGACTCTAGAAAGCAAAAGCGTGCTTCTTGCTCTAAAGCAGAGTGTGATCCATGGATGAGAACTATGCTGTGTGTTTGCCTTCAGAAATGGAGTTAAATCCCAGGCTCTGAGTCTTCCTACAAGCAAGACTTCAATTCAGGTAAGGCTGTCACTTTTCTGCTCAAACGAACTACATCGTTCATGAAGCTCACACGTTTCCCATCTTAACTGACAAGCATTGGATGTTAGAGGGTCAGTGCTTTGTATCAGTTTCAGAAGCAGATTTGGACTAGATATGGTCCGTATGTGTAGGAAACTCCGTTCTTTTGTTCTCAGCAAAATCACGTTTCCTCCTCTCTTAGAGACTCTAAAAAGCAAGAGCGTGCTTCTTATTCTAAAGCAGAGTGTGATCAATGGATGAGAACACTGCTGTGTGTTTCAATTCAGAAATGGAGTTAAATCCCAGGCTCTGAGTCTTCGAACAAGCAAGACTTCGTTTAAGGTAAGGGCAGTCACTTTTTTGCTCAAACGAACTACATCGTTCATGAAGCTCACACTTTTCCCATCTTAACTGACAAGCATTGGATTTTAGAGGACCAGTGCTTTGTTTCAGTTTCAGAAGATGAGTTGGACTACATATGGTCCATATGTGTAGGAACCACCGTTCTTTTATTCTCAGCATACTCAGGTTTCCTGCTGTCTTAGAGACTCTAGAAAGCAAGAGCGTGCTTCTCGCTCTAAAGCAGAGTGTGATCCATGGATGAGAACTATGCTGTGTGTTTGCCTTCAGAAATGGAGTTAAATCCCAGGCTCTGAGTCTTCCTACAAGCAAGACTTTGTTTCAGGTAAGGACAGTCACTTTTCTGCTCAAACGAACTACATCGTTCACAGATCTCACACGTTTCTCATCTTAACTGACAAGCATTGGATGTTAGAGGGTCATTGCTTTATATCAGTTTCAGAAGCAGATTTGGACTGGATATGGTCCATATGTGTAGGAAACACCGTTCTATTGTTCTGGGCACACTCAAATTTCCTGCTGTCTTAGAGACTCTAGAAAGCAAGAGTGTGCTTCTCGCTCTAACCACAGTGTGATCCATGGATGAATACTATGCTGTGTGTTTCCCTTCAGAAATGGAGTTAAATCCCAGGTTCTGTGTCTTCCTACAAGCAAGACTTCGTTTCTGGTAAGGGTAGTCACTTTGCAGTTCAAAGGAACTACATCATTCACAAAGCTCACACGTTTCTCATGTTAACTGACAAACATTGGATGTTAGAGGACCAGTGCTTTGTATCAGTTTCAGAAGCAGAGTTGAACTAGATATGGTCCGTATGTGTAGGAAACACCGTTCTTTTGTTCTCAGCAAAATCACGTTTCCTGCTGTCTTAGAGACTCTAGAAAGCAAGAGCGTGCTTCTCGCTCTAAAGCAGAGTGTGATCCATGGATGAGAACTATGCTGTGTGTTTGCCTTCAGAAATGGAGTTAAATCCCAGGCTTGGAGTCTTCCTACAAGCAAGACTTCAATTCAGGTAAGACAGTCAATTTTCTGCTCAAACGAACTACATCGTTCATGAAGCTCACACGTTTCCCATCTTAACTGACAAGCATTGGATGTTAGAGGGTCAGTGCTTTGTATCAGTTTCAAAAGTAGATTTGGACTAGATATGGTCCGTATGTGTAGGAAACTCCGTTCTTTTGTTCTCAGTAAAATCACGTTTCCTCCTGTCTTAGAGACTCTAGAAAGCAAGAGCGTGCTTCTTGTTCTAAATCAGAGTTTCATCAATGGATGAGAATACTGCTGTGTGGTTTCACTTCAGAAATGGAGTTAAATCCCAGGCTCTGAGTCTTCCTACAAGCAAGACTTCGTTTAAGGTAAGGGCAGTCACTTTTCTGCTCAAACGAACTACATCGTTCATGAAACTCACACGTTTCCCATCTTAACTGACAAGCATTGGATGTTAGAGGACCAGTGCTTTGTGTGAGATTCAGACGCAGAGTTGGACAAGATATGGTCCCTATGTGTAGGAAACACCGTTCTTTTGTTCTCAGCACACTCACGTTTCCTGCTGTGTTAGAGACTCTAGAAAGCAAGAGGGTGCTTCTCGCTCTAAAGCAGATTGTGATCCATGGATGAGAACTATGCTGTGTGTTTGCCTTCAGAAATGGAGTTAAATCTCAGGCTCTGAGTCTTCCTACAAGGAAGACTTCGTTTCAGGTAAGGGCAGTCACTTTTCAGCTCAAACGAACTACATCGTTCACGAAGCTCACACGTTTCTCACCTTAACAGACAAGCATTGGATGTTAGAGGACCAGTGCTTTGTTTCAGTTTAAGAAGCAGAGTTGGACTAGATATGGTCCGTATGTGTAGGAAACACCGTTCTTTTGTTCTCAGCACACTCACGTTTCCTGCTGTCTTAGAGACTCTAGAAAGCACGAGCTTGCTTCTTGTTCTAAAGCAGAGTGTCATCAATGGATGAGAACACTGCTGTGTGTTTCACTTCAGAAATGGAGTTAAATCCCAGGTTCTGAGTCTTCCTACAAGCAAGACTTCATTTCAGTTAAGGGCAGTCACTTTTCTGCTCAAACGAACTACATCATTAACGAAGATCACACGATTCTCATCTTAACTGACAAGCATTGGATGTTAGAGGACCAGTGCATTGTATCAGTTTCAGAAGCAGATTTGGACTACATATGGTCCGTATATGTAGGAAACACTGTTTTTTGTTCTGGGCACACTCAGATTTCCTGCTATATTAGAGACTCTAATATCAAGAGCATGCTTCTCGCTCTAAAGCAGAGTGTGATCCATGGATGAGAACTATGCTGTGTGTTTCTCTTAAGAAATGGAGTTAAATCCCAGGCTCTGTACCTTACTACAAGCAAGAGTTCGTTTCAGGTAAGGGCAGTCACTTTTCAGTTCAAAGGAACTACATCATTCACAAAGCTCACACGTTTCTCATCTTATCTGACAAGCATTGGATGTTAGAGGACCAGTACTTTGTATCAGTTTCAGAAGCAGAGTTGAACTAAATATGGTCAGTAAGTGTAGGAAACACCGTTCTTTTGTTCTCAGCAAAATCACGTTTCCTGCTGTCTTAGAGACTCTAGAAAGCAAGAGCGTGCTTCTTGTTATAAAGCAGAGTGTGATCAATGGATGATTACACTGCTGTGTGTTTTACTTCAGATATGGAGTTAAATCCCAGGCTCTCAGTCTTCCTACAGGCAAGACTTCAATTCAGGTAAGGGCAGTCACTTTTCTGCTCAAACGAACTACATCGTTCACGAAGCTCACACGTTTCTCATCTTAACTGACAAGCATTGGATGTTAGAGGACCAGGGCTTTGTATCCATTTCAGAAGCAGAGTTGAACTAGATATGTTCCGTATGTGTAGGAAACACCGTTCTTTTGTTCTCAGCACACTCACATTTCCTGCTGTCTTAGAGTCTCTAGAAAGCAAGAGCTTGCTTCTCGTTCTAAAGCAGAGTGTGATCCATGGATGAAAACTATGCTGTGTGTTTCACTTCAGAAAAGGAGTTAAATCCCAGGCTCTGAGTCTCCCTACAAGCAAGACTTCGTTTCAGGTAAGGCCAGTCACTTTTCTGCTCAAACGAACTACATCGTTCCAGAAGCTCACACGTTTCTCATCTTAAATGACAAGCATTGGATGTTAGAGGACCAGTGCTTTCTATCAGTTTCAGAAGCAAAGTTGGACTAGATATGGTCCATAAGTGTAGGAAACACCGTTCATTTGTTCTCAGCACACTCACGTTTCCTGCTGTCTTAGAGACTCTAGAAAGCAAGAGCGTGCTTCTCGCTCTAAAGCAATGTGTGATCCATGGTTGAGAAATATGCTGTGTGTTTGCCTTCAGAAATGGAGTTAAATCCCAGGCTCTGAGTCTTCCTACAAGCAAGACTTCGTTTCAGGTAAGGGCAGTCACTTTTCAGCTCAAACGAACTACATCGTTCACGAAGCTCACACGTTTCTCACCTTAACAGACAAGCATTGGATGTTAGAGGACCAGTGCTTTGTATCAGTTTCAGAAGCAGAGTTGCACTATATAATGTCTGTATGTGTAGGAAACACCCTTCTTTTGTTCTCAGCAAAATCACGTTTCCTGCTGTATTAGAGACTCTAAAAAGCAAGAGTGTGCTTCTTGTTCTAAAGCAGAGTGTGATCAATGGATGATTACACTGCTGTGTGTTTCAATTCAGAAATGGAGTTAAATCCCATGCTCTGAGTCTTCCTACAAGCAAGACTTCGTTTCAGGTAAGGACAGTTGCTTTTCTGCTCAAAGGAACTACATCGTTCATGAAGCTCACACGTTTCCCATCTTAACTGACAAGCATTGGATGTTAGTGGGTCAGTGCTTTGTATCAGTTTCAGAAGCAGAGTTGGACTAGATATGGTCTGTATGTGAAGGAAACACCGTTCTTTTGTTCTCAGCACACTCATGTTTCCTGCTATGTTAGAGACTCTAGAAAGCAAGAGCGTGCTTCTTGTTCTAAAGCAGAGTGTCATCAATGGATGAGAACACTGCTGTGTGTTTCCCTTCAGAAATGGAGTTAAATCCCAGGCTCTGAGTCTTCCTACAAGCAAGACTTCAATTCAGATATGGGCAGTCACTTTTTTGCTCAAACGAACTACATCGTTCATGAAGCTCACACGTTTCCCATCTTAACTGACAAGCATTGGATGTTAGAGGACCAGTGCTTTGTATCAGTTTCAGAAGCAGATTTGGACTAGATATGGTCCGTATGTGTAGGAAACACCGTTCTTTTGTTCTCAGCACACTCACGTTTCCTGCTGTGTTAGAGACTCTAGAAAGCAAGAGCGTGCTTCTCACTCTAAAGCAGAGTGTGATCCATGGATGAGAACTATGCTGTGTGTTTCCCTTCAGAAATGGAGTTAAATCCCAATCTCTGTTTCTTCCTACAAGCAAGACTTCGTTTCAGGTAAGGGCAGTCACTTTTCAGCTCAAATGAACTACATCGTTCATGAAGCTCACACGTTTCTCATCTTAACAGACAAGCATTGGATGTTAGAGGATCAGTGCTTTGTATCAGTTTAAGAAGCAGAGTTGGACTAGATATGGTCCATATGTGTAGGAAACACCGTTCTTTTGTTCTCAGCACACTCACGTTTCCTGCTGTCTTAGAGACTCTAGAAAGCAAGAGCGTGCTTCTTGTTCTAAAGCAGAGTGTCATCAATGGATGAGAACACTGCTGTGTGTTTCACTTCAGAAATGGAGTTAAATCCCAGGTTCTGAGTCTTCCTACAAGCAAGACTTCATTTCTGGTAAGGGCAGTCACTTTTCTGCTCAAACGAACTACATCGTTAACGAAGATCACACGATTCTCATCTCAACTGACAAGCATTGGATGTTAGAGGACCAGTGCATTGTATGAGTTTCAGAAGCAGATTTGGACTTCATATGGTCCGTATATGTAGGAAACACCGTTGTTTTGTTCTGGGCACACTCAGATTTCCTGCTATATTAGAGAGTCTAATAGCAAGAGCGTGCTTCTCGTTCTAAAGCAGAGTGTGATCCATGGATTAGAACTATGCTGTGTGTTTCTCTTAAGAAATGGAGTTAAATCCCAGGCTCTGTACCTTACTACAAGCAAGAGTTCATTTCAGGTAAGGGCAGTCACTTTTCAGTTCAAAGGAACTACATCATTCACAAAGCTCACACGTTTCTCATCTTAACTGACAAGCATTGGAAGTTAGAGGACCAGTACTTTGTATCAGTTTCAGAAGCAGAGTTGAACTAGATATGATCCGTATGTGTAGGAAACACCGTTCTTTTGTTCTCAGCAAAATCACGTTTCCTGCTGTATTAGAGACTCTAGAAAGCAAGAGTGTGCTTCTTGTTCTAAAGCAGAGTGTGATCAATGGATGATTACACTGCTGAGTGTTTCCCTTCAGAAATGGAGTTAAATCCCAGGCTCTGAGTCTTCCTACAAGCAAGACGTCAATTCAGGTAAGGGCAGTCACTTTTTTGCTCAAACGAACTACATCGTTCATGAAGCTCCCACGTTTCCCATCTTAACTGACAAGCATTGGATGTTAGAGGACCAGTGCTTTGTATCAGTTTCAGAAGCAGATTTGGACAAGATATGGTCAGTATGTGTAGGAAACACCGTTCTTTTGTTCTCAGCACACTCACGTTTCCTGCTGTCTTAGAGACTCTAGAAAGCAAGAGCGTGCTTCTCGCTCTAACCACAGTGTGACCCATGGATGAATACTATGCTGTGTGTTTCATTCAGAAATGGAGTTAAATCCCAATCTCTGTGTCTTCCTACAAGCAAGACTTCGTTTCAGGTAAGGGCAGTCACTTTTCAGCTCAAACGAACTACATCGTTCCAGAAGGTCACACGTTTCTCATCTTAAATGACAAGCATTGGATGTTAGAGGACCAGTGCTTTCTATCAGTTTCAGAAGCAGAGTTGGACTAGATATGGTCCATAAGTGTAGAAAACACCGTTCTTTTGTTCTCAGCACACTCACGTTTCCTGCTGTCTTAGAGACTCTAGAAAGCAAGAGCGTGCTTCTCGCTCTAAAGCAGAGTGTGATCCATGGATGAGAACTATGCTGTGTGTTTGCCTTCAGAAATGGAGTTAAATCTCAGGCTCTGAGTCTTCCTACAAGGAAGACTTCGTTTCAGGTAAGGGCAGTCACTTTTCAGCTCAAACGAACTACATCGTTCACGAAGCTCACACGTTTCTCACCTTAACAGACAAGCATTGGATGTTAGAGGACCAGTGCTTTGTTTCGGTTTAAGAAGCAGAGTTGGACTAGATATGGTCCGTATGTGTAGGAAACACCGTTCTTTTGTTCTCAGCACACTCACGTTTCCTGCTGTCTTAGAGACTCTAGAAAGCAAGAGCGTCCTTCTTGTTCTAAAGCAGAGTGTCATCAATGGATGAGAACACTGCTGTGTGTTTCACTTCAGAAATGGAGTTAAATCCCAGGTTCTGAGTCTTCCTACAAGCAAGACTTCATTTCAGTTAAGGGCAGTCACTTTTCTGCTCAAACGAACTACATCATTAACGAAGATCACACGATTCTCATCTTAACTGACAAGCATTGGATGTTAGAGGACCAGTGCATTGTATCAGTTTCAGAAGCAGATTTGGACTACATATGGTCCGTATAAGTAGGAAACACTGTTCTTTTGTTCTGGGCACACTCAGATTTCCTGCTATATTAGAGACTCTAATATCAAGAGCGTGCTTCTCGCTCTAAAGCAGAGTGTGATCCATAGATGAGAACTATGCTGTGTGTTTCTCTTAAGAAATGGAGTTAAATCCCAGGCTCTGTACCTTACTACAAGCAAGAGTTCGTTTCAGGTAAGGGCAGTCACTTTTCAGTTCAAAGGAACTACATCATTCACAAAGCTCACACGTTTCTCATCTTATCTGACAAGCATTGGATGTTAGAGGACCAGTACTTTGTATCAGTTTCAGAAGCAGAGTTGAACTAAATATGGTCAGTAAGTGTAGGAAACACCGTTCTTTTGTTCTCAGCAAAATCACGTTTCCTGCTGTCTTAGAGACTCTAGAAAGCAAGAGCGTGCTTCTTGTTATAAAGCAGAGTGTGATCAATGGATGATTACACTGCTGTGTGTTTTACTTCAGATATGGAGTTAAATCCCAGGCTCTCAGTCTTCCTACAGGCAAGACTTCAATTCAGGTAAGGGCAGTCACTTTTCTGCTCAAACGAACTACATCGTTCACGAAGCTCACACGTTTCTCATCTTAACTGACAAGCATTGGATGTTAGAGGACCAGGGCTTTGTATCCATTTCAGAAGCAGAGTTGAACTAGATATGTTCCGTATGTGTAGGAAACACCGTTCTTTTGTTCTCAGCACACTCACATTTCCTGCTGTCTTAGAGTCTCTAGAAAGCAAGAGCTTGCTTCTCGTTCTAAAGCAGAGTGTGATCCATGGATGAAAACTATGCTGTGTGTTTCACTTCAGAAAAGGAGTTAAATCCCAGGCTCTGAGTCTCCCTACAAGCAAGACTTCGTTTCAGGTAAGGGCAGTCACTTTTCTGCTCAAACGAACTACATCTTTCACGAAGCACACACGTTTCTCATCTTAACTGACAAGCATTGGATGTTAGAGGACCAGTGCATTCTATCTGTTTCAGAAGAACTTTTGGACAACATATAGTCAGTATGTGTAGGAAACACTGTTCTTTTGTTCTTGGCACACTCACGTTTCCTGCTGTCTTAGAGACTCTAGAAAGCAAGAGCGTGCTTCTCGCTCTAAAACAGAGTGTGATCCATGGATGAGAATTATGCTGTGTGTTTGCCTTCAGAAAGGGAGTTAAATCCCAGGCTCTGAGTCTTCCTCCAAGCAAGACTTCGTTTCAGGTAAGGCCAGTCACTTTTCTGCTCAAACGAACTACATCGTTCCAGAAGCTCACATGTTTCTCATCTTAAATGACAAGCATTGGATGTTAGAGGACCAGTGCTTTCTATCAGTTTCAGAAGCAAAGTTGGACTAGATATGGTCCATAAGTGTAGGAAACACCGTTCATTTGTTCTCAGCACACTCACGTTTCCTGCTGTCTTAGAGACTCTAGAAAGCAAGAGCGTGCTTCTCGCTCTAAAGCAATGTGTGATCCATGGTTGAGAAATATGCTGTGTGTTTGCCTTCAGAAATGGAGTTAAATCCCAGGCTCTGAGTCTTCCTACAAGCAAGACTTCGTTTCAGGTAAGGGCAGTCACTTTTCAGCTCAAACGAACTACATTGTTCACGAAACTCACACGTTTCTCACCTTAACAGACAAGCATTGGATGTTAGAGGACCAGTGCTTTGTATCAGTTTCAGATGCAGAGTTGCACTATATAATGTCTGTATGTGTAGGAAACACCCTTCTTTTGTTCTCAGCAAAATCACGTTTCCTGCTGTATTAGAGACTCTAAAAAGCAAGAGTGTGCTTCTTGCTCTAAAGCAGAGTGTGATCAATGGATGATTACACTGCTGTGTGTTTCAATTCAGAAATGGAGTTAAATCCCATGCTCTGAGTCTTCCTACAAGCAAGACTTCGTTTCAGGTAAGGACAGTTGCTTTTCTGCTCAAAGGAACTACATCGTTCATGAAGCTCACACGTTTCCCATCTTAACTGACAAGCATTGGATGTTAGTGGGTCAGTGCTTTGTATCAGTTTCAGAAGCAGAGTTGGACTAGATATGGTCTGTATGTGTAGGAAACACCGTTCTTTTGTTCTCAGCACACTCATGTTTCCTGCTGTGTTAGAGACTCTAGAAAGCAAGAGCTTGCTTCTTGTTCTAAAGCAGAGTGTCATCAATGGATGAGAACACTGCTGTGTGTTTCCCTTCAGAAATGGAGTTAAATCCCAGGCTCTGAGTCTTCCTACAAGCAAGACTTCAATTCAGATATGGGCAGTCACTTCTTTGCTCAAACGAACTACATCGTTCATGAAGCTCACTCGTTTCCCATCTTAACTGACAAGCATTGGATGTTAGAGGAGCAGTGCTTTGTATCAGTTTCAGAAGCAGATTTGGACTAGATATGGTCCGTATGTGTAGGAAACACCGTTCTTTTGTTCTCAGCACACTCACGTTTCCTGCTGTCTTAGAGACTCTAGAAAGCAAGAGCGTGCTTCTCACTCTAAAGCAGAGTGTGATCCATGGATGAGAACTATGCTGTGTGTTTGCCTTCAGAAATGGAGTTAAATCCCATGCTCTGAGTCTTCCTACAAGCAAGACTTCGTTTCAGGTAAGGACAGTTGCTTTTCTGCTCAAACGAACTACATCGTTCACTGAGCTCACACGTTTCTCATCTTAACTGACAAGCATTGGATGTTAGAGGGTCAATGCTTTTATCAGTTTCAGAAGCAGATTTGGACTGGATATGGTCCATATGTGTAGGAAATACCGTTCTATTGTTCTGGGCACACGCAAATTTCCTGCTGTCTTAGAGACTCTAGAAAGCAAGAGTGTGCTTCTCGCTCTAACCACAGTGTGACCCATGGATGAATACTATGCTGTGTGTTTCATTCAGAAATGGAGTTAAATCCCAATCTCTGTGTCTTCCTACAAGCAAGACTTCGTTTCAGTTAAGGGCAGTCACTTTTCAGCTCAAACGAACTACATCGTTCACGAAGCTCACACGTTTCTCATCTTAACAGACAAGCATTGGATGTTAGAGGACCAGTTCTTTGTATCAGTTTCAGAAGCAGAGTTGGACTATATAATGTCCATATGTGTAGGAAACACCGTTCTTTTGTTCTCAGCAAAATCACGTTTCCTGCTTTCTTAGAGACTCTAGAAAGCAAGAGCGTGCTTCTTGTTATAAAGCAGAGTGTGATCAATGGATGATTAAACTGCTGTGTGTTTTACTTCAGAAATGGAGTTAAATCCCAGGCTCTGAGTCTTCCTACAAGCAAGACTTCAATTCAGGTAAGGGCAGTCACTTTACTGCTCAAACGAACTACATCGTTCATGAAGCTCACACGTTTCCCATCTTAACTGACAAGCATTGGATGTTAGAGGACTACTGCTTTGTATCATTTTCAGAAGCAGATTTGGACTAGATATGGTCCGTATGTGTAGAAAACACCGTTCTTTTGTTCTGGGCACACTCAGATTTCCTGCTCTCTTAGAGACTCTAGAAAGCAAGTGTGTGCTTCTCGCTCTAAAGCAGAGCGTGATCCATGGATGAGAACTATGCTGTGTGTTTCCCTTCAGAAATGGACTTAAATCCCAGGCTCTGTGTCTTCCTACAAGCAAGACTTCTTTTCGGGTAAGGGCAGTCACTTTTCAGTTCAAAGGAACTATATCATTCACGAAGCTCACACGTTTCTCATCTTAACAGACAAGCATTGGATGTTAGAGGACCAGTGCTTTGTATCAGTTTAAGAAGCAGATTTGGACTAGATATGGTCTGTATGTATAGTAAACACCGTTCTTTTGTTCTCAGCACACTCAGGTTTCCTGCTGTCTTAGAGACTGTAGAAAGCAAGAGCGTGCTTCTCGTTCTAAAGCAGAGTGTGATCCATGGATGAAAACTATGCTGTGTGTTTCACTTCAGAAAAGGAGTTAAATCCCAGGCTCTGAGTCTCCCTACATGCAAGACTTCGTTTCTGGTAAGGGCAGTCACTTTTCTGATCAAACGAACTACATCTTTCACGAAGCTCACACGTTTCTCATCTTAACTGACAAGCATTGGATGTTAGAGGACCAGTGCTTTGTCTCAGTTTAAGAAGCAGAGTTGGACTAGATATGGTCCGTATGTGTAGGAAACACCGTTCTTTTGTTCTCAGCACACTCACGTTTCCTGCTGTCTTAGAGACTCTAGAAAGCAAGAGCGTGCTTCTTGATCTAAAGCAGAGTGACATCAATGGATGAGAACACTGCTGTGTGTTTCACTTCAGAAATGGAGTTAAATCCCAGGTTCTGAGTCTTCCTACAAGCAAGACTTCAATTCAGATAAGGGCAGTCACTTTTTTGCTCAAACGAACTACATCGTTCATGAAGCTCACACGTTTCCCATCTTAACTGACAAGCATTGGATGTTAGAGGACCAGTGCTTTGTATCAGTTTCAGAAGCAGATTTGGACTAGATATGGTCCGTATGTGTAGGAAACACCGTTATTTTGTTCTCAGCACACTCACGTTTCCTGCTGTCTTAGAGACTCTAGAAAGCAAGAGCGTGCTTCTCACTCTAAAGCAGAGTGTGATCCATGGATGAGAACTATGCTGTGTTTGCCTTCAGAAATGGAGTTAAATCCCATGCTCTGAGTCTTCCTACAAGCAAGACTTCGTTTCAGGTAAGGACAGTTGCTTTTCTGCTCAAACGAACTACATCGTTCACTGAGCTCACACGTTTCTCATCTTAACTGACAAGCATTGGATGTTAGAGGGTCAATGCTTTTATCAGTTTCAGAAGCAGATTTGGACTGGATATGGTCCATATGTGTAGGAAATACCGTTCTATTGTTCTGGGCACACGCAAATTTCCTGCTGTCTTAGAGACTCTAGAAAGCAAGAGTGTGCTTCTCGCTCTAACCACAGTGTGACCCATGGATGAATACTATGCTGTGTGTTTCATTCAGAAATGGAGTTAAATCCCAATCTCTGTGTCTTCCTACAAGCAAGACTTCGTTTCAGGTAAGGGCAGTCACTTTTCAGCTCAAACGAACTACATCGTTCACGAAGCTCACACGTTTTTGATCTTAACAGACAAGCATTGGATGTTAGAGGACCAGTGCTTTGTATCAGTTTCAGAAACAGAGTTGGACTATATAATATCCATATGTGTAGGAAACACCGTTCTTTTGTTCTCAGCAAAATCACGTTTCCTGCTTTCTTAGAGAATCTAGAAAGCAAGAGCGTGCTTCTTGTTCTAAAGCAGAGTGTGATCAATGGATGATTACACTGCTGTGTGTTTTACTTCAGAAATGGAGTTAAATCCCAGGCTCTGAGTCTTCCTACAAGCAAGACTTCAATTCAGGTAAGGGCAGTCACTTTTCTGCTCAAACGAACTACATCGTTCATGAAGCTCACACGTTTCCCATCTTAACTGACAAGCATTGGATGTTAGAGGGTCAGTGATTTGTATCAGTTTCAGAAGCAGATTTGGACTACATATGGTCCGTATGTGTAGGAAACACCGTTCTTTTGTTCTGGTCTCACTCAGATTTCCTGCTGTATTAGAGATTCTAGAAAGCAAGAGCATGCTTCTCTCTCTAAAGCAGAGCGTGATCCATGGATGAGAACTATGCTGTGTGTTTCCCTTCAGAAATGGACTTAAATCCCAGGCTCTGTGTCTTCCTACAAGAAAGACTTCTTTTCGGGTAAGGGCAGTCACTTTTCAGTTCAAAGGAACTATATCATTCACGAAGCTCACACGTTTCTCATCTTAACAGACAAGCATTGGATGTTTGAGGACCAGTGCTTTGTATCAGTTTAAGAAGCAGATTTGGACTAGATATGGTCTGTATGTGTAGGAAACACCGTTCTTTTGTTCTCAGCACACTCACATTTCCTGCTGTCTTAGAGTCTCCAGAAAGCAAGAGCTTGCTTCTCGTTCTAAAGCAGAGTGTGATCCATGGATGAAAACTATGCTGTGTGTTTCACTTCAGAAAAGGAGTTAAATCCCAGGCTCTGAGTCTTCCTACAAGGAAGACTTCGTTTCAGGTATGGGCAGTCACTTTTCAGCTCAAACGAACTACATCGTTCACGAAGCTCACACGTTTCTCACCTTAACAGACAAGCATTGGATGTTAGAGGACCAGTGCTTTGTATCAGTTTAAGAAGCAGAGTTGGACTAGATATGGTCCGTATGTGTAGGAAACACCGTTCTTTTGTTCTCAGCACACTCACGTTTCCTGCTGTCTTAGAGACTCTAGAAAGCAAGAGCGTCCTTCTTGTTCTAAAGCAGAGTGTCATCAATGGATGAGAACACTGCTGTGTGTTTCACTTCAGAAATGGAGTTAAATCCCAGGTTCTGAGTCTTCCTACAAGCAAGACTTCATTTCAGGTAAGGGCAGTCACTTTTCTGCTCAAACGAACTACATCGTTAACGAAGATCACACGATTCTCATCTTAACTGAGAAGCATTGGATGTTAGAGGAGCAGTGCATTGTATCAGTTTCAGAAGCAGATTTGGACTACATATGGTCCGTATATGTAGGAAACACTGTTCTTTTGTTCTGGGCACACTCAGATTTCCTGCTATATTAGAGATTCTAATAGCAAGAGCGTGCTTCTCGCTTAAAGGAGAGTGTGATCCATGGATGAGAACTATGCTGTGTGTTTCTCTTAAGAAATGGAGTTAAATCCCAGGCTCTGTACCTTACTACAAGCAAGAGTTCGTTTCAGGTAAGGGCAGTCACTTTTCAGTTCAAAGGATCTACATCATTCACAAAGCTCACTCGTTTCTCATCTTATCTGACAAGCATTGGATGTTAGAGGACCAGTACTTTGTATCAGTTTCAGAAGCAGAGTTGAACTAGATATGGTCCGTATGTGTAGGAAACACCGTTCTTTTGTTCTCAGGAAAATCACGTTTCCTGCTGTCTTAGAGACTCTAGAAAGCAAGAGCGTGCTTCTTGTTATAAAGCAGAGTGTGATCAATGGATGATTACACTGCTGTGTGTTTTACTTCAGAAATGGAGTTAAATCCCAGGCTCTGAGTCTTCCTACAGGCAAGACTTCAATTCAGGTAAGGGCAGTCACTTTTCTGCTCAAACGAACTACATCGTTCATGAAGCTCACACTTTTCTCATCTTAACAGACAAGCATTGGATGTTAGAGGATCAGTGCTTTGTATCAGTTTAAGAAGCAGATTTGGACTAGATATGGTCCGTATGTGTAGGAAACACCGTTCTTTTGTTCTCAGCACACTCACATTTCCTGCTGTCTTAGAGTCTCTAGAAAGCAAGAGCTTGCTTCTCGTTCTAAAGCAGAGTGTGATCCATGGATGAAAACTATGCTGTGTGTTCCACTTCAGAAAAGGAGTTAAATCCCAGGCTCTGAGTCTCCCTACAAGCAAGACTTCGTTTCAGGTAAGGGCAGTCACTTTTCTGCTCAAACGAACTACATCTTTCACGAAGCACACACGTTTCTCATCTTAACTGACAAGCATTGGATGTTAGAGGACCAGTGCATTCTATCTGTTTCAGAAGAACTTTGGACTACATATAGTCAGTATGTGTAGGAAACACCGTTCTTTTGTTCTTGGAACACTCACGTTTCCTGCTGTCTTAGAGACTCTAGAAAGCAGGAGCATTCTTCTCGCTCTAAAGCAGAGTGTGATCCATGGATGAGCACTATGCTGTGTGTTTGCCTTCAGAAATGGAGTTAAATCCCAGGCTCTGAGTCTTCCTACAAGCAAGACTTCGTTTCAGGTAAGGGCAGTCACTTTTCAGCTCAAACGAACTACATCGTTCACGAAGCTCACATGTTTCTCACCTTAACAGACAAGCATTGGATGTTAGAGGACCAGTGCTTTGTATCAGTTTCAGAAGCAGAGTTGGACTATATAATGTCTGTATGTGTAGGAAACACCCTTCTTTTGTTCTAAGCACACTCACGTTTCCTGCTGTATCAGAGATTCTAGAAAGCAAGAGTGTGCTTCTTGTTCTAAAGCAGAGTGTGATCAATGGATGATTACACTGCTGTGTGTTTCAATTCAGAAATGGAGTAAAATCCCATGCTCTGAGTCTTCCTACATGCAAGACTTCGTTTCAGGTAAGGTCAGTTGCTTTTCTGCTCAAAGGAACTACATCGTTCATGAAGCTCACACGTTTCCCATCTTAACTGACAAGCATTGGATGTTAGTGGGTCAGTGCTTTGTATCAGTTTCAGAAGCAGAGTTGGACTAGATATGGTCTGTATGTGTAGGAAACACCGTTCTTTTATTCTCAGCACACTCACGTTTCCTGCTGTGTTAGAGACTCTAGAAAGCAAGAGCGTGCTTCTTGTTCTAAAGCAGAGTGTCATCAATGGATGAGAACACTGCTGTGTGTTTCCCTTCAGAAATGGAGTTAAATCCCAGGCTCTGAGTCTTCCTACAAGCAAGACTTCAATTCAGGTAAGGGCAGTCACTTTTTTGCTCAAACGAACTACATCGTTCATGAAGCTCACACGTTTCCCATCTTAACTGACAAGCATTGGATGTTAGAGGACCAGTGCTTTGTATCAGTTTCAGAAGCAGATTTGGACTAGATATGGTCCGTATGTGTAGGAAAAACCGTTCTTTTGTTCTCAGCACACTCACGTATCCTGCTGTCTTAGAGACTCTAGAAAGCAAGAGCGTGCTTCTCACTCTAAAGCAGAGTGTGATCCATGGATGAGAACTATGCTGTGTGTTTGCCTTCAGAAATGGAGTTAAATCCCATGCTCTGAGTCTTCCTACAAGCAAGACTTCGTTTCAGGTAAGGACAGTTGCTTTTCTGCTCAAACGAACTACATCGTTCACTGAGCTCACACGTTTCTCATCTTAACTGACAAGCATTGGATGTTAGATGGTCAATGCTTTATATCAGTTTCAGAAGCAGATTTGGACTGGATATGGTCCATATGTGTAGGAAACACCGTTCTATTGTTCTGGGCACACGCAAATTTCCTGCTGTCTTAGAGACTCTAGAAAGCAAGAGTGTGCTTCTCCCTCTAACCACAGTGTGACCCATGGATGAATACTATGCTGTGTGTTTCATTCAGAATTGGAGTTAAATCCCAATCTCTGTGTCTTCCTACAAGCAAGACTTCGTTTCAGGTAAGGGCAGTCACTTTTCAGCTTAAACGAACTACATCGTTCACGAAGCTCACACGTTTCTGTTCTTAACAGACAAGCATTGGATGTTAGAGGACCAGTGCTTTGTATCAGTTTCAGAAGCAGAGTTGGACTATATAATATCCATATGTGTAGGAAACACCGTTCTTTTGTTCTCAGCAAAATCACGTTTCCTGCTTTCTTAGAGACTCTAGAAAGCAAGAGCGTGCTTCTTGTTCTAAAGCAGAGTGTGATCAATGGATGATTACACTGCTGTGTGTTTTACTTCAGAAATGGAGTTAAATCCCAGGCTCTGAGTCTTCCTACAAGCAAGACTTCAATTCAGGTAAGGGCAGTCACTTTTCTGCTCAAACGAACTACATCGTTCATGAAGCTCACACGTTTCCCATCTTAACTGACAAGCATTGGATGTTAGAGGGTCAGTGCTTTGTATCAGTTTCAGAAGCAGATTTGGACTACATATGGTCCGTATGTGTAGGAAACACCGTTCTTTTGTTCTGGGCTCACTCAGATTTCCTGCTGTATTAGAGATTCTAGAAAGCAAGAGTGTGCTTCTCGCTCTAAAGCAGAGCGTGATCCATGGATGAGAACTATGCTGTGTGTTTCCCTTCAGAAATGGACTTAAATCCCAGGCTCTGTGTCTTCCTACAAGCAAGACTTCTTTTAGGGTAAGGGCAGTCACTTTTCAGTTCAAAGGAACTATATCATTCACGAAGCTCACATGTTTCTCATCTTAACAGACAAGCATTGGATGTTAGAGGACCAGTGCTTTGTATCAGTTTAAGAAGCAGATTTGGACTAGATATGGTCTGTATGTGTAGGAAACACCGTTCTTTTGTTCTCAGCACACTCACATTTCCTGCTGTCTTAGAGTCTCTAGAAAGCAAGAGCTTGCTTCTCGTTCTAAAGCAGAGTGTGATCCATGGATGAAAACTATGCTGTGTGTTTCACTTCAGAAAAGGAGTTAAATCCCAGGCTCTGAGTCTCCCTACAAGCAAGACTTCGTTTCAGGTAAGGGCAGTCACTTTTCTGCTCAAACGAACTACATCGTTCCAGAAGCTCACACGTTTCTCATCTTAAATGACAAGCATTGGATGTTAGAGGACCAGTGCTTTCTATCAGTTTCAGAAGCAGAGTTGGACTAGATATGGGCCATAAGTGTAGAAAACACCGTTCTTTTGTTCTCAGCACACTCACGTTTCCTGCTGTCTTAGAGACTCTAGAAAGCAAGAGCGTGATTCTCGCTCTAAAGCAGAGTGTAATCCATGGATGAGAACTATGCTGTGTGTTTGCCTTCAGAAATGGAGTTAAATCCCAGGCTCTGAGTCTTCCTACAAGGAAGACTTCGTTTCAGGTATGGGCAGTCACTTTTCAGCTCAAACGAACTACATCGTTCACGAAGCTCACACGTTTCTCACCTTAACAGACAAGCATTGGATGTTAGAGGACCAGTGCTTTGTATCAGTTTCAGAAGCAGAGTTGGACTATATAATGTCTGTATGTGTAGGAAACACCCTTCTTTTGTTCTCAGCACACTCACGTTTCCTGCTGTATTAGAGACTCTAGAAAGCAAGAGTGTGCTTCTAGTTCTAAAGCAGAGTGTGATCAATGGATGATTACACTGCTGTGTGTTTCAATTCAGAAATGGAGTAAAATCCCATGCTCTGAGTCTTTCTACAAGCAAGACTTCGTTTCAGGTAAGGTCAGTTGCTTTTCTGCTCAAAGGAACTACATCGTTCATGAAGCTCACACGTTTCCCATCTTAACTGACAAGCATTGGATGTTAGTGGGTCAGTGCTTTGTATCAGTTTCAGAAGCAGAGTTGGACTAGATATGGTCTGTATGTGTAGGAAACACCGTTCTTTTATTCTCAGCACACTCACGTTTCCTGCTGTGTTAGAGACTCTAGAAAGCAAGAGCGTGCTTCTCACTCTAAAGCAGAGTGTGATCCATGGATGAGAACTATGCTGTGTGTTTGCCTTCAGAAATGGAGTTAAATCCCATGCTCTGAGTCTTCCTACAAGCAAGACTTCGTTTCAGTTAAGGACAGTTGATTTTCTGCTCAAACGAACTACATCGTTCACTGAGCTCACACGTTTCTCATCTTAACTGACAAGCATTGGATGTTAGAGGGTCAATGCTTTATATTAGCTTCAGAAGCAGATTTGGACTGGATATGGTCCATATGTGTAGGAAACACCGTTCTATTGTTCTGGGCACACGCAAATTTCCTGCTGTCTTAGAGACTCTAGAAAGCAAGAGTGTGCTTCTCGCTCTACCACAGTGTGACCCATGGATGAATACTATGCTGTGTGTTTCATTCAGAAATGGAGTTAAATCCCAATCTCTGTGTCTTCCTACAAGCAAGACTTCGTTTCAGGTAAGGGCAGTCACTTTTCAGCTCAAACGAACTACATCGTTCACGAAGCTCACATGATTCTGATCTTAACAGACAAGCATTGGATGTTAGAGGACCAGTGCTTTGTATCAGTTTCAGAAGCAGAGTTGGACTATATAATATCCATATGTGTAGGAAACACCGTTCTTTTGTTCTCAGCAAAATCAAGTTTCCTGCTTTCTTAGAGACTCTAGAAAGCAAGAGCGTGCTTCTTGTTCTAAAGCAGAGTGTGATCAATGGATGATTACACTGCTGTGTGTTTTACTTCAGAAATGGAGTTAAATCCCAGGCTCTGAGTCTTCCTACAAGCAAGACTTCAATTCAGGTAAGGGCAGTCACTTTTCTGCTCAAACGAACTACATCGTTCATGAAGCTCACACGTTTCCCATCTTAACTGACAAGCATTGGATGTTAGAGTGTCAGTGCTTTGTATCAGTTTCAGAAGCAGATTTGGACTACATATGGTCCGTATGTGTAGGAAACACCGTTCTTTTGTTCTGGGCACACTCAGATTTCCTGCTGTATTAGAGACTCTAGAAAGCAAGAGTGTGCTTCTCGCTCTAAAGCAGAGCGTGATCCATGGATGAGAACTATGCTGTGTGTTCCCCTTCAGAAATGGACTTAAATCCCAGGCTCTGTGTCTTCCTACAAGCAAGACTTCTTTTCGGGTAAGGGCAGTCACTTTTCAGTTCAAAGGAACTATATCATTCACGAAGCTCACACGTTTCTCATCTTAACAGACAAGCATTGGATGTTAGAGGACCAGTGCATTCTATCAGTTTCAGAAGCAAAGTTGGACTAGATATGGTCCATAAGTGTAGGAAACACCGTTCTTTTGTTCTGGGCACACTCAGATTTCCTGCTGTCTTAAAGACTCTGGAAAGCAAGAGTGTGCTTCTTGCTCTAAAGCAGAGTGTGATCCATGGATGAGAACTACGCTGTGTGTTTCACTTCAGAAATGGAGTTAAATCCCAGGCTCTGAGTCTTCCTCCAAGCAAGACTTCGTTTCAGGTAAGGCCAGTCACTTTTCTGCTCAAACGCACTACATCGTTCCAGAAGCTCACACGTTTCTCATCTTAAATGACAAGCATTGGATGTTAGAGGACCAGTGCTTTCTATCAGTTTCAGAAGCAGAGTTGGACTAGATATAGTCCATAAGTGTAGAAAACACCGTTCTTTTGCTCTCAGCACACTCACGTTTCCTGCTGTCTTAGAGACTCTAGAAAGCAAGAGCGTGCTTCTCGCTCTAAAGCAGAGTGTGATCCATGGATGAGAACAATGCTGTGTGTTTGCCTTCAGAAATGGAGTTAAATCCCAGGCTCTGAGTCTTCCTACAAGGAAGACTTCGTTTCAGGTATGGGCAGTCACTTTTCAGCTCAAACGAACTACATCGTTCACGAAGCTCACACGTTTCTCACCTTAACAGACAAGCATTGGATGTTAGAGGACCAGTGCTTTGTATCAGTTACAGAAGCAGAGTTGGACTATATAATGTCTGTATGTGTAGGAACACCCTTCTTTTGTTCTCAGCACACTCACGTTTCCTGCTGTATTAGAGACTCTAGAAAGCAAGAGTGTGCTTCTCGCTCTAAAGCAGAGCGTGATCCATGGATGAGAACTATGCTGTGTGTTCCCCTTCAGAAATGGACTTAAATCCCAGGCTCTGTGTCTTCCTACAAGCAAGACTTCTTTTCGGGTAAGGGCAGTCACTTTTCAGTTCAAAGGGACTATATCATTCACGAAGCTCACACGTTTCTCATCTTAACAGACAAGCATTGGATGTTAGAGGACCAGTGCATTCTATCAGTTTCAGAAGCAAAGTTGGACTAGATATGGTCCATAAGTGTAGGAAACACCGTTCTTTTGTTCTGGGCACACTCAGATTTCCTGCTGTCTTAGAGACTCTGGAAAGCAAGAGTGTGCTTCTTGCTCTAAAGCAGAGTGTGATCCAAGGATGAGAACTACGCTGTGTGTTTCACTTCAGAAATGGAGTTAAATCCCAGGCTCTGAGTCTTCCTCCAAGCAAGACTTCGTTTCAGGTAAGGCCAGTCACTTTTCTGCTCAAACGAACTACATCATTCCAGAAGCTCACACGTTTCTCATCTTAAATGACAAGCATTGGATGTTAGAGGACCAGTGCTTTCTATCAGTTTCAGAAGCAGAGTTGGACTAGATATGGTCCATAAGTGTAGAAAACACCGTTCTTTTGTTCTCAGCACACTCACGTTTCCTGCTGTCTTAGAGACTCTAGAAAGCAAGAGCGTGCTTCTCGCTCTAAAGCAGAGTGTGATCCATGGATGAGAACTATGCTGTGTGTTTGCCTTCAGAAATGGAGTTAAATCCCAGGCTCTGAGTCTTCCTACAAGGAAGACTTCGTTTCAGGTATGGGCAGTCACTTTTCAGCTCAAACGAACTACATCGTTCACGAAGCTCACACGTTTCTCACCTTAACAGACAAGCATTGGATGTTAGAGGACCAGTGCTTTGTATCAGTTTCAGAAGCAGAGTTGGACTATATAATGTCTGTATGTGTAGGAAACACCCTTCTTTTGTTCTCAGCACACTCACGTTTCCTGCTGTATTAGAGACTCTAGAAAGCAAGAGTGTGCTTCTAGTTCTAAAGCAGAGTGTGATCAATGGATGATTACACTGCTGTGTTTTTCAATTCAGAAATGGAGTAAAATCCCATGCTCTGAGTCTTCCTACAAGAAAGACTTCGTTTCAGGTAAGGACAGTTGCTTTTCTGCTCAAAGGAACTACATCGTTCATGAAGCTCACACGTTTGCCATCTTAACTGACAAGCATTGGATGTTAGTGGGTCAGTGCTTTGTATCAGTTTCAGAAGCAGAGTTGGACTAGATATGGTCTGTATGTGTAGGAAACACCGTTCTTTTATTCTCAGCACACTCACGTTTCCTGCTGTGTTAGAGACTCTAGAAAGCAAGAGCGTGCTTCTCACTCTAAAGCAGAGTGTGATCCATGGATGAGAACTATGCTGTGTGTTTGCCTTCAGAAATGGAGTTAAATCCCATGCTCTGAGTCTTCCTACAAGCAAGACTTCGTTTCAGGTAAGGACAGTTGCTTTTCTGCTCAAACGAACTACATCGTTCACTTAGCTCACACGTTTCTCATCTTAACTGACAAGCATTGGATGTTAGAGGGTCAATGCTTTATATCAGTTTCAGAAGCAGATTTGGACTGGATATGGTCCATATGTGTAGGAAACACCGTTCTATTGTTCTGGGCACACGCAAATTTCCTGCTGTCTTAGAGACTCTAGAAAGCAAGAGTGTGCTTCTCGCTCTACCACAGTGTGACCCATGGATGAATACTATGCTGTGTGTTTCATTCAGAAATGGAGTTAAATCCCAATCTCTGTGTCTTCCTACAAGCAAGACTTCGTTTCAGGTAAGGGCAGTCACTTTTCAGCTCAAACGAACTACATCGTTCACGAAGCTCACACGATTCTGATCTTAACAGACAAGCATTGGATGTTAGAGGACCAGTGCTTTGTATCAGTTTCAGAAGCAGAGTTGGACTATATAATATCCATATGTGTAGGAAACACCGTTCTTTTGTTCTCAGCAAAATCACGTTTCCTGCTTTCTTAGAGACTCTAGAAAGCAAGAGCGTGCTTCTTGTTCTAAAGCAGAGTGTGATCAATGGATGATTACACTGCTGTGTGTTTTACTTCAGAAATGGAGTTAAATCCCAGGCTCTGAGTCTTCCTACAAGCAAGACTTCAATTCAGGTAAGGGCAGTCACTTTTCTGCTCAAACGAACTACATCGTTCATGAAGCTCACACGTTTCCCATCTTAACTGACAAGCATTGGATGTTAGAGGGTCAG